>CM042694.1:155827844-157077844 GCA_023614405.1 Avena insularis | reverse complement strand
AAGAATGGTGAGGAAGTTACAAATGAATTGTAACTACATTAAAAACACAATTTAAAACCCAGTTGCAAGTAGGTTGCAACTCAAATTAAAAACACAAATGCAAATGACATTGAAAACATCAGTTGCAAGCAGGGTGCAACTGGGATTAAAAACATAGTTATATGCAAGTTGCAACTAAGAGTAAATACCCTAGTTGCAAGAATAATACGACACATTTTAAGAACACTATGCAACTAAGTTGCAACTGACTTTTAAAACTACAGTTGCGAGCAAAATGTGACTTGGATTAAAAACAAGATACAGGAAAGTTGCAACTGACATTGAAAACCCTAATTGGGAGATCGATGCATTTTAGATTTAAAACCTAGTTGCAACCAGGTTGCAACCAACACCAAAACCCCTAGTTGCAAGCAAGTTGCAACTGACACAAAACCCCCAGTTCAAGATGGTACAACTTGGATAAAAAAACCAGTTACTTGTAAGCTGCAACTGAATTTAAAACTTCAGTTACAGGAACGGTAAAAGAGTTACAAGTGAATTGTAACTACAATGAAAACCACAATTACAAGCAGGGTGCAACTCATATTTAAAACCCAATCGCAAGCAATTTGCAACTGAAAACTTCAGTTGCAACTTGCAAGCATGGTACAACTCAAATTACGAATCAAGTTGCAAGTAATATCCTGGTTGAGGGTTGCCGGCAATAGGGATTGAAAACCCATTTTGCAAGTAGACATACACACGAACACGACCCCACATGAGATATTCCACATATGAGTGAACTAAGTGTTGATCGAATTTCAACAAAGAGCATGTAGTATACAAGCAAACACGACCCCACATGAGTGCGCGTGCAAGCACACATGTTACTTTGTGCATGCTCAAGTTTCACCTTCATAACATAAGTTTTTATTCTAGGATTTCTTATAGAGCACAAAATGCATCAATTGTTGAGTATGGTTCATGAAGTTGTTACACTATAAAGTTTATTTTTATGTGCTATTGTCAGATCACCGTCGTTCATAACATATAATGGTGTGAAAATTATAAATATGTGCTCATAAGCTTAATCATGCAACATATGATATACATGAGTAAGTCATAGAGTGAAAAAGACATAGCTAGTTCTACTACTATTAATTGGTGAAACGTGAGAAAATAAGAGAAAAATAGAAAATAAGAAAATAAAAATAGATGGGCAACCGAAGCGGACAAAAAAGTACAAAAGCAAAACATCGTACAGTATGAGAGATTAAGAAAAATGAAGACAGGCAAAAACCCAACCACCAAGCACCAGAGAAATACACACGTAGAAAGGAGAGTCAGCTCTGTGCGAGAAAGCCATAGCCCACCAAACAAAAACAAAAAAGAAAACACAGGCCCGCACACACGCTGGGCCGCAGAAAGGATACAACCAACAGACGCAACACAACAACCACCGCGATGCATGCGAGCGATAGGAAAAAAACTTGAGCTCGTGTTCCCAGCTGCACGAATCATGAAGCATTTCATCCAACGGTAATGAACGTCGACCGAAACATAGCTAGTTCTCAGACGTCTGAGAACTAGCAAATCCGATTTAATTAACATAAGGATCCATCTGTGCTAAACACTGGCAGCTCGCTGGCCTGCTATTGAACCAGTAACTTGCAGGCACCAACTAGTACCTTTTTTGAGGGCACCAACTACTAAGCAGCAGCAAGCTAGCTGTGCATGCACTAAATGGATTCTGTATATTGAGTTGGGACTTATTGCTGCAGCAGATCGATCGAACGCCAGCAAATCTTAATCTTCCCATCCAGCTAACGTATGCGCCTACTTGGCTGCTAATTAAAAACAGAAACTGTTGTCCACGCGTAGATTCTAGCACGGTGGTTAATTGCTAAACATTCATGCTAATCAATTTAATCGGTGTGGAGCATCCAGACCAGCCTAAGAATCGAAAAGAAAGACCAACGTGTTGCTTCTGCAGGAAAAGACTACAATACCTGGGGACCAATCGGCTAGAGAAGCTGGCGACCAAAGGGCGAGGCGGGCGATGGCAGCAAAACCATGGGGACCACGCCGGGGCATCTACCACAAGCGGGACACCGGCGGCTAAGCCCCAAACATGGAGATGACGTCAGGAGATCCCATCTAGCTCGAGCCGGTGAGCTCCACCCTCCACTGGTTCGTGAGCCCGCCCATCGCCGTTCTGCCCCATCCGCGACGCCACTCCAACGCCACCGCCTCTGCTCTAGACCTGGGACAGAGGCGGGGAGGGAGGCGGTCGCCGGCCAGATAGAGGCCGGGCTCTCGGGGAGAGGCGGAGCAGAGTTCGGTCACGCGGTTGGGTAATTTTCTGTCAATGAATAGGTTTACATAGCGGTGGCATGCCTTCTAAAATTGTCGAAAGAACAGGGGAAAACTCGTCCTTTCACGACAGGCGGAAATTATTGGGGTGACGAATGTACGGGAATTATTTTAACTAGCTGAAATATGCGTATGTTGCTATGGCCTCTTTAAATTTTTAAAAGGTCAAAATTTCCGCTTTGCTATACTCTGTGTGAGTTATGGATGCAGTGCCTTTTCTATCAGGACGACACTACCACGAGCATGTGATGATGTTCTTCCTTCCCTTATTGCGAACCTCTCCCTTCGCCATGCTCATTGTTATCGACCTCTCACCAACATATGAAAACCTGGTGTATTACCGACCTCCCTCGTCGACCGAAGTTTTGCTTGATTTTTCACTACATGTCCTCCATGATGAAAATGTCTTTAATGATAACTAGCATGGAGACCCTCGCAATTGCGAGGGCATCAACTATCGTTGATTTCTTTAGTGTGTAAAAATTGATGGGCAATATTAATAACTCAGCAAATGCTATAGAAAATAATAAATTATATAGCCACAATATCCATATACTAAATATATAGCACATGTGCATAGGGCATATTTGATCATCTGTTATTTACGGTGAAAGTTTATTACGGTATTTCAAAAATAATAAATTAATTAACATATGTGAAGTTTGCACAAGAGATTAAATTTGGTATGAACAATTAAAGTTTGGAATGTGACCTAGCCGTTAAGTTTTTATGTGATGTTGTATAAGTATGCTAGGCTAAACTTTGAATTAATAAATAATTATGCTTTGCTTGATCAATGATCCTACGATGTTTAGGCCATTCCCATAGAACAAAAAGATATGTTTTCTGAATAGAGGTAAAACAAAAAGGATCTACATTATATAATCTTACTACCTCTTGTCTCCTTCATTAGTTTGCACTCTCATGCCGTGAAATAGATAACCTCTTAGACATGCACAATCTACCATACAAAACTTTACCATTATTTATGTTATTAAATAAATCCCGTAATACATTTTGTCACAAACTTATTTATCTTATTTTCTTTATATCAGACAATTATTATGGATAAGAGGGGTTAATATATTTTACATATAAATAACAGTAGCATACAATTCATTCTTGATCGATGCGATATAATGTTTAACTATTCTTTTAACTCTACCAATCCTAACTCTACTCTTCAATCCAGTTATTATGCGCTCTTACTCACTTGCATTTATCATTTGACGTAAGATGTCTACACTGTCATGGACAACATAGATTTGGCATCTTGGTTGCATTTTCTCTACATGATTGTAAATCTGCATGACGTGTGGTGGGGAGCGATATCTCGACATATATCGCATATGCATTTCAAAACATGTGTGGTCAAGTTAACCTTTACAAATTATTTTTCCATGCTTAGTATTACTCGTGGTTTTAGAAAAAAGTTTTGTATTATCCGGTTATTTTAGTTTTGGAGTGAATGTGTTTTGTGGTATATGTATATACATGCGTACAAATCGGTCTAATTTTAGAGCCTCCATGGTGTCGTACATAAATATATGTAAGCTTCAATCGGATCGTATTGATCATCCATCAGTAATTGCTTCACTTACATATCGATAAGTTTTTTTCTAGGGCTGGACAGCTAGCTTTAAAGTTAGCATCTTGTACGTTTGTACCCATTATAGATCGCATCAACATAAATCTCAGCCAATTGGAAATATGTGGTTGTTATATGACCCCTGATCTCTATTTAAATATATGTGATAGATCTTATCGATCTGATTTTTTTGATTTTTTCCGTCCACGTAGTGACAGTTTGCAAGGTACGGTATAACCCGTGTTCAACTTGTCACGTGTTTTTCCAAACGTTTTTTCCGCTCAATACTTCATGTAGGCTAGCTGTTGGTTCCTGGTGTCCTTGTCATATGCGTTATGTACTCCAACCTTTTTTTGAGTTCATGCATGGAGACGGTCATCACCTGTGCATACATGTTAATGCCTCTTAATTATTCTTTTCATTTTTGAAGGGGCCTCTTAATTATTTCTTCTAGTACGTGTCTTGTTGGGACTTATTGATTACTCGATTAGACAACTCCAAGTTTTCTAGTCGTAAATAGGGATATATAATGTATGGTGTATATGGGCCGTGTCAACCCAAACTGCCAAGTTACGTAACAATTAACATTCCTTTAAATCCTAGCCACAAATTGTAGATCTACCTATCAAAAATAATTTAGGTGATGTGGATCAACGTGGTGCCTCGAAAAACAACTTTATATTGCTTTTAGTATATAATAGATTAACACAAGTAATCTTAGACCGATTTTAAATTTCACATAAATACAAATAATACGATCCCATTTAACGTACTTACAACTTCACAAGTAAGAAAAAGATCAATTAGTTTCTTAAAAAAAGATCAATTAGCATCGTGCTCGTTGCGAACCTCTCTCGCCGCCATGCTCATTGTTATCGACCGCTCACCAACATATGAAAACCTGGTGTATTGCTGATCTCCCTCGCCGACAAAAGTTTGGCTTGCTTTTTCACTACATGTCCTCCATGATGACAATGTATTTAATGATAATGAATACAACTAATCTTAAACTGATTTTAAATTTCACACGAATACAAATAATATGATCCCATTTAATGTACTCAAACTTCACAAGTAAGAAAAAGATCAATTAGTTTCTTAAAAAGATCAATTTGCATCGATATAGTACAAACTGGCAACCATGTGATCGCATAATAACCAATTAATCATCATATGCATGCACGAAGCCTCGAACATGTAGCAAGACAATAGGTCCCTACTATGATCCAATCAATCAGTAATTGCCGGCGTCAGACTCGTGCAGAACCACTACCGCGTTGGTGTTGGCCTTCCTGCAGTCCTGCGAGCCTTTTGTGCGACGACCCTAAACCCAAGCGGCACATCATCCGACAATGCCATCACCAGACTTGGTGTTCTCAGTGATGCGCGAGGGCGGACTTGGGCACCGAGTTCCCGAAGAGGAAGAAGCGCTCGGTGTCAGGCTTGAGCCAGACGAGCTGACGCACATGGGCGGCTAGGAGGACAAGCGCGTGGATGGTGAGGTGGAAGGCTCCGTCCAGGGGTGAACTTGCTGATGGGCATGCCCACCCCGGCGAGACGCGTGCGTGAAATGGCGATGGCGCGACGGACGAGCGACTCGGAGGCGTAAGGCGGGGGCAGTAGCGGTCGGGCTCCGGGTCAGGTCCTCCACGGAGGGCTTCTCCAGGAGATGCTTCAGGTTGTTGCCGGTGAACTTGAAGAGCTTCTGGAAGACCATTGTGGTCTCCTTCTCGTCAAGCGGCCTCATTGCGCGTGCGACGGCGGAGTTCGGGGCCAAAGGTAGCGAGAGGCAAACCAATGGTGTACTTCGGGGACGGAGTCTATACTAAGCCAAATATCTCATCGATTCCCAAGACAAATAACCTCCCGCACAGGTCTATTCATCTTTAGAAAAGTGTGTTTTGATCCCAGATCCCTCCTGATGCTTGTAAATAAATCAGAGATTATGAAGCCTGGAGATGATTGAGGAGTTGAAGTCTGAATTAGTGAAGCTCACGTTTTGTTCTTGTTTACAACCGTGTGCAACCAAAAATTCAGAATCGTTAGCAACCGGAAATTCAGAGAATATACAGAGGTGGAACCGGTGGATCTAGATCGAGGAGCAACACATATTCCACATGTACTCCTCCCTGAACTCAATCACACCATGACCCCCATATACATCTGATACATTGCAAATGTATCTATAATTTTTGATGTTCCATGCTTGGTTTTATCTACTTTCTTATGTTTTGTTCTAACTTTGGAGTACTTTTCATATGATTTCTTGGACTAACCTATTAACAAGATGCCACAGTGCCGGTTACTGTTTCCGCTGTTTTGGTTCCAGGAAAGTCAGAAAATGAATATTCTCGGAATTGGACTGGACAAAAGCCAAAGTTGTTATTTTCCCGGAAGACTCATGGAGCCAGAAGGAGAGTCGAAGAGGGGCCACAGGGTGGCCACACCACCCCTAGGCGCAGGTCCCCCTTGGCCGCGCCAGGGCATGGTGTGGGACCCCTGGTCGGCCACCGACCTTGCCTCTTTTGCCCATATATCTCCCCGAGGCAAAACCCCTAAATCGTCAATCAGAAATCCATGAAAAGTTCCGCAGCACCGCCGCCACCATAGATGAGATTCGGGGAACAGAAAGTCTCTGTTCCGGCACCCTGTCGGGACGAAGAAGTGCCCCCGGAGCCATCTCCATCGATCTCCACCACCATCTCCATCACCGTTGCTGATTCCCATGATGATGAGGGAGTAGGTCTTCCTCGAGGCTAAGGGTTCTACCGGTAGCTATATGTTCATCTCTCTCTCTATGCATGATCATATTGTGATCATGAGCTTGTAATCTACAGATCTACCTTGCTACTCAAGTGCTTTAATAGATCTCTGCTCTCCCCATGTGTGTGAAAGTGACAGCGTGCACACCATGGTGACACTTAGGCTAGAGATTAAAAGTATTTGTTATGAGTTATATTTGGAGTTGGATATTTCTATAAAATTGTGGTGTTTGTTGAAACCATCTAGTGCTCAAGGTGATAGTGTGTGGTTATCTAGATGGGAAAGGCTTACTTTGAGGTGTGCTGTTATAGCCCTACCAATGATTAGAGTGTCCAACCGGAGAGTAGTTAAGAGTAGTATCATAAAGAGAAGATATTTATATGAGAGAGTGTTCACTAGTGAAAGTATGATCCCTAGGCCTTGTTTCTAAGCATTAAAACACCATTTGCAATTAGATATATTACATGTTTGCTTGCTTCCATCTTTATTTCAGTTTTCCTTTAGTCTTTTCCCACGTCAACCACACGCCAGCAAGCTATTTTATGGCACCGTTACCACTTATAATTATCCATACCACTTATATTTTACTATCTTTTTGCCGAACTAGTACACCTATACACCTGACAAGTGTATTGGGTGTGTTGGGGATACAAGAGACTTCTTGTATCTTGATTGCATTGTTGCTTGAGAGGGAATACCTTTGACCACTTCCTCCCTGAGTTCGATAAACCTTGGGTGATCCACTTAAGGGAAAACTTGCTACTGTTCTACAAACCTCTGCACTTGTGGGCCCAACAATTGTTTACAAGAATAGAAGTGCGTAGACATCAACCTCCAGTGTACTTTTCCTCGGTCACCTCTCACTAGAGAACTCGTCGCTGGTCGCCTCACACCCCAATCACCGGAGTACCTCGACGGCACGACAACCGCTGCTCTCCCATTCCCTTTGACGATGCGGGGGGACTGCATCTCGACAGTCCGGCGCCCGACAGCGTCCACGACAAGATCTACTGGCGGTGTTCCTCCACCCGGATCTCTCCTTCTCGCGGACCGCGATGGTCGTTGTTTCTCATTTTTTTTGACGTGTTGTTTCTCTTTGTTATTCCAGGCGATAAGGTCATGTGTGTGTGTGCAGGGGAGAAAAGAGAGAGAAACGAATCGTCGGTTGCTGACCAGGGTGTTCCACTCGGCGGTGGTAGTACATGTAGTATGTTCGAAGTTGCAGGGGTAAAATCGTCCAATTAGGAAGACGGAAAATTCGGTGTTGACGAACGTCCACAATCTTTTTAATAGTACTAGCTGAATATCCGTGCGTTGCTACGACCTATTTAAAATTTTAAAAGGCCAAAATTTCCGCTTTGCTATACTCTGTGTGAGTTATGGATGCAGTGCCTTTTCTATCATGCCGACACTACCACAAGCATGTGATGATGTTCTTCCTCCTCTCATTGTGAACCTCTCTCATCGCCATGCTCATTGTTATCGACCGCTCACCAATATATGAAAACCTGGTGTATTGCCGTCCTCCCACGCCCACTGAAGTTTTGCTTGATTTTTCACTACATGTCCTCCATGATGACAATGAACACAAGTAATCTTAGACCGGTTTTAAATTTCACACAAATACAAATAATACAATCCCATTTAATGTACTCACTACTTCACAAGAAAGAAAAAGATCAATTAGTTTCTTAAAAAAGATCAATTAGCATCGTCCTCATTGTGAACCTCTCTCGCTGCCGTGCTCATTGTCATCCACCGCTCACCAACATATGAAAACCTGGTGTATTGCTGATCTCCCTCGCCGACAAAAGCTTTGCTTGCTTTTTCACTACATGTCCTCCACGATGACAATGTATTTAATGATAATGAACACAAGTAAGCTTAAACTGATTTTAAATTTCACACGAATACAAATAATATGATCCCGTTTAATGTACTCAAACTTCACAAGTAAGCAAAAGATCAATGAGTTCCTTCAAAAAGATCAATTAGCATCGATATAGTACAAAGTGGCAACCATGTGATCGTATAATAACCAATTAATCATTCAGTACATCATATGCATGCATGAAGCCTCGTACATGTAGCAAGACAATAGGTCCCTACTATGATCCAATCAATCAGTAATTGCCGGTCTCAGACTCATGCAAAACCACTACCGCGTTGGTGTTGGCCTTCCTGCAGTCGTGCACGCCCTTCGTGCGATGACCCCAAACCCGAGTGGCACATCATCCGACAATGCCATCACCGGACTTGGTGTTCTCAGTGATGCGCGAGGGCGGACTTGGGCACCGAGTTCCCGAAGAGGAAGAAGCGCTCGGTGTCAGGCTTGAGCCAGACGAGCTGGCACACATGGGCGGCTAGGAGGTCAAGCGCGTGGATGGTGAGGTGGAAGGCGCCGCCCAGGGGTGAACTTGCTGATGCGCATGCCCACCCCGGCGAGACGCGTGTGTGAAATGGCGATGGTGCGGCGGATGAGCGACTCGGATGCGTAAGGCGGGGGCAGTAGCGGTCGGGCTCCAGGTCAGGTTCTCCACGGAGGGCCCCTCTAGGAGATGCTTCAGGTTGTTGCCGGTGAACTTGAAGAGCTTCTGGAAGACCATTGTGGTCTCCTTCTCGTCAAGTGGCCTCAATGCGCATGCGGTGGCGGAGTTCGGGGCGAATGGTAGCAAGAGGTAAACCAATGGTGTACTTCGGGGACGGAGTCTAGACTAAGCCAAATATCTCATCGATTCCCAAGACAAATAACCTCCCTCACTGGTCTATTCATCTTTAGAAAAGTGTGTTTTGATCCCAAATCCCTCCTGATGCTTGTAAATAAATCAGAGATTATGAAGCCTGAAGATGATTGAGGAGTCGAAGTCTGAATTAGTGAAGCTCACGGTTTGCTCTTGTTTACAACCGTGTGCAACCAAATATTCAGAATCGTTAGCAACTGGAAATTCAGAGAATATACATAGGTGGAACCGGTGGATCTAGATCAAGGAGCAACACATATTCCACCTGTACTCCTCCCTGAACTCAATCACACCATGAACCCCATATACCTCCAGTGTACTTTTCCTCGGTCACCTCTCACCAAAGCATCTCATCGCTGGTCGCCTCACACCCCAATCACCGGAGTACCTCGACGGCACGACAGCCGCTGCCCTCCCATTCCCTTTGACGATGTGGGGGGGGGGGGACTATAGCTCAATAGCGCGGCCTACAGCGCGACGCACGACAGCATCCACAACAAGATCTCGCGGCGGTGTTCCTCCGCCCAGCTCTCTCCTTCTCACGAAAGGCGATGGTCGTTGTTTCTCTTTTTTTAACATATTGTTTCTCTTTGTTATTCCAGGCGATAAGGTCATGTGTGTGCAGGGGAGAGAAGAGAGAGAAACGAATCGTCGGTTGCTGACTAGGGCGTTCCACTCGGCGGTGGCAGTACCTGTATTATGTTCGAAGTTTGTAGTGGTAAAACCTTCCAATTAGGCAGACAGAAAATTCGGTGTTGACGAATGTCCACAATCTTTTTAATAGTACTAGCTGAATAGCCGTGCGTTGCTACGACCTCTTTAAAATTTTAAAAGGTCAAAATTTCCGCTTTGCTATACTCGGTGTGAGTTATGGATGCAGTGCGTTTTCTATCAGGACGACACTACCACGAGCATGTGATGATGTTCTTCCTCCACTCATTGCGAACCTCTCTCGTCGCCATGCTCATTGTTATCGACCGCTCACCAACACATGAAAACCTGGTGTATTGCCGACCTCCCTCGCCGACTGAAGTTTTGCTTGATTTTTCACTACATGTCCTCCATGATGACAATGTCTTTAATGATAATGAACACACTTCTAGAATTTCATATCTGAGAGAGGGCGATGCCAATACTAAATTCTTTCACCTTTGGGTCAACTCCCACCGGCACAAGAATGCTATCCAACGTCTGAAGCGTAATGGGGGATGGGCCACCTCCCACACGGAAAAATAGCAACTAATCCACGATCATTTCTCTATTGTACTTGGGCGGCCGGAGCCTCGTACTATTGATTTCTACTGGGACACCATCGATCCGGATATAGCGGACTTGGATAGTCTTGGCCTGCCTTTTTCGGAGGATGAGATTATGTTCGCTATTGATGATATGCCTCTTGACAAGGCGCCAAGTCCTAGTGGCTTCGTGGGGGGCTTCTTTCAATCCAGTTGGGATATTGTGAAGGATGATTGATGACCCACAAGTATAGAGGATGTATTGCAGTATTTTTGATAAGTAAGAGTGTCGAACCCAACGAGGAGCAGAAGGTGTTGACGAGTGGCTTGGAGCAGGAATTCTCTATAAATACTTAGCAAACGGATTTTTAGGGGTTTTTGATAATGCAGATAAATAAAGTATGAGTGAATGAAAGACAATACTAATAAATGCAGCAAGTGGCCCAATCCTTTCTTTAGCAAAGGACAAGCCGGTTGTATTACTTAAGATGACCAAACGTTCTCGAGGACACAAGGGAATATCGTCAAGTGCTTTCGCTTCATATAGTTGATTAATCTTCTTTAGTTTGATAAGTGTTGTGTGGGTGAAACTGTGCTAATGTACTAACCTTCCTAGGACTAATACATACTTGTGATTATACCCCTTGCAAGCATCCACGAGTACAAGAAAGTAATTAAGATAGAAACCTAACCATAACTTTAAACTCTGATATCCTACACTCCCTTGTGCAAAGGTTTCCTAACGGGGGTTTAGGTTTCTGTCACTCCGGCAACCCCTACGTTTAGTAGCCAAATACACAATGCATTCCCCTAGGCCCATAAAGGTGAAGTATCATGTAGTCGACGTTCACATGACACCACCTGAAGAATAACACCACAATTTAAATATCAAACCATTTAATCTTTCTCAACAAAATTTCACTACTAACAACATGACTTCTCCCATGTCCTCAAGAACTAAACAAACTACTCACGAGACATCATATGGAATGAAATAATGATAAGTAACAATCTGAACATAAATGATAAATCAATGGTTCCACTCAATAGCATCAACTACAACAAGTAATCAACATCGGGAAAGTTTCCCTTAAGAACTATGCAAGATTCAACCCAATTGTTACAGCGGTACGGAGTGGTGATTATGGTGGTGGTGGAGATGATGGTGGTGGTGATGATGATGATCCCGATGAAGTCCAGCTTGATAGTGGTGTTGATGGCGACGATCTCCCCTCTCCGGGAAGGAATTTCCCTGGTAGAATTCTGTCTGCCGGAGAGCTCTTTCTCGCTCTGTAGTTTTCCGCTCCGTAGAGCCGGCGGAACCTTTCTGTGGTCGCTCCCCGAGTCTTAGGGTTTCGTGAGGGGATATATACGCCAAAGAGCAGAGCCAGAGGTGGGCCAGGGTGGCCACACCACCTGGTGGCATAGCTAGGGCTGGCCCGCGCCAGGTGGTGGTGTGGACCCCCTGTGGCGCATCTCTGCTCCCCCTTCTGGCATCCTTCTGGAAAAATTGGATTTTCCATGTATTTTTCGGGATTTTCTGATCTTCATGAATTTCGCCTCCAAACAATGCCTTTTCCATCAGAATCCTAACTTCAGCAGTCCATCCTCCAAAAGTCATCAACCATGCAAAAATAGATGAAATAACATAAGTATCATCTCTTAATATAAAATATATCAATGAATAACAATAAATTATGATATAGAATAGTGATGCAAAATGGACGTATCAACTCCCCCCAAGCTTAGACTTCGCTTGTCCCCAAGCGAAAACTGATCTCAATAAACATGACCTCAGGTTTATGGAGTGAAGTGTCGATAAAAGAACACGGACAAGAAGAATCACATTCATCAATACACAAATCATAATAGAAGACAACTCACTATTATATAACTTAACTTGCAGTAAGTAAAGGAAACACGATAAAGATACACCAAGTAAATCATAATTGGTAATGACAAACTTTGTTCTTAGTCAAAGAATAGTTAACAATTTGCAGGAGTTCAACGATAATGGGGTTTTCAAATGATAGCTTTCAAAGTAATACTCACTAAGATAAGAGCAATGTGCAAAACAAGGAACATAAGAAACATGATTGAATAAATCATCATATGAATGAATGAAGCACAACAACTCAAATACTTGCTGAGATAGAAAGGAATAGGTTTACTGACTCAACTAAAAGGTAAACGATAGGCCCTTCACAGAGGGAAGCAGAGATTTCAAGTTTCATAAAGAGCTTCCAAAAATTATGGTACTTATTAGCTTTCAGCTCTCATTGCCCCTATCATAAGCATCTTTAGGTGATTAAGGTTAAAGTGAACAAATATGAGGATATGCTTGACAAGTTATAAGTTGAAAATCTCATGCCCCTTGCTTACAAAGACCGAACCTCATGTTGGAAATATGCCCTAGAGACAAATAGTTATAAGGACTATTATCATATTTCATATAGTTTATGATTAAGTTTTATATCATGATATAACTGTATTGAGTGGAAACATCAATACACGTGTGATATATAAACAACCAGGGGTTCCCAGTGAAACTCTAGTCACTAGTTCATTGGTCAATAGATGATCAAGTTTCCTGATCATGTGGCATTTATGCCAGTTGGAAATGGAGTCATCTCATTCTGAGAATGAGATGATGAACCAATACCCAACCTAAACATCGTGACCCGATCATGTCACAAAGTTCAAGTTATGATGATTAGAAATGGATCCTCGTAGACTATTCCTTAGACCGTGAGGCTATATCAATCACTGTCTCCCGACAGTGCTTAGATAGCATCAAGCGCCACTTGGTAATACAATGGTTATAAAGGTGTGTTCAGGTACTCGAAGGAAACCGTAGAGGCAATATATATCAAGAGCAGGATTTGTCCGTCCATGTGACTGGAAGATACTCAAGGGCCCACTCGGAGAAGTAATATCCAATAGCTACGCAGCGTGTGATTTGATCACAGGGATATCACTTGTCGGAACGAGTCAAGTAGCATTGTTCAGTAAAGAGATTGAACACGACATGGTGATGTTATTGATCAGATCTCGGGCAATGCAAGTATCGAGTGACAAAGGGAATAAGACCATTTGTCCCGGTTCAAACGACGAAAGATCTTCGTGGAACACACAGGGGTCACATGGCCATCCAGGTCCCTCTATCCATCATTGGTGCGGGAGTTTCCCGACCATGTCTGGAGTGTTCCTGAACCGTGGGGTATCACGCTTAAGGGCTTGATGATGCTTAGAGAGTGTTTATAGGATTGGAAGAATCACCAAAGAATAGTAGAGAGAAAACCGTAAGGGTTTCGGTAAGTCCGGAGGATGTCCGGAGTGGAGGTGGAAGGTGTTCCATAGCCACGAAGGTTGAATAATATGTGAATGAATGTTAAATATTGATTTAATCATTTATTCATAATTATTTAATAAAAGAGAAAATCAATTTAATGGTCAAAGGCTTAATGGGCCAATTCCGGAGGGAAGAGGGCCCATTAGGGAAAGGCAAGAGGGCAGAAGGGCCAAGGGGTGGCCGACGACCCTATTGGGCCAGCCCCCCACATGGGGCCCATGAGGGCGTGGCCGGAGGTGCCTCCCCTCCCCCTCTCCTCTCCTTTAGTCCCACCCCGGGACTTTGAGGGAGGTAGTACCTCCCCTCCCCTATATATAGTGGGTGTATTTGGCTAGATAAATACACCAATAATCAATAAAGGTCTTCTCACTTTTGGGAGGACCTCTAATTGATATTTTCTCTCTCCCCCTCTCTCTCTCGTGACCGCGGTCCCAAGTCTGGATTGCGCGAACGAGAGACATCTTCACCGCGGAGCGCCGTCGCGCTGCGGGATTCGGATCTGGGAGCTCTACTTCCGCAACTGCTGCTGGATCGGGGAAGCGGGAGTCATCGTCAGGCACCGGACATGTGTAACTCCCCGCGAGGTGTCGCACTTGAGGCATGCTGACTCGTGTATTAACGAGCTCATTGGGGAACCCCAAGAGGAAGGTATGATGAGCACAACAGTAAGTTTCCCTCAGTTATGAAATCAAGGTTATCAATCCAGTAGGAGCAAGGAAACACCCCAAAGGTGTTGCTAGCTGAGCCTTGGAAGGGCACACTACCAGTGCTAGTAGCAACGTGGAGACCTGGACAACACAACCACAGAACTCTGTCCCCAACTTGCGATGAGGTTGTCAATCTCACCGGTTTTGCTGAAAACAAAGGATTAAATGTATTGAATGGAAGGAAGTAATAGTTTGCAGAAAGTAAACACAAAGCAGTAAACAGTTTGTAGATTGTATGTAAAATAAAGGACCGGGGTCCATAGTTCACTAGAGGTGGCTCTCCTTAAGATAGATAACATGCTGGGTGAACAAATTACAGCGGGGCAATTGACAAACATCGAGAAAGCATACAAGCATATACTAATCATCTTGACTCCTTTGAGATTCGATTGGGCATTACAACATTATACATAGACCGCCATCCAACTTTATCTATGACTAATAATCCACCTTTAGGTTATCATCCGAACCCCCTCCAGTATTAAGTTGCAAGCAACAGATTATTGTTTTACGAATTGCGTGTAATGTAAACAATACGATTGTTCTATGAACAAAGGATTGTTGTTTTCTTCCTAGTAGCAACAACACATCTAGTACCTTAGAGATTTCTGTCACTTACCCAGATTACCAGAGGCATGAACCCACCATCGAGCATAAATACTAACTCTTGGAGTTGCTAGAATCTACTTGGCCAAGATAGCTACTGACAACGGAAAGCATGCAAGATCACAAATAACAAAGACATGATAAAATCAATAATATATCTGAAATAGCATCTCAATATCCATCGGATCCCCACAAACACAACATGCAAAATTACAAATAGATGATCTTGATCATGAACGGAGCTCACAAGATCTAGACATGAAAGCACAAAGGAGGAGAACCAGCCATCTAGCTACTACATGGACCCGTAGTCCAGAGATGAACTACTCACGCATCACACCGGAGGCTTGCATGATGATGAAGAAGGCCTCCAGGGTGAATTCCCCTCTCCGGCAGGGTGCCGAGAAGAGCTTCAGATCCCTCCCGATCTAGGTATGGAGATGACAGCAGCTACAGACTCTTTCGTGGATTTTTTATCGGGTTCTTAGGGTTTTGGTCCCGAAGGCAATATATAGGCGGAAGGAGAGGCCGGGGGGTGCTGGGTCGGCTAGACCACCCCCTGGTGCGGGCTAGGCCTGGCCGCGCGGCCAGGTGGTGTGGCCAGGCCCCAGCCCTTCTCCGTCTCGTATTCTGGCTCTAGATGACTTCCGGTAAAATAGCAACTTTGGCTTTTGTCCCGTCCAATTCCGAGAATATTCATTTTCTGACTTCCTGGAACCAAAAACAGCAGAAAACAGGCAGCTGGCACTATGGCTCTTGTTAATAGGTTAGTCCAAGAAATCATATGAAAAGTACTCCAAAGTGTGGACAAAACACAAGAAAGTAGATAAAACCAAGCATGGAACATCAAAAATTATAGATACATTTGCAATGTATCAACATCCCCAAGCTTAACTCCTGCTCGTCCTCGAGTAGGTAAGTGATAAAAAGAAAGAATAATTTTTGACGTGACATGCACCATCATAAACTTGATCAAAGTACTTGTAAAACATTCGAAGATGGGATCATAGTACTTCAATCATAACATGAAAGACAAAGTTCGAGCAATAAGACAAAGAAACTATGATGCAACATGAAAATGCACAAACAAAAGATTCATGAATAACATTGCTTTGCAATACGTTTGTTTGCTTCACATAAATAAAACATAGCATAATAGTATTCAGCTTGTCCCTCGTAGAGTAGCAAATATAATTGCATAGGACACCTTCAAAGTTCATAAGAGTGACTAGATACAAATAGTTCAAAACAAGCAATATCAAGTTATGCATCAATCAACTAGTCTTGGGACAATGCACATAGAACTAAGAATGGCCACTATGCTCTCAAAGTAGGTGCATAAAGGTAGAAGGTGAAGACTCAATGTAATGGTGGAAGAAAGGCCTTCATAGAAGGAAACAGGGATTCAAGTCTCATAAAGAGTTTCCAAAAATTATGGTACTTGTTAGCTTTCAGCTCTCATTGCCCCTATCATAAGCATCTTGAAGGTGATTAAGGTTAAAGTGACACAACTAAGAGGATATGCTTGACAAGTTATAACCGAAATCTCACGCCCCTTACTTATGAAGACCGAACCTCATGCTACTCAACTTTAGTCACAAGTAAGCTCTTGTCATTGTAAGTACATATGTATCTTAAGGAACCGCCAACGGGGTACCCCTTGCACATGATACAGGAGCTATCCCATAATTAAAATGACAAGGCGAGCACACAATGAGCATCTCAGTGATCTTTTTATTTGCTATTTGCATAGGTTTTTATTGAGGATGCTTCATAGAGTGCTCATTATGGTGATGCTGCAAGTTTCCACCATGATTAGGCATGGATTAGGCTAGCGGCCCAGGCGTTTCTCTAACACACATACAAACTCCATGATCTTACAAGTTCCACTTTTATTTCACACCGCCGGGATCCATAAGCAAAATAACATGATATTAACGGGGTACAAAGTACAAGTGCAATGTTGAAACCGTTCCCCATGATACATGGTTCTGCTAATTTCAACTTATAAAGCGCAAGCATATACGCAACAAAGAAGGACCCAATGGTTCAAGTTTATTAAATGCAGAAAGTAAAGTGCGCCATCAAGTTCGTGAGAGCTTTAATCACTAGTTTTCTCATAACAAGTTTAATTTGGAAGGTAAACAAAAACATGAATATGCTTGGAATAGCATATGCTAGTAGGTAGGTATGGTGGACTCTTTGGAATAACTGGTTTTAGGAGTTGGATGCATGAGTGGAACTCATAATTGGTTGTGGAGGCTAGCAAAAGACTGAGAGCGACAAACTAAGAGAGCAATAATGGCCATAATCATGCAGAGCGACAAAACATCATTGATCAAAGCATAAAGTGATACTACAAGTTGAAAACTAAAGGATCATAAAGGCTATGGTGACTTGAGATAGTCATGACATGGTGTGAGCATACGCCAAGTCAACCCAAATAAAGCATCAAAGGAGAATACCACTATACTATGCTTTAATATGCTAAAACAACGCATGATTCATCCAAGGCACATTAAGCAATCTCAATTGTTTATAACAAGTCATGCTACAACAAAGAATACTAAGCATAAAGCCAAAACAATATCAAGCATGGCATGACAAAGCATAGGCCACAGTCAAAAACAAACTCTCTTTATCACTTAAGCATGAGCTTTCCTACTCTTTTCCAAACCAAACCAAACTATTTGAAAACCAATGTAGGTCGAACCAATTTATTCAGCAAACTAAGCAAACCAAGCAAACGAAAAACCAAAACAAAAACGAAAAAGAAGACGCTCCAAGAACAACACAACTGTGCATGAAACAATAAAAATGAAGCGTTTGGAAGAAACCTGGGATTTTTATTGATGAAGAAGGGGATGCCTTGGGCATCCCCAAGCTTTGATGCTTGTACTTCTTGGATATTTCTTGGGATGACACGCGTGGCATCCCCAACCTTGAGCTTTAGTCCATCCTTCATCTCATTACTCATTCTTTCCATACACCTGAAATTTTTCCTTCATACAAAACTTCACACAATCTTTATTAGCAACATTAGTGCACTCAAGGTAATAAGTCTTTAGGTTCAGTTCTAACACCAATAAACTTCCATTAAAACACTAGCTACTGTAGCACTTCCCTCAAAAAGCTCAATTCCCCAAAAGAACTCAAAAAGGAACCAACAAGAAGCAAATGCAGAAAATGGCAGAAATCTGTTAAAATAGACCAGCAGGTAAAGACGAATTTTTTCGAAGACCTTCTGTTGCTCAAATCAAAAAGTGTTTAACTAATGAAAGTTAGATAACAACCTGGGGCAGAAGAAAAAAAATTCACGCCTCGAAAGGACGTTCAGAGATTTTACACGAATTTTTACGGTGAAGCACAGAAATCTGTTTCGGGACAGCAACTTTCCCAATCATTACTTCTCTCTCATTAGAGGTTACTCTTGGCACAAAAAGCAAATAAAAAGGATAAGGAACAGTTATTGCTGAAGTTATAACTTGCAAGACTCATCTAAAACTTTTGGGTTATCTCCCAATAAGTACTTTTCTTTAACGCCTTTAAGTTAGGCATAAGAAGCAAGAAAAAGGATCAAGTGTTCTCAAATGAAGAAGCATTAAAACCAAATTTCTTGCCCTTACCTCTCTTACTTTTATTCTTAACCTTGGGGAAAATATGATTGTTTAGTGGAGAAGCAAGGTGCATGGTCCCCTTTCCCACATCTATTATTGCTCTAAGGAGTTCTAATAGGGACCTTTCAAGTGTAATTTGTCCTTTTCCTGCACATTCAATAACAAGATAATCAGTAGAAATCATTTTCCCAAAGATCTTTGTAAACACTCCTTCAGCTATTCCAATTGGTAATATGGTAGCATTATTAGCAAGAGATATTTCTTTTCCTCCTTCAGTAAGCCCCCAAAGATTCTAAGATTCATAAATATCTTTGGGCATAAGACAAAATTTAGACATGATATCACAGCGAGCTTGAAAAGTTTCATTATTTATATCAATATTTATTGTGGGAAGCCACTTTGATGGTTCAGAATTTATTGGAACATAATTATGATGCTCCCTAAGTGTATTATAGCAATCTTTTAAGCTAGTAGTGCGGGTCTCAAGAGTGTTTAATCTAGCAAATATGCTTGTGAAAGAAATATCAGTTTTGTTAGGCAAGTTGTAAGTAAGGATCAATTTATTTATAACATTAGCATCATCCTCATTACATTGGAGGAAATATCCTCCCAGAATAGCATCTAAAGCATATCTATAGCAAAGACCAATTCCAAGGTAAAAACTGCTAAGGAACAAGCTTTGAGTCATTTTAGGCTCAGTTTTTTCATGTAGATCAGAGATTCTAGACCAAGCTTCCTTGAAGCTCTCCTCAATTCCTTGTTTAAAAGTGAAAATCATTTCCTCAGGTGACATAGTGATTGGAGCAATGCTAGATATAATGGCAACTTTAAGATAGGAACTAATTTTTTTGTGTTTTTGATAAAGAAAGCAAACTAGTAAAACTATTTTTTTGTGTTTTTGATAAAGAAACAAGCAAACAAAGCAAAAGTAAACTAAGCAAAACAAAAATAACAAAGTAAAGAGATTGGTTATGAGGGACTCCCCTTGTGAAGATGTCCTTGACTCCCCGGCAGTTGCGCCATAAAAATACTTGCTGACTTGTGTATTAACGAGCTCGTTGGGAAACCCCAAGCAGAAGGTATGATGAGCACAGCAGTAAGTTTCCCTCAGTTATGAAACCAAGGTTATCAATCCAGTAGGAGCAAGGAAACACCCCAAAGGTGTTGCTAGCTGAGCCTTGGCAGGGCGCACTACCGGTGCTAGTAGCAACGTGGAGACCTGCACAACACAACCACAGAACTCTGTCCCCAACTTGCGATGAGGTTGTCAATCTCACCGGTTTTGCTAAAAACAAAGGATTAAACGTATCGAATGGAAGGAAGTAATAGTTTGTAGAAAGTAAACACAAAGCAGTAAACAGTTTGTAGATTGTATGTAAAATAAAGGACCGGGGTCCATAGTTCACTAGAGGTGGCTCTCCTTAAGATAGATAACATGCTAGGTGAACAAATTACAGCGAGGCAATTTACAAACATCGAGAAAGCATACAAGCATATACTAATCATCTTGAGTCCTTTGAGATTCGATTGGGCATTACAACATTATACATAGACCGCCATCCAACTTCATCTATGACTAATAATCCACCTTCAGGTTATCATCCGAACCCCCTCTAGTATTAAGTTGCAAGCAACAGATTATTGCTTTACGAATTGCGTGTAATGTAAACAATACGATTGTTCTATGAACAAAGGATTGTTGTTTTCTCCCTAGTAGCAACAACACATCTAGTACCTTAGAGATTTCTGTCACTTCCCAGTTACGAGGCATGAACCCACCATCGAGCATAAATACTAACTCTTGGAGTTGCTAGCATCTACTTGGCCAAGATAGCTACTAACAACGGAAAGCATGCAAGATCACAAATAACAAAGACATGATAAAATCAATAATATATCTGAAATAGCATCTCAATATCCATCGGATCCCCACAAACACAACATGCAAAATTACAAATAGATGATCTTGATCATGAACGGAGCTCACAAGATCTAGACATGAAAGCACAAAGGAGGAGAACCAGCCATCTAGCTACTACATGGACCCGTAGTCCAGAGATGAACTACTCACGCATCACACCGGAGGCTTGCATGATGATGAAGAAGGCCTCCAGGGTGAATTCCCCTCTCCGGCAGGGTGCCGAGAAGAGCTTCAGATCCCTCCCGATCTAGGGATGGAGATGACAATGACTCTGCACTCTTCGTGGATTTTTATCGGGTTCTTAGGGTTTTGGTCCCGAAGGCAATATATAGGCGGAAGGAGAGGCCGGGGGGTGCTGGGTCGGCTAGACCACCCCAGTGCGGTTAGGCTGGCCGCGTGCCAGTGGTGGCTGTGCCCCAGCCCTTCTCCGCCTCGTATTCTGCTCTAGATGACTTCGGTAAAATAGCAACTTTGGCTTTTGTCCGTCAATTCGAGAATATTCATTTCGACTTCCGAACCAAAAAGCAGCAGAAAAGCAGTGTAGCGGTGTGGCTCTTTTTAATAGGTTAGTCCAAGAAATCATATGAAAAGTACTCCAAAGTGTGGACAAAACACAAGAAAGTAGATAAAACCAAGCATGGAACATAAAAAATTATGGATACATTTGCAATGTATCAAGGCACTCAAGTCGTTGGAGCCAAGGAGCGCAAGGACTTCATCACGACCTTGAGGTCAGCTTCGGCTCGTCTACATCAACCACGCTCTCCTGAGCGTTGACAACGCCTTTCAGTCTTCAAGGGTAAGTTCACGAAAATCCCCTCCCGTTACTGTATTACTAATAGATAGGTCCTGGCAGCTTCAGGGGTTCAGGGGCGTAGGGTAAAATTTTATTGTTTTCATAGGCGGAACCCCTACAGTGGTATCAGAGATAGATCTTTGCGTAGTAATGCTAGTACGGGTAGAACACACGAGATGTAGCGTGTGGGCGTTGATATTTTAGTTGTTACCCTCCCACGTGTACTTGTGTATACCGCAGTAATGCTTGATGAAGCGGCCCCCAACCGACTTTACGCGTTCATTCGCGAGACTGGTCCACGCTTGACATACGGCTTGTACCATATAAAGTGGCTTAGGGGGTGTCTGTCTCTCTCGCATTAATTGGTATGCCATTTGCAACGGAGGGCCCCGAAAGGGGTGTAGTAGAGACAACTACTTGATCAGCGTTGTGCTGAAAGTTCGTAGGTAAGAACGGTTCTTGTGCGAAAGCCCATTCAGCCACGTAAAACATGCAAGGATAAAGTAGAGGCGTCTAACTTTGTTTTGCAGGGAGGCGTTGCTTTGTGATATGGTTATGGCAAAGGTAAAGTGATTACCTTTTGTTACGTAGTAGTAGGACTACCACGCTCGAGTGACACCGGTACCCTGGTGTCTACGGCGCCGGAACCCTGGCGCCAGAACATGGAGATCACGATGTGAAGGACCATATCACATCACATTTACATTCAATGTTATTGTTTGTATATCTTATTGTGTGCTAGTATTAGATACTCGACGGTAGCCTAATAAGATGATCCCTGTTAAAATTACCAATGATTGTGTTCCCCCTTAGTGTGCACCACCAAGAAAGTTCTTCGGTATGAGGCGATCCAGGGTACAGGCATGGGTGTCAGGCATATCTACGTTCGCATACAGTGGGTGTAATCCATGTTGCACAGCGAATACAGTAAGGTTGAGTTGGCGAGCCTAGCATGTGCAGACATGGCCTAGGAACACGGATGGTCGAAAGATCGAGCACGAGTCGCATGAATGATGTGACCGACATTTAGCGTTGACCCTTGAACCCACATTGATGGGCGTGACGATCGGGGGAGATGTGGCTGATAGGGGTCATGTTATCACTAGGAACCCTTTTGAGGATAGGTGTTTCTAAGTGGAGTTATTATTAACTCATTTAATTATAAACTTAGTCTAAATTCCTTTTGCAATTATAAATGTAGATGCCACCTTTCCTGTTGACGATTGATTGGTTAGAAGGAGAGAAGCTCAGATTAGATGGATCAAACTTCTCTATATGGGTTGCGCGTCTCCATGTTCTCCTTAGGGAGAATGACGTGGTCGACTACATACTCGACAGGATGGATTTGGATCAGCCCATTGACCTAGAGACCCCAGAGCAGCGGGAAGACCGCTATCTCCATCGGGAGATGGCCTCCTTCATTTTAGTTACAATGCGTTTCGGAATGGTGGACGAGTTGTGGCCTTTCGTGGGTGATGTCAACCCTCGTTCGGTAATGCTGCAGCTTAGGACACATTTCGTGGAGCAGACACACATATGGGAGCATGAGCTGATGGGAGACTTCCTCTCCATTAAGATGGAGGAGAACTCATCACTAGACGACCACTTGGAGCGCATGCATGATGTGTACATGAGGCCTGCATACTTCCTGGATAGCTGGATGTCGGGCTCTTCTGCAAATGGCGTTGTGCTGCGGTCGCTTCCACCAAGCTACCAAGCACAAGTCAGGACTTCCATCATGAGAGGCGACGCAGAATTAATGGAGTTCCACAGGTTTGTGACACATCTCAGGAATGTGTTGGTTGAACCAAATGTCGATGAGGTCATCGACGACAAAGGTATATATTTGATATACAATTTTATAAATATTATAATCTTGCAAACACATTTGCAGTGTTAATTATATTTGATACTTGTTCTGTTTTGCTGAAAACAGGTCCTTCTGCATGAGAGGTGCTTGCTGGAGAGGAGGTGACGTTGCGTGTTGATGGTGAGCATGATGATGATGGTACCGACACTCTCGACATTTATCACTTAGTTTATGTTTTAGGATGATTATTGTAATCAAGATATTGTGAACTTCTTTAGTTTGTCTCACACTTTGTGAGACGGTTATTCATATGAGCTTGTAACAAACAGTTGTTCCACTTTTATGAATGATTTCTATTTGTGTTCATATCTTGTTTGATTATATGTTAATTATCCTTGTTGTTTGAAACTAATTGATAATGAATGAACATTTATAGAATATTGAAATGCCTTAAAAATACCCAACTTAATGATATTTCATTAATGAATGAAACCATTATTTGAATTCAAAAGTTATGTGATAATATGTGAAAGACATTCGATTTCTTGTCACATATAAATCATGCCTAAGTTCGGCAAAATAACTTGAACATAGTGTATTACTTAAATACAAAGTGTTTAATGAATTGTTAAAAGTAAATACATATTCGAATTGTGTTTTAACAAAACGGTAATTATCATTAAATGATTATTTAAATGTGTAAAGAAGTTTACCAAAGGAAACATGAATATGAAACTATTTGATTTGATCAAAGTGTTTCATCAAACAAAGGGTATCAAATATAAAAGAGAATCTAATTACTATGATTTGATCAATAGTAATGAAATTCGACTTTATAAGAATGGCATAAAAGAAATTGTGGAATGCAAAGCGTTTTGAAACGTCAAAATGCAAAGCATCACAATGTGATATTAGATATCAAAGTGGGTTGATAGATGGCACCAAATAAATCATTATAGTGTAGATGTAGCGACCATTAGTTAGAAATAGTTAGCACTCAATTAGAATATACAGTGAACCATTTGAATTCGTGAAAGTTTTGGGGTTATTCGATATAACCAAAACAGTAACGAATAAGTCCTTGTAGAGTATTCATTAGAAACTTTGAATACGAAATCCATAGCTAAAACCAAAAGGAAAGAAAAACTTGTATTGCTTGGATTTTGGTGCATTCTTGAGAAAGCTCACTTTTAGTGATATTTCTCGATTATGGAGCAAATGGAAGATAGTGAAAACACAATGAGGATTCAAATCCCTGCATCAGAGTGTTGATAAGCGCAACGGAAAATTTTCCTGAACGATTCTCTTCACAGAAGGAAAGAATCAATGATAATGATCATTGTGTTTTCCCCACTGGTATTTTCACTGCATGAAGTAGGATTCAAAATGTAAACCATATCTTGTATGGAAACATTTGTGAATCATTTTTCATGATTACTAGAATATGACATACCTATGAACTACTAAGGAAATAATGGTAAACTAGAATTATGAGAAATCCCATAGCAAAATTCCCTTGAGAATAGAAAGCAATTTGTTGCTGAATCTCACAAGTAAAAGGGGTTACTTGGAATTTTCCCAAATGACTACAAAGCCATAGTGGAAAAGGGGGTGAATGACAAAAGCACAATTCGTCAAGTATTAGACGAATTCAAATGAATTTGATTCAAGTGTGCTAAATGTCTAGTGGATTTAAAACTAGTAAAAGTGCTAGTGTCTCATAGTAAAATCTCTCACTTTTATATTTGATCAAAGGATTTGAAGTTGTTCAAAATAGTGAGTAGATATGCAATTTGCATGAAATTGAGTGGGAGCTATGAAAGTCTTCCTAAAACAATATGTTGGTGACATATTTTTGAGTGGGAGCTTATACTATGAAAGGGTGTTAAGAATAAAAGCGCAAGTACTTATAAATAATGATTTATAAGGTGTAGAAGTTGATAATAGGTGTATTATGATATTATGTAATATTCCTTAAGGGATTCTGAAAAGGGTTTCGGAATAGAAGTTAATTAAGGAACTAGTCCTTAATAACTCAAATTAGGAATACCATTAAGTTTAACATCAATGGTTGAAAGAAAGAAAAGGATGATTATCATCCACTATGTTAAGACATAGGTTCTATCTTAGAAAACCGTGATGATAACTTAACATAATATATGATCCAATAAGGAATGTTTAAAAGTGATTAAGTTCGAATCATAGAACGTTGAGCTAAGTTTATCCATAGTGTCTAATAGAGAGTTGTAGACATGTTTCCAAATCCATAAAGGATGACATATCTTAAAGCATAAAGAGTTATGTTATAAGGGAATATGTTGGAAACTCCTATAAATACCGATTAAAGTCAAGTAGGAAGCAAGGTGAACAAAAACATCGAAAGTTGCACAGAGTGCACTAGTGTTTCGATGATTACATTTATAATGATAGATAAGGGTACCATCCAAAGTGTTGTATAATGTTATCGTGGGGCTAGTTCGCTTTTAACATAGAATGATGTGTCCCAGGGCACAGTGCCCATGAGAAAGCCCTCGAGGTTGAACTAACGTCACTATAGGCTCCTGGAATTAGGCCTCGTTCTGCTGCCATAGCAATAATGCATACACACAGATGTTATCATGTGGTGATAAAGTATTAATGTCAATCAAGGTGACATTAGTAAGTTGCAAAGGATTCGGGACTGTAAAGTACAAACCCAAGACTCAACCTCTTCCATGAGCATGCATGTTTAGGGTACCAGTTATGGTGCCAATGATTGAGAACAAATGCAGCTAGTGTATTTGTACTCTAGTGCAAGTGGGAGACTGTTGGAAATATGCCCTAGAGACAAATAGTTATAAGGACTATTATCATATTTCATATAGTTTATGATTAAGTTTTATATCATGCTATAACTGTATTGAGTGGAAACATCAATACACGTGTGATATATAAACAACTAGGGGTTCCCAATGAAACTGTAGTGACTGGTTCATTGGTCAACAGATGATCAAGTTTCCTGATCATGTGGCATTTATGCCAGTTGGAAATGGAGTCATCTCATTCTGAGAATGAGATGATGAACCAATACCCAACCTAAACATCGTGACCCGATCATGTCACAAAGTTCAAGTTATGATGATTAGAAATGGATCCTCATAGACTATTCCTTAGACCGTGAGGCTATATCAATCACTATCTCCCGACAGTGCTTAGATAGCATCAAGCGCCACTTGGTAATACAATGGTTATAAAGGTGTGTTCAGGTACTCGAAGGAAACCGTAGAGGCAATATATATCAAGAGCAGGATTTGTCCGTCCATGTGACTGGAAGATACTCAAGGGCCCACTCGGAGAAGTAATATCCAATAGCTACGCAGCGTGTGATTTGATCACAGGGATATCACTTGTCGGAACGAGTCAAGTAGCATTGTTCAGTAAAGAGATTGAACACGACATGGTGATGTTATTGATCAGATCTCGGGCAATGCAAGTATCGAGTGACAAAGGGAATAAGACACGACTGTCCCGGTTCAAACGACGAAAGATCTTCGTGGAACACACAGAGGTCACATGGCCATCCAGGTCCCTCTATCCATCATTGGTGCGGGAGTTTCCCGACCATGTCTGGAGTGTTCCTGAACCGTGGGGCATCAATTTAATAAAAGATAAAATCAATTTAATGGTCAAAGGCTTAATGGGCCAATTCCGGAGGGAAGAGGGCCCATTAGGGAAAGGCAAGAGGGGAGAAGGGCCAAGGGGTGGCCGGTTGCCCTATTGGGCCAGCCCTCCACGTGGGTCCCATGAGGGGGTGGCCGACGGTGCCTCCCCTCCCCCTCTCCTCTCCTTTAGTCCCACCCCGGGACTTTGAGGGAGGTAGTACCTCCCCTCCCCCTATATATAGTGGGGGTATTTGGCTAGATAAATACACCAATAGTCAATAAAGGTATTCTCACTTTTGGGAGGACCTCTAATTGATATTTTCTCTCTCCCCTCTCTCTCTCGTGACCGCGGTCCCAAGTCTGGACTGCGCAAACGAGAGACATCTTCACCGCGGAGCGCCGTCGTGCTACGGGATTCGGATCCGGGAGCTCTACTTCCGCAACTACTGTTGGATCGGGGAAGCGGGAGTCATCGTCAGGCATCGGACGTGTGTAACTCCTCGCGAGGTGTCGCACTTGAGGCACTCAAGTCGTTGGAGCCAAGGAGCGCAAGGACTTCATCACGACCTTGAGGTCGGCTTCGGCTCATCTACATCAACCACGCTCTCCTGAGCGTTGATAACGCTTTTCGGTCCTCAAGGGTAAGTTCGCGAAAAGCCCCTCCCGTTACTGTATTACTAATAGATAGGTCCTGGCAGCTTCAGGGGTTTAGGGGCGTACGGTAAAATTTTATTGTTTTCATACGCGAAACCCCTACACCTCATGCTACTCAACTTTAGTCACGAGTAAGTTCTTGTCATTGTAAGTACATGTGTATCATAGAGAACCGCCAACGGGGTACCCCTTGCCCCATGATACAGGAGCTTTCCCATATCAAAATGACAAGGCAAGCAGACAATGAGCATCTCATCGATCTTTTTATTTTCTATTTGCGTAGGTTTTTATTGAGGATGCTTCACAGATTGCTCACTATGGTTATGCTGCAAGTTTCCACCATGATTAGGCATGGCTTAGGCTAGCGGCCCAGGCATTTCTCTAACGCATATACAAACTCCATGAGCTTACAAGCTCCCCTTTTATTTCACACCACCGGGATCCATAAGCAAAATAACATGATATCAACTAAATATTGTGCAATGTTTAAAGTGTTCCCCATGGTAACATGGTTCTGCTAATTCACAACTTGTAAAGTGCAAGCATATACGCAACATAGATGGGCACAATGGTTCAAGTTTATTAAGTGTAAGAAAAGTAAAGTGTGCCATCAAGTTCATGAGAGCTTTAATCACTAATTTTCACATAACAAGTTTAATTCAGAAGGTAGATAAAAACATGAATGTACTTGGAATAGCAAATAATGCTAATAGGTAGGTATGGTGGACACAAATGGCATAGGTTTTGGTTTAAGGATTGGATGCACGAGAAGCATTCCCTCTCAGTACAGGTTTTAGGCTAGCAAGGCTAGGTAGCAAGCATAAGAGTTGAAGAAAACAGACAAACATACAAGTGATAAAAACAAACATGCAATCTTCCTTGGAAGCACAAAAGATCTTAACTAGAGAATACTAAGCTTATGAGCCAACCAAGAAAGAAAGATGATGAAATTATATTTCTTAAAAGTACTTTTTTCTCTTTCATTCAATTCTCAAATAGTGTTGCTACTGACCGAGCCAGGTTTTCCAAAACCAACTAAATTTACTTAATGTTCCCAAAGTGATACAAATACTAACAACAAGATCCATCATATAACAGAAATTGAAAACTAATATAAGATGTGCAAAATAGTAAATGATAGAGCTTCTCATTAATATTCCATAACGGCAACTCACACCAAGGGATACATAGATAACTAACAAGAGGGGAGACACTTCCATAATGCAAACCATCCTATATGATAACTTCTCTATTCATGATGTGACTCTACTGAAAAGGTAAAAAGATAGAAGATAGTGATGTGATACCGCGACACTCCCCCAAGCTTGGAACAAACCAAGGGGATGCCAAAACCTGATGACAAATTAATCCTTCGGTGGTGGTGGTGTTCTCTCGATGATATTTTCAATCAATTTCCTCAAGTCCTCAATCTCGAAGGTGAGAGTACGAATCAACTCCGAGTTGTGCTCAATGCGTTTCATGATCATGTCGAGTTGTGAATCCCATCTCGTACGATTCTTTCCCCACTCTTCCTCCTTGAAGTATTCTTTTCCTGCATGGTTAGAACGAGGCATATCCCAATTGGAAGGTAATTTTTCCTTGGGCATATTTTGGAATTTTTGCTCGTGAATAAGGGTATGGAAGGGATTCTTTGTGCGTGGAGGAGGTGACCGTGAAGCCAAGCGATGACGCGGAGTCTTCCCTCCAGTGGACATCCGTGCAGTCCTTTTGAACTTAGCGGGATTTGCCACCACTCCAATGCTTGCAATGGTGGTACTGGTGTGCGGATGCTAGTCTTCCTTTTCCTCCTCTTCTACTTCACTCTCGATCTCCTCCCGCTCAAGGTCTTGGAGATCATCTTCCGCAGGCTCCTTGCCCTTATTGTTGGTAGAGACCATCGTGCTTCTAAATTTTGAGAATAGTTCCTGACAGAAACAGATCGAAATGAAAACAAGGCGAGAACACGATATATGAACCTCGGGGGATCCGGGGGATTATATATTACGATGTTTAACAACAAAAGGAAAGTACTGAGAGAAAACGGGTCGGAGACAGGCTCCGGGGTGGCCACACCCCCTGGTGGCACGACTAGGGGGGCTCACGCCACGGGGTGGTGTGTGCCACCCTGGCTCCATTTCCGTCCCTCTTTCGACTCATTGCTTTCCATGTTAGATAAAAACTGCAAAAATATAAATTGATAGATTTTTCGTGGACCTTTTCTTACCAGAACTGTTACCTATTCGAAAACGGACTCTACAGGTATCTTAATTTGGTCTTTGATAAAAAAATTCCGAAGTCAGCACTCGAATAACATCAATATCTTCACCTTTATAAGCTTATTGCTTGAGTCTTTTAACCATTCACCATCTTATTACACCATTTTCTCCTATAACCTGGAAATTTCTTTCACACAAAACTTCACACAATTCTCATTAGCAACATTAGTGTACGCAAGGTAATTAACCTTTTAAGTTCATTTTTAACTGAAAATCATCAAAACATAAGCTAGTGTAGCAACTCCTTCAGAAAGCCCAAAAGAAATTCAAAAAGGAAATCGATTTAAGAGGCAAATGCAAGAGTGGCAAAAATCTGTCAAAACAGACCAGCAGGCAAAGTTCAATTTTTTCGAAATTCTTCTGTTGCTCAAATCAAAAAGTGCAAAACTAACGAAAGTTAAATAATAACCTGGGGCATGCACACAAAACATTACAGATTAGTACGACGTTCTGGGATTTTTAACGATTTTTTATAGTGACGCACAAAAATCTGTTTCAGGACAACAACTTCCCCAAAATCTTACTTCTCTCTCATTAGAGGTTGATCTTGACACAAAGACCAAACAAAAAGGATAAGGAGAGGTTATTGTAGAAGCAGTAACTTCCAAGACTCAAATAAACAAAAACATCTGAAAGCACAAATATATTGGGTTGTCTCCCAAAAAGCTCTTTCTTTATAGCCATTAAGATGGGCATGATAGTTTCAATGATGCTCACATAAGAATATGAATTGAAGTAAAAGAGAGCATCAAGAGGCAAAAATACACATGTTTAAGCCTAACCCACTTCCTATGCAAAGGAATTTTGTAAGAAAATAAATTGTTGAAACCAGAGGCTGCTAGCATAGGAAGGCAAAACAAGTGCAACATAAGGACTTTCAGCATAAAGCGAGGAAACTTAATATTATTGAGATGCATAAGAGCACTTTTCCCTCTCTCATAATAACTTTCAATATCATGCATAAATTTAACGATATGACTATCACTTGAATTATTGTAGCAATGATCACTTATTCTAACAGAAAACATAGGGACACTAGCTCTCCTAATACTACTTTGTGAAACAAAATTAGAAGTATCCATACAAAGGATAGTGCGTCCATCTTCTACATATTTAGTGACAAAGTCTTTCACATTTGCTATTGCAGGTTCAACATCTATTTTTTCATCGGTTTTCATAGCTTTATTTGTACTTTCATTAACCATACTAGCTATCATAGAATGTTCCTTTACCTTAACAGGGAAAGTTATTTTCTCGATATAAGGTTCAGGTAAAATATGATTAGCAGTATAAACTTCAGTATTCTTAGTAGGAACACAATTAACAATATCTTTATATGGCTCATGATACTTATTCCATTTCTTTTTAGGAATTTCAATATAAGAGGAAAAATCCTTAAAATAATTTGCAATACTTTGAGAATCAAGACCATAAGCATTACTAATATCACGAAATTCATCAGTTCCCATAAAAGATTTAATGCATTCATAATCAAAATTTATATCTGACTTTCTTCCTTTATCATTCTCCCATGCTTCAGCGTTGTCTTGAATACGGTCAAGAAGATCCCATTTAGCTTCTTCTTCCATACGTGTAAATGATCCAGCACAAGAAGCATCCAATAGATCCTTGTCATGAAGAGAAAGTCTTGCATAAAAGTTATTGATAATAATATTGTGAGGGAGCTCATGAATAGGACATTTGAGCATTAGTAACTTCAATCTCCCCAAAGCTTGAGATGTACTCTCTCCATCAAGAGGCCAAAAGTTGTATATTTGATTCCGACCTTTTTGAATCTCACTAGGAGGATAAAATTTAGAATAAAATAGAGGCACTACTTCCTCCCATTCAAGAGATTGGCCATTCTTCAGCAGCTTATACCATTCCTCAGCTCTTCCTTTTAGTGATAATGAGAATAACTTCTTCTTGACTTGATCTGTTGAAATACCTGCACACTTAAACAACCTGGATAATTTGTGTATAAAGTGCAAATGATCACCGGGATGGATAGTCCCATCTCCAAAATAGTAGTTATCCATAACATGATCAATAATTCTTGTAGGTATTTTAAAAGTATCATTCTCAGCAGGTGATGGTTCATCTACTACCTTAGCAGTGGTAGTAGCATTACGAAATAAGAAACTAAGTGAATTATCCATATTGAAAATAAAGTAACTAACAAAAATAAACAATACTCACAGTAGAAGTTTCCTTTACCAAGTCCACTCTTCAATAGTGATTCACTCCCTAGAAACGGTGCCAGAAAATAGTCTTGATGACCCACAAGTATAGGGGGTGTATCACAGTATTTTCGATAAGTAAGAGTGTCGAACCCAACGAGGAGCAGAAGGTGTTGACGAGTGGCTTGGAGCAGGAATTCTCTGTAAATACTTAGCAAATGGAATTTTAGGGGTTTTTGATAATGCAGATAAATAAAGTATGAGTGAATGAAAGACAATAATAATAAATGCAGCAAGTGGCCCAATCCTTTCTTTAGCAAAGGACAAGTCGGTTGTATTACTTAAGATGACCAAACGTTCTCGAGGACACACAGGAATATGGTCAAGTGCTTTCACTTCATATAGTTGATTAATCTTCTTTAGTTTGAGAAGTGTTGTGTGGGTGAACCTGTGCTAATGTACCGACCTTCCTAGGACTAATACATACTTGTGATTATACCCCTTGCAAGCATCCGCAAGTACAAGAAAGTAATTAAGATAGAAACCTAACCATAGCTTTAAACTATGAGATCCTACACTCCCTTGTGCAAAGGTTTCCTAACGGGGGTTCAGGTTTCTGTCACTCCGGCAACCCCTACGTTTAGTAGCCAAATACACAATGCATTCCCCTAGACCCATAAAGGTGAAGTATCATATAGTCGACGTTCACATGACACCACTAGAAGAATAACACCACAACTTCAATATCAAACCATTGAATCTTTCTCAACAAAATTCCACTACTAACAACATGACTTCTCCCATGTCCTCAATAACTAAACGAACTACTCAAGAGACATCATATGGATCAAGATCAGAGATGAAATAATGATAAGTAACAATCTGAACATAAACGATAATTCAATGGTTCCACTCAATAGCATTAACTACAACAAGTAATCAACATCGGGAAAGTTTCCCTTAAGAACTATGCAAGATTCAACCCAATTGTTACAGCAGTACGGAGTGGTGATGATGGTGGTGGTGGAGATGATGGTGGTAATGATGATCCCGATGAAGTCCAGCTTGATAGTGGTGTTGATGGCAACGATCTCCCCTCTCCGGGAAGGAATTTCCCTGGTAGAATTCTGTATGCCGGAGAGCTCTTTCCCGCTCTGTAGTTTTCCGCTTCGTAGATGCGGCGAACCTTTCTGTGGTTGCTCCTCGAGTCTTAGGGTTTCGTGGGGGATATATACGCCAAAGAGCAGGGCCAGAGGTGGGCCAGGGTGGCCACACCACCTGGTGGTGTGGCTAGGGCTGGCCCACGCCAGGGGGTGGTGTGGCCCCCTGTGGCCCATCTCCGCTCCCCCTTCTGACATCCTTCGTCTTATGAAAAAATAGGATTTTCCATGTATTTTCCGAGATTTTCTGATCTTCGCGAATTTCGCCTCCAAACAGTGCCTTTTCCATCAGAATCCTGACTTCAGCGGTCCATCTTCCAAAAGTCATCAACCATTCAAAAACAGATGAAATAACATAAGTATCATCTCTTAATATGAAATATATCAATGAATAAAAGTAAATTATGATATAGAATAGTGATGGAAAATGGACGTATCAATGATCTTATGCATGTCATCGATGGTTTCTCTGAATTTTCGATCAACAACTTCCACATTATCAATTCGGCGAACATTGCCTTGCTACCAAAGAAAGACGGGGTTGACTGCGTCTTGGACTTCAGGACCATTAACCTTATCCATATGATTCCCAAAATCATAGCCAAGGCTATGTCCCTTTGCCTCCGCCCCAAGATGAATGGCATTATTTCCTGCAACCAAAGTGCCTTCATCAAAACCCATAGCATCCACGACAACTTCATGTTTGTCAGAAATGTTGCTCGTCGACTTCATAAGAAGCGCACCCCGGCTATCCTCATCAAGCTTTACATTGCTAAAGCTTTTGACTCGGTGCGTTGGGATTATATCCTCGACCTCATGCAGCGTATGGGCCCCCTAGGTGGCGAGACTAGGTCACCTTGATCTTCTCCACTTCAACTTATCGTGTGCTGCTTAATGGTCTTCCTAGCAACGACATTTGTCATGGCCATGGGTTGAGGTAGGGTGATCCTCTCTCACCGCTTCTCTTTGACTTGGCAATCGACCCTCTGCAGAAAATTTTGGAGTTGGCCACTGAGGCGGGCACTCTACAGAAGTTGCCAGTGGATTTCATGAAATCCTGCATTTCGCTATATGCTGATGACGCTGTGATATTCCTGGCACCTGTGGCGCAAGACATCTCGAACCTGGCATCCATATTGCAGAATTTTGGAGATGTCATCGGATTGATGAGAAGAGCTCAGTGGTTCCTATTCGTTGCGAAGAGATTGACCTCAACACTATTTTACAAGACTTCCCTGTAACCTTGGCTCAATTTCCAATAAAGTACCTTGGGCTACCTTTGGTCCTTGGAAGGTTGCGTCGCATTGACCTTCATCCCTACATCGACAAGGCCATTGCCAGGCTTAACCCCTGGAAGGCAATATACCTAAACGTCATGGGTAAGGCAACTTCTGATTTTTCTGCTAACTGCCATCAAAGCCGATAAGGCAACTTTGAAATCTCTGGACAAGATTCACAGGGGAATGCTCTGGGCTTGCAAAGCCTCAGTTAGTGGTGGTAAGTGCAAAGTGAGTTGGGCAAAGGTGTGTCGGCCAAAGAACCTAGGTGGTTTTGGGATCCTAGATTTGAAAAATTTTGTCAGGGCCCTTAGGTTGTGGTGGCTTTGGCTCGAATGGACTGCACCAGAAAAGCATTGGGTGGGTTTGGAAACCCCTAATGACGCCACTTATAGGGAGCTATTCAACGCAACCATGAAGGTCTACATCGGCGATGGCAAGAAGGCGTCCTTATGGAACTCACCCTGGCTCAATGGATCCTCCCCACGGTCCTTGGCTCCCCTCGTTTTTGCGGCGTCAAAAAAAGGAAAAAACGTCTTTTGCACGAAGCCCTACAGAACTCCCAATGGATCACGGATATCCGCGTGGATGAATTCACTATTCAGCACCTTTCCCAGTATGTCAACCTTTGGGGCATGTTGCAAGACATTATGCTCTCGCCGGACATCGATGGCACAATCATTTGGACCCTCACGGCCTCTGGATCTTACTCATCAGCCTCAGCCTACAAAGCCTAGTTCCTTGGCTCCATCCCTTGCTCTTTCGACAAGCTTATCTGGAAGACTTGGGCTCCGCCCAAGTTTCGCTTCTTCCATGGCTTGTCGTGTAGAATAGGTTGTGGACGTCGGATCATCTAGCCAAGCGGGGATGGCCTCATCAGCCAACCTGCCAGCTTTTTAAGCCCACTCAGTGAATTACATCCATAAGCTACACAACGTATGACTAGGTCATGGAGATGGAATTTCACGTGAATGAGTAAAGCAGTAATTGCTGAAAAGGAGATTGAGCAAAGTATCCTGATACCGATGATCAGATCTCGGACAAGTCAGGTATCGAAGTAACAAGGGAATTGGATTCGATGTTATGGACATCCCGGTCCCGCTATTGATCATTGATCTGCGATCATCTAGATCATGGTTGTGACATTCCCGAACCGTAGGGTAACACACTTAAGGGCACTACAACGCCTGGAGATCATTATGTAAGATGGAATCACATAAGAGAGAAATGGGAAAACCAGAATTGTCCCAAAGACACTCCATAGATGTTCAGAGGAAGAAGGAAAAGACCGAAAGGTGTTTCAGATAAATAGCAATTTATAATATGCATATATATATATTAATTATGAATTAATATATATTAAATAAATTATTAAATTAATATTTATGGGGCAACTTCTTCTATAGGGCCAAAACCCCGTGGGAAGCCACCCGGGGGCAGCACAAACTTCCGCAGCAGGTGGGTCCAGGTCGGCCCATGCAGGTAGGCGGACGAGCGGGAGCTGGTGCACGCCTGGGCGGGGCTAGCGAGATGACACGTGATGGGCCGCGCCAAGGCCCACCCAACCAATGCCTCCCCACGCCTTGCCGCTGTGGGCTGCAACTGGGCTGGAGCGGGTGGCGGCCCACCCGACCACCGCCTCACGCCAGCGCGCGGCCCGGCCACAACTGGCCCGGCCGGTTGCCCCTCTCCCTTCTCCTTTGCCTTTTGTTTAGTCCTATATGAGAGAGCTCTTGGGAAAAGTACACCCTTTTCACCTATATAAAGGGGTGCCCATGGGTGGGAATAAACATACCAACATCCAATATTTCTCTAAGGCAATTTTCCTTAGAGGAATATCTCTCTCTCATTGACTTTTGTGGTGGCACAATCCCTGAAAGGATTGTACATGTAAGGGACAACAAGGTCGCGTCACACCATTGTGCTGCGGTGATTCCGGCTAGGAGATCTAATTCCGCAATCTTGGTAGGGATCAGAGATTTAGGAGTCGTTGTCTTGCATCGTACGTGTGTGAGACCTCAGGGGTGCTGCCACTTGCACTACAAAAAAATGGCTTTTATAACGGACTATTTTAATGGTTGAAGGATTGTTTTTCGTGGTTAACAAGTCTTCTACAACAGATGGCCTTCACGGTAAAAGCCCCGTCACAAATGAATCTACCACGGTTTTCTTATAACCATGGTAAACCGCACCTATCAGCCATGAAAACTTGTTCCATCGTGTTCGCCAGCCGTGTTGACTGCTGACGTCAAGCAAACCGCCACGTGGAACACACCGTTAATGCCTAGTTACGACCATTAACAGTCATAGAAACCATGGTAGAAGCCAGACCCAACCAATGCCAGCTAATTATTAAGTGGGCCGGCCTATTACAAGAGCCCAATAAGAAGTCGACTCGTTATTGTTTCGTCTGCCTTTGTTTGAAGTGGGCTGATCGCATCCTCTGATGACCTATAAACTATCGTTCGACATCATTTGACCTTCATGAGGCCCAAGTTAGCCCAACATAAGCCCACATTGGTCGAATACTATGCGGCCCATTAGCAGCCTACGTCAAGTCAGTCTGATACCGTTAAGGCCTATGATCAGCCCGTTACTATTTTTATAGCCCGTGGTGGGCCACCTACTAACCGCCCTTCTTTGAGAAGGTCCGTTGCCATTCTAGCCTTTAACCGTTTTGGCCATCAACAATTCAAGACCAGAAGCCGTGTGTTATTTTACTCCCTCCATTTCAAAATATAAGATGTTTTAGCTTTACGAAGCTAATAAATTTAGACCCTTTTAATGTGTAAGTTCACTAGGTTTATATTCACTTGTTATATTTTAAAAAGGAGGGAGTAAAGCGGTGGGAGTAGTACGTAAGAAGAGGACAAGAAACCAACACCCAAATGCCACCATCATAATCCCCTCTTATCCAGCTCCAAGAAACCAACACCCAAATGCCAGCGCATCATCATCCCCTCTCCTCCAGCTCCACACATCCAAAACCAAAATCCAAAGCCCTCCTCCCTCGTCTCACCTCTCGGTTGAGAAGAAAAACAATAGCCGTATCACCACTGCAAGAAGAAATGCAAACACTAACCATGTCCACGTCCATGGGTACGCACACGGCGAGGGCAACGTGGACGGTAGCAGCAGCGAAGCTCCCCGCGCCGAGGCAATGCTGCTACCTCCTGCCAGGGCGCCGGGCCGGGCTCGCGGGCGGTGCCCCATCGGCGAAGAAGAAGAACCCGTGGCTTGACCCGTTCAACGACGGCCCCGACGAGGACTTTGACTACACGGGCGTGTACTCCGGCGGGAAGCAGGAGGAGGACCCGCGACCGCCGGAGGACCCTGCGAATCCATACGGGTTCCTCCGGTTCCCGATGGCGTACATGCCGGAGCTGGACAGCCTCGCGTCCAAGGTGCGCGGCGACGTGCGCCGTGCGTGCTGCGTGGTGTCCGGCGGCGTGTACGAGAACGTGCTCTTCTTCCCCGTGGTGCAGCTGCTCAAGGACAGGTACCCCGGCGTGCTCATCGACGTGGTGGCGTCGGCGCGGGGAAAGCAGGCGTACGAGATGTGCAAGAACGTCCGGTACGCCAACGTGTACGACCCCGACGACGACTGGCCAGAGCCCGCGGAGTACACCCACCAGCTCGGTGTCATGAAAGTATGGATTATTGACCATGGATGCACTAGCTATATCTGCTGATTTGGTCCTTGCATTGGACTATTAACTGAAGCTGAACATGGATGCGTGTCTCTGATTTGTGGCGCGAATGGCAGAATAGGTACTACGATATGATCCTGTCAACCAAGTTGGCCGGGACGGGGCACGCGCTGTTCCTCTTCATGTCGTCGGCGCGCGAGAAGGTCGGCTACGTCTACCCCAACGTCAACGGCGCCGGTGCCGGGCTGTTCCTCACAGAGATGTTCAAGCCGCAGACTACCAATCTCTCGGACGGCGGCTACAACATGTCAGATTGATGATTATTTCCCGGCAGAGACCCCTGGTTCTGAAGGACGTACGCGTATACTGAAACTGCTTGCCTGCACGTGTAATTAGGTACCAGGACATGCTGGAGTGGCTAGGCCGGCCGGCCAAGGGCGTGCCGCAGCAGCCGATACCGCCGCTGAAAGTGTCCATCTCCAAGAAGCTGAGGGCGATCGTGGAGGACAAGTACAGCCGTGCCGGCGTCGAGAAGGGCAAGTACATCGTCGTCCACGGCATAGAATCGGATTCTGTCGCCAACATGACGTCCAGGGGCGACGACGACTGCCTTCTACCCCTCGAACAATGGGCAGAGATCACCAAAGAGATCAGGTAATTAAGTGTGCACTCGATCGATTTCGCCCAGTTGTGACTCGTGATCGTGACTGATGATGATCTCTCTTGGCATGCATGCAGCTCTGGAGGCAATGGATTGATGCCTCTGTTTGTGATGCCACATGAGAAGCACAGAGAAGAGATCGAGGAGATCGTGGGTCAGGAGACCAGCTACCTGTTCATCACCACTCCTGGACAGGTAGGTAGGTCCTGCTCTATCATCTTGGCTGTGCAAGCGCGATTTTCACTGCGTCTCTCTGATCACTCACAGCTCACCTGCCTCATCAACGACTCTGCCGGTGTCGTCACGACCAACACCGCCGCTGTCCAGCTTGCAAATGCCCGTGACAGGCCATGGTAGGCTCACCTCACCAGATAGAGTTCTTTTTTTTTTTTTTTTTTTTTTTTTTTTGTAGTTCGGACGTGCATCTTTGCAGATGAACTGCTCACTCCATGTTCTATCCTTATCCAGTGTGGCGCTGTTCTCTTCTAAGGAGAAGGCAAGGCTGTTCCTTCCGTACGCAGAAGAGAGGAGGAGCTGCACTATCATCGCGTCAGCGACAGGGAAGCTGGGCGCCATTGACATCCAGGCGGTGAAGAATGCAGTGAAGGACTTCCAGCCCGCTCCCAGCTTCGCGCTGGCACAACAGTGATCATCTTGAATGTGTTGTAAATAGATACACACAGCGAGCTCATCGGACCAACAAGAGAGACAGGGTTCAGCGCCCTGTAGTCCTCCAATTCAACACAGAGGAGTGCTTCAGTGCACACCGTCGTTTAGGAGGAAGTCCGAACTGCTAGGGTATTTTAGTCCGGCGCGTTTTGTTGGCTTCGTTTTTTTTGTCCAGGCGGAACCCATATCCAAGCCTAGTATAGTCTCGTATCTATATACATGGATTGACGACGCCGTACGACACGACCACGTTTGGGGCCCACCTAAACCTAATCACCACGATTAGCTCCCACGTCCATGCATGCACCATTGTTGGGCGTAACTGAAGCTCTCTCTTCTCCGCCGTCTGGTAAAACTGGGTCACTCATACCCGCGGATCTGCTTCCCCTTGGCGCCGCCGATCTACCCCGCGTCCGCCGCTGTAGACCCTCGCGTCTGCCGCCGCAGATCCTCGAAGGGAGAAGGCGCGCCGGCGGCTCGGCGTCTTCGTCACTAGGGTTTCTAATCCAAATCATCGGCTTTATCTTCCGATCTTGTAAGTTTATCCCATGATCATGTTTCGTCTCTAGTAATTGTTAGACAGACGTAGCATTGGTGATTCTAACAATGTGGCGCAATTACTTATAGAGAAGATGGAGGACTCTAGATCTAGTATGAAAGATAATCAAATCGGGTATGTTGGTGATGATTCCATTTTCGGCAATACGCATCCCGGCGAAGACGGCTGGAGCGAAGAAGAGTTTAATGTGAGGACACATTAGCTTCTTCTTTGATATTTCAATGTTAAATTAAATAATATATGATATCTCATGACTTGATTTATTTAGATTGTCTATAACGACGATTTCCACAATGGCCTTAACAATCATGAAGAAACGGACATGTTTCTTGATACTAACGTATGTGTAGTGGTGTAAAATTTTATATGTCATGCACCCGATGATGCAATTGTATACTAAATATTGCTAAATTGTTCAGGTAATAAATGACTCTAGTATGGAGTATGACTATTTTGGTGAATCAGACTTGGAGATGGGTAATTATGATGATTGTGAAGATGCACCAAATTTTGATATGTCCATTGACACGAGTGAGGTATTATTTATAGACTGTTTTTAGCAATCAACGAACCGACATGCATACTACTATAGCTAACAGCTAGGTTTGAATTTGTAGCAGGCACCATATAATCAGACTGAGAGTTCAAATAAATGTAGCAATGATACTGGGTATCCTGATGATAAGAGAGAACTGTACTGCAAGATAATGGAAATGACATTTGATAGTGAAGCGGCAGCCTATTCTTTCTACAACAGATATGCTAAAGATCATGGGTTCAGTATTAGGAAGCACCAAGTGAGGCGGTTTGATGATGAACTTGTTCGTCTAAGGCGCTTTGTGTGTTGCAAGCAAGGTAAACGTGACAAGAAGTTACTGACAATGGAAGGCCGCAAATATAGGCTCAGAGGTGAGTCTAGGTGTAACTGTAAGGCATGTATGGTGGTGAAGTTTGATGGAAAAACTGGTCTTTGGATCGTTCAGAGTTTTGATGACACTCACAATCATGTGTTAGCGAGACCGGATGAAATCCCTTTTCTTTGGTCCCATAGGAAGATAACGACTCCCAAAGAGCTGAGATATTATCACAGTGTAACATGGGAGTTAGGAAGCATATCATCCTGCGATCAATGATTAGCAACTCTGGTGGTTCATTTGCCGGTGTGGGATTTACAAGGAAGGATTTGTACAACATGTGCTCAAGGGAGAGTGAGGAAGCTGCTTTATAAGGGTGATGCTAACACAATCTTGGGCATCATGGCGGAGAGAAAGAAGAGGGACCCTGAATTTTTTTATGATTACACGCTACATAAAGGCCGTCTGCAGCACTTCTTCTGGTGCGATTCTCAATCACGTCGGGACTACCAGGACTACGGCAACGTAGTTGTGTTTGACAACACATACAAGATGAATAAGTATAGTATGCCATTTGTTCCCTTTGTCGGCTTGAACAATCACCTAAAACACCGGTATTTGGCTATGCCATCCTATCAAACGAGACCGAAGAAACATATGTTTGGCTACTCCAGACTTTCTTGAAAGCAATGTGCCAGCAGAAGCCAAATGCAGTAATCACGGATGCGGATGCCGCGATGATCTCCGCTGTGGATGAAGTACTTACTAGTGTACACCATCGTATTTGCAGCTTTCATGTTGAAAAAAAATATGGAGATGCACCTACCTAACAAGTCACTGAACGAGTTTAGGACTCTTCTATATTACACCACGTCAAAGCAAGTATTCGAGCAGCGATGGCATGCTTTTGTTAGGAAGTGGACGTCACCCAAAACTACAAATTGGCTTAAGAGAATGTACACGAAGAAGAGATTATGGGCGGTCCCGTATCTTGCAGAAAGGTTCTGGCTGGGTAAGGAAAATCAACCAGAGGAGTGAAAGTTTAAACTCGTCTCTTCACCTTCACCTTGATGGGGAAATGAACTTGGTGGACATGGTTAGTCACTATGAGAATGCCATCGCACGTCTCCGTGATAAGGATGCCAAAGATGACTGCACGGCTTCATAGACATCTCCGGTGTCAGTTACTAATTTCAGAGAACTAGAGGTAGTTGCTGCGACAGTGTTCACTCCAACTGTGTTCTATATTTTGCAAGGTGATATTTTGAAGATTGGCGGCATGCAGATTTTAGAAAGAAAGCTAGGATCTGACTCGTACACCTTTATCGTCGTATGGAAAAATAATCTTGACAGCAAGTTTTACATGGAATACACTCCCAACTCGTCAAAAATTATAAGGTGCAGCTGTCGAAGGATGATTCGCAAAGGGATCCCTTGCAAGCACATACTGTGCATGCTCAATCACTTAAAATTTACTACAATACCAGACTGATGTGCTCTGCGGCGTTTCACTAAAAATGCCAGGTTTGGGTTGCCTGCTAGACGCACGGGCGATATGTTTGGTTGGGGTTGGTCTGGGCCAGAGGAGCGGAAAAAATACAACAGTATAAGTGTGTTGGCCTCACAAGCTATACATATTGCAATGACACGGCGGAGTACGATCTTCTGAAGAGTACCATCAATGGAATTATTTCTAGAAGATAGGGGTATGATAAATGTAGAGCATATGGTCCTCGTAGTTCAGTTAATGAAAATGCAGATAAAAGTCAAGCAAGCCAGTTTGATATTGGTGATCCTAAAAAAGTGTCCACCAAGGGTGCGCCTAAGCAAAACAAGCAAGTTTCAGTCGAGAAAGAATCTCCCATGACCAAAAACGGTCGACCACTAGGATACAAAGAGCGGAAAAAGCGGGTGTACAGTGCTTGCCAACAGGAGGGACATAACAACAAGAATCCAAAATGCATATATCATCCCAAGTACGGTTTTGAAAATTAGCTTGATATATTGCCTACATTTTTATTAGACTTTATTATCTAATATTGTGTGTAATCTCGTGCAGGAATGTCCTACAACATCAAGGGTAGTTATTTTTCAAGTATCATACATGGAAATTAATTTTTAAGCAGTTGGTGTGAAAATGTATTTGTGATGTACATTTATAGTCTGCTGATGTTTGTTCGGGCAAATAGCTCTTGTGTGACGTTTTTTCATGGAATTGGAAGGAGAGCGACGTCCTTGTAATTTCTCTCGGTTTTGTTTATCTCCTGATCATTGGTCGTTAGACAACGTAATCAGTATTCGAGTAAAAATCGTGATGCTTTGTTATCCTAAAACCCACTGACATGGATGTTATGGTCTATGGCTTTGGCTTGAATAAAATCAACTCAAATTTGGGCAAATTTTTAGCTGCTCTATTTTGCTTCTTCAGTTCGTCAGTGTGCAGGGGAGGGGTTGCAAAGTTCAGTTCGTCAGTGTTAAGAAAAAAACCCACTGACAGTTTTGTTTTATGCACTTGTGTAGTTCCTTTTCGATGATAATTATAGCGATATTTTTTCCAACCTTTTGATGCACGAGCTGTTATCACATTTTGAGCCTTTTGTTTTATGCACTTGTGTACCCGTTTTGGTAGTATGCACAAGTGTGTTTTTGCACGAACTATAAGCACATATATTAATAAAACACGATTAGCAACCTTACATAGTAGCAAAGCAAGTCCACGGACACCATAGTACCAACCATACACGACACGACACGACACGACACGGCACGGACGCGACACTGTCTTCTTCTTCCTCCGGCCTTGGCCGCTCCTTACGCGTCATAGCCCTCATCATCCTCCGCCATGATGTACAGGAGAGAGTGGTCGTGATGTTGATGGAGAAGATGTCGTGGAAGTCAATGAAGATATTGTACGTCGTGAACACGATGAACACGCATCCACGCCAGAACACTTGGCCGAGGAGGTGGTAAGCGTCGTAGTGGTTGAGGAAGGTGACGAAGAGGCCTATGCATAAGTTGTTGTTGCCGTTGGTGCCGTCGAACTGCTGCTCGATCTGGAACATGGGTGGAGTGCCGGGAGGGAGTTGGCGGTAGCCAGCGGCAAGGAAGATGCAGGCCAGCTCCAGCGGCCCCCTCCACCTCGAGATGGCCCAGATGCGGAGGCGGTTCTCCACAACCCGGCCGTGCGGCCACTCTCTCTCCCGCATGGTGGCGGGGCGGCGGTACGTCGGGTCGTTGAACTGCATCGTGGCGGGGGAGGGGTGGGAGAGGTGAGCCGTTGCTTGAGTGGTGGCGGGGCTCGGCGGCTAGCGGTTAGATGGATGGGTGTGAGCGAGTGAGAGAGGGAGAGGTCGAGGGGCAGATATATGGGTGCGTCGTGGTCGCTTCGTTCTCCCCTCGTGTTTAAGGCGCACTGTTTCGAGGAGGCGCGGGCGCACGGTATCGAGGAGCATTGAATCTTTTCCATGGGCGCGTGACGGGAAAGCTGCGCCGCGTGTAATTTTTTTTGGCACGTGACCGACCGAGCGACACGCCCGCGTGTATTCGCAGCAAAAAAAAGATGTGCAAGTAGTTACACTACGAGGCTGTAACAATGTGACACTGCGACGATGTGCAATAGACAGGCTACGACGCTGCATGGCGCATGCATGTAAAAGGCCCAGCTTATTAATACATGTTGAAACAGAGGGGTGTTTGGACCGTTGGGCCGTCGGATTTCTGATTAGGCCCTATCCCCACCATGGATGTATGCATGGGCGCGCAGCTGAGCGGACACATCGATCAACATAGCATGCATCACTCGTTTCATACTTTACGACACAATGACTACGCTCGTTTCAGACTCGTTGAATCAGTACATCAATTAGCGACGCAGCGATTCAGAGACCATGGAAACCGAAATGATGCGCATGATGGATACAGCCACGCCTCGTTTCGCACCAATACACGCAGAGTATCCGACACGTCGTGCAGTTACTCACCGATCTTGTTCAAGCGGCGCTCCAGGCTATTTAAACTGCCCTATCTCCACATCATCCTCTCCCACACTCCACCACATCCATCTGCCAAGCCCTTCTTCTTCACTAAGGTCCACCGCCCGCCGCCCAACAAGATCCATCGCCCGCCGCCGCCACGCAGTTCAACGGTGCTACGTTTTGTCCGCCTCGCACCGTGCCGGAGATGACCTACCCCGCCGGGGTTATTGTTGAGGGGTCCCTCCGAGTATGGGTGAACTCAAGGTTGAGGTCCCCGAGGGAGTTGGTCCACGCCTTCCGTAGCGCCGACTATCGCCACCTCTGACCCGGCTCTCCGGCCATGTTTCGCCTCGAAGATCACTATGCCCTCGGAGGCCTTGTGGTAGGACTCACGGTGCACTTCACGAACCACTACGATGCATACTGTCTCCTCTACGAGGTCTACTGGTGTGGGTGCGAGTCGATCTTCTTCACCACCTTCAACATCTTCACGAACTTCGACAATATCTTCCCCACCATCAACGGGATGCACACTCTCCCGTACAACACTGAGGAAGAGTGAGGGCCGGGGCAGCGCCGAGGAGGGGAGCGAGAGCAAGAGGGAGGAGAGAGTCCAAGTAGTGATCCCTGTTGTGCTAGGGTTCACTACCATCTATAGTATTTATTTTCATGATTTTTTGCTTGGCCATATATGCCCCTCTTTATGTATGTTTTCTATGTTTAAGGGATGCCCCCTCATATCTTATATCTATGTCGTTTTTTTGTGCTTATACTTTGTTCGTGCCCTTCTAGTTTGATTTCACTGAAATATGCAGATCAAGCTAAATATATTAAAATATGCAGAGCACGCTATATATATTAAAAGGCGCTTGGTTGAAAGAAACGAAAAAGTTTTTCAACGTGAACAACTAATTTGGGTCGAAACAAACAAGTTAAACAACCAAACAATTTGTTAGTTTTGAGTTGACCCGACACAACAGGATACGGACTGTTGTCGTAAAATGGAAACAATAAACTGTTTTACAAATCAGTATGAATTTACCACGTATGTAAACCTACAGGCACTAGTAAATTCTCAAGGTACAATGTTATTAATCACTGATTTGACTTTCCTTTTCACAGCCTCTAGCTTGTTTCTTCTAGACAGAAGAATCGTTGCAACGGTAGGTCCTCTTGATTCTTCGATTGTTGTCTGCAGTACCATATAGAAGAATTTATAAATTAAATTGTAATCATATTGATTTTTGCGACTATACAAAGGAATAGTGTACATACCTGAGAAATATTCTTAGTCTCTGTCCCAATGCTCTAGACATTGCAATACTCATAATACGCATGAGTTGCTGCCATATGATAAAATAAAATTCATTTACGACATCAATAGTGAGAAAGTGATATGGTTCACAAGTACTTGCGCATCATCTTGCTTTCCAATTTTATATTTTTTAATAGGCCAAGTTTCAACGTCAGCAAATTGTTTGGGTGTAGTTTTGTTTGTCCACCATATGTCTAGTGCAATTTGTCCTTTCTGCACAAGATTAAAAGTTAGTGAAATGCCAAAAAATAACACGGTTTTGATGAGAAAAGTAGATAATACCAAGTCATCCACAACTGCATGCGAATAGGTTAAATTGTACTTAGGGTCAAGGACTTGAAACTCCTTCTTGATGTTATGTATTACAACTATCACATAATATTCTCCACATATATTCAGAGGGAAATATGCCTACAAAATAAGATCACTAGCATGTACTATGTAGGATTCCAAATAGTTAACAACAATATTAACTTTATAAAAAACACTCTTTACCTTGTCACGCACAAAATATTCATTCATAACCCTTCCTACAGCTCTTGGTCTTGGCACTTCTTCTACGTCAAAAGTTTTCAAGTTTTTTTATACATTTTAATGGCTTCATTGATAAGATAGGTTGACCTCAATGGTCCACATATGTGCCGAACATAGTCAAGACGGAGAGCCAGCTCTAGAATGTAGGCATCAAGTATCTGAAAATAATAGTTGTACAATGATTGCATGTTCATAATGCTTTGTTGTAAAATAACAATAATAGGTTAGCGAATTACTTACAACAGTACTAAGCCATTATTTTATAAGAATATTGTTAAGATTATTCGAAGACAAGATGACCTCATCTGTATTCTGGTACACCATTTTTACAGCTTCTTTGGGGATCTTTGCGGCAGTTGAAATATATTTCACAGCACCTTCTATTTCAGCAGGTGTTAACATAGTGTAACATTCTCCAATATCATGCTGTTCAAATAACATCGCTGCATAACATTTATGAAAACACACAAGTTACCGCGTTGAACCATTTTGTTTGCTGAATAAAAATAAGTAATGAAATCTATAAAGCATTATACCTTTCGTATTTTTTGATTTATATTTTGGTTGTTTTTGTCGCTCAAATAATGGGGAACCATACTTACTATTACTCTTGGCTACGCGTTTCCTTTTTCCTAGACCATTGTCAATTTTCTTTTTGCCGCTATCAACAGAATTACCACACTTTGTTGCATCTTCCTTCCCCGCGGTAGAAGTCATATTATTGCATGCATTGTTCTGCACGACACCGCTCTGTGCACCATTTGGTGTATCCTTCTGAGTACCAAAAATGCATGATGGTACCTCCGATGATGACATAGACTTGGTATTTTCATTTACGTCCCACGGATTCTCCTCTGTACCATCCATCTTTCAAAGGTGGTCTCGTGTGTTATTCATTGACATGTCAACAACAGTCGTCAGTATACTTTTGTCCTTCAATGGTGTGACGTAACCGTCACCACCAAATGAATCATCCGCAAGGGCTGCTTTAGAATTAGCCGACGTTTTTCTCAATATGTCATCAAGCTTTTTTATTACCATGTTTATAGACAAAATTTTTTGGCTGATTGTGATTCAGTGGGAACATATTTTATATCTTCACCATCTCCTCCTTTGTCCGACTGTGATGCTTCAGTTAGTTTGTACATGACACTATTTATATTTAACAGTTTTAGAACCTCCTGCATAACAAAAAATAATAAGTAGTGAGTTTTCATTTATAGTGTAGTATCGTTATCATCAACATGAAATAACACATAAAATATAGATCGTATCACCTCTACACATATCTGGGGTACAAGTGCCATCTTCATGTCCATGTGATTTTTCAAATCTGTCGTCATACGTTCGAATAAGATATCCATGTTACTGACCCGTTTGTTTGAACTTGACTATTCACTAGTTATTGATGGTTTTTGCACACTTTTTCTTATATTGCTCCCCAATATTATTATGGTTCTGCATGTTACAAAAATGAACAAATTATACAAATTACAAATACAAATACGAGCTATGTATGGTGGCATATCAAAAGAATGATTAAATTGACTACCATCACTTTAGCGTTATTTTCGAGGCCTCGACCATTCTTATAATCATAGGAACATCTCCTTTCTATTTCGTCTTCTGTCCATTTTTTATTAGTGGCCGAATGGACACAGAGGGAATATAAGTAGGATCATCAATGATCACCAAATTCTCCCAGAAAAGAAACTGCAAACAAATTATGCAAACAAATAAATTTAATTTTACATCGAGAGCTGAACATAAAAACTAATGATTATTTGACTTAACATATATATATATATATACCTGTGTTAGACCTAGATTTCTTTTGGGGCATGCTCTTACAGTGGATACTACAAAGCTATCCTTCAAACTATCTATGAGAAACTTCAGTGTGAAGTAATTCCAGTTAATCTAAAAAATATGAGGAACGTTCCACTAAACAATAGAAGGTCTTAGGTACAATTACGTTACTCGATGGGGCTATGACGAGACCAATTGGCCCAAGCACCGCTTTGTGGACGAAGTTGTCATCGGATGCCTTCTCAGTCTTTATGTCATTAATCAAATCTCTTATCACTATATTACCGCTTGACTTGCTGAGAAAACATGGGAGTATGTTATGCATATTAGTTTGACCATCTTCCTTTATAATTTGAAATGCAGAATAATCTTGGTTATGTAAACCATAAATATGTTCTAAATCCTTACAAGTTCCTACTATTTCTCGTGATCCTTGTTTTATGACGAAGGTGCTACACGATGGATTGAACAACTCAATGATGAATCTGATTAAGTTTTCCTGCATCATGATTCGTGGCACATCCAACATTGGCCGCAAAGTAGTGCTGGTAAATCTCGCACGTTGCACGCTTGTAAAGCCAGCTACCAAATCTGCCCATCTTATGTAGTTACAAAATATCTCCCCATCTAAATTGTCCATGCTGCACGAATCATTTAGAGAATGTGTTAATGTTTCTCCATCTAAATCTACAGCAGTTTCCCAAAAACCTATATGAGCATCTTGTAAGTACCTGGACGACAGATGAGAAGAGGCTGCAACGGGTAGAACCAATGAGAGACGACGAAAGGGAGTCCTACGAGGATGAAGTGGTGACAGGCGGCGTCGATCCCTAGATGACAGATGAGAGGGGAGGAGAAGTGAGGCGGCAATGTGGGACGGCGAGGGCGGTTGTAATGGAGGCAGCGGTGAGAGGCGTCCTACCTAGGTTGAGTCATGGGTTGTCGGATGATCGATGTGCCGATAACTATGCCCTGCATGATTAAAACGATGTTGGGCCTCGTTATAGGTAGTTAATTGGGCCTACATGGTTATTACTTTTTAGTTGCTTGTTTTTTCTATTTTTATGCGTTTTTTCGTATTTTTAAGTGTATTTTTTGTATTCTTTAATGTCTTACCATATTTAGGGTTTTTCCAAATTTGATATGCACAATATGAACTCTAATTAAATTTAAACAGTATCAACTTCATACGATGGGAGAGTTGCCCCTATCTTTGGAGAACTTTTAGTACGTACATCGCAAATGATGTGTATGGTGCACACGAGTCCTACCGAATGATCACCGATATAAGGAATGGTTTGGCCATTCGATTTCAAGTCCAGAAGAAGCATCAACATGTGTTCACGGTGAGAAACCCCAAATGAAATATCAGCGACATAAGAAAAGGTTTGGATAAACCCAGATGCAAAACCATAACATGTGTTCACAGCGAGAAACCCAAATAAAGCATCAACAATTGTGAACATAACATGAAATGATGATTACTTAATAATTTCATATAGACCAAACTAAGTAAGACATAGTCGTTACATAAGTGTTGCACAAACATGAGAGTACATAAGCATAATATAGAACTAGAACACAAATTTGAGGTTGATTTCACACTTGGTCAACCAGTAGCTTCGTAGTACCATCATCCCCACGACGGAACCAGAACACGAATTTCTGGTTAACTCTTATACCATTCTGCCTCACAATGTCCATCCAGTTTGTTGTAATCATGACACGTCCTTTAGGTACTCCATTCACCATTGACTTGTTCATCACCAACTTAACGTGTGCAACTTTTCCATCTCTGGAATGGGATTTTATAACTGCTGGCAGTTGAATGTTTATAACAATATGCTTCATGGTGAAGGTCCTTGAAAAGTATCGCACATAGATTTGACAACCGGTTATACAAATTATTTCACATTTACGCAAACAAATCAATGTGAAAAGTTCGTATGTACGGAATAGTTTACCATTTTAGCTTTATTTTTCACTGTGTTGAATTTTTTGATGGTGCATACATAAAAGGGGTCTTTTGGCATGTGAGCCTCAACTACTCGCTCAAGTTTATCAAATTCTTCATCAGTCATCTTCACGCGATTGCCAAACTCAAGGAAAGCTTCAAAATCGTGCTCGCTATTTATTCCAGGACCTTAGTGTAATTTTGCACATATTAGCGACATCCAATATATCAATTGCGTATAAAATAAAATTAGCACAAAATGCTTACCCCTGACAAAAACAGCCTTTTTCTTCCTTTTGATTATAACACGGATCTCAGCAGCGGTAACACGTAATAGAATCTGACGGAATATAAAAGAATAATTAAAATCACATGTCATATTACGACATGAATAATGCTAAATGTTTACATGTGCGTTAAGACATACAAACAGTACGAATTGAATATCAAAAGTAGCCAAGTATCCCATCGCCCAATTGATTTTCTCTCCCTAGGGCACAGTCCGCATGCGATAACACCGGCCATTCTCTTACGTGGAAAAGGAGATGGAGCGGCTGGCGGCTAAAATTGTGCTGACGCTAAAACGCACCAACATGATCATCCCAGACTAGATCTACGACGAACACATTTAGATCTATATTTTCGAACATATCGGGTAATTATAAATCCGATTTTTTCACGATGAAACAAAAAATGCGAGGATTAGATCTAAAACCTCTTAGATCTATCGTGTGTCCGTGCTATCCGTGGACAGTAAGATAACCTAAATATAGATTGTTGACAGGGTTTCGATTATACGTACCTGCGCCATGGCGACCGAGGATCTCCGAACTACCTCCTAGCGACCGTCGTTGACGAAGCTCTCTCCTGTCCATTATTGCTCTCTTAGTTTGTCGCTCCCAGTCTTCTGCTAGCCTTCGTAACCTAAGCGTGAGTTCCACTCATGCATCCAACTCCTTAAACCAAGTTATTTCAAAGAGTCCACCATACCTACCTATTAGCATTTGCTATTCCAAGTATATTCATGTTTTTATCTACCTTCCAAATTAAACTTGTTATGTGAAAATTAGTGATTAAAGCTCTCACGAACTTGATGGCACACTTTACTTTTCTTGTATTTAATAAACTTAAACCATTGGGTCCTTCTTTTTTGCGTATATGCTCACGCTTTATAAGTTGAAATTTGCAGAACCATGTATCATGGGGAACGTTTTCAACATTGCACTTGTACTTTGTACCCGGTTGATATCATGTTCTTTTACTTATGGATCCCGGCGGTGTGAAATAAAAGTGGAACTTGTAAGATCATGGAGTTTGTATGTGTGTTAGAGAAACGCCTGGGCCGCTAGCCTAAGCCATGCCTAATCGTGGTGGAAACTTGCAGCATAACCATAATGAGCACTCTATGAAGCATCCATAATAAAAACCTATGCAAATAGCAAATAAAAAGATCACTGAGATGCTCATTGTCTACTTGCCTTGTCATTATGATTATGGGATAACTCCTGTATCATGTGCAAGGGGTACCCTGTTGGTGGTTCTTTATGATACATATGTACTTACAATGACAAGAGCTTACTTGTGACTAAAGTTGAGTAGCATGAGGTTCGGTCTTCGTAAGTAAGGGGCATGAGATTTCAGCTTATAACTTGTCAAGCATATCCTCTTAGTCGTGTCACTTTAACCTTAATCACCTTCAAGATGCTTATAATAGGGGCAATGAGAGCTGAAAGCTAATAAGTACCATAATTTTTGGAAGCTCTTTATGAAACTTGAATCTCCGCTTCTTTCTATGAAGGCCTTTCTTTTACTTTTATGTTGAGTCTCCACCTTCTACCTTTATGCACCTACTTTGAGAGCATAGTGGCCATTCTTAGTTCTATGTGCATTGTCCCAAGACTTGTTGATTGATGCATAACTTTGATATTGCTTGTTTTAAACTATTTGTATCTAGTCACTCTTATGAACTTTGAAGGTGTCCTATGCATTTATATTTGCTACTCTATGAGGGACAAGCTGAATGCTACTATGCTATGTTTTCTTTATGTGAAACAAACAAACGTCTTGCAAAGCATTGTTATTCATGAATCTTTTGTTTGTACCTTTTTATGTTGGAACATAGTTTCTTTGTCTTAGTGCCAGAACTTTATCTTTCATGTTATGATTGAAGTACTATGATCCCCGCTTTGAATGTTTTACAAATACTTTGATCAAGTTTATGATGGTGCATGTCACGTCAAAAATTATTCTTTCTTTTTATCACTTACCTACTCGAGGACGAGCAGGAGTTAAGCTTGGGGATGTTGATACATTGCAAATGTATCTATAATTTTTGATGTTCCATGCTTGGTTTTATCTACTTTCTTGTGTTTTGTCCACACTTTGGAGTACTTTTCATATGATTTCTTGGACTAACCTATTAACAAGAGCCATAGTGCCAGCTGCCTGTTTTCTACTGTTTTTGGTTCCAGGAAAGTCAGAAAATGAATATTCTCAGAATTGGACGGGACAAAAGCCAAAGTCAATATTTCACCGAGGGGAACACGGAGCCAGAATACAAGACGGAGGAGGGCCAGGGCCTGGACACACCATATGGTGGCCCGGGTGACCCATGGCCGCGCCACCAGGTGGTGTGGGCCCCTCAGCCGCCTACCGACCTTGCCTCTTCGCCTATAAGAAGCCTCCCGATGCATAAACCCTAAGTCGTCAATCAGAAATCTACAAAAAGTTCCGCAGCGCCTCCGCCACCGAAGGGGAGATTCGGGGGACAGAAAGTCTCTGTTTTGGCACCCTGCCGGGACGGGGAAGTGCCCCCGGAGCAATCTCCATCGATCTCCACCGCCATCTCCATCGCCATTGCTGATTCCCATGATGAGGAGGGAGTAGTTCTCTCTCGAGGCTAAGGGTTCTATCGGTAGCTATGTGTTCATCTCTCTCTCTCTATGCATGATGTTATTGAGATCATGAGCTTGTAATCTATAGATCTACCTTGCTACTCAAGTGCTTTAATAGATCTCTGCTCTCCCGATGTGTCTGAAGTTGACAGTGTGCACACCATGGTGGCACTTAGGCTAGAGATTACAAATACTTGTTATGAGTTATATTTGGAGTTGGATGTCTTTATGAAATTGTGGTGTTTGTTTGAACCATCTAGTGCTCAAGGTGACAATGTGGGGTTATCTAGATGGGAAAGGCTTACTTCGAGGTGTGCTGTTATAGCCCTACCATGGATTAGAGTGTCCAACCGGAGAGTAGTTCAGCGTAGTATCATAAAGAAGAATATATTTATATGAGAGTGTTCACTATTGAAAGTATGATCCCTAGGCCTTGTTTCTAAGAACTGAAACACCGTTTGCTATTAGATCTATTACATGTTTGCTTGCTTCTATCTTTATTTCAGTTTTACTTTAGTCTTTTCCACGCCATCAAGCTATTTTCTATCACCGTTACCACTTATAATTATCTATACCACTTGTATTTCACTATCTCTTCGCCAAACTAGTGCACCTATACACCTGACAAGTGTATTGGGTGTGTTGGGGACACAAGAGACTTCTTGTATCTTGATTGCATGGTTGCTTGAGAGGGGATACCTTTAACCACTACCTCCCTGAGTTTGATAAACCTTGGGTGATCCACTTAAGGGAAAACTTGCTGCTGTTCTACAAACCTCTGCACTTGGAGGCCCAACAACTGTCTACAAGAATAGAAGTGCGTAGACATCAATGCGTTACACCCTACTACCCTAGACTGAAGCTGGCTAGTGTGGGAAGTGCATGGCCAAGCACCATCTTGTTTGTAAAACAAGGGATGTGAGTGTTTATGAGGGCATGGTGGAGCAATGTGCAAAAGGATAGCACATTCCTTGAACACTTGGCCTGACGATTCGTCCGTACTTGTCCAAAACTACTCTAAAACCCTAGATTTTAGTTGTCTACCGTGCCAAAGGCATGCCCAAGCATGCCATAATTGCTCATTGAAGTGATATAAGTGTGTGGTGTGTCATTGTGAGACATTGTGCCAAGTTTGAAGCCATTCTTCAATTGTCATGCCGCTATCCCGACGGGTAGACGCGTTACACCCTACTACCCTAGACCGAAGCTGGCCAGTTGGGGAAGTGCATGGCCAAGCACCATCTTGTTTGTAAAACAAGGGATGTGAGTGTTTGTGCGGGCATGGTGGAGCAATGTGCAAAAGGAGAGCACATTCCTTGAACACTTGGCCTGATGATTCATCCGCACTTGTCCAAAACTGCCCTAAAACCCTAGATTTTAGTCGTCTACCGTGCCGAAGGCATGCCTAAGCATGCCATCATTGCTCATTGAAGTGATATAAGTGTGGTGTGTCATTGTGAGCCATTGTTCCAAGTTTGAAGCCATTTCTCAATTGTCCTGCCGCTATCCCAACGGGTAGACGCATTACACCCTACTACCCTAGACCAAAGCTGGCCAGTGTGGCAAGTGCATGGCTAAAACGCCCATTTTGCATCACTATTCTATATCATAATTTACTATTATTCATTAATATATTTAATATTAAGAGATGATACTTATGTTATTTCATCTGTTTTTGCATGGTTGATGACTTTTGGAGCATGGACCGCTGCAGTCAGGATTCTGATGGAAAAGGGGCTGTTTGGAGGCGAAATTCGCGAAGATCAGAAAATCCGGAAAAATACATGGAAAATTCTATTTTTACAGAAGACGAAGGATGCCAGAAGGGGGAGTGGAGATGGGCCACAGGGGGTCCACACCACCCCTTGGCGCAGGCCAGCCCTGGCCACGCCACCAGGTGGTGTGGCCACCCTGGCCTACTCATGGCTCTCCCCTTTGCCGTATATTATACCCACAAAACCCTAATACCTAGGGAGCAACCACAGAAAGATTCCGCCACCTCTGCGGGGCAGAAAACTACACAGAGAGAAAGATCTCTCCGGCAGACAGATTCTGCCAGGGGAATTCCTTCCCGGAGAGGGGAGACCATCACCATCAACACCACCATCAAGCTGGACTTCATTGGGATCATCATCATCACCTCCATCATCATCTCCACTAGCACCATCATCACCACTCCATACCGTTGTAACAATTGGGTTGAATCTTGCATAATTCTTAGGGGAAACTTTCCCGGTGTTGATTACTCCTTGGAGTTGATGCTATTGAGTGGAACCATTGAATTATTGTCTATGTTCAGATTGTTATATATCATTATTTCATCTCTAATCTTGAGCCATATGATGTCTTGTGATTAGTTCGATTAGTTCTTGAGGACATGGGAGAAGTCATGTTGTTAGTAGTGGAATAGTGTTGAGAAAGATTCAATGGTTTGTTAATTAAGTTGTGGTGTATTTCTTCTAGTGGTGTCATGTGAACATCGACTACATGACACTTAACCTATATGGGCCTAGGGGAATGCATTGTGTATTTGGCTACTAATCGTAGGGGTTGTCGGAGTGACAGAAACCTGAACCCTATTAGGAAACCTTTGCACAAGGGATGTTAGGGTCTTAGAGTTTAAAGCTGTGGTTAGATTTCTATCTTAATTACTTTCTTGTACTTGTGGATGCTTGCAAGGGGTATAATCACAAGTATGTATTAGTCCTAGGAAGGTTGGTACATTAGCACAGGTTCACCCACACAACACTTAGCAAACTAAAAGAGATTAATCAACTATATGAAGCAAAAGCACTTGACGGTATTCCCATGTGTGCTCGAGAACGTTTGATCATCTTAAGTAATATAACCGGCTTGTCCTTTGCTAAAGAAAGGATTGGGCCACTCACTGCATTTATTCTTATTGTCTTTCATTTACAAGTACTTTATTTATCTACACTATCAAAAACCCCTAAAATCCGTTTGCTAAGTATTTACAGAGAATTCCTACTCCAAGCCACTCGTCAACACCTTCTGCTCCTCATTGGGTTCGACACTCTTACTTATCGAAAATACTGCGATACACCCCCTATACTTGTGGGTCATCAATGGCCAAGCACCATCTTATTTGTAAAGCAAGGGATGTGAGTGTTTGTGAGGGCATGGTGGAGCAATGTGCAAAAGGAGAGCACATTCCTTGAACACTTGGCCTGATGATTCGTCCGTACTTGTCCAAAACTGCCCTAAAACCCTAGATTTTAGCCGTCTACCGTGCCGAAAGCATGCCCAAGCATGCCATCATTGCTCATTGAAGTGATATAAGTGTGTGGTGTGTAATTGTGAGCCATTGTTCCAAGTTTGAAGCCATTCCTCAATTGTCCTGCCGCTATCCCGACTGGTAGACGCGTTACACCCTACTACCCTAGACCGAAGCTGGCCATTGTGGGAAGTGCATGGCCAAGCACCATCGTGTTTATAAAACAAGCGATGTGAGTATTTGTGAGGGCATGGTGGAGCAATGTGCAAAAGGAGAGAACATTCCTTGAACACTTGGTCTGACGATTCATCCGTACTTGTCCAAGCCTTCCCTAAAACCCTAGATTTTAGCCGTCTACCATGCCCAAGCATGCCATAATTGCTCATTGAAGTGATATAAGTGTGTGGTGTATCATTGTGAGCCATTGTGACAAGTTTGAAGCCATTCCTCAATTGTCCTACCGCTATCCTGACGGGTAGACGTGTTACACCCTACTACCCTAGACCGAAGCTGGCCAGTGTGGGAAGTGCATGACCAAGCACCATCTTGTTTGTAAAACAAGGGATGTTTGTGTTTGTGAGGGCATAGTGGAGCAATGTGCAAAAGGAGAGAACATTCCTTGAACACTTGGCCTGACGATTCATCCGTACTTGTCCAAAGCTGCCCTAAAACCCTAGATTTTAGCCGTCTACTATGCCGAAGGCATGCCCAAGCATGCCATCATTGCTCATTGAAGTGATATAAGTGTGTGGTGTGTTATTGTGAGCCATTGTGCCAAGTTTGAAGCCATCCCTCAATTGTCCTGCCGCTATCCCGACGGGTAGACGCGTTACACTTGACTACCCTAGACCGAAGATGGCCATTGTGGGAAGTGCATGGCCAATCACCATCTTATTTGTAAAACAAGAGATGTGAGTGTTTGTGAGGGCATGGTGGAGCAATGTGCAAAAGGAGAGCACATTCCTTAAACACTTGGCCTAACGATTCGTCCGTACTTGTCCAAAACTTCTCTAAAACCCTAGATTTTAGCCGTCTAGCGTGCCGAAGGCATGCCTAAGCATGCCATCATTGCTCATTGAAGTGATATAAGTGTGTGGTGTGTTATTGTGAGCCATCGTGCCAAGTTTGAAGTTATTCCTCAATTGTATTGCCGCTATCCCGACGGGTTGTGTTTCTAATAATACGGTTGTGTTTCTAATAATACAAACATCTTAGAGTATTTTTTTGAGAATATTTAAAACTAATTGAAAATCTTGACTTATTACAAATGGCCCTCTCATGTAGGCATAAACGGTTTATTTTGTAGACATGTGATTTTTACAACATTCTTAAATTTGCCTCAATTTTGTAGTACATGTTTGTGAGGGCATGGTGGAGCAATGTCCAAAACGAGAGCACATTTCTTGATTACTTGGCCTGAAGATTCGTCCGTACTTGTTCAAAACTGACCTAAAATCCTAGATTTAAGTCGTATACCGTACCAAAGGAAGAGGATATACCATTACATCAGCAAACAGATACAACAGACACAATATAGAGGTATGTTCACTTGCTTTAAAAATTGTTTAGCACACGGGTACAACAGAGACACATAGAGGATATACCATTACATCAGCAACGCACATGGATCTTTATTTCTGCTGAATAAGCATCATACAAAGGACAACTAAGAATCCTATTACAAATTTTAGAAGAAGTACTGATTCTATAAGCAGATCAACCGTAGAGATCAACTTCATTAGTACTAGTTCCTCATCCCTAGGCTTTAATGCTACTTTTTCTTTTTTCCTTAGCTCTAGAGTTTCCCTCCTCTCCTCTGCCCATCCATAAGCATCTATTGCTGCATCACCAGTCAGAATATCGTTCTCACACAAGTAATCCACGTACTTCAGCTCCCACCACCAAAAATTGCATTCAGTCTGTAAAATTAGTAACACTAAATATCAAACATTGAATTTTGTATGAACACTGCTCATATTGTAGCTACGTGCGCCATCGACTGCATGAATATCAAACCAAATCAAATGAATACTTACCCCATGAGTTCTGCACTTGTAAAAGACCCAACCATCATGGTCATCGATGTCGGAGACGTGCCTATTGACGACTACGCCGCAATCGGAGCAGGGAACCAGGAGAATGTAGGGCGGATGGTGCCGATTATGCGACGTGCGGGACGACCTTGAAACAAACATGATCCCGACCAGGGCGAGAACTCCGACGACAGATGGCTCCGGTGGCAGCGCCACAATTCTTTTGGGAAGGCGGTGTGAGGAAGTTAGGCTTTCTGTTTCTCTTATAAATAGCTAGGCCACATTACCTGGGCGTCTTATTGGGCCGGCCTTCATACTTGTATTCCTCTTATAAAACCCGAACGCTATCCTTGCACTGATATACATTTCCATAAACCAGGTCTACCACCGCCAACTAATCTTACTAGAAATGCACCATTGATGCCACACTAAAAGAGCCATTTCTAAGTACGTGAAACTTTAATCAATATAATGCAGCTAATCATTTATTTTAACCCATAATCATCTAGCGCAAGAAACCCAAGAACATATAAATTCCCCAGATTTCCTTGTTCTCCCTTTATGCCACCATTTCCCGAAAATACACAACCAGAGTACGTATGCATAGGATTAAAAATATCAGGACCAAACCAGGTTAAACATGAAACAAACTTCGTAAGCACAAACATTAGATTGTTCAAACAGTAGTTCAACCACACGAACAAACTAGATCAAGTTCAATACAACACAGATAAAGATAGTCCAAACATAACAGTCAGATTAGCAGAGAGACACACATGACACAATCTACGGCTGAGGGAGGTGCTTTAGCAGGAAAACGCCATAAGCGGAGTGTTTGGCCTTCAGGTGCGGCTTATGATTCCGACTGCCAGCTCCATAGTAGGTAGCATGCTGCAGCATTCCCAGGTAGTCCTTTGGCATCTCCTTCCGAAAGCACCACGGTCACTTGTACTCCCCTAGGCCTAGAAGGTAGGGGATGTCGCCAGCCTTTAGCTTCTTCAGCACAACAGGGCTCTTGCGGTCCCTGTCCTCCATGTCACTACCGACACCATCTAACTCTTGTGGAAATATGTGAAATGAAATAAGACTTACAATAATTACTCTGTCAAATAAGAATATATGTGCCACATATTATATCATGGGAAACTTGGACAATTGCTTTTTAATTGAACATTTAAAAGTCATAACAGAATAGTTGATATGTCACACATATGAAGTTAGATCAGAGCAGCATTATGTACAAATCAAATGTGTGCAGCAAAACAAAACATCTGCTGGAAGCATTAGTGCAACAAAAAATTATGCCTTACAAGCAGATTGATCTTCACACTTATTAATCTTAAGTTGTATCACTGTAGCATTAAATACAAACTTAAGTTTGCAGCAAAACAACCCATGTACTGAAAGGAGTAGTGCAATCAAAATTATAATCCTATGAAGCAGAATGTTGTATCACACGTAATAATATTAAGCTAGATCACATCAGCATTAACTACCAACTTATGTGTGGAGCATATGAAAACAGCTGCTGAAAGTAGTAGTGCAACAAAAATAATAAATCAATGAAGCAAGATAACATCAACTGTTACTAGCAGTACTACAACCAGGAATTTATGCATCTGTAATAAAACACATAAGCTTTCAGGTCCAGAACTGCAACTACATAAATGCTTGATATGTTACAAATATTTTACAAATACAAAACAAAAGTATTGAATTTAACAACTATCATGAATGTACTAGAACCATATGTTCTATGTGAGACAAGCATTTCAAAAGACTAGCAAATTACCAAGCCAGACACTCTGACTATGAGTACATAGACTAGGTATATTAAGCTCAGTATAAAGTGATCAGATGATCTAATGAACTAAATTCATAAGAAAAGTAAATGACAGCAAGTACATTCTACACAACAGTACAACAGTATATTGACAAGCAACTGGTACAGATTCCCATGTCTCTTTTACTTAACTATTACAAGCAAATTCACAAACTAGCATTGCTGAACTTTCTAAGAATTTTTAGAAAGTAACACCTAATATGAACTTGAAGTATCCATGGTCACATTACCTAAATTTACAATCTCGAAGAGGTCGCAAGTAGAACCCATAAATCATTTATATTACTGGCACATCAGTAGCTAATATGTCTAGATCAATAGGCAGCAACCCCATTCCATTTTCATTGCAAACGAAATGCCAGGTTCTTACTTGTCAGATTGTTCAAGACCAAAAACTCAAGCACAAAGGCCAAGCATAAGCTACAACATCTAGGCGCATGTAAACCTGGCACAGATTATAGATATCAGAACATTCAAAAGAAGAGGAACCACTCGACGACCTAGCCTGCCAAAACAGAAGCCTACTTGATCCTACATCCATCAGAACGTCGTCAAAGGGGTCCTGGGGAAATCATTAGCTAATCTACGACGCATCTAACATGGCACAAACTAGCATCGCTAGGCGCATCTAACTCTACTAGCACCACAAACCCTAGCAAGAACAGGAAGAGGCAGACCTCGGCGGCAAGAATACTAGGAGCAAGATCTGGACTTACCTCATCGGTGTCATCCCTGTCGGACTCGCGGAAGGTCTTGTCGTCGGCAGGCCAATAGATCTTCTCCCCCTCTCCTTCCTCTCCTAACAAAGCCTGTTCTTCAGGTTCTTCTTCTTCTGCCTGATCTGCACCTCCGTCTCGAACTTCCTCTATTGGATGCACACCGGAGTAGACGGCCGACCCACCCAAGTCGAAGCTCCCATTTCCGCCCTCTGCATATGCGACCTGCTTCCCCTTCTCCGCGTGCTCAGCGCCCGCCGCCACCTGCTTTCCCTTCTTCGCATTGTTAGCGGGCGCCGCCACCTGCTTCCCCTTATCTATGGACGGCCGCCGTGATCGAGGGTTTGTGGAGAGACGGCTAGCTAGGGTTCGCTATCCGATTTGGGGAAACTTTTGAAGTGGTTGGAATGTAGACCAACCACTGACTATGATAGTTAAGGAAGTGGACGATTCGGCACCCACGTGCATACGTGTATAATACGCGCCAGTGAACGGGCCGTACATGCTTCTATGCGGGCTTGTATGGTTCTTTTTTACAGAGCAACGACGAAAATTTCGGAAGGACGATCATGCCCCCCGACTAAGAACCGTCCGCGCGTATCCCATCCATCCATGTGTTTTCCCAAACTTCTGGTTTCCACGTGGGTGCGCACTGAAGCAGAAATGTTCAACACATACATAAGTCACTTTTGGTTTGCATGGGTAACAAGAAACCACAGACAAACGAAGCTCATGTTTCCCCTCTCTGACAAACCCTGTGCCCCTTGCCTATCTCGAGAACACTTCAACAAATTATCAATGACCACACCTTAACTTTTTAGCCATGCAGATGATCATATTTAAACTTTCACCACTAAAAACCCCTAAACACCAAATTATCTATAACATCAACATGTTTTAGGATGTACATGGGATCTTCAGCAATATCACGAGAGCATCGCAGAAGAATTACTAGTAGTGGAATTTAAACACATAGTCCACAAATAGTGCAGTGCTTCGTCCATAAACTGTAAAGCATACGCCATGAACATAACAATAATAAATGAATTCACCATATCTAGGATCAGTTAGTGCTTGCAATAAATCCAACTAGAACAATATAGTTAAAAAGCACCCTACACATGAAGGTTTCTTTGTCTCCTTGTAGCTTACACTAGTAGAAAATGGACCTTTGGTCTAGGGGTATTAGTCCCGGTTTTGCTAAAAACCGGGACTAATGCTCCGATCCCAACGGCTAGATCTAGCCACAGGGGGTGGCAGGCACTAGTCCCGGTTCGTGTAACAAACCGGGACTAAAGGGTTTCAGGCAGGCTCGATCAAGCGCCAGACCCTTTAGTTCCGGTTTGTTATATGAACCGGTGGACCTTTAGTCTCGATTCTAGACACGAACTGGGACTAAAGGCCTGACTATATCTTCTTCCCCCACCTGCCCGAGCCACCATTTCAAGCTGGTGGCTCCTCTCTCTTTCTTGCTTCAAGCTCGAGTTCATGCCAATTTTCTCTCAAGATTTGTCTATATTTTGTGGTGCCCCATCTATCCAAAGGTTCTAAAAGGTGAGCAACTTCATCCTTTGAACTCTCATTGCTATATTAGCTCATTTCATGCTCTATCTTGTAGATGGATGTGTGGATTTAGTTTGGTAGTAATTTTTGCAATGATAACATGAGATCGATGTTTAGATTCTATCTATCTTGTATTATTGTAAGGAACTCTAAGGTAAATATCACAATATCTGGATTCTATCTATATATCTTGTTTTGGCACATAGTCTCGAAATTTGATTTTAGAAGCACACACATGCGTGAGTTCATCATTCTAACTAGCTGGGCAAAATACCCTTCTTCGTCTACCTGCCTTCAACAAACTGAAAAAATTGTAACAAAGATAGGGTTAATTTATAAAAGCTTGATAAGAAGACATCACATTATATCTTCGAGAAGCTCCTCTATGGTGTAAAAGCCCAAAACTTCGATCCAAGTGTATCAAAGATCAAATCATCCAAATTTAGGATTAACAAAAACTTTTCCATATTTAAAATGAAAGCATTCATATATGTGTGCATTTAAAATAGGAGTTGTTTGGAATTGCCATGATTGTGTGATCCTTTGCTTCTAAAATGTTTCTTAGGTGATTTAAACATCATCTACATCTTTCCCAAACTTTTCCTAAAGAAAATCAAATAAAAAAGAATTAAAATGAAGGAATGGTCATTTGGAGAAATTTAACTCTCATGCCTACTTTGGCTATTCCTAGTACTCATTTTTTTACAGAAACAATTCTTGATCTTTGCACCCCTTGCTAGTACACATAATGAGGTACCAAGGCCCACCTTTTGATCTTCTAAAAACCTTCTGTAAACTATTTTAAATGACAGTTTAAAATTGAATCTAATGCATATGCATAGATCACCCCTATTTCAAAAACCATGTATTTGAGCTCCATTTTCAAAACCCTTGCAACCAGAGACTACCTAGCACTAGTGGAGATCACTCAAAATTTTTGAACTCAAAATTCAAAACTTTTTCTCTTGCGGCCATTTCATCAAACACTTGGCAGGCAGAATCATACCTCTAATCCTAGCTCACTGTTTGGAACAGGGTTTTGCCCCCATTTGATCTCCATTTAATCTCTCTGTCCCCCTTTGATCAAACCATGCCAATTGCAGCCCATCCCCTATGCCCTAGTGGCAATGCCATGCCATGCCGAGCACCATCCTTGCCGGCCAACCTTGCAACCGCCGCAGCAGACCACTCCCCCTTCCCTCGCCATGTCTAGGAGGTAGCCAACGCCGCACCGCCCCTCTCTGTCCCTTGCCCGAGCCAAGAGCAGCCATGGACCACCGAGGAGAAACCGCGCCCAGTGCCACCGAACCATGCCGACGCCGCCCACAGAGCGCGCACTGCCCCCGCGTGCACAAGCCACCACTCGACACCAGCCCGCGCCCACCGCTCCGCCTCGACCTAGAGAACACCCCAGACACCCCCGTTCGCCACCCAAAGCCCCACAGCCACCGCTCGTCGTGGACACAGCCTCTTCGGCCACGCAGAGCGCCACCTCACCCCGACCGCATGCCACCGCCCCTATGGCCGCATTGAAGCGCTAGAGCACCGCCAGGGGACCGCCCATCGATCGCCATCCCCAGCCATGCCGCTAGCTCGCCGTAGCCATGTCGCCACCATCGACCGCCCATCCCGCTCGGTCTCACCGTCGAGCCTATAAAAGGAGCCCTCCCCAGCACCAAAGACTCACACCATTCTACTCCCCTCACCTCTCTGAACCTCACCCACCCCTCGCCGGAGCAAGTGGAGCAGCAGCTCGCCGGAATTGGAGCCGGAGCCGCCACCTCTGGAGAAGAAGGGTGCCGTTGATTGCGACCACCCCAAGCTCAGCCGCGACTACGCCTCGCCTCGCCGTCGTCTTCCACTTTGTTCGCCCGCATCGCCGACCCCGCTGGAGCCCTGGTACACCCCCAGTAGACCCCCACCGAGCCGCTAGGGTTCGAGTCACGCCCGGCGACCTCGTCAGTCGACGACGACCCTCACCCGTAGATCTAGCCTCTAATCGCACAAGGCGCTGATCGTCTTGCTTCGCGTTTTAAGTGCCGCTGACCAGTGGGACCCCCCTGTCAGCTGAGCCCTGTGCCGCGCAGCGCCACTGGGCCGGCCCATTTCCTTTCCTGCGCAAGCCCGTAGATTCAAATCTAGGTTTTTCTTTTTAGTTAGAATATAGTTTCTGTCTAGTGTTTCAAAATTCAATTCTGTGAGTTTGACAAATCCAAATTACATGAAACTAATTTTGTCTGAAAGGTATTGAAAGGCTCTATCCAAGCCCGTTGGATTTAATTCAATTAGAGTTATAGATTTCTCCTAATAAAAATAAGAAGACAGAAGCTTTTGCAACTTGAAACATTTTTATAAAATCAACCAAGTTAGCTTTTGAGTTGATTCCAACTCTCAAAAATCATATTTCACCATATCTATCCAAATATATAATAATATTAAGGTTTACAGGCAGTGACTTTGGACTAGTACCAAAATAATGCTATATAGGCATTTCTAGTCACTTTAAATCATTAAATAATGAACTTAAACCAAAGTAATATTAATCCAACCTTTAAATCTCATTCCCACATGTTAGAATATGTGGTGAGGACATGTGTCCACATGATCCCATATTTTTGTGGTGAATATTAAAGTGTAGTTAATATTTCAATGAGTAGAAATTACTTTTCCAAAATAAAAAGGTTGAAACTATTGAATTAAAACTTGTGATGTTTGGGATGATAATAGATCATCAATTGTGTGGTTTAGAATACTACTTAGCCTAAGTTAAGTATTGCTTGGTGATTGTGCACTCCCTATGTATTTCTAGACGCTAGTACCGACCAAGCCTTCGAGGAGGAGGAGTTCTACCAAGAAGAAGAAGAAGAAAACTTCAACCACTGCACCAACCAAGGCAAGCTATTAGTGGCAAGCTAACCCTTGCAAACATGCTTTAGTAAGCTATTGTAGCAAGCTAGAATAAAACTAGATAGTTTAGTAAAGATGCCTTAAGCATGCTTTGATCACACCCCCTTAGTTTACACAAAGTTCTTGAATTAATTTTGAAGGTAGCATAAAGAGTATAAAACTTGACCTAATTAGAAACCCTTAGATGTCATTCTATGGCATGAGATTGATCCCACCTTTCCACCTTAGTGAACACTCTTAACCTAGTGTTTTAGAATAGATCAAACTTGAGTCATTTTAGATGGGAACACTTGGTGAAAATGAGTTATGAAAACCTTGGAATGATGAGTCATTCTATTGAGATGTTTTGACATGTGTTGAGAAACACAATTGGTTTATGATGATGAAAATGATGAGGCATGAGCCTTAACCCTTTTTATAAAATTGATGGTTGGATTCGGATGCGATACCATTCCAAATTTACCGTACAACCACATTACCTGAATTGGGTAAGGCTTAGCTGAAAATTTATATGCATTAGTATTAGTTCCCTCACGGGAGAGGTTTGAGCTGAGGCTACCTCTCAATGTTGTCCACCTATGCAGTGCCCAAGATGACTAATGGTCATGGTTGGGAGGCCATGCTCATAGGAGAGGTGCTTATACTAGGGTGTGTAAAGGGAAGGTTATGTTTGATTATCTGCATACTAAGTATGATGATTCAGGGTTATCCCTGACAAATGTATCGAGTCTTGTGGTGAAAGTGTACCACCTCTGCAGAGTGTCAAACTATTCGAATAGCCGCGTCCGCGGTTATGGACAGTTGGAATGGCCATACTGTTTCGTTGTCAGATGTTTTCTAAATAACTTGAAATGAATGATGACCTTTGACTTGACCACAACAGGGTTGTGTTAATGAAATTAACTTCCGAACTTAAGTGATTCTAGACTTTTATTTTATCTTTTCTTGTTTCAGAACTCAGCTTAGGTTTCAAACTTAACTTGATAGTTATTCTTTCAATTCAGTACTTTAACTTAGAATCATAACCCTTGCTAGTAGTAGTTTGCGAGTACTTAAAGAGTACTCATGGCTTTTGTCCCTGGCTATTATCATGGCCAGACTATGAAGGACATTATCAAGATGATGGCCAGCAGGACGACTATGATAACTAGGACTATCTGCCTTCATCAGCATTGCCTGTGCCCCTGAAGATGGACCCCACCGCTATGCTATCGTTTATTTCCGCTGCTTGTTGTATTAAAGACTGGATCATGAGATCCTTATTTGTGTAAAACCTTATGTATGGTTTGTAATGGATGATGTACTATGATATCCAATCCGTTATGTCTCGCAAAAATGGTAATCCTGGGATTGCGAGGTATGGCATAACGGGCATCTGAGATTAAAAATCCGGGTGTTGACATATGGCGAGCTCCTCGAAGATGTATGAGGATAGGATCCTAAGACATCTTCGAGAAGCTCCACCGTAGTGGTGTCCCTCTCGCACCATCTTGGAGTTAATAACTTCTCTAGCTATAGATTAATATGCCGGGTAACTAAAACAATTCACATATTAGGGAGTGCCTCTATGGCGAGCTCCTCGAAGATGTCTGAGGACGGGATCCTAACATCTTCGAGAAGCTCTGTCGTAGTGGTGTCCCTGCTCTCGCTCACCATCTTTCAGTTTATATCTTCTCTAGCTAGATTAGTATGCTGGTGGAGCTAACTAATTTCACATATTAGAGAGTGCCTCTACGACAAGTCCTAAGACATCTTCGAGAAGCTCCGCCGTAGTGGTGTCACTGGTCTCGCACACCGATGCGGTCGTACGGGCCAAAGTGGATGCTCATTTTAAAAAGAAACAACCTGAGCCAGAGGTCCAAATAAAACCGGAAACCAAGGAGCACTTTAGGAAATTACAGACGCAGCCATCCCAAGCTCAGTTAAATGCGCTAGATGACTATACACGATGTCTTCAGAAGACACTGAAATAGAAGAGATCAAGTGGTAGAGGAACCATCACAAAAGATGTTCCCCAGCAGGGGAACAAGCAAAACAATCGAGTGGTAGAGGAAGCATCAGAACGGACGTTCCCCAGCTGGGGAAACAAGCAAAGCAATCAAGTTGTAGCCAAAGAACCAAAAGAGACGTTCCCCAGCTAGGGAAACAAGAAAATCAATCGCTCCCCCCGCTCTAGGTGTACATACCCAAACCTCAACTATATGGGGGAGAACCTATGGATCCGGAAACGGCTAAGATATTGGTCGAGCAATGTAATATGTCTATTCATGACATTATTCATGGCGATCATATGCCCAAGGCTGAGGTAGCACCCAAATTTGTTCACGAGGAGCCTCTGGTCAGTTCTGAGAGGCTTCAGGATATGCCAACAAAAATGCGACCATTGCATGAATGGTACATGAAAGTATCAAAAGAAGAGCAATATTGGCTCATAGTGAAAGTTCAAAAACAGCATTACTTCGCTAAAGACGAGGTCCCTATTGAATTTACAGAATTCTTTCAGTTATTCAATCTAAAGGAACTCGACAAATCTATCCTCAGTTGCTATTGTCTGTAAGTGATTACTATATTTATGTAATTAAGTCTCTATCTCAGCTTGTTCAATTCATTGCCGGTAAGTATACTCACTATATTCATTTGTACGCTATATACAATGATGGAGATTGAAGATTCTGGAATGTAGAAGAAAGGCTATCAACGGATTTGGGTTCATTGACCCACATCGAGTTAATGCAGCTATGCTAAAGGATAAGCCACTGGAGACCGAGAAAAACTTGCTCCGGTTTCTCATGAACCAACATTTCTGTAATGAAATACTATTTCGTTACCACGACGGCAAGTGAGTTCTTGTACACATTAACTTTTGCTTACTCGATGTTCAGTGTAAATGATGAGTTACTGACGTATGTAAACCTTGCGTAGGTACCACTGGATTCTTCTAAGCATTTCAGTTAACTTGGGAAGAGTTCACATCATGGACTCACTAAACAAAGACATTGAAGACTACCACATCATTATCGATATGCTCCAGAGGTAATTTCAACCATTATCTCACTATATCAGTTTATTTCGTTCATTTTCTAGGATATCAAGTAGTTATTAACTCATACATTCAGTTTCTTTGTCGGGTAGTGTTTGGACATGGTTCAAGAACAAGGTCTGCGGTTAATGGCGTGGGGAGCTATTTTTTAAATCGGTCTCGGTAAGTAGTACGAGCTAAGTCCGCGCATCTATTTAATTCTAGTTTATATGCATTTATCATGCTAGAGTTATTATTTGATTGAATTCTATTCTTGTAAAGTGCGCGAGGCAGCCACGGGGGACTAATCTATGTGGATTCTACGTGTGCAAGTTCATTCGCATCACTACTGAGAAGCCCTTGCAAACTATTCGAGTAAGTAAACAATATATTCACCCTTTATTTTTATTACAAAATGTTGTGTTGAGTCTAATTCATACGATCTCCTTCTTTATAGTTGGACGCGATGCGGGACAAGCTCCTACCAGAGGACCGCCTACTAGCAATCCAAGAGGAATTTTCTGGATTTTTGTCGACGAGGTCATAGACCCATACGGAGAATACTATCTAGATAGACCCTAAAGCATCCGTGTAATGATCTCCATGTAATCAAATAGACAGGCTCTGGACCCGGTTGGGACTCCATGTAATGATCGACCTTCCAAGCATGTATGCTTGTAAGATAAATTATATTATATATATGCATCAATGTGTACAAGTACTGTGTAGTAGCGTTCTGTATGTATACAAAAACTTGTTTCTAATGAAAACACAGAATGAAAAATAATTGAACACAAAACACAAAATGAAAAGAAAAACATAAAACCCTAAAACCCCATCTCCTGCCGCAGCAGCCGAATGGCCCAAAACGCTGTCGCGGCAGGGAACCTTTAATCCCGGTTCGTGTTATGAACCGGGACTAAATGTCCTCCAGCCTAGCACGGCTCGCGGGGCCACGTGGTTGTTGGGGGGATACCCCCGGGTAGGGTCACGCCGGGGTATAAAGGCCGAGCTAGCTGAGGTTCGACAAGGCCAAAGCGGATGCTGGCCGGGTCACCTCAAGGCAGGCCGAATCACGGGATAACCCAGACCAGGGGCGTTCACCTAACTAAGTCTCAACCGACTTAAGCAGTAAGTCGGAAATGCATGTTTGACTTGTATGCAGGAGCGGGTGTGGCCGGATCAACTATGATCCGGGGCACATCTAGCTTCCAGGAGAAGGAAGGAATCTCGCTGGTCCAAAGAAGCCCTGCACGACCGCTGAGCAAAGGCATAAGGGCAGGACCACCGAGGCATGGCCGACAAGGGTGACGATGCCCATGTCGGCTGACGCGGGCGCCGCAGAGGCTCACGTAGCCTCTGCATGTGTGATGCGAGGGAAAAGTAACCCGGTCGGCTTACTACTTTGGGAGATGGCATATTCTTGGGAATATGCCTCCACGTATGCCCTAAGTGGAGACCTAGCCCCCCTATATAAGGAGGGCTAGGGCTTCTGTAGAGGGGGTTCCGATTTTTCTAGTTTGGCTAGGGTTTTAAGGGTGATCCGTGAGCGAGAGTAAGAGAGCTCCTTCTTCCTCCTCTCGCCAATACAGCTCTAGGAGCACTTGTAACCTTAGAGGCAAAGAAAATATCAACTTCTGTGTGGAGAATCACTTCACTATCCCTCCCTGGATTCCCCTAGCGAGTATTAGTCCCCACCTTTAGCCTATCCATGGCATCTGCCGTGACACCACCACGATAGTTGGCGCCCACCGTGGGGCTAGCGGCGCTAGCAGGGGTTAAGATCCGGACGGGAAACTTCATCGCCACTAGCGAATGCATCGTCTCCGGGCTCGTCCAGCGCTTTGGAGCGCTGGACTTCGTCAGCGACAACGCTGGCTGCTTCGGCACGCGACCACTTCCGTGCAACGGCCTCTTCGTCAAGCTCGGCGCGCACAAGTTCTACGTTGCTGTGGACATGTCATGTGTTCATCCGCGGCACGTCGTCCAGGCAGGGGAGCCCCCCCTCATTGTGTTTTGCGGGGCGTGTATCACTCGCTCCCCGGACCGTGCAGAGGTGATGATGACTACGCCTGGTGCGGGCGCAAGCAAAGATCCGGCGCCAGATCCGGAGGTAACGCCTAAGGCACCGAGGAAAGGTAGAGGTCCTCCACTAGAGTGGCCAGAAAATGTGCTGAGAGAAGCTATGGATAGCTTGGCAAACCCGGTAACAGCAGTGGTAGATCCGGCTCAGGCACAGGCTGAGCTAGAGGAAACTAGGCAGAAAATTCTAGAGGGAGCGAAAAAGATTGCTGCGGCTCAGCAATCGTTGAACATGACGCTGCGTGAGTACGCAAAGGCAAACAAAGTATATGATGTAAAAGTGAAGGGGAGAAATCTCATGAGTGAAATGAACAAAGAAGGGGATACTCGGATTGAGGAGTCTGAAAACTATTTGTCCGTAGGGCTGCCGAAGTACAGTACCCCGGCGAAAAACCTCAGAGCAGCGGATGCAGCTGCATCCGAGCTAGAGGGTCTGACAGGTGAAGCCCGTCAGAGACATCAAGATCGGGTCAATGAGTTGGTTCGGATCGCGAACAAACAAAATGAGGAACTGCTCAGGGCAAACCCAGAGAGAGCTGGGGCCTCCAAGATCGTTCATTCGGCGGTGGGTAACCCGGAGAAATCCGCTGGAGCCGCATCGTCTCCTCATGGTGGTCCAAGGAGAGAGGAGGTAGTAACCTCGGCCAGGAGAAACAAGAAGATTGTTCCGTATGACCCGACAAGAGCAGGAAAGGCAAAAGAAGTACAAAGAAACGATGATCGACGGAGTGTAAGCCGAGGTGAAGCTGGCCGAGGTAACTGTGACCAAGGCAATGCTGGTCAAGGAAACGCTGTTAACGGCAATGCCGGACAGCGCAACTCTACAGGACAACCGCAGCAGCGGAATACACCAAGGCAAGAGCAAAGTGCCGGCCGAGGTATGCAACAGAGAGATGCGCCACGAGAGCGAGACCGGTACAACGATGGAGATTCGGAAATGGTAAATACAGGATACCCAAGGCCGGACTATCATGTGATAGGGACGAGATTGGGAAGCAGAGATTTGATGCCGGATGATGCCAGGTTGAAACTGGATCGACTGTATAGGTCGGAGCAGATTAAAAGTCAAGGTCCTCCGGGTCCTGTGTGTTTTTGACCCCGGATCATGAAAGAGCCACCAGTACCTAACTTCCAGTTACCCAGAGGCACGAAGACGTATGACGGCAGCACTAAGCCGGAGGATTGGTTGATAAATTATGCTACGACTGTGAAAATTGCCACATGCAACTTGAGGTGGGCTGTACGATACGTACCCTAGATGTTGGAGGGCCCGACAAGGGTATGGCTGAACAATTTGCCGCCCGGAAGCATTAATTGTTGGATAGATTTTGAAGAGATGTTCATCAGCAATTTCTCGAGTACGTACCAGAGGCCGAATAGGCCACAGACCCTAGCTATGTGCAAGCAAAGACCGAATGAGACGGATCGGGGTTTTTTAACCCGGTGGTGTACCGTGAGAAACTAAGGTGAGGGCGTGATAGAATCACAGGCCATAGCGTGGTTTGCACAGGGATGCAGATATGCAAGCAAACTGTGGCAAAAGTTACAAAGGAAGATGCCAACTACGTTGGCAGAGATGATCCGGATTGCTGATTCGTATGCCTTGGGCGATCCAACTCAACCAAGGCTCGTGTCCAACGAGTCGAATAAGGAGTACTACCAGAGAGATGGAGCCGGATCATCCCGGAGGAATGATTACAAAGGTAAAAGGAGGGATGATAGACCGGATCACCGGTACAGTTCGTAACAAGTTGCAGCTGTGAATCAAAATCAGCCCGGAAGAGGAAGCAATCAACGTCAGAAAACTGGAGGGCAACAATGGACACCAAGAAATGATGGCAAGAAAACTTGGACGCCAGAGCAAAAGAAACAGTGGCAAGAAAGGAAGGACCATCCGAGGTACACCTATGAGTCGATGTTGGATCAGCCGTGTAAATTTCACACGCCAAATCCGAGTAACCCAGCGGGTCATACAACAAGGCAATGTGAGTGGATGCGCAAGATAGAACAAGGTGGTTCGGGGAATGCTCAGGCACCCCGGAATGATCAACCTCGACAGGAGTTACCCCGGCAACAATTGCTCTCCGGAGCAAACACGCAACAGCTAATGTTGCCTCCCCCTCCGCCGAGGTATGACAACAATGAGAGAAGGGATGCAGTGCATCAGGTGGGAAATCAGCACCAGCCGGATCAGAGGTACCCCGGAAATGAGGGAAGAAATGAGTACAGAGAGCATCACTAGAGCTATTGTGTGTTCACAACTGAGGAAATAGATAGAAATAGCTTGGAGCGCTGACATATGGAGGTCAATGCGGTAATGCCAGCGGTGACAAGGTACATGCCTTGGTCAGACCAGGAAATCACCTGGAACATCAAAGATCATCCCAAGCTTATGCTGAGTCCTGGTTCGTATGCGTTAGTGCTGGACCCGACATTCATTGGGCCTAACATCAATGTGAGGTTCTCAAAGGTACTGATTGACAATGGCAGTAGCATTAACATCATGTATGCGGATACAATGCGCAAGTTGGGTATCTCGGAGAACATGCTCCAGGCTACAAGGACAACTTTCCATGGTATTGTACCAGGCATTTCTTGTGAGCCCATAGGCAAAGTCCGGATTGACGTGCTATTCGGCACGAGAGATAATTGCCGAACTGAGAATCTGGAGTTTGAGGTGGTGAACTTGGAAAGTGCATATCATGCGTTACTTGGAAGACCAGCATTGAACAAGTTCATGGCAAGCTGCCACATCAGTTATCTGAAGATCAAGTTGCCCGGGCCAAATGGAGTGATTACCATTGCTGGAGATTTCCGACGTTCCATTGAGTGTGCCTCAGCCGGGTCTAACCTAGCCGAGTCACTCGTCATTGTGCAAGAGAAAAGAAAAATCCAAGAGGTGGCGGCATTAGCTCGGTCACAGAGAAGATATGCCGCTGAGTAACCCGCATGGAAGTGTCTCCTTCCAGGCCGCAAAAGATACCAAGAAGATTCCCATTGATGATATGTTCCCAGAGTGCACCGTAACAATTGGTGCCGGGTTGAATGATAAATAGGAAAGCGAGCTCGTCGACTTCCTCCGTGAGAATCGGGATATTTTTGCTTGGTCTACACAGGACTTGCAAGGTGTTCCGAGGGAGTTGGCCGAGCACTCTTTGAACGTGAGACCCGGAGCAAGGCCGGTGAAGCAACCTCTCCGCCGCTTTGCCGAGGATAGGAGAAAAGTCATTGGAGACGAGATAGCTCGGTTGCTAGCAGCCTGACTTATCATGGAAGTACTATATCCGAATTGGCTCTCTAATCTGGTGCTGGTAGAGAATAAGAAGGATGATCTGAACGTGGCAGTGGTTTGGCGTATGTGTATTGATTACACGAACCTGAACAAGGCATGTCCAAAAGATCCATTTCCACTGCCGAGGATAGATCAGGTCATAGACTCAACCACGGGATGTGAACTGTTGTTGTTCATTGATGCATATTCTGGTTTCCACCAGATACCTCTGAATCTGGATGATCAAATAAAGACCGCATTTATCACCCCGTACGGGGCTTATTGCTATCGCACCATGCCGTTTGGTTTACGTAATGCAGGTGCAACATACCAAAGATGTATGCAAAAATGTTTGCACGACCAAATAGGTCAAAATGTACAAGTGTATGTGGATGATGTGGTTATCAAGACCAAGGAAAGAAAAACGCTCCTTGACGACATCAGGCAGACATTCGCAAACTTAAGAAGGTTCCGAATGAATCTTAACCCGGAAAAATGTACCTTCGGTGTCTCGGCTGGAAAATTACTCGGATTTCTCGTCTCCAGCCGAGGTATCGAAGTTAATCCAACTAAGATCCGGGCCATTGAACGAATGGAGCTGCCGAAGTGTCTTAACGATGTCCAGAAGTTCACTGGGTGCCTAGCATCGTTGAGTCGGTTTGTATGTCGGTTGGGAGAAAAGGCATTGCCTCTACCAACTCATGAAAAAGTCGGATAAGTTCGCTTTGGACGCCATAGGCGATGAATCCTTTGCCCACTTAAAAAGATGTTAGCCATCGCACGGTGTTAGCCTCTCCACTATCAAAGGAGCCAATGTTGCTCTACATAGCCGCAACCAACCGAGTTGTAAGTGTAGTGATTGTAGTAGAGCGCGACGAAGAGGGTAAGTCGGTGCAGAGGCCAGTGTATTACTTGAGCGAGGTGTTATCTGCCTCAAAGCAGAACTACCCGCACTTTCAAAAGGTGGCATATGGTGTCTATATGGCGGCAAAGAAGTTAAAGCATTACTTTGAGGAGCACCCCATCAAAGTAATATGTGAGGCTCCCATATCCGAGATAATGGGTAACAAGGATGCAAGTGGTTGAATCGCAAAATGGGCAATCGAACTAGCTCCTTATGCGCCACAATATGATAGAAGAGAAGCAATCAAGTCTCAAGCTGTGGTGGACTTTTTTGTGGATTGGGCCGAGGTACAATACGAACCACCGCCACCAGATCCGAACTACTGGAGGATGCACTTTGACGGGTCAAAAACAAAAACCGGGCTAGGCGCCGGAGTTGTGCTTACCTCGCCAAAGAAGGACCAGCTGAAATATGTGCTCCAAATCCATTTCATGGCATCGAATAATGCTGCAGAGTATGAAGCACTTGTGCATGGGCTCAAGGTAGCAAAAGAGATTGGTATACGTCGGATCTTATGCTTTGGCAACTCGGATTTGGTGGTACAGCAAGTATCAAGACTGTGGGGCGCCCTTGATCCAAACATGGCACTGTACAAATTTCATGTACAGAAGATATCTGGTTACTTTGAGGGGTGTGAATTTCACCATGTACCCCGGGTGGAAAATGAGGCTGCCGACATGCTGTCGAAGCTCGGATCAACCCGACAAGCAATTCCACCGGGTGTAGCATTGGAACACCTTAGAAAACCATCTATCAGGCCGTCCCCAGGAACCGACTCGATCTATGTCCCGGAAGATACATAATCCGGAGCTAAGCCCATGGACATTGACATGGGAGGTGGTGCGCGAAACCCGGGGACTACATCAGCAAACCCGGGGACTGCCTCAGCGAACCCGGGGACTACCTCGCAGGACCCGGGACCCAAGATGATCCGGTTGAAGTTATGCTGGTGGATCAGATGGAAATTGATGAGAATGTGTTCCCTATACGAGCAATACCAGCTTGGGCACTGGCTATATTTCAATTCCTGAAAGATGGAACGTTACCCACTGAGGAGGTGTTATCCAGGCAAACTAAGAGGAGAGCAAAGGCATACACAATTATCAATTCCAAGTTGTACAAACAGAGTGTCACCAATGTCCTCCAGCGATGCGTTGACCCGGAAGAAGGGCTTGACATCCTCCGAGATATACACCAAGGAGAGTGCGGGCATCATGCCTCATCCCGAGCCTTGGTGGCAAAAGCATTCTGGCATGGATTCTACTGGCCCAATGCCTTAGAACAAGCAGAAGATCTGGTGATAAAATGCAATGGTTGTCAGAGGTACGCAACCAAGACACATATGCCAATGTCGGAACTCAAGACCATACCAATTACATGGCCATTCGCCGTATGGTGCTTGGATATGGTTGGCCCGTTCAAACCAGCAAGGGGAAATATGACTCACATTTTGGTCATGGTGGATAAGTTTACGAAGTGGATCGAAGTAAAGCCTATAAGGAAATGTGATGGAGTTACGGCCGTAACATTTCTCAAAGACATCATCTTGAGGTACGATTACCCACACAGTATCATAACTGATAATGGCACAAATTTTGCGGAAGGAGCATTTGCGCATTTTTGCCAGGATAAGCAGATCTGACTCGACGTAGCCTCGGTAGCCCACCCCGCATCGAACGGACAAGTGGAAAGATCCAACGGATTAGTATTATCTGAAATAAAGCCCCGACTCATTGAGCCACTGCAAAGATCAGCGGGGTGCTGGATAGAAGAACTACCAGCGGTACTGTGGAGTTTAAGAACAACTCCAAATCGATCAACAGGCTATACGCCATTTTTTCTGGTATATGGGGCAGAAGCTGTATTACCAGCCGACATAGAGCATGATTCGCCTAGGGTCACCCAATACGGGTCAAGTGCAAGAAGCCCGGCAAAATGATGTTGATCTGCTGGAAGAAGCGAGAGAACTGGCATTATCCAGATCCGCCATATATCAGCAAAATCTCCGACGCTATCATAGCCGGAAAGTAAGCCCCCGAGTCTTTCGGGAAGGCGATCTGGTGCTCCGGTTGGTACAGCAGATCGCCGCATGCATAAATTATCCCCCCATGGGAAGGGCCGTTCATCATGAGCAAAGCATTGCACAATGACTCTTATTATCTTATAGATGCAAGGCCACAGGAAAAGAACAAGGCGGACAGGTCCGGCGAGGAATCTAAGCGCCCATGGAATGTAGCTCTACTTCGTCCTTTCTACACTTAGCAGAGAAGTGTATGTATCCGAGTCTTCTCATATGTCGGTATGTATGCCGGAAATGAGCTTATGAATGAAATATTGGCACCTCGAGCAGTAACTCGCGGACTGCCTTAATAATATTTGTTGTTTTTTATTTTTACGTTAGCTGGAACAAGTTGTTCTACTTAACTCGGATTAGTAGTGTGTGAGCACCAAAAAACCCAACTCTTCGACTTGCTGCTGTCCAACAAGAATTGGCTTCATGGAAAGCAAGAGAACAAGTTTGGAATTGCGTAACACATGAAAAACGACTAAGGAAAAGAACTTAATCGAGCTGACGTTTGTTTTTCGGACTAACCTTGTATTTACTTTCAAACTATTATGCTAAATTATTTTGAGCTAAGCCTAAAAGTTTCTAAGTATTGTTAAAACAATTTTTGAAGCTCGGATTCGTAAGTTGTAAAACCGAATCAAGGTAGACACGAACCGAGCCAGAAGATTGGACGAACAAGAAAATGAAACTCGGGGACTATGCCCAAGTTAATCCGGCATACAAACTTAGTAGCAAAATATTACATAAGTACGGGATACATTTCCACCCAGCATACCTGGGATCTGATAAGTTTTCAAGTGTTTTTAATTAAGGAGCAGCAGGAGGAGGAAGTTCGGCGTCATCTTTGCCTTCTTCGATATCCGAGGCATCATCCTCTCCATCCTCGTCCGAACTATCTTCGACATTCTCGACCTCTTCGTCGCCAGCGGCTTCCAGGAAGCTCGGACCCTCAGTCCATTCGTGAATGGGAGCATATTCAACGAGGCTATGGGTGCAAGCCTGGCACCGAGCTACCCATTCCGGGTCATCGGTCCACTTGGATCCGGTGCGCACACGCGTCAGGAGGCTGAGATCGATCTTCTCATACCACGTGAGTATGTGGTGAAGAACGGTCTCTGCAAAGACACCCAGGACTCCTCCAGAGGTCGAGCTGGGTCTCGATCTCCAACAGCTTTTCAGCAAGAAGTGTGATTCTCTTCAGAGCGCTCTCACCGGGCCAGAACGTGTTGAAGACTCAGACTGAAACGTCGAGGAGATCCTTGCCGTAGTTCTTGATGATTTCCATGCGAGATCACAGGCTGACCAATAGGTCCTCCATGTCAAAGGGAATGCTCTCACCGTCAGGAGCGACGGGAGTACCCCTCTCTCGGCGGAAATTGGCAACAGCAGCGCTCGCAATAGGAGTACCCTCTGGAAATTGGCCTGAAAAATGGGCAAAGGAAGAAGCTGAAGAAAAGACATATGAAGTAACCCGGAGAAGTATGTCGGATAAGGGAAAGGAGCTTACGTGAAATGTGGCTATGGATCCAGGTCAATTCATTGATGCAGTTACCGCGTCTTTGGCGGAGCTGCACCAATTCAGTGTTCGCTGACTCAAGTTTGACGTCGGCCTCCTGGAGAAGCTCGCGGTCCTTAGCAATTTGGAGGTTGAGGCACTCGCGCTCTTCGGTGTAGTCCTGGCCAGCCTTTTCAAGCTCGGTTTGGTGCTGCGCCTTCATCTTCTTCATTTCTGCCTTTAGCTTGGCAATCTCGTCGTTCTTGGTTCGGAGGAGGGCAAGCTCATCGTCTTTCTTTTTGAGCTCGGCCTGATGCTGCCCTGCTTGTTCGAGAAAATGCAGCATCATGTCAGGCACGGGCACACTATCTTCAAGAGATGCTGAAATAGCGTGTTGACCCGACAGAGCCGAGGTATGAATATTTGCCGAGCCAAGAAGAAAAGAAGATGGAAAGCAAAGCAGGGTCGGACAAAAAGGACTTACCCTTGATCTGCTCCAGGTTCTTTCGCATAATCTTGTTCTCAGCCTCCACCCCAGCTGCGGAAACCAAATAATGAGACTAGGTCGGCAGAGAAAGATGAAGGAAAACGGAGAAGCGCCAAGGGAGAATCTCACCCCTTTTCTTATGCTCAGCGAGATGTGCATTGTGCTTTGCGAGCATCATCTTATGGGTATCCAAAAGACGCTGGAACTCAGCACTCCAGCGGTTGGTGGTCACCTGAAGAGAATATTTTTTTTTGGCTTAAGCCTTGTGCATATTCGAAGTGTACAAGATTTGGCCCAAGTGGAACTTAACCCGGCTCTAGGTGTGTGCATATTCGAAGTGTACAAGATCCGGGCCAAGTGGAACTTAACACGCTCTAGGTGTGTGCATATTCGAAGTGTACAAGATCCGGGCCAAGTGGAACTTAACCCGGCTCTAGGTGTGTGCATATTTGAAGTGTACAAGATTCGGGCCAAGTGGAACTTAACCCGGCTCTAAGTGTGTGCATATTTCAAGTTGTCAGGGAGCTACGTTAGTTTTCTAAGGAGTGTCCGGCCGAGTAACAAGCTACTCCCCCGGAGGCTCGGGGACTAATGGTTATATCTCTAGTGCGTGCTAAGGAAAAGGTGAAGTAACGTACCTCCATCATCCGACCCGTGAGGTTAATCGCCTTAGAGGCTGTGTTCATCTGGGCAGCGAATTCGGCGGGACCGAACTTCTTCGGGAGATCGTCGTTATAGACGAACTCTTCCTTGTTCCAGTTATTCATAAACTCGATCAAGGTCGGAGGATATCGCTCACCGCTGAGCATGTGGGGTGCCACCAAGCCCCTCGCATGTGCCTCTCTCCTCTCAACCTGAGCAAGGGCCGGACTGGTGTGCAGAACAAGTTGCTGCGCACTAGTTGGCTTGGCAGGGCGCCCTTGGAGCCTTGGGCAAGCATGGACGCCAGAGTGCGTCTGCACCAGTGGACGCTGCCCTGGTGACGTCAGGGGCTTTCTTGCCTTTGGCTTGCTGAGAGGAGAAAGTGGTTGCGACAGATTTCCCCTTAGGAGCTGCCTGGGTACTTCCTCGCCGAGACTGAGAAGACTCGGACGAGGCGGAGGAGCTTGGCGCTGGTGCCCTTGTTGCTGGTGCCGAAATTGGTGCTGGTGCTGGTGTTGGTGCTGGTACGGAGGTAGTCTCAGTAGCTGCTGGTTGCGGTGGAGCCGAAGTGGTGGATGCCGCTGCCTCGGCTGGATCCATCTCCCCCGCTCCAAGGTCGCCCCCCCTCTTGACGAGGCGGGCTGGAACCCGGAGCAGCCGCCGAACCCTCTGGAATAGGGCTCAGCGGGCGTGACTCCTCGTCATGAGGGGGAGAAGAGCTAGGATGGAGCGGCGAAGAGATGCTAGATCCACTCTGAGGGAGCTCCACCGCGGCCCTGCCAAATCAAATAATGTCAGAAGAGAAATTACAACAATGCAAGAAAGAACAAGTTGTAGAAGAAAAAGAGACTTACGCGTCCGAGGTTTGGGGCTCCTTGGGTTTCCGAGCCCTTCGTGCTGGGGCCTTGCCTGCAGGCTTGGAAGCAGTTTTGTCTCCGGACTTCTTTCGCCTTTTGGAGGGTTGAGAAGGTCCGGAGGAGGAACTTGATGCAGCTCCATGCCTCTTCTTTGGCGCTGCCGGAACAGGTTCACCCGTGGCAAGGGGGAGGTCCTCGTGGATCTGCCCACCGGGGTTAGCTAATGCCGAAAAGGCAAAAGAAAGGGGGACAGCCTCAACAGGTTCAATCACCTCGATATCCGAGTCACCTTCATCATCGGGCCAATCTCTAATAGAAGAGGGTTTACCGGTGGGTCGCCAGAAGGCCGGTCATCGGGAGGAACATCTCTGGTCCGGCTCTTCCTTGTCCGGGTCTCCGGTCAGCGCCCATTTAAGGGTCGGATCGGTGCCGCCCTCGAGGGTCTCAAGGAATAGCTGAGGAAAAGAATGAACAACGGAGTCAAAAATGGAACAATGACCGACATATAATTAACCCGGAGTAAATTTGTGCCACGAAGCTTACCAAGGGAGGAAGCCTATCCCGGCAGAAATGCTCAATTCCCCACGTCCATTCAGTGGAGAAGTCCTTGTGGGTGGTGAAGAGAGCCTTGACCCGGCGATAGATCTCCGAGTTGCTCAACTCGAAGGACGAGGCCCAGTTGGGGTCGCGGCCGAAGCTCATATGGCACACCTTGTGGGTGCGCCTCTGGAGGGGGGAGATTCGGTTGTGCACAAACGTGATCATAGCATCCTCGTTGCGCAACCCGAGCTTCTTCAACTCCACAAACCTCTTGTTGACCTGATTGGCCAAGGCTGTGGGCTTCTTGGGGACAACGTCCCACGACTCCGGGTTAGGTGGACCCGGAGCATAGGGAAGCAGCCAGATCAAGTCTTCAGTGCCCTCGTTCTGGATATAAAAGAAAGTCCGGGCCCATCCTTTGCAGGAGTCCAGCCCGGTGACTCGAGGGAAAACGGATAGCCTACGGGGTGAGATGGATGCAGCTCCGAATTGAGTGAGCTTGTCCTCCAGATCAAGTTGAATATTCGGAATGACATTACGACGAAGGCCGAAAAACCAGATCCATAGCTCCTTCGTGGGCCATAATCCGGCGTAGCCCTCGATCGTAGAGGCAAAAGCAGAAAGAGAAGTGATTGCGTTGGCAGGAAGGTGGTGCGGCTGGAGTCCGTATGTGCTTAACCAGTCGTGGAAGAAATCGCTGACCGGCAAACTGAACCCCCATTGGAAGTGCGACAAGAACACAACGTACTCACCCGGATTGGGTGAGGGGGCGAGTTCGGCGGAGGCAAGGCGCGCGATAACGCCGGCGGGATGCGTCTGGTCCGGTAGAGCCAGTCCAAGTCATCTTGGCAGACCCAGGACCCGGCCCACGCACCACGGTCCGCAGCGGTGGAGTCCTCCTCCATCTCTTGCTCAGCAACGACGAGCTCCTCCTCCGTCATCTGATAATCGCTGCCCTCGCTGGCGCTAGCGGCGGCGGGGGGAAAAGGCCTAGATTGACAGTGACCCATGGTGGAGGAGGCGCGTAGCGGTGGCGACGACGTAGAAATATGGGGGAAAAGATGCGGCGGCGGCGCTGCTGCTTGGGTGCACTGGCGGCGGCGCGGTCGCGAGGAAGACGAAGAAGAAGAGCAAAGGGCAGAGGGGCGCAGTAAGGGGAAAAAGCCTAAGTGATGCGCCCCTCCCCTATTTAACCTCTCCCACGAGGAGAGAGTGGGATCGCATTCTGCGGGCACGCCACACGCAGTGTCCGTGTACCACCCGCATCGACCAATCAGCAAGGAGCCACACGTAAGGCCACAGAGTGGACTTGGTCCCGTGACGTGACGTGTTGATGCGGTAAACGAGGAGGCAGGCGTGACGTGACCCACGCATAGTGATTACTGACAATTACTGTGGCGGTTACTGTGCTGGCCCTTAAAATGAGACAACATAATGATTAGCCTCCACGTGGGTTGGCGTACGAGAGAAGGAAGCAAGACCCGGATAGGACCGTGGTAATCCGGCCAGCAAGTGAGAACTTGGAATGTGCAGAGGGAAAGTAAAACCATGAGGTCCGAGTTGAAGTGGTAACCCGGCCGGCAAGTGAAAACTTGGAACGTGCAAGGGGAACGTAAATCCATATAATCCGAGACAAGGAGGTAACTCGGAAATAACGTCCAAAGCTCAAACATAATTGAACCTGATGTGGCCTTAGCGGCCGAGGCAGCTAAGACCGCACCAGCTTCGGGGACTAATGTTGGGGGGATACCCTCGGGTAGGGTCACGCCGGGGTATAAAGGCCGAGTTAGCCGAGGTTCGACAAGGCCAAAGCGGATGCTGGCCGGGTCACCTCAAGGCAGGCCGAATCACGGGGTAACCCGGACCAGGGGGCGTTCGCCTAACTAAGTCTCAACCGACTTAAGCAGTAAGTCGGAAATGCATGTTTAACTTGTATGCAGGAACGGGTGTGGCTGGATCAACTATGATCCGGGGCACATCTAGCTTCCAGGAGAAGGAAGGAATCTCACTGGTCAAAAGAAGCCCCTAGACGCACCGCCTCGAGCGAAGGCATAAGGGCAGGACCACCGAGGCATGGCCGACAAGGGTGACGATGCCCATGTCGGCTGACGCGGGCGCCGCAGAGGCTCACGTAGCCTCTGCATGTGTGACGCGAGGGAAAATTAACCCGGTCGGCTTACTACTTTGGGAGATGGCATATTCTTGGGAATATGCCTCCACGTATGCCCTAAGTGGAGACCTAGCCCCCCCTATATAAGGAGGGCTAGGGCTTCTGTAGAGGGGGTTCTGATTTTTCTAGTTTGGCTAGGGTTTTAAGGGTGATCCGTGAGCGAGAGTAAGAGAGCTCCTTCTTCCTCCTCTCGCCAATACAGCTCAAGGAGCACTTGTAACCTTGGAGGCAAAGCAAATATAAACTTATGTGTGGAGAATCACTTCACTATCCCTTCTTGGATCCCCCTAGCGAGTATTAGTCCCCACCTTTAGCCTATCCATGGCATCTGCCGTGACACCACCACGATAGTGGTGGACCTCTAGTCCTGGTTCGTAATAGAACCAGGACTAAAGGCAGGACCTTTAGTCCCGCTTTGGCAGACCCGGTTTGCAATCGGGGACTAAAGGTCCTTACAAACCGGGGCTAATGGAATGGTTTCTACTAGTGTTAGCCTCTGTAAGTGATACAATACCTATACACTACACGCTCGTGGATTGGAAATCTTTAGAAAGGGATCACAAAGTTTCATGGCTTTCTGAACCTAGATTCTCCTTCGAAACTTCTGTCAATTCGGTGGTGCTCCAGAGAATGCCGACCCTCATCTCAGATACAGAAACTAACACAACAATAGCTAACAGAATCAATAAATATAAATACCATAAATTAATACTAGTTGAATCGAACCTAACCTCACGAAATCAATTTTTTGCACAGGAACTACGGCGGAAGTATCTTTCAGGAGGGAACTCTTCATGTCCTCTAGATCCGTTTTGATGCTGAGCAGGGATTGTGCACCCTCCAGAGGCTTCTTACCTCCAAGTTCTAAAGCTGTGTCCTTATTGGACTCGCTGTCAGCAGCCTTCTGTGTGCTCGTTGGAGATTTATGACTGGATGTCGAAGACAACTTGCTGGGTTGCTCGGTGGTTGTTATTGTTGGAGTCATCATAGAAATAGATACATCCCTCAACTCATTGCTGCTTCTGAATGGCTGATCACGGTTGTGCTTACCTTCGTAAGTTACTACCATATTGTCTATGTGTTGGGGGGGAACCCCCGGGTAGGGTGACGCCGGGGTATAAAGGCCGAGTTAGTCGGGGTACGGCGCGGTCAAAGTAAGTGCTGACCGGGTCACCTCAAGGCAGGCCGAACCACGGAGTGGCCCGACCCATGGAACATCTCCTTAACCATAGCCCGGCCGGCATAAAATATATGCCGACCATGTTTATCTCTGTTGTGCAGGTATCTTGGTAGCTGGATTAGCCACGTGCTAGTCGGACTATCATAAGTCTTTGAATAGAAGGAAGGAATCTCCCGTTCGTCAAAAGGTAGCTTTATGAGCTATAGCATGAGCGAAGTAAAGCAAAGAGGAGGACCAGTAGGTCAGGGGCAACCAAGATGACGCGGGCAATGTCGGCTGACGTAGCCCGTGTCAAGTGACGCATAAAAGAATAGGATTATGTTGCGGGTTACGTCCAAAGCCCGGACGAGCCGTTAAAGAGAATAAAGAAGCATCTAGCTTTAGTCGAGGGGCATATTCGGGGAATATGCTGCCACGTGTGCCCTAACTTTGTAACCCGGTCTAACCTATATAAGGAGCACCGGGGCCTCCATAGAGGGGGATCGATCATTTTCTCTGTCTAAGGTAGAACTCTAGGGATAGTTAGTGGGAAGTAAGAGACATTGTCTCCTTCTCACCAGTAGCTTGAAGATAAGCTATAAACGCCATTGATAGAGAGAATACAAGAACATCTGTGTGTGGAATCACCATGTTCTCCCTCCCTAGATTCCCCTAGCACACATTGGCCCCATCTTTAGCCTATCCATGGCATCTGCCGTGCCACCACCATGATAGTTGGCGCCCACCTTGGGGCTAGCGGTGCTAGCAGGGGTGAAAATCCGGACGGGAAGCGTCTTCAGCACCGGCGAGCGCATCATCTTCGGCCTGGTTCAGCGCTTTGGAGCGCTGGACTACGTCAGCGACAACGCAGGGAGCTTCGGAAGGCACCCTCCTCCACGCAATGGCGTCTTCATCAAGCTTGGCGCGCACAAGATCTACGTCAGCATGGACGAGTCCTGCGTCCATCCGCGGCACATCGTCGAAGGAGGCAAACCACCTCTTAGCGCAGCTCGTGGTGTGCGTATTACTCGCCCCACCAGCAATGTTGAGGTCCTGATGATCGCGCCAGACGCAGAAGCAAGCAAAGGCCCGGCGCCAGAGCCGGAGGTCACGCCAAAGGAGACTAGGTCTAGGTTTCCCCCACTATAAAGGCTAGAGAATGTGCTACAACAAGCAATAGATAGCCTAGCAACGCCAATAGCACCTGTGGTAGATCCGGCTCAGGCACAAGCTGAGCTAGAGGAAACTAGAGGGAAGGTGTTAGCTGGGGCAAAGAAGGTAGCCGAGCTACATTAGTCTCTGAACATTACCCTGAGGGACTATGCAAAGTCAAACCACATAGACGGAGTGAAAATCCGAGGTAGGAACCTGATTACTAAGATTGACAAGGAATACGATCCTAGGTCGGGTCAGACGACCACGCTAATAACATGAGGGATGGATAGGTACAGTACCCCGGCAAAGAACCTCAGGGCAGCAAATGCAGCCGCGTCCGAGTTAGAAGGCTTAATCGGAGAGGCTCAGCAAAGGCAATAAGAGAGGGTGAATCACTTGTTGAGAGTTGCTTGCCAGCAAAATGAAGAAATGAACAAGGAAAACCCGACACCACCAGGAGCGTCACACGTGGTACAGTCGGCTAGGAATAACCCGGCAAGATCCGAGGGAGCCACATCATCTCCGGGTCACAATCCGAGGAGAGAGGAAGTGGTAAACTCTGGGAGAAGAGACAAACAAATGGTTCCTTATGATCCAGTAAGGGCTGGAAAAGGCAAAGCAGTTCAAGTTGATGAGGATCGGCATAGTACCAACTGAGGTGTCGCTGGACGAGGTAACCGTGACCAAGGCAATGCCGGTCAGAGGAATGTTGCCAACGGCAATGCTGGACAGCATGATCCCGTGGGAACGGGGCAAAACATACCTCGACAGCAGCAACAACGTGCACCTAGGCAAGAGGGAAGTGCTAGACAAGTGGCACCATGACAAAATGCGTGTCCAAATCAGGAAAGGTATAATGATGGTTATTCAGCTATGATCAATGACGGTTACCCCACACCAGATCACCACATAATCGGGTCAAGGCTGGGAAGCAGGAACTTGCAGCCAGATGATGCGAGGTTGAAACTGGATAGGATCTACAGGTCGGAGCTAATCGAGATACAAGGTCCACCTGGTCCGGCATGCTTTGGGCCCCGGATTATGAAGGAGCCACCAATGCCGAACTTTCAACTGGCCAGAGGAACCAAAACTTATGATGGAAGTACAGGGCCAGAAGATTGGCTGATTGATTATGCGAAGACAGTTAAGATCGCAACAGGGAATTTAAGGTGGGCTGTGAGAGATGTGCCACAAATGTTGGAAGGACCAGCGCGAGTTTGGCTGAACAATTTGCCACCAGGAAGTATTAACTGCTGGCTGGAATTCCAGGAGTTGTTTGTTAGCAACTTTTCAAGCACCTACAAGAGGCCAAACAGGCCACAGACTCTAGCGTTATGTCGGCAAAGACCGAACGAGCCAAACCGAGATTTCCTGACTCGGCGGTGCAACGTGCGTAACTCGTGCGAAGGGGTAATTGAATCACAAGCTACTGCGTGGTTCGCCCAAGGATGCAGGTATGGGAGTATGTTGTGGCAGAGGCTGCAGCGTGATATGCCAACCACTTTGGCTGAGACAATCCGGATCGCAGATTCGTATGCCTTGGGAGATCCAATGCAACCCCGGCTAATGACAAGCGAGGCGAACGAGGAATATTACAACCGAGATGTCTCTGGGTCATCAAGAAGGAATGATTTCTGAGGAAAGAGAAGGGATGTGCGCCCGAATTATAGATATAACTCCCATCAGGTGGTAGCGGTAGACCGGGACCAACCTAATGCCGGCGCCAGCCAGCGCCAGAAAACTAGAGGACAAAACCGGCAACAGAAAAATGAAGGGAAGAAGCCTTGGACCCCGGAGCAGAAAAAGCAGTGGCAGGAACAGAAAGACAGGCCGAGGTACACGTTCGAATCTATGTTGGATCAATCGTGCAAGTTCCATACGCCAAGTCCAAACAGCCCAGCGAATCATACGACCCGACAATGTGAGTGGATGAGGAAATTAGAGCAGGGAAGTTTAGGGAATGCTCATGCACCTCGGAACGAAGCGCCTAGGAATGAGGCACCACGGCCACCATTACTAACATGGGGAATGGACAGCAACTGATGTTGCCGCCACCTCCACCGAGGTATGAAAATCAGGAAAGAAGGGATGCAGTACATCAAGTAGAGAATAGCCAGCAACAAGGTCAAGGTTACCGCGAGAACGAAGGACGAAACGAGTACATGGAGCATCACCAAAGCTATTGCATATTTACCACGGAATAAAATGACCGAAAAAGATTGCAGCGCCGACATATGGAGGTAAACTCAGTAATGCCGACGGTAGTGAGATACATGCCCTGGGCAGATCAGGAAATTAAGTGGAGTAATAGGGATCACCCAAAGATCATGCCTAGCCCTGGGACTTACTCACTGGTCCTGGATCCAACGTTCATTGGGCCGAATCTCACCGTGCGGTTTTCCAAAGTACTAATTGACAATGGGAGTAGTATCAACATCATGTACAAGGATACCATGCACAAGTTGGGAATAACGAGAACATGTTGCAAGCAACAAGGACCACTTTTCATGGAATTGTGTCAGGCATTTCCTATGAGCCAATTGGGAAGGTCTGAGTCGATGTGTTATTCGGCACAGGAGATAATTGCCGGACTGAAAATTTAGAGTTTGAAGTGGTAAACCTGGAGAGCACATACCACGCGTTACTCGGCAGGCCCACGCTGAGCAAGTTCATGGCAAGTACTCACGTCAGTTACCTTAAGATGAAATTGCCCGGACCAAGGGGAGTGATAACTGTATTAGGAGACTTCCGGCGTTTGATCGAGTGCGCCTCAGCCGGATCTAACTTGGCCGAGTCACGCGTGATAGCTCAAGAAAAAAGGAAAATACTAGAGGTAGCAGCATTGGCTCAGTCCGCGCAACAGCATATGCCGGCATTGACCAACCCGCATGGGAGCGTGTCATTCCAAGCAACCAAGGACACAAAGAAAGTACCAATCGATGATCAGTTCCTAGAGCACACCATAACCATTGGTGCCGGGCTAAGCAGCAAATAGGAAAGCGAGCTCGTCAACTTCCTCAGTGAGAATCGTGATATCTTTGCTTGGTGCACTCAGGACCTGCAAGGTGTACCGAGGGAGTTGGCTGAGCACTCATTGAACGTAAGACCCGGGGCTAAGCTGGTAAAGCAGCCTCTCCGACGTTTTGCAGAAGATACAAGGAAAGTTATTGGGGACGAGATAAAAAGACTTCTAGCAGCCGGGTTTATCATGGAAGTACTCTATCCGGATTGGCTCTCTAATCCGGTAATGGTGGAAAATAAGAAGGATGATCCAAATGTGGTCGTGGTATGGCGGATGTGCATTGACTACACGAACCTGAATAAGGCGTGTCCCAAAGATCCATTCCCACTCCCTAGAATAGATCAAGTCATAGACTCGACAGCCGGATGTGAACTACTGTCCTTCATTGATGCATATTCTGGTTTCCACCAGATACCCCTGAATCCGGATGATCAAATAAAAACTGCATTTATTACCCTGTACGAGGATTATTGCTATCGCACTATGCCGTTTGGACTATGTAATGCAGGGGCAACGTACCAATGATGCATGCAAAAATGCTTACATGACCAAATAGGTCGGAATGTGCAAGTTTATGTGGATGATGTGGTGATAAAGACCAAGGAAAGCAATACACTCCTTGATGATATCCGCAAACATTCACGAACTTGGGAAGGTTCCGAATGAAACTAAACCCAGAGAAGTGCACCTTTGGCGTGCCCGCTGGAAAGTTACTCGGTTTTCTAGTGTCCAGTCGAGGTATCGAAGCTAACCCAACAAAAATCCGGGCCATAGAGAAAATGGAACTGCCAAAATGCCTTAACGATGTACAGAATTTCACTGGTTGCCTGGCATCGTTAAGTCGGTTCGTATGTCGATTGGGAGAGAAGGCCTTGCCCCTCTACCAATTAATGAAAAAGGTGGACAAATTCACATGGACGCCACAGGCAGACCTTGCGTTTCGAGAATTGAAGAAGATGTTATCTACTGCTCTGATCCTAGCAGCACCACTACCCAAGGAGCCAATGTTGCTCTATGTAGTCGCGACCAACCGAGTCGTAAGTGCAGTAATCGTGGTGGAGCGCGAGGAAGAAGGAAAGTCAGTGCAAAGGTCGGTGCATTATCTGAGCGAGGTATTATCAGCCTCAAAACAGAACTACCCTCACTATCAAAAGATGGCGTACGGCGTGTATATGTCGGCCAAGAAACTCAAGCATTATTTTGAGGAACACCCCATCAAAGTGATATGTGAGGCGCCCATATCAGAGATAATGAGTAACAAATATGCAAGCGGCCGAATAGCAAAATGGGCAATTGAGTTAGCTCCCTATGCACCACAATTTGACAGAAGAGATGCTATAAAGTCACAAGCTATGGCGGATTTCTTTGTGGATTGGGCCAAGATGCAATACGAACCACCTCTGCCGGACTCCAATTACTGGCGAATGCACTTCAACGGATCAAAATTCAAAGACGGATTGGGCGCCGGAGTAGTGCTTACTTCTCCCAAGAAGGATCAACTGAAGTATGTCCTTCAAATCCACTTCAATGCCTCAAATGACATTGCGGAATACGAAGCATTGGTACATGGTCTCAAAGTAGCAAAAGAAGTGGGGATACGTCGGATACAATGCTTTGGAGACTCGGATTTGGTGGTGCAACAAGTGTATGGAAATGTGGATGCCTTGGATGCTAACATGGCCTTGTATAGATTCCATGTTCAAAAGATAAGTGGATTTTTCAAAGGGTGTGAATTCCATCACATACCTCGGGTTGAAAATGAGGCAGTAGATACGCTGTCCAAGTTAGGTTCATCCTGGCAGCCAATCCCACCAAATGTTGCTTTGGAGCACTTGAGAAAACCATCTATCACACCATCACCTGAATCAGACTCAATTTATATCTCGACACTCATCGGATCTGGAGCTGCACCCATGGAGATAGATTGCGGAGGCACATCGGCAAACCCGGGGACTGCTTCAGCAAACCCAGGGACTGGTCAGACAGACTCGGCAGGGGTTATGTCGGTGGATGCAATGGAAATTGACGAAGAACCATTTCCTGTCCGGGCTATACCATCTTGGGCCAAGCCGATATTTGATTTCTTGAAAGAAGGAGTTCTGTCGGATGATGAGATACTCTCATGGCAGATCCAAAGAAGAGCAAAGGCCTATACTATTATCAATGCTGAATTATACAAAAGAAGTGTGACCATAGTGCTGCAGCGGTGTGTTGACCCGGAGGAAGGACTTGACATACTCCAGGATATTCACCAAGGGGAATGTGGCCATCATGCCTCCTCAAGGGCCTTAGTGGCAAAATCTTTCCGGCATGGATTCTATTAGCCAAGTGCTTTGGAGCAAGCAGAGGATCTAGTGATAAAATGCAATGGCTGTCAAAGATACGCCACGAAAACTCATTTACCAATGTCGAAGCTGAAAACTATCCCTATTACCTAGCCATTTGCTGTATGGTGCCTAGATATGGTAGGGCCATTTAAGCCGGCAAAAGTAGGGATGACCCATATGCTAGTTATGGTCGACAAATTCACCAAGTGGATTGAGGTGAAACCAATTCGGAAATGCGACGGGGCAACAACAGTAAAATTCATCAAGGATACAATCCTAAGATATGGCAATCCCCATAGCATCATAACTGATAATGGAACAAATTTCACTGAAGGAGCATTTGCGAGGTTCTGCCGAGAAAAGAAAATCCGGCTAGATGTCGCCTCAGTTGCCCACCCCGCATTGAACGGGCAAGTGGAAAGATCCAACGGACTAGTTCTGTCCGTGATAAAACCACGGCTCATAGAGCCGCTGCAAAGATCAGCGGGGTGCTGGATAAAATAACTACCAACGGTACTATGGAGTTTAAGAACAACTCCGAATCGATCAACAGGCTATACGCCATTCTTTCTGGTATATGGGACAGAAATTGTATTACCAGCCGACATAGAGCATGATTCGCCCAGGGTCACCCAATACACAGAAGCCGAAGTGCGCGAAGCCCAGCAAAATGATGTTGATCTGCTGGAAGAAGCGAGAAAACTGGCATTGTCCAGATCCGCAATATATCAGGAAAACCTCCGACGCTATCATAGCCGGAAAGTAAACCCCCGAGTCTTTCGGGAAGGTGACCTGGTACTCCGGTTGATATAGCGCACTACTGGCATGCATAAGTTATCCCCTCTATGGGAAGGACCTTTCATTGTTAGCAGAGCCTTGCACAATGATTCCTACTATCTTATTGATGCATAGCCCTAGGAAAAGAACAAGGCGGACAGGTCCGGAGAGGAATCTAAGCGACCGTGGAATGTAGCACTACTTTGTCCTTTCTACACCTGACAAAGAGGTGAATGTATCCGAGCTACTCATATGTCGGTATGTATATCGGCAATGAGCCTATTAATAAAACTTTGGCACCCCAAGCGGAGACTCGGGGACTGCTGTGAAAATTGTCTTTCTTGTTTTTGCATTTTTATGTCGACTGGGTTAAGTCGCTTGTATCTTAGTCGGATTAGTAATGTGTGAGCACCAAAAACTCAACTCTTCCACTTTGCTGTTGTCCAACAAGAATTGGCTTCATGGCAAGCAAGAGAACAAGTTTGGAATGGCAAAGCACATGAAAAACGACTAAGGAAAAGAACTTAAGCGGGCCAACATTGTTTTTTGACTAACCCTTCGTTTATTGCATTTATCTAACACTGGATCATTTTGAGCTAATCTAAAAGTTTCAAGTATTGTTAATCAATTTTTTGAACCTCGGACTCGTAAGTCAAGAAACCGAATCATGGTAGATGCGAGCCGAGTCAAAAATTGGATGAACAAAAAATGAAACTCAGGGACTTCACCCATGATAATCCAGCATTAAGAACAAAGTTTCACACAATAAATTTTAGCATAACCAAACCAAAGTACGTAGATACATTTCCACCCGACATTCTGGGGATCTGACAAATATGATAAGTGTTTTTAAGGAGCAGGAGCAACAATTGAGTCATCAGCCGAAGAAAGAGGTACTTCGGAATGTGGGGGAGGGGCGTTAGCCTTGGTATCATCCTCGGAATGGGCCTCGCCGTCCTCCAGGTCTTCAACCTCCTTGCCAAGCTCGGAGGCCTCACCCTCACTTCCTTCATCCTCCTCTCCAGAAGCAACTTCATCACCAGAAATGTCGAGATAGCTCGACCCCTCGTTCCAAACATGGCAGAAGGAGTACTGGATGAGCTTGTTGGCACAGGCTTTGCGACGTGCGATCCAATCTGGATCTTCGCACCACTTAGACCCGGTGCGCATGCGAGTAAGCAACCCCAGATCAATTCCTTCATACCACGAAAGAACAAACTGTAAGGCAATGTTAGCCCCAGCCCGTGCGGCAGATTCGCGCCACAGATGCAGCTGCGTATCGCACTCCATTAATTTGGCTATGAAAGCCGAGCCTCTTTTCAGAATGGTTTCACCGGGCCAGAGGGAGCTGAACATTCGCGTTGGTGCCGGTATAATATCTGCACCATGATTCTTCACTACCTCAAGGCGAGTGGTGAGGCTCGCCAGTAGATCTGCCGTATTATATGGGATGGGCTCGGCACCAGGGGCTGCAAGAATACCACGTTGTTCACGGGACCGGGTTACGGCAGCGGCACCAAGCATATCGCTTTCTGGAAATTTGCCTAACAACAGAGCAGAAGAAGCAGTAACTAAGAGCACCAGACCTGGAGGAAGGAAAATTAAGCAAGGGTGGAAAACTCACGAGCAATCTGGAAGAGGAGTTGATGAAGCTCCGAATCGACACTGGCACTGTGGGCCTAGAGTTTCTCGTACTCAGAGGTCACCAACGTAAGCTTGATGTCGGCTTCCTGCAATAAGCTGTTGTCCTTGGAGATTTGCATGGTTAAACGCTCTTTCTCATCGTCAAACTCCTGGTCAGCCTTCTCCAACTCGGACTTATGGAGGCCCTGGAGCCTCTGAATTTTGGCATTCAGCCGAGTGATCTCCGAGTCCTGGAGCTGGAGCTAGGCTATCTCTTCATCCTTCTTCCTCAGCTCAGCCTCATGCTTCCCTGTTTGTTCGAGGAAATGGGTTATCATTTTAGGCATACTAACGCTGTCCTCGACAGCAACTGCAACAATGTCATGATCCGGAGGACCCAAAGTATAAGTGTCCACCAGATAAAAGAAGGAAGTACAGTGATTGTGTGAAGGGGATAAAATTACCTTTGATCTCAGTCAAATTCTTCCGCATGATAATATTTTCGGCTTCAACCTCGGCTGCATGGTTCAGATAGCAAGTTAATTTGGATCACAAATAATTCCAAAGAACAAACGTGGAAGACGGAAAAGCCTAAGTAAGGAACATTACCCTTCTTCTAGTGATCCTCAAGGAGTTTGCCATAACGCGCACGAATATCTTTATAGGAGTCCAGCAGGCACTGGAACTCAGCGGATCAGCAGTTAGTGGTAATCTGAAATAAGCAAGGCAATGCCAAAGTTAAAAGGGAAGATAAAAAATAATTTGGTGTACAAGATCCGGGCCAAGTGGAACTTAACCCGGCTCTAGGTGTGTGGATATTCGAAGTATACAAGATTCGGGCCAAGTGGAACTTAACCCGGCTCTAGGTGTGTGCATATTCAAAGTCTACAAGATCCGGGCCAAGTGGAACTTAACCCGGATCTAGGAGTGTGGATATCCGAAGTATACAAGATCCTGGCCAAGTGGAACTTAACCCGGCTCTAGGTGTGTGGATATTCGAAGTATACGAGATCCGGGCCAAGTGGAACTTAACCCGACTCTAGGTGTGTGGATATTCGAAGTATACAAGATCCGGGCCAAGTGGAACTTAACCCGGCTCTAGGTGTGTAGATATTCGAAGTCTAAGATTCTAGCCAAGTGGAACTTAACCTGGCTCTAACTTTGTTCATACTTGAAGTTGATACAAACAGAAACTAAATTCTATAAGGAGCATCCGACCGAATAACAAGTTATTCCCTCGGAGGCTCGGGGACTAGGGGCTATGTCTACAAGTTCTCAGTTATACAAGGTACCAACAACAGAGGGAAAGAGTTAGCTCCATCATCCGACCAGCTAAATAGATAGCCTTGGTAGCGGAGTTCATCTGTGCGCTGAACTCGGCTGGGCCAAACTTCTCCGGCAGATCATCTTGTGGGTCGATGAATTCTGCATTGTTCCAGTTCTTCACATACTCAAGGAGTAGTGGAATGTAAGTTTCACCACTAGGAGAGTAGTTCACCACAAGACCTGTGACGTGGGCCTCTCGCCTGGCGGATTGAGCTGCAGCGGGGCTGGTATGAAGAACTAGTTCCCCGCTACCCTCTGACCCGGTGGCGGTAGACCCAAACGAGATCCCTTTAGCTGACCCGGTGGCCTTTTTGAGCTTGCCGGATGAAGCCTGAGGAGCTGGCTGGAAGATGTCTGCAACTGAGGGAGTTGACCCGGAGGGAGCTGACGGGGCCTTCCTCTTGGGAGGCTTGGTGGAGGCTTTTGCTGCTGATGCTGTTGCTAGAACTATTGTTGTTGTCGCTACTACTGGTGTTGATGCTGGTGTTGCTTCTACTGGTGCTACTGGTGCTGGAAACACCGGGTAGAAGAACTTGTTGGGGGTGGTGCCGATGAAACTGGCACCTCATGACTTGGCGCTGAGGCCGAAGAAGAACTGGGGAGATCCGACATAGCCGTATGTAGATCCGCCCCGCTACCCCCCACGCCAACATTGCCCTCCTCATGACAAGGTGGGCTCTGGTCAGGCACAGCCGTGGAGCCCTCTTGAATAGGGCTGAGCGGGCAAATATCGTCATTGCGGGGCGAGAAGGGCTGCTCAGGATTGGGGAGGCTATGTCGGAGCCGCTGTGAGGGATGACCCTGAGCTCTGAAAAGAATAAAAGTATCAAGTCAAAAAGAGAGAGAACCAATAAGAGACAAAGGCAAACAAAGGAAAAATCCCCAAGTACAAGTGCAAAAGGACTTACACGTCCGAGGTTGGGGGAGCCCGAGGTTTGGGCGCCCTCTGAACCATGCTCTTGGCGCTCGGCTTAGTCGAGGCTTTCACCCCGGACTTTTTCTGCCTCTTCTTGGGCGTGGCGCCTCGAAGCCATGCCAAGCAGCCTTCGGGATGAAGCAGGGGATGGACCACCAGTGGCAAGGGGAGGAACCTCGTGGACCTAACCGTCCGGGTTAGCTGAAGATTCGGACATAACCAGATGCACGTAAGAGATGGGAACCGGATCAAGTACCTCCAGGACCTCAACCTCTAAGTCGTCGTCATCTGGCCAATCCCTTAGAGAAGAGGCCTTACTAGCGCTGCGTTTGACGATGTACGGAGTAGGCAGGAAGGTTTTCGGATCAGGCTCCTCCTCATCCTCTTTGGTACGGTCCGGAACCCACTTGCTCGCCAGCACCTCGTCGTCCTCCAGTGACTGCTAGAGGAATTTCTGAGAACAAGACAACAATTGCCAAGTTATGAAAGTAAACCGACATACGGAGAAGATCTGGAGGATAGTAGGAAGTAGGTTTACCTTTGGAGGAGGGTTGTCTCAGGTGAAGGGCTCGAGCCCCCATTCCCAATCCTCGGAGAATTCTTTCTCCACATTGAAAATGGACTTACCCCGGCGGTAAACCGCCGAGTTATCAAGCTCAAAAGACGAATTCCGGTGGGGGTCGAGGGGGCTGCTCAAGTAACAGATCTTGTGGGCTCGCTTCTGAAGGGGGAGACCCGGCCGCGGACAAAAATAATCATGATGTCCTCCCCCGGAGCTTCTCCTTGAGCAACTCCTTGATCCGGCGGTCCACCTGATTCGCCAGGGCCGTGGGTCGCTTGGGAATGCTTTCCCAAAGCGAGGTATCTGGAGGGCCAAGCTTGAAGGGGAGGAGCCGGATCAGGTCCTCGTCGGTGGTGTTCCGGACATAGAAGAAAGTCCGGGCCCAGCCTTTGCAGGACTCGAGCCCGGTGACCCAGGGGAATGCGGAGGTCTTGCGAGGAGATATGGAGGCACCACCACACTGGGTCAGGTGCTTGTCCTCCGGAGCAAGTTCCTTATCCAGAACCACGTTCCTCCGGAGACCAAAGAACTTGATCCAAAGTTCCTTGGTTGGCCAGAGGCCAATGTACCCCTCAATGCCGGAGGCAAAGGAGGACAAAGAAGTGATGGCGTTGGCGGGGAGATGATGCGGTTGCAATTTGTAGGTATAAATGAAGTCGAAAAAGAAATCTGAAGTGGGAAGGCCGAAGCCACACTGAAAATGCGAAAGAAAAACAACATATTCCCCAGGATTGGGGGAAGGAGAAATCTCGCTGGAGGTGAGGCAACAGGCGACGCCGGCGGGGATGCGGCGCGTGGCATGGAGCCAATTTAGGTCATCCTTGTAGACAAACGCGCCGTCCCAGCAGCCGCGCTCGCGACCCTCTGCTTCCTCTTCCTGCTGCGCCACCACCGCTGCTTCCTCCTCGGTCATGGTGGATTCAAGATCCTCGAGAGAGAAACCATAGTAGAGATAGACGGAGGAGGGAAAACGAGAAGCGCAAGGCCCCGTGATGAAGATCTTGAGTGAGAATGGCGGCGCAGGCGCGAGATGCTGCCTGTGCACGGTCGTGACGACGCTGGTGCAACAGGAAACTAGCGGCGGCAGCAAGGCTACGGCGAGAGAGAAAGGAGGCTGGGAAGCATAGAGAAACTGGGGAACTTCCCCAGAGGATGCCCCAGGCCCTCTACTTAACTGCGCAATGCGCGCGTAGTGGGATCCTTTGCGGTGGCCACGCCGCATGCAACGGGCGTGTAAGCGGCCAAATCAGCCAATCAGAGCGAAGCCACAGCAAGGGCCACAGGGGCAAACGATCCCATGACGTGATGTAATATTATGGTTAACGAGGCGCGACAGTGAAGGGACGCACGCCGCAGTTATTCCTGACACCGCGACAGTAACCGGCACCTTAAGTGCGCGCAACCCTTAAAATGAGGCAAAATGATGATTACCCTCCACGTAGGATGTGGGGAAGCATACAAGGGAAGGAACGGTAACCCGGACAAACGAGCAAAAACCCGGTCAGCAAGGAGTAACTCAGAATGAGCCAAAGGATCCTCAGAGGAGAAGCCCCGGATTATTGGATAAACTCGGCCAAAGAGGCAAAGATCCGGATATGGGAACCTGCTGTGGCCTTAACAACCAAAAGTTGCTAAGACTGCACCAGCTTCAGGGACTAATGTTGGGGGGATACCCCCGGGTAGGGTGACGCCGGGGTATAAAGGCCGAGTTAGCCGAGGTACGGCGCGGTCAAAGTAAGTGCTGACCGGGTCACCTCAAGGCAGGCCGAACCACGGAGTGGCCTGACCCGTGGAACATCTCCTTAACCATAGTCCGGCCGGCATAAAGTATATGTTGGCCATGTTTATCTCTGTTTTGCAGGTATCTTGGTAGCCGGATTAGCCACGTGCTAGCCAAACTATCATAAGGCTTAGAATAGAAGGAAGGAATCTCCCGTTGGTCAAAAGGTAGCTTTATGAGCTGTAGCATGAGCGAAGTAAAGCAAAGAGGAGGACCAGCGGGTCAGGGGCGACCAAGATGACGCGGGCAATGTCGGCTGACGTAGCCCGTGTCAGGTGACGCATAAAAGAAGAGGATTACATTGCGGGTTACGTCCAAAGCCCGAACGAGCCGTTAAAGAGAATAAAGAAGCATCTAGCTTTAGTCGAGGGGCGTATTCGGGGAATATGCTGCCACATGTGTCCTAACTTTGTAACCCGGGCTACCCTATATAAGGAGCAGCGAGACCTCCATAGAGGGGGATTGATCATTTTGTCTAAGGTAGAACTCTAGGGCTAGTTAGTGGAAAGTAAGAGACATTGTCTCCTTCTCACTAGTAGCTTGAAGAGCAGCTGTAAACGCCATTGATAGAGAGAATACAAGAACATCTGTGCATGAAATCACCACGTTCTCCCTCCCTGGATTCCCCTAGCACACATTGGCCCCATCTTTAGCCTATCCATGACATTTGCCGTGCCACCACCACGACACTATGTCATCTGGTGCTTTTTCAACATGCTTACAGACAGGACACCCATCATGTGTGCAACGGTAATAGCTCCTGTCAAGGTTCAACAAGAATCAATATCAATAAAACTACCAACTTATATACTAAATTAGGGTAGAGAATAATAAACAATGCTTATTTTTTACAAAGAACCAGCGATAGCACTTCCAAATCACTTAGTCAAAAATAATAATAATAAAGAGTAGAAGGATGAAAGCTGCAAGGCTTAATAAAATGGTTTTATCACACGACATGAGAGTCAACACTTAACACTTTGGATGGCAAATGTTAATTTTTTTGCAGGGTAAAAGAGATCTCTTAAATCATCTGCAATCATCTCGTACACTATAGTGTACTTCAGGCGGAGAGCTAATCCCAAACTAGGTTCGATTTGAAGTTCTTCCAAGAAATGCCATGATATGGCTAGCTTCATTTTGCTGTCTATCAATCCTCCTAACCACGATCTCCTTTTCACCAAATTCTCCTTGATAGTACTGATGAGATGCACTAAAGCTGAACTGCCCTTTTCCTTTGACATCACCATCTTGACTGCCTCCAAACAGACTGTTTCAAGCACAATCAGCTCCGTCAACAAACTCAGTGCTAATTTGAAGCCCTCACCGATCCGCGAGCTCCTCCAATGCCAATGAGCAAAATGTTAAAGTTACATAATGTAATTACTTATGTTGTAGCTTTACTCTTTATGAACTTGATGTTGATGATGTGCAACTTTCATATCATGCAAATAAGATTTTATAACATATCTACATCACAGCATAAACAATGATATCTGGAAGATTCCACACATCTTAAAGAAATTCAATACAGGGCAGCTAAAAGTAAAAATGTGTGGGGAACTTGTGATTTTTGAACAAGGGCAGCAGGGTCATAGCAAACAAAAAATTCATAAAATTGAACAAATGTACATTAAGTTGTTCTAAGGCATGACTCATGTATGGAGCACCAATCAACAAAGTGCAATAATTTGGATTCCCAACGAATACAATGCATGATTGAGGTTTCACACCAGACCTTATGTTATGCCTCTTTAATGTAAACAAATGGAAACAGAGTACTGTTGTCCTTCTTCAGTGCCCATCTATTAAACCAATTTTCAACAGTATACCGACTAGTATTATCGTGTTGGTACTTGGTACTACACCCATACGACCTCCCTTTACCGCTCAATACCAACCCCATACTATTGTATTGACCACAAGCTCAATGGATAATATCAATAGGTGAACAGTATGTGTGATCACAGGTACAACTACAGTGTTCAGTGTTATCGCCAAAGGGACAAGAGATATCAGCTCTGCAAACTCAGTGGCATGCTGATCAAGAGAGCGGCCATCATTGTCGCACGACTGTTTTTCACTAGAGGAAAAACATGGATATATATATATATATGGCACCTATAAAGAATTTAGTTATATATTGCAAATTACAAATTTTGTGCTAATTAAAATTTGTTAAACATGATGATTTGAGATAAAATTCTCTTAGAAAGTTGTTAAGGTCCCTTACTATAACAGGGCAAGCAATAATTATCCAAGTATTAGTTCTCCTTTCCAAACCACTGCTAAGTGCCAACATGGCATCAGCCAAGTGCAGGAATCTAGTCCTTGACCTCTTATGTGTGGTACACCATCAATCCCATCCAATCATAATACAATTTAGAGTTTAAGATGTTGTTGAATGAGGCATTCAGTTTCAACAAACACAATTGGTTATCATTTGTGCAAATATTGTATGGACGGTTTCAACTTCAAGCACATGAGAATACCAGCCAGCATTGCCAGCCATCGGTTCAATGCAATAAACTCGGTACCCAGAGTTGTTGTTTCAAGGATTCAGCTTCCATAATACCATTTGCAGAACTTAACATGTTGTTGCATGAGGAATTCAGTTGCTGCAAATACAATATGATCGCATTTGTGCAAATATTGTATGGACACTTTGAACTTCAAGCATGCGAGAAGCAGAGGATAAGACGAGATTTGCCAGTTCAGTGCAAGAACTAAGTACCCAGAGGTCAAAGGTCAGAGAAAAACTAAACGTGAGAGTAGTACTGCTTCCATTTTTCTTCTTACCGACCCACCCACCCTATTCTGGTAAGGGAGTGTAACGTTTGTCTATCCTCTACTAAAAATTCAAACTAGGATTCACGTGTTCGAGGTATCTGTAGTACCATAGGATGTGTTAATCCTTTGTTGATCTGTTGCATCAAACCTTGCTTTACAATCTGCCTTTGGTTATCAATTGTTGGTACATTCCATACCGACAAGCTTATGTGTAAACTGACATGATCAACCCTTTGTTAACCAACCAATCTTATTAGGGGTGTTCGTTCTTTAGTACGCTTTCACAAAATGTGGAGTTGCTAATCTCTATCTGTTAAGTGGTTTTGCGTATCTAGTTGGTTTTTTAATGCCGAAAAATGCAGAATTTTTTATTTCGTAGATTTGTATTCCACACTCCTTTTAAGTCGTGTGTGATATGCTAACTATCTTCTAGGTGCTATGAACTTTGCTTGATATTTTAATATCATCTGAGTAAATTGTATCATTTAATTATGGTTAATTCCATTCTAGTGCTATTCTCGATTATTTATTAATTATCCATTATGGTACTAACGCAAGTTTTTCCATCAATAACAGGATGGATCCTCCATGCCGCCCTCCTGAAGAAGTCGAGGCTCCGGGTTTGCCAGAACTTGGTGCCGCACTTGTTAGTCTCGCCAACACTCTGGGGACTGTGCAGCAGAACCAGCTCAGGTTCGAGGAAAGTGTCCGCCGCAATGAATTCATTCCTATCAACTAGCACGACACCATGAAGGACTTTTTACACTCCAACCCTCACCACTTTGAGGTTAGATCCGCTTGACGCTGACGATTGGCTCCGTGAGACTACCAGGATTCTTAACACTGCAGATGTTGTGGAGCATGATCGAGTCAAGTTTGCGACACACCTGTTACGAGGAGAGTGTACACTCTGGTGGGAGAATTATCTGGAGTCAAGCCCGCCTGGTTTTTAGCCTTCATGGGGACAATTTATTGAAGCCTTCATAGAGCAATATCTCCTAGAAATTGTGATGTAAAAGATGAAAGAAGTGTTCCTGAACCTCAAGAAAGGCAATGACAATGTGAGCACCTACATCAATTTTTTTGCAAATTTTCTCTCTATGGGGGCGATGAGGTCTCTACTGACAAGAAGAAGCAGAAGAGTTTTCACCAAGGGCTCAATGCATCTATCAAGTACGCTCTCACTCATGCCACACCGAAATTGTTGCTCAAGCTTCAACATGTAGCTCTTCAAGAGGAAGCAAGTAAGCAAGCTTATGATGAATCAAAGAAGCACAGTCGTGATACTGGTGGTTCCTCGGTAATGGCCTCTCCTTCTAAGCGTCGAGTGTGGGTACCTCATACCGCACCGCTGCTTCCTCCTCTGTCAAGCACTCCAAGACCGTCAAGATAAATGCTAAGGCCGCCAAACCCGGCCCCTTCCACTTTGCTCTGAGAGGCTAACCCAACAATAACTCTCGGGCGTCGTATGGCGGAGCACCTTTTAGACACTCTAGATTTCATCCGGCTGGTGGTTGCTACATCTATGGGGATCCTAGGTATAATCAGTTCAACTGCCCAGCAACAAGAGAGCTCTTCCTCCACCACCCCCAAGACCTGCTTCGACAGTTGCTGCTCGTGCACCTATACATCAGGCTCTCAACATCAAGACTAAGCCTGGGTCAACTATTGCGCGCGCCAACAACATCAACATTGTTCAAGCTGAGCATGCACCTAGAGTCGTGTTGGGTACTCTTCCCGTAAACTCTATCCCTGCACGAGTTTTATTTGATTCTGGAGCATCGCATTCTTTTGTATCCTTCAAGTTTGCGGAAAATAATGGGTTGTCTTCGGATGCCTTGCCTACTCACCTTGTGGTACAATCTCCGGGCTCAAACATCAGGGCTTTAAAGATCAGTCATGGCAATCAAATTCAAATTGGTGGTTCTTCATTTCTGGCTTCCTTGATTATTCTTGGCAGTTCAGATATTGATGTCATATTGGGTATGGACTGGTTGAAAGCCAATGAAGCTATGATTGATTGTGCTGAACACTCGGTTTCTCTGAAAATTCCTGAAGGCCATATAGTCTATTCTCCAAGACAGACTCCTTCTATTCAGCTCTACTTCTTGGGTGTCTAGAACATTGATGTTATGGAAGCTCTACAAAGTGTTCCAATAGTCCATGAGTTTCAGATGTTTTTCCTAAAGAGCTACCAGGTATGCCTCCTGACCGAGAGGTCGAGTTTGTTATTGAGCTTGAACCCGGAACCACTCCTATCTCCAAGGGACCGTATAAGATGGGTCCTGCAGAGTTGGTCGAACTCAAACGGCAGCTTGATGAACAAGAGAAGATGGGTTTTATTCAGCATAGCACTTTCTCTTGGGGCTGCCCAACAATCTTTGTCAAGAAGCAAGATTGGACTGATCGACTTTGTGTTGACTACCGTGCTCTCAATGCAAAAACCATCAAGAATAAATATCCCTTTCCTCGGATCAACGATCTCTTTGATTAGCTTGCTGGAGCAGTGGTATTCTTTAAGCTTAACTTAAGAAGTGGATATCATCAAATCAAGATCCGCAAGGAAGATGTTCCTAAAACATCATTCACAACTCGCTATGGCCTGTATGAGTACACAGTCATGTCCTTCAGCCTCACCAATTCTCCCGCTAAATTCTCAAGGCTTATGAACTTAGTTTTCATGGAGTACCTTGATAAATTGGTGGTGGTATATCTCAACGATATCCTGGTCTATTCCAAGACAGAAGAAGAGCATGCGGAACATCTCCGCTGTGTTCTTACCAAGCTTTGTGAGAACCGCCTTTATGCAAAGTTCTCAAAGTGTGAATTCTAGCTTCCTGAAGTCACCTATCTGGGCCATGTCATTTCTGCAAAGGGCGTTGTCGTATATCATTCAGAAGATAAAAGACGAAGGAAGAAACTGGATCTTGGCTGCTGCTAAGCATCTTCAGGAGATTACAAGCTAGTGTGTTTTCCCCTTTCATGGGGGTTTGTATTTTGGCTTAGGCCTATAATGTTTGCTCCTTCTTTATCAATATAAAAGGCAAATATTTTTGCCTCGTTTCAAAAAAAATGATAATGAACACAAGTAATCTTAGACCGATTTTAAATTTCACACAAATACAAATAATACGATCCCATTTAATGTACTCACAACTTCACAAGTAAGAAAAAGATCAATTAGTTTCTTAAAAAAGATCAATTAGCATCGTCCTCATTGCGAACCTCTGTCACTTCCATGCTCATTGTTATCGACCACACACCAACATATGAAAACCTGGTGTATAGCCGATCTCCCTCGCTGACAAAAGTTTTGCTTGCTTTTTCACTACATGTCCTCCACGATGACAATGTATTTAATGATAATGAACTCAAGTAATCTTAAACTGATTTTAAATTTCACACGAATACAAATAATATGATCTCATTTAATCTACTCAAACTTCACAAGTAAGAAAAAGATCAATTAGTTCCTTCACAAAGATCAATTAGCATCGGCATAGTACAAACTAGCAACCATGTGATCGCATAATAACCAATTAATCATTCAGTACATCATATGCATGCACGAAGCCTCGTACATGTAGCAATACAATAGGTCCCTACTATGATCCCACCAATCAGTAATCACCGGTGTCAGACTCGTGCAAAACCACTACCGCGTTGGTGTTGGCTTTCCTGCAGTCCTGCGCGTCCTTTGTGCGACGACCCCAAACCCGAGCGGCACATCATCCGAAAATGCCATCACCGGACTTGGTGTTCTAAGTGATGCGCGAGGGCGGACTTGGGCATCGAGTTCCCGAAGAGGAAGAAGCGCTCAGTGTCAGGCTTGAGCCAGACGAGCTGGCGCACATGGGCGCCGCGTGGATGGTGAGGTGGAAGGCACCACCCAGGGGTGAACTTGCTGATGGGCATCTCCACCCCGGCAAGACGCGTGCGTGAAATGGCGATGGTGTGACGGACGAGCGACTCGGAGGCGTAAGGCGGGGGCAGTAGCGGTCGGGCTCCAGGTCAGGTTCTCCACGGAGGGCCGCTCCAGGAGATGCTTCAGGTTGTTGCCGGTGAACTTGAAGAACTTTTGGAAGACCATTGTGGTCTCCTTCTCGTGGAGCGGCCTCATTGCGCATGCGGCGGCGGAGTTCGGGGCGAAAGGTAGCGAGAGCCAAACCGATGGTGTACTTCGGGGACGGAGTCTAGACTAAGCCAAATATCTCATCGATTCCTAAGACAAATAACCTCCCACACAGGTCTATTCATCTTTAGAAAAGTGTGTTTTGTTCCCAGGTCCCTTCTTATGCTTGTAAATAAATCAGAGATTATGAAGCCTGGAGATGATTGAGGAGTCGAAGTCTGAATCAGTGAAGCTCCCATTTTGCTCTTGTTTACAACCGTGTGCAACTAAAAATTCAGAATCATTAGGAACCGGAAATTCAATGAATATACAGAGGTGGAACCGGTGGATCTAGATCGAGGAGCAACAAATATTCTACCTGTACTCCTCCCTTAACTCAATCACGCCATAACCCCCATATACCTCTAGTGTACTTTTCCTCGGTCACCTCTCACCAGAGCATCTTGTCGCTGGTCGCTTCACACCCCAATCACCGGAGTACCTCGATGGCACAGCAGTCACTGCCCGCCCATTCCCTTTGACGATGCGGGAGGGACTGTAGCTCGACAGTGTGGCCTACAACACGGAGCACGACATCGTCCACGACAAGATCTCGCGGCGGTGTTCCTCTGCCCGGCTCTCTCCTTCTGGCGGACGGCGATGATGGTCGTTTTTTTCTCTTTTTTTCCGTGTTGTTTCTCTTTGTTATTCCAGGCGATAAGGTCATGTGTGCAGGGGAGAGAAGAGAGAGAAACGAATCGTCGGTTGCTGACCAGGGCGTTCCACTCGGCGGTGGCAGTACCTGTAGTATGTTCGAAGTTGCAGGGGTAAAACCGTCCAATTAGATAGACAGAAAATTCGGTGTTGACGAACGTCCATAATCTTTTTAATAGTATAGATAGATAGATTGTACAGATAGCAGGAAGAAAGCTAATCAGGCTGGCTTTGGCACGCACAACGAGTATGTCCGCCGGCCGCGACCGGTTCTGGCAGCTCACGGAGCTGGAGTCCATGAAGCGAATGCGGTATTACTCGTCCCAAGGCTCTGCTTGCCCTTTTGGCTCAGTGACGCAGTGAACGCGGTAGGCCTCGGTGACAAAGGGGACACACACTACAGGAAACGGCCCAGGCGTCGACGGCGCTTTGTCCCGTAGGCGTAGCCTAAATAGCCATCGACGTATGCTCGCAGGCCGACGGTTAAACCGGACCGTCGGAGTATACGTCGCCGGCGTACCCTCTGTGGGAACCATATAGGCGGGTGACGGTCGTTAGGTCTGGCGGTCGACGGCAATGTCGTCGGCCGGCCTGCCACATGTCGCCCCTCCACGTATCCTGGGAGGCGTCTATGCCGACGGCTTAACCGTCGACCCAAGAGGTAGGCGTGCCATATGGTTATTCCTACGCCCAAGAGGGAATCTTATTGAATCTTGGGTCCAACCTTATTTTGGAATGTTGCTATGACCTAACTAAATACAAACCAAGAGAAGGCTCCACTTTGCTACCCTCTTTTGATGCCCGTCTAGGGGGTAGACGAAGCGGGACGCACGATCTAGGGTTTCTTCAAAAGAGGGATTCGGTGCCTCAAGGGTCCCTCAAATACTTGCATGTGGCCCTAGCACATGTAGGTAGGTGTTGTGGGAGGATGGGAGACAGTACCCACCTCACTTGCATGCATAACCTTCACACTCGTGCATGCGATAACCTGCACTGAAAGCTTCGAAACTCTCATCGTGGATATACCACATGGAATCTTCTTGAGTCTTGGGTCCAAGTTTGTCTTGACATGTTGCTATGACCTAACATGCATAAACCAAGAGAAGGTTCCACTGTTCTACCCCTTACGTTGCCCGTCTACCTACGGGTATACGACGCAGGACGCACGGTCCAGTGTTTCTCCAAAAAGAGGGGCTTCGATGCCTTAGGGTCTCCAAAAGATGGGTTCTCAGGGTTTTCCCAAAAGAGGGGCTTCGGTACCTCGGGATCCGTATAAAATTGAGATATATATTTAATATTTATGTTGTAGTTGTATATTATATGTGTATTCGGGTTTCGGAAGATTCACGTCGTTATTCTATGCGGTGGCGGGATACCGAAATTTGGAGGTACAACCTCTAATTTATTTATAAATTATATCTACATTAAAATTATAGATGGAAATAAATAAATCAACTATATAAATTTGATTCGTTGAAAAAAAAGGAAAAATAAAATAAAATTGGAGAGCTAGGCCGATGACAATGCCATCGGCGTAGCCCCCGTGCCCTAGCTAGGCCGACGGCAATGCCGTCGGCGCGGCGCCCGTGTCCTAGCACCGTCGCGCGTCCGTCAGACGGGCCAGTAACCTCGGCCACATGTCGTTCTACGCCGAAGGTTTTATCTACGCCGACAGCAACCGTCGAGCCTGTCTGGGGCTACGCCGACAGTGGCCGTCGGCGCTGCCTGGCCTACGCCGGCGATAAAGCTGGGGCGACGGCCGCGTCGTCCAGCTGCCCAACCCATCCACCTTCGCCGATGGCCCCGACTCTTTGCCGTCGGTGTAGATATTAGCCGTTGGCGTCCTTGCATTCTCCCGTAGTGACGGGATGCGTCGGTGTAGATATTAGCCGTTGGCGTCCTTGCATTCTCCCGTAGTGACGGGATGCGATGGCACTGTCATGGGGTTGGACGTGGTCGGCCATGGCTGCAACGCCAGCTGCACTATCTAGACGAGCTCCTCCATGGCGGCCACGGCCAGCTCAATCACCAGCGGAGGACGTGCATGTGCGCAATGTCTACAAGGGAAAGACTGCAAAGGTGATTGACAGGTGGGCCCTGTGTTTAAGTTTTACTTTTTTGAGATTTCCCTGTGTTTAAGTTAACGGTTAGGTCAAACGGTATGAAAAAATGGTGCCACCGCATCATTGGTAGCGAGCCCCACCAGTCAGAATCGGTGTCAGCTAAAACCGGTGGTCGTTTGCGAAAACTTTGAAAACAAGTGATTTTTTGATTCATGATCTTTCATTGTGATGTTTTTTACAATTTTCTCCCAAACACTATGATCCACAAAAACGATCTTGTCAAACCATACTCTAAGATCACAAGGAGACCTTTGATACGTTCTTAGGAAACACTCTGCTTTAAGCTTTGCCCTGATGTTGTCGATAGGGTCCGCCGTTTTTCTCATTTGCAGACCTTTTTTATTCTATTCCAAAATAACCATAGTTTTAGATAATACTTTAGTTTTACAATCAAAGTATTTACTGGATCCACACACCTTAGGTTTTGTTTGGAACCTCAAGCTTTGCTAATTCAATGTATATCAATACAATACTATTTTAGTGCCTGACTAACCAATACTTCTGTCTTTCTCCTTGATCAGCTAAAAAGAAGAGGGTCGGACCTCTTTCTCTAATAATACTTTAAAAAAATCATAGTTTCTGATAATACTTTATTTTTAAAACCACCATATCTATTGGAACCAAACACGTTAAAGTATTTAACACTTTGGCATTTTCAGAAACCGAAGTATTCTATAAATACTTGAAAAATACTTTGATGCGGAACATGGCCTTAAAGTATTGAATTAATCAGTACGTTTAGAAATCCAAGCATTTTTTGAATACTTAAAAAATTATTTGATGGCAAACGAAGCTCTCACTCTCACTGATAACTTGGGTCTTTCAATACTTTGATGATATTCGGTGTTCTTATAAAATTTATCAAAATTCATCTTTATCAATTATCCTTGCAACTATTACACATAACATGACACAATACGCAAGTTTTAATATTTTTATTTTATTCAAATTTCTTTCGTAGCTTTCAAAATATGGTCAAACTATCGGTATGACCTTCATGATGGCGGATAAAAATGTTCTTTAGCAACATATGAACGACAACACGTCCAACATTTTTCCAAAAGATGCATGACTTAATGTAGAAAAAATAAAAGTACATATCACAAGTTTTTTTGGGTCAACGAGGACATGATTTAGAAGTATTTGAACAAAGAATTTCAATCACATACATTGATGGCGATAGGCTGCTGGACAGGGGCGATGGCGCAAGAGACCACCTTGTCGTCCTCAGCCCGCTGGCGGTGCCGCCTGACCGTGGTGGTGCCTTTGTGCCTCCCCTTCGCCCCCCCCCCCCCCATCCTAGAACCAGATGGAGGACCCGGTGCGTGGCTGGTGCTGGGCAGACGTCGCCGCGGAGGAGGACGCCGCGACAGAATAGGAAAGGGAGATGGCGTAGGTGTGCTCCTTCCCAGCGCTCCCGACCCTGGGGGATTTCTTCACGTCGGCCACCAGGAGGCAACGACGTCACAACCGTGTGCTGCTCGGGTCGCTACAGGCTCCCCGATGGTGAGGTCTACTCCGGCATGTTGCCGCGTTTCCAGAGAGGGTAGCCCGACCCAGGATGCTGCTAGGGCTAGGGGGATCACAGTGTGGCGCTCGAGGCTCGCCCTGAGACGACCTGTAGTCCGTCCCCGACCCCGGCGGTAGCCACGGCGGGGGCAAGCCCTCGGGAACCGAGACAAGCTTCAGTGGCGTCAGGTGGGTAGGACGATGCGCAGGGAGCTGGGATGGGAGAGACGAATGGGCTATATCGTCCCACCCCGCAATGGAGAGCCCACTCCGTCCTGCCGTCCTTCCACCATAGCTAGTCCAGCCCGCGGGAGGCCCATAGGGTCCGGCCCATGCGGCTCGGTCGTCCCCCAGGTAACTGGTGTTGGATACCGAAAGGATCCAGCGACCTAACTCTAGTCTACTGAGCTTCGGACACATAGGCATGCAAATTCAACGCCGCCACCCGCACCGTGCGTCCGAGCCCGCCCCTGCTCCGGTCCTTTGCTAAGGGTGCCACCATGAAACGAGGCCATGACGCTTCACCGCCCCGCCAGCGCGACCCCCAACCCTACCGCAATTCACTCCACCTCCGTCCTGAGCTCTGGCCAATGCCTCCGCCCCCCTACCGCCACCACGGCCGCTGCTCGCCGGTCCATCCCCATCGCTCCCTTGTGCGCAGGGATGGGAAAAGCAGCCGCAATGACCATGGTGTGGCTAGGGATGACCACCACAGGGGATCCCACCTGCCGACGCGTGGGTCGAGGATTTTGACTCCATGCACGTACATGCGCATGGATGATGGTGACAGGAGGGCGCTGTCCCCGGCGGCTTGCCGAACTAAGGAAGACTTGCGTCAGGCCCTGGTGCAGCACCCTCCGGTGCTCGACCGGGACCATGCCCGTGACGGACACAGCAACTTGATGGCCCCAGCCAAGATGAGCAAGAAGAATAGCAAGAAGAAGAAGAAGAGTGGCGACGCGACCGTAGACTTAACGTTGGCCACTGTGGGTACCAGAGGTCCACATCTGCACCCATACATCGCCTCCACCCGCTACGTACTTCCCGGCAGTTGGAGTACCTCGGCCACTACATTGACGGGGGGTTCTATTACATCGACATTGGGTGGGGGGGGGAGGGTGCAGCTGGCGGTGCAGGAGAACTTGGAAGTGGCCAAGGTGGTCCCAGAGTAGGGACTGGTGACCATATTTGTAGAGCTCATTCGCGAGGAGCTGGCATGTATGATGCCAGGGGAATGGAAGGTGATGCCGATCTCTAGTACGTAGTTCGCAGTAGCCTTTCCCTTAGTGGAGGTTATGCGGCTCTGTGCTTGCAGCTCCGCCCTCACCCTACCGATCAGCCAGATATCCCTCTCCATCGAGCCCTCTACTTCGTCCACCCCCTCGGTGTTCAAGGTGACCTCCACGTGGATCAAGATTCTTGGGTACCCGGAGAACCCCAAGCTCCAGAACATGGCCTTTCTAGATCTCGCGGCACAGGCGATCAACAAGATGGTCGAGCTTGACGAGGAATCTCTGGCAGGATGTGAACTGATCCATATCAGGGTGTTGTGCCTTGCCCCGTCCCAGCTCCCAGGGATTCTCCCCACGATCTACTTTAGGGAGGATGGCTGGCGCATGACCGTTGAGTTGGACTCGGCCCCTCTAGTCACGAGTTCCCCTCCTTGTCCCGCAGCTCCACCGTTGGATAGCTCCTCTGGGAGTGAGGACGGTTTGTCGGGTGTGGACGGCGACGACCCGGAGAAAGGGGCTCAGAGGCTCTCCACCATACATGACCTTTTGCGCCCCCTTGCCTGGGGCCTGACTCCTCGTGCGACACCCTCGACCCAGCTTGGACTCTCATTGGCATCACTTGACCTCTCCATTGCACAGTATGGCTCCAACTTCAGCAAGGAGGCCGGGTTCATAGGGCACCTTGATACGTACATTTTGCATCACTATTCTATATCATAATTCACTGTTATTCAGTGATATATTTCATATTAAGGGATGATACTTATGTTATTTCATCTATTTTTGCATGGTTGATGATTTTTGGAGCATGGACCGCTGCAGTCAGGATTCTAATGGAAAAGGTGCTGTTTGGAGGCAAAATTCGCGAAGATCAGAAAATCCGGAAAAATATACGGAAAATCCTATTTTTCCAGAAGACGAAGGAAGCCAGAAGGAGGAGTGGAGATGGGCCACAGGGGTCCCACACCACCCCCTGGCGCGGGCTACCCTAGGCCACGCTACCAGGTGGTGTGGCCGCCCTGGCCCACCTCTGGCTCTCCCCTCTGACGTATATAATCCTCCCGAAACCCTAATACTCGGGGGGCGACCACAGAAAGATTTCGCCGTCTCTGCGCGGCGGAAAACACCGAGAGAGAAAGATCTCTCCGGCAGACAGATTTCTGCCAGGGGAATTCCTTCCCGGAGAGGGGAGATCGTCGCCATCAACACCACCATCAAGCTGGACTTTACGGGATCATCATCATCATCACCACCACCATCATCACCATCAGCACCATCGTCACCATCTCCATATTGCTGTAACAATTGGGTTGAATCTTGCATAGTTCTTAGGGGAAACTTTCCCGGTGTTGATTACTCTTTGTAGTTGATGCTATTGAGTGAACTGTTGAATTATTGTTTATGTTCAGATTGTTATACATCATTATTCTATCTCTGATCATGATCCATATGATGTCTTGTGAGTAGTTATTTTTGTTCTTGAGGACATGGGAGAAGTCATGTTGTTAGTAGTGGAGTTGTGTTGAGAAAGATTCAATAGTTTGATATTTAAGTTGTGGTGTACTTATTCTAGTGGTGTCATGTGAACGTCGACTACATGACACTTCACCTATATGGGCCTAGGGGAATGCATTGTGTATTTGGCTACTAATTGTAGGGGTTGTCGGAGTGACAGAAACTTGAACCCCCGTTAGGAAACCATTGCACAAGGGACGTAAGGGTCTTAGAGTTTAAAGTTGTGGTTAGGTTTCTACCGTAATTACTTTTTTGTACTTATGGATGTTTGCAAGGGGTATAATCACAAGTATGTATTAGTCCTAGGAAGGTCGGTACATTAGCACAGGTTCACCCACACAATACTTAGCAAGCTAAAGAAGATTAATCAACTATATGAAGCGAAAGCACTTAATAGTCTTCCCATGTGTCCTCGAGAACGTTTGGTCATCTTAAGTAATAGAACCAGCTTGTCCTTTGTTGCATAAAGGATTGGGCCACTTGCTGCATTCATTCCTACTGTCTTTTATTTACTCGTACTTTATTTACTTGCATTATCAAAAACCACTAAAAATCCGTTTGCTAAGTATTTGCAGAGAATTCCTGATCCATACCACTAGCCAGCACCTTCTGCTCCTCATTGGGTTCGACACTCTTACTTATCGAAAATACTGCGATACACCCCCTATACTTGTGGGTCATCAAGACTATTTTCTGGCGCCGTTGCCGGGGAGTGAAGCGCTATTGGAGAGTGGAACTGGTCAAGGAAACTTCTACTATCAGTATTGTTTACTTCTGTTAGTTGCTTTATTTTCTTTATGGATAATTCGCTGAGTTTCTTATTTGGTAATGCTACTACCACTGCTAAGGTAGTAGATGAACCACCACCTGCTAAGAATGATGCTTTTAAAATACCTACAAGAATTATTGAACATGTTATGGATAACTACTATGTTGGGGATGGAACTGTCCATCTCGGTGATCATTTGCTCTTTATACACGAATTATGCGGGTTGTTTAAGTGTGTAGGCAGTACTACAGATCAACTTAAGAAGAAGTTATTCTCATTATCACTGAAAGGAAGAGCTAAGGAATGGTATAAGCTGCTGAAGAATGGTCAAGCTCTTGAATGGGATGAAATAGTGCCTCTCTTTTATTCAAAGTTTTATCCTCCTAGTGAGATTCATAAAGATCGAAATCAAATATACAACTTTTGGCCTGTTGATGGAGAGAGTACAACTCAAGCTTGGGGGAGATTGAAGTTACTAATGCTCAAATGTCCCATTCATGAGATCCCCAACAATATTATTATCAATAACTTTTATGCAAGGCTCCCTCTACATGACAAGGATTTATTGGATGCTTCTTGTGCTGGATCATTCACTCGCATGGAAGAAGAAGCTAAATGGGATCTTCTAGACCATATTGAAGATAATGCTGAAGCTTGGGAGAATGACAAAGGAAGAAAGTCAGGTATAAATTATGATTATGAATGCATTGAATCTTTTATGGGAACTGATGACTTTCAAAACATTAAAAATGCTTATGGTCTAGACTCTCAAGCTATTGCAACTTATTTTAAGGCTTTTGCTTCCTACATTGAAGTGCCTAAAAAGAAGTGGAATAAGTATCATGAACCTTATAAAGATATTGCTAAGAGTGTTCCTGCAAGAAATACTGAAGTTTATACTGCTAATCATGTTTTACCCGAACCTTACATTGAGAAAATGCCTTTCCCAGTTAAGATAAAGGAACATTCTATGATAGCTAGTATGGTTAATGAAAGTACAAATAAAGCTGTTGAACCTGATGAACAAATGGTTGATGAACCTATAATAGCAAATGTGAAATATTTTGTCACTAAATATGTAGAAGAGGGAGACACTATCCTTTGTAAGGATATCCCTAATATTGTTTCACAAAGTAGTGTTATGAGAACTAGTATTCCTGTGTTTTCTGTTAGAATAAGTGATCATTGTTACGATGGTCCTTGTGATAGTTATATTGTTAAGTTTATGTATGATATTGAAAGTTATTATGAGAGAGGGAAAAGTGCTCTTATGCATCTCAATAATATCAAGTTTCCTCGTTTTATGCTGAAAGTTCTTATGTTGCACTTCTTTTGCCTTCCTATGCTAGTAGCCTCTGGTTTCAACAACTTGTTTGTTTACAAAATTCCCTTGCATAGGAAGTGGGTTAGACTTAAATGTGTGTATTTTTGCTTCTTAATTCTCTCTTTCACTTCAATTCATATTCTTATGTGAGCATCTTCAAAATTATCATGCCCACCTTAATAGCTATAAAGAAAGATCTTTCTGGGAGACAACCCATTTTATTTGTGTTTTCAGTTTGTTTTTGTTTTCCTTTGAGTCTTGGAAGTTATTACTATGGTAATAACCTCTCCTTATCCTTTTTGTTTGGTTTTTGTGTCAAGATCAACCTCTAATGAGAGAGAAGTAATATTTGGGGAAGTTGCTGTCCCGAAACAGATTTTTGTGCTTCACCGTAAAAATTCATGAGAGATCTCTGTATGTCGTATTGAGCTGTAATTATTTGTGCTTTTGCCCCAGGTTGTCATTTAACTTTTGTTAGTTTTTGCACTTTTTTATTTGAGCAACAGAAGATTTTCGAAAAACATGATCTTTACCTGCTGGTCTGTTTTGACAGATTTTGCCACTCTTGCATTTGCCTCTTTATTCGATTACCTTTTTGAATTCTTTTTGGGTTTTAGGAAGGAGTTGCTACAGTAGCTTATGTTTTGATGGTTTTCAGTTGATATTGGACTCAAAAGGTTCTATCACTTAACTTATACTAATGTTGCTAATGAGGACTGTGTGAAGTTTTGTGTGAAAGGAATTTCCAGGTTAGTGGAGATAATGGTGTAATAAGGAAGTGAAAGGTTTCATGACTCAAGTAATAAGTGTATGAAGATGAAGATACTGATGTTATTCAATTTATAACTCCAGAAAAATTTATCAAAGACCAAATTTAGAGACCTATAGAGTCCGCTTTCGAATAGGTAACAGTTCTGGTAAGAATAGTTCCGCGAAAGATCTGTCCAGTTATATTTTTGTAGTTTTTAGCTAATAAGGAAAGTTATGAAGCGAAAGAGGGACAGAAACGGAGCCAGGGTGGCTCACACCACCCTGTGGCGCGGGCCCACCCCTGGCCGCGCCACTAGGTGGTATGGCCACCTCGGACTCCGTCTCCGACCCATTTTCTCCCAGTATCTTCCTTTTGTTATGAAACTTCGTAATATATAATCCTCCGGATCCCCCGAGGTTCATATATCATATTTTCGTCGTGTTTTCGTTTCAATCTGTTTCTGCCAGGAACTATCTTTGAAGCTTAGAAGCACAATGGTGTCCGCCAAGAATAAGGGGAAGGAGCCTATGGAGGAGGATCTCCAAGACCCCGGGCAAGAGAAAGAGATCAAGTGTGAAAGTGAAGAGGAGACAAAGCAAGGCTAACATCCTCACACCGGCACTACCATTGCGAGCATTCGAGTGTTGGCAAGATCTGGCAGGGTCAGGAGGACTGCACGGATGTCAAATGGAGGGAAAACTCCGCATCACTGTTTAGCTCCACGGTCACTTCCTCCATGCACCAAGAATCCTTTCCATACCCATATCCATAAGCATTAATACCAGAATATGCGCAAGGAGAAGTTACCCTCCAATTGGGACTTGCCTCGTTCTAGCCATGCAGGGAAAGAAGACTTCAAGGAGGAAAAGTGGGAAAAGAATTGCAAGAGCTGGGATCCACAATCTGACATGATCATGCACCGTATCGAGCACAACTCGGAGTTGATTCGTACTCTCACCTTCGAGATTGAGGACTTGGGGAAACTGATTAAAGAGCTCATCAAGAGAATACCACCACCACCGAAGGAGTGATTCGTCATCAGGTTTGGCATCCCCTTGGCTTGGTCCAAGCTTGGGAGAGTGCCGCGGTATCACATCACTATCTTCTACCTTTTTACCCTTTTAGTAGAGTCATATCATGCATAGAGAAGTTATCATGTAGGATGGTTTGCATTATGGAAGTGTCCCCTCTCTCGTTAGATATGTATCCTTTGGTGTGAGTTGCCGTTATGGAATATTAATGACAAGTTCTATCATTTACTCTTTTGCATATCTTATATTAGTTTTCAATTCGTGGTTATATGATTGATCTTGTTGTTAGTATTGGTATCACTTTGGGATCACTGAGTTAATTTAGTTGGTTTTGGAAAACCTGGCTCGGTCAGTAGCAACACTATTTTTGAGAGTTGAATGAAAAGATAAAAGTACTCTAAAGAAAAATAATTTCATCATCTTTCTTTCTTGATTTGCTCATAAGTTTAGTATTCTCTAGTTAAGATCTTTTGTGCTTCCAAGGAAGATTGCATGTTTGTCTTTATCACTTGTATGTTTGTTTGTTTCCTTCAACTCTTATACTTGCTACCTAGCCTTGCTAGCCAAAAACCTGTACTGAGAGGGAATTCTTCTTGTGCATCCAATCCTCAAAACCAAAACCTATGCCATTTGTGTCCACCATACCTACCTATTAGCACTATTGCTATTCCAAGTAAATTCTTGTTTTTATCTACCTTCCAAATTACACTTGTTATGTGAAAATTAGTGATTAAAGCTCTCACAAACTTGATGTCACACTTTACTTTCTTGCACTTAATAAACTTGAACCATTGTGCCCATCTATGTTGCGTATATATTTGCGCTTTGTAAGTTGTGAATTAGCAGAACCATGCTATCATGGGGAACGCTTTCAACATTGCACTGGTACTTTGTACCTAGTTGATATCATGTTCTTTTGTCTATGGATGTCGTGGGTGTGAAATGAAAGGGGAGCTTGTAAGTCCATGGAGTTATGCATGTGTGTTAGAGAAATGCCTGTGCCGCCGTTCTAATCCATGCTATCATGGTGGAAACCTGCAGCGTAACCATAATGAGCATCTATGAAGCATTCTTCTTATAAAAAAAGAGATAGAGATTGAGAAAAATAGAAAAAGAAAAAAAAAGAGATATTATGAAAAGAGGAAAGAGAGAAAAAAGCACCATATTCCCATGGTAAATAAGAAGATTGCTGAGATGCTTGTTGTCTGCTTGCCTTGTCATTTTGATATGGGGATTCTTCCGTATCATCGGGCAAGGGGTACCCCGTTGGCGGTTCTCCATGATACACATGTGCTTACGATGACAAGAACTTACCGGTGAATAAACTTGAGTAGCATGAGGAGCGACCCTCGTATTCAAGGGACATGAGATTCTCAATTTACAACTTGTCAAGCATATACTAATATTTGATCACTTTAACCTTAATCACCTAAAGATGCCTATGATAGGGGCAATGAGAGATGAAAGCTAATAAGTATCATAATGCCTTGACCTCTCGATCGCACAGTATGGCTCCCAGTTCAGCAAGGAGGCCGGGTTCATAGGGCACCTTGATACGTCCATTTTGCATCACTATTCTATATCATAATTCACTGTTATTCATTGATATATTTCATATTAAAGGATGATACTTATGTTATTTCATCTGTTTTTGCATGGTTGATGACTTTTGGAGCATGGACCGCTGCAGTCAGGATTCTGATGGAAAAGGTGCTGTTTGGAGGCAAAATTCGCGAAGATCAGAAAATCCGAGAAAATATATGGCAAATCCTATTTTTCTAGAAGACGAAGGAAGCCAGAAGGAGGAGCGGAGATGGGCCACATGGGGCCCACACCACCCCCTGGCGCAGGCTACCCTAGGCCGCGCCACCAGGTGGTGTGGCCACCCTGGCCCACCTCTGGCTCTCCCCTCTGGCGTATATTATCCTCCCGAAACCCTAATACTCGGGGGGGCGACCATAGAAAGATTCCCCCACCTCTGCGGGGCGGAAAACACCGAGAGAGAAAGATCTCTCTGGAAGACAAATTTCTGCCAGGGGAATTCTTTCCCGGAGAGGGGAGATCGTCGCCATCAACACCACCATCAAGCTGGACTTTATCGGGATCATCATCATCATCACCACCATCATCACCATCAGCACCATCGTCACCATCTCCATATTGCTGTAACAATTGGGTTGAATCTTGCATAGTTCTTAGGGGAAACTTTCCCGGTGTTGATTACTCTTTGTAGTTGATGCTATTGAGTGAACCGTTGAATTATCGTTTATGTTCAGATTGTTATACATCATTATTCCATCTCTGATCATGATCCATATGATGTCTTGTGAGTAGTTCGTTTTGTTCTTGAGGACATGGGAGAAGTCATGTTGTTAGTAGTGGAGTTGTGTTGAGAAAGATTCAATAGTTTGATATTTAAGTTGTGGTGTACTTCTTCTAGTGGTGTCATGTGAACGTCGACTACATGACACTTCACCTATATGGGCCTAGGGGAATGCATTGTGTATTTGGCTACTAATTGTAGGGGTTGCGGAGATGTAAACCTGAACCCCCGTTAGGAAACCATTGCACAAGGGACGTAAGGGTCTTAGAGTTTAAAGTTGTGGTTAGGTTTCTACCTTAATTACTTTCTTGTACTTACGGATGTTTGCAAGGAGTATAATCACAAGTATGTATTAGTCCTAGGAAGGTCGGTACATTAGCACAGGTTCACCCACACAACACTTAGCAAGCTAAAGAAGATTAATTAACTATATGAAGCGAAAAAGCACTTGATAGTCTTCCCATGTGTCCTCGAGAACATTTGGTCATCTTAAGTAATAGAACCAGCTTGTCCTTTGCTGCATAAAGGATTGGGCCACTTGCTGCATTCATTCCTACTGTCTTTTATTTACTCGTACTTTATTTACTTGCATTATCAAAAACCACTAAAAATCCGTTTGCTAAGTATTTGCAGAGAATTCCTGATCCATACCACTAGCCAGCACCTTCTGCTCCTCGTTGGGTTCGACACTCTTACTTTTCGAAAATACTACGATACACCCCCTATACTTGTGGGTCATCACACCTAGACATGACGACTGCCCCGGGGACATCACCTCCCAGCCCTACAGGGAGACAGGGCCTTTGGGAGTGTGGCGATGGAGGTCGTGGCGCCTTCATTACCATGCTCACTAGGAGTGCTCTGTTACACCCTGTCGCCTGGCTTGACTACGACGTCATCGAGGGGCTCGCCAGCTACGGTTCCTGCCACTCCCGTTCGGTCAGGGGTGGAGCCCGCCTTGGACTTCCCCGACACTATGGTGGCTAGGCCCAAGCCATGTCAGCAGTGCCAGCAGCACCCCACTCCCTAGCCCTCCCACCACAGTACTCACATTGGATGCTCGAGGGGCGGGAAGTCAGGAGTGGAGCCCACAGTGTTGGTGGTGGCTGAGCAGCGGGCGGCAGCTCGACCCAGGTACCATCTTCCCCCTCTAGTCCCCTCCCCATCCGATTCTAGGTTCTCGGTTCTAGCAGACACCTCCTTGGAACTCTTGTCACAGGTTGCAACAGATAGCGACATTATCTTCTGGGGCGAACATAGTCCCCACATGGAGCAGATTTCCGTTATTAGGGCTAAGGAGATCTACAAGGGGCCCTAGCCATAGCCCGCGCTCAGGCCGAGCGCAGGCGAGCAGGACCCCCTCGAACCCATTGGACCCAGGCCTTTGGAGCCTGGGACCGAAGGGGAGGGACCTCCTAGCCCCGATAATGGGGAGGCTGCCCAAGCGCCCACCTCCCAAAGGAGGACACGTGGGCGACCTTCAAAGGTGACGTCTAGGCCCTCGATCTCTAGTAGGTCCTGATTTGTCCCCTGTATGGGGACCCCCTGACTTAGTTTCCAAATGAATTGGCCCGCGATCAGATCATTCATTTGGAACATTAGGGGGTTCGGGCAAGAGGGCCGACAACGACAACTAAAAGAGTATATGAGGCAAGAAGCTACAGATATTGTGGGATTGCAAGAAACCATAAGACAAGACTTCCACATCTCAGAACTAGAGGTCCTGAGCCAGCATAAGTAGTCATGGAACTAGTTGCCAGCTTCAGGCCACTCAGGTGGTATCCTCCTTGGTGCCAAGGAGGAGACTTTTGAGGTGGAGGATATGGACCGCGGGGAATTCTTTGTGAGCAAGTCACTCACCCATAGACAATCTAGCCTCAAGTGGGAAGTCATCATATTCTATGGCCCCGCAAACCTGAGTAGATCAGCTGACTTCCTAGAAAAATTGAAAGCAATAGTGGAGCGGAGCCCCATCCCCGTAGTGGTTGCAGGTGATTTTAATCTGATCTGCTCTCCTGACATTAAGATCTCAACAAACATGGATATCCCTAGGATGCAGATGTTCAATGATGGCATTATTGATCTCGCACTTAGAGAGATCACTAAAGTGGGGGCTAGGTTTACCTACACTAATAAGCACTTGGATCCAATTCGATCGGCTCTAGATCGGGTCCTGGTTTTAGTGGGTTGGGAAGTGGTATTCCCGCCCTGCTCACTCCGGGCATTCACCAGGATAGGATCTGCTCACGCCCTTTCTACTCTCCACTTGAGGAGGCACTACCTCACATCTAAATCGCTTCCACTTTGAAACTTCTGGTTGTCCCAACCAGGCTTTGTGGAAGCGGACAAGACAAAGTGGGTCGTAATGGCGGCATCCCCTCCATGCAGGTTTTGTGCGATTGATGTTTGGCATCACTGTGCCATGATGGCCCGCCAATTCTTGCGAGGATGGGGGCCTAATCTTGGTGTGGCGCTCCGACAGTAGAAGGAATCTCTCCTAATAGATATCCAAACCCTGGACTGTATTATGGACAACTAGGGCATATCCGCTGAGGACTGGGCACACCGCTACTCTCTGGAGTCCTTATTGATTGCGATATATAAAGGGGAAGAGACCTTATAGAGACGAAGGAGCTGACATAACTGGATGCTCAAAGCAGATGCGAACATGGCTTATTTACATGTGATTGCCAATGACAGACGTAGGAAATGCTCGATCCTATGCCTATGGGATAATGAGAGGATATTAGAGGACCACGGCGAACTAGCTGCCCACATCTACTCCTTTTACAAGGATCTCTTCTTGGAAGGACCCCGCTCAGGGGTCGCATTAGCAGACGACTTCTGGGTAGATGAGGCCAGGGTCACTGCGAACAAAAATGTAGAGCTTACTCTCCCATTCCTTCTGAGGGTGGTGGAGAGGGCGGTAAGATCGATGAAATCCAAGTCAGCTCTAGGTCCGAACAACCTTACTGCTTACTTCTTCCAGACTTTCTAGGAATCGCTTAGGAATTAATAATGCCTATGTTCCAGGAGTTCTTCACGGGTACGCTGGTCATGTCCCGTCTGAACTTTGGTGTCATCACCCTGATTCCCAAAGTAGCGGGAGCCATGGACATACGTCAGTTCAGACCGATCACGGTAATAAATGTAATCCAGTGCATCTTCACCAAAGTTAGTGCCTCATGCATTGCCCCGATTATGGAGTGCTTGACCCACATGTATCAGTTTCCCTTCCTCAAAGGCCGACTGATACATGATGGTGTCCTGGCCCTCCATGAGATTGTCCACGAGGTGAAAACCAGGCGGACAATGGGGTTCTTCTCGAAACTAGACTTCCATAAGGCATATGACTGATTGGACTAGTGTTTCCCGCGCCAGGTGCTAATGAAGAGAGGCTTTGATGATCGCCTTATCTCCTGGATCATGCAATTTGTGACATCTGGGAATAATGCGATTAACATAAATGGAGAGGTGGGCCCATACTTCCACCCTACGTGCGAAGTGCATCAAGGTGACCCTATCTCCCCACTTCTGTTCAACTCGGCAGTAGATGCCCTTGTAGAGATCTTAAAGAAGGCTAAGACCGCTAACCACATCTCGGGTGTGGTAGGACACCCTTATCTCGGGTGGCGGGGTTACCCATCTTCAGTATGCTAATAACATGATGATCATGGTGGAGGGGTTAGACCTGGACATCATTAACCTTAAGTTCCTTCTCCTCTATTTCCAAGAGATGTCAGGACTTAGGATTAATTTTGACAAGAGCGAGGTCATTGCCTTAGGGTTTTCCCTAGAGGACCAGCAAAGGATAGATGACAACCTTAATTGTCGGTTGACCTCATTCCCCATCACCTATTAGGGGATGTCAGTCCGGGCTTCTAGGATTCTCATCAGAGACCTAGAGCCCCTAGTTAGCTGCGTGTAGGAGAAATCAGAACCTTGGTGTGACAAGTTTACTTCAAAAGGTTGCAATATGATCCTAATCGACTCATTTCTATCCAGCATACCAATGTGTATTATGGGGTTGTACCTCCTCTAGGAAGGGGTGCACGGCTCCTTTGACAAGGAGCTATCCTGCCTCTTTTGACAGGCTCCCCACGACCGCTAGAAATTTCACATGGTGAAATGGGCAGATATCTGCACCCCAAGGAGCTAGGGGGTATAGGCATCTTAGCTTCACACCAATTCAATTTGGCGTTGATGCAAAAATGGGTTGGGCGAATCTTGAGAGGGGAGGGATGTCTATGGCTTCAACTTATAGAAGCTAAATACCTCTAGGGATGCCCACTCCTTGTATGTGATCGCCGAGACGGCTCGTAGTTTTGGCGGTCCATACAGGAAATGAAGCCACAGATACATCAAGGGACGACCTTCACCATTGGGAATGGAGAAGGCACACTCTTCTGGCTTGATCCATGGCTTGACAGAATCCCCCTTAGGATGACTTACCCACACCTATTCGCGGTCTGCACGGAACCGTCACTGTCCGTCGCTGAGGAGGCCCAGGCAGGAGCCTGGACCATCGCCTTCCGGAGGACCTTTGACCCAGTTGAGATAGTTGAGTGGTAGACCCTGAGGCCTAGCCTGTCGGCATATCTCACAGGTGGTGCGGACTCAATATCTTGGAGTTTGAACCTATCAGGGGCCTTCTCTGTTAGCTCGGCATATAGGGCCCTATTTAGAGGGCCCGCCGTGCCTTGGACCAAGCACCTGTGGAAAGCCCCTCTACCCCTAAATACGAAGATTTTCGTGTGGCAGCTGCTTCAACATGATCCCCCCATGAGTCCAAAATTGAGCATATTTAACTCTTGTTTTTGTATAAGTAGAATAGGATTTTTGGTATTTTATTATGCTCATGCGCACTTTTTGTCTTTGTTTCAACAGGATCCCGAATTACCAAGTCTTTTGTGAACATACCAATTGGGACTGTCATATATGCAGTAGTGTGATATTTTTTAAGTGATAAATGTTATTTAATTGATTTTCGTCATACCTGGGAGAATAGCAACATGGAGAAGCGTACAGAGGGTTTAATGAGCAGTGGTATAGACAGAGCTTTGGCAGTACCATCCGCCCGTACCACCTATCAGAGCGTTCGCCTCATCAAATACTCTTACCTCACAAAGACGGATCAGAAATCCGACATGCACAGAAACTTCCATCTTTGAAACACCACACTAGAGAGGGATCTGGAGGAGGAACTAGATGAAGGGAAACCCTTGCTACCTCACGGATCATCAGAGGATGTCACATCACCCCCTTCATCATCAGCCACTGCATCTCCATCACCATCACCATTCCCATCTTCGATACTTTAGATCTTGTTGTAATTCCAAATACAATTGTGATATGCACTAGATTTATGTTCATACTTTTATCCATCCATTTGAATATGATGATGTTGTTGATTGCTTCCATGTGTGAGTAGTTCATTTTTTCTTGGGGAGATGGTGAAACCCTAGCATTATTATGAAATAAAATAAAGATGATCTATTACTTTGGTCCATGATCCCTTGATCTATGATGTTGTGTTTGATCTCTCTCTCTCTAGATTGTATGTGTAGTCGGCCACATATCATTTCCCGCCGGGACTAAAGAGAGGGCGATGCCCTTTGGACGTGTATGGGAGTATGTCAAGTGTTACTTTTGTGACTACAGGCATTGGCTTATAACCTGTGCGGACAAATGGGGAATAAAGAGAGACTCGGTAAGCTTATTACGATATCCATGGGGAAACCCTTAATTGTGGTGGTCTATATGAGTGAGTGCTCTTAGGCAGCGCATTGCTTATTTAGAGGTGACCTCATTGCCCGACTCAAGAAAGTGACTGCCCATGAGTCTTGTAGTGAACATCTTATTATTGAGCTCTCTCCACACATATAATGACGAAATAAATAGACTATCCTAATTATGATTAATTACCATATGCTAGAAATGTATCCTACATCCCTGAGAACGTATTAGCCTTATTGAGTTCCAACACCATTTTCCAACGCTTTCATTACTTGTTTACTTGTTTTATTACTTTATTGCACACAAACAAAACCTTTCAAACACCCTTTACTTGAAATCAAAGGCAACTTACAAGTATCCTTTGGTAGATAGTGACGAGGGGCATAAATACCTTAACCAAATAGCTCTGTGTGGGTTTGATACTCTTATTTTGAAACTAGCACAATCAATCTATGGACTTGCAGTCATCAAGCTATTTCTGGCGCTGTTGCCGGGGAGCTAAGAGTTTTTGGTATTTGTTCTAAGTTGCTAATTCTATTAATTGTTTTACTAAAGTTGTTTACTAGTTTTAGGTAAGCACCATGACTGCACGCGGGCTGATGAATCAGCTTGATGTAATTAAATACCCCGGGAAGTTCAATAGAGGACTTTCTAAGGAATTCCCATGTGGGAGTGAACCAGAATTCGAGGTTAACCCTCAGTTTATAGCTACTTAAAGAGAAAAAATTTGTAGGAGATGATCCAGATGAGGATCCTTACACTCATTTAATGCATTTTACCGAGTTATGTTGGACAGTTAAATTGAGAGGCTATTGTGATGATGAACTTAAACTTAAATTGTTTAGCCAATCTCTAACCAACACCGCTTTAGCTTGCTATAGAATTTGCCCTGTAGAGCAGATTCATACTTGGGTAAAGCTAAAAGGAGAATTTGTATTTCGATTTTTTTCCCAAAGTAAATACAACTGAAGTAAGGAGGCCGGTCATAAACTTCAAAAACCACCTAGGTAAAGGATTGGTAAGATCCTTCAAGCGGTATAAATCCATCCTTAATAGATGTCCTCATCATGATTTACCTGAATGGTATGTTTTACATATTTACTACGGGGGGACTTAGTCAAGAGATTAAGCATGAACTTGACACGAATCTTGGAGGTTCTTTTATGGACTTAACTATAACTAAAGCTTGGGAACTACTCGAACGAATTCACCGCAATATAGAAACTTGGGGATTTGATTTAGGCGGTGAAGGAGGGATAGAAATTGAATACGATTGTCTCAATACTTATAAGGGATCCGGTAAGGTTAAGGAAACTTATAATGAACTTTAACTTGATGATGATACTATTTTGCAAATCCTTTAGTCTTTCATAGAACATATTGAAGCTCCCAAGAAGGATTGGGTTAAATACACTCCGCCACCCAAGCAAGTTGAAGAAGTTGAGATAAAAATTGTGGCCCTGTAGAACCATTAGAGAAGGAAGCCCCTTATGTTCAAACCCTTCCTTTCCCAAGGACGGTGAGAAAACATATGATGGCTCAATAACTCGAGGAATAGTTGGAGGAAGAAAGAATGTTCCTTGTGAAACTAGAGGAAGAGGCAAAAGTAGGAGAAATCAACCAAGTAAGTATTCAAGAGAGAGGTGAACCAACTAAGGAAGATACAATAACCATATTTGCACATTGCAACGTGATCGAGCTAGACACTGAAGCTTCACAATTTGTTGAAGGAAAGGTAAAATCCAAAGATGTTGGTAAGCCTACTATCCCTTGTACTTTTGGTGGGTCTTCCTACTATGGCCTTTGTGATATAGGAACATCTGTTAATGTAATCCCTTATAATTTTACTTAAAAATGCAAAATGAATTCTCCCAGCTAAACCAGAGGACACTGTTATGACAGTAGTGTTAGCGGATAAGACACTCAGAATTCCTATGGGGGTAGTTAGAGATGTTCCAATCTGTATTGGACCCTTCAAATACCCTATTGATTTTGTACTTATTGATATTCCTACTGACGTTTATTATCCAAATATTTTTGGAAGAACTTTTCTAAACACTGCAGGAGCAAACATTGATTGCAAGAAAGAGATTGTATCTCTCAAATTTGGCGAGGACAAAATGAATTTTCAGTTCACCAAGTTTGATCATAGGCCAACTATTGAAGAGTTTGATGAATGTGAGTATGATCAAGAACAAGGTAACATCGCTAGTCTTGTCGCCATATTTATTGAAACTCCCGATGATAATTTAGCAAGAAGCCTAGTGGATAATAAAAATCTTCCCAAAGATATTGGTAAAATGGAAATTGATAATTATCTTGATTCATCCCCTACGGTTGATCCCAAAATGAATCAAATATATGAGATACCTATGAGAAAAGGGGACGAGGCACTTCCACCTCTTACACTCAAAGCCCTTCCTAAAGAAATTAAATACAGGTTCCTTGACAAAACTAATACATATCCTATTACTATAAGCTCTAATATTGTAGCAAACGAGGAGTAGAATTTAATGATGGTCTTAAGAATGCACCGACATGCTCTCGGATATTCAATGGATGACTTGAAATGGATTAGTCCCTCGATAGCCACCCATAGAATATTTATGGAAGAAGGAGCCTAGCCAGTTGCAGACTTCCAAAGGCGACTTAAACCTCATATGAAGGAGGAGGTAAGAAAAAAGGTAATACACTTACTTGATGAAGGGATAATCTTTCACGTGGAAGAGAGCAGATGGGTAAGTCATGTTCATTGTGTTCCAAAGAAAGGTGGGTTCACTGTTGTCCCAAACAAACATAATGAAATGGTTCCAACTGGTACAGCAATTGGTCGTAGGATGTGAATTGATTATAGAAAACTCAATAAGGAAACTAGAAAGGATCACTATCCTCTACCATTTATAGATCAAACCTTAGAGAGGCTTGCTATGCACTCTCATTCTTGTTATTTAAATGGTTACTCCAGTTTTTCTCAAATAGCTGTCCATCCTGATGATCAAGTAAAGACAACTTTTAATTGCCCTTTTGGTTTGTGTGCTTATCATCATATGCCTTTTGTCCTTTATAATGCTCCCACCACCTTCCAAAGGTGTATGACGGCCATATTTGCTGATTATGTAGAAAATATTATGGAAGTATTCATGAATGATTTCTCTATCTATGGAACTTTATTTACCATTGCATTCATATTATTCATAAAGTTTTGCAAATATGCAAAGACACTAACTTATTATTGAATTGGGAGAAGTGTCACTTCGTGTTGCAAGAAGGTATAGTTCTTGGTCATACAATTTCAGGCAAGGGCATACAAGTCGATAAGGCAAAGATAGAGGCAATAGAAAGGCTTCCCCCTCCTCGTGATGTAAAAGGGGTAAGGAGTTTCTTAGGGCATGCTGGATTTTAGAGAAGGTTTACTAAAAAATTCTCTAAGACTCCTAGACCGTTAACTAACCTCTTATAGAAGGGATTCATTTTTAGTTTTGATGAAAATTGTCCAATCGCTTTCACAATATTAAAGCAAGCTCTTTTAGATGCCCTATTATTAAACCACATAATTGGAAGATACCTTTTTTAGTTGTTTTGTGAATCCAGTCATGAAGCTGTGGGAGCCATTCTTTACCAGCATGATAGTGAGGAACTCAATCTCATTCATCATGCTAGTCGCACCTTGAATGGTGCCCAAAAGAATTATCCCATGACAGAAAAGGAACTTTTGGCCGTAGTTTTCTCTTGTGATAAGTTTAGATCTTACATAAGTGATTTGAAAGTAAGAGTGCATACTGATCATGCTAGCTTAAAATAAATCCTTTAAATAACTGACGTTAAGCCAAGGATGAACCTTTGGACTTTGCTTTTGCAAGAATTTGACTTGCTGATCCTCCAAAGAAGGGAAGAACAAGTTGAAACACCGATGGATATTGAAGAAATCAGAACACCAGAGAAGGTGTTATCTATTTGTGTACCATCAGGAACTATCCATCCGAAAAGAAATTTTTCTGTCTCTATTAGCAATGGTTTTGGCAATTTTTTGCGACCAACCTTGTTCAAAGGGAAAAAGAAGTTAATTCAAGAGTTCAGGGGAGAGAAGGTGTCAAGGTAAAAACTCATTACCACCAGATGAGTGAGGTAATCAAAACCTTGTTTTTCTCATTCTAATTGTCATTTGACATTTTTTGCTTGCATTTTTAACCCCTTGTGTTTTTATAAGGTCACTGCCAGTTTTATGAGCTTGGTATGGGTGGGAGGTACGGCCACACCTTCCCATACCACTGATCTTTAAACCCTCAGTACCTTTGCTCCACTTTTCGGTTGATTTCTTGAAGCTCGGTACGACCAGACCTTACGGTCTCGTTATTCGCACTTTACCCCCGTTCAGCTTTCTCTTTTTACCTATTTAAAAAACTTGTACCGTCATTAGAAAGGATGGTAACTGTCAGTACGGGTGGACCACGGGAAGTGCCCTCCCATACCGATTAGTCGGTAAGTTTCATACCGACGTTGGTCGACTGGATTATTGGAAGTACATCGGGTACGGGCGTACCATACGGGCACCGCCTATACCACTGATCGTTACCGCCTCAAATTCTTACTTTTTTCCCTTGATTGTTTCCTAATTTTCTGGGATTCTATTCTTGTCCAACCCTTTTATTTCTAGCATGAGTTTTCCCTATTTCTAACCCTTCCTAAGCCTTCCCAAAGGTCTCTTTTCCCTATTGTTAAACAAATCTTCCCCATGTTGCTCCTCCCTCTCAAGAACCTTGCACATATGTCCTTCCCATGGAACGTCATGCAAGCCAAGGAGGATTACCAAGGATCTTCTTCAATGATCACAGAGGATACCAAGGGAGTAGCAGCCATGGAGAAGAAAGAAGAAGTCACGTGCAGTCATCTAGGAGCCGATGATGGATTCAAGTTGATGGAGATGGTCAAGGATGGGCGCAGAGTATTCAACCTCATGGTGGGTCAAGAAGGCGATTTTGAAGAGTTTCAACTCAATCCGAAGGAAGATGGAGAGTCCTACTTGGAGAAACTGAAGCAGCAAGGAGAGGAGATTCAGGCCTCCCTAGACAAACTTGATCGCCGTATCAAGAAAGTTGAGGTAAAGTCTCCCTGATTGTCTAAACACAGTGAACTATTGCATCATTATTTGGATTAGATGGACTTGAAGATAATGAAAGGATTAGAAGCCAACCGACATCAGCCTCCGGTCCATCAAAACTCAGAAGTAAACAGCTGAGACCACAGTTGGAAACAAGTAGCGATCAATGTCGAATTCGCATCATGATCCTAGAAGCAACGAACAAGACTCTTCGTGCAAGCCTTCGCAGTTCCAGGACTTCTTCTCCAAACTAAGGAAATGCTACGGTATCAAATAATTGCGAGGGATTATTTGATCCCACCGGCATGATTACAAGCTTGGGAGGATCTATGGCACCTTGTAATATATCTTTCAGTTTTAGGATGTTTACTTTCTTGCATGCATTTTAGTTTGTGATTCCTAAATTTGCATTAGTTGCATCATCAACCTCCTTTGGTTCAAGGAAAGAATTATATCCATTGAGTTCTCAGATTGTATGATATTTGAAGTGATTTTTGATCATTGATTATTGTTTTAGATGTATGAATTAGGTTGAGTGCTAGGTTACTTGTATCACTGTTATGGTTTTAGGGTCTTCCACACCAACAAAGTATTGATAAATTATGAGAAGGAAACCTTGATAGCATGTTATAGTCATAAGTTTGAACAAATATGAGCCATAAAGAGTATTAACATGATCTAATACTATTGTTGAACAAAAAGAGAAAGGCTTTGCTATCAAAGAATTCCAAAATAAGAAAAGTACAAGATTGAAAAAAAAGTTACTCAAGCAATGATCATGAATTATTCATTACTCAAATCAAGAGAGGGATCTGGAGGAGGAACTAGACGAAGGGAAAATCCTTACTGCTTCATGGATCATCGGAGGACATCACATCATGCCCTTCGTCATCAACCGATGCATCTCCATCACCATCACCATCACCATTACCCTCTTCCATACTATAGATCTTGTTATAATTCCAAATACAATTATGGTTTGCACTAGATTTATCTTCATACATTTATCCATCCATTTGAATATGATGTTGTTGTTGATTGCTTCCATGTGTGAGTGATGTCTACGCACTTCTATTCTTGTAAACAGTTGTTGGGCCTCCAAGTGCAGAGGTTTGTAGAACAGCAGCAAGTTTTCCCTTAAGTGGATTACCCAAGGTTTATCGAACTCAGGGAGGAAGTGTTCAAAGGTATCCCCTCTCAAGCAATCCTGCAATCAAGATACAAGAAGTCTCTTGTGTCCCCAACACACCCAATACACTTTTCAGGTGTATAGGTGCACTAGTTCGGCGAAGGGATAGTGAAATACAAGTGGTATGGATAATTATAAGCGGTAACGGTGCCAGAAAATAGCTTGCTGGTGTGTGGTTGACGTGGGAAAAGACTAAAGGAAAACTGAAATAAAGATGGAAGCAAGCAAACATGTAACAGATCTAGTTGCAAACGAAGTTTCAATGCTTAGAAACAAGGCCTAGGGATCATACTTTCACTAGTGAACACTCTCATATAAATATCTTCTCTTCATGATACTACTCTTAACTACTCTCCGGTTGAACACTCTAATCGATGGTAGGGCTATAACAGCACACCTCAAAGTAAGCCTTTCCCATCTAGAAAACCCCACACTGTCACCTTGAGTACTAGATGGTTCCAACAAACACCACAATTTCATAAAGACATCCAACTCCAAATATAACTCATAACAAGTATTTGTAATCTCTAGCCTAAGTGCCACCATGGTGTGCACGCTATCACTTTCACACACATGGGGAGAGCAGAGATCTATTAAAGCACTTGAGTAGCAAGGTAGATCTACAAATTACAAGCTCATGATCTCAATAAGATCATGCATAGAGAGAGAGATGAACACATAGCTATCGGTAGAACCCTTAGCCTCGAGAGAGAACTACTCCCTCCTCATCATGGGAATCAACAATGGTGATGGAGATGGCGGTGGAGATCGATGGAGATGGCTCCAGGGGCACTTCCCTGTCCCGGCAGGGTGCCGGAACAGAGACTTTCTGTCCTCCGAATCTCCCCTTTGGTGGTGGCGGCGCAGCGGAACTTTTCGTGGATTTTGGATTGACGACCTAGGGTTTTTGCCTCGGGAGGAATATATAGGCGAAGGAGGCAAGGTCGGTGGCCAGCCAGGGGGGCCCACACCATGCCCTGGCGCAGCCTGGGGGTACCCGTGCCTAGGGGTGTGGCCACACTATGGCCCCTCTCCGACTCTCCTTCTGGCTCCATGAGTCTTCCGGGAAAATAGTAACTTTGGCTTTTGTCCCGTCCAATTCCGAGAATATTCATTTTCTGACTTCCTAGAACCAAAAACAGCAGAAAACAGGCAACTGGCACTTTGGCTCTTGTTAATAGGTTAGTCCAAGAAATCATATGAAAAGTACTCCAAAGTGTGGACAAAACATAAGAAAGTAGATAAAACCAAGCATGGAACATCAAAAATTATAGATACATTTGCAATGTATCAACATCCCCAAGCTTAACTCCTGCTCGTCCTCGAGTAGGTAAGTGATAAAAAGAAAGAATAATTTTTGAGGTGACATGCACCATCATAAACTTGATCAAAGTATTTGTAAAACATTCAAAGCTGGGATCATAGTACTTCAATCATAACATGAAAGACAAAGTTCTAGCAATAAGACAAAGAAACTATGATGCAACATGAAAAGGCACAAACAAAAGATTCATGAATAACAATGCTTTGCAAGACGTTTGTTTGTTTCACATAAAGAAAACATAGCATAATGGCATTCAGCTTGTCCCTCATAGAGTAGCAAATATAAATGCATAGGACACCTTCAAAGTTCATAAGAGTGACTAGATACAAATAGTTTAAAACAAGCAATATCAAGTTATACATCAATAAACTAGTCTTGGGACAATGCACATAGAAGTAAGAATGACCACTATGCTCTCAAAGCAGGTGCATAAAGGTAGAAGATGGAGACTCAATATAATAGTGGAAGAAAGGCCTTCATAGAAGGAAGCAGGGATTCAAGTCTCATAAGGAGCTTCCAAAAATTATGGTACTTATAGCTTTCAGCTCTCATTGCCCCTATCATAAGCATCTTGAGGTGATTAAGGTTAAAGTGAACAAACTATGGTGTACATGCTTGACGAAGTATACGTTAGGAATCTCATGTCCCTTGTATACGAGGGCCGGTCCTCATGCTACTCAAGTTTAGTCACCGGTAAGTTCTTGTCATTGTAATTACATGTGTATCATAGAGAACCGCCAACGGGGTACCCCTTGCCCGATGATACGGAAGAATCCCCATATCAAAATGACAAGGCAAGCAGACAACGAGCATCTCAGCATTCTTCTTATTTACCATGGGAATATGGTGCTTTTTTCTCTCTTTCCTCTTTTCATAGTATCTCTTTCTTTTTTTTATCTTTTTTCTCAATATAGGACTCTTTTTTTATAAGAAGAATGATTCATAAACAGCTCATTATGGTTACGCTGCAGGTTTCCACCATGTCAGCATGGATTAGACCAGCGGCCCAGGCGTTTCTCTAACACATATACATAACTCCATGGACTTACAAGCTCCCCTTTCATTTCACACCGACGACATCCATATACAAAAGAGCATGATATCAACTAGGTACAAGTACCAAGTGCAATGTTGAAAGCGTTCCCCATGAAAGCATGGTTTTGCTAATTCCCAACAAATAAGTGCAAGCATATACAACATAGACGACACAATGGTTCAAGTTTATTAAGGGCAAGAAAAGTAAAGTGTGCCATCAAGTTTGTGAGAGCTTTAATCACTAGTTTTCTCATAACAAGTTTAATTTGTAAGGTAAACAAAAGCATGAATATACTTGGAATAGCATAAGCTAGTAGGTAGGTATGGTGGACTCTTTCGAATAACTTGGTTTAGGGAGTTAGATGCATGAGTGGAACTCATACATGGTTGTGGAGGCTAGCAAAAGATTGAGAGCGATAAACTAAGAGAGCAATAATGGCCATAATCATGCAGAGCGACAAAACATCATTGATCAAAGCATAAAGTGATACTACAAGTTGAAAACTAAAGGATCATAAAGGCTATGGTGACTTGGGATAGTCATAACATGGTGTGAGCATGTGCCAAGTCAACCCAAATAAAGCATCAAAGGAGAATACCACAATACTATGCTTTAATATGCTAAAACAACGCATGATTCATCCAAGGCACATTAAGCAATATCAATTGTTTATAACAAGTCATGCTACAGCAAATAATACTAAGCATAAAGCCAAAACAATATCAAGCATGGCATGACAAAGCATAGGCCACAGTAAAAAACAAGCTCTCTTTACCACATAAGCATGAACTTTCCTACTCTTTTCCAATCCAAACCAAACTATTTGCAAACCAATGTATGAAAGAGGGGGTCCAACCAATTTATTCAGAAAACTAAGCAAACAAAGCAAACGAAAAACGAAAACGAAAACGAAAAAGAAGACGCTCCAAGAACAACACAACTGTGCATGAAACAATAAAAATGAAGCGTTTGGAAGAAACCTGGGATTTTTATTGATGAAGAGGGGGATGCCTTGGGCATCCCCAAGCTTTGACGCTTGTACTTCTTGGATATTTCTTGGGGTGACACGCGTGGCATCCCCAAGCTTGAGCTTTAGTCCATCCTTCATCTCATTACTCATTCCTTCCATACACCTGAAATTTTTCCTTCATAAAAAACTTCACACAATCTTTATTAGCAACATTAGTATACTCAAGATAATAAGTCTTTAGGTTCAGTTTCAACACCAATAAAACTTCTATTAAAACACTAGCTACTGTAGCACTTCCCTCAAAAAGCTCAATTCCCAAAAAGAACTCAAAAAGGAACCAACAAGAAGCAAATGCAGAAAATGGCAGAAATCTGTCAAAACAGACCAGCAGGTAAAGATGAATTTTTTCGAAGACCTTGTGTTACTCAAATAAAAAAGTGTTGAACTAACGGAAGTTAGATAACAAACTGGGGCAGAAGCACAAAAATTCACGCCTCAAAAGGACGTACAGAGATTTTACACGAATTTTTACGGTGAAGCACAAAAATCTGTTTCGGGACAGCAACTTTCCCAATCATTACTTCTCTCTCATTAGAGGTTACTCTTGGCACAAAAAGCACACACAAATTATAAGGAGCAGTTATTACAGAGGTAGTAACTTCCAAGACTCAACTAAAACTTTTGGGTTATCTCTCAATAAGTACTTTTCTTTAACGCCTTTAAGTTACGCACGATAGTTTGAGAAGATGCTCACATAAGAAATATGAATTGAAGTAAAAGAGAGCATCTAGAAGGAAATTCAAAACACATTTAAGTTTAACCCACTTCCTATGCATAGGAATCTTGTAAATAAACAAGTCATGAAAGCACAAAGCAACAAGCATAGTAGAGCAAAACAAGTGCAACTTCAAGACTTTCAACATAAAGAGGGGAAACTAAATATTATTGAGATGCATAAAACCATGTTTCCCTCTCTCATAATAACTTTAAGTAGCATCATGAATAAAATTAACAATATAACTATCACATAAAACATTCTTATCATGAGCCACATGCATAAAATAATTAATACTCTCCACATAAGCATAGTCATTCTTATTAATTGTAGTGAGAGTAAATTCAACAAAATAGCTATCATTATCATTCTCATCACCATAATCATCAAATATAGGAGGCATATTGTAATCATTAATTTTCTCCTCAATAGTAGGTGGACTGAAAATATCATATTCATCATTGTGATCATCATATATAGGAGGATTTGTATCATCATAAGCAATAGAATAGCTATCTTCCAAAGTTGGGGAACTAAAAAGATCATTTTCATAAAAACTAGCTTCCCCAAGCTTAGACTTTTCCATCGCATTAGCAATAATGGTGTACAAAGAATTCATACTAACAACATTGCTATTAGCACCCAAATAAAGTTCCATAGGTTTTTTAATTTTCTCTTCAAACACTTCATGTCCTAACTCAAGATAAATACTATAAAGCTCTCTAATTTTGTTGTTGTTTTCCATTAAGCCTAACTAGTGAAAACAAGAAACAAAAAGATAAAATTGTAGAATCTAAAGGAAATAACTTCGAGCACTCACACCGGAGGATGTGAGTACCTTTTACCTTACCTCCCCGGCAACGGCGCCAGAAAATAGGCGTATCCCGTGGGAGGTTCTTCTTCTTTAATCCTCTGGTGTGAATACCTTTTACCTTACCTCCCCGGCAACGACGCTAGAAAATAGCTTGATGTCTACGCACTTCTATTCTTGTAGACAGTTGTTGGGCCTCCAAGTGTAGAGGTTTGTAGAACAGCAGCAAGTTTTCCCTTAAGTGGATTACCCAAGGTTTATCGAACTCAGGGAGGAAGTGGTCAAAGGTATCCCCTCTCAAGCAATCCTGCAATCAAGATATAAGAAGTCTCTTGTGTCTCCAACACACCCAATAAACTTGTCAGGTGTATAGGTGCACTAGTTCGGCGAAGAGATAGTGAAATACAAGTGGTATGGATAATTATAAGTGGTAAAGGTGCCAGAAAATAGCTCGCTGGCGTGTGGTTGACGTGGGAAAAGACTAAAGGAAAACTGAAATAAAGATGGAAGCAGGCAAACATGTAACAGATCTAGTTGCAAACGAAGTTTCAATACTTAGAAACAAGGCCTAGGGATCATACTTTCACTAGTGAACACTCTCATATAAATATATTCTCTTCATGATACTACTCTTAACTACTATCCGGTTGAACACTCTAATCGATGGTAGGGCTATAACAGCACACCTCAAAGTAAGCCTTTCCCATCTAGAAAACCCCACACTGTCACCTTGAGTACTAGATGGTTCCAACAAACACCACAATTTCATAAAGACATCCAACTCCAAATATAACTCATAACAAGTATTTGTAATCTCTAGCCTAAGTGCCACCATGGTGTGCACGCTGTCACTTTCACACACATGGGGAGAGCAGAGATCTATTAAAGCACTTGAGTAGCATGGTAGATCTATAAATTACAAGCTCATGGTCTCAATAAGATCATGCATAGAGAGAGAGATGAACACATAGCTACCGGTAGAACCCTTAGCCTCGAGAGAGAACTACTCCCTCCTCATCATGGGAATCAGCAATGGTGATGGAGATGGCGGTGGAGATCGATGGAGATGGCTCAGGCACTTCCCGTCCGGCGGTGCCGGAACAGAGACTTTCTGTCCCCCGAATCTCCCCTTCGGTGGCGGCAGCGCAACGGAACTTTTCGTGGATTTCTAATTGACGACCTAGGGTTTTTGCCTCGAGAGGAATATATAGGCGAAGGAGGCAAGGTCGGTGGCTAGCCAGGGGCCCACACCATGCCCTGGCGTGGCCTAGGGGTACCCGCGCCTAGGGGGTGTGGCCACCCTATGGTCCCTCTCTGACTCTCCTTCTGGCTCCATGAGTCTTCCGGGAAAATAGTAACTTTGGCTTTTGTCCCGTCCAATTCCGAGAATATTCATTTTCTGACTTCCTAGAACCAAAAACAGCAGAAAACAGGCAACTGGCACTGTGGCTCTTGTTAATAGGTTAGTCCAAGAAATCATATGAAAAGTACTCCAAAGTGTGGACAAAACATAAGAAAGTAGATAAAACCAAGCAAGGAACATCAAAAATTATAGATACATTTGCAATGTATCAGTGAGTAGTTCCTTTTGTTCTTGGGGAGATGGAGAAACCCTAGCATTATTATGAAATGAAATAAAGATGATCTATTACTTTGGTCCATGATCCATTGATCTATGATGTTGTGTTTGTCTCTCTCTAGATGGTATGTGTAGTCGGCCACATATCATTTGCCTCCGGGACTAAAGAGAGAGTGATACCCTTAGGATGTGTATGGGAGTATGTCAAGTGTTACTTTTGTGACTACAAGCATTGGCTTATAACCTACATGGACAAAGGGGGAATAAATAGATACTCTCTAAGCTTATTACGATATCCATGGGGAAACCCTTAATTGTGGTGGTCTATATCAGTGACTGCTCTCAGACATCGCAGTGGTTATTTAGAGGTGACCTCATTGCCTGACTCAGTAAAGTGACTGCCCACGAGTCTTGTAGTGAACATCTTATTATTGAGCTCTCTCCACACATATCATGACGAAAGAAATAGACTATCCTAATTATGATTATATACCATATGCTAGCAGTGTATCCTACATCCTCGAGAAAATATTATCCTTACTGAGTTCCAACACCATTTTCCAATGCTTTCATTACTTGTTTTACTTTACTTGTTTTATTAATTTCTTGCACACAAACACAAAATCTTACAAACACACTTTACTTGAAATCAAAGGCAGCTTACAAGTATCCTTTGGTAGATAGTGAAGAGGGGCATAAAGACCTTAACCAAATAGCTCTCTGTGGGTTCGATCCTCTTATTTTGAAACTAGCTACAATCGATCTGTGCACTTGTATTCATCAACCGTTTTCCTCAGGCGTAGAGGTGACCCTGCAACATGGGTTAGGGGATGGGTTATGTCCATTATGTATGATCCTGGAAATGGGGTATCATATAATGTTCACTTGTCCTGCTGCTCGGTTCTTATGGAACTTTATCCGAGAAGCCCTAAGCCCCGACTAGGGTGCTCAGGATCTTGGGCAGTTCCTGGAAACCCAAGTGAACGAACCCGGCAAGAGGTGACGCCTCTTGTTGTTCGTTTCTGCAGTGTTGTCATGGATCCTGTGGACGGTGCGCAAACGGGATCTTTAGTCCCCATTGGAGACACCAACTGGGACTAAAGGGTTTTCGCCAGGCTGCGGCTGGTGCCAGCCTATAGTCCTGGGTCTATCTTTATTCCCGGTTGGTGATGCCAACCGGGACTAAAGAGATTCCTATATATGTTATCGTTGCTTCCTCGAGCCATAGCAAGACTGATCCATAGCCATTTTTCTCCTCTGTTTCTCCACGAGCTCGAGTTCATCGCCCTTTTTCTCCAAGATTGTTCAAGATTTGGTGCCGCCCCATCTATCCAAGGGTTTTAAAAGGTTAGCAAGTTCATCCTTTCATCTTTCATTGCTAGTTTAGCTCATTTCATGCTCTAGAAGTAGAGGGATTTGTTGGTTTTAGTTTGAGAGTAATTATGTGGGTGTTTATTTGACTTATATGCAATTTGAGCTCAAATTAACTACTTAGTTTGCATATATTTTGTTTTTATTCCATGTGTTGTAAGTATGAGGCATGTTCTTGATTATTGCAATGGCTGATGATTTTTTAGTTATGTGTTGATAAAATACACGTGTAGTTCATAGTTTAATTATGTATTTGATTCCTATTGTTTTTAGTTAGTACGTAGTATGTCGTCGCATCCGTAGACGAAGTATCGTTGTGAGCATATAATTTTTATACCGGGACTAGTTTTAGCATCATGATTGTGTTTGATATACTTATATAATGCAGATGAGCCGACCATGGATGTATGCTGATCGACGCTCTAGAGAGTTCATTAAAGGCGTGCGTTCTTTTCTCGATGTGGCTGATGCAAACAAGCGTAATGGTTTTATGTATTGTCCATTGATGACCCACAAGTATAGGGGGTGTATCGTAGTATTTTCGAGGGAAGTGAAACCCAATTTATTGATTTGACACAAGGGGAGCCAAAGAATATTTATAAGCCTTAACAACTGAGTTGTCAATTCAGCTGCACCTGGAAACAATCTTGCTCACAACAGTTTATCAGTAGCAACAGTTTTGTAGTAGGAATAGCAAAGTAGCAGCAGTAACATAGCAGCAAATAGTGGGATTCGAGTGCGGTAGGCATAGGGATGGATGGACGGGCGTTGCATGGACAAGACAATTCACATAGCAATCAGAACATAGGGCAATTGCAGATAAATAAGATAAAGCATCCAAGTACTAGATAATCCTAGGCATGTGTTCCATATATAGTCATACGTGCTCGCAATGAGAACTTGCACAACATCTTTTGTCCTACTAGCCCGTTTGCAGCGGGGCCTCAAGGGAACTACTAGCAATTAAGGTGCTCCTTTTAATAGAGCACCGGAGCAAAGCATTAACACTTCGTGAACACATGTGATCCTCACATCAAAGCCATTACCTCCGGTTATCCCGATTTCTGTCACTTTGGGGCCATTGGTTCTGGACAACAACGTGTGTATACAACTTGCAGATAAGACCAAAAACAGTACTATCATAATGAATCAATAACATGTTCAGATCTGAAATCATGGCACTCGGGCCCTAGTGACAAGCATTAAGCACAACAAGTCGCAACAAAGTCATAAAGCACTAATAAAAGATACTAGGCACCATGCCCTAACAATCTGATGCCATTACATGAACGATCTCATCCAATCCCTACCATCCCCATAGCCTACAGCGGGGGATTACTCACTCATAGATGGGGGAAACATGGATGGTCGATGGAGAAGCGATGGTGATGATCTCCTCCAATTCCCCGTCCTAGCAGGGTGCCAGAACATAGTTTCTGGTGCTGTTTCATGGAATCTGGTGGTGGCGGCAGAGCGGAACTCCTTCTGGAAAAACGTCGACCCCCCCTGAGTTTTTAGGTCAGAAGGCAACTTATAGGCAAAGAGGGAGACCGAGGGGCAGCCTGGGGCGGCCAGACCATGCCCTAGCGCGGCCAGGCCCAACCCGCGCCTGAGGGTGGAGTTGCCAGGCCCTGGCCCTCCTCCGTCTCGTATTCTAGCTCCGGGAGTCTTCTGGTGAAATAGGATTTTTGGCATATTTTCCGGGATTTTTCCTGATAGTTGATTTTCTGGACAAAAAGTAGTCACCCAAGGTAATTCTGCTGAAAACAGCGTCAGTCCGCGTTAGTTGCATCCAAATCACACAAGTTTAGAGGAGAAACAATAGCAAAAGTGTTCGGGAAAGTAGATACGTTTTGGACATATCAACTCCCCCAAGCTTAGCTTATTGCTTGTCCTCAAGCAATGCAGTTGAAAACTGAGTGCGATAAAAGAACTTTCACGAACACCTTTGCTTCATATGATGTATATAATCTCAGCATGTGATCAACTACTTAGGCAATTTATAATAAAGAGTATGCAACTGAGTCTACTTAATAGTCATTGCAAGCTATGAAGAGATCCCAACTCAAAAATAATAAGTAGCATGAAGCATAAACATAAGCAACATTACAATGCTCATAAAAAGGTATGATATAGTGGTATCCCCCTTGCCTTTGATTATGAATGTCAAGGCACCTCTGAAGTTCAAGTGATGACTACAAGTAAAGATATCAAAGATACAAGCATCAAAGTCATAACACAAATAATCAAGTAATGGGACAAGCACAAAGAATGACAACTATGCTCTCAAGGAGGTGCTCAAAGAATATATGGAGACTCAACAAGTAAAGGAAAAGGTTTTGAATAATTTGAAAGGCTTCCAAATGCTGAAAGTATGATACTCATTAGCTTTGAGCTCTCATTGCCCCTATCATAAGCATATTTAATGTGGTTAAGGTGAAAGTGAGGTCCAATCTGAGTTATATGCTTGATAGACTATAAACTGAAAATCCCATGTCCCTTGAGTACGAGGGCCGCTCCTCATGCTACTCAACTTTAGTTACCGGTAAGTTCTTGTCATCGTAAATATGTGCGTATCATAGAGAACCGCCAACGGGGTACCCCTTGCCCAATGATACGGAAGAATCCCCATATCAAAATGACAAGGCAAGCAGACAATGAGTATCTCAGCAATCTTCTTATTTACCATGGGAAAATGGTGCTTTTTTCTCTCTTTCCTCTTTTCATAAATCTCTTTTTTTTCTTTTTCTCAATAGCTATTTATATTTTTTATAAGAAGAATGCTTCATAGATATCATTATGGTTACGCTGCAGGTTTCCACCATGTCAGCATGGATTAGACCAGCGGCCCAGGCGTTTCTCTAACACACATACATAACTCCATGGACTTACAAGCTCCCCTTTTATTTCACACCGACGACATCCACAAACAAAAGAGCAAGGTATCAACTGGGTATATATTTACAAGTGTTGAAAGCGTTCCCCGTGACAGCACGGTTCTGCTAATCCCCAGCCTATAAATTGCAAGCATATAACTTTCATGGACAGTCACAATGGTTCAGGTTTATTAAGTGCAGAAAATAAAGTGTGCCATAAAGTTCGTGAGAGCTTTACTAACTAACTTTCTCATAACAAGCAAACATTTTATTCGGAAGAAAACAAGGCATAATGAATATGCACGGGAATAGCAAATGATGCTAATAGGTAGGTATGGTGGACACTTTGGCAATATTTGGTTTAAGGAAGTTGGAAACATGAGTAATATACTCAGTGGAAGTGAAGGCTAGCAATAGTAAGGGAGCGACAAACGAGAGAGCAATAGCTGTCATAATCATGCTTGCAACAAAACAGGACTAATCATGGCATGAAAGTGATTCAAGATCCTCAAGGCAAAATAATGCATCAAGGCTTAACTGATTATTACAGTCATGTGCATGCGTGAGCATGTGCCAAGTCCATTCAAATGAAACATTCAGAGGAGGATACCACGGTTTCATACCAAGTTATGAATAGAATAATGCAAGCAGACATTTATAAGACATGGTACAAACAATTATCGAGCTGGAGCTAATCATAAGAAAGCAAGAACTACTAAACATCCAAAGATAACATACACTCTACATGAACAGACTAAGCATGCCCACAGTGATGCGTATATGTACAAATGAAAACAAGTAGAGTTCGTTACGAGCCTCTTACCACGCCTCAAGTTGTCATTAATCCTCATTATTTCTCTTCACTTGTGTGGCTTGAATAATAATAATATGAAACCGAATATCCACTGAGGACTGCTGAACCCTGCAACAAACTCACAAAGCCGAAGAAGAACAACAAATATTTTTGGTGTTTTTGATTTTTTTAAAGCAAGAACCAAAAAGGAAAAACAAGCAAAGCAAAATATTTTTGGTTTTTTTTTGAATAGTTCAAACAAAGCAAAAGGGAAAAGCAAACCAAGGCAAAAGAAGAAGCAAAACAAAGAGAAACAACAGAAATATTTTTGGTCTTTTTGTGTTTTAGAAAGCAAAAACAAAGAAAGAACGAAAAACTAAAAAGAGAACGAAAACATGAATATACAAAGTACCAACGCAACATGATATGGAGATGAGTGCGGTGTCGGCGTACCTCCCCCCAAGCTTAGGCTTTTCGCCTAAGTGGGTATCAATCCCATGCTGGCCAGGATGAAGTGTCACCGTGGTATGACGAAGAGGTCCCCTCGTCCTGGTGCAAGCTCGAGTACGTCCCTCCGTAATGTATGGAGTAATCATAGGAGGGCACATCCTCCTAGTGCTGCTCGTGGAAACCCAGCAAGCAAAACTGCTCGTCCACCTCCTCCTTGGAGCGCGACCACGGTCTCTTGTGAACACTAAACAAAGAAGGATGTGGCAAAGGGATCTCCCTTTCATCCCCGTCAGTGAAAAGCATCCTATATACTAGACCGTTCAAATCAGAAGTAGCGGTGACAAAGTGATGAGTTTTCATAGCAACAAGGTCAAGCCTCTGTGGTGCCAGTACAGTATCATTGGGATCTACTAAAAGTCCCAATGCATTGACTATAGGCGAGGCAATGATGCCCCCATAGATAGGCCCCCTAGCAGCTAGGCGGCGAGCAATAAGCGAGCCCAGGTTGTACCGAGTATCATTGTTAAGCGCAACAGCAAGGAATGCTAAATGATAGTTGGAGATATTACTTGTGTTCTCCCTACCCAGTACGCTAGTAGCAAGATAATATGCAAAGTATCTAAGAGCGGGGAGTTGGATATTTCTTATCTTTCCGCGTTGCGCCACGCGGTCATCATCATTGGTCACCCCTCGGTAAAGCTCTAGTAAATCAGCGGGCTGCCCTTGAATTTTCTTCACGGTCCCTATCATGCTTACACCTACAATACTGCAAAATCTCTCCAAAGGCATGGTGAAGGGCAGATTATAAATTTTGAAAGAGACAGTCGACTGATAGGATGTGTTAGTAAATGTGAAGCTCTCAACAAAAGTTTTGGTGAGCATAGCGTATTGCTCACTCTCATCTTGCATATATGAGGTCAAACCAACCCTCTCAATCAGTAGCAAGAAATCATCAAGAATACCTGCAGCTTGTAAGAAAGTAAAACAAGGAAAAGTGGATGGGTGAGCATCCCCATCATCCCTTTCATTACCAATACGAGTTGTAATGAGATCTTCGTTGTATGATGGCCTAAACTGAGAGGCTGATCTTGAGGGCCTCGACCTCCTAGGTGCATCACTCTCAAATATCTCTCCAAAAGTATGGTTGTTCATGCTTGGTATTCTGAAATTTAAACACCTATTAAACAAGTGATTGCAAAGTGAATATAATGAAGGATTCTACTCATAGGGACTTGTAAGAGGCCTAAACATGCATCGAAACTATATCTCTAAGCATCAAACAAGCTTACAAGCTCTCATAACCAGTCACCTACAGCAGCAAAATACTCAATATATAATCCACTCAACACAAATCTACTTGGACAAGGAGAGGAGTCACATACCAGGGAACAAATGCTCCAAATTTCAGCAAGAAAGATGGGCTGAGCAAGGAGATCAAAAAACGAGAGCAAGCATAGCAAGAACGTGATTTTGAGCAATGAACTAGAGCTTACTCCGGAGAGAGAATAAAGTGGCAGGTGAGAGAGCTAGTGGGGGGCCAGGGGTGGCCCAAACCAGGGAAGGCCGCGCCACCAGGTGGTGTGCCTGCCTAGTGGGTCCCCCTGGTACCTCCCAGGTACTCCTCTACCCCTTTTTTCACGCAAAAATTTAATATGAATTTTCTGGAATTTTTTGAGACACTTTATTTTTGGGCATTTTTTAGGAATAGAAGAATGATTTTCTGACAGACAATTTTTTTTGGAAAAATGATGCAAGGACAAAACAAAGCTAGAACTACAGAAGTTCTAAAACACTCTAACATGCAAGCAACTAACAACAAAAATAAAACTAAACAAAAACAAAAAATAAAATGGATAGAATAGAAGTACACGGAAATAATCATAGTGAAAACATTGTTTTGTTCAATGAAATCCTTTTGTTAACAAGGTTGATCAGGTCTTGTTACCAAAACAATTCCATATGAGACAAAACTTTGTATTCCACTAATGATTATGTTAGCTCAACCTTGATAGCAATAGTCCCAATCATAATAGTTTCAAATTTTTCTCTTGGTATGGGACAATATATTTCTCCAACTTGAATGCCCTCAACATGTTCAATTGAATTCAAACCATAAGTCCTTTCAATCTTCTTGGGGAAATAGACAGTATGTTCCTTGTCATTCACATTGAAAGTCACCTTTCCTTGATTACAATTGATAACAGCTCCTGTAGTATTAAGAAAAGGTCTCCCAAGAATAATAGACATATTATCATCTTCAGGCATTTCAAGCACAACAAAATCAGTTAATATCAAGCAATTATGAGCCACCTGAACAGGTACATCCTCACATATACCCACAGGAATAGTGGTAGATTTATCAGCCATTTGCAAAGATATATCAGTTAGTATTAATTTTTCTAGTTGAAGCCTCTTATAGAGAGAGAAAGGCATAACACTAACTCCAGCTCCCAAATCACACAAAGAAGTTCTAACATAACTATTCTTAATAGAGCAAGGGATAGTTGGAATCCGTGGGTCTCCAAGTTTCTTAGGAACCTTACCATTAAAGGAATAATTAGCAAGCAAAGTAGAAATTTCTTCATTAGGGATCTTCCTTTTATTCGAGACAATATCCTTCATATACTTTGAGTAAGGAAGCAATTTAATAGCATCAGTCAAAGGAATTTGCAGGAATAAAGGTTTCATCCACTCACAAAACTTATTATAATGTTCATCCTGCTTTGACTTGTGTTTCTTATCAGGGAATGGCATAGGTTTTTGGACCCAAGGTTCTATTTCACTACCATGTTTCTTAGCAATAAAATCTTCTTTAGTGTATTTAGTATTCTTATTGTGGTTTTCAGGTTCTTCTTCAACTTTTTCTTCATTAGGAACTTCATTTTCTTCATTACCACTTTCAGTTTCAGCATCAGAGATAGATATACTATTAGGATCTATAGCAGGTTCAGAGGGTTCTACAACAGTGTTATGTTTCTTTTTCCTTTTCTTACGAGTAGAACCACTATTTTTAGCTTGTTGAGAATCCTGCTCAATTCTTTTGGGATGCCCCTCAGGATATAGAGGATCCTGGGTAGCAGCACCACTTCTATTTCTAATTTCATAAGCATGTTTTTCTTTAGCAGCATTAACTAGCAAGTCTTTTTGCACTTTAACGAGTTGATCTATTTGAGTTTGAACCATTTGAAAGTGTTTAATAATCATTTTAACATCATTAGAGGTTCTTTCCACAATATCTTTCAACTCAACAATAGCTCTAGTGTTCTCCATTAGATGATTTTGCACCCTTTTATTAAAATTATCTTGCTTAACAATAAAGATATCGAATTACTTTAGGTATAGCTTGTTTAGGAGGAGTCCAATCTTCATAATTCTTACTTATTTTAGCCATTAATTCCTCAGCTTCCTTAGGAGTCCTATTCCTAAAAACACAATCAGCACAACTATCTAGGTATGTCCTAGATTCCTCGGTTAGTCCATTATAAAATATATCAAGAAGCTCATTCTTAGGTAATGGACTTCCAGCTTGTGCATGAATCAAAACACAAAACCTTGCCCAAGATTCAGGCAATACCTCTTTTTCTCCTTGTTTGAAATAAAAAAGTTCCTGCAAAATAGCATGTCTAGCAAAGTTCACAAGTTCCTGCAAAATAGATCAAGAGAGAAATCATAATCTTCATCTATAATGTTTATGGGCGAAGCAGCAAACTTAGCAATAGGAGACAATTTGGGTGTAATAGTACGCCTCTCAAGGAGACTCTTAGCAGCGCTCCTATCATGGGTGTTTTTACATTCTTTAATAAATTCATCGGTCATCTCAACATAACCATCTTCAATATCATAGCTCTCACTAGACTTAGGTGAACTAACAGGTGTGGTAGTGTCTTCATTAGGAGTTTCAGTATTTCCAGCTATAGTTCTAGCAATCGTAGCATCTAGGAAAGGACCTAATGAACCACTCTTATCAAGCACAGTATAAGCAGTATCATAAGCATTAGAAGTTTCAGATTCAGCAGTAGTAGCAGTGTGTGTAGCATGTGTATGTGGTGGTGTAACGAGCTTACTTATAATAGATGGTGAATCAAGAGCAACAGAGGTGTTCAGAACCGTACCTCTTCTTGTAGTAGATGGTAAAATAGGAAACTTGCCATCACGAGACTTACCCATGATGGATGGATAGCAGCGAACAATAGAGAATCCAAGTGAACTTGATAAATAAAGCTATTCTCCCCGGCAACGGCGCCAGAAAATAGTCTTGATGACCCACAAGTATAGGGGGTGTATCGCAGTATTTTCGAGGGAAGTGAAACCAATTTATTGATTCGACACAAGGGGAGCCAAAGAATATTTATAAGCCTTAACAACTGAGTTGTCAATTCAGCTGCACCTGGAAACAATCTTGCTCACAACAGTTTATCAGTAGCAACAATTTTGTAGTAGGAATAGCAAAGTAGCAGCAGTAGTAAAGTAAAGACAGCAGTAACAATAGCAACAAACAGTGGGATTCGAGTGCGGTAGGCATAGGGATGGATGGACGGGCGTTGCATGGACAAGACAATTCACATAGCAATCAGAACATAGGGCAATTGCAGATAAATAAGATAAAGCATCCAAGTACTAGATAATCCTAGGCATGTGTTCCATATATAGTCATACGTGCTCGCAATGAGAACTTGCACAACATCTTTTGTCCTACCAGCCCGTTTGCAGCGGGGCCTCAAGGAAACTACTGGCAATTAAGGTGCTCCTTTTAATAGAGCACCGGAGCAAAGCATTAACACTCCGTGAACACATGTGATCCTCACATCAAAGCCATTCCCTCCGGTTATCCCGATTTCTATCACTTCGGGTCCATTGGTTCCGGACAACAACGTGTGTATACAACTTGCAGATAAGACCAAAAACAATACTATCATAATGAATCAATAACATGTTCAAATCTGAAATCATGGTACTCGGGCCCTAGTGACAAGCATTAAGCACAACAAGTCGCAACAAAGTCATAAAGCACTAATAAAAGATACTAGGCACCATGCCCTAACAATCTGATGCCATTACATGAACGATCTCATCCAATCCCTACCATCCCCATAGCCTACAGCAGGGGATTACTCACTCATAGATGGGGGAAACATGGATGGTCGATGGAGAAGCGATGGTGATGATGATGGCGATGATCTCCTCCAATTCCCCGTCCCGGCAGGGTGCTAGAACGGAGTTTCTGGTGCTATTTCATGGAATCTGGTGGTGGCGGCGGAGCGGAACTCCTTCTAGAAAAACATCGAACCCTCCTGAGTTTTTAGGTCAGAAGGTAACTTATAGGCAAAGAGGGAGACCGAGGGGCAGCCTGGGGCGGCCAGACCATGCCCTGGCGTGGCCTGGCCTAGCCTGCGCCTAGGGGTGGTGTGGCCAGGCCCTGGCCCTCCTCCGTCTCATATTCTGGCTCCGGGAGTCTTCTGGTGAAATAGGATTTTCGGCATATTTTCCGGGATTTTTCCTGATAGTTGATTTTCTGCACAAAAAGTAGTCACCAAGGTAATTCTGCTGAAAACAGTGTCAGTCCGTGTTAGTTGCATCCAAATCACACAAGTTTAGAGGAGAAACAATAGCAAAAGTGTTCGGGAAAGTAGATACGTTTTGGACGTATCATCCATGTGGTGTCTGTCGGAATCAAAATAATTACTCTTCGTAAAAAATCCTTAACAACCACCTGTATCGGTCCGGTTATATTTGTTGGACCAAGCACAGACAAAGTGGGATTGTGATGGAAGACAACGAAGAAGAAGAGAATGATGACAATTATCCTATGTTCCCTGAATACGATGGTACTGTAATGGAAGACAATGAAGAAGAAGAAGCTGAAGAACGGGCATCAGATGAGCCCGCTTATGATCTTGGTCGAGCCATTGCTGATGCAAAGAGAGATAGCAAAAGTGGAAATGGGAGGTTGAAGTTCGAGCATATGTTAGAGGATCACAAAAAAATTGTTGTACCTGAATTGTGAAGATTGCTAGCACATTGGAATTGTTGCAATGGAAGGCAGAGAATGGTTCAATTGACAAGGGATTTTCAAAAGTTGCTGAAAATAACGAAGAAACTGCTTACAAAGGATAACGAATTTCCCACAAGTACATACGAAGCAAAGAAGGTTGTCTGTCTTCTAGGATTAGACATGCAGAAGATACATGCATGCCCTAATGACTGCATCCTCTACCACGGTGAGGAGTACAAGAATTTGGATGCATGCCCGGTATGCACTTCATTGCGATATAAGATCAGACAATATGACCTGGTGATGTTGAGGGCGAGCACCCCAGGAAGAGGGTTCCTGCCAAAGTCATGTGGTATGCTCCTGTAATACCACAGTTGAAACGTTTGTTCAGAAATGAAGAGCATGCCAAGTTATTGCGATGGCACATGGAAGACCGTAAGAAAGACTCGATGTTGAGACACCCCGATGATGGGTTGCAATGGAGAAAAATCGAGAGAAATTTCCCGCGCTTTGTATGTGACACAAGGAACTTATGATTTCGTCTAAGTGTAGATGGCATGAGTCCTTTTGGGGAGCAGAGCTGCAGTCATAGAACCTGTCCTATGAATCAATGTATCTATAACCTTCCTCCTTGGTTATGCATCAAGCGGAAGTTCATTATGATTCCAGTGCTCATCCAAGGCCCGAAGAAACCCGGCAACGACATTGATGTGTATCTAAGGCAATTAGTTGAAAAGCTTTCACACATCTTGGATGTAAAAGGTGTACGTGTGTAGGATGAGCACAAACATGAGGAATTTGACCTACGAGTGTTGCTGTTCGTAACCATCAATGATTGGCCTGGTCTTAGTAACCTTTTAGGACAGACAAACAAGGGATACAATGCATGCGTGCACTCTTTAGATGAGACTTAAAGTATATATTTCGATAAATATAAGAAGAATGTGTACTCTTGGCATCGTTGATTTCTTCCGCCCAAGCATCCCTTAAGAAAAAAGGCAAACATTTCAATGGTGAGGTGGATCACTGGAGGAAGCCTATCCGCTATACTGGTGATGATGTATTTGATATGGTCAAGGATTTAAAAGTAATCTTTGATAAGGGTCCTAGTAGATAACCTGTTCCAAATGATGCTAAAAGGCACCCATGTGGAAGAAGAAATCTATATTTTGGGAGCTACCCTATTGGAAAGTCATAGAGGCCCGCTCTGCAATCGACATGATGCACCTGATGAAGAATCTTTGTGTGAACCTGCTAGGATTCTTGGGATTGTATGGGAAGACAAAATATACACCGGAAGCACGGTAGGACAAACAACGTATGAAAGACCGAGACGGCATGCATCCAGGGCAGCTTCAAGGTCCCGCCAGCTATGCTCTTACCAAAGAAGAGAAGGAAATATTTTTTGAATGCCTGAGCAGTATGAAGGTCCCGTATGGCTTTTCTTCTAATATAAAGGGAATAATAAATATGGCAGAGAAAAAAATTCCAAAACCTACAGCCTCATGACTGCCATGTGCTTATGACGCAATTGCTCCCGGTTTCATTGAGGAGGATTCTACCAGAAAATGTTCGACTACCCATTGTGAAGGTGTGTGCATTCCTCAATGCAATTTCTTAGAAGGTAATCGATCTAGAAAGTCTACCAAGGTTACATAATGATGTGGTCCAATGTCTTGTTAGCTTTGAGTTGGTGTTCCCACCATCCTTCTTCAATATTATGACGCACCTCCTAGTTCACCTAGTTGAAGAGATTACCATTCTCGATCCTGTATTTCTACACAATATGTTCCCTTTGAGAGGTTCATGGGAGTCTTAAAGAAATATGTTTACAACCGTGCTTGGCCAGAAGGAAGCATCTCCAAGGGTTATGGAACAGAGGAGGACATTGAGTTTTGTGTTGACTTTATTCCTGACCTTAAGCCGACTGGTGTTCTTGAATTGCGGCATGAGGGAAGACTGAGTGGAAAATGTGCTAGAAAAGAAAGCAATGATAAGTATGGATGGGCATTGTTTCACTCAAGCACACTAGACAGTTCTACAAAATTCCACCTTGGTGGCTCCGTATATCGAGGAACACAAGAATATTGTACGCTCCCAATACCTAGGGCAGTCTGACTCCTGGATTAAACTTGAACAGATGTCGACTTTTGGTGGTTGGTTGCAGACACATCTCATGAATAACATCGTTGTTGGAGATTAGCTGTACTTGTTGGCCTGGTCACCATCTTCGACTATATTGACTTTCCAAGTGTACGAGATAAATGAGAATACATTTTACACGATCGCCCAAGATAAAAAGAGCACCAACAAAATCAGTGGTGTCTGCTTTGATGCAACAGATGACAATGGGCAAAAGGACTCATATTATGGTTACATAGAGGAGATATGGGAACTTGACTATGGTACTTATTTTAAGGTCACTTTGTTTCGTGCAAATGGGTCAAGATGACACGACATGAGGTAAAGGTAGACCAGAAGTACGGAATGACAATAGTGGATCTCAACAATCTTGGGTTCAGAGATGAACCATTCGTTCTAGCCAATGGTGTGGCTCAGCTTTTCTATGTGAAGGACATGTCTACCAAACTGAGAAAAAGAAAATATAATCAAACGAATACATCATACGATGAGCCAAAGCGCCTGCTAAGCCCAAAATATATCAAGCCCGTTGGGGAATCCCAAGAGGAAGGTATGATGAGCACAGTAGCATGTTTTCCCTTAGTTATGAAACCAAGGTTTAATCGAACCACTAGGAGCAAAGAAACACCTCAAAGGTGTTGCTAGCTGGACTTTGGCAGGGCGCACTACCGGTGCCAGCAGCAACATGGAGACCTGCACAACACAATCACAGAACTTTGCCCCCAACTTGCGATGAGGTTGTCAATCTCACCGGTTTTGCTGAAAACAAAGGATTAAATGTATCGAGTGGAAGAAAGTAATAGTTTGCAGAAAGTAAACACAAAGCAGTAAACAATTGATTGTAAAAGAAAGGACCGGGGTCCATAGTTCACTAGTGGTGGCTCTCCTTAAGATAGATAACATGTTGGGTGAACAAATTACAGCGGGGCAATTGACAAACATCGAGAAAGCAATATGCATATACTAATCATCTTGACTCCTTTGAGACTTGATTGGGCATTACAACATTATACATAGACTGCCATCCAACTGCATCTATGACTAATAATCCACCTTCAGGTTATCATCCGAACCCCCTCCATTATTAAGTTACAAGCAACAGATAATTGGATTACGAATTGCATGTAAAGTAAACAATACGATTGTTCTATGAACAAAGGATTGTTGTTTTCTCCCTAGTAGCAACATCACATCTAGTACCTTAGAGATTTCTGTCACTTCCCTAGATTACTAGAGGCATGAACCCACTATCGAGCATAAATACTAACTCTTGGAGTTGCTAGCATCTACTTGGCCAAGATAGCTACTAACAATGGAAAGCATGCAAGATCACAAATAACAAAGACATGATAGAATTAATAATCAATCTGAAATAGCATCTCAATATCCATCGGATCCCCACAAACACAACATGTAGGAATTACAAATAGATGATCTTGATCATGAACGGAGCTCACAAGATCTAAACATGATAGCACAAAGGAGGAGAACCAGCAATCTATCTACTACATGGACCCGTAGTCCAAAGATGAACTACTCATGCATCACACCGGAGGCTTTCATGGTGATGAAGAAGGCCTCCAGGGTGAATTCCCCTCTCCGGCAGGGTGCCGGGAAGAGCTTCAGATCCCCCCGATCTAGGGATGGAGATGAAGGCGGCTACAGACTCTTTCGTGGAATTTTGATCGGGTACTTAGGGTTTCTGTATCGGAGGCATTTTATAGTCGGAAGGGGAGGCCAAGGAGGTGCCTGGGCTGGTCACACCACCCCCTAGAGCGGGTCAGGCTTGGCCGCACGGCCAGGTGGTGTGGCCGCCCTCTGGCCCCTCTCCGTCTCGTATTCGGGCTCTGGGTGTCCCTCGGTGAAAAAATGACTTTGGCTTTTGTCCCGTCCAATTCCGAGAATATTCATTTTCTAACTTTCGTGGAACCAAAAACAACAGAAAACAGGCAGCTGGCAGAGTGGCTCTTGTTAATAGGTTAGTCCAAGAAAGTGTATAGAAAGTACTCCAAAGTTGTAACAAAACATCAGAAAGTAGATAAAACCAAGCATGGAACATAAAAAATTATGGATACGTTAGCAACGTATCAACATCCCCAAACTTAACTCCTGCTCGTCCTCGAGTAGGTAAGTGATAAAAAAAGAATAATTTTTGAGGTGACATGCACCATCATAAACTTGATCAAAGTATTTGCAAAACATTGAAAGCTGGGATCATAGTACTTCAATCATAACATGAAAGACAAAGTTTTAACAATAAGGCAAAGCAACTAAGTTGCAACAATAAAAGGCGCAAACAAAAGATTCATGAATAAAAATGCTTTGCAAGACGTTTGTTTGTTTCACATAAAGAAAATATAGCATAGTGGCATTCAGCTTGTCCCTCATAGAGTAGCAAACATAAATGCATAGGACACCTTCAAAGTTCATAAGAGTTACTAGATACAAATAGTTTAAAACAAGCAATATCAAAGCTATGCATCAATCAACAAGTCTTGGGACAATGCACATAGAACTAAGAATGGCCACTATGCTCTCAAAGTAGATGCATAAAGATAGAAGGTGGAGACTCAACATAAAAGTAAAAGAAAGGCCTTCATAGAAGGAAGTAGGGATTCAAGTTTCATAAAGAGCTTCCAAACATTTTGGTACTTATTAGCTTTCAGCTCTCATTGCCCCTATCATAAGCATCTTGAATGTGATTAAGGTTAAAGTGACACAACTAAGAGGATATGCTTGACAAGTTATAAGCTGAAATCTCATGCCCCTTACTTACAAAGACCGAACCTCATGCTACTCAACTTTATTCACAAGTAAGCTCTTATCATTGTAAGTACATATGTATCATAAAGAACCGCCAACGGGGTACCCCTTGCACATGATACAGGAGCTATCCCATAATCAAAATGACAAGGCAAGAAAACAATAAGCATCTCAGCGATCTTTTTATTTGCTATTTGCATAGGTTTTTATTGAGGATGCTTCATAGAGTGCTCATTATGGTGACGCTGCAAGTTTCCACCATGATTAGGCATGGCTTAGGCTAGCGGCCCAGGCATTTCTCTAACACACATACAAACTCCATGATCTTACAAGTTCCACTTTTATTTCACACCGCCGGGATCCATAAGCAAAAGAACTTAATATCAACAGGGTACAAAGTACAAGTGCAATATTGAAAGCGTTCCCCATGATACATGGTTCTGCTAATTTCAACTTATAAAGAGCAAGCATATATGCAACAAAGATTGACCCAATGGTTCAAGTTTATTAAATGCAAGAAAACTAAAGTGTGCCATCAAGTTCGTGAGAGCTTTAATCACTAATTTTCACATAACAAGTTTAATTTGGAAGGTAGATAAAAACATGAATATACTTGGAATAGCATATGCTAATAGGTAGGTATGGTGGACTCTTTGGAATAACTTGGTTTTAGGAGTTGGATGCATGAGTGGGACTCATACTTGGTTATGGAGGCTAGCAAAAGACTGGGAGCGACCAACTAAAAGAGCAATAATGGCCATAATCATGCAGAGCGACAAAACATCATTAATCAAAGCATAAAGTGATACTACAAGTTGGAAACTAAAGGATCATCAAGGCTATGGTGACTTGGGATAGTCATAACATGGTGTGAGCATGTGCCAAGTCAACCCAAATAAAGCATCAAAGGAGAATACCGCAATACTATGCTTTAATATGCTAAAACAACGCATGATTCTTCCAAGGCACATTAAGAAATCTCAATTGTTTATAACAAGTCATTCTACAGCAAAGAATACTAAGCATAAAGCCAAAACAATATCAAGCATGGCATGACAAAGCGTAGGCCACAGTCAAAAACAAGCTCTTTTTACCACTTAAGCATGAACTTTCCTACTCTTTTCCAATCCAAACCAAACTATTTGAAAACCAATGTATGAAAGAGGGGGTCCAACCAATTTATTCAGAAAACTAAGGAAACCAAGCAAACAAAAAAACAAAACGAAAATGAAAAATAAGACGCTCCAAGAACAACACAATTGTGCATGAAACAATACAAATGAAGTGTTTGGAAGAAACCTGGGATTTTTATTGATGAAGAAGGGGATGCCTTGGGCATCCCCAAGCTTTGACGCTTGTACTTCTTGGATATTTCTTGGGGTGACACGCGTGGCATCACTAAGCTTGAGCTTTAGTCCATCCTTCATCTCATTACTCACTCCTTCCATACACCTGAAATTTTTTCCTTCATACAAAACTTCACACAATCTTTATTAGCAACATTAGTGCACTCAAGATAATAAGTCTTTAGGTTCAGTTCCAATACCAATAAAACTTCCATTAAAACACGATCTACTGTAGCACTTCCCTCAAAAAGCTCAATTCCCCAAAAGAACTCAAAAAGGAACCAACAAGAAGCAAATGCAAATAATAGCAGAAATCTGTCAAAATAGACCAGCAGGTAAATACAAATTTTTTCGAAGATCTTCTGTCGCTCAAATCGAAAATTGTTGAACTAACAAAAGTTAGATAACAACCTGGGTCAGAAGCGCAAAAATTTATGCCTCGAAAGGACGTACAGAGATTTTACATGAATTTTTACGGTGAAGCACAGAAATCTGTTTCGGGACAACAACTTTACTAATCATTACTTCTCTCTCATTAGATGTTACTCTTGGCACAAAAAGCAAATAAAAATAATAAGGAGTGGTTATTACAGAAGTAATAACTTCCAAGACTCATCTAAAACTTTTGGGTTATCTCCCAATAAGTACTTTTCTTTAATGCCTTTAAGTTAGGCATAAGAAGCAAGAAAAAGAATCAAGTGTTCTCAAATGAAGAAGCATTAAGAGAAAATTTTGTTTTCATAGGAGAGGCAAAAGAAATCTTCTCTTTCTTCTTAGAGAAGTATTCTATACCTTTCTTGAGTGGGAGTTGATATTTAATGGTGCCTTCTTTCATATCAATAATGGCACCAACAGTTCTAAGAAAAGGTCTTCCCAAAGTAATAGGACAAGAAGCATTGCATTCAACATCCAAAACATATAAATCAACGGGGACATAGGCATTGTTAACCATAATAAGAACATCATTAATACTCCCCATGAGTTTCTTTTTACCATTATCTTCAAGTGGGACATTCAAATAACAATCTTCCAATGGTGGCAAATCAAGCATATCATAAATCCTTCTAGGCATAATAGAAACACTACTATCAAGATCACATAAAGCTTTGAAATCAAAATCATTAACTTTCATATTAATGATGGGTTCCCAACCATCCTCTTGTTTTATAGGAATAGAAGCTATATGTTTCATCTTTTCTTCTTTAATTTTTATGAGAGCATCAGTAATGTGTTTTGTAAAGGCCATATTCATAGCACTAGCATTTGGACTTTTAGCAAGCTTTTGTAGGAACTTAATAAGTTCAGAGATGTTGCAACCATCAAGATAAAAATCATAATTATCATCTAAAGTAGTAGAGCTATTACTAGCCTCAACACTAGTGGTAGTGATAGTAGAAACACTAATGTTTCTAGCAATTTCATCTTCTCTTTCCCACTTAGCATGCAATTCAGCTAATAGTCTAACATTTTCATCAATTCTAACTTATATGGCATTAGTGGCTGCAAAGGGATTATCAATAGTTTTAGGTTTAGCAGCCATTTTATTCAAAGAAGATTGAGCTTCATCCAATGATGCTATATTTCTTTCAGCATTAGAGAGTTTTTCCTCAATAGTTTTATTGATAGCAGTTTGTTTACTAATAAAGTCTTTAAGCATATAACTTCAAGTTCAGAGGGAGCACTCCTATTATTGTTGTAGGAATTTCCATAAGAATTACCATTGTTGGGAGGATATGGCCTATAATTGTTGTTACCAAAATTATTCATGTAGGCATTATTGCTAAAATTATTATTTCTTATAAAGTTCACATCAACTTGCTCTTCTTGAGCAACCAAAGAGGCTAAAGGAACATTATTTGGATCAATATGGGCTTTCCCATTAACAAGCATAGACATAATAACATCAATTTTATCACTCAAGGAGGAGGTTTCCTCAACAGAATTTACCTTCTTACCTTGTGGAGCTCTTTCAGTATGCCATTCAGAATAGTTAACCATCATATTATTCAGAAGCTTTGTTGCAGCACCCAAAGTAATGGTCATAAAGGTACCTCCAGCAGCAGAATCCAATAGATTTCTTGAAGAATAGTTCAATCCTGCATAAAAAGTTTGGATAATCATCCAAGAGGTCAGTCCATGAGTGGGACAATTCTTTACTAAATATTTCATTCTTTCCCAAGCTTGAGCAACATGTTCATTATCAGATTGTTTAAACTTCATTATTTCACTTCTCATAGATATAATCTTAGCAGGAGGATAGTATTTACCAATGAAAGCATCCTTGCATTTAGTCCAAGAATCAATACAATTCCTATTCAAGGAATTCAACCATTCTTTAGCTTTTCCTCTAAAAGAGAAAGGAAACAATTTAAGCTTAATGATATCTCCATCTATATCCCTATGCTTTTGCATCTCACAAAGTTCAACAAAGTTATTTAGATGAGCAACAACATCTTCATTACCAATACCAGAAAGATGTTCTCTCATAACAAGATTGAGTAAAGCAGGTCTTATTTCAAAGAAAGTAGCTTCAGGAACAGGTGGAGCAATAGGTGTGCTCAGGAAATCATTGTTGTTGGTGCTAGTGAAGTCACACAACTTAGTATTTTCCATAGTAGTCATTTTTTTGTGTTTTTGATAAAGAAAGCAAACTAGTAAGACTAAATTTTTTGTGTTTTTGATAAAGAAACAAGCAAACAAAGCAAAAGTAAACTAGGCAAAACAAAAATAACAAAGAAAGAGATTGGTTATGAGGGACTCCCCTTGTGAAGATGTCCTTGACTCCCCGGCAATGGCACAAGAAAATCGGTTGCTAAGCCCAAAATATATCGAGCCCGTTGGGGAACCCCAAGAGGAAGGTATGATGAGCACAACAACAAGTTTTCCCTCAGTTATGAAACCAAGGTTTAATCGAACCAGTAGGAGTAAGGAAACACCTCAAAGGTGTTGCTAGATGGACTTTGGCACGGCGCACTACCAGTGCCTGCAACAACGTGGAGACCTACACAACACAACCACAGAACTTTGCCCCTAACTTTCGATGAAGTTATCAATCTCACCGGTTTTGCTGAAAACAAAGGATTAAACGTATCAAGTGGAACAAAGTAATAGTTTGCATAAAGTAAACACAAAGCATTAAACAATTGATTGTAAAAGAAAGGACCGGGGTCCATAGTTCACTAGTGGTGGCTCTCCTTAAGATAGATAACATGTTGGGTGAACAAATTACAGCGGGGCAATTGACAAACATCGAGAAAGCAATATGCATATACTAATCATCTTGACTCCTTTGAGACATGATTGGGCATTACAACATTATACATAGACCGCCATCCAAGTGCATGTATGACTAATAATCCACCTTCAGGTTATCATCCGAACCCCCTCCAATATTAAGTTGCAAGCAACAGATAATTGCATTATGAATTGCGTGTAAAGTAAACAATACGATTGTTCTATGAACAAAGGACTATTGTTTTCTCCCTAGTAGCAATAGCACATCTAGTACCTTAGAGATTTCTTTCACTTCCCCAGATTATTAGAGGCATGAACCCACTATCGAGCATAAATGCTAACTCTTGGAGTTGCTAGCATCTACTTGGCCAAGATAGGTACTAACAACGGAAAGCATGCAAGATCACAAATAACGAAGACATGATAGAATCAATAATCAATCTGAAATAGCATCTCAATATCCACCGGATCCCCGCAAACACAACATGTAGGAATTACAAATAGATGATCTTGATCATGAATAGAGCTCACAAGATCTAAACATGATAGCACAAAGGAGGAGAACCAGCCATCTAGCTACTACATGGACCAGTAGTCCAGAGATGAACTAATCACAGCTCACACAGGAGGCTTGCATGGTGATTAAGAAGGCCTCCAGGGTGAATTCCCCACTCCGACAGGGTGCCAAGAAGAGCTTCAGATCCCCCCCCGATCTAGGGATGGAGATGACGGCGGCTACAGACTCTTTCGTGGAATTTCGATCGGGTACTTATGGTTTCTGTATCGGAGGCATCTTATAGTCGGAAGGGGAGGCCGAGGGGGTGCCTGGGGTAGTCACACCACCCCTGGCGCGGGCCAGGCCTGGCCGCTGCCAGTGGTGTGGCCGCCTCGCCCCTCTCCGCCTCAGATTCTGCTCCGTGTCCTCGGTGAAAAATTGACTTTGGCTTTTGTCCCGTCCAATTCCGAGAATATTCATTTTCTGACTTTCCTAGAACCAAAAATAGCAAAAAATAGGCAACTGGCACTGTGGCTCTTGTTAATAGGTTAGTCCAAGAAAGTGTATAGAAAGTACTCCAAAGTTGGAACAAAACATAAGAAAGTAGATAAAACCAACCATGGAACATAAAAAATTATGGATACGTTAGCAACGTATCAGCGCCACATAGTTCTTTCAGGGGAAAGAAACATCGTGGGAGTGGAGGACAAGACAGACATATTAGAAGATTATAATAAGTTTGATGAAATTCCACCCTTCAGAGTAAACACTAACCTAAACATCGTGTTAAATAATGAAGATGCTCCATGGCTACGACACAGAAGAAAACCCCAACACTAGATGGGGATGTTGGTGATGTGTACTTATTAAATCTTTTTGTAACTACATGTATTGTACAAATTGAACCTTTATGTCTGGAGCATTCTGAATAGTTCCCAAGACAATCTCTACATTTAATTGATCTGCTTATTTGGATATGAACAGACTCTCAATAGGCAGTTGTTGATTCATAAGGGAGAGGTAGCATATGCATATATGACATCTAGAGAATTTAATTCTCATCCTTCAGAGAATGAGTCAATGTGTCATCAAGTGAAACCTCTATAGTGGCTTCCTCACTATGATCCCAATGTACTTTTCATGGTAGAATTGAAAATGGAAAAATGGTTAATAGTTTGTATAGTTTTGGATTAGTTATTCAAATTCAAACACTTTTCATGTTGAAAGTTTTGTTAGATTCGAAAATATGCAAAAGATATGAGTTAATCCATTTTTAATTGAAAATGGCAAAATGGTTAATAGTTTGAATAGTTAGAATAATTATATTAGAAAACAAAAAATGGTTTTGGATTAGTTATTAAAATTCAAACAATTCTCATGTTGAAAGTTTTGTCAGATTCAAAAATATGCAAAAGATATGAGTTAATGTATTTTTATTTGAAAATGGAAAAATGGTTAATAGTTTGAATAGTTAGAATAATTATTTTAGAAAACAAGAAATAGTTTTGGACTAGTTATTCAAATTCAAACACTTTTCATGTTGAATTTTTGGTTAGATTCGAAAATATGAAGAAGTTATTCAAATTCATATTTAAACACTTTTCAAATATCTAAAAGAAGGCAGATTAGAAAACACATTCAGTCTCGGTTGCACCCACCAGGATTAAAGGAGGGCCTCGCCCGCACATTTTTCATGGCGGCCAAAATTCTCTTTAGTACTGGCTACAACCACCAATCGTAACTAAAGGTATGCGAGTATATAAATGTTGCGCCGCTCCCCAATTCGAGCCACGACCCGAGACTCTGCAAAATCGCCGCCCGTGACCAGGAGGAGGAGCACCGCCACCGTTTGCGGAGGAGAAGGATGAGCCACCTCAGTGTCGCCCCCGCACCATTCGTGGATAAGAAGGAGCAGCCGCCCACATGCCGTTCATGGAGGAGAAGCAGCAGTCGCCCCGCGCCACCCCGCGTCGTCGGTCGATCGAGGTGAGTCCCCTCTCCCTAGGGTAATTAGCTAGAAAATAGGATTTAGAAAATAATAGAAATATGATTATTTAGGTTTATTGCTTAGAAAATAGGATTTAGAAATACAAATAGGAGAAATAGAAAATATAAATAGGATTATTGCTTAGAAAAATAGGATTTAGAAATAGAAATAGGATAAATAGAAAATAGAAATAGGATTGTTGCTTAGAAAAATAGGATTTAGATATAGAAATATGAGAAATAGAAAAGAGAAATAGGAGTATTGCTTAGAAAATAGAAATAGGATTATTTAGGATTATTATTGCTTAGAAAATAGGATTTAGAAATAGAAAAAGGATTATTGCTTAGAATATAGAAATATAAAATAGAAATAATATTATTTAGGATTATTATTTCTTAGAAAATAGGATTTATAAATAGAAATAGGATTATTGCTTAGAAAATAGAAAATAGAAATAGGATTATTCAGGATTATTGCTTAGAAAATTGGATTTAGAAATAGAAATATGAGAAATAGAAGAAATAGAAAATAGAAATAGGATTATTGCTTAGAAAATAAAAATAGAAAATAAAGAAACAAAGTGCAAACAAGAACTGATTGCGATGATGGCTCTCAAAATGTTGGACCCTTAACAAAGCCTGTCGAGGTATATTAAGCCTCTGGTGATCAATAGTAGATGCATTAATTGATTTGTATATATATATATATATATTAACAAATGTTTCTTCTCTTAGACCTCGGCATCGAGCCAATCTTCTAAAAGGAAATGAGGCCTAGTAGAAAGATGGTCGATGGTGTGCATCTCACAATTGATTTAGTCTCTGAAGATGGCAAAATGTTGGATCCCAGAGCAAACGCAAGTGCATTTGTAAATCAATGCGTATTTATTATTAGGTACAACATCCCGAGCACCACTCGAGAATGTAATAATCCATCAAAGGTAGTTGGAGTTAGTTTTGTGGACAAAAGATCCAAAAATTATCTTTGGGAAGAGCTCATGTCACATTTCAGCCTACCAGCCTTCTCGACTACTGATCTCACACATGCAATGACGTTGAAAGTCAAGGAGTTGAATCTTAATAAGATGGCCACACAATTCCAGAGCTTCAAGAAAAGATTATACCAAAAATATCTCAAGGAAAAAAGTTCCAGAATTCACTGGCCCACTAGAGAAGCATCGAGATCACTAGAAAAGCATTTGTGGAGTACAAGGAATCAGAGGAAGCTAAGCAAAGGTCGGCAAAGAATAAGGAAAATGTTGTGAAAAATAAATATCATCATAATATGGGGACAAGTGGCTACAAGAGTGCCATGCCGAAGTGGGATCAAACTGAGGCTGCCATGATTGCTAAAGTGATCACTCGAGCTACACATGCTTGGCACTTGAGGTCATGAAATTGGATACTTGGGCATGGGGCATCGTATGACCCACAAACAGGGGACATTATTGGAAAGAAATAAATTGCTTTACCCTAGAAAGAACTTGTTAAAGTGATGAAAGAGGTTCAAGATAGAAAGTTCCATCCCGAGAGAGAGAACAACAAGCTGACAAAGGACCTCGGGAATTGTGAACATGAAGGACGAACACGAGGCTTTCCTTCTTTTCCATAGACACTACAAGAATCTGGATGGTTCATGACAATCTGATATTGTCGTGGATGAGGGCCAAAACATCGTAGATGGCCATCCGCGATGAATTCTGCAACAAAAAAAAGGTCACAGACCACACGTCATAATTCATTCCGTGATGTTTTTTCTGTCTAAAAACGTCACGCCCGATCGTTATGTTCCTGTATTTTCATCGCGGTGAACTAGACCGGCCCAATCCAGGCCCGGTCATTCATGACGTTTTTATTTTGTCATGACCGAGGCCACATGGCAGACGGCACCGCGGGTGGCCGTCAGCGACGTTTGCTGACGTCATGTTCGTCGTCTATGATGTCATCGAGTTCCTGACATATTTTTTCCGTCACGACCTGATTCCGTTGTCTCCATATCCATGATGTTATCCAACCTGTTCATGACGCCATACATCCCGTTTATGACATCACATGCGCCGTGACGAATTTTTTTTGTCGCCACCTTTCAACGCCATGCTGACATGTGGATGGTTGGCACGACCAAGGTTGCGCCAATCGGACGAGGCCACGTGGGCAAGCCGTAGAACACCATGTTGACAAATCAAAATGGGACACGTATCACCTACCGATGACGAATTATGTGTGATGACATCATCATTGGTCATGACGTTTCTGTTTCGTCTTGATAGTTGGCCAATGAAATGCAGCCACATCGGTGTTTACCTGTGACGGAAATGTTTCATCAAGAACAATAGAGACCATTTCGTATTCGTCGCGGATGCGGGCTGGCGTCGCCGTGAGATCAGGGGGCCATTTGTGCATGTAAATTTATACTAGCCCTAATCGTTTGTGACACATTTCACACCACATGCATCAAATAACAGAATGTGACAATGAATTTCAGGACAAGTTTCCACATAAAGTTCCACCATAGTTTTTGAGCCAAAAGCCTCACAGGCTTCCACAGCCAAAAACTTTCCACAGCAGTTTATGAGCCAAAAGCCTCACAAGTTTCCCTGCCCAAAAGTCTCACAAGTTTCCACACCAGTTAACTTTCCTAGCCAAAGAACTCACAACTGTCAACCACGAGTTCACTTACCTTGCGACAGCTAAAGCTGCTACTACTGTTGCTTCTGCTGAGTCATCTGAGACAACACTTGCTAAAGTAAGTTGTTTGTATGGTTTTGTTTATCCTGTATCTCTTCTTGCTTCTTCTGCATTTCTCTCGTGTATTTAGCATACTGTAGCCTCTCTGCCTCGGCAGCTTCTTTCGCTCTCTGCAATTCCTCTATGGTACAACGTAGTTTGTCACTCCCTGCTCTCTCAGCCAAAAGTTCTGCTTCAAGGCCACACCTGCTTCGTCTTGATGTAGATGGATAGAGGATGATGTTCTTTAGGAATGTTGGCTTTCTGCTGTCCAACGAGAGTGCAAAGTGCACAACCTCAGTGGAAGAAAGTGGTTCTTCCCCCTGGACATCTGGAGCCATCTTATTTTCCATGATTTCCTACAGTATTAGGAATAGAAGGGAACCTTAGAAAAATAGCAAGCAAACTACAATCATATCGTATACAATTGAGAGATGAAGATAGCATGGAATTTTACAAAGATGAAACATATTCAAGAGGACTTACAATTGCTTTCTTCACATTTGGAGTGAAGCCATTTATCGGGCTGCAATGCGTCTTTTTGAAGAGTTCGAAGGCATCGTCCTCACCGTTGCACACAACCTCATAGCTACGAGAACCCGTGGCAGCAGGGTACAAGACTTTGCTCCTGTTCTTCTTGTTTATTATACAAGTAATCTACACAAGTAGAAACCATACAGTATAAGAGGCAGTTCCAATCAAACAATTCAAACACATGTAGTAACAATAAAAGAGTAAATGAAAAGTGACCTGTTTCCTAGGGTCAGACCAAGTATCAACAAGCTTGCACCACTGCTCGTCGATCATGTGTTTCACTTCATCAGGGCATTTCCTTGTAACTTGGTTCAGAAGGTAGGGATCAAAATACTTCTTCTTCAAAATACACCGTCGATTCCTTGCATGCCTCATAAATTGATTTGCGCAAGCATTCCGCATGTCAGGGTGATCTGTGTCCATGGCAAACTTTTTCTAAAATAAAACATGGAGCATCGGCATTTGCATGGATAGAGAAATGGGAAGGTAAAGGACAGCTAAGTCACAAAACATACAGAAACTTTGCCTATGAAGTCTGATTGGACATCAACCCTCTTCTTGTACTCTTTCCAGTCGAGTAAGATAGGCATGCTAGTCCTTACTATGACTGCACACTCACTGGCAAACCTGGAAGAACATTAAGTGAAAGCCTCCCTCCTTTGGAAAACTTTTCAAGCCTCTTCCCCATGTTTTCCACCTCACCACTAGAGCTTGACCAGTATGCAGAACTATATCTTCATAATTCTGCATTTTGGCATGTTCATAACAAGGTGCATTGATGTCTACGCACTTCTATTCTTGTAGACAACTCTTGGGCCTCCAAGTGCAGAGGTTTGTAGAACAGCAGCACGTTTTCTCTTAAGTGGATCACCCAAGGTTTATCGAACTCAGGGAGGAAGTGGTCAAAGGTATCCCCCCTCAAGCAACCCTGCAATCAAGCTACCGGTAGAACCCTTAGCCTCGAGAGAGATCTACTCCCTCCTCATCATGGGAATCAGCAATGGTGATGGAGATGGTGGTGGAGATCGATGGAGATAGCTCCGGGGGCACTTCCCCGTCCCGGCAGGGTGCCGGAACAGAGACTTTCTGTCCCCCGAATCTCCCCTTCGGTGGCGGCGGTGCAGCGGAACTTTTCGTGGATTTCTGATTGATTATTTAGGGTTTTGGTATCGGGAGGCTCTTATAGGCGAAGGAGGCAAGGTCGATGGCCGTCCAGGGGGCCCACACCATGCCCTGGCGCGGCCAAGGGGGACCCGTGCCTAGGGGTGGTGTGGCCACCCTATGGCCCCTCTCCGACTCTCCTTCTGGCTCCATGAGTCTTCCGGCAAAATAGTAACTTTGGCTTTTGTCCCGTCCAATTTTGAGAATATTCATTTTCTGACTTCCTGGAACCAAAAACAGCGTAAAATGTGCAACTGCACGTGGCATCTTGTTAATAGGTTAGTCCAAGAAATCATATGAAAAGTACTCCAAAGTTGGAACAAAACACAAGAAAGTGGATAAAACCAAGCATGGAACATCAAAAATTATAGATACATTTGCAATGTATCAACATCCCCAAGCTTAACTCCTGCTCGTCCTCGAGTAGGTAAGTGATAAAAAGAAAGAATAATTTTTGAGGTGACATGCACCATCATAAACTTGATCAAAGTATTTATAAAACATTCAAAGCTGTGATCATAGTACTTTCAATCATAACATGAAAGACAAAGTTCTAGCAATAAGCAAAGAAACTATGATGCAACATGAAAAGGCACAAACAAAAGATTCATGAATAACAATGCTTTGCAAGACGTTTGTTTGTTTCACATAAAGAAAACATAGCATAAAAGTATTCAACTTGTCCCTCAATAGAGTAGCAAATATAAATGCGTAGGACACCTTCAAAGTTCATAAGAGTGAATAGATACAAATAGTTTAAAACAGGCAATATCAAGTTATGCATCAATCAACTAGTCTTGGGACAATGCACATAAAACTAAGAATGGCCACTATGCTCTCAAAGTAGGTGCATAAAGGTAGAAGGTGGAGACTCAATATAATGGTGGAAGAAAGGCCTTCATAGAAGGAAGTAGGGATTCAAGTCTCATAAAGAGCTTCCAAAAATTATGGTACTTATAGCTTTCAGCTCTCATTGCCCCTATCATAAGCATCTTGAATTGATTAAGGTTAAAGTGAACAAACTATGGTGTACATGCTTGACGAAGTATAAGTTAGAAATCTCATGTCCCTTGAAGACGAGGGCCGCTCCTCATGCTACTCAAGTTTAGTCACCAGTAAGTTCTTGTCATCGTAAGTACATGTGTATCATAGAGAACCGCCAACGGGGTACCCCTTGCCCGATGATACGGAAGATTCCCCATATCAAAATGATAAGGCAAGCAGACAATGAGCATCTCAGCAATCTTCTTATTTACCATGGGAATATGGTGCTTTTTTCTCTCTTTCCTCTTTTCATAATCTTTTTTTTCTCTTTTTCTCTTTTTTCTCAATATAGGACACTTTTTTTATAAGAAGAATGCTTCATAGACAGCTCATTATGGTTATGCTGCAGGTTTCCACCATGTCAGCATGGATTAGACCAGCGACCCAGGCGTTTCTCTAACACATATACATAACTCCATGGACTTACAAGCTCCCCTTTCATTTCACACCGACGACATCCATATACAAAAGAGCATGATATCAACTAGGTACAAGTACCAAGTGCAATGTTGAAAGCGTTCCCCATGAAAGCATGGTTCTGCTAATTCCCAACAAATAAGTGCAAGCATATACAACATAGAAGACACAATGGTTCAAGTTTATTAAGGGCAAGTAAAGTAAAGTGTGTCATCAAGTTCGTGAGAGCTTTAATCACTAGTTTTCTCATAACAAGTTTAATTTGGAAGGTAAACAAAAGCATGAATATACTTGGAATAGCATAAGCTAGTAGGTAGGTATGGTGGACTCTTTGGAATAACTTGGTTTAGGGAGTTGGATGCATGAGTGGAACTCATACTTTGTTGTGGAGGCTAGCAAAAGACTGGGAGCGACAAACTAAGAGAGCAATAATGACCATAATCATGCAGAGCGACAAAACATCGTTCATCAAAGCATAAAGTGATACTACAAGTTGAAAACTAAAGGATCATAAAGGCTATGGTGACTTTGGATAGTCATAACATGGTGTGAGCATGCGCCAAGTCAACCCAAATAAAGCATCAAAGGAGAATACCACTATACTATGCTTTAATATGCTAAAACAACGCATGATTCATCCAAGGCACATTAAGCAATCTCAATTGTTTATAACAAGTCATGCTACAGCAAAGAATACTAAGCATAAACCCAAAACAATATCAAGTATGGCATGACAAAGCATAGGCCACAGTCAAAAACGAGCTATTTTTACCACATAAGCATGAACTTTCCTACTCTTTTTCCAAACCAAACCAAACTATTTGCAAACCAATGTATGAAAAGGGGGTCCAACCAATTTATTCAGCAAACTAAGCAAACCAAAGCAAACGAAAACCAAAATGAAAACGAAAAAGAAGACGCTCCAAGAACAACACAACCGTGCATGAAACAATAAAAATGAAACGTTTAGAAGAAACCTGGGATTCTTATTGATGAAGAAGGGGATGCCTTGAGCATCCCCAAGCTTTGACGCTTGTACTTCTTGGATATTTCTTCGGGTGACACGCGTGGAATCCCCAAGCTTGAGCTTTAGTCCATCCTTCATCTCATTACTCATTCCTTTCATACACCTGAAATTTTTCCTTCATACAAAACTTAACACAATCTTTATTAGCAACATTATTGCACTCAAGATAAATAAGTCTTAAGGTTCAGTTCTAACACCAATAAACTTCCATTAGAACACTAGCTACTGAAGCACTTCCCTCAAAAAGCTCAATTTCCCAAAATAACTCAAAAAGGAACCAACAAGAAGCAAATGCAGAAAATGACAGAAATCTGTCAAAACAGACCAGCAGGTAAAGACGAATTTTTTCGAAGACCTTATGTTGCTCAAATCAAAAAGTGTTGAACTAACGAAAGTTATATAACAACCTAGGGCAGAAGCACAAAAATTCAAGCCTCAAAAAGATGTTCAGATATTTTACACGAATTTTTACAGTGAAGCACAGAAATCTGTTTCGGGACAGCAACTTTCCCAATCATTACTTCTCTCTCATTAGAGGTTACTCTTGGCAAAAAAAGCAAATAAAAAGGATAAGGAGGGGTTATTACTGAAATAATAACTTCCAAGACTCATCTAAAACTTTTGGGTTATCTCCCAATAAGTACTTTTCTTTAATGTCTTTAAGTTAGGCATGATAGCTTGAGAAGATGCTCACATAAGGCATATGAATTGAAGTAAAAGAGAGCATCAAGAAGCAAATTCAAAACACATTTAAGTCTAACCCACTTCCTATGCAAAGGAATCTTGTAAAGAAAAAAGTCATGAAAGCACAAAGAAACAATCATAGGAAAGCAAAACAAGTGCAACTTCAAGACTTTCAACATAAAGAGGAGAAACTTAATATTATTGAGATGCATAAAACCATGTTTCCCTCTCTCATAATAACTTTCAGTAGCAACATGAATAAATTTAACAATATAACCATCACACGAAACATTCTCATCATGAGCCACATGCATAAAAGAATTAATACTCCACACATAAACATAGTCATTCTTATTGATTATAGTGGGAGCAAATTCAACAACATAGCTATCATTATTATTTTCATCACCATAATCATCAAATATAGGAGGCATATTGTAATCATAATTAATTTCCTCCTCAATAATAGGTGGACTGAAAATATCATATTCATCATTGTAATCATCATATATTGGAGGTTTGGTATCATCATAAGCAATAGAATAGCTATCTTCCAAAGCTGGGGAACTAAAAAGATCATCTTCATAAAAACTAGCTTCCCCAAGCTTAGACTTTTCCATAGCACTAGGAATAATGGTGTCCAAAGAATTCATACTAACAACATTGCTATTAGCATGCAAATAAAGTTCCATAGGTTTTTTAATTTTCTCTTCAAACACTTCATGTCCTAACTCAAGATAAATACTATAAAGCTCTCTAATTTTGTTGTTGTTTTCCATTAAGCCTAACTAGTGAAAACAAGAAACGAAAAGACAAAATTGCAGAATTAAAGGAAATAACTTCGAGTACTCACACCGGAGGATGTGAGTACCTTTTACCTTGCCTCCCCGGCAACGGCGCCAGAAAATAGGCGTTTGCCGTGGGAGGTTCTTCTTCTTTAATCCTCCGGTGTGAATACCTTTTACCTTACCTCGCCGGCAACGGCGCCAGAAAATAGCTTGATGTCTACGCACTTCTATTCTTGTAGACAGTTGTTGGGCCTCCAAGTGTAGAGGTTTGTAGAACAGCAGCAAGTTTTCCCTTAAGTGGATCACCCAAGGTTTATCGAACTCAGGGAGGAAGTGGTCAAAGGTATCCCCTCTCAAGCAACCCTGCAATCAAGATACAAGAAGTCTCTTGTGTCCCCAACACACCCAATACACTTGTCAGGTGTATAGGTGCACTAGTTCGGCGAAGAGATAGTGAAACACAAGTGGGATGGATATAAGACAATGGTGCTAGAAAATAGCTCGATGGCGTGGAAAAGACTAAAGTAAAACTGAAATAAAGAAGGAAGCAAGCAAACATGTAACAGATCTAATAGCAAACGGTGTTTCAATGCTTAGAAACAAGGCATAGGGATCATACTTTCACTAGTGAACACTCTCATATAAATATCTTATCTTTGTGATACTACTCTTAACTACTCTCCGGTTGAACACTCTAATCGTTGGTAGGGCTATAACAACACTCCTCAAAGTAAGCCTTTCCCATCTAGAAAACCCCACACTGTCACCTTGAGTACTAGATGAGTCCAACAAACACCACAATTTCATAAAGACATCCAACTCCAAATATAACTCATAACAAGTATTGGTAATCTCTAGCCTAAGTGCCACCATGGTGTGCACGCTGGCACTTTCACACACATGGGGAGTGCAGAGATCTATTAAAGCACTTAAGTATCAAGGTAGATCTATAGATTACAAGCTCATGATCACAATATGATCATGCATAGAGAGAGATGAACACATAGCTACCGGTAGAACCCTTAGCCTCGAGAGAGATCTACTCCCTCCTCATCATGGGAATCAGCAATGGTGATGAAGATGCTGGTGGAGATCGATGGAGATAGCTCCGGGGGCACTTCCCCATCCCGGCAGGGTGCCGGAACAGAGACTTTCTGTCCCCTGAATCTCCCCTTCGGTGGCGGCGGCGCAGCAGAACTTTTCGTGGATTTCTGATTGATTATTTAGGGTTTTGGTATCGGGAGGCTCTTATAGGCGAAGGAGGCAAGGTCGGTGGCCGGCCAGGGGGCCCACACCATGCCCTGGCGTGGCCAAGGGGGACTCGCTCCTAGGGTGTGTGGCCACCCTATGGCCCCTCTCCGACTCTCCTTCTGGCTCCGTGAGTCTTCCGGGAAAATAGTAACTTTGGCTTTTGTCCCGTCCAATTCTGAGAATATTCATTTTCACTTCGAACCAAAACAATGTAAAACAAAACTGCACTGTGGCATCTTGGTAGTAGGTTAGTCCAAGAAATCATATGAAAAGTACTCCAAAGTTGGAACAAAACACAAGAAAGTGGATAAAACCAAGCATGGAACATCAAAAATTATAGATACATTTGCAATGTATCATGCATCAAAGCCTTGAGACATATGGTAGCCGTTATCATCTACAGGAATACAATGTGCTGATTTAGTGTTCCACAGTAATATGATGGGATTAAATGGATTATAAGTGAGCAAGTAGTCGGTCTAATGCACTACCACGTTGAGACCAGTCACTACAGTCTTGGCACGGTACTTCATGACTAGGATCAGATTCCCCATATTCGGTAGCCGACTCATCGTATTGGGTAGCTGACCCTTGGCCCTCAAATTGGGTACCAGAGTCCTTGCCGTCAGCATCTGAACACAGATGTTGGGTAGCTGACGCAGCGCCTTGGGTACCTAACCCATCAGTTTGGGATGGTGCATGGTCGCTTCGGCGAGGTGCCCACAGACAACTGGGAGGTGGCTTCTAGATTTAGAGATGTAGCAAGTCACCTTTGGGGGATACCCGTGGGCAGAAGGATGTGGACTTCGTCACCTGGGAAGGTGGCTTCTTGATTTGCTGAGGTGGCAGGTTGGCTTTGGGAGGTGCCACAGGACGACAGGATGTGGGTTGGGGTTCCACACCTTGGGTACGTGGCTTTTGTCTTTGGGGAGGTGCCAAACGGCATACCAGCGGGTCAGAGGGGGTGGGCAGGTGTGGCATCCCGCTAAAACCACTACTAAAAAATCGTGATGTTTTTGTGCATTGCATCGTCATGACCGCATGCTCATGTCATCATGCCACATTGCATTTGAGCATCGTCATCATCTTGCATGGTTTGTTTAAAACTATTTTCGAAAAGTCTGGTTTTGTTTTCTAAACGCCCCGTCTTTATTTCAAATTAAAACCCGGGTCTCCGGAATATTTTGTTTCGTCTACAAACAGATTTCAAACGCCCCATTTTAAACAAATAAAATATTTAATTTATTTTTGGGAGGCAGCCCGCTAGCCCCGAAAGCCCGGTCGGCCACCTCCAAACCCTAGTCTAAAATATCTAGTCCTAATTCTACCCAATCCTATCCTACCCAGCCTCCCTCCACCTCACCCTGACCAATCCCCTCCCTCCACCTCACACCTCCACCTCACTCCAGCCAACCAACAGCCGCCACCTCCCCTCGCACCCGCCACCTCACCGGTGGACGCGCACACCCTCCACGCACCACACGTCACCCACCAACCAGTGCCCGCGCCACGTCGCCTGGGCCAACCCCTCGTCGCCACGTCCCCGCTTGCACGCACACCCACCCCCACCTGGTCCCGTTTTTCCCGCCCACTCCCCTAGCCGACCCGCCTGGCCCTAATCGCCAGCCTGTCCCAGACGATCCCTCCTGCGTGCGACGACCCCACTCCGGCACGTCCTCCCCCGCATCCCTACCTCTGTCTCTGCCTCCTCCGCGAGCAAGGTCAACGCCACCTTCCTTCTCTCCATCCGGCCCGCCCGCTTCCTTGCCGCCATCGTCGGCCGAGGTCGCCACCTACCCCGACACGCCCTCCCCCGTCGCCGCTCGTCATGTCCCCGGGCCCCTCTCCCCGAGGTCGCCAAGCTCCACCACCATCGGCCCCTTTGCCGGCCGCCTCCACCCCGTCCTCCGTCCGCCGCCGTCGGTGCCTCCTCCCCGGCCGCCCGAGCCGAGTCACGTCCGCCGCTGGCCTCATCTTCTCGCCCGCATCTCACCCAAGCTCATCACGGTCGCTGCCTCACGGGTACGCTCGTCCTCGACTCCCGAGCGGTGCCTGCCTCCTCCGCCCCCTCCTGCCGACGGCATTGCCTGCCGCCTCCGGCTACCCCGCCTCGACCTCACCGGAGACCAGCGGCCACCACGCCGAGTAGCTCCGCCGCTGGCCTCTGCGTCGCCGGTTCTCCGCGGGCCACATGACCTCCTCTGCCTCTGCGACCTCCGCCCGCACACGCCCTTCCTCGTCGAGCCCTCCTGCCGCCCGCATCTCCGGCTGCAGGCTCGCAGGGCCCGTCACCGCGTCCCCGACGACCACGCGCGTGCGCCCTGTCTCGGGTTACCCCGCCATGTTCCCTTCCTGCACGCATCCCCACCGCATGCGATGACCTCCTTCCCGTGTTTTGGCAGTGTCGTGGTAATCCTCCACACCCTCTGCATTGGGGTTATTCTGCAGCCACCTCGCGTCCACGTCTTTGTGTTTCCCCTTCCTGGTGTTGTGCTTCTAGCACGGTGGTGCTAGTGGCGCGTGTGTACGTTAAGGATGCAAAGATAAATATGTGTTTGTGACCTGTTAATGTGGCTCACCAAGATCGACCCTGACTCGTGCCACCTGAAGACCGCACCGGTACCGGAACCAAGTACACCTTCGATAATTAAAGTCGGACGCCAAGATCTCCCTCACTGAGTCCGAAGACTGATCCCCGGCACGCCAAGTTCTCCGACCCCGAGGACCGATCCATTGGATGCGACAAGACCTCCTTCCTCTCGGACGCCAAGGCCCGTACCCGAAGACCGCCAAGATCTTCTCCTCAGAACGCCATGATCTCCTTCACAGATGCGAAGACCCTGAACCCCGGAGTCCGAACCTCGTTTCCCCTGATACCGGACCCCGGACCCTCGGAACCCAAGATCTTCCGAATCAGATGTGTGACCCTAAGCCCCTATTTTATAATATGACATTATCAACTGTCGCATATTAAATTGTTCATGCATGCATACCTGTCTGTGGTTTGGGGGCATTATGTTGATTCACCTCATAATTAAATATGGAGTGTTTATGCGGGATACTTTTGTCTTATTCCGGACTCCATTTAAATTGGTGTAGCGAACCGACGCCATGTTTAGCCTTGTTAATATAACATTTAAATTGCGGGGGTTCTAAATAACTTGAACCGTTTAATTAATTGTCGGGACCCGATTCCGCTTAATATTGCCTAATTGCACCGCATCTGCATCATATCATAATCATGCCGGATCTTCTGTCGTCGTATTAAATATTGCATCCGGTGTTTCTTCTAGTGTTTGCTTCTTCGCGGATTAGGCCGATGAGTGGATGCGAGTACCGACAAGTTCTCCGGATGAACCTTCGGCTATGTTTTCCTAGGCGAGCATCTCTTCCCCTTCTACCTATTTTGCATTTATAGTCTTTACTTCCTCCTGTTGATCTATTGCTATCCGTGTCGTGATGCTTTAGTTCCGTACCCGATATATTCCGTGCAGCCGATATATTGCCTTGGACACCTCCTATTACCTGTTGTTTGGTAGGTAGCAGGCCTTGCGAGTCGTAGTTGCTTGCTCAGGTGCGATCTCGTGTTGTCGAGTACCACAGTTGTTGGAATGCTGGCAGATGTTTATGGTGGAGATGATCATGTCTTTAATTACAACTATTAAAATGCTAGATATAACTAATGTAGAGGCATCGGTGGGCAATAGATGTTATTTGGTTCTTCCACGCTCACTTGTGTCCCGTAGGACCCCGAGTACTTGATACCTGTTCTTTGACTATTCGCACTATCCACATCCGGGAGGCCTTATGGACCCCCCCCTGAGCTAGAGCTTGATTCATTTCTATTTCTTGGGGCCACAAAGTAGTTTGGGGCTTTATTACTATCCTGTACTTATTCCATGGTTTACTGCTTTATTTACGATTGTGCGTGGAGCACCTGTACTGTTTTGGATCGCAGCACGATTCTGTGGTATCGACAAGCCCACCACACTTTCGGTTCCCAAATGCTTACAGCCGTTCTCGCAAACCCTGGGTCCGGAGCCGGCCAACTTTGTTGCGGGTAGCTTAGTGGGTGGCCCCCTGAAATATTTCTGAATCCTGTGATCGCTTTGTCGTGAATGCCTCGTTGGGTTTTGAGTTGGTTTTTCCGAGGTTGATCGAATGTCTGTTGCTATTTGTGCACCCCTGCAGGGTAAAACTTTCTGAAAGTCGTGTCCACGGTTATGGACGACTTGGAGCACAGTATCTCGATCATAGACAAGCATAACTAAAGTAGTGCTATAAATTTGACTTAATATGTGACTAGTAATCAGATTCAAATACAACGAAATGAATATTAAAAATGCCAACAACTGGTGGATCTGTGGTGATCTGTGTCATACTATACCTGCCTAGTAAGTATTGTAACTCCAATGGAATGTGATAAAAGTGTCAACAACTGTTGGGTTTTGGGATTCCTCAGGAGAATTTATATCTGACTAGTAAATGTTCCAACTACAACGGAATGTTAACTAAAACTGCCCACTACTTATGCTATCAGAATGACTCATGCTATCTATATCTGATTAGTAATTGCTGCAACTATAACGGAATGAGTAAAATTGCCAACTGTGTGAGTTCCTTGGTCTGACTTCCTCGTTTGGTCTCGAGGGGGAAATACCAGGATGGGTTTGTTTGGTGTTAGCTTAAGGTTGGATCCGAATAGGTCTTTCTTATCCCTCTCTGATAACCGCCAGTTGTATCGAGTCTCTATAGGTTGTTTAGTGCCGCTGCGCTGCCGCTTCAGCCCACCATACCTATGTAGGCGAGAGCCGAATTTCTAGCCTCGCTGTCATCGCCTCAAGATCGACGCTCCTCTTTTTCCTTTGCCCTTTGTCGGCACCCCTTTTGTTTTAGCAGGGTTCAGATCGACGTCGTTAGCAGGGTTACCCTTCCGGCTTGGCCTGGGCAAGGTTATGGACGCCATTGGTTATTCTTCAGGGATCTTAGCCCAATTTGCATCTTGTCCATACTCGGACGTTGTATCGTTTTCAAGGTGATTTGGATCTTTGTATTGTATATTTGTATTCTTGACTCTTGGAGTCGTGTTGTATATATATCTGTTCTGTGGGTCCCATCGAGGACTGTTGTGTAATGGTATTACTGCTTTCCACCAAGACGAAAGTGCCTCGTGGCGACCTTGAATCGTTTCTATGTGGGTTTGGCGGAAAGGGCTAAAAATTGCATTGGGCCGATTCGAGGGTGTTACAGAGTGGTATCAGAGCTCAGCAGTTGCGATACCCCACAAGTCCAGCCTGTAGGATAACCTAGCTAACGGCCGAACTAGATTGTCAAAACTATTTTGCAAAATCGGTTGGATAGATCTGATTAGGTCTGATTTTACTCCTTACCCCTCTGCTATTCTCCTCTTACCTCTGCGTGTTTTGATTCTACTCTCTTATCTTTCTTTGAGTCCAGGATTCTCGTGGTTGGGTTTTCCGTCGTACCTTCAGGGTTTCGCTTCATCCTTTGGTAATGGTGCTTCTACATCCGGTCTACATGCTATCTGAGGAATCCTTCATCTGTTGGACTTCTCTTTGTTCCTTGTTTGTGCTTTCCGGTGTTTATGACGCGACGACATCATCTACGCCAGATCCGATGCAGAGCCTGCATCACTCCTTTGTTCCGAACCTCGATTGTCGAGATCTTTAGTCTAATACCGAGGATGGTTACACGCTTTTCCACTGATTGTGCGGAGTAATAGTTTGGGTGCGTGATGGATTGGCCCCCATGCCGACTACTCACTCTATTTGCTCGTGCACATTGAAGTGGATGAGAATGCATCGGTTCTCTCTTTCTATCAAAGTTAGAGGTGGCTTTATTTGTGGATACCTTTACCTTCGTCCTTGTTTCTCCGGAGTGTTCTCTCGGCGATCACGGACAACGAACTCTAGTTAGTGGTGTCGCGAGGATCTACACGAAGCGAGAAGATTCGGATCGCCGACCTTCTTCCCGGTACCATGAGGCGGATCTCGAGGGCGAGATCCTTTGTTAGTGGTGTCGAATTGTGGCATCCCGCTAAAACCACTACAAGAAAATCGCGTTGTTTTTGTGCATTGCATCGTCATGACCGCATGCTCATGTCATCATGCCACATTGCATTTGAGCATCGTCACCATCTTGCATGGTTTGTTTAAAAACTATTTTCGAAAAGTCTGGTTTTGTTTTCTAAACGCCCTGTCTTTATTTCAAATTAAAACCCGGGTCTCCGGAATATTTTGTTTCGTCTACAAACAGATTTCAAACGCCCCGTTTTAAACAAATAAAATATTTAATTTATTTTTGGGAGGCAGCCCGCTAGGCCCGAAAGCCCGGCCGGCCACCTCCAAACCCTAGTCTAAAATATCTAGTCCTATTTCTACCCAATCCTATCCTACCCAGCCTCCCTCCACCTCACCCTGACCAATCCCCTCCCTCCACCTCACACCTCCACCTCACTCCAGCCAACCAACAACCGCCACCTCCCATCGCACCCGCCACCTCACTGGTGGACGCGCACACCCTCCACGCACCACACCTCACCCACCAACCAGTGCTCGCGCCACGTCGCCTGGGCCAACCCCTCGTCGCCACGTCCACACTCGCACGCACACCCACCCCCACATGGTCCCGTTTTTCCCCACCCCTGGCCCCCACCCCAGCCCCGCCACCACGTGTCCCGTGACGATCCCTCCTCACAGCACCCTACTCCCGCACGTCCTCCCCCGCACGTCCTCCCCCGCATCCCTACCTCCGTATCTGCCTCCACCGCGAGCAAGGTCGCCGCCGCCTTCCTTCTCTCCATCCGGACTCGCCTCCGTCCTCCTCGCCCCGGTGTGTGCTCTCCTACCCAAGTTTTCGGCACCGCCGCCAGCGAGCTCGTCGCTAGTCGCTTCCTTGCTAGAGCTCTGCCGCCCCTGCATCGCCATCGCCGGCCGAGGTCGCCACCTACCCCGACGCGCCCTCCCCCGTCGCCGCTCGCCGCGTCCCTGGGCCCCGCTCCCCGAGGTCGCCAAGCTCCGCCACCATCGGCCCCTTCGCCGGCCGCCTCCACCCCGTCCTCCGTCTGCCGCCATCGGTGCCCCCTCTACGGCCGCCCGAGCCGAGCCGCGTCCGCCGCCGGCCTCATCTTCTCGCCCGCATCTCACCCAAGCTCATCATGGTCGCTGCCTCGCGGGTCCGCTCGTCCTCGACTCCCGAGCGCCACTCGCGTCGGCCTCCTCCGTCGCCCCCCCTGTCGACAGCGCCTCGTTGTTGTCGCCTCTCCTGCTACCCCGCCTCGACCTCATCGGAGACGAGCGGCCACCACGCCGAGTAGCTCCGCCGTCGGCCTCCGCATCGCCGATTCTCCGCGGGCCACGTGACCTCCTCTGCCTCCTCGACCTCCGCCCGCACAAGCCCTTCCTCGACGAGCCCTCCTGCCGCCCGCATCTCCGGCTGCAGGCTCGCAGGGCCCGTCACCGCGTCCTAGATGACCACGCGCGTGCGCCCTGTCTCGGGTGACCCTGCCCTGTTCCCTGCCTGCACGCGTCCCCACCGCCTGCGATGACCTCCTTCTCGTGTTATGGAAGCGTCGTGGTAACCCTCCACACCCTCTGCATTGGGGTTATTCTGCAGCCACCTCGCGTCCACGTCTCTGTGTTTCCCCTTCCTGGTGTTGTGCTTCTAGCACGGTGGTGCTAGTGGCGCGTGTGTACATTAAGGATGCAAAGATAAATATGTGTATGTGACCTGTTAATGTGGCTCACCAAGATCGACCCTAACTCGTGCCACCTGAAGACCGCACCGGTACCGGAACCAAGTACACCTTTGATAATTAAAGTCGGACGCCAAGATCTCCCTCCCTGAGTCCGAAGACCGATCCCCGGCACGCCAAGTTCTCCGACCCCGAGGACCGATCCATCGGATGCGACAAGACCTCCTTCCTCTAGGACGCCAAGGCCCGAACCCGAAGACCGCCAATATCTTCTCCTCGGAACACCATGATCTCCTTCACAGATCCGAAGACCCTGAACCCCGGAGTCCGAACCTCGTTTCCCCTGAGACCGGACCCTCGGAACCCAAGATCTTCCGAACCAGATGTGTGACCCTAAGCCCCTATTTTATAATATGACATTATCAACTTCCGCATATTAAATTGTTCATGCATGCATACCTGTCTGTGGTTTGGGCGCATTATGCCGATTCACCTCATAATTAAATATGGAGTGTTTATGCGGGATACTTTTGTCTTATTCCGGACTCCATTTAAATTGGTGTAGCAAACCGACGCCATGTTTAGCCTTGTTAATACAACATTTAAATTGCAGGGGTTCTAAATAACTTGAACCGTTTAATTAATTGTCGGGACCCGGTTCCGCTTAACATTGCCTAATTGCACCGCATCTGCATCGTATCATAATCATGTCGGATCTTCTGTCGTCGTATTAAATATTGCATCCGGTGTTTCTTCTAGTGTTTGCTTCTTCGCGGATTAGGCCGAAGAGTGGATGCGAGTACCGAAAAGTTCTCCGGATGAACCTTCGGCTATGTTTTTCCAGGAGAGCATCTCTTCCCCTTCTACCTATTTTGCATTTATAGTCTTTACTTCCTCCTGTTGATCTATTGCTATCCGTGTCGCGATGCTTTAGTTGCGTACCCGATATATTCCGTGCAGCCGATATATTGCCTTGGACACCTCCTATTACCTGTTGTTTGGTAGGTAGCAGGCTTTGCGAGTCGTAGTTGCTTGCCCAGGTGCGATCTCGTGTTGTCGAGTACCACAGTTGTTGGAATGCTGGCACATGTTTATGGTGGAGATGATCATGTCTTTAATTACAACTATTAAAATGCTAGATATAACTAATGTAGAGGCATCGGTGGGCAATAGATGTTATTTGGTTCTTCCACGCTCACTTGTGTCCCGTAGGACCCCGAGTACTTGATACCTGTTCTTTGACTATTCGCACTATCCACATCCGGGAGGCCTTATGGACCCCCCCCCCCTGAGCCAGAGCTTGATTCATTTCTATTTCTTGGGGCCACAAAGTAGTTTGGGGCTTTATTACTATCCTGTACTTATTCCATGGTTTACTGCTTTATTTACGATTGTGCGTGGAGCACCTGTACTGTTTTGGATCGCAGCACGATTCTGTGGTATCGACAAGCCCAGTCACACTTTCGGGTTCCCAGTCGTTTACAGCCGTTCTCGCAAACCCTGGGTCCGGAGCCGGCCAACTTTGTTGCGGGTAGCTTAGTGGGTGGCCCCCTGAAATATTTCTGAATCCTGTGATCGCTTTGTCGTGAATGCCTCGTTGGGTTTTGAGTTGGTTTTTCCGAGGTTGATCGAATGTCTGTTGCTATTTGTGCACCCCTGCAGGGTAAAACTTTCTGAAAGCCGTGTCCACGGTTATGGACGACTTGGAGCACAGTATCTCGATCATAGACAAGCATAACTAAAGTAGTGCTATAAATTTGACTTAATACGTGACTAGTAATCAGATTCAAATACAACGGAATGAATATTAAAAATGCCAACATTTGGTGGATCTGTGGTGATCTGTGTCATACTATACCTGCCTAGTAAGTATTGTAACTCCAATGGAATGTGATAAAAGTGTCAACAACTGTTGGGTTTTGGGATTCCTCAGGACAATTTATATCTGACTAGTAAATGTTCCAACTACAACGGAATGTTAACTAAAACTGCCCACTACTTATGCTATCAGAATGACTCATGCTATCTATATCTGATTAGTAATTGCTGTAACTATAACGGAATGAGTAAAATTGCCAACTGTGTGAGTTCCTTGGTCTGACTTCCTCGTTTGGTCCCGAGGGGGAAATACCAGGATGGGTTTGTTTGGTGTTAGCTTAAGGTTGGATCCGAATAGGTCTTTCTTATCCCTCTCTGATAACCGCCAGTTGTATCGAGTCTCTATAGGTTGTTTAGTGCCGCTGCGCTGCCGCTTCAGCCCACCATACCTATGTAGGCGAGAGCCGCCGAATTCTAGCCTCGCTGTATCGCCTCAAGATCGACGCCTCTTTTTCCTTTGCCCTTTGTCGGCACCCCTTTTGTTTTAGCAGGTTCGGATCGACGTCGTTAGGTGGTTACCTTCCGCTTTGGCTCGGCAGGGTTATGGACGCCATTGGTTATTCTTCAGGGATCTTAGCCCAATTTGCATCTTGTCCGTACTCAGACGCTGTATCGTTTTCAAGGTGATTTGGATCTTTGTATTATATATCTGTATTCTGGACTCTTGGAGTCGTGTTGTATATATATATGTTCTGTGGGTCCCATCGAGGACTGTTGTGTAATGGTATTACTTCATTTTCCACCCACATGAAAGTGTCTGGTGGGCGTCCTTGAATCGTTTCTATGCGGGTTTGGTGGAAAGGGCTAAAAATTGCATTGGGCCGATTCGAGGGTGTTACAGCAGGTCGCCTTGGGAAGAGTGTTGCTCATGTTGGACAGCTGCCAGCTCGCCTTGGACAGCTGGTTACTTGCCTTGGGCTGCTGCTTTCTTGGCTTGGGTGGGTGGTATATTTACGGCAGCTGGCTTCTCGCCTTGGTGGGCATCAGGAACTGTAGCTTTAGCCACTTGGCCAGCATCAGGAACTGCAGCTTTGGCCACTTGGCCGGCATCAGAAACTGCAACTTTAGCCATTTGGCCAGCATCAGGAACTGCTGCTTTGGCCACTTGGCCGGCATCAGGAACTGAAGGCTTAGCTACTTGTCGGGCATCAGGAACTGCAGATTTGGCCACTAGGTTGGCATCAGGAACTGCATCATCAGTCACCAGCAGGGGAAAATGAAGTGCAGCTCTAGCCACCTCCACAGCATTAGGAAGTGCGGCTTTGGCAGTTTGCCTGGCATCAGGAAATTCGGCTTTGGTCGTTTGTCAGGCATCAGGTAGTTCAGCTTTGGCAATCTTCTGGGTTGTACTCCGAGTTTCTTATGAATGGGTCGTAGGACTTGCCGCTTTTTTTGTCCGCCGTGTGGAACCTGGAGGTGGAAGTCCTGCTTTTAGCGGATTCACCTTGGACCTCGTCTATATCTCATTTTCTGTGTCTAGAGATAGTACTGATGCCACAACGCGCTTGCGAGATGATCCACCACCAGGAGCCATCCTTTGCCTGGGAGTTGTCTTCTTGAATTTTCTCTGCTTAAGCTACACATTTTACATGTAACAGCCAGTTGGGAAAATAAAGAGGAACAAAACATATGGCGAAAAGAGTAAGCAAACACTTCCACACAAGATGATTTGGCAGCACCTTAATTATGGAGAAATCATGACAAGATGGTGAGCTAGCAGGTAAGGGGACTACCTGTAGCCCAGTCTCCTCGGTGACTAGTGTTTCATCACCTGATATGTCACCTTCACTGATACCCCCCTCGGGATCATACCGAGGTCCAGAGGGATCACTATTGCTCTTTTTAGGGGAGAATACAGTTGAGGATGCAACAGCACTGGCTACAAACCTAATACCAAGTCGTTGCATCCATGGACTCTTTCTCATGATGGTTTTCATCCGACTTTCTTCCATCGGTAGTATTTGTGGTTCTAACATGAAGAAAGAATTCCAATTAATCTAGAAATATAAAACTGGGTGTGATACCAACCTATGTTATATAGTATATAGTACTAATCATTTAACAGGTTGCCATGACCAATTTAAACAAAAAGATCATAGGCTGCCAAACTAATGCAACACACGGGATAATGTAACCTGGTCTACAGCCTTCCTTTTTGCTACGTCTAGGGGTCTAGGGGTCTGTGGGGTCTGTGGGGGGTGTGGGAGGGTGAATACACTTGACAATGCAATAACATATGCTAAGAATCTAAGAGCATGTACAATGCAAGACGCTTAGAGAAGTGCTTAGCGAAATAAACTGGTTTTTGGTTAAGCAATTGTGCTTATTTATAACAGGATGATGTCTAAATTGGCACCTCTCGAATACAAATAAGCATTGTTTCTTACGAAAAATCTTGGTTTATTTTTCTAAGCAACACCCCAAGCACATTCGACTGTACGTATGTGTTTCTAACATGTATAGGGAACTCCAAATATGGCTCAATATATAACGTATGGGGTGCAACAGTCCGCTATGACCAATTCATACTCTGATCATAAGACATATGACGAAACAACAAAACAAATGCAACATGGATTGCATGATTGTCCTACTATGGGTGGCCTAGCTGGTATTATACACTAGTATCGTACACATAATACTAGTGTGTACAAACTTCCCACTATGACCAACCTAAATGATGGTGTCTATGTTATAAGACCTATGACACTGCTCACTATGGAGATAATATTAAGACCAGTCATAGTGGGGAGTAACATAGCCTAGTAACATGCTATGTTACTCCCCACTATGACCAGACTTAGTATTATACACCCAATAATAAGGTGATGTGACGATTTAAACATAAGCAGTACAAGCATCTACCGTGCAATTAAATATGCAATTAAGAAAAATATAACCTATGGTGCTCATTGTCCTATAGTAACCATCATGTAAAACAGTAAACTATGAACTACTTATACGATGAACATAAGACATATCACGAAACAGCCAAAGTAAATGCAACAAACAGGATAATGCAACCTTTATCACACGCAAATTGATCATAAGCCTAATAGCTTACAAGCTGGGCAATTCACCAATTGGTTGCAATATTAAGGATGTTAGGACAATTAAAAATGAGCAGTATATGCATCTATATCTTGCCACTGAATATAACATATGTTGTTGATTGTCCAATAGTAATCACAAGTGTAAAATATTCCATTGTGAACAAATTTGTATTTATACTCTGATCATAAGATGTGTTATGAAAAGCATTTATCTGCAAAAAATAATATAACCAAACAGCAGAAAAGCAAGGTAAGTGTTTCCTTTCCTTCAGGCTATGGGGCCTTTTTCTTACTGCTATTCCTGGCGGAACGCTTAAATCGTGGCATTGAGGCTTGTCAGCGGACCTTGGTAGCAGACTATGTGGAGGAGGTGCACGACGAGTAGGCAGACCTTGTCGACGGCGATATGGCAGACCGTGTCGACTAGGTGGATGGCAAGTAGGCGTACCTTGTAGTCGAGGTGCACGTCGAGTGAGCAGACCTTGACCGCGAGTGGGCAGATCTTGACGGCGGCGTGTAGGGATAGTGGGAAGAACTTGATAGCAAGGTGGCAGGCCTTGTCGACGAGGTGCACTGCGAGGTGGTGTACCTTGTCGGCGAGGTGCACATCGAGTGAGAAGACCTTGACCGTGGGTGGGAAGACCTTGGCGTCCAAGGAGCAGACCTTGACGGAGAGGTGCACGGCGAGTGGGGAGATCTTTACGGAGAGGAGCACATAGATGTGGCAGATCTTGTGGGTGAGGTTGACAGCGAGGTTGCAGACCTGCAAGCTTGACAGTTGGCACAGTGTGGTGGGAAACCGCGAAGGTGACGATGGGCTAGGTTTTGGGATACAGCGACGGCTAGCTGCTATCTACTGGAATGAAGGACGGCGGCATGGTGAGGAGGGGCATAGGGCAGCGAGGAGTGGAGGGAAGGATGGCAACGAGTGGAGGAAGGACGAACAACGGCGATGGTGAGGGCGAGGGAGGAGGCAGAGGACGGCAAGGTGAGGAAAAATGGATCTCGTCCACTTTCAGCGGGGAAGGGGATAAGGAGGGTTTCTTTTAGATTACCTAAATGCCCTCTCCACGAATGATGCGTGGCACTGTGCTGAAGGGCTGATCGGTCTATCCCAGGGACGAAATTTCGAGGCACGAAATTTAACTCCCACGCGCGAAATTTGAGCGGGATGTGTCGGTCAAATTTTTTGATGGCGTATCCTGGCCGTCTATTGCATGATGAGTGGCTAAAATAAATTAATCATATTTGATACTTGTTAAAAAGGGTACCTTTCGAAGAAATTAGCAATTACTAACCACAAAATTCAGGAAAATTCCTGACGAGGGTTTAACTCATCAATGCCCATTATTATGGACTTAGGTTTGAGGAATAGGGGTGCGCTAGAAGTCTCGATCGGCTAGCAAATAAGCACACAGCAACACAAGGTTTACCCAGGTTCGGGCCTTGTAGAGGACCCTACTCCTGCTTATATGCTCTTGATTAATAATGATCCGAAGGATTACAAGGTCGCCGATGGCGGTGGACATGTAGATTGGAACTAGCGTATATGCGAGAGATCGATGCGTAGATCTATTGTCTATTGTGGCGATGTCGTAGATCTATCTATTGTGGGAGTCGTGATCGCCTTCTCGTTGGACCCTCCTAGCCTTTATATATGGGGAGGCTAGGTCTCAGGTACGAATACGAGTTGGTTACAAGTTAGATTCAAACTCTAGTATTGAGACTTCCTTTTCTTGTGCGTTTGGGAGTCTGTGCCCATATGGGCTTTATACCACTCGAACCATCATATGCGTCATGGACCTTGGCAATTCGTCGAGTGGGCCTTCCGTCGAGCCGCACCAGGTAGGTCAATAGTAGGTGCTTGTAGGGCATACCTATGTCAATTCCGTGATGCTGATTTTTGCAAAAATATTGGTATAGGTGAGATCCAAACTATGGTATGAAAAATCTCTTTATGGGTGAACCATATGGGAAAAACATGTGGAAATCTTGCATATATAGCATGCATTATCATATTTATTAAAGTGTGGATGTTGATATAGGCAGAACCCACCCCTGGGTGAGCCTGTTCTCAAATGCAACTTCCCTGTCATGGTGTAGTTGCATATTCATATGTGTTTCTTTTTTATGAGTACGTGTTTTGACAATAGTGTGTGTGTGGTTCATGTATATATATCAATGTGGTTTTGTAAAAGAACAAATATATGCAATGTGCAATGACTCTATGGGGATCCAAGTGGCAAACCATCATGTAGAAGCAAAACACACATAGGAAAGCAACTTCCAAACATTGCAATGCACTATGACAGAGAAGTTGCATCACAGATCCACTTGAGTGTGTGTGGTCATGTAGATATCAATGTGGTTTTGGAAAAGAACACATATATGTAATGTGCAATGACTCTATGGGTACCCAAGTGTCAAACCATGGTGTAGAACAAGAAAAACACATACACATAGGAAAGCAACTTCCCCACATTGCAATTAATGCATAGTACGCGACAGAGAAGTTGCATCACAGATCCACCGGAGTGTATGTGTGGTCATGTAGATATAAATGTGGTTTTGGAAAAGAACACATATATGCAATGTGAAAAATTACACTATGGGGACCCAAGAGTGGCAAACCATGGTGTAGAAGCAAAACACACATAGGAAAGCAACTTCCACACATATTGCAATGCACCAGTAGTGTGACAGAGAAGTTGCATCACAGAATCCACTAGAGTTTGTGTGTGTTCATGTAGATATATATCAATGTGGTTTTGTAAAAGAACACATATATGCAATGTACAATGACTCTAGGGGATCCAAGTGGCAAACCATGCTGTTGAAGCAAAACACATATAGGAAAAGCAACTTCCACACATTATATTAATGCAGCACTGTGACAGAGAGAAGAATCCACTAGTGGAGTGTGTGTGGTCATGTTATATCAATGTGGTCTTGGAAAAAAACACATGCAATGTGGTCATGTGGATCATCAATGACTCTTTAGTGGAGATATCAATGTGGTTTAGGAAAAGAACACATGCAATCACTCTAGGGGATCCACATATGTGTGTGCTAAACCACCAAAGCAGCTTCCACATTATTGCATGTTGCACCAGTGTGATAGAATAAGTTGCATCCCAGAATATCCACCGGGGTGTGTGTGGTCATGTATATATATCAATGTGATCCCCTGGCAAACCATGGTGTGTAGAAGACCAAAAACACATAGGAGATAAAGCAACTTCCACATTGCATGCACTAGAGTGACCAAATATGTGTGTCAAACCATCATGGTCATAGAGACCAAAAGAACACATGCAACTTCCACATTGGTTTAGGAAAAGAACACATAGGTGATAAAGCAACTTCAACATTGGTTTAGGAAAAAAGAACACATAGGAGATAAAGAAACTTCCACATTGGTTTAGGAAAAGAACACATGCAATCACTCCAGGGGATGATCCATATATATATATATATGTGTGTGTGTCAAACCATCATGGTCATATAGAGACCAAAAACACACTAGTACTATGACAGAAGTTGAATCACAGAATCCACTAGAGTGTGTGTGGTCAGATATCAATGTGGTTTTGGAAAAAAACACATATGCAATGTGCAATGACTCTACTAGGGGATACAAGTGGAAAACCATGGTGTAGAAGAAGCAAAACACACATAGGAAATCAACTTCCACAATTGCAATAATGCACCAGTGTGACAGAGAAGTTGCATCATAGAATATAATCCACTAGAGTAGTGTGTGTGGTCATGTATAGATATGATCAATGCGGTCATGTGGATCATCAGTGACTCTAGTGGATATATATATATCAACACGTGGTTTAGGAAAAGAACACATGCAATCACTCTAGGGGATGCTCCATATATATATGTGTGTCAAACCATCATGGTCATTGATGACCCACAAGTATAGGGGGTGTATCGCAGTATTTTCGAGGGAAGTGAAACCCAATTTATTGATTCGACATAAGGGGAGCCAAAGAATATTTATAAGCCTGAACAACTGAGTTGTCAATTCAGCTGCACCTGGAAACAATCTTGCTCACAGCAGTTTATCAGTAGCAACAGTTTTATAGTAGAAATAGCAAAGTAGTAGCAGTAGTAAAGTAAAGACAGTAGTAACAATAGCAGTAAACAGTAGGATTCGAGTGCGGTAGGCATAGGGATGAATGGATGGGTGTTGCATGGACAAGACAATTCACATAGCAATCAGAACATAGGACAATTGTAGATAAATAAGATAAAGCATCCAAGTACTAGATAATCCTAGGCATGTGTTCCATATATAGTCATACGTGCTCGCAATGAGAACTTGCACAACATCTTTTGTCCTGCCAGCCCGTTTGCAGCGGGGCCTCAAGGGAACTACTGGCAATTAAGGTGCTCCTTTTAATAGAGCACCGGAGCAAAGCATTAACACTCCATGAACACATGTGATCCTCACATCAAAGCCATTCCCTCCGGTTATCCCGATTTATGTCACTTCGGGGCCATTGGTTCCGGACAACAACGTGTGTATACAACTTGTAGATAACACCAAAAACAATACTATCATAATGAATCAATAACATGTTCAGATCTGAAATCATGGCACTCGGGCCCTAGTGACAAGCATTAAGCACAACAAGTCGCAAGAAAGTCATAAAGCACTAATAAAAGATACTAGGCACCATGCCCTAACAATCTGATGCCATTACATGAACGATCTCATCCAATCCCTACCATCCCCATAGCCTATAGGGGGGATTACTCACTCATAGATGAGGGAAACATGGATGGTCGATGGAGAAGCGATGATGATGATCTCCTCCAATTCTCCATCCCGACAGGGTGCCAGAACGGAGTTTCTGGTGCTGTTTCGTGGAATCTGGTGGTGGCGGCGGAGCGGAACTCCTTCTGGAAAAACATCGACCCCCCGCCCCTCGGAGTTTTTAGGTCAGAAGGCAACTTATATACGAAGAGGGAGACCGAGGGGGAGTCTGGGTCAGCCATACCACCCCCTGGCGCGGCCAGGTGGTGTGGCTGGTCCCTAGCCCCACTCCGTCTCATATTCTGGCTCCGGGAGTCTTCTGGTGAAATAGGATTTTTGGCTTTTGTCCCGTCCAATTCTGAGAATATTCATTTTCTGACTTTCCTGGAACCAAAAACAGCAGAAAACAGGCAGCTGGCACTATGGCTCTTGTTAATAGGTTAGTCCAAGAAATCATATGAAAAGTACTCCAAAGTGTGGACAAAACACAAGAAAGTAGATAAAACCAAGCATGAAACATCAAAAATTATAGATACATTTGCAATGTATCAACATCCCTAAGCTTAACTCCTGCTCATCCTCGAGTAGGTAAGTGATAAAAAGAAACAATAATTTTTGAGGTGACATGCACCATCATAAACTTGATCAAAGTATTTGTAAAACATTCAAAGCTGGGATCATAGTACTTCAATCATAACATGAAAGACAAAGTTCTAGCAATAAGACAAAGAAACTATGATGCAACATGAAAAGGCACAAACAAAAGATTCATGAATAACAATGCTTTGCAAGACGTTTGTTTGTTTCACATAAAGAAAACATAGCATAGTGGTATTCAGCTTGTCCCTCATAAAGTAGCAAATATAAATGCATAGGACACCTTCAAAGTTCATAAGAGTGACTAGATACAAATAGTTTAAAACAAGCAATATCAAGTTATGCATCAATCAAATAGTCTTGGGACAATGCACATAGAACTAAGAATGGCCACTATGCTCTCAAAGTAGGTGCATAAAAGTAGAAGGTGGAGACTCAATATAATGGTGGAAGAAGGGCCTTCATAGAAGGAAGTAGGGATTCAAGTCTCATAAAGAGCTTCCAAAAATTATGGTACTTATAGCTTTCATCTCTCATTGCCCCTATCATAAGCATCTTGAAGGTGATTAAGGTTAAAGTGACACAACTAAGAGGATATGCTTGACAAGTTATAAACCGAAATCTCATGCCCCTTACTTATGAAGACCGAACCTCATGCTACTCAACTTTAGTCACGAGTAAGCTCTTGTCATTGTAAGTACATGTGTATCATAAAGAACCGCCAACGGGGTACCCCTTGCACATGATACAGGAGCTATTCCATAATCAAAATGACAAGGCAAGCAGACAATGACCATATCAGCGATCTTTTTATTTGCTATTTGCATAGGTTTTTATTGAGGATGCTTCATAGAGTGCTCATTATGGTGATGCTGCAAGTTTCCACCATGATTAGGCATGGCTTAGGCTAGCGGCCCAGGCGTTTCTCTGACACACATACAAACTCCATGATCTTACAAGTTCCACTTTTATTTCACACCGTCGGGATCCATAAGGAAAAGAACATGATATCAACGGGGTACAAAGTACAAGTGCAATGTTGAAAGCGTTCCCCATGATACATGGTTCTGCTAATTTCAACTTATAAAGCGCAAGCATATACGCAACAAAGAAGGACCCAATGGTTCAAGTTTGTTAAATGCAAAAAAAGTAAAATATGCCATCAAGTTCGTGAGAGCTTTAATCACTAGTTTTCTCATAACAAGTTTAATTTGGAAGGTAGACAAAAACATGAATATACTTGGAATAGCATAATCTAGTAGGTAGGTATGGTGGACTCTTTGGAATAACTTGGTTTGAGGAGTTGGATGCATGAGTGGAACTCATACTTGGTTGTGGAGGCTAGCAAAATATTGGGAGCGACAAACTAAGAGAGCAATAATGGTCATAATCATGCAGAGTGACAAAACATCATTGATCAAAGCATAAAGTGATACTACAAGTTGAAAACTAAAGGATCATAAAGGCTATGGTGACTTGAGATAGTCATTACATGGTGTGAGCATGTGCCAAGTCAACCCAAATAAAGCATCAAAGGAGAATACCACTATACTATGCTTTAATATGCTAAAACAACGCATGATTCATCCAAGGCACATTAAGCAATCTCAATTGTTTATAACAAGTCATGCTACAGCAAAGAATACTAAGCATGAAGCCAAAACAATATCAAGCATGGCATGACAAAGCATAGGCCACAGTCAAAAACAAGCTCTCTTTACCACTTAAGCATGAACTTTCCTACTCTTTTCCACTCCAAACCGAACTATTTGAAAACCAAAGCATGAAAGAGGAGGCCCAACCAATTTATTAAGCAAACTAAGAAAACCAAGCAAACGAAAAACCAAAACGAAAACGAAAAAGAAGACGCTCCAAGAACAACACAACTGTGCATGAAATAATAAAAATGAAGCGTTTGGAAGAAACCTGAGATTTTTATTGATGAAGAAGGGGATGCCTTGGGCATCCCCAAGCTTTGACGCTTGTACTTCTTGGATATTTCTTGGGGTGACACGCGTGGCATCCCCAAGCTTGATCTTTAGTCCATCCTTCATCTCATTACTCATTCCTTCCATACACTTGAAATTTTTCCTTCATACAAAACTTCACACAATCTTTATTAGCAACATTAGTGCACTCAAGATAATAGGTCTTAAGGTTAAGTTCTAACACCAAATAAACTTACATTAGAATACTAGCTACTGTAGCACTTCCCTCAAAAAGCTCAATTCCCCAAAAGAACTCAAAAGGAACCAACAAGAAGCAAATGCAGAAAATGGCAGAAATCTGTCAGAACAGACCAGCAGGTAAAGATGACTTTTTTTGAAGATCTTCTGTTGCTCAAATCAAAAAGTGTTGAACTAACAAAAGTTAGATAACAACCCGGGGCCGAAGCACAAATATTCACGCCTCAAAAGGACATACCGAGATTTTACACGAATGTTTACGGTGAAGCACAGAAATCTGTTTCGGGTCAGCAACTTTCCCAACCATTACTTCTCTCTCATTAGAGGTTACTCTTGGCACAAAAGGCAAATAAAAAGGATAAGGAGCGGTTATTACTGAGGTAATAACTTCCAACACTCATCTAAAACTTTTGGGTTATCTCCCAATAAGTACTTTTCTTTAACGCCTTTAAGTTAGGCATAAGCATAAACTAAAATGGATAGAATAGAAGTAAGCAGAGATAATCATGGTGAAAACATTGTTTTGTTCAATGAAATCCTTTTGTTAACAAGGTTGATCAGGTCTTGTTACCAAAACAATTTCATATGAGACAAAACTTTGTATTCCACTAATGATTATGTTACCTTAACCTTGATAGCAATGGTCCCAATCATAATAGTTTCAAATTTTTCTCTTGGTATGGGATAATATATTTCTCCAACTTGAATGGCCTCAACATGTTCAATTGAATTCAAACTATAAGTCCTTTCAATCTTCTTGGGGAAATAGACAGTATGTTCCTTGTCATTCACATTGAAAGTCACCTTCCCTTGATTACAATTGATAACATCTCCTGCAGTATTTAAGAAAAGGTCTCCCAAGAATAATAGACATATTATCATCTTCAGGCATAATAGTTTGAGAGGATGCTCATATAAGAAATATGAATTGAAGTAAAAGAGAGCATCAAGAAGAAAATTCAAAACACATTTAAGTCTAACCCACTTCCTATGCATAGGAATCGTGTATGTAAATAAATTCGTAAAGAACAAAGTGACAGGCATAGGAAGATAAAACAAGAGTAACTTCAAAACTTTTAGCATATAGAGAGTTGTTTCAATACCATGAAAACTTCTACAACCATATTTTCCTCTCTCATAATAATTTTCAGTAGCCTCATGAATAAACTCAACAATATAACTATCACATAAAGCATGTTTATCATGATCTACAAGCACTAGAGCTTTATTATAAACATTTTCAAAAGAATCCTCAAGAACATAACATTCATCCTGCTTTAGTAAGAATGGAGGACAATCAAATAATGTAAGGGATAAAGAGTTACTCTCATTAGAAGGTAGGCATGGGTAGCTAATCCATTCTTCCTCCTTTTGTTCATCACTCTCCTCCTCTTTTTCATCTAATGAGATTTCAGGTTCATCAATTTCTTCTTCCATAGGATCATGCAAGGCATTAGTCTCTTCCATTTGTGGAAATCATCTATTAATATATTCAAGAATATAGCCATTTTCATCCTTGTAATTATCAAAGCAAAATTTAAGTATACCATAAACCTCATATTTGTAAGGTGAATCATCAATATTTTCAAGCAAACTAGAAAGTTCAAAAGCACCCTTCCAAGCAATAAATTCTTCAATTTGTTCCGCATCATAAAAGTCATAAATTCCTTTAGCATAAGAAGATATGGTAACATTATCATTATACTCACATTGAAAAGGGAGGTGTTTATACCTCTTTATGCAACAAGATTTATCATAGCAATAAGTAACATTATGAGTAGAGCACACGTTTCTAGCAATGGTATACAATTTATCAATTTGTTCCCATAAGTGTTTCCCTTTTTGTGACAAGCGGTGTTCCTTATAATAATATTTTTGATCTTCCGTGAACCCACCTTGCCAATAATATTCAGTTTCAAAGAAACCAACCATTGACAACAAGCAAGACAATAATAGACCAACAAAAATAACAACTAGAGTAGGAACTACCCTTTTTTGTATTTTTGATAAAGAAACAAGCAAACAAGGCGAAAATAAACTTAGCTTGAACAATAGTGATTCCAAGTGGACTTGATATCTAATGATGTTCATCAATCATATTGCACGAAATCATGAAATTGTTAATCTCGCAAAGTCATAAAGCACTAAGAAACTTAGTGCTTTATGACTTTGTTGTGACTTGTTGTGCTTAATGCTTGTCACTAGGTCTTAGTGCTTTATGACTTTGTTGCGACTTGTTGTGCTTCATGCTTGTCACTAGGGCCCGAGGGCCATGATTTCAGATCTGAACATGTTATTGATTCATTATGATAGTATTGTTTTTGGTCTTATCTACAAGTTGTATACACATGTTGTTGTCCGGAACCAATGGCCCCGAAGTGACAGGAATTGGTTTAACCGGAGGGAATGGCTTTGATGTGAGGATCACATGTGTTCACGAAGTGTTAATGCTTTGCTCTGATGCTCTATTAAAAGGAGCACCTTAATTGCCAGTAGTTCCCTTGAGGCCCCTGTAAACGGGTCAAGTGACAAATGATGTTGTGTAAGTTCTCATTGCGAGCACGTATGACTATATATGGAACACATGCCTAGGATTATCTAGTACTTGGATGCTTTATCTTATTTATCTGCAATTGCCCTATGTTCTGATTGCTATGTGAATTGTCTTGTCCATGCAACACCCGTCCATCCATCCCTATGCCTACCGCATGACTTAATCCTACTGCATCGCTATTGTTACTATTGTCTTTACTTTTATCGTCATTGGTACTTTGCTATTCCTACTATAAAACTGTTGCTACTGATAAACACTATGAGCAAGATTGTTTCCAGGTGCAGCTGAATTGACAACTCAGTTGTTAAGGCTTATAAATATTCTTTGGCTCCCCTTGTGTCAAATCAATAAATTGGGTTTCACTTCCCTCGAAAAAACTGCGATACACCCCCTATACTTGTGGGTCATCAAGACTATTTTCTAGCGCCGTTACTGGGGAGCATAGCTTTATTTATCAAGTTCACTTGGATTATCTATTGTTCGCTGCTATCCATCCATCATGGGTAAGTCTCGTGATGGCAAGGTTCCTATTTTACCATCCACTACAAGAAGAGGTACGGTTCTGAACACCTCTATTGCTCTTGATTCACCAGCTGTTATAAGTAAGCTCGTTACACCACCACATACACATGCTACACACACTGCTACTACTGCTGAATCTGAAACTTCTGATGCTTATGATGTTGCTTATACTGTGCTTGATAAGAGTGGTTCATTAGGTCCTTTCCTAGATGCTACGATTGCTAGAACTATAGCTGGAAATACCGAAACTCCTAATGAAGACATTACCACACCTGTTAGTTCACCTGAGTCTAGTGAAAGTTATGATATTGAAGATGGTTATGTTGAGATGACCGATGAATTTATTAAAGAATGTAAAAACACCCATGATAGGAGTGCTGCTAAGAGTCTCCTTGAGAGGCCTATTACACCCAAATTGTCTCCTATTGCTAAGTTTGCTGCTTCTCCCATAAACATTATAGATGAAGATTATGATTTCTCTCTCGGTCTATCTTACATAGCTATTGTCGAGAAAGAACCTTTTTGTGGGACTAAGAATGAAAGTGCGGTAGCACATATGAATGAACTTTCTACCATGAGTGGCTTGTTTTCTGATGATATTAAGATGCGTACTTACTTTGTTGCTAAGATATTCCCCTTTTCACTGAAAGGAGAAGCTAAAACTTGGTTTAGTAATTTACCTCCTGGATCTATTGATAGCCTTGATTGCTTGATTAGTACTTTCCTGCAGAAATATTTTCCTCCTAGTGCTAGACATGCTATTTTGTAGGAACTTTTTGATTTTAAACAGGGAGAAAAAGAGGTATTGTCTGAATCTTGGGCAAGGTTTTGTGCTTTGATTCATGCACAAGCTGGAAGTCCATTACCTAAGAATGAGCTTCTTGATATATTTTATAATGGACCAACCGAGGAATCTAGGACATACCTAGATAGTTGTGCTGATTGTGTTTTTAGGAATAGGACTCCTAAGGAAGCTGAGGAATTAATGGCTAAAATAAGTAAGAATTATGAAGATTGGACTCCTCCTAAACAAGCTATACCTGAAGTAATTATACCTGAACCTACTATTCCGGTGCCTATTCCAACATCAAAGAAGAGGGGAGTTATTATATTAAATGATGAAGTGATGAAGGAAGCTAAGAAATGTCTTAAGGAGAAGGGAATTAAAGCTGCAGATGTCACGAATTTACCTCATATAGAATAATTTTGTAAGCCTATTCCCTACTCATCCACTATCGAGGTACACTCTCTCCAACACTTTGATGAAGGTGATATCCCTTACTCTAAACCTCCTGATCAATGCTTAGAAGAATTCGATATCTTTATTGTTAAGCAAGATAATTTTAATAAAAGGGTGCAAAATCATCTAATGGAGAACACTAGAGCTATTGTTGAGTTGAAAGATATTGGGGAAAGAACCTCTAATGATGTTAAAATGATTGTTAAACACTTTCAAATGGTTCAAACTCGAATAGATCCACTTGTTAAAGTGCAAAAAGACTTGCTAGTTAATGCTGCTAAAGAAAAACATGCTTATGAAATTAGAACTAGAAGTGGTGCTGCTACCCAGGATCCTCTATATCCTGAGGGGCATCCGAAAAGAATTGAGAAGGATTCTCAACAAGCTGAAAATAGTGGTTCTACTCGTAAGAAAAGGAAAAAGAAACATAAAACTGTTGTACAACCCTCTGAACCTCCTAATAGTATATCTATCTCTGATGCTGAAACTGAAGGTGGTAATGAAGAAAATGAAGTTCCTAATGAAGAAAAAGTTGAAGAAGAACCTAAAACCCACACTAAGAATACTAAATACAGTAAAGAAGATTTTATTGCTAAGAAACATGGTAGTGAAAGAGAACCTTGGGTCCAAAAACCTATGCCTTTTCCTGATAAGAAACACAAGTCAAAGGAAGATGAACACTATAACAAGTTTTGTCAGTGGATGAAACCTTTATTCCTGCAATTCCTTTGACTGATGCTATTAAATTGCCTCCTTACTCAAAGTATATGAAGGATATTGTCTCGAATAAAAGGAAGATCCCTAATCAAGAAATTTCTACTTTGCTTGCTAATTATTTCTTTAATGGTAAGGTTCCTAAGAAACTTGGAGACCCAGGGATTCCAACTATCCCTTGCTCTATTAAGAACAGTTATGTTAGAACTGCTTTGTGTGATTTGGGAGCTGGAGTTAGTGTTATGCCTTTCTCTCTCTATAAGAGGCTTCAACTAGAAAAATTAATACCAACTGATATATCTTTGCAAATGGCTGATAAATCTACCACTATTCCTATTGGTATATGTGAGGATGTACCTATTCAAGTGGCTCATAAGTGCTTCATATTAACTGATTTTGTTGTGCTTGAAATGCCTGAAGATGATAATATGTCTATTATTCTTGGGAGACCTTTTCTTAATACTGCAGGAGCTGTTATTAATTGTAATCAAGGAAAGGTGACTTCCAATGTTAATGACAAGGAACATACTGTCTACTTCCCCAAGAAGATTGAAAGAACTTATGGTTTGAATTCAATTCAACATGTTGAGGGCATTCAAGTTGGAGAAATATAGTGTCCCATACCAAGAGAAAAATTTGAACTATTATGATTGGGACCATTGCTATCAAGGTTGAGGTAACATAATCATTAGTGGAATACAAAGTTTTGTCTCATATGGAATTGTTTTGGTAGCAAGACCTGATCAACCTTGCTAACAAAAGGATTTCATTGAACAAAACAATGTTTTCACTATGATTATTTCCGTGTACTTCTATTCTATCCATTTTAGTTTTTGCTTATGCCTAACTTAAAGGTGTTAAAGAAAAGTACTTATTGGGAGATAACCCACAAGTTTTAGATGAGTCTTGGAAGTTATTACTTCAGTAATAACCGCTCCTTATCCTTTTTATTTGCTTTTTGTGCGAAGAGTAACCTCTAATGAGAGAGAAGTAATGATTGGGAAAGTTGCTGTCCCGAAACAGATTTCTATGCTTCACCGTAAAAATTCGTGTAAAATATCTGAAAGTCTTTTTGAGGCGTGAATTTTTGTGCTTCTGTCCGAGGTTGTTATCTAACTTTCGTTAGTTCAATACTTTTTGATTTGAGCAACAGAAGGTCTTCGAAAAAATTCGTCTTTACCTGTTAGTCTGTTTTGACAGATTTCTGCCATTTTCTGCATTTGCTTCTTGTTGGTTCCTTTTTGAGTTCTTTTGGGGAATTGAGCTTTTTGAGGGAAGTGCTACAGTAGCTGGTTTTCTAATGTAAGTTTATTTGGTGTTATAACTGAACCTTAAGACCTATTATCTTGAGTGCACTAATGTTGCTAATAAAGATTGTGTGAAGTTTTGTATGAAGGAAAAATTTCAGGTGTATGGAAGGAATGAGTAATGAGATTAAGGATGGACTAAAGCTCAAGATTGGGGATGCCACGCGTGTCACCCCAATAAATATCCAAGAAGTACAAGCATCAAAGCTTGGGGATGCCCAAGGCATCCCCTTCTTCATCAATAAAAATCTCAGGTTTCTTCCAAACGCTTCATTTTTATTATTTCATGCACAGTTGTGTTGTTCTTGGAGTGTCTTCTTTTTCGTTTTCGTTTTGGTTTTTAGTTTGCTTGGTTTTCTTAGTTTGCTTAATAAATTGGTTGGACCTCCTCTTTCATACATTGTTTTTCAAATAGTTCGGTTTGGAGTGGAAAAGAGTAGGAAAGTTCATGCTTAAGTGGTAAAGAGAGCTTGTTTTTGACTGTGGCCTATGCTTTGTCATGCCATGCTTGATATTTTTTTGGCTTTATTCTTAGTATTCTTTTCTGTAGCATGACTTGTTATAAACAATTGGGATTGCTTAATGTGCCTTGGAAGAATCATGCGTTGTTTTAGCATATTAAAGCATAGTATTGTGGTATTCTCCTTTGATGCTTTATTTGGGTTGACTTGGCACATGCTCACACCATGTTATGACTATCCCAAGTCACCATAAGCCTTTATGATCCTTTAGTTTTCAACTTGTAGTATCACTTTATGCTTTGATCAATGATGTTTTGTCACTCTGCATGATTATGGCCATTATTGCTCTCTCGTTTATCGCTCCCTTACTATTGCTAGTCTTCACTTTCACTAAGTATGTTTTACTCATGTTTCCAACTCCCTAAAACCAAATATTGCCAAAGTGTCCACCATACCTACCTATTAGCATCATTTTCTACTTCCGTGCATATTCAATATGCCTTATTTTCTTCCGAATAAAATGTTTGCTTGTTATGAGAAAGATAGTTAGTAAAGCTCTCACAAACTTGATGGCACACTTTATTTTCTTGCATTTAATAAACCTGAACCATTAAGTCCTTCTTTGTTGCATATATTCTTGTGCTTTATAAGTTTAAGTTAGCAGAACCATGTATCATGGGGAACACTTTCAACATTGCAATGGTACTTAGTACCTCGTTGATATCATGTTCGTTTGCTTATGGATCCCAGCGGTGTGAAATAAAAGTGGAACTTGTAAGATCATGGAGTTTGTATGTATGTTAGAGAAACGCCTGGGCCGCTAGCCTAAGCCATGCCTAATCATGGTGGAAACTTGCAGCAAACCATAATGAGCATTCTATGAAGCATCCTCAATAAAAATCTATGCACATAGTAAATAAAAAGATCGCTGAGATGCTCATTGTCTGCTTGCCTTGTCATTTTGTTTATGGGATAGCTCCTGTATCATGTGTAAGGGGTACCCCGTTGGTGGTTCTCTATGATACATATATACTTACAATGACAAGAGCTTACTCGTGACTAAAGTTGAGTAGCATGAGTATCGGTCTTCGTAAGTAAGGGGCATGAGACTTCGATTTATAACTTGTCAAGCATATCCTCTTAGTTGTGTCACTTTAACCTTAACCATTTAAAGATGCTTATGATAGGGGCAATGAGAGCTCAAAGCTAATGAATACCATACTTTCAGCATTTGGAAGCCTTTCAAACTTTTCAAAACCTGTTCATTTCCTTGTTGAGTCTCCACACATTCTATGAGCACTTTCTTGAGAGCATAGTGGCCATTCTTAGTTCTATGTGCACTGTCCCAAGACTTGTTGATTGATGCATACCTTGATATTGCTTGTTTTAAACTATTTGTATCTAGTCACTCTTGTAAACTTTGAAGGTGTCCTATGCATTTATGTTTGCTACTCTATGAGGGACAAGTTGAATGCCACTATGCTATGTTTCCTTTATGTGAAACAAACAAACGTCTTACAAAGCATTGTTATTCATGAATCTTTTGTTTGTGCCTTTTCATGTTGCAACATAGTTGCTATGTCTTATTGCTAGAACTTTGTCTTTCATGTTATGATTAAAGTACTATGATCCCAGCTTTGAATGTTTTACAAATACTTCGATCAAGTTTATGATGGTGCATGTCACCTCAAAAATTATTCTTTCTTTTTATCACTTACCTACTCGAGGACGAGAAGGAGTTAAGCTTGAGGATGTTGATACATTGCAAATGTATCTATAATTTTTGATGTTCCATGCTTGATTTTATCTACTTTCTTATGTTTTGTCCACACTTTGGAGTACTTTTCATATGATTTATTGGACTAACCTATTAACAAGAGCCACGATTACAATGCCTTTTCGCTGTTTTTGGTTCCAGGAAAGTCAGAAAATGAATATTCTCGGAATTGGACGGGACAAAAGCCAAAGTTCCTATTTTACCGGAAGACTCCTGGAGCCAGAATACAAGACGGAGAGGGGCTGGGGCCCAGCCACACCACCTCGCCGCGCGAGCTGGGCCTAGCCGCGCTAGGGGGTGGTCTGGCCGCCCCAGGCACCCCCTCGGTCTCCCTCTTCGCCTATAAGATGCCTTCTGACCTAAAAACTGTGGGGTCGTTTTCCGTAGGAGTTCCGCTGACGCTTTTTCTAGATGCCTTCGACCTAAAAAACCTTGCACCGACCTGAAACTCCGGACAGGGAATTGGAGGAGATCATCGCCATCATCATCACCATCGCTTCTCCATCGACCATCCATGTTTCCCCCATCCATGAGTGAGTAATCCCCCGCTGTAGGCTATGGGGATGGTAGGGATGGGATGAGATCGTTCATGTAATGGCATCATATTGTTAGGGCATGGTGCCTAGTATGTTTTATTAGTGCTTTATGACTTTGTTGCGACTTGTTGTGCTTAATGCTTGTCACTAGGGCCCGAGTGCCATGATTTCAGATCTGAACATGTTATTGATTCATTATGATAGTATTGTTTTTGGTCTTATCTACAAGTTGTATACACGTTGTTGTTGAACCAATGGCCCGGCGACGTAAATCGATAACCGGAGAATGGCTTTGATGTGAGGATCACATGTGTTCACGGAATGTTAATGCTTTGCTCGTGCTCTATTAAATGAGCACTTTAATTGCCGAGAGTTCCTTGAGGCCCCTGCGCAAACGGGTCAAGGTGGAGAAAAGATATTGTGTAAGTTCTCATTGCGAGCACGTATGACTATATATGGAACACATGCCTAGGATTATCTAGTACTTGGATGCTTTATATTATTTATCTGCAATTGCCCTATGTTCTGATTGCTATGTGAATTGTCTTGTCCATGCAACGCCCGTCCATCCATCCTTATGCCTACCGCACTCGAATCCTACTGTTTACTGCTATTGTTACTATTGTCTTTACTTTACTGTTGCTGCTACTTTGCTATTCCTACTATAAAACTGTTGCTATTGATAAATTGTTGTGAGCAAGATTGTTTCCAGGTGCAGCTGAATTGACAACTCAGTTGTTAAGGCTTATAAATATTCTTTGGCTCCCCTTATGTAGAATCAATAAATTGGGTTTCACTTCCCTCGAAAATACTGCGATACACCCCTTATACTTGTGGGTCATCAACGATCCATATATATATGTGTCAAACCATCATGGTCATATATATATAGAGACCAAAAATACACTAGTGTAACAGAAGTTGAATCACAGAATCCACTGGAGTGTGTGTGGTCATCAGATATCAATGTGGTTTTGGAAAAGAACACATATGCAAATGACTCTAGGGGGATCCAAGTGGAAAACCATGGTGTAGAAGAAGCAAAACACACATAGGAAATCAAATTCCACGCATTGCAATAATGCACCAGTGTGACAGAGAAGTTGCATCACAGAATATAATCCACTAGAGTAGTGTGTGTGGTCATGTATAGATATGATCAATGTAGTCATGTGGATCATCAATGGGTCTAGTGGAGATATATATATATCCATGTGGGGTTTAGGAACAGAACACATGCAATCACTCTAGGGGATGATCCATATATATATGTCAAACCATACCTGGCCAACAAAGGCCCACTTGACGGCACGGGCTTCGCTTCACTCTTACCGGGTAGTTCGGCCTGTGCATGGCCCCTTAACTAAACGGGCCGGCCCACGACACGTTAGGCACGTCAAATTGACCCCAATTTGTCTCTTTTAGACAATTTTTTAATAAAAATAATTTTAAAAATAGGTAAATATACATAAAATAAAAATAAAAATAAATAAATAAGCTTAACGAGCTGGTCGTGCAGACGGGCTCGAGGCTCAGGCACGGCCCGAAAGTCGAGTGGTGTCGCGTCGAACGCCCCATTATAGTAAGTCAAGCGATTGCACGTGGTGCACGCACGTGTACCGCCAAAATGACCCGATGGCCATGTATATGTCAAACCATCATCATCATATATATAGATACCAAAAACACACTAGTGTGACAGAAGTTGAATCACATAATCCACTGGAGTGCGTGTGGTCATCAGATATCAATGTGGTTTTGGAAAAGAACATATATGCAATGTGCAATGACTCTATGGGGGATCCAAGTGGAAAACCATGGTGTAGAAGAAGCAAAACACACATAGGAAATCAACTCCCACACATTGCAATAATGCACCAGTGTGACAGAGAAGTTGCATCACAGAATATAATCCACTAGAGTAGTGTGTGTGGTCATGTATAGATATGATCAATGTGGTCATGTGGATCATCAATAATGACTCTAGTAGAGAGATATATCAATGTGTGGTTTAGGAAAAGAACACATGCAATCACTCTAGGGGATGATCCATATATATATATGTGTGTGTGTGTGTGTGTGTCAAACCATCATGGTCATATATATAGAGACCAAAAACACACTAGTGTGACAGAAGTTGAATCACAGAATCCACTGGAGTGTGTGTGGTCATCAGATATCAATGTGGTTTTGGAAAAGAACACATATGCTAATGACATTAGGGGGATCCAAGTGGAAAACCATGGTGTGTAAGAAGCAAAACACACATAGCAAATCAAATTCCACATGTTGCAATAATGCACCAGTGTGACAGAGAAGTTGCATCATAGAATATAATCCACTAGAGTAGTGTGTGTGGTCATGTATAGATATGATCAATGTAGTCATGTGGATCATCAATGACTCTAGTGGAGATATATATATATCAATGTGGGGTTTAGGAAAAGAACACATGCAATCACTCTAGGGGATGATCCATATATATATATGTCAAACCATCATGATCATATATATATAGAGACCAAAAACACACTAGTGTGACAGAAGTTGAATCACAGAATCCACTGGAGTGCGTGTGGTCATCAGATATCAATGTGGTTTTGGAAAAGAACACATATGCAATGTGCAATGACTATGGGGGATCCAAGTGGAAAACCATGGTGTAGAAGAAGCAAAACACACATAGGAAATCAACTCCCACACATTGCAATAATGCACCAGTGTGACAGAGAAGTTGCATCACAGAATATAATCCACTAGAGTAGTGTGTGTGGTCATGTATAGATATGATCAATGTGGTCATGTGGATCATCAATGACTCTAGTGGAGAGATATATAACAATGTGTGGTTTAGGAAAATAACACATGCAATCACTCTAGGGGATGATCCATATATATATGTGTGTTTGTGTATCAAACCATAATGGTCATATATATAGAGACCAAAAACACACTAGTGTGATAGAAGTTGAATCACAGAATCCACTAGAGTGTGTGTGGTCATCAGATATCAATGTGGTTTTGGAAAATAACACATATGCAATGTGCAATGACTCTAGGGGGATCCAAGTGGAAAACCATGGTGTAGACGAAGCAAAACACACATAGGAAATCAACTTCCACACATTGCAATAATGCACCAGTGTGACAGAGAAGTTGCATCATAGAATATAATCCACTAGAGTAGTGTGTGTGGTCATGTAGATCATCAATGACTCTAGTGGAGATATATATATATATATCAATGTGTGGTTTAGGAAAAGAACACATGCAATCACTCTAGGGGATGATCCCTATATATATGTGTCAAACCATTATGGTCATATATATAGAGATCAAAAACACACTAGTGTGATAGAAGTTGAATCAGAGAATCCACTTGAGTGTGTGTGGTCATCAGATATCAATGTGGTTTTGGAAAAGAACACATATGCAATGTTCAATGACTCTATGGGGGATCCAAGTTGAAAACCATGGTGTAGATGTAGCAAAACACACATCGGAAATCAACTTCCACACATTGCAATAATGCACCAGCGTGACAGAGAAGTTGCATCACAGAATATAATCCACTGAAGTGTGTGTGGTCATGTATAGATATGCTCAATGCGGTCATGTGGATCATCAATAATGACTCTAGTGGAGAGATATATCAATGTGTGGTTTAGGAAAAGAACACATGCAATCACTCTAGGGGATGATCCATATATATATATATATGTGTGTCAAACCATCATGGTCATATATATAGAGACCAAAAACACACTAGTGTGACAGAAGTTGAATCACAGAATCCACTAGAGTGTGTGTGGTCATTAGATATCAATGAAGTTTTGGAAAAGAACACATATGCAATGTGTAGTGACTCTAGGGGGATCCTAGTGGAAAACCACGGTGTAGAAGAAGAAAAACACACATAGGAAATCAACTTCCACACATTGCAATAATGCACCAGTGTGACAGAGAAGTTGCATCACAGATAATCCACTGGAGTGTGTGTGGTCATGTATAGATATCAATGTGGTCATGTATATATGTGGATCATCAATTACTCTAGTGGAGAGATATCAATGTGTGATTTAGGAAAAGAACACATGCAATCACTCTGCGGGATGATCCATATATATATATGTCAAACCACCACATCATGGTCATAGGAGACCAAAAAACACATAGGAAAGCAGCTTCCAATATTATTGCGTGCATGTTGCACCAGTGTGACAGAAGTTGCATCACAGAGAATCCACTGGGGTGTGTGTGGTCATGTATATATCAATGTGATCCAAGTAGCAAACCATGGTGTAGAAGACCAAAAACATATAGAAAAGCAACTTCCACATTGCATGCGCACCAGTGTGACAGAAGTTGCATCACAGAATCACTGGATCAGTAGGTGGGTGCGTGTGGTCTATATTTCAATGTGGTTTTGGAAAATAACACATGCAATCACTCTAGGGGATCCATATATAACCATCATGGTCATAGAGAGACCAAAAACACACCAGTGTGACATAAGTTTGCATCTATCACAGAATTCACTAGAGTGTGTGTGGTCATGTGTAGATATCAATGTGGTTTTGGAAAAGAACACATATGCAATGTGCAATGACTTGGGGGATCCAAGTGGCAAACCATCATGGTCATAGAGACCAAAAATGCATAGTCATGTGTAGATATATATATATTAACGTGGTTTTGGAAAAAGAACAACGCAATATGGTCATGTGGATCAATGACTAGTGGATATCAATATATGCAAATGACTCTAGGGGATCCATGTGTCAAACCATGGTGTACAAAGACCAAAAACACGTTAGAAATATTTTTGGTCCGCATGCATGCATGTATGCATGGACTATCTAGAGTAACAATGATTTACTAGAAAATTTAGAAGAAATTAAATCGAGTGTGGGTTTTGCATTTTCATTGACATGCCTAAAAATGATTAACTGCAAAAGAAATCGAGCTATGTATACGTGCATTTTGCATTCCCACTCGTGCGTTTTGCATTGACACATGCAATGTACAAGTTTCCCACCCCACGTGCAATCCCATCGCCCAACTGCCCCATCGTCTCCCAGTCATCTAAAGGACATCAACCACACGGTCTCCCCATTGTCTCCTAGTCATTTCACCACACTCCATCCCACTCTTCCCTGCACTCCAAAGAACAGAAGGAAACTCTAGCAACAAGTACAAGATCATTTTCTTGCGAAGATGAAGAGATTAAGACCGGTGGTCACCGAGGACGCCAAGGTCATCATCGCCGAGGACACCAATGCCATCGTCCAGAAGGAAGCAGATAACAAGGTCGAAGAGAAAGCGGTTGTAGATCTGGTGGCGGTTGCAGATAACAAGGTGGACTACGATTACTTCGACGACAACGAGGATGAAGAACCTATGGATCCGTTCGTATTCGACCAAGAACCCAATGATGGAGAACCGGAGGTAATTAGATCTGAATTGTGAATGGGGTTTTCAGATTTTACTATTCATATTTTAATTTGTAGGGTTTTCTGATCTTGTAGAGTTTGATTAATTAATTTGTTAAATTCATAATACACTAAGTATATATTTAGGAGAAAAAATTCCTATTTATACCATGTTCAAACTAAATAAAACTAGCTAGTCATAACTTCTTTTTGTTTTACCAATTTACTGATAAGATAAATGGAAAGAATTACTCCATTTGTCCTAAAAAAGGATGTCTCAGTTTTGTTAAAATTTGGATGTATCTTTATATACTGAAACTTTTATAGATTCTTTCAAATTATTTGGAAGAACAATATAATTTTATATAGAACTTGTTTTATCATATATGTATGCAAAACAGATATATGTTTGATGGACTAGTTTGTTCAAAAGCTGGTTCAACTTGTGCGCACATGCTAAAATTAATCTCTCAAGACAACCCTTTCCTAGTTTGATCTCATGATCTTGGGAGAGTAATTTTTTTCATTCACTGACTTCTTCTCTCTACTTGCTAATTTGCAGGAACCAAATAGCGATGTCGGTAAAAGTATGTGGTCCAGGCACGCAAAAAGCCTCCACATATTGAAGTAGATGAGGAATGGGAGGTTCCCCTTCCTCTGAGGTGCAAACAAGTACAGGTGCCCCTTCTGCGTAAGAAGGATTGCAGAAGACCTGAACAACATCGTGCAGCATGCCGGGGGCATTGCCCGTGGAGGACAGTGGCGTGCGAATCATACGAAGGCCAAGCATGCTGCCTTCATGGTTTACCTGAGCAAGTATGCCAACCTCATTCACATTGCTCTATGGCCTTAACTGCTAGCTCCTGTTGCCTCAGTTGCCTCCTGCTGCCACCTTGTGTTGCCTCTACTGTCGCCTCCTATTGCCTCTGCTGCCTCCTGTTGCTTGTTGCTTGTTGCTACCTCCTGTTTATGTAATAGGTGTATTATTATAGTATATCATTTGGGTTGTGTGATTAAGTACTACTAGTAGTATACGGTGGTTGTGATCGAACATATTTAACTAGTACCTCTATATATTGCCAGTACCTTTTAAGTTGTTTCTTATGATTGTTCCTGGTTGCACATATTTCCGACATTTCAAAATATATTTTTAGTGTGGATCTTTGAGAAACACACACGCAATTGTTCCTGGTTTTGCAACAATATAGAAAATCCATGGTTATTGTTCCTGGTTGCACCATGTTTGAAATCAACAAAAGATAAATACACATTACTTTTGCAACCATGATTTTTTCTAGTTTCGACAAGTTTGGTACAACAAGTTAAATACATCTCATGAATACTGAAAACAACTGACTACCTAGCTAGCTAACTAAACATCCAACAAACTCATTTCTCTTACTGATTTCTAAAATGTCAAAACCAAGAGGAAGCAGAATACATCCATAATTCAATACTTATTTCCACAATTTCCAACAACAAAAAGAAGAACACACCCTAAAGTCACTGCCACACTAAGCATCATCATGAACCAAACATGCTTGCATTCCATTTCTTTTCTCATTTTCTTCAACCTTAGTTTAGATATCTGCAGATCCGTGTCTCTATCTGTCAGCCTTAGCTCAACCATCATCTTATTATCTGCCTTCTTACATAGCTAGGCAAGCATCCTCTGCATCTGTGCTACCCATGGGTTGTCCATCTAGTACAAGTAACAGTAAACCTCATCTGGACAACCTAAATTTTTTTTACCAATGTCTGCACCATAGGAGGCAACCTTCCTAGTAGGAACATGGTTGCACTGGCATCTCCAACTAGGATCTAGCTCCTTCCCACCAATCTCTTGATCTAGGATGGAAATTGGTAGCTCCCCATCGATTCCAGCCCAACTCTGAAGAACAAGTCACTGAAACTCTTAAATTCCCCTAATTTCTAGAACCCTAGGTAGAATAGATTCAGGGAAAGAGCAAGACCTAATTTACCTTGTCCACAACGTCGCCCTCTCCTGCCGACTTGCGCATCCCCATGGCAGCCGAGATGTGGCAGCGATGGCAGCGACGATGGTGGAGATATGACGACAGCAACAGCGGCTATGTGGCGTGGTGCGGTGCGGAGTGGTGCGGTGCGGTCGGGTCAACGGCTCGTTATGGGGCCACTGGTCAGCTCCAGGTTGGCCCCACCTGTCGTTGGGTATTACGGGTCCCTTCCACACTCGCCCAAATCCACTCACCTCCCAACACTGGGAAAACCCTCTCCGGCGACGGTCGAATCCCCTCCCTGACCCTCCCGACGATGGACAAATCCCCTCCCTCCCCTCCCTGATGACAGACAAATCCCCTCCCCCTTGTACCCTCCCCGAAGACGACCAAATCCCCTCCCCTCCCCTATGATGGTCAAATCACCTCCCCTCCCCATCCCGGTGACGACCAACCACCCTCCCCTCCCGGGCAACGACGGCTGCAACGTAAGTGCTCCTCGACCTACTTCCCTTCACCACGTCACCACCTCGTTCTAGGTTCACCGCATCAGTGCTCCATCTAGGTCACCAGCGATGGATCTTGGCCTTAGTGTCACCGCCTCATTCTAGGGCAGAGTGGCGGCGTTGCTGTCTATGTCACTATATGATCTTGAAGTAGTTGCCAAATTAATGCCCCAAATTGTTGTTTTTCATAGCTATATGTTAGTGTTGATGGATAATCTTAGGATATTAACTGTTTACAACTAGCCAATGACTAATATGTGGCACTTAGTTTGTTGATGGGATGATCTCCATCTACTTAGTGTCTTTGTACAACCACTATAGCTCTACATCTCCTTGGTAGATACATATTCATCTCATTAACTTGTGTGTGCTATCTTACTATGGAGCCCACATTATATATTGATGTAGGTCATTATATTCTCTTCACATGCATTTGGCCAATGATTAAAGGGTGGCACTATCTCTGTCCATGGGATAATGTGCATATAGCATGTGTTATGTACAAACACATTTGTTGTGCATGCTTCTTGCTATATGTTCGATTATCTCATTGATTTATGTGTGCTTTGTTAGTATGAGGCCCAAATTGATGTTTTTCATAGCTATGTTAGTGCTATGGGATAATTTTGTGATTTTCATTGTTTACAACTGGTCAATGATGAAAATGTGGCACTTTGACTATTGATGGGATGATAGGAATCTACTTAGTGTATTTGCATGGACACTATGGTTGTACATGCTCCTTGGTATATATAGATTCATCTCATTGGACGATGCTTGTAGTTGTGACCAAACCATATGCTTTTAAATTTGATTTTTGTAGTTCACTAATTATTATTTGATTCTTCTAGTTAACAAGTCTCCAAATGGCTGCACTATCAAGGGAAGAATTAGAAAGAGGCGGCTGTAGAAACTGCCAATACTGCAAAATGGAAGGGTTGATGCAGAAGGAGCCTACTGTACAGCATAGCATCAAATTGCAGGTTTTAAAATTGTTGCTACTGACTCTAAGATAGTACTTAAACCTACTGTACAGGAGCAAACCAAAACATTAATTCTAATTACTAGAATGTCCATTTAGGTTTCTAAAACCAACGCTGGCTTAATCGATGTTACATCCGATGATGATGATGATGATGTGAAGCAACTTGTATTCAAGAGACCTAAGAAAGCAAGGTTCACAACATTTGATGACGATGTGAAGCAACTAGTCAAGAGACCTAAGAAAGCGAGGCTCAGAGCACCTGATGATGTGGTTGTTAGAATCGTCAAAGCTAAGAAAACTAGGATCCCAACTCAGGTGTTTAAATTATAATATGTTTAATGTATATATACCGTCTATTTCATTTGGGAGTTTAGTTCCATATATAATTTAGACATTCATCATTATTGCCTAATAGGATTTGGCATCATGTCTAGTATGCAAGAGCAATTGCGAATCCAGGTTGACATCGGGCATGTTGTGGCACCCCGCTAAAACCACTACTAGAAAATCGCTGTTTCTTTGTGCATTGCATCATCATGACTACATGCTCATGTCATCATGCCACATTGCATTTGAGCATCGTCATCATCATGCATGGTTTTGCCTAAAACTATTTTCGAAAAGCCTACTTTTGGTTTTCTAAATATCCCCGTCTTCATTTCAAATTTTAAAACCGGGCTTTTCCGGATTATTTTGTTTTGTCTAAAAACAGTTTCTCAAAGGCTTGTTTATAATAAATAAAAGTTTATTTTATTTTTAGGGGGCAGCCGAACTAGGCCCGATCCGGCCCAGCCGGCCACCCCAAAAACAGCCAAACCCTAGATCTAACCCCTACCTAATCCTAGACCAAACCCATCCCACCTAATCCCTACCCGTCACGCCGCAACCCTCACGTAGAAGCAGCCACACTCAATGGCACACGCAAGCGACATGCCCTCCCCGCGCAAGCGTTCGCTGCTCACCCACCAAAGAAAACGACCACGCCCCACCGGTCCACACCCCACCCCCGTGCCTCCCCTTGCCCCAATCCTCATCCGTAGCCACGACCCTTCCCCCCGCCTCTGCAGTGCCGCCGACGCGCCGCCCCGCTTCTCCTCGAGCTCCTCGGCTCGCCCTCCTTCCGGCCACCGCTGCCGCTTCTCTGGTCCCTCCCCGCTGAGCCCCACGGAGTCTTTGCCTGCCTCGCCCGCTGCCTCCGCCACCATCCCGCCTCCCTACCTGCCCACGCCTCCTCTAGCGGAGCACCACGAAAAGCGCGACAGGGCCTCTGCCAGCCTCCGGCCTCACCTCGAGCCAGAGCTTCACGCCTCCCACCGCCGAGCTCGCCCGCACCACGCATCCCGCCTCGCTACCGCCACCTTCCCCTCCACGACCGCTTCGACCGCTGCCAAGCCCTCTCCTTCCTCACTATCGCACCGCCTCCTCCTCGCCTCCAGGCCGCTGCTTTCGAAATGCCGCCTCGTCGGCCATTGTCTCCGCCATGACGCCACTCGAGCCCGCTGCCGCTGTCCACGAGCAGCGCCTCCATGTCATCCGTCTACGGCCAGCACGGCCCCCTCCTCGCGCCATCGCCTGCGAGCATGCCGCCGCAGGAAGCCTTTTCCCAAGCTATGCGACCGAGCCGTTGCATCGATCTGTGGCTTGGATGGTGTCTACAGCACTTGTCTCCCTCAGACACCGATACAATGCAGTGGAGAAGCTCATCCGAAGAAGCTTCTGATGTGCGTGCGTGTTTTGGATGCATTTGGCTATCTCCTATGTGTAACCGTGTATGTCTACTGGTGGCACCTGTGTGATGCTAGTACAACAACCACCTGACATTCACGACGAGGTCCATCTCCGTTCGATCGTGTGTGCAACGATATGGTATGCATAGACAAGATCATCCAGCCATTCCTGAGATCGCCCGCTGACAAGACCGGCTCAATGCCGACGTTCTAAAGAAGGTACAAGGCACCACCGACGACATCGGCATCGATCCCCAAGACCACCGACACTAATTCGAGTTCACCCCGACAAGATCTTCCGAGTGCCAACGGCACCAAACGGAACCCCAAAGCCTCAATCCGAAGTCGAGACTGCAAAGTGGAGACATCGTCGAGTTCTTCCGATGACCGCCAAGATCGTCAACATGGAACGCTGAGTTCTCCACCTTGAATGCCATGACCGTCTACACGGACCCGAAGACCACGGATGTGACAAGATCTACTTCGTTGTCCGAGAATGTTCCCGCCGAGACCGATCCTCGTTGAACCTGTCGAACCTCGCACCCCCGGAACCAAGATCTTCTGAACCCAGATGTGTGACCCTAAGCCTCTATTTTTATAATATGACATATACATGTCGCATCATTAAATCATCATGCTTGCATACATGTCATCTGGTGGGTTGGGTTAAATAGTCGATTCACCTAAATTAAATATGGAGTCTATATGCGGGCAATTCTAGTCTTATTCCAGACTCCATTTAAATCTGTGTAGTGAACCGATGCCATGTTTTGCCTTGTTAATACAACATTTAAATTTTCGGGGTAGCTAAACAACATGAACCTCCTAATTAATTGTCGGGACCCCGGTTCTGCTTAATATTGCCTAGTCGCATCGCATCTTTGCTGTGTCATACATCATACATACATTATGCCGGATCTTTTGCTGTAGTATTAAATAGTATATCCGGTGTTTCTTTTAGTGCTTTGCTTCTTCGCGGATTAGGCCGTTGTGTTGATGCGAGTATCGGCAAGTTCTTCGGGTAATGTATCTTCGGCAGTGTTTCCCAGGCGAGCATTCTCCCCCTTTCTACCTATTTTGCATTTATAGTCTTTATTTCCTCCTGTTGATCTATTGATATCCGTGTCGCGATGTTTTAGTGTTTCGTACCAGATATATTCCGTGCAGCCTTTATATTGCCTTGGACACCTCCTATTACCAGTTGTTTGGTAGATAGATGGTCTTGCGAGTCGTAGTCGCTTGCTCAGGTGCGATCTCCTGTCGTGAAGTACCACACATTTGTTGGAATGTTGTCATATGCTTTACGGTGGAGAGGATCATGACTTTAAATACAACTATTAAATTGCTGGGAATAAATATAACTAATGCAGAGGCATCGGTGGGCAATAGATGTTATTTGGTTCTTCCACGCTCACTTGTGTCCCGTAGGACCCCGAGTACTTGATACCTGTTCTTTGACTATTCGCACTATCCACATACGGGAGACTCTATGAATCCGCCTTAGCCAGAGCTTGATTCATTTCTTATTTCTTGGGGCCACAAACTAGTTTGGGGCTTTATTACTATCCTGTACTTATGCCATGCTTTACTGCTTTAATTAAGATTGTGCGTGGAGCATCTGTACTGTTTTGGATCATGCCACGTTTTCGCGGTATCGACAAGCCCAGTCACACTTTCGGGTTCCCAAATTTCGTACAGCCGTCACAAACCCCAGGTCCGTTCGAGCCGCCAACTTCTATGGTAGCTTAGTGGGGTGGCCCCCTGAAATATTTTATGAATCCTGTTATTGCTTTGTCGTGAAAGCCTCGTTGGGTTTTGATTTGGTTTTTCCGAGGTTGATCGTGTGTGTGTGTTGCTATTTGTGCACCCCTACAGGGTAAATCTTTCTGAACGTCGTGTCCGTGGTTATGGACGACTTGGAGCACAGTATCTCGATCATAGACAAGCATAACTAAAGTAGTGCTATAAATTTGACTTAATATGTGACTAGTAATCAGCTTCACTATAATGGAATGGATAATAAAAGTGCCAACAACTGGTGGAACTGGGGTGTATCGTGTCATGTTATACCTGCCTAGTAAGTATCGCAACTCCAATGGAATGAAATAAAAGTGCCAACAACTGCTGGGTTTGGGATGTCACATGCTAATTGTATCTGACTAGTAAGTACTGCAACTACCACTGAATGGTTAACTAAAACTACCCACTTCTTATGCTATCAGGATGACTCATGATATCTATATCGGACTAGTAAATGCTACAACTATAATGGAATGAATAAAACTGCCAACTATGTGAGTTCCTCGGTTTGACTCTCTCGTTTGGTCTCGAGGGGGAATACCAGGATGGGTATGATTGGTGTTAGTATAAGTTTGGTTCCTAATAGGTCTTTCTTATCTCTCTCTAATAGCCGATAGTTGTATTGAGTCTCTATAGGTTATTTAGCGCATGCTTCACTGCCGCTTCAGTCCACCATACCTATGTAGGCGAGAGCCGCCGAATTCTAGCCTCGCCATGTACTGGCCTCAGTACTGACGCTCCTCTTTTTCCTTTGCCCTTTGTCGGCACCCCTTTTGTTTTAACAGGTTTGAGATCGACCTCGTTAGCAGGGTTACCCTTCCGGCTTGGCCTGGGCAGGGTTATGGACGCCATTGGTTATTCTTGAGGGCTCTTAGCCCCATTTGCATCTTAGCCGTACTCGGATGTTGTATTGTTTTCAAGTTGATTTGGATCTTTGTATTATATATTCGTATTTTTGACTCATGGAGTCGTTGTTGTATATATATGTTTCTATGGGTTCCATCGTGGACTATTGTGTAATGTTATTACTTTGTTTTCCACCCGCACGCAAGTGCCTGGTGGGCATCTTTGAATCGTTTCTATGCGGGTTTGGCGGGAATCGCTAAAACTTGCATAGGGTCGATTCGAGGGTGTTACACATGTCCTTTTGTATCTACTTGTCAGAGTTAGAGGAGTTCCAGAACTCAGTGGTAAGTGGTAACAAGCAATTTTCTTTCAAACTACACTGTAAGTCTGTAACCGTTTGTTTAATGTCTAATTCTTTTGTTTTTGGTGCACAGACTGTGCCATGCAATTCAAGGTTCATGTTCAATCTAGCCACAGCTGAATGTGAGAGTGTGCCCTTCAGGGTGCTTGGGCGCGCCTACAAGCTTGACCTCGAGAAAGAAAGAACATGACTATCATGGGAGGTAAAGGATGGAAGCAATTCATTACACAAAACGATCTTACCGGGGAAGCAATGTTATGTTTTTCTTTGACAGGACCCGTGCCGAGGATAACTGTTCTCTATATCTATGGTCTTTGTGGCGAGGAAGACGTATATGAATCTACGGTTATCGCCCAAAGATGCCACCTTACTGATGATGAGAAGGAACACCTCCTAGCTACCCTACCGCCAGTCAACACCTTCATCGGGGTTCCATTTGTGACCCGTTTGACAAGGACAAATCTTGTCCAATATAAGATGGTATGGCAACTACCTTTTGTTTGTTCCTCGTATAGCTCCATATATAACTTGTGGTGGTCGTCGTCTAACATGATTACTTCTTCTTTTTAATCCACGGCGCGACATCGTAGAGATTACCTACGAAAGTGGTTTCCTCCATGGGCATCCCTGATGATGGCGTGGCTAGAGTATAGCTAGGAGTTTTGGACATGACCCCAATTGCATACAAGACTAACCTAGATGGTCGTGCCGTCTTCAGCAATCAGGGGTGGAAGAAATTCCATGAGAGTGAAGATGATCTAAAGGTTGGACAAGCCGTGCTAATCACTAGCAGGAAGACCATAGAAGAGATGCTGGACGTGAAGTTTGTGTTCAAGACCATCTAGAGTGTAGTTGTGGTTGGGAACTGTTAAGCTTAACTAGTACGACGTAGTATGCAATAGTTAATTAGTCGTTCAAAACCTAGTGAAGTCTGTGTTCGAGACCATTCACTTCCCCTCGGAATGTCGTCATGCAGACTAGAAACATATCAGGTGGTAGCGAATACATTCCTTCTCCAAATGATTCATTGATTTGCCCCATTGGGGTGCTCTCATCGACCCATGCAATAATATCGGGATAATCTGTGCAAACGAACACCATCGTCGGGGACTTCGTCACGATGATAGATTGCAGAAGATCAGATGGTATGTGTGCTTGAAACTCAGTGTTAGACTTATGAGTGATTGGGTTTAGAAGCTGAATCTTGTACGGCTCCACCCTCTGAGCAAGCACGATGATCCCACGAGAAACACTGACGAAGTAGAATCTTTTGGAAGAAGAGGACATCAGTTAGCACTAAGATGTTTACAATGGAAAATACAAATAAATGAATGTTATATATATCGAATGTGAATGTGAACTTGCGATGGACGTCCATTAGATTCGTCCTGAAGCAACGACCAGTGGCGAGGTTGAGGAAGGTGAAGTTGCCAATGTCTAGAAGTGTGTGATCTATCATGATCCAGTTGTTGAGATGGAATTTGGGCACCTTTAAAGTACGACGCCACTCGGTGCAGATTTCTCGACAAGTAGCATAGGTGTCGACGTACTCCTCTTTCTCCAGCAAGTAGCCGACGATCTTGCGAAGTGGGTCGTCCGGGAGATCGGACTAGTTCCTCTTCATCAGGCTGCTGGCCATGGCTTATGTGCAGGAATGTTTTGACCGAGGAAGAAAGAAGAAATACCACTGTAAGGAGAAGAAGAAGTAGCAAAGATACGAGGGAGACGAAGCGGAACTGCCACTGCGAGGAGACGAGGAGAAGAGGGAGAAGAATCAGAACTGCCACTTCAAGTTTGGATCAATGGGCTTTTTTCGGAACTAGCGTGTGAAATAGCCATGCACCGCATGCAAGTTTTGATGAAACAGACTGCCATATGGAACCGGCTAAAAGATCACCCCTAGATTCCGTGAAGTGCTACCGTGCATAGTGCGCTGACATGTGGGGTTGAAGCACGGAGGAAATGGTCGATGCAAAAAAAAGTGTCGAATATGTGTCGTGATGAAATCCACAACGAATTTTGCACCAGAGGAAATGGAAAACTGGGCTTCAGGGCCTGGGACAAAATCTGCGACGAATTTGCCACGACAAAACCAAGGAACGTCATGGATAACCTGGCTGGAGGGGCTTGGAGCTCGTTGTGACGAACCTTTCTAGAACGCCAGGGATCTATGACGTTTTTAGGTCGCGTCATAAAAAAACGTCACGGATCGTCCAGATTCCTGTAGTGGGAGGACTGGGTTTCCCGAGTACAATGACACTTATAGAAGCCGATCGAGAGCAAGGAAGCGGCAGCAGGAGCAAGAGGTTGACCGGTTGGCGAAGGTAGAAAGAAAGAACGAGGAATTGCAAGCCAGTTTGGAGTGGTAGAAGGAGATGATTGACGAAATTAGAGGACTGTGCCGACAACAAGATACTGCATTCGATAGTACCAGCCCATCTCAGCGGAAAAGCGGCGTGGCTTCCACAGATGCACCGATGATGGATGGTCCACTGATGATGGTTGGTGCACCGATGTATCGCTAGCCCGTGGATGAAGTCAAGGGGAAGACAAATTGTGAGCTACATCTATCATTGAAGAACATATCCGTGAAGATGGTGGTTGGATTTGCTTTACCTTGTGGACCAGAAGCGACCTACCATGGTCGTCAGATTTCAGCAGGTTATGCTTGTGTCGGTGTGGATGAAGTTCAACCGGGATTTCAGTCACTAGAGCTTGACATCACTGGAGGTGAAGGGGAGACGGCACTGGGAGAAATCATGAGTGGCTTCATTCTATGGAACAAGCATCGTGTTTCCTAGCTCGGTGCCAAGGCCACCATCTCCTCCAAGTAGCAATCCACCACCTCTAAGGCCACCGTCTCCTCCGAGTAGAAATCCACCAACTCCAAGTCCACCCTGCTGAGAGGGACCACCCCAGCGCGAGTCCATCTCGATCTCCGGTGCCTCAGCCGACTCTGCCCACTAACTCCCAGGGGAAAAGCGGAACAATACCACTGCCTCCGTCGACTACTCCCAGGCGGTTCCTCCCAAGTTACCTTACAAAATGACTGATGCGGAAACCACTGCGGTTGTGGCTGCCGATGTGAAACGCCAGTTGGCACCAAAACAGCCCCAGCCAAAGGAGAAAATAGATCCAAAAGTCGTACATCACTTTGTGGAATTTTTGAGCGAGCACTAGGACATGTGGAAAATAGGCCATCCGACTATGACCGCTGTATTCAGAAGTCATTCAGAAGTGCACGCAGAAAAATGTTCCCCAGCTCGGAGAACAAGAAGTACAATCGATCCCCCGCTAAAAGGAAAAAATATGTTATATTGCTACAGAAGAGGGTATGACAGTTGCTAGGTTGCTAGGCATCGAAGATGTCCCCATGGCTGAGGTAGCACGGAAATTTGTCTGCGGGCAACCTCTAGTCAGACCTGAACAGATCCCTCTTCTACTAACACAAATGCGAAGATTGCGTGAGTGCTACATGAAATTTGTAGAGAAAGAGCGAGAAAGGCTCATGGTGGATGTTAGAAATGAGCATTTCTTCCGTGAAGACTAGATAGCTATTGAGATTCAAGAATTTTTCAGTTATACAATCAAGACGCCCTCGACAAATCTCTCATCAGTTGCTATTGTGTATAAGTGATTTATTTCTGTAATTAAGTCTCTAGCTCAGCTATATTCTTTTATAATTATCATCACTATATTATTTTGTATGCTATTATGCAGAATGAAGATTCTCAATTGTGAAAGACAGGGAATCTTTGATGTTGGGTTTGTTGACCTATATATCGTTAAATTTTCTATGATACGAGACTTCCCCAAGGACATAGAGGATAACTTGCTAATGTTTATAAAGAACCAAAATTCCTATTTAGAAATACTATTTACTTACAACTTCGGGTGAGTGTTACTCTCTTGTACACATTCACTTTTGCTTACTCAATGTTAAGTGTAATTGACGAGTTATGCATCACTGCGTATATAAACGTGCGCAACTTTCACTGGATCCTGCTAATCATTCAAGTTGATGATGGAAGAGTTGAAGTCATGGACTCATTAGATAAATACCCTCGGGAGTACAAGACCCTGATTATGATGCTCCAGAAGTAATTTCAATCATTATCGCACTATATCGGTCCCTTTCATTCATTTCATGATATCAAGTAATTAATAACTCATTTATTCATTTTCTTTGTCATGCAGGGTTTGGAAAAAGTTCATTAAGAACGAAGCCAGTGAATGGAATATCAACTGACTTTTCGATGGATCAAGGTAAGTAGTCCTAGCTAGCTAGGTCCGCGCATCTCTTTAATGCTAGTTTCAATACCATTATCATGCTTTATTATTATTTGATTGGATTATATTCTCGTAAAGTGCTCGAGGCAGCCACCGGGGACTAATTTATGTGGATACTACGTCTGCGAGTTCCATCCCATGTCGATCAGTGAGCGGAGGAGAGATCTAAGACAAGTTCAAGTACGTAAACAATATATTCACAATTTTATTTTATGACCATCAATTGTGTTAAGTTTCATTCATAATGTTTTCTATGATGATTGATATAGTCATATTTATCCCCTTTAAAGATCGAAGATATGCAAGAGAAGCTCCTACCAAAGGACCGTGTACTAGCAATACAAGAGGAATTGACGGGATTTTTTCTTAGGGAGGTCATAGATGAAACGGGTGAACACTATTGCCGCTAATGCCTCCATGTAATGTAATGATCTTCATGTAATTAAATAGGATATATATGTATGCTCATAATCGAAATTGTAGATATATCATCTCTCGGCATGTCACTTACGCCAAACCTTTCCCTCCTCTACAGATCCTCTCGCCATGCAGTGAATCCGCCCAAAAAGCTATCGTCGTAACCTGCCATCAAGATCGCCATCTCGCCGTGGCAGCTTAATCCCCAAAACATCTTGCCATGGAGAGCTCCTTTAGTCCCGGTTCATAACACAAAGCGCGACTAAAGGTCCTCCATCCCCCTCTCTCGACTGCGGCCACATGGAGTGCATTTAGTTCCAATTCGTAATACAACCAGGACTAAAGGGGGGCTATAGTCCTGATTTCATAGTCCCGGTTGGATAACCGGGACTAGGGGCCATCCCAAACCGGGACTAAAGGCCCGTTTTCTAATAGTGTAGGATGAATGTGCCACATGATCACAACAGCCGAAGGCTAGGGTGATGCCGCTGTGTGGACTCCGATGTGTTAGAGTTTGTAATCGTATGTGTACGTGTACGGAGTAGTACTCCGACATACATGTACAAACACATGTATATGCCACGTATGGGGGCTGTTCCATACACTATATAAACACGCAACCGATGCCCCTACGAGTACGCATCATTCCACCACTTTCCACATGGTATCAGAGTAGGCCTCTTCCTGCATCTGGCTGTCAAAACCCTAAACCCCAATGCCATGGCCACAACCATGCCGTTGCTGCACCTATCACCGCCTGCCTCCAAGCCAAGCCCAAACACACAACCATCAAAACCCTCCGCCATCGCTGTCGATCTTCCATCATCGGCCGCATCGAGATCCAAGTCTAAATACACAAGCCAAACACCAAAAACCTAAACATCTTTGCCTTGCCTTCTTTGTGCCGCCACCACATCGAGCCAAGATCTATGACACCGACGACATGCCGCCACCGCAGTCATCTGCCGCTGCCGGGCCTACAACAATGACACACCCACGGCCCCTAACACCGGATCGCATCAATTTAATGGCATCCCCTTCATCTGCCACGGCATTAGCCACTGCCCTTGGAGCACCTCCCACTCAGCTACTCACCTCCAAGAACGCCTTAGTATGGAAGGCTCTCGTAGTTCCCACCCTTCATGGTGCCCGAGTTCTCGACCTCGTGGAAGGATCTGAGGAGGCACCCGATGAACAGCTAGAGACCAAAGACATCAACAAGAAAAAGGTTACAATCGAGAACCCTGAGTATTCCTCCTGGATCGCTCATGACTAGCAGGTTCTCCGCTGGCTTCTGAACGCACTATCTTAAGACGTTCTGGCACATGTGATTGGATTGGAAACATCTGCTGAAGTGTGGGCTTCTCTCAACACTCATGATTCTAGGACGTCAAAATCTCGAGCGCAACGTCTCCGAGGTGCTCTCAATGACACCAAGAAGAATGACCTCTCTGCTGAAAAATACTTTGCAAAGATGAAGACGTTTGCCTATGAACTTGCTGCTGCAGGTAAACCCCTTGATGATGATGAGCTTCTATGTTATGTGTTGTACGGTCTCGTAAATCCTACAACACGCTGATCACTGTCGTTCATGCCAATCTCAACACTGCGCTAGCTGATTTATTTGATCAAGTCCAAGTGTATGATCACATGAACAAGACTGAAGACGTGGGATTCTCTTCATCTGCTAACGTGGCTCGTCATGGTGCTCCTCTACCGCACGGCTAGGAATGCTGGCATGATGACCGCGGAGGTCAAGAACGCTGGTGCGGTGAGCGTCCTCGACAATAGCATGATGATCGTGGCCATGACAATGACCGTGGCCGCCAGGAGTATCGCGACCGCCATGATGACCGTGGCCGCCGTAATGACCGTGATTGCCATGATGACCACGATCAACGTGATGGAGGTGGCTATTAGGGCCGCCATGATGGAGGTGGCTACCAGGGTCGTTGGTATGATGATGACCGTCCTCGTCGTCGTGATGATAGGGACAAACATGATGATGGTGGGAGGCGTCGTGATCATCAGCCCACTCCCTACATGGATACCACATGTCAGATATGCTTCATCCATGGGCATCCTGCCCGTGACTGCTGGTGGTGCTACAGTGATGACCGTGGTGATGGAGACCGTGGGAATAAAAGTGCAAATTATGCTTATCATGGTAAATTACAAATTGGTACTATGATACTGGCACCACTGATCACGTTGATGTAGAACTAAAAAAGCTTTCTACACATGAAGTCTACAATGGACAAGATCGTGTTCGAACTGCTGAAGGCACAGGTATGCACATTAGTTATATTGGTCGTTCAATTTTGCGCACCCCTCATAATTCCTTCGATCTTAATGCCATACCACATGCTCCTAGTGCATCTAAAAATCTTTTATTTGTTCATAATTTCACTCTTGATAATCATGTCTTTATTGAGTTTCATCCTTTCTTCTTTTTATTAAGGACCAAGCAACATGATGAATTCTGTTTAAGGGCCCATGCTATGGAGGCCTTTATCCCTTGATTTCCATCTCAAATGAGTCCTCCAAGCATGCTTTCATCACAATAACGCCATCATCCTCTACATGGCATCGCCGTTTAGGACATGCATCTTCATTCGTGGTTCAACAAGTTCTTAGAAGGAATAAAATAGCTTACACACCTAAAATTACTCCATATGCTTGTGATTTTTGTCAGTTAGCTAAGAGTCACCAGTTTTTCCATATCCCATCTCCACCAGTACATCCATTGTTTCCTTTGAGCAGGTTTTCTCTGATATATGGGGTCCTGCTCCACTTTCTGTTGGAAAACATGCATATTATGTAAGCTTTATTGATGACTTTAGCAAGTTAGATTTATTTGCTCAAAAAGTGTTCTGATGTTTATCAAGATTTTCTTAAATGGCAACCCTATGTTGAGCACAAGTTTGATAGGAAAATTATTACTATGCATACTGATTGGGGGGAGTATGAGAAACTCAATGCCTTTTTTCAAAAAGTGGGTATCACCCACCATATCTCATGTCCCCATGGCCATCAATAAAACGGTTTTGCTGAAAGAAAACACCATTATATAGTTGAGGTTGGCCTAATACTTTATGCAAATGCTTCCATTCCTCTCAAATATTGGGATGAAGCTTTTCTCATCGCCACGTTTCTCATAAACTTTCTCCCCAGCAAAGTTATCAATCTTGAGTATCCTACTGAACGTCTCCTTCAAGTCACACCTAATTATGATGCTCTTCGAACTTTTGGTTGTGCTTGCTGGCCCAATCTTCACCCCTATAACACACGGAAACTTGCTTCGTTGGTTATAGTCCTCTACACAAGGGTGTTAAATGCTTAGATGTCTCCACAGGTCGTGTTTATATTTCTCATGATGTTGTTTTTTATGAGAATGTTTTTTCTTTTGAAGCCCTTCATCCAAATGTTGGTGCCCTTCTTAAAAAAGAGATTCTACTTCTTCCAGCATCCACTTACAATGAGGGTGCACATAATATTGATGATCATATGCCTACTATTGTGCCTACTACCTTGCTTGTTTATGATGCTACAAAGGAAAATACACATGCAGCTGAAAAATTTGTCCAAAACGGTACTTCACATCACCCAGAATCTTCATCTGAAATTTTAGCAGAAAATGACGAAAGCTCGTCATCCGAGGACGTGGACTCCGAAGCTGATTCTCCCACACCCTCCTCGGTCCACGCGCTTCCGCCTCTGGCCCTGCGTCGCCCCCGCCCCGCGCCCCTGCGCTGTCTCTGTCACGCACGATAGCGCCCTCGGGCCCCGTGCGTGCAAATGATTTGAGCCATGATTGCTCTCCTGCTCCCGGATCTTCTGCGCCGACCAATGCTGCTGCTCATTCTGCTGCCCCAATTGCACCTCCACCTGAGCCGCGTACTCGTCTCCAAAAAGGTATCCGACAACCTTAAAAGTACATTGATGGCACTATCCATTATGGCATGTTTTCTTCCATAGGAGAACCTCGCACTCTGTCCTCTGCTCTCAATGATGCCAAATGGCGAGCTGCTATGAAAGAAGAGTATGATGCTCTAATGACAAATAAAACCTTTAGTTTGGTTCCCTCTAGCAAAAACAAAAATATCATTGACTATAAATGGGTCTACCACATCAAACGACATGCAGATGGCTCTACTGATCATTATAAGGCTCGGTTAGTGGCCAAAGGATTTAAACAAAGGTATGGAATTAATTATGAAGACACTTTTAGTCTAGTTGTAAAGATAGCCACCATTAGAATTGTTCTTTCCATCTCTGTCTCTCGTGGCTGGAGTTTATGGCAGCTTGATGTCAAGTATGCGTTTCTTCATGGTGTTCTGGAAGAGGAAGTTTATATGAAACAACCACTAGGTTTTGAACATCCTGATGCACCTCATCATATTTGCAGACTTGACAAAGCTTTGTATGGTTTGAAATAGGCTCCGCACGCATGGTATTCTCATTTGAGCTCCAAGTTGCATGATCTTGGTTTTCTACCCTCCAAAGTTGACACTTATCTGTTCCTCTACCACAAGTCTGGTGTTATAATATTTGTTTTGATATATGTTGATGACATTATTGTTACTAGCTCCTGTGATGATAATATCTCAGTCTTGCTCAAGGATCTCAATGATAACTTTGCTATAAAGGATTTGGGTGAGCTTCATTTTTTCCTTGGAATTGAGGTAAAAAAGATGTCAGATGGTCTGTTGCTTACACAAGAAAAATATGTTAATGATATTTTAGCCAAATGTGGCATGCTTGACTGCAAGTCAGCCCCTACACCACTGTCCACATCCGAGCCATTAATTCTTCAGGATGGTACACTGCTTGGTCCTGATGACAACACACAGTACAGACGTATAGTTGGGGCTCTCCAGTACCTGACTCTTACTCGTCCAGATCTGCGTTCTCTATTAACAAGGTCTGTCAGTATCTTCATGCACCTACAACAGCTCATTGGACTGCCGCTAAAAAAATTCTTCGATATGTTAGGGATACTTCCCAGCTTGGTATCACTTTTCAGAAATCTTCATCCACGCTTCTCAGTGCATTTTCTGATGCAGATTGGGCTGGTTGTCTTGAGAATCGTCGTTCCACAGGTGGCTTTGCTATTTTTGTTGGTCCAAATCTGGTCTCATGGAGTGCTAGGAAACATGCCACTATCTCTCGCTGACGTACTGAAGTTGAATACAAGGCCTTAGCCAATGCTACTACTGAATTAATATGGGTTGAAGCTCTTCTCACCGAGCTCGGTGTCAAGCTGAAGGAGAAGCCCTGCTTGTGGTGTGACAACTTAGGTGCTACCTATTTGTCTGACAATCCTGTTTGCCAAGCTCGCACCAAGCTACATTGAGATTGATTATCATTTTGTTCGCGAACAAGTTGCAAGCAGCAATCCAGATATCAAATTCATCTCCACCAAAGATCAGCTAGTTGATGGTTTTACTAAAGCTCTTCCTGCTAAAAGTCTAGATGAGTTCAAGCGCAATCTAAACCTCTCTCGTGGTTTAGATTAGGGGGGGGTCTTAGAGGTTTTAATCGTACGTGTACGTGTACGGAGTAGTATTCTGACGTACACGTACAAACACATATATATGCCATGTATGGAGGTTGTTCCCTACATTATATAAACACACAACCGATGCCCCTACGGGTACGCATCGTTCCACCACTTTCCCCACGATGTAGATATAACCTCTAACAATAATTTTTTGCAACGTCATAGAGACCCACTCTAAGTTAAAAAAGAGGGCAAGAAATCATGAAAGATGGATAGATGCAAAGGGTCATGTGTTTGCTGCCAACAAAGAGATATAATCGGAGAAAGCACAGCTATTATTTTGGCAATGTATAGTTTATTATTAAGTAGTATTATTATGCCTAAAGCACAGCAGACATTTTCTTTTGAGACGTAGAACTAGAGTAGACATATGTGGTGTTGGTCGTGGTCTAATCCTCCGTAACGGCACGTCTTGTGCTCGATGAAGTGGAGAGCTTGGCCGCCTCGCGTGACCTCCACGCCGGTGAGCATGGCCGCACTGTGACGCCTTGCGCCCTTGATGAAGTTGGCAACACAGAATCATCCAAATACTTGTCGTGGCCCTTGGGTGCTGTGAATCCCCACTCGTGGCTCACAACGGGCGGCTGGGCCTCGCTGGCCTGTTGCAGGTCCGCGGCGACTCGCCGACCGCCGCGTAGGCTTCGATGGAGCCATCGAGTAGGTCGTCTAGTTGGCCCTCTGGCTTCACGTAGGGCGGCGGCGGGATGGAATGCCACTCCATCTCCGACCTTGGCCACCCGTTGGTGTTGTCGACGAGCGCCTCGCTCGACGGAGTGCCCGAACGGGTGGGGCATCTGGCTCATGACCAACAGGTCGTCCCCGACGGCGAGCGACACGGGGTGCTCATGCTTAGGACCCTTTATGCTGGGCAACGCGTAGACGGCCCGCAGAGCGTCGTCGTACAGGAACGCGCTGCCAAGGTAGTCGGAGGCGACGATCTTATCCTTGGAACGGCCGACGATGGTGAAGTCCATCGGCCAACATGCCTTGGATGGAGGGTAAAAGTTCAGGGTTGGGCGAGGCAGCCGATCGAGCTTTGATCACCGTCGTCGTCGTCGCCGCCGCCGCCGCCTCAGCTTGAGGTCGGTCACCATCCTGCTTGTTGGAGAAGAAGAGGCGCGACGGATTGATTCGGTGCACCGTGTACAGATACTGCGACACAGGGAGCAACGGGTACTTCATGTTTCTTTGGAGCACCATATAAAGAAACGCCCGACTCATTCTCTGCAGATTGGCTTGCGAGCTAGCTAGCTGGCTACGCTACGGGCTACCATTGCCGGCCGTGCCCTTTTATGTCTGCGTTCATTAATTCACTGTGAATATATACGTGTTGATCCAGCATATAACTTTTCCATATGCATGTGTTGACTGCGGCGAATCCCTGAATTGACGCCTCGCGTTGCCTTTACTTGCAAGTAATCGATCCCATCCAAATTTTACTACGTATCTACTGGTACGTTTGTTTAGAGAAACTATTTCATAGCTGAGTGCTTTTTTGGGGGAACGGAGGCAAAAGGTTTGCCAGGTCTCAGGGATAAAAAAAGAGTTCACTTTTGCTCCCGTGTCCTCGTCCTGGGGAAACGGTTTGAAGCGGAGTCGGTACGGACGGCCATGATTGAAACTTCAGACGGTTAGGATCAGTGCGGGTTTAAGGATCCAATCGGTATTGGATTCTCTAGGGAATTCTCTAGGGAAACCCGCTACGGCGCGTCTGGACGATGCGTTGTATGACGCGGGCATACACGCGTGGACGTACAAATACAATAATGTGTACGGAGTACGTATAATACAGAGTGACGTCATCAGACGTACTGACATTATCGGAACTGAATCATCCCGTCGTATAAAAGGAGCCCCTCGGCCACGATGCTGGTCGGGGCAGCGTCACTGCTCCAGATGCGATGGAGGTTGCTGGAGGTGCGGCTCGTGGTGCCGCGCGTGTTGTGGCCACGTCGGTAGGGTTCATCACGACGGCGGCAGGTCGGGAGGATATTTCTCTGTTAGATCTGAATGCAGCGCCCGTGCACGTCACCGATGAGCTTGTGTTGGGGAACCCGCCGCCTCTTCTCGTGGCTGAGGTATGTGCCTTCTATCTTTAGGGTTTTTAGGTTATGATGCGGAGTGATTTTCTTTAGGTAGGTGTCATTTCCATTAGGGTTTTTTGCATCGGCGCTTGGCACCGCATTCTCCTCCACTCCCTAGGAAATGTACAATGCGGAGTCAAGTGGAGGGCGCTTGCAATATTTTCCCAACCAATTAGCACTTAGATCACCAGAACCCGGACTAGATGCGGTCGCTTGTAGCAAAGCTAGTTTAGCGCCTAGAGTTAGAGCCCAGGATTGGGAAATTTTTGTAATTTTGTAATGTTTATTTTGTTGTCTATAATTGCCTGATTAAGGGAGACGCTAGAACTTTATTTCCTTTCTATTTTGTAGTATTATGTCAATTTTTTAGCCTGCCTCTAGTAACCATGTACTTGTAATTGTTGTGCAAAGCCATGTGATCTGAAGCATTTGTTAGTCCAATTTGCTAAAGACTAGATGGTTGTGTTATGACTTGTCCAGATTGTACTGACTAGTATTCATGGATTAGGATTAATATTAGGATTATATTTTGCTTTAAGATGACATGGTAATAACCATGTACTGTCACATTGCAATAATCTTGCATTGTTTGTTGTAGTGCAATGCCATGTGTTCTGAAGCTTGTACTTTGCTAACCATGTACTAGAAATCGTAGTGCAAATCCATGTTAGTCTAATTTGCAAAAGAGCTAAACAAATTTTCATATGTTATGACTTGTGCAACTGTTACTCACTAGTATTCATGGATTAGGATTAGGATTAGATTTTGCTTTACTATTACATAGCAATAACCATGTAGTGTCGCATAGCAAAAACCTTCCACTATTTGTTGTAGTGCAATTACATGTGTTCTGAAGCATGTAATTTGCTAAAGAGCTAACATTGACTAATATATTTGCATGTGTAATGTAGCATTTGATTATTGAAATTTGATTTATTCTAAGATTTTTTCATAGAACAAATTGCATTATGAATCACTGGGTTGATGTTTACTTGTAGTAAAATTTCATTATTATGCATTTTATAATTTGCAATAGCAACTTGGGCCTAACTGTATTGCACGTTGATATGTTGGGCATAGGAGGAGGAGGGAATATGACTCTGATGGCCATGATTCAGTGAGTATTTACAATTTTGCAAATGTTTTCATATTTCAGCTAATTGATATGCTTTTTAGTGCATCTTATAACTTCTTTCATTTGTTCATTTCTTGTAGTATCGTTCTGATGATTCTATCAGATCTATGGACAAATGGAACTACAAGACCTACACTGACATAGAGGAGGATAAGTTGTGGAAGAGGGGTGGTTTCCTATGTCATGGCTGATGGGAGGACCTACAGATGCCCATTCTGCAAGAATAGCAAGAAGCCAAAAGGATGGCTTGAGGGTAGCACTGGTGCTGCATGTTCGAGAGTTATCTATGCATGGTAAAACTATGCACGAGAAGTGCCAGCGTGCTGCCCTCCTGAGGGTTCTTAAGTATGGGCAGTGAAGAATCTAGCTGATGATGGCACATCATCTAGTATATGCAGAGATGATGTTTATTTTGCAAAATTAGTGTAGTAATCTTATGGACTTGTCCTTCTAGTTGACTGCTAGTTAACCTAGAACTCCTAGTATATTATGTAAGTTTCGACTATGTTTGAACTTGTTTCGTACTATGGAACTAAGGGGTATGGTATGTTTCTACTTATCTGTGCTGGTCTATAATTCTATGTTTCTACTTGTTTTGCTGGTCTGTCGCGGCGGGAGAAGTCTTGCACATGTCCACCTACATGGAACGCACCTTGGCATGCCATGTCCCTTGTCGTCGCTGCTCAGGTCTATGTCGCGGCGGGAGAAGTCTTGCACGGTGACGATGACGGCATCCACATCGGCTGCCCAAGTGTCGCGCCATTGATGGCACAGGGACTACGACATGGTTGGCACTGCCTCTCACTGCAGTAGGACGATGCTCCCCACGTGTGTTCGCAACATTGTCCTCCATGGCTAGGCCAATGCCTTTTTCATCAACCTGCCCGTGTTGTCGACCGACCAATTGTTTGTCCATGTGATTTGCACATGGGGAGGATGGGTTGATCAATTGTTTGTTCATGTGATTTGCACCGTATGAAGTGATTTTGCCAAGCTATTGCCATTTTACTGCCATCCAGGCGTTAACACCGAGCGCATGCCATTGACACTCGTCGGTTGTCCGAGTAAAAGAATCAACACAAACATCTACCTGGGCAGAGAGCACGGCAGCTCCTAACACTAGCAAGAATTCATTGAGAAAATTCCTTATTTGGCACTACCTTAAATTTCAGTTCCTTATTTGACACTCGAGAACTTTTTCTTCCCTATTTGACACCATGCCTAAAATTCTTTCCTTATATGACATTCTAGTACATTTTAGTCAGAGATGGTGTTAAGTGGGACTGTAAGAAGACATATTTGCCCCTGGTTCATTACGTCACTACTTTTTCTACATGACAAAAGGAGCAGTAGTTTTCCACATATATAGACCAAAAAAGACAAAATGATGTGATCGTTTATTTTTTCTTCCCCCATCTTAAAAAAAGAGTACTTGCGATCTGCATAGCAGCGCTCAAAATAATCGGTCGTCCCGTTCAAAAATAAATTGGTCGTGCGAAAATATCACGTTTCTGGGCCCATCTTGTTGTTGCGCACGATCTCTCTCTCCAAATTATTCCCATACCAATTCTCTCACCGAAATACGAGATGCCCTTATTCTTCCCAAAATTTCCCCCCAAATCTTAAACTTAATAACAGATCTGGAATACAAATCACGAAATCAGGAATTTCGAAGCCTAATTCACCGCCCCATCTTATTCCCTTTGTTGGATTTGAGCACGAGCTTGCTCAGTTAGGATTGGGAACAAACAAGCACGCAGGTGCTCGTTGGCTTCGAGCACTAGCACGTCGGTTGGCTAGCCGAGTCAAGCTTGCCGCCGTCCTTAGTTGGTCGCGCACTCTCGCTCATCTTCATCTTCATATTCCACGAGCATGCACGCCTTCCCTTTCCCTCTGTTCCTCTTCCCATTTTCCTCTCTACTATGTTTTTCTGCCTGAGGAGGTCACCACCGGAAGCCCTCCACCAGCTCGGCCTTCCCGCTGCCGGCAGAGCTCGCTCCACTCTGCCGCGTCACCTTCCGGCTGCCGCATTCACCGTTGGCGCCACGCCTACCCCTGCTCCTTCCTGTACACGGTGGCCGTCCTAGCGAGCCGTGGCGACGTCGAGGAAGATAGCTGATGTATTTTCTTTTGATTGACTCTTTTTTTCCAGCGTTGCATACTAGTATTGAGGACAGGGCTAATTCGGTCCAAGATAAAAAAATTGACCGCACAAACTAACAGAATGGACGGCAAAGAAAGAATTTTATGTATGGTGCCGAATAGGGAAGAAAAAGAATTCTTGTGGAATCAAAATTTCAGGTAGTGTCAAATAAGGAACTCTCTCGAATTTATTAATGTTCACATTCAAATTTGAAGGAGATTTGATATTGGAAACATGATTGCTACGTTCTTCGTAAGGCTATTGCGTTAGGACACCAAACTTCAGGGATGAAATTGTGATGTGATCTTATTTGTAATTGTTTATAGCTCAAAACAAGGTCCCATAATACACGGCCACATTGCGTACTCCGTCTCTGAACTTAGTACTCTGTCCAGAGCAAATTGGCGGCGAACAAAGGGATACTGTTATATGTTGATCCAAATTCTACAAAGTAAAGCCCAACTTCTGAAGAAGCGGAGCGAGGCCTGTCGCCGGAGGCTTGGGCCGATCAGATGTTTCATGAGAGAACAAAGCATATTGATATCAAGTACCATTATGTTCGTGACATTGTTGCACAAGGTACACTAAAGATATGCAAGATAAGCACTCATGATAACCCTGCTAATATGATGACAAAGCATGTATAACTGTTTAGCCCTAGTGGTTGTTGACGCCGAAAGTGTTTTGTTTGTTTGTTCAGGAAGATGATTACTGTTGATGCTACAAGAAGGAATTTGTCTCAAGGTGGAGTTTGTTATATGTTGATCCAAATTCTACAAAGTAAATGCCAACTTCTGACGAAGCGGAGCGAGGCCTGTCGCTGGAGGCTTGAGCTGATGCGGTACGGATTGTCGAAGAGCTAGGTTTCCACCGTTATATAAACCTCTTGTAAGCCGCCGACTGGGATAAGTTGCATCTGTAAAATCCTCGGTGTTGTGTAAACACTTCCCATATAGTGAAGTTCTGTTGGCTGGCGCCCGTGGTTATTTTTCTCTCTTTGTTTGAGAGGGTTTTTCATGTTAAATCTGTGTCCCCTTTGCTGTGATTTTATTTTCGTTCTTCGTTATTTGATTGTCGCGAAGCTAACATATACCTTGCCTAGGAACATGGGTTGCTCGGTAGGTAGTGGCAATGGGCATGGAACTGAAGCTAACTCTGCTAGAACATGGTGGCTGGTAGGCAACGGACTTGGTACACAAGGAGGGAGATGGATCGGGGAGAAGAAGTGAGATGTCTCACGACCTTGCAACAGGCAACATGGGAGATATAATGATTTTTTAACAAACAGTGGTGTTCTATATTAAATGTAAAACATTAGACGAAGATTAGATTTATGATGATTCTCCTTAATATTTTATCATTCTTAATTCCAGACAAGGAAAAAAATAAAATAGTCAGTGATACAAATTTACATGCATGAATATAAGTAAATAACCTCAGAAAGGTCCCCTCATATGTAATATTACATGATACATACAATGCTGATTTTTGTGATGCACCCAAAATTATGAGCATGCCTTTGCTTAAAAAGCAAGTTGTAAAATAGTAATATGTTTTTTCTCAAAATTTTATAATTATGCTTGATGTGCATGAGAATACTAAAGTATAGAACCATTTAAATATTTATATTTATATCCCGTAGCAACGCACGGACAATTACCTATTAATTATAAGTTAAAACGGTAATCTCTACCTTCCTCGACTAACTTCGCCCCACTGTCTATACATAAACTTAGGTAAAGGGTGCCCCCATCAAGCCCATTGATCTCACAAATTAGCACTACTAGTACAAGACCCAAACGTGGCAACTAGCCCATTCGGAAGCAGGCGAGCAGCAACAGAGGTCCAACGAACGCATCGTACGCAGCCGCCACAGTTTTCCTTTCTTTTCATCGTCACTGCTGGCCGCAGATGTGCAGTCGTCCAGGGTAGTTTCCAATCACAAAGGCGGTCAAATACAGTATAACCAATGGGGCGGCGATTCACAGAGCAGAGCTATATGGGCGCAGCAAATACGGCCGGCCGGAGTGGCAGCGAGGCAAAGAATTCAAGTTAGTTTACTCCATCACTAATTCTTATTGTCTGAAATTTGCACTCGTTGGTATTTAGCCCATCTCTGAATGTTGGATTAGTTTTTGTCTTAGAAACTATAGAAGTGTTTAGTGTATTTTTAGGGAGAAACTGTAGAAGTAGAATTGTAGGAACTAGAACTACAAACACGAAGATTTATTAGCAAATATTCGGTTGTCCACTTGTGCTTGTGTAAGATATGAAGAGAAAGAGAGCGAGTTCAATTAAAAAAGAGATAGCACAATAATTGGTCCTTGTGACATGATGTTAAAGCAAATCCAATGATTCGCAAGCAAATTAAGAATACAACAATCCTAGTCCTGCTAACGGTGATCTTCGTAATTGTAGAGCCAACTTCAATTAGTATATACGTAATTTCATTCATATCGCAAAGCATAGGGTATATTGTGACTATCTAAACTTTATGATATTTCCTATGGTATGATTCGGTGGTTTTGAACTTTATGGTATGCTTGGACGATGTTTGGATGAAGGTTTGGACTGCGACACCATTTCCATTTTTTGAGCAATATGCCAGGCGTAGGACTTGGACAAGATCGGTGTTCTGAAATCTGAAGTACTACATGTATCTGGAACGGCCAAGCTCAGCTTGTCGTTCGACCCAGGAATTTTCGTCCACCGATTTCTGTACGGTAAAAACCGCTCTACTGATGATGAAAACATGCTGGAGCCGCCGAAACGGGACTGCTAATATCCATGATCAAGTGTCCGGGTTGGTGGTCGCCTGTTTACCCACGTACCCCAGTGTGTCAATAGAGGTGGCGCTAACCAGGATCTCTTTCTGCTTTTTCTCGTCTCTGCAAAGTAAGCAAAGATCCGATCTTTCTCGATCTGGGGTGTCATCGGCAAAAGTTATTTCGAAGACCAGCTTTACTTGTTCATCTTTTTGACTGATCCGCCTTTGAGTGATCGATTGCCATATACAGGAATACAATTATACAAATATAGTAGGAAAGGCCGGCTGCCAATTGAAATCTTGAAAACAAAAAGTTGTGAAAACGACGGGGATGATACATACGTACATACATCACGAGTTTATTGCGGATTTAATATCCTTTGCAGATGGAACTGGTATGATTAAGTGCGGTTGCAGTTAGCTGCTGGAATTGGAGAAGATCAAGATAGATGGGGCCTAGCCAATGGCCGGCCTGTTTTCAAGCTCCAAGCCTATCCATGCATATAGTAGCGGCAGCAGCAGCAGTGCAGTACGTGATTAGTTAGACGTTTCTGCGGCGACCTTTGTCGCAAATTGTGGTGGGACGTGGATGGACTGGATTCAGCTTCACAGTAAACATTTTTTTCAGAGAAACACCGTCGTAATCTTTGTGCTTTGCCAAGACATCTCTGCCCGTAGTTTTCTCTCCCTTCCAAGGTGATGATGCAGGCGGAACACCTTGATAGTTTGGCATTCACGTTAACGCCACTGGATACCTTTTTTTTTTTCAGAACATCCAGAATTGTTTTGATGGATATATGAATATCGTGCATAGCTTGACACCGTTGTGAGTACAAGAGCTTTACCACTGGAAAACAGAAAAAGCGGAGAGCTCTGACTATTCCTAGCTGGACGAATTAAGATGTGTCGCCATGTTGTTATCCCTCTCGAAATAGGCATACGCCCAGCTATATTAATATAGCAACAACTTCAGATCGCTGCTGGACCAGACAATACAACGCCCAAAAGAAAGAACAAAGAAAAAGAAGAGAAAACGAAGAAGAAAAGAAGAAAAAACAAGGCCGATAACAGCGGCTCGACGAAAACGAGTGTGACCCGCCACCGCTATGCCCTCTGGAGAATGTCCACCACTATCCTAGCGCTCCAAAGCGTCGCGTACCAAGCAACATCTCTAAGAAGGAAAGCGACGATACCGACGGTGCTGCCCGGACTGATCCTAAGGTTTCCCCCGATACGCGGCGGGGGGTGGGGAAGAGGTAACCCGACGCCCTTCAGGAACGACGGCAACACCCGTAGGCGTTAACGCGTCGGTGTCAAGTCGGCAAGGATTTCTCCCGACCCCTCAGAAAAACCACACTCCCGGACACTATGGATTGCTCCACCGCTCTCGCCGCCCACTAGCACGCGCCACCATCGCCATCTCACCATGACCCACGTTGCGAGGCTGGACAAACAGAAAGGAGAGGACTTCGGCGAGGATCGACGCTACAGAAGCACGCGGGAGGGAACTGCCTCCACCGTCGGAAGACGGTAACCGACCGGATGCAGCAACAAGGGCAAACCAGGCCCCCTCTGGCCTAGCCGAGCCCGAATGGGCCCGTGAAGCCCTGCCGCCACACTGTAGCAAGGGTGCCCCTGACAACGCCAACCCTAGCCCTAGTCCCTACTCCTCCGACCACCGGTAGATATGTCGCCACTACAGATCTCTGCCACCAAGCAGTAGCACCATCGCCACCGTGCTCACCCGGGCTAGCCGGACCGCCACCAATCCGAGACACACCAACGCAAGCCACCTCCCGGAGCCGCCTCCACCAGAGGAACGCCCGCGTAGACCACCTTCCAAAGCCGTCGTGCCCGCATCCGCATGCTCAAACCCGCATCCAGACCGAGGCATCGAAGACACCGCCCGAAACTACTGCCAGAGCCGCTGGATCTGGGCCCACCTGGCCCAGGTCGACAATAGCGACCGTGCAAGGGCATCGCCGATGTTGACCTCCCCTAGGCCCGCCTAGACCAGGGCGAGGTCCCCAAGGCCCAGATCGGGGCTCGCCTGGCCCCAAGATCTAGCTGCGCCGCCAGCACCTTCGCACTATCGCTGCCTAGGGAGCAAGCTCCGTCGCGCCTACCACTGCATCTGCTGGAACCGTCGTGACTGGAGCGTCTCCGCTGGCTCGAACCACCCTCCACCTCCGCGTCGCGCCTCCCCCCATCGCAACAGAGGAAGCCAGCCGCGACCACCGCCGCCCTCGCCCCCCGCCGTCCAGTCCAACACCCCCCAAATCAGCACGGACAGGGGAGGCCGGTGCCAGATCTAGACCCGCCTGGTCTAGCACCCTCAGGCACACGGGAGACAAACGGCACCTGGGTACCCACGAGATGCCGCCTGCAGAGCCCGCCGGATCTGTGCCCGCATGGCCCTAATCCGATGCCCCAACCATGTTGTAGCCGGGGGGTGGACACCTGCCCTACTACATCACCACGAGAGCCACTTGCGCGCAACGGACAAGGCCTGACCGCACCAGATCGAGCCCATATGGTCCTAGATCTGGTCCGCGAGGCCCCGTCGCCATGGCGCACCTCCGCTAGTCGCTAGCCACATGCCAACTGCATCGCGCCATACCGCCTCCGTCGCCGGCCGGGGGCGCCACCGTCGAGCCCCGCCGCCAACCTCCAGAAGGGAGCCACAAGCACCTGCGCACTACCGCCTGACCGCGCAGTCCCGCGAACCGCTGGCCACGGGAGTGGAGAGAGGAGAACCCACCGTCGTCGGCATCACGCGGGCTTTGCCTGGCGGTGGCAGGGGAGGAGAGGTCGAGGAGGAACGCGAGGGAGGGTGAGGTGGAGCGTCGCCTGGTCACTCACGGGAGCGACCCAGCGACGAAGCGTTTCATGTCCGCTCGCCATGTTGTTATCCATGCAGGCATGGATGATAGAACATGACCCAAAGGAGCCAGCCATGGGCTTGACGTTGAAGATGAGCATGCTAAACACAGACTGATCCCTTCTGGGTGTTGAGATACGTATTGTACTCTGTATAGGTCTCCTTGTACCCTCGGGATTGTACCTATAATTTTCTATATATATATATATATGAGACAGTCGGCCCTATTGGAGCTATGCATTCTCCTCTAATCCTTCTACATGGTATCAGCCTAACCATAATTCTCCTACCCTAGCTGCCACCCCCTCCCCCAGGCGCCCCAAACCCTAGCCGCCGCCCTTCCCCTCCTCCAGGCGCCGCTGGCTTCCCACCCTCCACCACTTCCGCCCCACCCTCCCCACCATGGCCGATCTCTCCTCCTCCAGCAACCCCTTCAACTCCTCCTACTTCGGGAGCAGCAACCCCTTCACCGGCCCCTCCATCACCGTCATCCACGATGTTCTCATCCTCGAGCGCGTGTTGGTGAAGCTCTCTCAAACCGCTGCCAATTTCTTCCCATGGAAGATGTACTTCGGCCTCCTCTTCCGTGAGTATGATCTCCTTGATCATGTCGATAGCACCATCGACCTCCTCGCCATGCCGCACGACTCTGACTGGTTGACAATCGATGCCACCATCATCCGCTGATTCTTCCATACCGTCTCCAACGAGATCTTCTGCATCGTCGTTCGCGACAGCGACACCGTGCACACGGTCTGGACCAAGATCACCGGCATCTTCACTGACAACAAGATCCAGCACGTCATGTTCCTCTAGTAGGAGTTCTTCAGCACCCACCAAAACGACCTCTCCCTCGACGACTACTGCCTCCACCTCAAGAGCCTCTCTGACGAGCTCCGTGACATGGAGTTGCCGATCGACGACAAGATCCTCCTCTCCACGCTTCGGTCGACCTCGGCGAGTGATGGCTCAATGCACGGCGCCCAGAAAAGTGTTGATGGCTCGTGGTTGATGTAGAGCTCGTTGGGAACCCCAAGAGGAAGGTATGATGAGCACAACAGCAAGTTTCCCTCAGTTATGAAACCAAGGTTTAATCGAACTAGTAGGAGCAAGGAAACACCCCAAAGGTGTTACTAGCTGAGCTTTGGTATGCGCACTACCGGTGCTAGTAGCAACGTGAGACCTGCACAACACAACCACGTAACTTTGTCCCCAACTTGCGATGAGGTTGTCAATCTCACCGTGTTTTATGGAAAACAAAGGATTAAACGACGAATGGAAAGAAGTAAAAGTTTGCAGAAAGTAAACACAAAGCAGTAAAAGATTGTAGATTGTATGTAAAGAAAAGGACAGGGATCCATAGTTCACTAGAGGTGGCTCTCCTTAGATAGATAACATGCTGGGTGAATAAATTACAGTGGGGCAATTGACAAACACCGAGAAAGCAATACATGCATATACTAATCATCTTGACTCCTTTGAGACTTGATTGGGCATTACAACATAATACATAGACCGCCATCCAACTACATCTATGACTAATAATCCACCTTCAAGTTATCATCCGAACCCCTCCAAAGATTAAGTTGCAAGCAACAGATTATTACTTTACGAATCAAGGTAAAGTAAACAATACAATTGTTCTATGAACAAAAGATCGTTGTTTTCTCCCTAGTAGCAACAAAGACATCTAGTACCTTAGAGATTTCATCACTTCTCCAGATTACAGAGGCATGAACCCACTATCGAGCATAAATACTAACTCTTGGAGTTGCTAGCATCTACTTGGCCAAGATAGCTACTAACAACGGAAAGCATGCAAGATCTCAAATAACAAAGACATGAGGAATCAATAATCAATCTAAAATAGCATCTCAATATCCATCGGATCCCCGCAAACACAACATGTATGGATTACAAATAGATGATCTTGATCATGAACGGAGCTCACAAGATCTAAACATGAAAGCACAAAGGAGGAGAAACCAGCCATCTAGCTACCACATGGATCCGTAGTCCAAGGATGAACTACTCACGCACGATCACACCGGAGGCTTGCATGGTGATGAAGAAGGCCTGTGGTGAATTCTCTCCAAGGGTGCCGGAAGAGCTTCAGATCCCCGATCTAGGGATGGAGATGACGGCGGCTGCACTCTTTTCGTGGATTTTGATCTGTACTTGGGGTTTTCATCCCGAGGGCAACTTATAGGCGGAAGGAGAGGCCGAGGCCGGGTCGGCGGACCACCTCTGGCGCTGCCCAGGCCTGGCCAGTGGTGGTGTGGCCATCCCCCAGCCCTTCCCCGTCTCGTATTCTGGCACTTGGTCCCTTCCGGAAAAATAGGCACTTTGGCTTTTGTCCCATCCAATTCCGAGAATATTCATTTTCTGACTTTTCTGGAACCAAAAACAGCAGAAAACAGTACCGCAATCGTGGCTCTTGTTAATAGGTTAGTCCAAGAAATCATAATAAAAGTACTCCAAAGTTGGAACAAAACACAAGAAAGTGGATAAAACTAAGCATGGAACATCAAAAATTATAGATACATTTGCAATGTATCAACATCCCCAAGCTTAACTCCTGCTCGTCCTCGAGTAGGTAAGTTATAAAAAGAAAGAATTTTTGAGGTGACATGCACCATCAAAGACTTGATCAAAGTATTTGCAAAACATTCAAGGCTGGGATCATAGTACTTCAATCATAACATGAAAGACAAAGTTCTAGCAATAAGCAAAAAAACTATGATGCAACATGAAAAGGCATAAACAAAAGATTCATGAATAACATGCTTTGCAAGACGTTTGTTTGTTTCACATAAAGAAAACATAGCATCATAGTATTCAGCTTGTCCCTCAATAGAGTAGCAAATATAAATGCATAGGACACCTTCAAAGTTCATAAGAGTGACTAGATACAATAGTTTCAAACAAGCAATAACAAGTTATGCATCAATCAACTAGTCTTGGGACAATGCACATAGAACTAAGAATGGCCACTATGCTCTCAAAGTAGGTGCATAAAGTTAGAAGGTGGAGACTCAATATAATGGTGGAAGAAAGGCCTTTTGTAAAAAGGAAGTAGGGATTCAAGTCTCATAAAGAGCTTCCAAAAATTATGATACTTATAGCTTTCAGCTCTCATTGCCCCTATCATAAGCATCTTGAAGTGATTAAGGTTAAAGTGAACAAACTATGGTGTACATGCTTGACGAAGTATAAGTCAGAAATCTCATGTCCCTTGTATACGAGGGCCGCTCCTCATGCTACTCAAGTTTAGTCACCGGTAAGTTCTTGTCATCGTAAGTACATGTGTATCATTGAGAACCGCCAACGGGGTACCCCTTGCCCGATGATACGGAAGAATCCCCATATCAAAATGACAAGGCAAGCAGACAACGAGCATCTCAGCATTCTTCTTATTTATCATGGGAATATGGTGCTTTTTTTTCTCTCTTTCCTCTTTTCATAATATATCTTTTTTTTTATTTTCTCTTTTTTCTCAATAGGACTCTTTTTTTATAAGAAGAATGCTTCATAGACAGCTCATTATGGTTACGCTGCAGGTTTCCACCATGTCAACATGGATTAGACCAGCGACCCAGGTGTTTCTCTAACACATATACATAACTCCATGGACTTACAAGCTCCCCTTTCATTTCACACCGACGACATCCATATACAAAAGAGCATGATATAAACTAGGTACAAGTACCAAGTGCAATGTTGAAAGCGTTCCCCATGAAAGCATGGTTATGCTAATTCCCAACAAATAAGTGCAAGCATATACAACATAGACGACACAATGGTTCAAGTTATTAGAGGCAATAAAGTAAAGTGTGCCATCAAGTTCGTGAGAGCTTTAATCACTAGTTTTCTCATAACAAGTGGAAGGTAAACAAAAGCATGAATATACTTGGAATAGCATAAGCTAGTAGGTAGGTATGGTGGAATCTTTGGAATAACTTGGTTTAGGGAGTTGGATGCATGAGTGGAACTCATACTTGGTGGTGGAGGCTAGTAAAAGAATGGGAGCGACAAACTAAGAGAGCAATAATGGTCATAATCATGCAGAGCGACAAAACATCATTGATTAAAGCATAAAGTGATACTACAAGTTGAAAACAAAAGGATCATAAAGGCTATGGTGACTTTGGATAGTCATAACATGGTGTGAGCATGTGTCAAGTCAACCCAAATAAAGCATCAAAGGAGAATACCACTATACTATGCTTTAATATGCTAAAACAACGCATGATTCATCCAAGGCATATTAAGAAATCTCAATTGTTTATAACAATTCATGCTACAGCAAAGAATACTAAGCATAAATCCAAAACAATATCAAGCATGGCATGACAAAGCATAGGCCACAGTCAAAAACAAGCTCTTTTTACCACATAAGCATGAACTTTCCTACTCTTTTCCAAACCAAACCAAACTATTTGCAAACCAATGTATGAAAGAGGGGGTCCAACCAACTTATTCAGAAAACTAAGCAAACCAAGCAAACTAAAAACCAAAACGAAAACGAAAAAGAAGACACTCCAAGAGAAACACAACTATGCACGAAACAATAAACATGAAGCGTTTGGAAGAAACCTGGAATTTTGTTGATGAAGAAGGGGATGCCTTGGGCATCCCCAAGCTTTGACGCTTGTACTTCTTGGATATTTCTTGGGGTGACACGCGTTCCATCCCCAAGCTTGAGTTTTAGTCCATCCTTCATCTCATTACTCATTTCTTCCATACACCTGAAAATTTTCCTTCATACAAAACTTCACACAATCTCATTAGCAACATTAGTGCACTTAAGATAAATAAGTCTTAAGTTTCAGTTCTAACACCAAATAAACTTCCATTAGAACACTATATACGGTAGCACTTCCCTCAAAAAGATCAATTCCCCAAAGGAACTCAAGAAGGAACTAACAAGAAGCAAATGCAGAAAATGGCAGAAATCTGTCAAAACAGACCAGCAGGTAAAGACGAATTTTTTCGAAGAACTTCTGTTGCTCAAATCAAAAAGTGTTGAACTAACGAAAGTTAGAAAACAACCTGGGGCAGAAGCACAAACAATTACAGCTCAATCCGACATACAGATCTCTCTCAGAAATTTTTATGGTGAAGCACAGAAATCTGTTTCGGGACAGCAACTTTCCCAATCATTACTTCACTCTCATTAGAGGTTACTCTTGGCACAAAAAGCAAATAAAAAGGATAAGGAGAGGTTATTACAGAGGTAATAACTTCCAAGACTCATCTAAAACTCTTGGGTTATCTCCCAACAAGTACTTTTCTTTAACGTCTTTAAGTTAGGCATAAGAAGCAAAGAAAGAATCAAGTGTTCTCAAATGAAGAACCATTAAAACCAACTTTCTTGCCCTTACCTCTCTTATTTTTATTCTTAACCTTTGGGAAAATGTGATTGTTTGGTGGAGAAGAAAGGTGCATGGTCCCCTTTCCCACATCTATTATTGCTCCAAGGAGTTCTAATAGGGACCTTCCAAGTGTAATTTGTCCTTTTCCTGCACATTCAATAACAAGATAATCAATAGAAATCGTTTTCCCAAGGATCTTTGTAAACACTCCTTCAGCAATTCCAAGAGGTAACATGGTAGTATTATTAGTAAGAGATATTTCTTTTCCTCCTTCAATGAGCCCCCAAGTATTCAGAGATTTATAAATATCTTTGGGCTTGAAAAGTTTCATTGTTTATCTCAATCTTTACTGTAGGGAACCACTTTGATGGTTCAGAGTTTATTGGAACATAATCGTGATGCTCCCTAAGCGTATTATAGCACCCTTCTAATCTAGTAGTGCTAGCCTCAAGAGTGTCCAACCTAGCAAATATTTTTGCGAAAGAAGTATCAGTTTGGCTAGGCAAGTTGTAAGTGAGGATCAATTTCTTTATAGCATTAATGGCATCATCCTCATTACTTTGGAGGAAATCTCCTCCCGCAATAGCATCTAGAGCATATCTATAGCAAAGAGCAATCCCAAGGTAAAAACTGCTAAGGAACAAGCCTTGAATCATTTTAGGCTCGGTCTTTTCATGTAGATCAGAGATTCTAGACCAAGCTTCCTTAAAACTTTCCTCAATTTCTTGTTTAAAAGTGAGAATCATTTTCTCGGGTGACATAGTGATTGGAGCAAGGCTAGACATAGTGGCAACTCAAGGTAGGAACTAATTTTTTTGTGTTTTTCAAATAAGAAAGAAAACAAGTAAAACTAATTTTTTTGGATTTTTTGAAGAACAAAACAAGCAAACAAAGCAAAAAGAAACTAAGCAAAACAAAAAACAACAAAGTAAAGAGATTGGTTATGAGGGACTCCCCTTGTGAAGATGTCCTTGACTTCCCGGCAACGGCGCCAGAAAATCGCTTGATGGCTCAATGCACGTCGCCCAGAAAAGTGTTGATGGCTCGTGGTTGATGTAGAGCTCGTTGGGAACCCCAAGAGGAAGGTATGATGAGCACAGCATTAAGTTTCCCTCAGTTATGAAACCAAGGTTTAATCGAACCAGTAGGAGCAAGGAAACACCCCAAAGGTGTTACTAGCTGAGCTTTGGCAGGGTGCACTACCGGTGCTAGTAGCAACGTGGAGACCTGCACAACACAACTGAACTTTGTCCCCAACTTGCGATGAGGTTGTCAATCTCACCGTGTTTTGCGGAAAACAAAGGATTAAACGTATCGAATGGAAAGAAGTAAAAGTTTGCAGAAAGTAAACACAAAGCAGTAAAAGATTGTAGATTGTATGTAAAGAAAAGGACCGGGATCCATAGTTCACTAGAGGTGGCTCTCCTTAGATAGATAACATGTTGGGTGAACAAATTACAGCGGGGCAATTGACAAACACCGAGAAAGCAATACATGCATATACTAATCATCTTGACTCCTTTGAGACTTGATTGGGCATTACAACATAATACATAGACCGCCATCCAACTGCATCTATGACTAATAATCCACCTTCAGGTTATCATCCGAACCCCCTCCAGTATTAAGTTGCAAGCAATAGATTATTGCTTTACAAACTGTGTGTAAAGTAAACAATACAATTGTTCTATGAACAAAAGATCGTTGTTTTCTCCCTAGTAGCAATAGTACATCTAGTACCTTAGAGATTTCTGTCACTTCCCCAGATTACTAGAGGCATGAACCCACTATCGAGCATAAATACTAAATCTTGGAGTTGCTAGCATCTACTTGGCCAAGATAGCTACTAACAACAGAAAGCATGCAAGATCTCAAATAACAAAGACATGATAGAATCAATAATCAATCTGAAATAGCATCTCAATATCCATCGGATCCCCGCAAACACAACATGTATGGATTACAAATAGATGGTCTTGATCATGAACGGAGCTCACAAGATCTAAACATGAAAGCATAAAGGAGGAGAAACCAGCCATCTAGCTACTACATGGATCCGTAGTCCAAGGATGAACTACTCACGCATCACACGAGAGGCTTGCATGGTGATGAAGAAGGCCTCCAGGGTGAATTCCCCTCTCCGGCAGGGTGCCGGGAAGAGCTTCAGATCCTCCCTGATCTAGGGATGGAGATGATGGCGGCTACAGACTCTTTCGTGGATTTTTGTTCGGGTACTTAGGGTTTTCGTCCCGAGGGCAACTTATAGGCGGAAGGAGAGGCCGAGGGGGTGTTGGGGTCGGCCAGACCACCCCCTGGCACGGGCCAGGCCTGGCCATGCGGCCAGGTGGTGTGGCCGGCCCCCAGCCCTTCTCCGTCTCGTATTCTGGCACTTGATCCCTTCCGGAAAAATAGGCACTTTGGCTTTTGTCCCGTCCAATTCCGAGAATATTCATTTTCTGACTTTTCTGGAACCAAAAACAACAGAAAACAGGCAGCTGGCACTGTGGTTCTTGTTAATAGGTTAGTCCAAGGAATCATAATAAAAGTACTCCAAAGTTGGAACAAAACATAAGAAAGTGGATAAAACTAAGCATGGAACATCAAAAATTATAGATACATTTGCAAGGTATCAGCGAGGACCTCAGCAACGCTGCCTCCAACCTCACGCTGCTCACCACGCCAACCTTCGAGCAAGCCGTGGCCTATCTCCGTCTCAAGGAGCGGCGGCTGAAGCATCTTCGGGCTCGGGCGGCTCACACCGCCTTCGTCGCCGGTCTCTCCCAGGGTGCTCCTTCTCCTGCACCTCCAGCCCCTCAGCCTCGCGCTCCGGCCCCGCCCTCGGGGTTCTATGTGCCCCAGCCACCCGCGCCTCGGCCTCCTGCCAACGGTGGTGGCAACGGTGGTGGTTCTCATTGGCTGCCTTGGATCACGGGTCACAACCCCTAGACCAGGGTCATCCACGCCTACACGATGCCCGTGCCACGCGCCCCTCACCCGAGCATCTTGGGGTCGCGCCTGGCCACCCACCAAGCGTTCTTCGTGTTGCCTCAGCCCATCACCGCGCCGGTCTACGCCACGTCTCCGACTCCCACCGGCTACTACCCCGCGCCCCCGTCGTCGGTCCAGTGGGACCCAGCGCTGCTGACTGCTCTCCAAACCGCTCACACCGCAAGCTCGTATGGCGGTGGTGGCGATTGGTTCATGGACACCGACGCCTCCACGCACATGGCCTATCACCCCGGTAACCTCTCCACTTCCACTTCCACTCCCACTTCTACTTCTTCTCGCATAATCATTGGCAACGGTCATGCTCTTCCCATTACTCACACCGGCTTCGCCTCCTTTCCCTCCACCTCCACTCCTCTCTCCCTCAATAATGTTGTCGTTTCTCCTAACTTGATCCAAAACCTAGTTTCTGTTCGTTCTCTCACTCATGATAATTCTGTGACCGTGGAGTTTGACGCTTTTGGTTTTTCTGTTAAGGATGGTCGTACCCGGATGCTCCTCCACCGATGTGACAACCCTGGCGATTTGTATCCTGTTTGGTCGTCCTCCACCGCCACCAGTAGCCATCTCGCCCTCTCCGCCGGTGTCGACCTCTGGCCCGCCCGCCTCAGCCATCCTAGCTCCACCGCCCTTCATCAAATCATGCAAGGATTTTCTTTTTCTTGTAATAAAAAGGATGCTCATTCTTGTGAAGCATGTCGTCTAGGAAAACATGTTCGTCTTCCGTTTAGCTCTTCCTCCATAGTTGCATCTTTTCCGTTTCAACTTATTCATAGTGATGTTTGGACCTCGCCTGTTCTAAGTAATTCTAGTTATACTTACTATCTTGTAATTTTGGATGATTACTCGCATTTTGTGTGGACTTTTCCCCTCCGCCGTAAATCCGACGTCCCCGCCGCCCTCACCTCCTTATTTTCCTACGTCTCCCCATCCATGCCTTACAAACCGACAACGGCAAAGAGTTCGACAACATCACCATCCACACCCTTCTCGCCTCTCATGGCATCATTTTCCATCTAATGTGTCCCTACACTTCTCAACAAAACGGTCGTGATGAACGCATCTTTCGTACTCTCAACGACTACGTCTGCACCCTTTTGTTCCATCCGTACATGCCCCCATGGTTCTGGCCGGATGCTCTCACCACGGCTAATCTTCTAGTCAACATCCGCCCCTGCCGTTCTCGCTAGCAATACACGCCGCACCATCTCCTCTTTGGTGTGCCCCCTCCTACGATGATCTTCGCATCTTCGGTTGCCGCTGCTACCCTAGTATCGCCACCACCGCCACGCACAAGCTCATGTCACGCTCTCTCCCTTGCGTGTTTCTCGGATACCCAGCCAACACCAAGGGTTATCGCTGCTACGATCCGGTCTCTCATCGTGTCATCACCTCACAGCATGTTTACTTTGACGAGTTGGTGTTTTCGTTTCAGCGTGGACTCTTGGAAACTCCTTCGATGACACCCATGGCGCCCGCTGGCCCTCCTGAGGCCGGCCCTGTCCGCCGAAGAGTGACCGCGGCGTCCCCGTATGCGCTCGCCCCGCCTGGTCCCTCGATGCACGGGCCCGTGTCGCCGCCCGGGTTGCCTCCCTCCATGGCCTCATCTCCGCCCAGGCTGGAGACTCTGCCTGCACCAGCGACACCGCCCGTGTCGCCCTCGTCGTCCCCGTCCAGCTCGGCACCCTCCTTGTCGGCCCCGTCTTCACCGGCTTTGTCGCCTGCTTCGGCTGCGGATGATGTGCCCGCCCCGCCCATCCCGCATGTGGGTATCGCCACTGCGTGTCGCAGGGTGCGCCCGCCCACCCGCTACCCGCCGACGGCACGCGTACCGCCTATGTCTATGTCCGTGATCTCGATGGTTCCTACCTCTACCTGGGCTGCCTTGCGCGACCCGCAGTGGCACGCCCCGATGCAGGAGGAGTTCGATGTGCTACAGCGCAATCAGACCTAGGAGCTGGTCCCTCGCTCCCCTTGCACCAACGTCATCACCGGCAAGTGGGTCTTCAAGCACAAGCTGGGTCCTGACGGCGCCCTGGAGCGCTATAAGGCGCGTTGGGTGGTTCGTGGCTTTCGCCAACACGCCGGCGTCGACTTCACGTATACGTTTGCCCCGGTTGTCAAGCCGGGCATGATCCGCACCGTCCTACACCTCGCCGTCTCTCGTGCCTGGCTGGTGCATCAGATGGATGTCTCCAACGCCTTCCTCCACGGCCATCTCTCCGAGCAGGTGTACTGTCAGCAGCCCATCGGTTTCGTCGAGGCCGAGCATCCGGACCATGTGTGCCTGCTTTCTCGGTCCTTGTATGTACTGAAGCAGGCCCTGCACGCCTGGTACCAACGCATCACCACGTTTCTGCATCAGCTCGGCTTCCGCTCTACGCGCTCCGACGTGTCGCTATTCGTCTATCGCCAAGGCACCGACACTGCCTACCTGCTGTTATATGTCGACGACATCATCTTGACGACATGCACTGCTAGCCTCCTTCGACAGCTCACCGACCGCCTTCGCGCTGAGTTCGCACTTAAGGACCTTGGCCCGCTCCACTACTTCCTTCGCATCGAGGTCGTCTGGCGCGCTTATGGGTTCTTTCTTCATCAGCGGAAGTATGCCCATGAGCTCCTCGAGCGCGCTGGGATGCTTAACTGCAACCCCGCGCCTACTCCAGTCGACACGAAGGCCAAGCTTTCGGCCAGCGATGGGTCACTAGCCTCTGACGCGTCGTTCTACTGCTCCATCGTCGGCGCTCTGTAGTACTTGACGTTGACACATCCGGAGTTGTAGTATGTCGTGCAACAGGTATGCTTGCATATGCATGCTCCTCGGGACGCCCACTGGACAGCGGTGAAGCGGATACTTTGCTACATCTGCGGCACTATGGACCTCGGCCTCTCGCTGCACACCTCGCCATCGACGGACATCGTGGCCTACCCGGACGCGGACTAGGCTGGCTGCCCTGACATGCGGCAGTCCACCTCAGGCTACTGCGTCTACCTCGGCTCGCCGCTCGTCTCTTGGTCTTCCAAGCGACAACCCACCGTCTCTCGCTCTAGTGCCGAGGCCGAGTGCACGTGGCTTCGTCAGCTTCTCTCCGAGCTCTCTTGTCCCGTGACAATGTTTCGGCTGTCTACCTCTCCGCCAACCCCGTTCATCATCGCCGCACCAAGCACATCGAGTTAGACATCCACTTTGTTCGTGAGTAGGTTGCTCTCGGTAACGTTCGAGTTCTTCACGTATCGCCCTCTCAATAATTTGCGGATATCGTGACAAAGGGATTGCCGACGTTGACCTTCAACGAGTTTCGCTCCAGTCTATGTGTCGGTACCGACCCTTCGACTGCGGGAGAAGGAGTGTGTTGAGATATGTATTGTACTTTGTATCTATATATATATATATATATATATATATATATATATATATATATACACACGACAGTGGGTCCTATTGGAGCTGTGCATTCTCCTCTAATCCTTCTACACCGGGCATGGAGCCGGTGAAGGCCGTCTGAAAAGCACGATACGTAATCCCCGAGACCGACCTTTGTTGGCAGACAGGAAGAGCGGGTGCCCCTTGTATGATCGCCTAGCCACCGCCACGAAGCCCACAGAATCCAGCGGAGCAAGGACGCCCATTTGTGATTTGTGAACATTAAGCATGCGATACTTTTACCATTCCATTCCATAGCTCCAAAGTTGCCGCACCCACATATTTGGATTAAAGAGGCCTTAACTCGGCATGTTATTCTGAAGCCAGTGGTCACAACGTACTCACAGGGCCACAAGCTCGCCGGCTTCACTCTCACGCCACTCACTCACCCGGTTTGGCACGGGCGGGCGTAAGCGTCAAAGTAACGGCTTTCTCGTTGACTTGGCCCGCGCACCCTTGCCCTGCCGGCATAGCGTCGGTCGACCACCCCGGCCTGCATCGCTCCTGTCCTGCATCGCGCCGGATCGAACCGAACCCCGTCTGGGAAAAGGCGACACACACACACCTCTTTTCCTGCCGTGCGCGTATTCTTATCCCAACGGAAGACGACGTCGCGAGCCGGCGGGTCGGTCGGGGGAAGGTAGTGGAGCCCAGCCTTGATGCCATGCACCACATCTCACCCCGTCACGTACTGTACTAGCCTAGTCCGGTACACACACGCTACTGTCTGCGACTAGCCACCCAGTACTCTGCACTAGCTACGCACGCACGGACTACGGAGCCATGCTTTTAAGTTTTAACCCAAAGCGTGAAGTGCAGTGCAGCGCGCCAGTGGCTGCTGTGTACTTGACCTGAATAATTAATCGTAGACGTACGCGACGCCCTCCTTCACGTACGTACTGGTACTGGTATGTCACGTACCCGTGGCCTGTAGCGATCGGTCGGCCAAGTCATACAAATATATGTGACGACGTCACGAAGTCATCCCTTTATCAGTACAGCGTTCTTTTTTGCTAAAGTTGATACGCAATATATATACCACACGGAGCTGCTATTAGTAGCCCTGGCTTTTTTTTTTTGGGAGAAATTAGAGAGCTTTATTTATCAACGACAGAACCCGATCGATTAGCCTGAATACTGACCACTAGGAAGTCTAGAATACAATCAAGCCAGCTACTCGTACTCGTCAAAGTGCAAGCTAACTTAGCACAAACATGAGTCGAATGATTTGCTGATCTTGGAACATGCTAAAGTATAAAAGAAGTAAAATTTAAAGCTAGCTCTCCTATATCCTGAATAATAGGTGCCACGGCTGAGCGAGAACCATGGTAAGATTTCCCGAGGTCCACAACCTCAATGCAATCTGTCTCCAAAACCACTCTCTGAAACCCTCTCAACTTAGCGAAGATGACACCCTCACGGAGCGCCATTGCTTCAGCTATAAGAGGATCTGAAATTCCATCGAGAGGCTTACTCCAAGCTCCTAGGTAGGTGGAGTGCGATCTGGCAACACCTCCAGCGCCAGCCTGCCGAGCATCCATTGACAGACCACCGTATGTATTTATTTTAATGACACCGTCATCAGGCGGCCGCCACCCATGTCCAGGCAAGGTAAGTGCGTGCTTCTTTGGAATTGCAAGCACAGCCAGGCTTTCCTTTGCCATTTTTACCGATTGAGATGGATCATAGGTTCCTCGATCATGCAGCCAACTATTCCTCGAGCTCCAAATTGCCCACATAATTGTAATCATCTTGGCTCAATCAGAATTCGAGAAACTCATATCACATAGTATATCTCACGACCTAGTACTTGGGTGGAGCTTTGGAAGTGCTCGCTCCAACCAGTATTGGGCTTCTTCCCAAAATTTCCTTGCATGCTCACATTTAATCAGTGCATGCATTAGATCCTCTTCGGTTGAAAGGCAGATTTTGCATATACCAATCTCGTTGTGACTCATCAGAGCACGATAAGTTGATTTCACAGAATATACGCCTGCCTTTTCTAAGGACCAAGCCTAAAAATCCATACCACCATTGCGCCATAGGGGAATATTCAAAATAGCATCTGCTTCTGGCACAATGAAGTTTCTTCGAACCATATCAATTTTCCAAGACCCAATGTCATGGTCCATCAGATCGGCAACAAGATTTATTACCTCATGTTCTCCATCCGACTCCAACTAAACAGATGGTTTGATTGTCCTCAAACCTGGTATCCAGCTATCTGTCCATGTGGACACTATCGTTCCATCGCCAATACGCTTAATTATCCCGAGTTTGAGAGCTTCTTTTCCTGCCACAATTGCTCTCCAAGTACTATACGAATTCTTGGCAGTTGTTGCTGACATAAAATCAGTCTCCGGATAATATTTGCCTTTGAGAACTCGAGCACACAAGGTGTCTGGATTGGTCATCAGTCTCCAGCCGTGCTTGCCAAGCAATGCTAGATTGAAAAGTTCTAGCTATCGAAAACCCATACCTCATTTGGATTTTGGTGAAGTTAGGACATCCCATGAGACCCAGTGTAATGATTTGCGATCAAGTGAGCTACTCCATCAATATTTGGCTATAAGAGCTCTCAAGCTCTTACACACTTTCTTTGTCAGTCAAAGACACTCATGCCAAAGACAGGTATAGCCTGAATAACAGTTTTTAGAAATACTTCTCTACCTGCACATGATAACATCCTCTCACAACCTTGTATTTGACTCCGTATACGCTCAGCTATGTGGTCAAAAGATCCGCTGGTGATACGGCCAACTGCTGTGGGTAACCCGAGGTAGCTCTCGCTAAAGGCCTCGGCAGATATACCCAAAGTCTGCTTCAAGCTCTGTCGAACATGATCTGGAGTATTGGGGCTGAAATAGATCGAGCTTTTTTCTCTATTAACACTCTGACCCGAGCAATCTCCATAGATCCGCATAATTTCATTTAGTCTTCCCCCACTCTGGACAGTAGCATTCATAAAGATAAGACTGTCGTCAGCAAATAAGAGGTGGTTAATCCATGGGGACCGAAAGCTCACTCTTATTCCTCTATCAACAAAACCCCCACCGAAGGAATTCAATAACGATGTGAAGCCTTTAGCATATAAAAGAAATAGATAAGGTGAAATCGGATCACCCTGCCGTAATCCTCTCGAGGGAGTGAAATACGGCAGCAGCTCACCGTTCACACGGACAGAGAATCGAACTGAAGACACACACTTCAGAATCAATCTCGCTGTATTTTCATGGAAGACCAATTTTGACATTATTGCCTTCAAGAAATGCCACTCGACCCGGTCATATGCTTTCATCATATCAAGCTTTACTGTGCACGATAGGTTTCTTCCTCTCTTTCTCCTTCTCATCGCATGAACACTCTCATATGCAATCAAAACATTGTGCGTTATGAGATGTCCGGGAACAAAAGCACTCTGTTCTTCTCCAATTATATCATCCAAGAAAACACGCATCTTGTTTGCAATACACTTTGCTCCTATCTTGTACAAGACAGAGCACAAAGAAATTGGTCTATATTGCGAGATTTTCTGAGGATTTTGTACCTTGGGTATTAGTGTTATCGGGGTATCATTCGTGCCAACTGGTAATGTACCACCATTCAGAAAATCCAACACCGCATGCACCACGTCATCCTTAAGCAAGTCCCAGTGACACTAAAAACACCCGGCGTCCTCAGCTGACGAGTGCCTAATTTTAACTTAAAAAATCCCGCTTTCGGTTCTAGCTGTATAGCAAAAAAGAGTCCACGAAACAAAGACCTCTAATCAACCCATGTACTGGTACATGGAACGAACAACGCCTTAATGGGATTTTTTATTCTGTGGATGTGAATCGCATCCTGGAGATTTCTCTTAATATTCATGGCACGAAATACGGAAGGTATACCGTCAAGTCTGATTATTATTTACAAAATGGAAGCATAGATTTGGTTCTGCGGCTACACCTGGTTCCTCTGCTAATAGTCATGTATGGAAGGTTACATGGCAATTGAAAGTCCCTACAAAATTAAAATCTTTATCTGGCCGGCACTCCACGGTATCTTGCCACTCAAGGCAATTCTGGCATATCATCACGTTGGGTCTTCTGGTGAGTGTCCCATCTGTAATCTGTCAGTCGAAGACATTCTCCATCTTTTATTTAATTGCCCTATGGCTCAATCTACTCCTGGTCTTAGTCAGCTGATGGATGAGGCGTTGATAATAGATCGATCTGGTTCTGCGGTACTCGAATTCTTGCTTAGGAGGATTGATGAACCTCTTCCAGGTTATGACTTTGGTCTAAAGGAGAAAATTGTTGTAGCATCTTGGTATTTGTGGTCGATCAGAAGACAAAGTACGCATGCATGACTAACAAGTCCCTCCAATTTTTAAATGCAAAAATGTCCGTTTTGCAAAAATGTCCGTTTTGACGATGGTTTCTAATGCAGCTAAGTGGCTTCGAAGCCAGGCATTCCACTCCTCAGGTGGAGTAGGCCAAACCGTAGGGAGGTAAAACTTAACGTTGACGGAAGCTTTCATGCTGATTCTCATGCAGGTTCGATTGTAGCTGCTCTCAAAGACTCTTCTGGGTGCTTCATTGCAGCATCTACCCTATTTTTTCAAAACATTGCCTCCCTAATGACCCACAAGTATAGGGGGTGTATCACAGTATTTTTGAGGGAAGTGAAACCCAATTTATTGATTCGACACAAGGGGGGGCAAAGAATATTTATAAGCCTTAACAACTGAGTTGTCAATTCAGCTGCACCTGAAAACAATCTTGCTCACAGTAGTTTATCAGTAGCAACAGTTTTGTAGCAGCAATAGTAAAGTAATAGCGGTATTAAAAGTAAAGACAGTAGTAACAATTGCAGTAAACAGTAGGATTAAAGCGCGGTAGGCATAGGGATGGATGGACGGGCGTTGCATGGACAAGACAATTTATATAGCAATCAGAACATAGGGCATTTGTACATAAATAAGATAAAGCATCCAAGTACTAGATAATCATAGGCATGTGTTCCATGTATAGTCATACATGCTCGCAATGAGAACTTGCACAACATTTTTTGTCCTGCCAGCCCGTTTGCAGTGGGGTGATGTCTACGCACTTCTATTCTTGTAGACAGTTGTTGGGCCTCCAAGTGCAGAGGTTTGTAGAACAGCAGCAAGTTTTCCCTTAAGTGGATCACCCAAGGTTTATCAAACTCAGGGAGGAAGTGGTCAAAGGTATCCCTCTCAAGCAACCTGATACGTCCATTTTGCATCACTATTCTATGTCTTAATTTACTATTATTCATTGATATATTTCGTATTGAGAGGTGATACTTATGTTATTTCATCTATTTTTGCATGGTTGATGACTTTTGGAGCATGGACCGCAGTCGAGATTCTCGATGGAAAATGTGCTGTTTGGAGGCAAAATTCGCGAAGATCAGAAAATCCAGGAAAATATACAGAAAATCCTATTTTTCCAGAAGACTCGGGATGCCAGAAGATGGAGTGGAGGTGGGCCACAGGGGGCCCACACCACCCCATGGCGCGGGCAGGCCTAGGCCACGCCTGGGAGTGGTGTGGCCGCCCTAGCCCACTCCAGCCTCTCCCTTCTGGCGTATATCATCCCCACGAAACCCTAAGACTCGGGGAGCGATCATAGAAAGATTCCGCCGCCTCTGCGGGGCGGAAAACACCGAGAGAGAAAGATCTCTCCGGCAGACATATTTCTGCCGGGGGAATTCCTTCCCGGAGAGGGGAGATCGTCGCCATCAACACCACCATCAAGCTAGACTTCATCGGGATCATCATCATCACCATCACCACCATCAGCACCCTCATCACCATCTCCATATTGCAGTACCAATTGCATTGAATCTTGCATAGTTCATAGGGGAAACTTTCCCGGTGTTGATTACTCTTTGTAGTTGATGCTATTGAGTGAACCTTTGAATTATTGTTTATGTTCAGATTGTTATACATCATTATTCCATCTCTGATCATGATCCATATGATGTCTTGTGAGTAGTTCGTTTTGTTCTTGAGGACATGGGAGAAGTCATGTTGTTAGTAGTGGAGTTGTGTTGACAAAGATTCAATAGATTGTTATTTAAGTTGTGGTGTACTTCTTCTAGTGGTGTCATGTGAACGTCGACTACATGACACTTCACCTATATGGGCCTAGGGGAATGCATTGTGTATTTGGCTACTAATCATAGGGGTTGCCGGAGTGACAGAAACCTGAACCCCCGTTAGGAAACCATTGCGCAAGGGACGTAAGGGTCTTAGAGTTTAAAGCTGTGGTTAGGTTTCTACCTTAATTACTTTCTTGTACTTACGGATGTTTGCAAGGGGTATAATCACAAGTATGTATTAGTCTTGGATAGGGCGGTACATTAGCACAGGTTCACCCACACAACACTTAGCAAGCTAAAGAGGATTAATCAACTATACGAAGGGAAAGCACTTGACAGTCTTCCCATGTGTCCTCGAGAACGTTTGGTCATCTATAGAAATACAACCGGCTTGTTCTTTGTTGCATAAAGGATTGGGCCACTCGCTGCATTTATTCCCACTGTCTTTTATTTACTCGCACTTTGTTTACTTGCTTTATCGAAAACCCCTAAAAATCCATTTGCTAAGTATTTGCAGAGAATTCCTAATCCATACCACTAGCCAGCACCTTCTGCTCCTCGTTGGGTTCGACACTCTTACTTATCGAAAATGTTGCGATACACCCCTATACTTGAGGGTCATCAAGACTATTTTCTTGCGCCGTTGCCGGGGAGTGAAGCGCTATTGGAGAGTGGAACCGGTAAAGAAAACTTCTACTGTGAGTATTGTTTACTTCTGCTAGTTGCTTTATTTTTGTTATGGATAATTCGCTGAGTTTCTTATTTGGTAATGCTACTACCACTGCTAAGGTAGTAGATAAGCCACCACCTGCTGAGAAAGATGTTTTCAAAATACCTACAAGAATTATTGATCGTGTGATGGATAACTACTATGTTGGGGATGGAACTGTCCATCCCGATGATCATTTGCTCTTTATACACGAATTATGCGGGTTGTTCAAGTGTGCAGGTATTACTATAGATCAAGTTAAAAAGAAGTTATTCTCATTATCACTAAAAGGAAGAGCTGAGAAATGGTATAAGCTGCTGAAGAATGGTCAAGCTCTGGAATGGGAGGAAATAGTGCCTCTCTTTTATTCAAAGTTTTATCCTCCTAGTGAGATTCATAAAGATCGGAATCAAATATACAACTTTGGGCCTCTTGATGGAGAGAGTACAACTCAAGCTTGGGGGAGATTGAAGTTACTAATGCTCAAATGTCCCATTCATGAGCTCCCCAACAATATTATTATCAACAACTTTTATGTAAGGCTCCCTCTACATGACAAAGATTTATTGGATGCTTCTTGTGCTGGATCATTCACTCGTATGGAAGAAGTTAAATGTGACCTTCTAGATCGTATTCAAGACAATGTTGAAGCTTGGGAGAATGACAAAGGTAGAAAGTCAGGTATAAATTATGATTATGAATGCATTAAATCTTTTATGGGAACTGATGACTTTCAAAATATTAAAAATGCTTATGGTCTAGACTCTCAAGCTATTGCTTCTTATTTTAAGGCTTTTGCTTCTTATATTGAAGTGCCTAAAAAGAAGTGGAATAAGTATCATGAACCTTATAAAGATATTTCTAAGAGTGTTCCTACAAGAAGTACTGAAGTTTATACTGCTAATCATGTTCTACATGAACCTTATATTGAGAAAATGCCTTTCCCAGTTAAGGTAAAGGAACATTCTATGATAGCTAGTATGGTTAATGAAAGTATGAATAAAGCTATTGAACGTGATAAACAAATGGTTCATGAACCTATGAGAGCAAATGTGAAGGACTTTGTCACCAAGTATGAAAAAGAGGGACACCCTATCCTTTGTAAGGATACCTCTAATATTGTTTCACATAGTGGTGTTATGAGAGCTAGTATTCCAGTGTTTTCTGTTAGAATAAGTGATCATTGCTATGATGGTCCTTGTGATAGCTATATTGTTAAGTTTATGCATGATACTGAAATTTACTATGAGAGAGGGAAAAGTGTTCTTATGCATCTCAATAATATTAAGTTTCCTCGTTTTATGCTGAAAGTTTTTATGTTGCACTTCTTTTGCTTTCTTATGCAAGTTGCCTCTGGTTTCAATAACTTGTTTGTTTACAAAATTCCCTTGCATAGGAAGTGGGTTAGACTTAAATGCGTGTGTGTTTTTGCTTCTTAATGCTCTCTTTCACTTCAATTCATATCCCTATGAGAGCTTCTCCAAAATCATCATGCCCATCTTAATAGCTATAAAGAAAGAGCTTTATGGGAGACAACCCAATTTGTTTTTGCTTTCAGTTTGTTTTTGTTTCTTTGAGTCTTGGAAGTTATTACTTCGGTAATAACCGCTCTTTATCCGTTTTGTTTGGTTTTTGTGTCAAGATCAACCTCTAATGAGAGAGAAGTAAGATTTGTGGAAGTTGCTATCCCGAAACAGATTTTTGTGCTTCACCGTAAAAATTCGTGAGAGATCTCTATATGTCGGATTGAGCTGTAATTTTTTGTGCTTCTGACCCAGGGTGTTATTTAACTTTCGTTAGTTTTGCACTTTTTGATTTGAGCAACAGAAGATTTTCGAAAAAATTGATCTTTATCTTCTGGTCTGTTTTGACAGATTTTGCCAATCTTGCACTTGCTTCTTTATTCGATTACCTTTTTGAATTCTTTTTGGACTTTCGGAAGGAGTTGCTACAGTAGCTTTTGTTTTGATGGTTTTCAGTTGAAGTTGGACTCAAAAGGTTTTATCACTTCACTTATACTAATGTTGCTAATGAGAATTGCGTGAAGTTTTGTGTGAAAGAAATTTCCAGGAAGTGGAGATAATGGTGTAATAAGGAAGAGAAGGGTTTTATGTTTCAAGTAATAAGTGTATGAATATGAAGATATTGATGTTATTCAAGTGGTGACTCCAGAAGGATCTACTAAATACCAAATTCAAAGACCTACAGAGTCCGTTTCCAACTAGGTAACAGTTCTGGTAAGAAAAGTTCCGTGAAAATACAATCCAACTATATTTTTGTAGTTTTCAGTCAATAAGGAAAGCTACGAAGCGAAAAAGGGACGGAAACGGAGCCAGGGTGGCCCACACCACCCCATGGCGCGGGCCCACCCCTGGCCGTGCCACCAGGTGGTGAGGCCACCCAGGACTCCGCCTCCGACTCGTTTTCTCCCAGTACCTTCCTTCTGATATGAAACTTCGTAATATATAACCCCCGGATCCCCCGAGGTTCGTATATCGTGTTTTCGTCGTGTTTTTGTTTCGATCTGTTTCTGCCAGGACGTACTCTTTGAAGGCTTAGAAGCACAATGGTGTCCGCCAAGGATAAAGGGAAGGAGCCCATGGAGGAAGACCTCCAAGACCCCGGGAAGGAGAAGGAGATCAAGAGTGAAGGTGAAGAGGAGCAAGGCCAACACCCGCACACCGGCACTACCATTTCAAGCATTGGAGTGGTGGAAAATCCAGCCATTGGAGGGAAGCCTCCTCATCACCGTTCAGATCCCTGGTCACTTCCTCCACGTACCAAGAATCCTTTCCATACCCTTATCCATGAGCATCAATACCAGAATATGCCCAAGGGGAAATTACCCTCCAATTGGGATTTGCCTCGTTCTAGCCATGCAGGAAAAGAAGACTTCAAGGAGGAAGAGTGGGGAAAGAATAGAAAGAGCTGGAATTCTCAACACGGCATGATCATGAGCCGCATTGAGCAAAACTCACAACTGATTCGTAATCTCACCTTCGAGATTGAGTACTTGGGGAAACTGATCAAGGAGCTCATCAAGAGGATACCACCACCACCTAAGGAGTAATTCGTCATCAGGTTTGGAATCCCCTTGGTTTGTTCCAAGCTTGGGGGAGTGTCGCGGTATCACATCACTATCTTCTATCTTTTTACCTTATTAGTAGTCATATCATGAATAGAGGAGTTATTATGTAGTATGGTTTGCATTATGGAAGTGTCCCCTCTCTCGTTAGATATGTATCCCTTGGTGTGAGTTTCCGTTATGGAATATTAATGAGAAGTTCTATCATTCACTCTTTTGCATAGCTTATATTAGTTTTCAATTCGTGGTTATATGATTGATCTTGTTGTTAGTATTGGTATCACTTTGGGATCATTGAGTTAATTTAGTTGGTTTTGGCAAACCTGGCTCGGTCAGTAGCAACACCTTTTTGAGAGTTGAAAAGAAAAAGATAGAAGTACTCTAAAGAAAAATAATTTCATCATCTTTCTTTCTTGATTTGCCCATAAGTTTAGTATTATCTAGTTAAGATCTTTTGTGCTTCCAAGGAAGATTGCATGTTTTTCTTTATCTTTTGTATGTTTGGTTGTTTCCTTCAACTCTTGTACTTGCTACCTAGCCTTGCTAGCCAAAAACCTATACTGAGAGGGAATTCTTCTCGTGCATCCACCTCCTTTAAACCAAAACCTTTGCCATTTGTGTCCACCATACCTACCTAGTAGCATTATTGCTATTCCAAGTAAATTCTTGTTTTATCTACCACCAAAATTAAACTTGTTATGTGAAAATTAGTGAGTAAAGCTCTTATGAACTTGATGGCACACTTTACTTTCTTGCATTTAATAAACTTGAACCATTATGCTCACCTATGTTGTGTATATGCTTGCGCTTTGTAAGTTGTGAATTAGCAGAACCATGTTGTCATGGGGAACACTTTCAACATTGCACTGGTACTTTGTACCAAGTTGATATCATGTTCTTTTGTCTATGGATGTCGTCGGTGTGAAATGAAAGGGGAGCTTGTAAGTCCATGGAGTTATGCATGTGTGTTAGAGAAACGCCTGGGCCGCTGGTCTAATCCATGCTGACATGATGGAAACCTGCAGCGTAACCATAACGAGTATCTATGAAGCATTCTTCTTTAAAAAAAAGAGTCCGATATTGAGAAAAAAAGAGAAAAGAAAAAAAGATATTATGAAAAGAGGAAAGAGAGAAAAAAGCACCATATTCCCATGGTAAATAAGAAGATTGCTGAGATGCTTGTTGTCTGCTTGCCTTGTCATTTTGATATGGGAATTCTTCCATATTATCGGGCAAGGGGTACCTCGTTGGCGGTTCTCAATGATACACATATGCTTACGATGACAAGAACTTACTGATGACTAAACTTGAGTAGCATGAGGAGCGGCCCTCGTATTCAAGGGACATGAGATTCTCAACTTACAACTTGTCAATGCATATCCTCATATTTGATCACTTTAACCTTAATCACCTAAAGATGCCTATGATAGGGGCAATGAGAGCTGAAAGCTAGTAAGTATCATAATTTTTGGGAGCTCTTTATGAGACTTGCAATCCCTGCTTCCCTCTTTGAAGGGCCCTTTTCTTTTACTTTGTAGTTGAGTCAGTAAACCTATTCCCTTCTATCTCAGCAAGTATTTTGAGTTGTTGTGTTTCATTCATTGATATGATGATTTATTCAGTCTTGTCTTATGTTCCTTGTTTTGCACATTGCTCTTATCTTGAAGTTTACTACTTTGAAAGCTATCATTGAAAAGCCAGCTATTTGTGAACTCCAGTAAATTATCAACTATTCTTTGACCAAGAGCTAAGTTTGCCATTACCAATTATGATTCACTTTATGTATCTTTATTGTGCTTCCTTTACTCATTACAAGTTGAGTTATATAATAGTGAGTTGTCTTCTATTATGATCTATGTATTTGATGAATGTGATGCTTCTTGTCCGTATTCTTTTATCGACTCTTCACTCCATAAACGTGAGGTCATGTTTATTGAGCTCAGTTTCGCTTGGGGACAAGCGAAGTCTAAGCTTGGGGGAGTTGATACGTCCATTTTGCATCACTATTCTATGTCTTAATTAACTTTTATTCATTGATATATTTCGTATTGAGAGGTGATACTTATGTTATTTCATCTATTTTTGCATGGTTGATGACTTTTGGAGCATGGATCGCGCTCGTGATTCTGATGGAAAATGTGCTGTTTGGAGGCAAAATTCGCGAAGATCAGAAAATCCGGGAAAATATACGGAAAATCCTATTTTTCTAGAAGACTCAGGATGCCAGAAGATGGAGTGGAGGTGGGCCATAGGGGCCCCACACCACCCCATGGCGCGGGCAGGCCTAGGCCGCGCCTGGGAGTGGTGTGGCCGCCCTGGCCCACTCCAGCCTCTCCCCTCTAGCGTATATCATCCCCACGAAACCCTAAGACTCGGGGAGCGACCACAGAAAGATTCCGCCGCCTCTGCGGGGCGGAAAACACCGAGAGAGAAAGATCTCTCCGGCAGACATATTTCTGCCGGGGGAATTCCTTCCCGGAGAGGGGAGATCGCCGCCATCAACACCACCATCAAGCTGGACTTCATCAGGATCATCATCATCACCATCACCACCATCATCACCATCAGCACCCTCATCACCATCTCCATATTGCTATAACAATTGCATTGAATCTTGCATAGTTCATAGGGGAAACTTTCTCGGTGTTGATTACTCTTGGTAGTTGATGCTATTGAGTGAACCTTTAAATTATTGTTTATGTTCAGATTGTTATACATCATTATTCCATCTCTGATCATGATCCATATGATGTCTTGTGAGTAGTTCGTTTTGTTCTTGAGGACATGGGAGAAGTCATGTTGTTAGTAGTGGAGTTGTGTTGAGAAAGATTCAATAGATTGTTATTTAAGTTGTGGTGTACTTCTTCTAGTGGTGTCATGTGAACGTCTACTACATGACACTTCACCTATATGGGCCTAGGGGAATGCATTGTGTATTTGGCTACTAATAGTAGGGGTTGCCAGAGTGACAGAAACCTGAATCCCCGTTAGGAAACCATTGCACAAGGGACGTAAGGGTCTTAGAGTTTAAAGCTGTGGTTAGGTTTCTACCTTAATTACTTTCTTGTACTTACGGATGTTTGCAAGGGGTATAATCACAAGTATGTATTAGTCTTGGATGGGGCGGTACATTAGCACAGGTTCACCCACACAACACTTAGCAAGCTAAAGAGGATTAATCAACTATAATGACTTAAAGCACTTGATGCCTTCCTATGTGTCCTCGAGAACGTTTGGTCATCTATAGAAATACAACCGGCTTGTCCTTTGCTGCATAAAGGATTGGGCCACTTGCTGCATTTATTCCTACTGTCTTTTATTTACTCACACTTCGTTTACTTGCTTTATCAAAAACCCCTAAAAATCCGTTTGCTAAGTATTTGCTGAGAATTCCTGATCCATACCACTAGCCAGCACCTTCTGCTCCTCGTTGGGTTCGACACTCTTACTTATCGAAAATACTGCGATACACCCCCTATACTTATGGGTCATCACAACCCTGCAATCAAGATACAAGAAGTCTCTTGTGTCCCCAACACACCTAATACACTTGTCAGGTGTATAGGTGCACTAGTTGGGCAAAGAGATAGTGAAATACAAGTGGTATGGATAATTATAAGTGGTAACGGTGATAGAAAATAGCTTGATGGCGTGGAAAAGACTAAAGTAAAACTGAAATAAGGATAGAAACAAGCAAACATGTAATAGATCTAATAGCAAACGGTGTTTCAGTGCTTAGAAACAAGGCCTAGGGATCATACTTTCACTAGTGAACACTCTTATATAAATATCATCTTTTTATGATACTACTCTTAATTACTCTCCTGTTGGACACTCTAATCGATGGTAGGGCTATAACAGCACATCTCAAAGTTTGCTTTCCACATCTAGATAACCCCACACTGTCACCTTGAGTACTAGATGGTTCCAACAAACACCACAATTTCATAAGGACATCCAACTCCAAATATAACTCATAACAAGTATTTGTAATCTCTAGCCTAAGTGCCACCATGGTGTGCACACTGTCAACTTCGCACACATGGGGAGAGCAGAGATCTATTAAAGCACTTGAGTAGCAAGGTAGATCTATAGATTACAAGCTCATGATCACAATATGATCATGCATAGAGAGAGATGAACACATAGCTACCGGTAGAACCCTTAGCCTCGAGAGAGAACTACTCCCTCCTCGTCATGGGAATCAACAACGGTGATGGAGATGGTGGTGGAGATCGATGGAGATGGCTCTGGGGGCACTTCCCCATCCCGGCAGGGTGCCGGAACAGAGACTTTCTATCCCCTGAATCTCCCCTTCGATGGCGGCGACACTGCGGAACTTTTCGTGGCTGGAGGCTGGACGATTTAGGGTTTTTGCATCGGGAGGCATCTTATAGGTGAAGAGGCAAGGTCGGTGGGTGGCCTGGGGGCCCACACCATGCCCTGGCACGGCCTAGGGCTGCCCGCGCCAAGGGGTGGTGTGGCCACCCTGTGGCCCCTCTCCGTCTCGTCTTTTGGCTTCGTGAGTCTTCCGGTAAAATATCGACTTTGGCTTTTGTCCGGTCCAATTTCGAGAATATTGATTTTCTGACTTTTCTGGAACCAAAAACAGCACAAAATAGGCAACTGGCACTGTGGCATCTTCTTAATAGGTTAGTCCAAGAAATCATATGAAAAGTACCCCAAAGTGTGGACAAAACATAAGAAAGAAAATAAAACCAAGCATGGAACATCAAAAATTATGGATACGTTAGCAACGTATCTGAAGGGTTCCGTAGCAGAAAACAAAAAATTTCTATCTACTCGGACACTAATACCAGGATCTATACTATGTAGACATAAGTAACAGAGAAGGAATACAATATTCATACCTTTGCAGAGAGAGGCACGCCTTACGCAGGAAGGCGTATATTGATGAAGACGAGCAGCACCCCATGTGTGGTGCCTCCGAAGTTCGTCACACGTCCGGTGTAGTGGACGTCAACCGGGCTCCGATCTAGCCGAACAACGAAAGAAGTAGATGTCGGATCACCGATCACACGACGGTAGTGTGAAGGTGGAGAACTCAACCACGAGGTCCTCCCCAATATTACGGGGAAGTCCTCAGCAGAAGAGAGAGAGAATGAGAGGAATGGGTGTTTCCCAAGGGGAAGGGGGACCCCTTTATATAGTAGGAGGGGGGGGCGCACCACCCAGGGGCCAGGCGGTGTGGGACTAATGCCCACACCCGTCGGCCACCATGGGGCAGCCTTCGTCCCTAGGTGGGCCCCACTCGGGTGGCCCACTAGCCCTAGGCCGGCTGGCCCCCTCTCCCTAGGCGCCTTGCCCACTTGGGCCTCCCCTCGGGTGAGGCCCATTAGCAATATAGTGCCTTTTAAACTAAAATAAAATATATATTTAATATTAATTATCCAATTAACATAATACACATATTATATTATTCCTTCACTCCGGAACATCTTCCGGACCCCTTCTGATCTCCATCGGATGTTACCGAAACTATTCCGGTTTCTCTCTCTCTCTATTTCTCATATGATACCTCATCTACCCTAAGCGTCCACACCCTTAAGCGTGACATCCTTCGGTTCAGAAACACTACGGACATGATAGAGACCACTCTCATATCAATGATCAACAGAGGGACCTGGATGGCCATGTGACCCCCGTGTGTTTCACGAATTCAATCGCTCGAACCGTGAGATAGTCATTCCCCATTCCCTTTGTCATATGATACCTAATTCATCCGAGACTTGATCTTCGGTATCCCTATACCTTAGTTCGATCTCGTTACCGATGAACTTGTTTTCTCGTTCTCATGTCGTTGCATTCCGTGACCTAGTCACATGCTTGCAAGCTTCATTAATGCAACGTCACCGAGATGGCCACATGTATCTGTCCGTTACATGGACTAGACAAATCCTGGTCTTGATATGTACTCCTCTACGCATTCCTTCGGAAAACCTGAGTGGCACCTTTTTGATCACCCTGTTACGAGATGATTCTTGATAACCATCTAAGCTTCTTCCAGAATGGTGATTTGCATTACCTCACAGTCAAAGGATCAGGTTGCGAGGTTCTCTGTGTTTTATCATCAATGGTGAACTTTGTAACTAGATCTCATTACGATATAACGGTCAGATGTTTGTCTATCATGTTATTCAACTAATAACATGACCTCATTGTCCGTTGGCATAAATGCCCATGATCTTGAAACATAGATCATCTGCATGACCAATGAACTAGTTCACTAGAGGTAACTAGAGACACGGTTTGTTTATATACCACACGTGTATTAACGTTTCGTATTAACACAGTTATAGCACAGTATGAAACGTATTATGAACATTCAGGAGGTATACCAAATAATACATTTTATTATTTGCCTCTAGGGCATAACTCCTTCAGTCTCCCACTTGCACTAGAGTATACAAAACTAGTTTACAATAGGCAGGAACCTAACACCAATGGAATCTCGGTGTTGTTCGTGCTTGTCATGTTGGAGAGCTTTAGTCAAAGGATCTGCTACATTCAGTTCTGTATCTACTTTGCAAATCTTGACTTCACCTTCGTCAACTATCTGCCGGATGACGTGAAATCTAAGTTTGATGTGTTTGGCCGTGGAATGAGTTCTTGGTTCCCTTGCATTTGCAATGGCTCCCGTGTTATCACAATAGATTGTCACGGGGTCTTGTGCATTGGTAAAAACTCCTAGTTCGATGACGAAATTCCTTAGCCAAACAGCTTCATTTGCTGCATCAGCTGCAACAATGTATTCAGACTCCATTGAAGATTATGCCACCATCGGCTGCTTCTTGCTCTTCTAGCTTACCGCCCCACCATTAACCAAGAAAACAAATCCTGTTTGAGACTTAGAGTCATCATGATCTGAATTCCAGCTCGCATCTACGTAACCTGTTACGTTCAGAGCTTCATCATTTCCTCCATAGATTAGGAACATATCCCTTGTTCTTCTCAGATACTTTAGGATATTTTTTACAGCTATCCAGTGATCCGGTCCTGGATTACTTTGATATCGGCTCGTCAAACTAAGAGCCAATGCCACATCAGGTCGGGTACTAAGCATTGCATACATGATAGATCCTATTGCAGAAGCATAGGGGACGTCAGACATCTTTTCTCTATCATTGTCCGTCACAGGACATTGAGTCACACTCAAGTTGCAATTCTTCATCATAGGTGTAAAACCCCTCTTGGTGTTTTCCATTTTGAACCTTTTCAAAATCTTATCTATGTAAGTACTCTGACTTAATGCTATTAGGTGCCTTGATCTATCTCTATAGATCTTGATTCCTAATATGTATGCAGCATCACCTAGATCCTTCATGGAAAATTGGTTGCTCAAATACGCTTTCACGCTATTCATAAGATCCACATCGTTTCCCATGAGTAATATGTCATCCACATATACTACTAAGAAAACTACCGAGCTCCCACTCGCTTTCTTGTAAACACAGAACTCTTGTTGGTTTTGGACAAATCCAAAACTCTTGATCACTTGATCAAAACGTTGGTTCCAGCTCCGAGATGCTTGCTTCAACCCATAAATGGACCGTTGGAGCTTGCATACCTTTCCAGCATCCTTAGGATCAACAAAACCTTTCGGTTGCATCATATACAACTCTTCATCAATGTGACCATTGAGGAATGCGATCTTGACATCCATCTGCCAAATTTCATAGTCAAAATGTGCAGCAATTGCTATTAAAATCCTGACAACCTTAAGCATCACTACGGGAGAGTAAGTCTCGTCGTAGTCAACTCCTTGGATTTGTCGAAAACCCTTTGCGACAAGTCGAGCTTTGTGAATGGTCACATTACCATTCGCATCTGTCTTTCTCTTAAATATCCATTTATTTTCTATGGCCTTGCGACCTTCTGGAAGATCCACGAAGGTCCAAACTTGGTTTTCATGCATGGATCCTATTTCGGATTTCATGGCTTCTAGCCATTTCTCAGAGTCAGCACTACCCATAGCTTCTTTGTAGTTTGCAGGTTCATCCTGATCATCTAATATGACAGACATTACAAGGCTACTGTACCAATCTGGAGTGGCACGAACCCTTGTAGACCTTTGAACCTCAGGAGTCTCGACGTCATTGTTTTGATTAGCATCAATGGACTCTTCCTCCACGTGGAGAGCGGTTTCGGAACAGCTTCCATTGCGCTACTCGGAATACGGAGAGAAGGGTCAACAATTTCATCTAACTCAATTTTCCTTCCACTCACCCCTTTTGCAAGAAACTCTTTCTCGAGAAAGGTGCCGGTTTTTGCGACAAGTGTTTTGCCTTCGGCTTGATTGTAGAAGGTATATCCAACAGTTTCCCTTGGATATCCTACAAAGATACATTTTTCTGATTTGGGTTCGAGTTTGTCAGGTTATAGTTTCTTAACATACGCCTCACATCCCCAAACTTTCAGAAAAGACAACTTTGGCTTCTGTCCATACCATATCTCATATGGGGTTGTCTCCACGGATTTGGATGGTGCTCGGTTTAAAATAAAAGCAGCGGTTTCTAACGCATATCCCCAAAAAGACACAGACAAATCAGTTAAAGACATCATGGACCGTACGCTATCCAATAGCGTTCGGTTACGACGTTCCGACACACCATTACGTTGTGGTGTTCCGGCTGGCGTAAGCTGTGGGATGATCCCACAGTCCTTCAAGTGCATGTTAAACTCATAACTCAAATAGTCGCCTCCCCGGTCTGATCGAAGGTGCTTGATTTTCTTGTTAAGTTGATTCTCTACCTCTTTCTGAAATTCTTTGAACTTTTCAAAGGTTTCAGACTTGTGCTTCATCAAGTAGATATATCCATATCTGCTCAAGTCGTCAGTAAAGGTAACAAAGTAACGATAACCATTGCATGTTGAGACACTCATTGGTCCACATACATCCGTATGTATGATCCCAAGTAGGTCTATAGCTCTCTCCACGATGCCAATGAATGGTGTCCTGGTCATCTTGCCCATGAGGCATGGCTCACATGTATCAAGGGATTCGAAATCCAATGATCCAAGAAGCCCTTCTGAATGAAGCTTCTTCATGCGCTTTATGCCAATATGACCGAGACGGCAATGCCATATGTACATGGAATTATCGTCACTATGCTTACATCGTTTAGCATCAACACTGTTGATGTGTGTATTACAATCAAGATCAAGTAGGAATAAACCATCACATACAAGAGCATGAACATAGAAAATATCATTCATATAAATTGAACAACCATTTGTTCCTGAATTAAACGAATAATGGTCTTGCAACAAGCAAGACCCACTCACAATATTCATACTCCGTGCGGGTACATAATAGCATTTATTCAAAACCAACAATAATCCTCATGGTAGACGGAGATGCAGGGTGCCGACGGCCATCACTTCGACTCTCGAACCATTGTCGACGCGCATCGTCACCTCGTCCTTCCTCAGGCGCCTCCTACTCTGCAGATCCTGCTGAGAGTTACAAATGTGAGCAACAGATCTGGTATCAAATACCCAGGTGTTACTCCTGGCGCTTGTAAGGAATACATCAATAACATGTATATCATATATACCTTTGTCCGGGATGGCTATCTTGCCAGCTCGCTTGTCTTCAAGGTACTTAGGGCAGTTGCGTTTCCAAAGGCCCATCCCTTTGCGATAGTAGCGAAGTCACAGACTTAGGGCCAGGATTTACAGTCTTTGGGGTGCTATGGACAAACCTTCCATCCCTCTTAGACTTCTTACCCTTGCCTTTTCCCTTTTGCCTCGGTTTCTTAAAGTTGGCAGTCTTGTTGACCATCAACATCGTGTGCTTCTTCTTGATTTCAACCTCAGCAGTTTTGAGCATGGCAAACACCTCAGCAAGGGTCTTGGTCATCCCTTGCATGTTGTAGTTCATCACAAAACTCTTATAGCTAGGGGCAGCGAGTGCAGCACCTTATCTATGGCGATCTCCTCCAGGATTTTGCAATCCAGGGTGTTTAGGCGCTTAACGTAGCTAGACATTTTGACCACGTGCTCACTAATACTAATGTGCTCTTCCATTTTAGCAGAGAAGAAGAGCTCGGAAGCATAATACCTCTCTGCACGAGCCTGCAGAGCAAAGATAGCTTTGAGATCCTCAATGATCTCAAAAGCATTCATCTTCTCAAAACACTTTTGAAGCTCCGGCTCCATGGCATAGAGCATTCCACTCTGGATGAGGGAGAAATCGTCCGCCTTGGACTGCCAGACATTCTTTTTGTCCTGAGAGGTGGAATCTACAGGCTTAGCCGGAAGCTCAGCCTCGATGACATAAGTCAACTTGTAGGGGACTAGGAGGATCCTAAGATTGTGGAACCATGCGGTGAAGTTGGTTCCATCAGTTTTCAGCTTGTCCTTCTCGAGGAAAGTGCTAATGTTGAAGGTGGGTGGGCGAGACATCTACAAAGGAATTTGCAAAGTATTTAGACTATGTTCATAATAATGAGTTCGAATTTTAATAAAGGAACTCCCACTTAAACGAACATCCCTCTACTCGTTTAGTGATCACATGATCCCTATGCCCTGCACCTCCCCCGATCATCACGGCCATCAGTGTAGTATCAAAGGTGGACATTATCTAATGTCGATCACATCAACCATGTGATTCATGCTCGACCTTTCGGTCTCTTGTATTCCGAGGCCACGCTTCTCTAGCGTGCTAGGCTCGCTAGTCCTAACTCGTGTGTATTCGCAGTGCAACATGGCTTGCACCCACTGTATGCGAACGTAGATATGTCTGACCCCCGATCATCACGGCCAGCCTCATACCGAAGAACTTTCTTGGTGGTGCACACACAAGGGGAATACGATAACTAGAATACTTTGAGGGATTATCTTATTATGCTACCGTCTAGTAGGTATACTAGCATAATAAGTAATACTTCTAAAGTAAAGTGTTATGACATGGTTACAGCTTTATGATCATCATCAATAGCTTCAATGAGAGTTTCATAAACTTGTCATTGCCATGTCATAATACTTGCCCCTATGCAATAACGAAGATAGACTCTTCTATATTGACTATTGCATGTTTTACGCGGCTTTAGGGCTTTCGCAGTAGAACCCCTTCCCACCTACGAACGTCAAGCCACAACATGGATTCAATGATTGTCGTTCTTCTTCCCTTTTTAGGGCCCTCCAGTGTCAATGCCATATCAACTACTGTAGAGAGACAGACACCCCCGTAAGCCACTTTGATTTGTGGACCAGTCTCGTGAATCACCACGTGAGGTCGGTTGGGGGCCGCTTCATCAAACAGTGTCGCGATATGAACAATAACACTAAAGAGGGTAGCAACTAGAGAATCAATGCCCACATATTGCTATGTGTTCTATCCGTACGACATGTCTACCCATAGACCCGCTCTGATACCACTGAAGGGTTCCGTAGCAGAAAACAAAAAAATTCTATCTACTCAAACACTAATACCAGGATCTATACTATGTAGACATAAGTAACGGAGAAGGAATACAGTATTCATACCTTTGCAGAGAGAGGCACACCTTACGCAGGAAGGCATATATTGATGAAGACGAGCAGCACCCCAAGTGTGGTGCCCCCGAAGTTCGTCACACGTCTGGTGTAGTGGACGTCAACCGGGCTCCGATCTAGCCGAGCAGCAAAAGAAGTAGATGCCGGATCGCCAATCACACAACGGTAGTGTGAAGGTGGAGAACTCAACCACGAGGTCCTCCCCAATATTACGGGGAAGTCCTCAGCAGAAGAGAGAGAGAATGAGAGGAATGGGTGTTTCCCAAGGGGAAGGGGGACCCCTTTATATATTAGGAGGGGGCACACCACCCAGGGGCCAGGCGGTGTGGGACTAATGCCCACACCCGCCAGCCACCATGGGGCAGCCGCCGGCCCTAGGTGGGCCCCACTCGGGTGGCCCACTAGCCCTAGGCCGGCTGGCCCCCTCTCCATAGGCGCCTTGCCCACTTGGGCCTCCCCTCGGGTGAGGCCCATTAGCAATATAGTGCCTTTTAAAATAAAATAAAATATATATTTAATATTAATTCTCCAATTAACATTCAAATACACATATTATATTATTCCTTCACTCCGGAACATCTTCCAGACCCCTTCTGATCTCCATCGGATGTTACCGAAACTATTCCGGTTTCTCTCTCTCTATTTCTCATACGATACCTCATCTACCCTAAGCGTCCCCACCCTTAAGCGTGACATCCTTCGGTTCGAAAACACTCCAGGCATGATAGAGACGACTCTCATATCAATGATCAATAGAGGGACCTGGATGGCCATGTGACCCCCGTGTGTTTCACGAATTCAATCGCTCGAACCGTGAGATAGTTGTTCCCCATTCCCTTTGTCATACGATACCTAATTCATCCGAGACTTGATCTTCGGTATCCCTATACCTTAGTTCGATCTCGTTACCGATGAACTTGTTTTCTCGTTCTCATGTCGTTGCATTCCGTGACCTAGTCACTTGCTTGCAAGCTTCATTAATGCAACGTCACCGAGATGGCCACATGTATCATGCTCATTACATGGACTAGACAAATCCTGGTCTTGATATGTACTCCTCTACGCATTCCTTCGGAAAACCTGAGTGGCACCTTTTTGATCACCCTGTTACGAGATGGTTCTTGATAACCATCTAAGCTTCTTCCAGAATGGTGATTTGCATTACCTCACAGTCAAAGGATCAGGTTGCGAGGTTCTCTGTGTTTTATCATCAATGGTGAACTTTGTAACTAGATATCATTACGATATAATGGTCGGATGTTTTTCTATCATGTTATTCAACTAATAACATGACCTCATTATCAGTTGGCATAAATGTCCATGATCTTGAAACATAGATCATCCTCATGACCAATGAACTAGTTCACTAGAGGTAACTAGAGATACGGTTTGTTTACATACCACACGTGTATTAACGTTTAGACAATACGCTTATAGCACAGTATGAAACGTATTATGAACATTCAGGAGGTATATCAAATAATACACTTTATTATTTGCCTCTAGGGCATAACTCCTTCAATATCATGGGGCCTCAAGGAAACTACTGGCAATTAAGGTGCTCCTTTTAATAGAGCACCGGAGCAAAGCATTAACACTCCGTGATCACATGTGATCCTCACATCAAAGCCATTCCCGCCGGTTATCCCGATTTATGGCACTTCGGGACCTTTGGTTCCAGACAACGACGTGTGTATACAACTTGCAGGTAAGGCCATAAACAATACTATCATAATTAGTCAATGACATGTTCAGATCTAAATTCATGGCACTCGGGCCCTAGTGACAAGCATTAAGCATAACAAGTTGCAACAAAGTCAAAAAGCACTAATAGTAGATACTAGGCACCATGCCCTAACAATCCGATGCCATTACATGAACGATCTCATCCAATCCCTACCATCCCCATAGCCTACAGCGGGGGATTACTCACTCATAGATGGGGAAAACATGGATAGTCGATGGAGAAGCGATGGCGATGATCTCCTCCAATTCCCCGTGCCGGCAGGATGCCAGAACGGAGTTTCTGGTTCCGAATCGCGGAATCTAGTGGTGACGGCGCAGCGGAACTCTTTCTGGAAAAAACATCGAACCCCCTTGGTTTTTAGGTCAAGAGGCAACTTATAGGCGAAGAGGAGGCGAGGGAGGCAGAGGCGCCACACCACCCCGTGCACGGCACAGTGGTGTGGCCCCTCGTCTACTCCGTCTCGTCTTCTGGCTCCGTGAGTCTTCTGGTGAAATAGGATTTTTGGCATATTTTTCGGGATTTTTCCTGATAGTTGGTTTTCTGCACAAAAACTAGACACCAAGGTAATTCTGCTAAAAACAACGTCAGTCCATGTTAGTTGTATCCAAATCACACAAGTTTAGAGGAAAAACAATAGCAAAAGTGTTCGGGAAAGTAGATACGTTTTGGACGTATCATTCCCCTACCACAGCATAAGCGATTGCGATGAGAGAAGGGCTTTCTCTGGCTAATAGGATGGGATGTAACAATGTTTATGCTAAATCGGATGCTATAGAGATTATTCAAGCTTGTATGTGTGAAGTTACATGGTGGGATGAGTCTGCAGCGGTTTTTGAAGATTGTGTGGATCTAGCGGCACCAAATGAGGTGGCTCATGAACTAGCTAGGATGTGCTTTATAGATAAAATCTCATGTAATTGGGTCGATGAACCCCCTAACTTTCTTTTACAAACTCTCCTAAGCAATGTAACCATCGAATGATTTTGAGGTGACAAGTTTCAGATGCACTATTTTCCTTCTAGGGTACCTAAAGGGGCTGGAAGGTTTTTAATGAGACAACTTGATTGCTTAATATATTTTTTTTAAATAAAATACCTCTCCTTCAGAGATCTCAAAAGAGACCTTGCTGATACTTATAGGAGACCTCGAAGCAATTTCTATTTAGCTATTGTAACAAAACTGGCTTCACGGTAGACATTAACGTTCACCTCATAGCAAAAGCTTTCGGCTGTTGTACTTGTAGCAAACCCACATAATCCCTCAAAGAAAAAAACACATAACAACTGTAGCAAAAAATTATACTATTGTAGCTCCATAGCAAAATTTCTCCTGCGAGATCCTCCAGTGAGACTCTTGCAATGCAAAACCACGAAGAGGTTGTAGCAAAAAAAAATCCAACAATGCAAATTTACATCACTTATGAAGCAAAAAAACTAGAACGGTTTTAGAACAGCCACTGACAAATGGTAGCACCAGTCTCTTCCCCCTGGAAGTATCAGTGCCCTCCACTAGTAGCAACGTTGTAGTGTGCCTCATATGGGCTAGTGCGGGCCAAGTCCGGGATTTTGACTGCACTGACTCCGGTAGACTCAGGAGCGGCTCATGCTGGAGGTGGCAGACATGGCAGCACGCCTACTACAGTGCGGCGAGGGTAGCTTCACGAGCCCAATTTGGGCTCAGCCGGGTAAGATGCCTCTCGATCTCTCCCCTAAGCAACAATTAAGTAGGGGATATTGCTCATTCCTCCCAACCTCCCTCCGAGCGATTCGATTACACACGGCCACACCATCCAATTCTAGCCAAGTTCAAAACCAAGCTCTCACCTGCTACGCATACTACTTATATGCCCTCTCTCTCAGTTACATTAGATCATCCCAGTACATGGCCTGCAAGCCATCTAGGTTGCCTCCTCTGTCTCGTGGGCCTAGTTGGTACTCTAGTATCCGGGGCGGAGGGTTGCCTCGGTACCTGGGTCACTGACATTGCCCCTTTTGTGGACCTGCTTCCCCCAAGCAGGGGATCTCGGGAGTTGCTGCTTCAGGGCCTCAAGGTCCTCCCAGGTGGCTTCTACCTCCGAAGATCCACTCCATTGCACCAGCACCTGCACCACTGTGGCCAACCCACGAGAACGCACCCTCCTCTGCCAAAGGCGCACAACGACCTAAAGGGCAACACAGGATGAGGAAGGTTTGGAAATACCTGCTGTCCTGGCCCAAGACACTGCCGCAGTTGCGACACGTGGAACACTTGGTGAACTATGTTGGTAGCTAGCAGGTCAAGCTTGTAAGCCACTGAGCCCACCTTTTGAAGCACATGAAATGGACCGAAGAACTTGAATGCCAGGTTGTGATTAGCCATGTGCCATTTTTTTGAAGCGATTGCATCTCTACTTCGGTCCAAGCCTCCGGCAACTAGTTTCGCTCCGCTTTGTCAAAAGTTAGCCTTTTTAATTGAATTTGGATCATATTTTAACAATTTTTACCTCGTTTCAGCAACTCTAGGTAGGGAGATTGTTTTCGCTGCTCAAGTGAATAGCTTGGAAATGATATCGAACATAACCATTTCATTTTATTTTTGTTATCTCTCTGTGCATCTGAATCCATTGTTGAGTGGGTCTGAATCCATGTCTGGCCGGTTCCAAACCAGGATATCTCTCTTCTTTTTTTTGTCTCTGCAAAGTAAGCAAAGATTCGATCTTTCTCTGGGGTGTCATTGGCGAAACTTAATTCGAAGACCAGCTTTTACTTGTTCATCTTTTTGACTGATCCGCCTACGAGTGATCGATTGCCATATACGTATACAGGAATGCATATATGGGTTGGAAAGGCCGGCTGCCAACCGAACTCTTGGGGAAAAAAAGTTGTGAAAACGACGGGATGATACATACATCACGAGTTTATTGCGGATTTTATATCCTTTGAGACGGGACTCGTATGATTAAGTGTGGTTGCAGTTAGCTGCTGGGATTGCAGCAGATCAAGATGGGGCCTAGCCAATGACCGGCCTGCTTCGAAGCTCCAAGCCTATCCATGCATATAGTAGCAGCGGCAGCAGCAGTGCAGTACGTGATGAGTGTGACGTTTCTGCGGCGATCTTTGTCGCAAATTGTGGTGGGACGTGGATGGACGACCGAAATTGACGTGGCCAACTAGCTTGTGTCAGCAACCAAGGGAAAAAATAGCACGCTATTTCTTCATTTTAGCGTCGCTATAGCGTATTTAAAAGCCGAACGCTATGCTATGCATATTTTGCTCGTTATGGTGCTAAATACGCTATTTCTTGTAACATTATAGCGACGCTATTTTTTTTCTTGGGCAATATACGACAGCCCACGAAGTCACGAATCCATTCAGCCCATGACCCCAAATTGTAACCTAGCTAAACTCGATCTTAGACCGGCAACTACCCCAGACGCCGAACGCGGCGATTCCACAACGTGTTAGACGTCTCTGTCTTATCCTACGGTGGAGGGTGTTCTAGGATTAGTGCTAGTACGTTTTGCAAAAACCAATCTGTACAAGTCCATCTTCACCCTCTATAGACGCCGAAGTGGACAAGTCCATCTTCCTCGCCTCCCTATCCTCTCCTCTTACTGCGTCGCCACCGCTCCCGTCCTCCCAGCCATCCTCCACGGATCCATGGAAAGCGCCAGAATCTCGACCTCGGGCATAGCCTGGCCGGCGTCGCCAAGGTAGCTCGCCAAGGAGGGCCTCCTGTGCCGACGCAGCCCAGTCGCCGGCGTCGAAGAAGATGGCGGCGTCGTGGACCCGATGCTGCTAACCATCTTGACTTCTTTTTTTCTCCGATCTCGTCGGATCCCCTACTCAGCTTCAAGATCCCCGTCCGATCTGACCATGGCTTGTTTTTCCTTTTTTTTGTTCGATCTGATCTGCTCTTCCTTTTTCATGTTTGGGGTGTGGGATTTGCACCCGGTTGTTTGAAGATCCTAATTAGCGTTCTATCAAACAGAAGATTCTAATTAGGAGTAGCATTTTCTCATTAAAGGCCAAAACAAATCCAATTTAATTAACATCCAATTCACTTATTGGGTAGTATATTAGTATTTGTCCAGATCTTCTAAATCTCTGTACTATTTTTTTCCCGTATGATAGACATGAATTATGTGGAACAAGAATGCCAAGGAGAGATATATATATCTTTGGTTTCCTTAATTGAGTGGGCTTTTTCATCGAAGGAATTTATTTTGTTCTTGGATATCCATGCGACAGAGGATATATGTAACTGTAGCTGTATATATGTATCTCAGAGGTAGCAGGAGATAGAAATGCGATAAAGTAGAAACAATGGGTCATATCGTGCAAAATATTAGGGACCGACATATTAGAAATTGTGGTGACCAAGGGGGCTTTTTGCAATGTTTAGAAGTCGGTGCACTAATCTCAAAGTAAGACTGGATGGTGGTAGATAAGACAGAGACCCCATACAGTGTGTGGTTTTGGTTTTTCCCCCAGACGCCACTTCCCCACGAGACGCAAATGTGGCGGCTGGCTTGGGCAGCCCAATCTCCTCCAGCTCCGGCCGGCCCTGAAATTGGTCTTTTCCGGCAAGCCATCTCCTCTACTCCTCTTGCTGCAGCACGCGTCGTCGTGCCAGCAGTCAGCACCTGAAGGAACACGATGGCAGCCACACCATCGACAAGCAAGCCATCAGGTACATGAGAAACATTAGGATTTAGGACCTGCAATTGGAAGATTAGCCTGTACTAATTTGATTTGACATATATAGTGGTAATTGATGTAGTCGTAGCCTGTAGAATCCGTTAATTGTTGATTTTGATTTTGACTACGTAAGTGGCAACTGTAGTACTAGTTTTAGAATTTTAGTTTAAATTTAGCTCTATGCTCTTTAGTTTTAGAATCTTGACTACGTAAGAGGCTGGGTAAGATTAGTACTGAACTATGTTGGTTGTTGATATTAGTTAGACAATTCAACAAATGTTTGTCTTTCATTATGATCTGGACTGTGTCATTCTGAAATCTGAATTTGTTGATCATCGTGATGCATAGTCTGTTATTAGGCTACCACTTATGCATGTATTACTCTGGACAATTTTTTAGCTACCGAAATCCTTACTTTATTAGTATACATGTCATTTTTTTTATTGTTTTGCGACACACTATTTTGAAAAATAGCGCGTTATTAGCACGCTATAACTTGCATAGAGTTTAGAGAAGGATCACGCTATTTTTTTCATTGGTCAGCACTGTTTTCCATTACACGTCGATCGCTAGATTCAGTAAATTCGTTCCTAGACGGGGGAAATAAATAAACAACGACCAGTAAATTCAGCTTGGCAGTAAACAATTTTTTTAGAGAAAACACCATCGAAATCTTTGTGCGTTTCCAAGACATCCCTGCCCGTAGTTTTCTCTCCCTTGCGACGGCGTAGCCGGAAGGAACACCTCGATAGTTTGGCATTCACGTTAACGCCACCGGATACCTTTTTTCCCCAGAACATCTAGAGTTCTCTTTATGCATATATGAGTATCGTGCAGAGCTTGACACAGTGGTGAGTACAAGAGCCTTGCTCTGGAAAACAGAAAATGCTTTCTCGTTGACTTGGCCCGACCACCCTTGCCCTAGAACACCGTATCGAAATCTGTGTGCGTTGCCAAGACATCTCTTCTCTGTCCGAGTTTTCTCTCCCATCCTTGGCGATGGCGTAACCTAGAGTTCTCTTGATGCATGTATGAGTGTTGTGCATAGCTTGACACTGTGGTGAGTACAAGACCTTTACCCCTGGAAAACAGAAAATGCGGAGAGCTCTGACTAGTCCTAGCTAGACGAATTAAGATATGTCGCCATGTTGGTATCTCTGCAAAGATGAGCATGCTGAGCAGAGACCGATCCCTTTCCCCAGCATGGAGCCGGTGAAGGCAGTCTGAGAAGTACGATAATAATTCAGTAATCCCGGAGCGGTGCACGTGCCAGAAGTAGAGGCAGTAGGTGCGATGCTTGGGGCGAGCCGCGCGGCGTCGCGGCGGCGCCGTCTAACCCTCGTGCCCTCCGATCCGGTGTGCTCGGCCACGCCTCCCGGTAGCCCTTTCGCCGCTCTGGAAGGTTCTGTGGCTGAGGATCACGTCGCCGTCCGTGTGGCCGAGGAAGCGATCGCGGAGGAGGGCGGTTGGACTACTGTGGTTCGTCGGAAGGATCATCGGAGCGCGTTGCAAGCGTTCTGTGTGGAGGCTGGATTCCCATCTTAGTCTTCCTGGTACTGGGAGAAGCGGAGGCCGCGGAGCTCGCCGGGGATCGTCCCCTCTCTGCGGGGTGGGTCGCCGGTGTCGGGAGGGACGTCGCCTAGGGCACGTTCTGCCTCTCCTTCGTCCTCGGATGCTGCTGTGCTTGGCCGCCGATGCACGTCTTCGTCGTCGTCGGGGCTTCGGCTGCAGCGGTCTCCACGGATGGGACCCTGGCGTGGTCCTCTGCCAGGAAGGAGGATCACCCCGCCACCGGTGCTCGCGCTGTTCCTGCCCAAGGATGCGGCGAATTTGTCAGCACCGGGTGGGGCTACAATCATGGAGATCTCTCGGGAGCCAATCGCGCGTCCATCTGTGTCTAGTGGGGCCAGCTCGCATATGGCAGGCCTGGCTCAGTCAAGTGCAATTCGGAGATGGTCTCCACGTCTACTACGCCATTTTCCGATCGAGAGATACCCATCTACTCCGCCTTCTCTGCCGCCAGAGCTCCCCGCCTTTACCTCGCCATCCTCATCGCCGATCGCCTCGCCTCCAACCTCACGCCATCCCTGGACGTCGGGGGCGCACTCCTTCGCTCACGTAGTCATGGATGGAAGGCCACCGCCACCCACGACGGGTGGTCTTGGGTGTGGGGCGCCTGTTGGCCCGCTGCAGGGGGGTGGTACTATCGCCGTGACCGCTTCTCCCTCGGTGAATCCGCTGCCTGCGCCTGGCCTAGCAGGGGGTGGTTTACCGGTGACGTCAATCCCGTTCAGGCCCCTGCAGCCTCCGTTCAAACCGTCGGCACCATCGGGCTATATCCCTCAGCAACCTGGGCAGTTCCTTCAGCCGACTCCGAATTTTCGTCGGCCGGTCTTCCCGCCAATCATCCCGCCATAGTAGTTTGCGCAGATGTTCCCGCAATATGTGCCAGCTCCTGCGCAAGCTAGCATTCCGACTATGCCTCGGAATAAACGGAAGAAGAAGAATGCGCCTGTACCTCTGTCGCAACCTCTTGCGGCCCCGGCTCAGCCGCAGTTTCAGCCTCAGTTCCAGCCCCCGCCATTCACGCAACCGGCGGGGATGAGTTATGCGCCACCGACGGGGTTGACTTCGAGTATGCCACAAGTTCCTGGTTCGTCGACCTCCGTGGTTACTGTTGTGGATGCTCAGACTGATCAGGGTAAGGGGAAGAAGTCTGTAAAATGCTGGAAATGCTCTGGTGATTCTCATGCATCCAAGAACTGTCATGTTCAGCATTACTGTTTGGTTTGTAATAATTCTGCTCATCCCACCATCAAGTGCCCTACTTTGAAGTTGCCCAAGCCTACGATGATTGTGGCTGGGAACGGTACTGAGGATACACCGTTCAACCAGTTGCCTGACTGCATTTTCAAGGCCAATTTAGCTCTCAAATGTACTCCTACTGCTAAGGTATCTGTGGCTGGTACGATGGTGCATGCGGCTATCATTGAGGCTCAGATGACGCGTATTTGCGCGCTCAGCACTCAGTGGAAGTGGGAGGCTCTTCCCCATAGATATGATGCCTATCTTGTGTGCTTTCCATCCTTCGAGGATCTGCAGCGTGTTGATGGTATTCAGATGCCGGTCCAAGCTCACAATACTAGAATCGTTATCAGTGTTTGGGAGGTACAAGACATTCAGCCTAAGTTTGTGCTCCCTCAGGTGTGGGTTCACGTGGAGGGGGTTCCTCACACCATCCGTCACTTCCATGGCTTATGGGCGGTTGGCTCTTTGTTGGGTACGACGGTGGATGTTGATTTGTCAACTCTATATAGTCGCAATATTGTGCGCATTTGTGTGGCAATAATGAATCCTAATGTGTTGCTGAAGTGTGTGGATGCTAAAGGGCCCTATATTTGTACTTCCGCTACCTTGAAGACGACGGGCTATGACTTCACTTTCCGCCAGGAGGCACCAGACTTTGTCCCTGACCCCTCGTTCACTCCTCTTTTTTGGATACGTAAGGAGGACGACTCTGATGATGACGATGGCATGGGACAGAAGGAGAAGGATCCGCCTGTTGATGATAGCACTTCTCGAACTCAGGGGAATCATATGGAGATTGATGCTTCGGGTACCTAGAAGGCTGCTGGAGGACCTCTTGTCACCAATGTCTCCTCCTTGCCTTTGTTTGCAGTCACGCTTTTCAATCACAGTCCGCAGACTCCTCGGGGTAAGGCTATTGTGGCTGTTGCACGGTGCTCTCGTTTGGGTTTTCAGCGTCCAGGAGTTTTATTTTCTGTTGCGGCTTCCTTGACCGGTTCGGATGGCAAGACCCAGTCGCTGTCGCCCCGGCCTTCTCATATGCATTCTTCGCCGTCCCACTCTACTCCTTCGGCAATGAGCTACAACAATGAGGACACCACCTTCTGGACCACCCGCCGGCGCTTCCGCTACCCTGCAGGTGGCTGCGAGCTGCGATGCTTTGCCGTTGTCGCCGTCACAGGCCGCCTCTCATGCTCCACGGGAGGATGCTGCGGTGCTTCAGCCCGCCGAGCAGGCTCTTGACTCGTCTTGTTAGCCTGGTGCTGATCAAGGCCAGGTGGGTGCGCCGTCGGTGACTATCTCATCGACCTCGGCTGCCGTGGCGGACGAGTCTACTGTGGGGGGTGCTGCTTCTTATATGCAGGACCCTACAGTAGGCTCTTTCAAGATGAAGGCCTCGGCGGTTGGGACGCTACGCAGGAGTGGAAGGCACACGATGGGCATGGACGGCGCTTCTGCAACAGACGTGGACTCTTTGGAGAAGGCCATGCGCAGAAAAGCTGAAAAGAACCTAGATACTTGCGGTAATCCCTCCTCATCCAAGTCATTTATTTCGTTCACTTCTACTCGCATTTCTTCTAAGCTAAATTCAGTTGAAATTAGTCTAGGTAAGAATGCTAGTGATATTTCTGTTTCTACCAAGGTCTTGAGGTGGATGGAATTTGACCGGTTAACGGTTGTTCCAAAAGCCTCGACCTCTTATATTTTCACCTACTCGGATGATGAGGATGCAGACACCACAAAAGATGGTCAACTCCTATCTTATCTTGTAGGTGATGTTCTGGAAGTTGGTTTGGATGAGCACAAGTTAAGCTCAATTTATGAGCTAACTGCTTCTGGCCATAAATCGACTTCTAGAAAAAAATGTAATAAATCTCGTAAATGAAATCTTGCTCCTAAATCTATTATTGTTTCCCAATGAATGGTATGTTTCTGAATAGTAGAGGTCTTTGCGACTTGGCAAAACATTTAGATCTTGCACTCTGTTTTAGGGAACATAATTTAGATTTTGTGGCTATCTCTGAAACTGGTAGACGAGAATTCTCATAGAGTATGCTAGATCGCCTTTCGGGTGGTCTAGACTTTGTATGGCATTCTCATCCACCTAGGGGACGGTCTGGAGGCATTTTACTCGGTGTGCGGGCAGACACCACGGAAATATTAGCATTTTCGGAAGGGGGTTTCATATTAAACTCCACATGCGTAACAAAGCTGATAATTTTAAATGGAGTTTGGTCGTGGTTTATGGTGCATCCCAAGAGTGTTTTAAGGCCGATTTTCTCCGGGAATTGGTGAATTTAGCAAAGGATAATCCGTACCCTATTCTTATAGGGGATTTTAATTTGCTTAGATTTCCATACGAGAAGAGTAAAGGCCGTTTCGACGATCATTGGCCTTTCCTTTTTAATGCTGTCATTGACAGTTTGAATTTAAAGGAAGTAACAATGATTGGAAGACAGTTTACTTGGGCTAATTCTTTGCCGGAACCTACGTACGAAAAACTTGATCGTGTACTGATGGACTCAAATTGGGAAGATCATTTCCCTCTAGTCTCGGTACGGGCTCTAGAACGTATTGAGGCTCTGTCTGATCATGCTCCCATCTTGCTTACCACTGGGTTACCATCGCCTCGGTCGGTCCGTCCGTTCAAATTTGAACTTGGATGGCTACTTCGAGATGGTTTCCATGATATGGTGAAAACAGTTTGGAAAAGACCGGTCGTTGGAACTACCCCAATCCAGAGGTGGGATAATAAAGTGCATATGACACGAGAACACCTCAGGGGTTGGGCGCGACACACAACTGGTATTTTTAAAAAAGAAAAACTTAAACTTTCAGCTATCATTGATGACCTCGAATCTTTAGCAGAAACACGGCTGCTAACTCCACAGGAAATTGTGCTCAAAAGCCAATCGAATGCGGAGATGGCCCGGTTACTGCGCGAGGAGGAACTCAAATGGTATCAGCGTTCTAAAGCGCAGTTCATGCTAACTCCACAGGAAATTGTGCTCAAAAGCCAATCGAATGCGGAGATGGCCCGGTTACTGCGCGAGGAGGAACTCAAATGGTATCAGCGTTCTAAAGCGCAGTTCATTTTGCACGGGGATTCAAATACTAGGTACTTCCATAGTGTCGCCAATGGTAGACACAAGAAGAAGCATATTCATTCCCTAATGCATAATGACGAGCCAATCGAAGGACATGAACAGCTAAAATCTTACATTATGAATTACTACAAAGGTTTGTTTGGGAAGCCGGAAGATGGTTCATTCTCTATGGATGAATCTCAAACAACCGATGTACTCCAGGTTTCTGATGAGGAAAACGCTTATTTGACTGCTCCTTATTCTGAGGAAGAGGTCAAGCTAGCTGTTTTTCAAATGGAACATAATAAGGCCCCTAGCCCACATGGATTCCCAGTTGAGTTTTATCAAACTTTTTGGGACGTCATCAAAACTGATCTCATGGAGATGTTCAGTGCTTTGCACGGGGGCCAGTTAGATCTGTTTCGTTTGAACTTTGGTGAGATTATCTTATTGCCTAAGGTTAATAAAACAGAATGGATCCAACAATATAGACCGATATGTCTTCTTAATGTTAGTTTTAAGATTTTTATCAAAGTTGCCACCATCAGACTAAATTCAGTTGCGGATCATGTTGTGAGACCTTCGCAAACTGCTTTCATGCAAGGTCGTAACATTCTCGATGGAGTAGTAACTTTACATGAAACGGTTCATGAACTTCATTGGAAGAAATTTAAAATTGATTTCGACAAAGCTTATGATAAAATTAAATGGCCCTTTCTACAGCAAGCTCTTAGAATGAAAGGTTTTTCTGCTGAATGACGTGCTTTAATCAAAAGCTTTGTGGTCGGAGGTAGTGTTGCCATCAAAGTCAATGACGATGTTGGTAACTACTTCCAAACCAAGAAAGGGCTAAGACAGGGAGACCCACTATCGCCAATGCTATTTAATATAGTGGCTGATATGTTATCTATCCTGATTGAGCGCGCCAAGTCAGAGGGTCATATTGAAGGGGTGATCCCCCACCTTGTGGAAGGTGGTTTATCTATACTTCAATATGCGAATGATACAATTCTCTTTATGGAACATGACCTCGAAAAGGCCAAGAACCTAAAACTCATACTTTTAGCTTTCAAGCAAGTTTCTGGGTTAAAAATTAACTTCCATAAAAGCGAACTATTTTGTTTCGGTGACGCCCAGGATGCGGCCAACCTTTACAATGAAGTTTTTGGTTGTAGTCATGGTGTTTTTCCGATCAAATATTTGGACATTCCATTATATTACCGGAGGCTTACAAATATTGAATGGAAAACATCGAAGAAAGATTACAATTGCGTTTGAGCAGCTGGAAATGTAAACTACTCTCTATAGGGGGAGATTGGTACTCATAAATTCAGTACTCGGTAACATGGTACTGTATATGTTATCTTTCTTTCAACTACCAAAAGGCGTCTTAAAAAGGTTAGATTATTTTCGATGAAGATTCTTTTGACAGGGAGATAATGAGAAAAAGAAATATAGGCTAGCTAAATGGAGTGTGCTGTGTCGACCCAAAGAACAAGGTGGGTTAGGTATTCATGATCTTGAGATCAAGAATACATCCCTCCTTAGTAAATGGCTCTTCAAGTTATTAACTAAAGAAGGCATATGACAAACTCTTATTAAAATAAAATATGTTGGTTTAAAAGCATAGTCCTAAATGGTTTGGAAATCGGGCGACTCGCACTTTTGGGCTGGCCTGATGGTGACAAAGAAACATTTTCTATGCTTCGGCACATTTTCTATTAATAATAGGTCTCAGGTTAGGTTTTGGGAGGATAAATGGCTTGGTAATGCTACCCTCCGAGAACAATATCATGCTTTGTATTCCATTGTCCGTTATAAGAAGGAAACGATTGCCACCGTGTTGGGATCTTTTCCACCAGACATAACGTTCAGAAGAGATTTGATTGGTACTAGACTTGACTCTTGGATCATGCTGCTGCATCGGCTGGCGCATGTATATTTGTCGGAGGAACCAGATGAATTTCGATGGAATCTAACTGAGAATGGTTCCTTCTCTGTTAGGTCTTTATACAATGCTTTAACCCAACCAGCTATTCCAGTGTTAGATAATAGGATGATATGGAAGATGAAGATACCTCTCAAACTAAAAAAAATTACTTGGTATCTTCTTCGGGGGATTATCCTTACAAAAGACAACCTTATTAAGCGGAATTGACATGGAAATCTAGGGTGTATGTTTTGTCACCACAATGCGACAATCAAGCACCTATTTTTTCAATGTAATTTTGCTCGGTGTATATGGTCAGTCACCCAAGCAGCATCTGGCTTGTATCCACCACGTAGTATTACCAACATTTTTGTGAATTGGTTACATGGTATAGATAACAAGTATAAGACTCTTCTTCGGGTTGGAGCGATTACCTTTATATGGTCGCTCTGGCTATATAGAAATGATAAGGTTTTTCATGATATGAACTGTTCTCTTCTGTAAGTTATTCACAGGGGTACAAATATCCTCCGGGCTTGGTCGGCACTACATCGTGTGGAGCATCGCGACCTTTCTATGGAGGTGTGTACGCGGTTGGAGGATACGGCACGGGACCTGTTTACCTCTCATGGATGGCAGCATAATCTCCGGATTGGCCCGCCTTCAGCACCCTAGGCGTTTATTGCATTCAATCAATATGGTTTTGTAATACGTCTTCGTAATTTTAACTTTATGTTGGATTCTATAGTCTACTATCGGCTGTGTGCATCCTAACTATATAGAGACCGGGTGTAATACTTACTTTAAGTAATAAAAACGCATTTTATCGGGAAAAAAAAGTAATCCCAGAGCCTGACCGTTGTGGGCAGACAGTTGTTATTCGGAAGCAGAATACATTTACAGTACTTTTTTTCCCCTAACGGAAGCTTTTATCTGATCATCAGGTCGCAATGTAGTCACAGGGCCACAGACGCTCGCCGGCTTCACGTTCACGCCACCCACTCACCTGGCATGGCACGAGGCGTAAGCGTAAAACTAACAGCTTTCTCGTTGACTTGGCCAGTTGGCCCGAGCACCCGTGCCCTGCAGGCATATCGTCGAGCACCCCAGCCTGCATCCCCCTGGCCTGCAGCTGCAGATCGATACTACTACTTGGGCACCGCAACCAAGTTGACACGTCCAGGCCGCATGGCACCACTTGCTAGATGCTGAGAATGATATCCCGCAGCCCTTTCCTTCCCCAAGGGGGCGGGCAGGGGCATGCACCGCGCCGGATCGAACCGAACCCGTCTAGGAAAAGGCGACACACGCGCACCTATTTCCTGTCCCGGGCGCATCGTATCCCAACAGAAGACGACGTCGCGAGCCGGCGGGTCGGTCCGGGAAAAGGAGTGGGGCCCAGCCTTGATGCCATGCACCGGATCTGCCCCCGTCACGTACTAGCCTAGTCCGGTACACGCGCTACTGTCTGCGCGCGACTAGCCACCCAGTAGTACTCTGCACTAGCTACGCATGGACTACGGGTCCATCAGGTTCAGTAATAGGGGAGGGGAAAGAGACACAAGGGCAAATCCGGATCTTTTTCATGTAGACTTCAGTAATAGGGGAGGGGAAAGTTCTAGTTAAAACTCGGGATTGATTGCCGGAATGGAATCAAATCGTCAATCCAGATCTTTTTCATGTAGACTTCATGATAAAATGGTGGACCAGCAAATTAGATTATCAAGAGGTCGGTGATGGACATTTGTGGAATAGAGCCAGAGACAAGCCACCACGCATGGTAAACTGTACTAAAGCTGTTGCTCTAAGACATTGCTTCAGAGAGGAGTGGAAGCTACCACCAGATCGCATTTTCCGTGAAACCGGACACAACTGGGTGCTAGTTCTCTTCAGCCAACTGAGTGAGGATATGTGTGCTAAGAGCATCTCTAGTGGAAGGTCTAAATTTGGTAGTCTATATCTCCATATAGACAATGGTGTAAAAAGATTCTCTTTTAGACAACCCCACTTTTTCAGTGGCTAGTCTAAATTTGGTAGTCTATATTTCCAACGGCTACATTTCCAACGGCTATATTTCAATTCTATATATACCACCTATTCCATCTTTCATCCAACATTCCTGGTTGCTTCTTCTCTCGTTTCTCCCCTGATTTCCTCTATCCTCTCTCACAATAGAATGATGAGTGGGAACATTTCCTCTATCCTATATTTCTCCCCTGATCTCTTCTTCTAGAGCATCCGTGCAAACAACATCAGTGCAAACAGCCCCATCCTCATCGTTGGAGGTTGTACCTGGACTTGCATCTGAGGTCTTCTTTTATTTCTTCTGTGGAAGCTCGTGTCTGCCATTTCGGATACTTCTCAAACTCTATATAGCAATGCATTAGTGTAAATGACTTCCTTTTAGGATCCAATTCAATGTACAGGAGGTGTGCATCTCTTTCCTGAAATAATGGAAAGTTAAAACACTTGCATACAACACATATGGAATATTAGAAGCGAACTAGAAGATAGATGCATACCTTGTCAGCGAGAGTCATACCACTCTCGTTTCTATTTATTATTTGTTTGTTGAACGCGTGCACAAAACTTGCTCGTGAGAGCTGAAATGACAATATAACGGCAAGAGAGTCCATTAGAATTACGCTCCGGCCATGACGGTTCTCTATGTGTGTTGTAGTAATCTAAAATCCTTCCCCAATATAGTCCATTCAGTATACAAATATATATCAGTGTACACAAATAGATCATAGATGTTGTCAATTCAGTACAAGCAGCAATTCAATACTCCCTCCGACCCATATTAATTGACTTCGATTTGTCAAAAATTGGATGAACCTATATACTAAATAGTGTCTAGATTCATCCAAATTTAGACAAATATGAGTCAATTAATATGGGTCGGAAGGAGTAGCAAAATTCAACATATATATATATATATAGGAGTATGTACGTATAGCAGCAAGTCAGCAAATTAATTAAATCGAGAGAGAACGGAAATTCTAAAGAAAAACAACCACATGCTCCAGGTCGCTCTACACCTCATCGCCCTGTACCCAATCCATCTCCAGACTGCCGCTCCAGGTCGCTCTACACCTCATGGCCCTATACCCAATCCAACTCACTGCCGCCCACGAACCATCCACGGTACCTATTCCCAATCCACACCGCCGCCCACCCCACCAGGACCTTCCACCCCATGGCCACACGCGAGCGCGGCGGCTGGAGTGTCCGCATCCACACATGGTGGCGCCCCACCGGCCAAACAAGCTCGGCAACCACCGTCCCTCATCTCCCCTACGGAAACCAGCACAAGGGCGGCCAAGATCGACTCAAAAATCGGCAACGAGATCTACATCTTGACTTATTTTTCTTGTCGCTCGATCCACAAATTGGGGAAAAAAGGGCATACCTCACCGCGACAATGAAGCTCAGGCGTAGGCGCGGCGTCCTCCTCGCCTCCAGCGGCTCCGAATTGGCGCGGGAGCGAGCTCGGGAGACGGCAGCTTCCTTTGGACGTCGTCGCTCGGTGGTCCAAATGTGGAGGACGGGTAGCTGTTTTGGACGACGTCTAAAATTTAGACCACGGGATACACTAGCCACTGGAGCCGTTTTTTGACCCTCGGTGGTCTATATTTGCTTTAGACTACCACATACACCAACCACTAGAGATGCTCTAAGCTGCTGATGTTAGAGCATCTCTAGCAGGCGCCGTTATATTGGCCGCGCGCTAAAAAAATCGTTGGTATGCAGCGCGCGGAGAAAAAAACCTCCCTCCAGCAGATGTTGTAAACCGCGCGGCGCTGTAAAAAAAATTGGACGCGGGTCGCTCTGCACTATGCTAAGCGCTATACTTTGGGCTCCGGCTGCAGCGCGCTCTATCGCTCCGCTCGCTCGTGAAGAAAACGCGCTGAAATTTTCTCCCCTTCACAGCGCCAACCCCCCCTCCCCCCTCCGCGCGGCCGCCGGCGGAATTCCGGTGATGGACGCGCCCTCCGGCACCCCTCCGACGCCTCCCTACTCCATTCCACATACCGCCGCCGCCGCCTCAAACCCTATGGTCGCCCCAAACCCTAGCGGCGCCGCCGACGCCGGCAGCAGCTCCACCCGAGCCCTCTTCGTCCCGCCGCGCCTGACGGTGCACACTAGCATCGCCGCCGCAGAGAAGGCCACCGCGCAGGCCGTCGACGAAGAGGAAGGTGTCCATCCACAAGCGTCCGTCGGCCGCGGCGGGTGCCGACAAGCCGGCGCAGAAGAAGGTGAAGGCGTCCGCAGCTAGGCGCGTGCAACAGCCTCCGCCACCGGCTCCAAGGAGCAATCCACCACCGCCACCGCCACCGCCATCCGCCGACCAAACCAGCGCGCACATGGTGTTCAATGAAATGCCGGAGAGGTAAAAAACATTTCTTGGAATGTACAGTCGATGATTTTTAGTTTTAGATGTATACAATGCCGGAGAGCCGTGAGTTTTATTGCAATGTAGAGTCGATGACGATGCTTTCATGAACGCAATGAATGTTGATTCTTCGTTCGTCCATGAAGATATTGTTGAAGAGGAAGAATATGAGGAAGGAGAGGGGTTGATTGAACCGCGCCATACGGTCGGTTGGCAAACTACACCATAGCAGAGAACAAGTTGTTTTGCAAGACATGGTTGACAATTGGAATGGATCCAACAACCGGCTCCGACCAAACTAGAGAGACTTATTGGATGAGGATGAAGGAGTATTTCGACGCCAACAACACAAGTGGGAATGAGCAGAGCGTAAGTTCTCTTCGATCTCGTTGGTCGGGCATCAACACCAATTGTCAAAAGTGGGCGGGCGTGCAAGCCACTGTTGATGTTATTAACCCAAGTGACATAAATGATATCGATAGGGTAAGCAATTCTACTACTTTATTGATCATCTTTACGCATGGTTGTTGTTCTATATGGCTCATCTATTCTCTTTTGCTTGCATTGTAGGAAAGCATGGCTCAAGGCTTGTTTAGAGATGTGGGCAAAAAGAACAAGAAAGGCAACCGGCTTCTTGGCAAGTCATTCATCATGCATCATTGCTATGGAGGCTCGGAGAGCCACTTTGGAGGAGAGGCTTGCCGCCAACGTGGAGAGGAAGTTGGCATTGGAGGAGAAGAAGCTCGCTAATAAGGAGCACCTACGTCTAGTGGAGGACGAGAGGAAACTCTTCTTGATGGACACTTCCAACTTGGATGAGAGGCAAAAGAAGTACATCAACCTTGCTCGCAACGAAGCGTTGGCAAAAAAAGAATGTTGATGGCCAACATGAACACACCCACGACCGGCATGTTTGGAGGAGGCATGGCCATGTTTGAAGGAGACATGGGGGCCATGGGAGGCATGGCCGGCATGGGAGGACCAAGCTATGGAGGAGTCTTCAGAGGTAACATGGGAGCACCGGTGAGTGGTGTCTATGGAGCCATGGGAGTACCACCGGGAGGATTCGTGGCCTCTATGGATCCTTCTATTCCTCCATCAAGCCAAGGTGTCCTTCAAGAAGAAGCAAAAGATGAGAAGGAAGTGTGAGATTCTTTCTTGTATTTGTCATATGCAAATGCAATATTGCACTTTGCGTCCATTTAATATGTTGTACGTGTTTGTTGAACTATGTGATGATATTTGAACTATGGTAGATCATTTGGTTGATGATTTATTTGAGTATTTGATCTTGTTGAATGCATAGCGCTGTGTGAATGTTGTTTACAGCGCTGTTGTGTGTTGTAGTTTGCAATGCCTGGTGGAGGATCCTTTTTTGCGGTCGCGCTCGTGCTGCGGTTTAGCACCTCCGGTGGAGAAAAACAGTGTGCGCTGCGCTCTAAAATTATACAGCGCCGACGCAACGACGTTTACTGCACCAAAATATAGCGTGCCTGCTGGAGATGCTCTTATGGGGGAGGACATGGCATCTCCGAAATAATATAATTTTGGAGATGGTAAATGCACTATTAAACACTCATCAGTACTCTTACAATCATATTTGAGTTGTTTTCAGGATAAAAGGGATATCCAACTCCCGTCGGAACCAAAAGGGAAGCTTCCTGTGCTCAGGTTAGAGGATGAAAGCAAAAAACAGAGAAAAGAACCTCCCTACACCTGGACTAGGCCGACAGAAGGTTGGGCTAAGCTGAATTTTGATGCAAGTTTTCTGGAACAAGATCACACAGGCGCATGGGGTGCAATCATTAGAGATAGTGAAGGAAAAGTTCTTATCTCAGCTTGGGGCCATATCTCATACGTTGCTAACGGCCATTGCTGGAGTATACGGCCTAAGAGCTATCTTGCCAGTTTATTCAGGGCATGTGCATTTGGAAAATAATTGTGCTGCGCTCATTGCTCAGATCAGAGGAACTTGTGAGGACAAGTCGGCAATATCAGGTACAGTAACAGATATAAAGGACCTATTATCCTTGATGCAAGACGTGAAGGTAACCAAAGTCAATAGAAGCAGAAATTTGGGTGTGAGTGTGTCAAATGGTCAAGTTTTGATTGGTTCATATCCTCCCTGCGTGGATGGAGTGATCAATCGTGAATGTAATCAACTTATCATCTCTTGATTTATAAAGCCAAAATTCAAAAAAAAAAAGAGGTCGGTGATGGAGGATTGAGCTAGCCATGAATGTTGCACTATAGGCACACGTGAACATGGAACAATTTAAGTATACTAGGGAGATACATATCTACTCTTCTATGAACACTGATACTTACAACTCGAGAGTTGTGCAAAATGGCGAGGTGAAGCTATTTCTCAAAAGAAATTTTAAACGATCAACTGTGTACAAACAATTTGACGAAATTCGCTAAAAAAAGCTTCGAACATGCACTTTAAATTAAGGATTTACAGTTAGTGAAACTCGTAAATGGCTGTCGGAATGGAAAGATACATCGTCTTGCAACTTTTTTGTGTAGAGCTTATTTTAAAACTAAACATAGTTGTGTAGATTAGAAGAAAGTAGATGAAGGAGATTAAAAAAGTTGAAAGAAAGCAAACCTCACATATCTCCACCTACGACTCCCTCCCTTTAGAAAAGATATTTTAGCTTTATGAAATGAATGTACTTAGACACTTTTTTAGTGTATAGGTTCACTATGAACCTTTAAAAAAATCTAGATACATTCGATTTATAAAACTAAAACGTCTTATATCTCTGAACGGAGGGAATAGGTTGGATCCATGGAGCCCATAATCATCGTGGCTCGTTGCAAACAGTGGATTCGGTAATTTTCAACTGGCTTGACCTGGAGATGCTTCGACGCACATACGGACCATAAAGTGAGGGGCACAAGCTTCCAACAGCCGGTTTCTTCTCCTAAGGGCCTGGCTAGATTTCGTGCGCCTCGCCAAACCCATGCCTACGTATACACGTAGGTATACCTCCGTTTCAAAATATACAACTGCCGAAAAGATTTACATCATGAAAATGGAACAGACGTAGTAAGTACAGTACAAGCGTACAACACGTAAACGGTGCACCCTGATATCCTCCCACGTGCAGGGTATATGAGCGTACAAGTCGAATTCCTACTCTCTTTTTTTATCAGGAGCTCTATTGCTTTACATATTTCCGTGCACTTCTTTTATAAGTACATAAATAAAGTACTCCCGGGAAGAGTAATATATCCACCACGCACTACTGAACTAGTAGACTAGATTAGTAGTACAAGTCGCTGTCCACGGAAAAGTATTTTAAACGGCGACATAAAAGGAAAGAGAAAATGCAAAAGAAAAAAAAAAGGTAATGCTACACCTACGGAAAAGAGTTACGGAAAAGTGCTTACGGGGCTGGCGTGGAAATACCAGCCTGTAAACTCCCTTGATGGAAAAATAGAAAGAAAACTGCTCTTTCTGAGACGTACTACTTTGGGGGAAACTCTGCTTGCTCGGCGACGGCCCGACGACAGACATGAATGCCCCAACAAATGTGCGGAATCAGCGGCGATGTCTCCTCGACCGGCATGACTCTACGAACTTTGTCGTGGGCGGCACAGTGAGGTATTCCGAGGCAGCGCGGCGAGTTTCTCCAAGTCGGCGATGCAAACTCCATGGCCTGCAGGCGTATGCAGGTTCTGTAGACAGCAGGGTGAGATCGTTCGCTGAGCACACTGGCTTCCTCTCATATCCAATCGGTATGTGATCTGGATCTCTACTCCCCGTGTCGGAGGATCTCGACGTGGCACTTCAGGAGAGATCTCCGCGACACGCCGCTACGATCAAACCTGTCCGCTCGCGTCACCGCGGGGACCTCACGGCGCTGCTCCGGTAGCTGATCTATGGAAATATTCGATTGAGACTGGGTTGGGGTTGAACGGTTTGTTCCTGGCGAGCAATTTTCGGTGCGAGGTAGGCTCCACGTCAGTCCGTAAGCACTTTTCCGTAACTCTTTTCCGTAGGTGTAGCATTACTGAAAAAAAGTACTGGTGGACAGACGATTCCAGCATGCAGCACAGCAGCAGCGACGACAACACGACCGCACACCACACCACCGGGCCTGCCACTGGCCTCGCGAATCTTGAAGCACCGGTGCCATAAGCGGCTCGCGCCCAGCCGTCCAACCCTCCCGGAGTCTTTTCCATTGGCTCATCGATCAAGGTCCCTACCAGTCCAAGTAGCTAGCGAGCAGCGAGCCTTGGTTTATCGAGAGATTATTCTGCTTCATGGACTGGATTATCATCTGCCGTGACTTACGGGTAGATCTAGGCAGACACACCCTCCGACTATCTACTATCTAGTATTATGTATTGTGCTCATGAGGCCATGACTATTTATGGTGGCTAAAGATGAAAATAGGCACAAAGCTGTCACAATCGCAACATGACCTGTGTGTGCGGAGTCCTCGGAGAAGGAAGGAAAAGAAAGTGCTTACTATTAGCTCTAGCAAGTTGGGCGAATAAACCCTTCGTGTATGTATACGGTTGGTTTTCGTGACACTACCGTGATCAAGGCCAAAAAAAACTCATACATCTGTCTGATATAAGGCTAACCTAGATCTTAGAAATGTACATATATAATCGGTAATATTACAGCGACCCTACAACTCAAAAAGAGATACAAGCTTATATCCGCACGAAGAATCAAATTATTTCAAGCAGAGGTCACTAACTACATACAACAATCAACAGAAGGTAAATTATGCTATTAAATATATCAAACTTAACAAATATCCTAATAGGCATGAAGCATAATGATAACGTTCCAATCATAGATTCCAAGCAAACATCTGGGAACCCCGAGCTACTCGTCGATGTCGATGTTGTAACTGACTCATCTTTTATGGTAAAACTTACTCTGTAGCAAAAGGTAATAACAAAGCAAGGCTGAGTACAGGGCGTACTCCGCAAGACTTTTGGCCGATGGAGTTAGTTTGCATAAAACTACCTTTCTTTTTAAAAACAAGTAGAAGTAGAAGTTCGTCTAAACAGAATATTTAAAAGTGGATAGGTGAGAAGTATCTCAAGTTTTGATCATCTTTTGATATCCACCAAATCTTTATTAGCTGAATCTACCAATTAGGATTACCCTTGATCCTTGAGGAAATACCCTCAAGCATACTTTACTTTCCAAGTTTACGATTAGGTTATTCATCTCTATGATCATCACATCCATTCCCAAGTCATTCATAACCACGAGCATGGATTTTCAAAAATATTTAAACCTACAAGGGTCTACAACTTTACCCACACATACCAACTGAATCTTAATGCCAAATATTATTAGCCCTCTTCCTTGGAAGCCGGTAGAGGATGGTTGACCATGATCTTGACCTTGATGTCGCCGAGACCATGAGTCACGCCCTAAGAAGATGTCGTCGTAGTGGGTCGAGTCTCAAAGTCGGTCCCTAGGTTGTGCGTAAGGACCAATATTACGAAGGTCGTGCCTTTCTTATTCTTGGCCACGCCCTACCTATTATGAATGCACCGTATTCATCAGAACATCCAAAGTGCATATGCGAAATGGAATGTCCGAACTATGTGACTCATGGAATCTACTAGACAAGTTAGTTGGTTGAGGGGGTTTCCAGTCCCCCTTGTGGTTGTATGCTCATTTTGGTTCAAGAGGCAAGAATTAGGATCACAGTGGAGGCAAGTACGGGACTGCAAAAACCATAACCCACTGTGGCATCACATACAAGCCTTAGCATGTTCAACTTATTTCTCCATTCATACTATGTTATCTTGTCATACTAGGTTCATTTGCAACTCTATTTCATCAACCAGATGGACCGGTAGTAACAGCTAAGCACGACTAAGCACGACAGATTTAACATCTCTAGAAATGCTCACAAGTTAAACCCTAGTTATGCTAGGTGCATTGGATCAAGGAATGTAGGCTACAAAAGGAACATGCATCAGATATGAATACTCCAACTATCGATAAAAGACTTTGGAATCGTATGCAGCATGTCAAGAATTTAAATACTTTGAAATCATAGGATTCATTTATATGTGGGTCTATGCTTGCCTTGTTTGTTGGTACCTAGATATAGATCTTCAGGATTCATCCGCTTGGCATTGTTCATTGATAACCTTCGATGGTGTTGATCTTGACCTTCAGTCTTGGACTCAATCTTGTTGCTCACATCAACTCCGAGGACTACTGGGAAGAAGCAGAAACACCGGAAAGGAAATACAGCAATCAACACATGGCATCGATGCAATGCACACAATGAATGTCATGACATATTAAATATAAACCCTAAAGACAAAACCATCATTTTAAATGGAGGTGGAATGCTAAACTAGGGCATTTCCATAAGACCCCATATGCATATGGGTGGGGTTGTTTTACTGTTCTACAATTGAGAACATGTTAATTGTTGTAATGATGCATGATTTTTATGCTACAATATAGATCTTATTTTTTCGAACATCTTGATATATTATTTGTATTTTTATAATTTAAAATAAATTAGTTATGATTCTTTCCAATTGAATTCATTTTAACTCATTTTAAATAATTTTTGGGAGATTACAAAATTAATTATATGTTGGACAAATGTTGATAATTTAATTAATTAGGAATAAACCTTGAATTTTTTTATACAATTTTCAATGTGACCCTACATGTTAGCATTTCTTATTTTCAGATTTTTTTTACAGAAAATCAATAAAAATAAATGGAATTATAGCACCACGCTGACGTCAGCAATGGCTTGCCCCTAGGTTAAGCACGGGCTCGAGGTAGGAGGGCGAGCGAGGACACGGGAGTGAGCTCGCTCAACGCAGCACTTCGTTTTGAACCATATGCTGGTAGCACCGCTTCTAGAAGGTCGCCGGAGAGATGTCTCTGACGGAGGCAGTGCTCGCAGGTCAACAACGACATGTCGCTGCAGGGGCAGAGTGAAATGGGATCATATGGGCAACTAAAAGGTGAGTGAATATGTGCTACTCCAAATTTTAATTCTTTTTCAATTTAGGCTTGATACAAAGATAAATTCTCTAGATATGCAACTATGTCGAAATTCGTGTTTTTGCTTGGAAAGTGGCTACGCTGGCTGTAAAAGCTGAGCTCCACCAGCGAATCAACACTATTGATCCAATTTGTGCCATTTTTGGTTGAGAGGAAGAAGACGCGCACCAAGCGCTAGTACGATGTACGACGCCTAGAGTTCTAAGGGAGAAGATGAGGAAAGTCTGGACACTACCATCGGAAGAAGCTCTACAGGCTTCTGGAACCGAATGGCTCTTGTCCTTGCTCAATGGCATGCACGGAGACATACGATCACGCACCCTGTTTCTCCTATGGCGCGTTTGGCACCACCGTAATAACATTTTCACGGAGATGGGAAGGCTTCAGTCGCTGCATCAACGACTTTTATTCCTAATTATTTAACTTCCTTTTCTACAGTTATTTCAGCCAATATAGATCATAAAGGTAAAGCAATCGTTTCCTCCGAACTTCATGTGCATGAGGGTTCGACTGGTCTACCTAGTTGGACAGCACCAGTGGAATGACAATTTAAAGCAAATGTAGATGCTGGCTGGGATCCATTGACAAGAAGGGCGGGTATCGGCGTCATCATCAGGGACCATCTTGGCCAACCCATCTTAACTGAGTGGAAATTTGTTCCAAGCTGCGCACACTGCTAGAAAACTAGCTATAAATAGAAATGCTTCTTGTGGTGCATATACAATGGCATACACCAATGAATTAATTTTTATGGTGCATATGGATATATGCGCCATAGAAATTTTGCAATTCTGTGGCGCGCGAAAACCATATACACCACAGAAATGTGTGTTTCTGTGACGCATATTGTTCTGGGCGCCACAAAAAGTGATAATTCTGTGGCGCATATAGACATATGCGCCACAGAAATATGATGGGACCCAGAACCAAAAAAGTTCGAGAGAAAATTCCGTGGCGCATATGTCTATATGCGCCGCACAAAGTGATATCCTGTGGGGGCATATAGACCTACGCGCCACAGAAAGTGGTCACACCCCCTTGGATCGTCTTTTAAGTTTTGTAAAAAAATAAACGAAAATGATAAAAAATTTAAAAAATAATTCCTTTCAAATGTAGTTATATTTTGGGGTATAGTTTTAGGGAAAATTGAAAAACATGAATTTCGATGTATTTAAAAAAAAGATCATGGCACGGTAAAACAGCCACAACTTTTGCATACAATATCGGGAAAAAATGTTTAAGTTATCAAAATAATCGTCTCGAAATTCCCTTCTCAATTTAAAATCTCAAAAGCCATTGAAGATTTTATAGATTCTCCAAATTCAAAAAGAGTAAAAATTTATGGCCAAAAGAAAAAAATTCCTGCAAAAAAATAAAAAAATGGGAGACAATCCTATGGCGCATATCTCCAATATGCGCCACAAAATTGTTGGGCGGGATTCAAAATTTGAATCTCGCCGGCACCCCTTCTCCCTCTCTTTTCTACTTTTTTCTCCCCTCCACACTTCTCCTGTCCTCCGCTTCTTCTCCCCTTCTCCTTATGTTCATCCCCTTCTCCCTCTCTTTCTCCTTCTTCTCCCCTCTACTTCTCCTCCCCTCCATACTTCTTCCCTCCTCCTCTACCTCCGGCCATGGCCTCCTCCTCCACCTCGGTGACCTCCTACTCCTCCTCCTCCACCTCCGGCCATGGCCTCCTCCTCCACCCTGGTGACCTCCTCCTCCGGCGACGTCCAACACCACCAGTGACCCTATCCTCCACCTTCGTCTACCTCCTCATCCTCCACCACCACCTCCGGCGGCCTCGTCCGACCATCTCGGACGACCCCTTCCTCCACCTCCGACGACCTCCTCCTCCTACTACTCTAACCACCTCCGACGACCTCCTTCTCTTCCTGCCATCACCTATGATGAACCCCTCCTCCAGGGACCCCCCACCTCCGGCCAGATCTGGCCGCTTTTTTTTTGAAACTCGAAAAAAAAATCTGTGGTGCATATAGCAATATGCGCCACATAAATTTGACATCTCGCCTTTTTTTGAAATTTGAAAAAAAATCTTGTGGCGCATATTAACCATATGCGCCACTAAAAAGAATATTAGTGGCGAGGTAACAGTGGCGCATCTGATATGCGCCACAAAATTGTAAAATAAGTGTGCTACTGATAAGCCTTTTCCTAGTAGTGGCAAGTGCTGAAGAAGCTAAGGTTTTGGCGTGTTTAAAGGGCCTAAAACATCTTACACAACATTTTACAGGACCAGCTATCATTGAGACTGACTGCTTACATGCAGTACAGACGATCAACGACACAAGGAATGACCGTTCAGACTATTGGTGCCTTTATTTACAAGCAAAGGAGCTTATGCGGGTGTTTGAGGGTTTTAGTGTGGTTAAGGTGGGGCGGTTGAGTAATGTTGTCGCTTATTCCTTAGCACAGCTAGGTAAGTCAGGAGTTAGTGGTCTTATGTGGAGGTCTTCACCGAGCTGCGTCTCGGCTTTGATTGATCGTGATTGTATGAACATTATTTAACTCTCGGAGCAGTAAGTTGTTTACGCACTATTTTTTCCTTATCAGAGTACCTGAGGGGACTGGAAGGTTTTTAAAAAGGCGGCTTGCTGCTTATATTTAATGGAATGTTCTTACCTAAAAAAAAAAGTGTCCGGGTGGTCGCCTGTTTACCTTGTACTAGGTACCCCAGTGTGTCTATAGGGGTGGCGCTTACCTTTTGAAACTGCCATTTCTTACCCGTTTCCGCAACTCTCCGTAGGGAGATTGTTTTCTCTACTCCAGTTGATGGCCTGGAAATGATACTGAACATAACCATTTCGTTTCTCTCTGCATCTGAATCCATCTTTGAGCGGGTCTGAATCTTTTTTTTTCTCATACTACTCCATCGAGCCGGGTTCCATTACCTCACGATAACAGAACATATGTCTTCAAACATTAGAAACCCCAAGCGGGTCTGAATCTATCTCATCGGGCGAAACTTAATTCGACGACCAGCTTTACTTGTTCATCTTTTTGACTGATCCGCCTTTGAGTGGTCGATTGCCATATACAGGAATACAAATATAGTTGGAAAGTCCGGCTGCCAACTGAACTCCGGAAAAAAGTTCTGAAAACGACGTGGATGATACATACATATAGATACATCACGATCGAGTTTATTGCGGATTTTATATCCTTTGCAGACGGGACTCGTATGATTAAAGTGCGGTTGCAGTTAGCAGCTGGGATCGGAGAAGATCGAGATGGGGCCAGCCAATGGCCGGCCTGCTTCGAAGCTCCAAGCATATCCATGCATGCATATACTAGTAGTAGCAGCGGCAGCAGTAGGGCAGTACATGATGAGCGTGACGTTTCTGCTGCGATCTTTGTCGCAAATTGTGGCGGGACGTGGATGGACCGAAATTGACAGTAAAAAAAAACCCAGTAGATTCAGCTTGACAGTAAAAAAAATTCAGAGAAACACTGTCGAAATCTTTGTGCGTTGCTAAGGCATCTCGGCCCGTAGTTTTCTCTCCCTTCCTTGGCGACGGCGTAGGCTAGTGTTTGGCATTCACGCCACCGGATACTTTTTTCTGCAGAACATCCAGAATTGTTTTGATGCATAGTAGACAGGTTTACCCTGGGAAACAGAAAATGCGGAGCGCTCACTATTCCTAGCTAGTCTAGCTAAGAGATGTGTCGCCGTGTTGGTATCCCTGCAGACATGGATGAGAGAACACGACTCAAAGGAGCCTGCCATGGGCTTGACGTCGAAGATGAGCATGCTAAGCTGACACCGATCCCTTTCCCGGGCGTGGAGCCTTGTTGGTTGGTATCCCTGCAAACATGGATGAGAGAACACGACTCAAAGGAGCCTGCCATGGGCTTGACGTCGAAGATGAGCATGCTAAGCAGAGACCGATCCATTTCCCGGGCATGGAGCCGGTGAAGGCCGTCTGAAGAGTAGGATAACAATTCAGTAATCCATGGCAGTCTGAAGCGGAATAATCAGGTCGCGACGTAGTCACAGGGCCACAGACGCTCGCCGGCTTCACGTTCACGCCACTCACTCACGGGGCTTCTCGTTGACTTGGCCCGCGCACCCTTTGCCCTGCCGGCATAGCGTCGAGCACCCCCAGCCTGCAGCTGCAGATCGATACTACTCGACACGACACGGCCGGCGAGCACCGCAACCAACTTGACACGTCCAGGCCGCATCGCACCACTTGCTAGATGCTGAGAATGATAGTAATCCCGCAGCCCTTTCCTTCCCCAAGAGGGCGGGCACGGGCCGCGCGCCGGATCGAACCGAACCCCGTCTGGGAAAAGGCGACACACACCCACCTCTTTCCTGTCCCTGGCGCATCATATCCCAACAGAAGACGACGTCGTGAGCCGGCGGGTCGGGTTGGTCCGGGAGCAGGGCCCAGCCATGATGCCATGCACGCATCAGATCTCCCTGTCACGTACTAGCCTAGTCCTAGTACGGTACACGCACGCTACTGTCTGCGATTTAGCCACGCACGGACTACGGAGCCATGCTTTAACCGAAACCACATCGCGTGCAGTGCTATCCATCTAACCGTAGACCGTAGAGTACTTGACCCGAGTAATTAATGTAGGTGACGCGACGCCCTCCTTCACGTACCTACAGGTTCGTCGTCACGTACTCGTGGCCTGTAGTTGATACTGCAGTAAATACACCACACGGAGCTACTAGCCGACGTTCCCGTCGATAGCGAGACGTCTGCGATGATTTCGTCAATATCAAGTCCCGTCCACTCAGTCTCTCGGAGGTGCTCGTAAAGGTAAGATGTACGTGTATGTATTCGTAGGAGTAAGTGTACGTACGTATTGTGAGCGTCTGCTGTACCGTGTTTCTTAACCAAAAATAAAGTTACTAGCAGACGCGGACCCTGAAATAAAAAAGTGTCGAGCGTCCAGTCCCCGGAGCGAGGGCATGACAAAACCTCCACATTTCTAACATACAAACGGTCCGAATCCGTAAGTTTTCATCGTGAGAGGACTTGAATTGAACGGCCCTGCTGCCCTTCAACCCGCGGGTGCGCCAACTCATTTCTCCTGCCAATTTCGCATGGATGGTCATTTCTCCCACCATTTCAGCGATCAAGACCAGTTTGCCACAAATTCGGCCGCCGGTCAACCATTTTTCCACAATTGTTGTTTCAAGTAGGACCAAATAAAAGTACATTTCTCACATATTTATTTAGTGAAAATCAATACATAACTAATTTTACATGGTACATGATTCAAATAAAAGGTCAAGTCGTGGTTCCTTACGTGCATCCATAAGTGCTAACCCAAAATCTTTTTAAAGTGTGTTGTGGGTTGCCCAGTCACAAATTTTGTGATGAGTATGGATGAACTGGTTGGAATATCTATCCGGTATGGGCTCAACCAAATCGCCCCATATTTCCAATCAGGATCAAACTAGGTTGGAGCACTCCAAACGCACGCCCCATGTCTTTCCTACACGTCTCTTGCTATTTAGCAAAATAGCGCTCTTTATCATCTCGAGGTTTGCTTATTATCTTCACAAATATGAACCACTCAGGTAGATACAATCCTCATCGAAACAATTTTTCACCCACTCTATTAATATAGCAACACGTAGATACTATCTGCTACTTCCTCCATTTTAAAATATAAGTTGTTTTAGCTTTTGACCAACGAATGTACCTAGATGATTTTTAATGTCTACATACATTCATTTCACAAAAGCTAAAACATCTTATATTTTGGAACAAGGAGTAGATAGTACCACTTATTGAAAGATGGTCGTTGAGCACAAAGTTGACCTCTGGAGCATTTTCTTCTACAAGCTTAGAGCATCTCTAGCAGATACCGCATCCCGTCCTATCGCAAAACGCGGATGCGGTAAACCGCATTTGTACTATGCGGTACGAAAAATGATAGGGTAGATCAGATGCCGCATGTTGTACCGTAAAACGGAATATTTCATTTTACGGTTCAGTTGTGCAGCATCTGTTCCGCCCGTCACGTGTACCGCAAAACAAATTGTACTACAAAGCACACAATTCAGTGTATGAACTAGAAATAAAACACCATGGATTAGTAATTAAGTTTTTCAATCGAAATAATTAAGCCGCCACGCCTCCTTCATCCCCATGATGCGCCCGCGACCCTCATTCTCCGAGGTCCGCTCCATGCTTCAATGGGCCGATCGCGCCATCACCACCAAGGAGGCTCGTCCCCAAGTCTTTGCGGCCATCCAACGCCCTCCGGCTCCAGCACCACCACCGCCGCCTCCTCCTACACCGGTGCAACCACCTCCAGGATGGCGCCCAAGCCCCAACTACCATGGCACACGGCCGATCTACCGTCCTCCACGACCCTCGGCACCATCGGCTCCTTCAGGTGCGCCACCAGCTCTGGCTCCTCCACCGGCTCCGGCACCTCCAGCATCGTCGAACTACCGCCCACCCCATGACCCGTGGACCGGCGTTGTGCAGGCCTGGCCCATGCCCTGGGCGGCTCCGTCTCCAGTCGGTGCTCCACCCGCTTACACTGGCTCCTGGATGCCGGGCATGCGCCCGCACACCGGCTCCCCCGGCCTACTTGGTCTGCGCCCTCCATCGCAGGCCTACGTCGCTGCTCCATCCTACTATCCCTATAGCGCACCGTCACCAATGAACTACAACACCTCAACAGGCGGCAACTATCCGATGTACCAGCTTCCGCCGCCACCGCTCGCTTCAGCGCCGTCAACTGCACCAATCCCGTTTCCTGCGACAACCCCTAGCTAGGACCAAGCCGCGTTCCTCCAGGCCATGAACAACTTTGCTGCTCAAGGAAACTCAGGTATGGATTGGATTTTTGATTCTGGTGCATCTAGTCATATGTCTAATTCATGTAATATGCTGTCATCGTGCACTTCTTCACCTTTTTCCTCTATTACTCTTGGAGATGGTTCTTTAATCCCTATCCATTATGTTGGTCAAACCCATCTTCCATCCACCACCAAACCACTTCTTCTTCGCGATGTTCTTGTTGCCCCTGCCCTAATTAAAAACTTAATTTCTGTTCGCCAATTTACACGTGATAATCCTGTCTCCGTCGAATTTGATCGTTTTGGCTTATCTGTGAAGGATTACATGACCAAGGCGGAGATCGTACGCTTCAATAGTTCTGGAGACCTATACTATGTCAACGGCGCACCCACCACCGCTCAGCCCTCCTCCATGGCTGCTTCGGTGGATTTATGGCATCAACGACTCGGACATCCTCAAGCTGCCACACTATCCAATCTTCTTAGTGAATTTTCAATTTTATGTAATAAAGATTATCATGATACTTCAGTTTGCGAGTCATGTCAATTAGGCAAACATGTTCGTCTTCCCTTTAGTACCTCCCAATCTTCTAGCAATTTTCCCTTTGAATTACTACATTGTGATTTATGGACCTCTCCACATGAAAGTTTTTCTGGTTTCAAATACTATCTTGTTATTCTTGATGATTTCACACACTTTATTTGGACTTTTCCTATGCGCAACAAATCTGATGTCCACACAATATTTCTCAATTTTCAACGATATATAGCAACTCACTTCTTTTTGCCTATAAAATTTATTCAATGCGACAATGGTAAAGAATTTGACAATAATCGAAATAGAAATTTCTTCCTTAGTCATGGCATCCTCCTTCGTTTTTCCTGACCCTATACCTCTCCCCAAAACGGCAAGGCCGAACGAGCTCTACGAACAATTAATGATATTATCCGTACACTTTTAGTTCACTCATCTATGCCTCCTAGATATTGGGATGAGGCCCTACGCACTGCAACTTATCTTCTCAATATTCGACCAACTAAATCCAATCTCCATAACACTCCCTATTTTTCTCTTTTTAGATGTCATCGCTGAAAGGATCGTATGGGCACCTAGAGGGGGGGGTGAATAGGTGCTACTCCAAATTTTAATCTTAATCGAATTAGGGTTTGACACAAAAAGGTAAATTCTCTAGATTATGCAACTAAGGTGAAGTTACCTATATGTCAACTAGCACAGAACTATGCAAGAACTAGAGATGTAAAGTGCGGTAAAGGATAGAGGTAACCAAAGTGGAGCGCTCGGAGACACAAGGATTTGTTTCCCGTAGTTCCTTCCTTTTGAGGGGAAGTACGTCTACGTTTGGAGATGGGGTGGTATAAAACCACCAACGCCACGAGAGGCCTCCCTTGTTCTCCGATGAACCTCACCCCAAAGGGTTCGATTCACCTTCCACTATAACGGCAACCTTCGAGGTGGAAGCCGGCACCTTTACAACAAGTTCGAGGCACACATCCACAACCTAATTGGAGGCTCCCGAATACAAGGAAGCTGTCAAACAATCAAAGACAAACTTGTAAGACCAAATCACAAGCTAGGGTTTCCAAGGAAACCCTAGAACAAGGGGCCCTCAAGTGAATGAGGGGGAAATGGAAATCTCTCTTGGTGAAGTAGTAGATCAAGGCCTCCTCCTTCAATTCTCCAAAGATCAACGACTTTGGATGGTTGAGTGAAGAGTTCTTGTGGATTTGGTGGCTCAAATGGTGATGCTTTTCTTAAACTGGACGAGCAGCTTCCAAGGTAGAAGAAGGGGCCTATTTATAGGGCCCCTGGAATTAGAGCCATTGGGAGCCACTCTATCGGTAAGCCGTTCAATTGCTTCACAGCCTGTACGGGACAGTCCGGTTGACACCCGCTGGATACTCCGGCCTGGCAAAGTTTCCGGCCTGTGTCCGCACCGAGTCCGGGAGGACTCCGATGAGGCATTCTGAATGTCTAGGACGATCGATAAGCCCCAGGGCCGGACACTCCGGGGCAAACTCACCGGACACTCCGGCCAAAGAAGATTCCGGCCAGATTCCGGACCGTGTCCGTGAGGAGTCCGATTTGGTGTTCTGAATGTCCAGGAAAGACGCCCACATCCTAGGGGCGGAAAGTCCGGACGGATCCAACCGGACAGTCTGGCAGGGGCGGACACTCCGGTGAAGATCATCCGGACAGTCCGGTTGGGACAGGTTCCTTAGCACTTTTCCTTAAGGCAACAACTCTCAACTATCTGATATCTCCTGCAACATTTAACAACAGATTAACCTATCCAAGTGTTGTCAACAAACATCAAAATAATAGGAAGGGCATAAATGCCCTTTCAATCTCCCCCTTTTTGGTGTTTGATGACAACCCAAGGATTTGCCGACAGGATAGGTAATAAAATTCACAATAGGAGACATACAAAAATAGTGAGGCTCCCCCTAGATGTGTGACCATTTTAGCTTTATGCTTTCACAATCACACACCCTAGGATCACATCCTCACTAGGTTTTGTAGCTAACAAGGTATGACATGATAATAACCACTAGAATGATAAGCTAGGCATAACAAAGTCGTTTAACAAAACCGGGTAAGCATGTCACAACACACAACTGAGTTCAACACAACATAGTACTCAAACAAGTAAAGTAAGATAGCAAACACGAGGCTTCAAAGAGGCAAATCAAAATAACGTGAAGCACTCGTGTACCCATGCAAATCCAGCAAGAACCTAATAAAGGTCGCTTCTCCCTTTGGCATCGAGACGCCAAAAGGAAAAGAGCACAACTAAAACGTCCCCAAAGCCAACTCTAGCCATCAAGTCGAGTCAAGATCCTCCTCCCCATCCTCATCCTCGCCGCCATCCTCACCCCGATGATCACCCCGAGTCCAGCTCGACCGTGAGGGTGAGAAGAAGAAGTCACGCCCTCAAACATGGACCACCCACACGACCGACTCCGGTGACCGTGGGAAAGAGTGCCATCCGATGCTCGTGCTGAGAGGGATCAACATCCATGGGCTGGTTGATCCGCTTGAGTTCCTTCATGATATTCCTGTTAGTCTTGTATGCCTCAGACTGTCCATGGCGAATGTCAATGTTCTGGCATAGGAGAAGCTTCTTCCACCAGGAGGCCTTCTTCACCTTCTTGTGTACTTCCTCCTTAGAGGTGGAGAAGCGATATGCATTGCTGGCATGCTTCATGCGAGGGCCACGGGTCACAGCCTCCGGAACCTCCTCATCGTCACTGTCAGAATCATCTGCATCCATCACATCATCCTCAAATATGTCCTGAGCAGGGGGTAGCCACGAGGAGCCTTGGTGGTGGGGGCAGCCTTCCTCTATAGCTTGGCAAGAAGGTGTGGAACAAGATCAGTGTAGAGCAATGGAGTTGCTGGAGCCTGAGCAGCAATGAGCTGCATCACATAGGGAGCAAACAGAGGGCACTTCTTGTCAATGATGCACTTGTACAAGTCCTGATAGATGAAATCTATGACATCAATAGCACCACCTTGGTGGCCAGGACCATGAGTATACATAGAGTGAGCATGTGCCATAAGATTGATTTCTGCACCTCTCATCTCATCCTTGTTGCCCGCCTTGGGAGTGAGTGTATGGCGAAACATGCGAAACATGCGAAGCGGAATGTTGTAGATGAGCTTGATGTTGATGGTTTGGCCAGCCACACCATTCTGAGAGTAGATTGGGGCCAACCTCTGCTTGTCATATGCCTGACCATGAACATGCATTCTGAGACCACTGGGAGCATTGGGATTGAAAGGCAATCCAAGAATCAGGTAAACTGAGCCATGCTGGAGCGGCACCTAGTAGTGCCAGAGATCCACTCAAGGGGAATATCCGTAGTGTCCCCAAAGACCACTGTAGCATAGAACTGCTGGACCAACTCAACATTATAGTCTTCTTTTACTTGAAAGATGGTGTGCAGCCCCATCTTCTCTGTCACCCACAGAGCGTCCTCAAAGTACCCGTGTGCTTGGAGCTTCTCGAGATCCAACCACTGCATGGGGCACACAGCAGTCCTGAACCCACAAAACACCTCAGAGAAAAGTAGGGCTTGTTCATTTCTCCAAAAGCGATCATCATCCATGGTGCGAGGCAGAGAGTAGAACTGCTGGACTCTCATCTCCACAAACTCCTCGGTACCCAAATCTGTCAGAGTGGTCAATGCTTCAAACCTCATGCGCTTGGCTTCATCCCTTTTCAGTTTTCTGACCTTTTCCTATTTTGCTGTAGCACGGTCACGAGCAGCCTGTCTCACCATAGAAGGATCTACATGAACGTCAAACTCTTCATCACGGAACCTGCGAGGATGTGCCTGCTTAGCAGCCCTAGGCCCGCGAGGATGAGAACCACCTGTGAGATCAGAGTAGAAGGATAGCATATGGGGTAAGCACACTTGTCCAGAAGATACAAACATGTAGTAGTAGTCAAAGTAATGCAGAGGAATCAGAAAACACTTTCGGATCGTAAAAAATCATCCCGGAGACTCCGCCCACGACGGACATTCGGTGCATACTACTAACGGATTCTCGTCGGACCGGAGTAAACGTACGTCGGACATTCCGGCTGGAGTCTTGATGATTTTAGGGGCAGTTCGAGTGTGTTCAACCATTACAGATCGGGATTGCTAGGACCACTACCAGGACTAGTATTGCACGCTATATGATGTATCCATGGTCTAGGTGATACATAGCCCCCAAAAGTTCATCTTGATCAAAACCTAGGTATGGGAAGGGGAGGGGCACTATACCAGCATCCATGGTGTCCTTCACCGGAGGGGAATGTATCCCAGTGGCAAAGGGAAGAGAATGGCCGGCGGCAACAGCTGGATCCGGGGTGGAGGAGTCCTCCCGGTGGAGTCCTTGGTCGGGGCAAGCAGAGCAAGAGGAGTCGGGGAAGAAGGAGGATCAACTCCCACTTCTCCCCGACCCCCTATTACGATTTGGAAACTGCCGGGGCCGGAGTGTCCGGGTGATATTCACCGGAGTGTCCGGCCCGGCCGGAATGTCCGGAGTGAATCAAACAGAGAGTCCGGTCTGGCCGTATACTCCGGTTGGTTCAGGGCGGACAGTCCGGCCTCCCCGTGACCAAAACCCCCAGTTTCAAGTAGTGGACAAATGTGTGGCTAGAGGAGCATGTTTAGAGATGAGGAAAGGCCTGGGATTCAGATGATGTACTGTGAAGAACCAAGAAAACATTGATTTTCAAGAAAAAGTCAAATTAAGTTCCAAATCAAACGGACCAAGAACCAACTCTTCAATAAGAAGAGGGCGATGGCCAAGGCCATCATGTAAGAGTTTGTGGCATGACACCGCGAAGAATTATCCTTGGGTTCATAGCCACTACTCATCAATGAAACTCACATATCACAAAATGATATTAATAGTATTGAATTTATTAATGTTGGCATTATGGGGGAGGGATAGTCCAATGTATTAGGACTGCACTCCTCCTATCTCCATGCCTGCACCTACACCAAATATGGGTCAAGACATAGGTGAATATGCAAGGTAATCAAGTCAAGCTCCTAGAATCCACGATATTTAGTTCATTCCTCAAATAACAAAATCTTGCTTCATCAAGTGGCTTCGTGAAAATGTCGGCAAGTTGATCTTTGGTTGACACATATGATAGCTCAATATCACCTCGGGCAACATGATCTCTAATGAAGTGATGACGAATCTCAATATGCTTTGTCCTTGTATGATCCACTGGGTTATATGCAATCTTGATAGCACTTTCATTGTCACATAGAAGAGGCACTTTGTCACACTGGACACCGTATTCCTTTAAAGTTTGAATCATCCATAGCAATTGTGTACAAGCACTAGCAGCTGCCACATACTCGGCTTCGGCGGTGGAAAGGGATATACAATTTTGCTTCTTAGAAGACCAACACACCAAAGACCTCGCAAGGAATTGGCAAGCCCCGGAGGTTGATTTTCTATCATCCTTGTCACCAGCCCAATCCGAATCCGTGTACCCACAAAGAGAGAAAGTTGAGCCCCTAGGATACCAAATACCATAGTTTGGGGTATGAACCAAATATCGAAGATTCTTCGACCGCCATCAAATGGCTTTCTTTAGGAGCCGCTTGATATCTTGCACACACTCCTACACTCAACACAATATCGGGTCTAGATGCACAAAGGTAAAGCAAAGAGCCAATCATGGATCGATATACCTTTTGATCCACATCTTTACCATTTGGATTTAGTTCAAGATGAGTCTTTGTTGCCATGGGAGTGGGAGCTCCATTTAGGTCTTTCATGTTGAATCTTTTGAGCATATCTTGAGTATACTTGGCTTGGTTGAAGAATGTTCCTCCTCTTACTTGCTTCATCTCAAAGCCAAGAAAAACTCTCAATTCTCCCATCATAGACATCCTGAACCTGTCAGTCATAAGCTTTGAGAATTCATCATTAAAAGCTTTGTTAGATGAGCCAAAGATAATATCATCTACATAGATTTGGCATACAAAAAAGTTCCCCATTGACATTCTTAGTAAAAAGAGTGGGATCGATTTCCCAACCTCAAACCCACGATCTAACAACAACTCTCTAAGGTGCTCATACCACGTGCGTGGGGCTTGTTTAAGCCCATAGAGTGCCTTATCGAGTTTGTAGACGTGGTTTGGGAAGTTGGGATCCTCAAACCCCGGGGGTTGTTTCACATATACCAACTCATGCAATGGACCATTAAGAAATGCACTTTCTACATCCATTTGTTGTAGTTTAAATTTATGATGAGCCGCATAAGCAAGAAGGATATAGATGGACTCAAGACGAGCCACAGGTGCATAAGTCTCTCCATAATCAATGCCCTCAATTTGAGAGAACCCTTGTGCAACCAATCTTGCCTTGTTGCTTATCACAATTCCATGCTCATCTTGCTTGTTCTTGAAGATCCACTTGGTGCCTATGACATTGCGGCAATCTTTTGGCTTCTCCACTAACTTCCATACTTTGTTTCTCTCAAAGTTGTTGAGCTCTTTGTGCATTGCATCTAACCAATCCGAATCTTCAAGAGCTTCCCATACTTTCTTTGGTTCCACCATGGAAATGTGTGCTTGGTGCTCACCAAAGTTCTTCAATTGTGCTTGAGTAGATATCCCTCTTCTTACATCTCCTACCACATTCTCAAGAGTGTGGTCTCTTAATTCCAAAATTCTATCCATTCTAGCTTGGCGACGAGTTTTGATTTCCTTGTTGTTTCTTGTGGGAATCACTTCATCATATTGGTCCTCGTCATGACCATCAACTTGACCTTGATCATCATTGGAGATATCCTCTTCTACAGGAGGCAGAGATTGACCTTGGTCTTGATCAAGCCCTCGACTGGCTAGGTATTCGGCTGTTCTTATGGCAGTTTGTACAGATCTTCCTTGTGTAATGGCCTTAGCACCACTGGACATTCTAGCAAACGGAGACTCAGTCACTTCTTGGTTGGAGGCATCTTCTTGATCAGTGGGTTGAGGGTCCACAACTTGTTCTTGGTGTGGGTCATTGTCCCCTTCGATCGGAGCTTGTGGATGTTGTGAAGATGAGGGCTCCACTTGAGTAGAGCATAGTTCTTCTCGATCCGCCATAAGGGGTTCCTCAATAGGACGGATAAAGCCCGCACCCATTCTTCCTATGGCTTCCTGAGGCATTTCATCATCTAAATCACAAACATCAACACGTCCCGCTTGGGGACCATCATATTCTTCAAACACCACACTACAAGATTCTATGACAACTCTAGAGAGCATGTCATAGACTCTATAAGTGTGGGATTCGAGACCATAACCAACAAAAATACCCTCTAATGCTTTGGAATCAAACTTGGACAAACGAATACCCTTAATACGATAGAAGCACTTACAACCGAACACCCGAAACTATGAGACGTTGGGCTTGTTACCGGTAAGTATCTCATAAGGGGTCTTGACCAATTCTTTGTGGAGATAGAGACGGTTTGAAGCATGGCATGCGGTGGAGATGGCTTCAGCCCAAAAATTGTATGGAGACTTGAACTCCACCAACATGGTCCTTGCCATATCAATAGGAGTCCGCTTCTTCCTCTCAGCTACACCATTTTGTTGAGGGGTATATGCATCGGAATATTGATGTTTTATTCCCTCGTCACTAAGAAATCCATTCAATGTGTAGTTCTTGAATTCGGTACTGTTGTCACTTCTTATTGTCAATACCGGGACATTGTGTTGGCGTTGAGCCATGTTGATGAAGTCAATGAAGTTCTCTTGGGTCTCACTTTTTAGCTTGAAGAAATATACCCAAGTGTATCTTGAGTAGTCATCAACAATTACCAGAAAATATTTCTTCCCACCAAGGCTTGCATGAGAGGGAGGACCAAAGAGATCCACATGAAGGAGCTCTAAGATCCTCTTTGACTTGATGTAGTTCTTTGGCTTGTGGGGAGAGTCATGCATTTTTCCTTGTACACATGCCCTGCAAACACGATCTTTGGCAAAGCAAACATTTTCTTTTAGTCCAACAATATGACCATCCTTGTGAAGGCTTTGCAAAGTTCTCATATTGACATGGGCTAGGCAACGGTGCCATAGCCAACCCACGTCGGCTTTTCCGAATAGGGACATTGGACTAGTTGTGGTTTTCCCCGAGAAGTCCACCACATACAAGTCATCTTCGACGTACCCAACAAAAGCAACCTTTAGAGACTTGCTCCACAAGAGGATCACAATATCAACATCAATAAAGACGGCAAAACCCATCTTTCCTAGAGCACGGACTGAAAGTAAATTATACCCAAGGGTCTCAACAATCATGACGCCCACAAGAGTGATATCGTGTGCAACCACAACTTTGCCGAAACCCATTACCTTAGATTTTGACTTGTCGGCATATGTAATGGATATTTGATCAACATTTGGTCTCAATTCCTTGACACTAGATGCGCTTCCGGTCATATGACTGGTGCATCCACTATCAAGTCCCCATTTTGACCCTCCAGAAGCATAGGTCTACAAAAGATCAAACTAGGTCTTAGGTACCCATTTTTCAATGGGTCCTCTTTTGTTAGCAACAAGGGTCTTGGGAACCCAAATAGACCATGCAATATAACCGTCAAAAGGGCCAACATATTTTGCATACACATCACCATAATAATCACGCATTAAGACATAGTGAGGGTTAGCACTTCCCGCACAGTCATCATGAGACATAGTTTTTCCACTTGTGGTCTTACTTCCCACAGTGGCCTTGTTCTTTTCTTGGGCGGGCTTGGCCTTCTTATTCTTGTTGTTCTTATTCTTCTTGGCGATAGAGACAAAGCCAATGCCCCCTTTTTCACCATTTGACCTTTGCTTGTTTAAGAGATCATCAATAGACTTGTTTCCTTTGGGAAAGGAGGTCTTAGCTAGCTTCTTCTTCAACCTAGCATGTTCTTCAAGAGTATTTGTACAACTAGAAGGAATGAATGTACTAGGTGAGGGAGTATTTATCAATTGAGTTTGAAGATTTTCATGAGACTTTGCGAGTGACAATAGTTCACTTTCCAAGGCCTTGTGAGCCTTGTCAAGTGTCCTAAAATCCTCGGCAAGTTTTCCATGAACAACACCAAACTCAATCTTATCCTTTTTAGACTTTTTGTATTTAACAATAGCATGATCATGTTCCTTGATGAGTTTATTAATAATGAGATCATTAGCACCATCAAGGCCCTCTAGTTTGGTTTCAAGAGATATTCTAGTTTCTTGTTCTTCTTCTAGAGCATTATTAAGAGCTTCTATCTCAATCATGTGCTCTCTTCCTAATTGACACCTCTCATCTAGAAGTTATTGTGTGTGTGAAAGTTGATTTAAGAGGTCCACAACATGTTTCTTGTGTTCCCCTTGCAAGTTATTCATGAACACATCAAAAGCAACTAGTTCCTTTTTAACCTCAAGAGATAACTCATCATCAAAATCATCATTGATTAAAGAAGTGGAGTGTGATGATGATAATACCTCCGTTCCTCTTGCCATAATACAAGTGATGTTCTTGTTGGAGAGGTTCTCATTTGGAGAGTCGAAGAGTGAGAATGAAGGAGTAGAGGTGGTGGCAAGGGCCGCCACACCATTTGGTGTATCCTCATCTTCCTCTTCTTCATCATCATCGGAGGAGAACTCTTCATGTGTGATCAAAGAAATTTCTCCCGGCTTCTTGTTGGTTATGTTCCTCTTGACGAAAGGTTTCTTGTAAGGAGCTTTGGAGGTCTTCTTCAACACAAGTTTACCACCATGATCTTCTCTTTTCTCATAGGGACAAGCTGCAACGAAGTGATAGCGGTCACCACAGTTGAAGCACGTTCTCAACTTGGAACCACTATCTCTTCTTCCATTGGTGTTGTTTCTTCGTTGCATTTCCATCTTGGCTTTGGCGGGATCTTTCCAAAAGTTTCTTGCATAGAAGGCCATGTATTCACCATGAGCTACCTTGACATCTTCGGGGTGGTTCATTGAAAGTCCCTCATCACTTCCTTCATCTTCATCATATTCCACAACCTTGGCCTTCAAGGCAAGATTGACACCGCTATTCATTCCAATGGCACGAGCACGGGCATCTTTGGCATTCTTGGCAGCGACCTTGAAGGCGGCCATCTCTTGCATCACTTCATTGGAGGTCATGAGATGGTAATTATGTCTTCCTTGGAGACTCTTCAAGTCAGTAGGCTCAAAAGGCATGAGTGCACTCACATACTTCCTCTTGATCCAAGCATCATCAATGTGAGAGGCACCAACATTCCTAAAGGCGGTGGCTGTGGATTTGAGTCTTCGGTACATGTCTTCATGATCCTCACCATCCTTCATGAAGAACCCTTCGGCCTCATTGCTTAAGGCATCATATCTATTTCTTCTCATACTCTCGTTGCCAACAAACAAGTCAATGAGAGCATCCCAAGCTTCCTTGGCGGTGTTGTAATGCTCAATGTGGGGAAAATCCTTTGGCCCTACACCAAGTTGAATCATGTGCAAGGCAATGTGCATTGATTTGGCTATTGACAACTTCTTTTCTAGTCAAGTTGGTTGGATCCTCAATTTTGAGTCCTTCTTCAATAATGTTCCACAAATCAATGCAAGAGCTGCGCACATGAGATTTCATTAAAACTTGCCATTGAGGAAAGGAATGTGCAGATAACTTAGGTGGGTCTCCTCTATTATTTATATGTGGATGTGGGATAGGAGGGTCGGAGAGTACCATCCGGGACCGCATGGAACTCTTCTTTCCCATCACCCTTTTGGTGGTGGAGTTAGTGGAATTATGTTCATCCCCGCCACCGCCTCCAAGGGCTTAGCCTTTGGGTTAGGTGGTGTTTCTAGAGAGGAGGAGGTGAGGTTTGCTTCTTAACAAGTTGCTCAACGAGTTGACGCAATTGTTGGATCTCGTTGCCCAAGGTAGAGCTCAAGCTTGTTTCCAACTTCTTGAGATCTACCATGGTCACCGAATGGCTATCCTCACTTTCTCCTTCCTTGGTGGTGGCCATAATCTCTTAGGCGGTTAAGCCCGAATAAAGAGCCGAGGCTCTGATACCAATTGAAAGGATCGTATGGGCACCTAGAGGGGGGGTGAATAGGTGCTACTCCAAATTTTACTCTTAATCGAATTAGGGTTTGACACAAAAAGGTAAATTCTCTAGATTATGCAACTAAGGTGAATTTACCTATATGTCAACTAGCACAAAACTATGCAAGAACTAGAGATGTAATGTGCGGTAAAGGATAGAGGTAACCAAAGTGGAGCGCTCGGAGACACAAGGATTTGTTTCCCGTAGTTCCTTCCTTTTGAGGGGAAGTACGTCTACGTTTGGAGAGGGGGTGGTATCAAACCACCAACGCCACGAGAGGCCTCCCTTGTTCTCCGATGAACCTCACCCCAAAGGGTTCGATTCACCTTCCACTATAACGGCAACCTTCGAGGTGGAAGCCGACACCTTTACAACAAGTTCGAGGCACACATCCACAACCTAATTAGAGGCTCCCGAATACAAGCAAGCTGTCAAACAATCAAAGACAAACTTGTAAGACCAAATCACAAGCTAGGGTTTCCAAAAAAAAACCTAGAACAAGGGGCCCTCAAGTGAATGAGGGGGAAATGGAAATCTCTCTTGGTGAAGTAGTAGATCAAGGCCTCCTCCTTCGATTCTCCAAAGATCAACGACTTTGGATGGTTGAGTGAAGAGTTCTTGTGGATTTGGTGGCTCAAATGGTGATGCTTTTCTTAAACTGGACGAGCAGCTTCCAAGGTAGAAGAAGGGGCCTATTTATAGGGCCCCTGGAATTAGAGCCGTTGGGAGCCACTCACACTGGACAGTCCGGCAAATACAAGCCAGACAGTCCGGCCCAGCCGGACACTCCGGTTGACACCCGCCGGATACTTCGGCCTGGCAAAGTTTCCGGCCTGTGTCCGCACCGAGTCCGGGAGGAGGCCGATGAGGCATTCTAAATGTCCAGGACGATCGATAAGCCCCCAGGGCCGGACACTCCAGGGCAAACTCACCGGACACTCCGGCCAGAGAAGATTCCGGCCAGATTCCGGAATGTGTCCGTGAGGAGTCCGATTTGGTGTTCTGAATGTCCAGGAAAGACGCCCACATCCTAGGGGCGGAAAGTCCGGACGGATCCAACCGGACAGTCCGGCAGGGGCGGACACTCCGGTGAAGATCAGCCGGACAGTCCGGTTGGGACAGGTTCCTTAGCACTTTTACTTAAGGCAACAACTCTCAACTATCTGATATCTCCTGCAACATTTAACAACAGATTAACCTATCCAAGTGTTGTCAACAAACATCAAAATAATAGGAAGGGCATAAATGCCCTTTCAATCGTGATTACTCCGAGCTTCATGTTTTTGGTTGCCTTTGCTTCCCTAACATGTATGCATAATCACCAAATAAACTAGCCCCCTGATCCATCTCCTGCGTTATTCTTGGTTACTCCGATGAACATAAAGGTTTTCGTTGCCTTGATCTCCTCTCTGGCCGTATTCACATCTCTCGACACGTCACTTTTGTTGAAAATGTTTTTCCTTTTTCACAACATCACACGTCATCCGAGACCGACACTTCTACCACGACTTCCTCACCTCGCCGACCCACCTTCAATCCTCTCTACATCACACCAAATCCAACATCACACACAAGCGACATGCGATAACACATGCGCATCGGGCTCTGCCGCGGCAGCCGATTTGGCAGAAAACGCTGCCGCATCAGACTTTCTTGCCGCGCATCTTGACCCTGCCTCTACAATGCCCGCATCCTCCGCTGCGTCGGGCAATTCTTACCCGTCCCCTCTTCAACCTCCCGTACGTGTTGTTCCTATCATTAAACCCACTAATGAACACGTCATGCGCACACGTGCAAAATCCGGATTTAAATTGCCTACTCAAAAATTAAATCTTAATGTTACTCCATCTATATCTCCCATTCCCAAATCTTATAAATCAGCTCTTCTTGATCCCCACTGGACTTCTGCTATGCGAGATGAATTTCAAGCTCTTATAGATAATAAAACTTGGCAACTCGTCCCTCGTCCTCCTGGTGCAAATGTTGTTTCTGGTAAATGGGTTTTTCGTCAAAAATTTCACTCTGACGGTTCTCTCTCTCGTTATAAAGCTCGTTGGGTCTGTCGAGGCTTCTCTCAACAACACGGTCTCGATTACGATGAAACCTTTTCTCCTGTAGTTAAATCCAGCACCATTCGAAGAGTTCTTAGTCTTGAAGTCACTTCCTCTTGGCATATTCATCAACTTGACGTTAAAAATACTTTCTTACATGGATCACTCAATGAAACTGTCTATTGCCAGCAACCTTTAGGATTCGAAGACTCCATTAATCCAAATCATGTTTGCCTCCTTAAAAAATCTCTATATGGTCTTAAACAAGCTCCTCGTGCATGGTTTCAACGTTTCTCTACCTTTATTCTCACTATCGGATTTCATCCTTCACCCTCAGATTCCTCTCTTTTTGTTTATCACAACAACTCTCAAACTGCCTAACTTCTCTTATATGTCGATGATATAGTTTTAACAGCTTCTTCTTAACAATTTCTCGATCACATCATCTCTTTACTACGATCTGAGTTCTCCATGACTGATCTTGGACTTCTCCATCACTTCTTAGGAATAGCTGTCACTCGTGATTCTCATGGTTTATTTCTTTCACAATGTCAATATATTTTAGATCTCCTCACTAAATCTAGCATGCTTGACTGTCAACCTTCTAAAACTCCTGTAGACACCACAACTAAGCTTTCTTCTTCTGGTGATGTCTTCTCCGATGCCACTCTTTATCGTAGTATAACTGGTGCTTTACAATATCTTACTCTTACTCGCCCAGAAATTTCCTTTGCTATCCAACAAGCCTATCTATATATGCATGATCCTCGAGTTCCCCATTATAATCATGTCAAACGTGTCCTTCGCTATCTCAAAGGTACCTTAGACCATGGTCTGCACATTTATTCATCATCTCCACACACTTTGACAGCATACTCCGATGCCAACTGGGCTTGTTGCCCGGATACTCGTCGATCCACATCCGGATACTATGTTTTTCTTGGTAACAACTTGATTTCATGGTCTTCGAAATGGAAGGTTACAGTTTCGCATTCGTCTGCAGAGGCCGAGTACCGTGCAGTGGCACATGCTATCGCCGAAACGGTTTGGTTGCGTCAGCTTCTCTCGGATCTCTGTTGTCATGTCCAGTAGGCTACTGTGGTTTATTGTGATAACATTTCTATTGTTTATATGTCTAGCAATCCTGTACAGCATCGACAAACCAAGCATATCGAGATTGACATACATTTCATTCGGGAGAAGGTGGCTCTTGGAAAAGTTCGAGTTCTACATGTTCCTACAACTGCGCAGTTTGCAGACATCTTCACCAAGGGGCTGCCTACATCATCGTTTACCGACATTCGTTTCAGTCTCAACGTTGGTGAACCCCATGTTGACACTACGGGGGGATGTTAGAATAAGAGTCTGTTACGACTTGTTTTAGAGTTTTCTTGTAATTCAAGTTAGGGTTAGCCGCCGACCCCTCATATATACCCCTTGTAATCTCCAAACTATGTTATCAATCAAGAGACAAATATTATTTTACATGGTATTAGAGCAGGAGGTCCTAGGATCAAATCCTGGCCAACACAAGAATTAAAAATAAATATTGCGGCTCCCCAAACAAACGTCACAATAGGCCAAAGGGCAAAGACGTAAGGGTGAGTTGACTAGCCCTTTCCATCAGTTCAGATTGTTGGTTGCATTGGCTAGTGCATATAATTTAATATGGTATCAGACTAAACCGATCTAGGCAATGTCGCCGCCCACCCCGCCACCACCACCGCTGCCCGGCTACTTCGAGCGGCGAGCGGCGACACCCCTCCACCACTACCGCTGCCCGGCTACTTCGAGCGGCGTGCAAAGCTCGCCGCCTCCAAACTCGCCGCCGCTATGGCGCAATCCTCCTGCTCTACCTCCACCTCTATCCCTACCCCACACACCATCCAATATGCCTATACAATTCAAGATGTTAGTCCTTTTATCCCTGTTACTTTAGATCTTCCCAAGCACAACTACTACCATTGGTGCCACCTCTTCGAAGTTCATCTAGGCCTCTGCAATCTCCTCGGCCACGTCGATGCCAACTCTGTTCCCCAGCCTTCGGATCCTCGCTAGGTAAAGGACGACATCGCCATCATCCAATGGATCTACCAACGGGTGTCCACCGAGGTCTTCAATCTCGTCTTCCACAACGCCTCCAATGCTGCCACACTTTGGACGGCCCTCCGTCAACTGTTTCAAGACAACGTCGACGCCCGCGTCAACACCCTGCACACCAAGCTCCGCAACACCGTCCAAGGTGACTCCCCCGTGGGGGTTTATTGTCAGCGGCTCAAGTCCCTCACCGACGACCTCCGCGAACTCGGCAACCCCATCGACAACCGCCAACTCATCAATGTTCTTCTCGTCGGACTCGGTGAACATTTTGAGAAGCAAGCCTCCTTCATCCCCATGATGCGTCCACGACCCTCCTTCTCCAAAGTCCGCTCCATGGTTCAATGGGAAGATCGCGCCATCACCACCAAGGAGGCTCGTCCCCAAGTCTTTGCGGCCATCCAACGCCCTCCGGCTCCAGCACCACCACCGCCGCCTCCTCCTGCACCGGTGTAACTACCTCCAGGATGGCGCACTAGCCCCAACTACCGTGGCACACGGCCGATCTACCGTCCTCCACGACCCTCTGATGCGCTCGACGATCGACGTAGAGCTTGTTGGGAACCCCAAGCGGAAGGTATGATGAGCACAGCAGCAAGTTTCTCTCAGTTATGAAACCAAGGTTTAATCGAACCAGTAGGAGCAAGGAAACACCCCAAAGGTGTTACTAGCTGAGCTTTGGCAGGGCGCACTACTGGTGCTAGTAGCAACGTGGAGACCTGCACAACACAACCACAGAACTTTGTCCCCAACTTGCGATGAGGTTGTCAATCTCACCGTGTTTTGCGGAAAACAAAGGATTAAACGTATCGAATGGAAAGAAGTAAAAGTTTGCAGAAAGTAAACACAAAGCAGTAAAAGATTGTAGATTGTATGTAAAGAAAAAGGACCGGGATCCATAGTTCACTAGAGGTGGCTCTCCTTAGATAGATAACATGTTGGGTGAACAAATTACAGCGGGACAATTGACAAACACCGAGAAAGCAGTACATGCATATACTAATCATCTTGACTCCTTTGAGACTTGATTGGGCAATACAACATAATACATAGACCGCCATCCAACTGCATCTATGACTAATAATCCACCTTCAGGTTATCATCCGAACCCCTCCAAGATTAAGTTGCAACAGATTATTGCTTTACGAACTGCATGTAAGGTAAAAACAATACAATTGTTCTATGAACAAAGGATTGTTGTTTTCTCCCTAGTAGCAACAGCACATCTAGTACCTTAGAGATTTCAGTCACTTCCCCAGATTACCAGAGGCATGAACCCACTATCGAGCATAAATACTAACTCTTGGAGTTGCTAGCATCTACTTGGCCAAGATAGCTACTAACAACGGAAAGCATGCAAGATCTCAAATAACAAAGACATGATAGAATCAATAATCAATCTGAAATAGCATCTCAATATCCATCGGATCCCATAAACACAACATGTATGAATTACAAATAGATGATCTTGATCATGAACGGAGCTCACAAGATCTAAACATGAAAGCACAAAGGACGAGAAACCAGCCATCTAGCTACTACATGGATCCGTAGTCCAAGGATGAACTACTCACGCATCACACCGGAGGCTTGCATGGTGATGAAGAAGGCCTCGGTGAATTCCCTCTCCCAGGTGCCGGAAGAGCTTCAGATCCCTCCGATCTAGGATGGAGATGGAGATGACGGCAGAACTCTTTCGTGGATTTTTGACCGGTACTTAGGGTTTCCGTCGAGGGCAACTTATAGGCGGAAGGAGGCCGAGGGGGAGCGGCCACACCACTGGGCGCGGCCAGCCTGGCCGCTGCTAGGTGGTGTGGTTGCTCCCTGGCCCTTCTCCGTCTCGTATTCTGGCACTTGAACCCTTCCGGAAAAGTAGGAACTTTGGCTTTTGTCCCGTCCAATTCCGAGAATATTCATTTTCTGACTTTCCTGGAACCAAAAACAACAGAAAACAAGCAGCTGGCACTGTGGCTCTTGTTAATAGGTTAGTCCAAGAAATCATAATAAAAGAACTCCAAAGTTGGAACAAAACACAAGAAAGTGGATAACCCCAAGCAAGGAACATCAAAAATTATAGATACATTTGCAATGTATCACCCTCGGCACCATCGGCTCCTTCAGGCGTGCCACCAGCTCCGGCTCCTCCACCGGCTCCAGCACCTCCAGCATCGCCGAACTACCGCCCACCCCATGACCCATGGACCGGCCTTGTGCAGGCCTGGCCCATGCCCTGGGCGGCTCCGTCTCTAGTCGGCGCTCCACCCGCTTACACCGGCTCCTGGATGCCAGGCATGCGCCCACACACCGGCTCTCCCGGACTACTTGGTCTGCGCCCTCCATCGCAGGCCTACGTCGCTGCTCCATCCTACTATCCCTACAGCGCACCGTCACCAATGAACTACAACACCTCAACAGGCGGCAACTATCTGATGTACCAGCTTACCGCCACCGCTTTCCACGCTAACTGCACCAATCTCGTTTCCTGTGACATCCCCTAGCTGGGACCAAGCCGCGTTCCTCCAGGCCATGAAAAACTTTGCTGCTCAAGGAAACTCAGGTACGGATTGGATTTTCGATTCTGGTGCATCTAGTCATATGTCTAAGTCGCGTAATATGCTGTCATCGTGCACTTCTTCACCTTTTTCCTCTATTTCTCTTGGAGATGGTTCTTTAATCCCTATCCATTGTGTTGGTCAAACCCATCTTCCATCTTCCATCCACCACCAAACCATTTCTTCTTCGCGATGTTTTTGTTGCCCCTGCCCTAATTAAAAACTTAATTTCCGTTCGCCAATTTACACGTGATAATCCTGTCTCCGTCGAATTTGACTGTTTTGGCTTATCTGTGAAGGATTACATGACCAAGGCGAAGATCGTACGCTTCAATAGTTCGGGAGAGCTATACTCTGTCAACGGCGCACCCACCACCACTCAGCCCTCCTCCATGGCTGCTTCGGTGGATTTATGGCATCAACGACTCGGACATCCTCAAGCTGCCACACTATCCAATCTTCTGAGTGAATTTTCAATTTTATGTAATAAAGATTATCATGATTCTTCAGTTTGCGAGTGATGGCTCAATGCACGGCGCCTAGAAAAATGCTTGATGGCGGTGTTGATGTAGAGCTTGTTGGTATGATGAGCACAACAGCAAGTTTCCCTCAGTTATGAAACCAAGGTTTAATCGAACCAGTAGGAGCAAGGAAACACCCCAAAGGTGTTACTAGCTGAGCTTTGGCAGGGCGCACTACCGGTGCTAGTAGCAAGGTGGAGACCTGCACAACACAACCACAGAACTTTGTCCCCAACTTGCGATGAGGTTGTCAATCTCACCGTGTTTTGCAGAAAACAAAGGATTAAACGTATCGAATGGAAAGAAGTAATAGTTTGCAGAAAGTAAACACAAAGCAGTAAACAGTTTGTAGATTGAATGTAAAAGACAAGGACCGGGATCCATAGTTCAGTGAGGTGGCTCTCCTTAAGATAGATAACATGCTGGGTGAACAAATTTCAGCAGGGCAATTGACAAACATCGAGAAAGCAATACATGCATATACTAATCATCTTGACTCCTTTGAGACTTGATTGGGCATTACAACATAATACATAGACCGTCGTCCAACTGCATCTATGACTAATAATCCACCTTCAGGTTATCATCCGAACGCCCTCCAGTATTAAGTTGCAAGCAACAGATTATTGCTTTACAAACTGTATGTAAAGTAAATAATACGATTGTTCTATGAACAAAGGATTGTTGTTTTCTCCCTAGTAGCAACAGCACATCTAGTACCTTAGAGATTTCTATCACTTCCCCAGATTAGGCATGAACCCACTATCGAGCATAAATACTAACTCTTGGAGTTGCTAGCATCTACTTGGGCAAGATAGCTACTAACAACGGAAAGCATGCAAGATCACAAATAACAAAGACATGATATAATCAATAATCAATCTGAAATAGCATCTCAATATCCATCGGATCCCCGCAAACACAACATGCAGAATTACAAATAGATGATCTTGATCATGAACGGAGCTCACAAGATCTAGACATGAAAGTACAAAGGAGGAGAACCAGCCATCTAGCTACTACATGGATCCGTAGTCCAAGGATGAACTACTCACGCATCACACCGGAGGCTTGCATGGTAATGAAGAAGGCCTCCAGGGTGAATTCCCTCTCCGTGGTGCCGAAGAGCTTCAGATCCCTCCCGATCTAGGGATGGAGATGATGGCGACTGACTTTTGTGGATTTTTGATCGCCCTTAGGTTTTTCGTCCCGAGGGCAATATATAGGCGGAAGGAGATCGAGGGGTGGGGCCACACCACCTCGGGCGCGGGACCAGCCTGGCCAAGCGGCCAGGTGGTGTGGCCGGCCTCTGGCCCCTCTCCGTCTCGTATTCTGGCACTTGATGACTTCCGGAAAAATAGGCACTTTGGCTTTTGTCCCGTCCAATTCCGAGAATATTAATTTTTTGACTTTCCTGGAACCAAAAACAGCAGAAAACAGGCAGTTGGCACTGTGGCTCTTGTTAATAGGTTAGTCCAAGAAATCATATGAAAAGTACTCCAAAGTTGGAACAAAACACAAGAAAGTGGATAAAACCAAGCATGGAACATCAAAAATTATAGATACATTTGCAATGTATCAACATCCCCAAGCTTAACTCCCGCCCCTAGTAGGTAAGTGATAAAAAGAAAGAATAATTTTTGAGGTGACATGCACCATCAAAGATTTGATCAAGGTATTTGTAAAACATTCAAAGCTGGGATCATAGAACTTCAACCATAACATGAAAGACAAAGTTCTAGCAATAGGCAAAGAAACTATGATGCAACATGAAAAGGCACAAACAAAAGATTCATGAATAACAATGCTTTGCAAGATGTTTGTTTGTTTCACATAAAGAAAACATAGCATAATAGTATTCAGCTTGTCCCTCGTAGAGTAGCAAATATAAATGCATAGGACACCTTCAAAGTTCATAAGAGTGACTAGATACAATAGTTTAAAACAAGCAATAACAAGTTATGCATCAATCAACTAGTCTTGGGACAATGCACATAGAACTAAGAATGCCCACTATGCTCTCAAAGTAGGTGCATAAAGATAGAAGGTGGAGACTCAATATAATGGTGGAAGAAAGGCCTTTGTAAAAGGAAGTAGGGATTCAAGTCTCATAAAGAGCTTCCAAAAATTATGGTACTTAATAGCTTTCAGCTCTCATTGCCCCTATCATAAGCATCTTGAAGTGATTAAGGTTAAATTGAACAAACTATGGTGTACATGCTTGACGAAGTATAAGTCAGAAATCTCATGTCCCTTGTATACAAGGGCCGCTCCTCATGCTACTCAAGTTTAGTCACCGGTAAGTTCTTGTCATCGTAAGTACATGTGTATCATAGAGAACCGCCAACGGGGTACCCCTTGCCCGATGATACGGAAGAATCCCCATATCAAAATGACAAGGCAAGAAGACAACGAGCATCTCAGCAATCTTCTTATTTACCATGGGAATATGGTGCTTTTTTCTTTCTCTTTTCTCTTTTTTCTCAATATAGGACTCTTTTTTTATAAGAAGGATGCTTCATAGACAGCTCATTATGGTTACGCTGCAGGTTTCCACCATGTCAGCATGGATTAGACTAGCGGCCCAGGCGTTTCTCTAACACATATACATAACTCCATGGACTTACAAGCTCCCTTTCATTTCACACCGACGACATCCATATACAAAAGAGCATGATATCAACTAGGTACAAGTACCAAGTGCAATGTTGAAAGCGTTCCCCATGAAAGGATGGTTCTGCTAATTCCCAACAAATAAGTGCCAGCATATACAACATAGACGACACAATGGTTCAAGTTTATTAAGGGCAAGTAAAGTAAAGTGTGCCATCAAGTTCGTGAGAGCTTTAATCACTAGTTTTCTCATAACAAGTTTAATTTGGAAGGTAAACAAAAGCATGAATATACTTGGAATAGCATAAGCTAGTAGGTAGGTATGGTGGACTCTTTGGAATAACTTGGTTTAGGGAGTTGGATGCATGAGTGGAAATCATACTTGGTTGTGGAGGCTAGCAAAAGACTGGGAGCGACAAACTAAGAGAGCAATAATGGCCATAATCATGCAGAGCGACAAAACATCAATGATCAAAGCATAAAGTGATACTACAAGTTGAAAACTAAAGGATCATAAAGGCTATGGTGACTTGAGATAGTCATAACATGGTGTGAGCATGCGCCAAGTCAACCCAAATAAAGCATCAAAGGAGAATACCAGTATACTATGCTTTAATATGCTAAAACAACGCATGATTCATCCAAGGCACATTAAGCAATCTCAATTGTTTATAACAAGTCATGCTACAGCAAAGAATACTAAGCATAAAGCCAAAACAATATCAAGCATGGCATGACAAAGCATAGGCCACAGTAAAAAATGAGCTCTTTTTACCACATAAGCATGAACTTTCCTACTCTTTTCCAAACCAAACCAAACTATTTGCAAACCAATGTATGAAAGAGGGGGTCCAACCAATTTATTCAGAAAACTAAGCAAACCAAAGCAACCAAAAACCAAAACAAAAACAAAAAAGAAGACCCTCCAAGAAAAAACACAATTGTGCATGAAACAATAAAAATGAAGCGTTTGGAAGAAACCTGGGATTTTTATTGATGAAGAAGGGGATGGCTTGGGCATCCCCAAGCTTTGACGCTTTTACTTCTTGTATATTTCTTGGGGTGACACGCGTGGAATCCCCAAGCTTGAGCTTTAGTCCATCCTTCATCTCATTACTCATTCCTTCCATACACCTGAAATTTTTCCTTCATACAAAACTTCACACAATCTTTATTAGCAACATTAGTGCACTCAAGATAAATAAGTCCTAAGGTTCAGTTCTAACATCAAATAAACTTCCATTAGAACACTATCTACTGTAGCACTTCCCTCAAAAAGCTCAATTCCCCAAAAGAACTAAAAAGGAACCAACAAGAAGCAAATGCACAAAATGGCAGAAATCTGTCAAAACAGACCAGCAGGTAAAGACGAATTTTTTCGAAGACCTTCTGTTGCTCAAATCAAAAAGTGTTGAACTAATGAAAGTTAGATAACAACCTGTGGCAGAAGCACAAAAATTCACGCCTCAAAAAGACATTCAGAGATTTTACACAAATTTTTATGGTGAAGCACAGAAATCTCATTCGGGACAGCAACTTTCCCAATCATTACTTCTCTCTCATTAGAGGTTACTCTTGGCACAAAAAGCAAATAAAAAGGATAAGGAGCGGTTATTACTGAAGTAATAACTTCCAAGAGACTCATCTAAAACTTTTAGGTTATCTCCCAATAAGTACTTTTCTTTAACGCCTTTAAGTTAGGCATAAGAAGCAAGAAAGAATCAAGTGTTCGAAGAAGCATTAAAACCAAATTTCTTGCCCTTACCTCTCTTACTTTTATTCTTAACCTTGGGGAAAATATGATTGTTTGGTGGAGAAGAAAGGTGCATGGTCCCCTTTCCCACATCTATTATTGCTCCAAGGAGTTCTAATTGGGACCTTCCAAGTGTAATTTGTCATTTTTCTGCACATTCAATAACAAGATAATCAATAGAAATCGTTTTCCCAAGGATCTTTGTAAACACTCCTTCAGCTATTCCAAGAGGTAATTGATGACCCACAAGTATAGGGGGTGTATCACAGTATTTTCGAGGGAAGTGAAACCCAATTTATTGATTCGACACAAGGGGAGCCAAAGAATACTTATCAGCCTTAACAACTGAGTTGTCAATTCAGCTGCACCTGGATACAATCTTGCTCACAGCAGTTTGTCAGTAGCAACAGTTTTGTAGTAGGAATAGTAAAGTAGCAGCAGTATTAAAGCAAAGACAGCAGTAACAAAAATAGTAAACAGTGGGATTCAAGTGCGGTAGGCATAGGGATGGATGGACGGGCGTTGCATGGACAAGACAATTCACACAGCAATCAGAACATAGGGCAATTGCAGATAAATAAGATAAAGCACCCAAGTACTAGACAATCCTAGGCATGTGTTCCATATATAGTCATACGTGCTTGCAATGAGAACTTGCACAACATCTTTGGTCCTGCCAGCCCGTTTGCAGCGGGGCCTCTAGGGAACTACTGGCAATTAAGGTGCTCCTTTTAATAGAGCACCGGAGCAAAGCATTAACACTCCGTGAACACATGTGATCCTCACATCAAAGCCTTTCCCTTCCGGTTATCCCGATTTCTATCACTTCGGGGCCATAGGTTCCTGACAACAACGTGTGTATACAACTTGTAGATAAGACCAAGAACAATACTATCATAATGAATCAATAATACGTTCAGATCTGAAATCATGGCACTCGGGCCCTAGTGACAAGCATTAAGCACAACAAGTCGCAACAAAGTCATAAAGCACTAATAAAAGATACTAGGCACCATGCCCTAACAATCTGATGCCATTACATGAACGATCTCATCCAATCCCTACCATCCCCATAGCCTACAGCGGGGGATTACTCACTCATAGATGGGGTAAACATGGATGGTCGATGGAGAAGCGATGGTGATGATGATGGCGATGATCTCCTCCACCCCGTCCAGTGTGTGCGAACGGAGTTTCTGGTGCTATTTCATGAAATCTGGTGGTGGCGGCGGAGCGGAACTCCTTCTGGAAAAACGTCAAACCTCCCAAAGTTTTTAGGTCAGAAGGCTCCTTATAGGCGAAGAGAGAGGCCGAGGGGGTGCCTGGGGGGCCCACACCACCACCTGGCGCGGCCTGGCCTGGCCCGTGCCACCAGGTGGTGTGGCCACCCCCTGGCTCTCCTCCGTCTCGTATTCTGGCTCCTGGAGTCTTCGGGTGAAATAGGATTTTTGGCATATTTTCCGGGATTTTTCCTGATAGTTGATTTTCTGCACAAAAAGTAGACACCAAGGCAATTCTTCTGAAAATAGCGTTAGTTCGCATTAGTTGCATCCAAATCACACAAGTATACAGGAGAAACAATAGAAAAGTGTTCGGGAAAGTAGATACGTTTTGGACGTATCAACTCCCCCAAGCTTAGCTTATTGCTTGTCCTCAAGCAATTCAGTTGAAAACTGAGTGCGATAAAAGAACTTTCACGAACACATTTGCTTCATATGATGTAAATATTCTCAGCAATGTGCTCAACTACTCAGACAGTTCATAATAAAGAGTATGCAACTGAGTCTACTTAATAGTCATTGCAAGCTATGAAGAGATTCCAACTCAAGAATAATAAGTAGCACGAAGCACGATCATAAGCAACATTACAATGCTCATAGAAAGGTATGATAAAGTGGTATCTCGCTTGCCTTTGACTATGAACGTCAAGGCATCTCTGAAGTTCAAGTGATGACTAGAAGTAAAGATATCAAGAATACAAGCATCAAAGTCATAACACAAATAATCAAGTAATGGAACAAATATAAAGAATGACAACTATGCTCTCAAGAAGGTGCTCAAAGAATATGTGGAGACTCAACAAGTAGAAGAAAAGGTTTTGAATAATTTGAAAGGCTTCCAAATGCTGAAAGTATGGTACTCGTTAGCTTTGATCTCTCATTGCCCCTATCATAAGCATCTTTAATGTGGTTAAGGTGAAAGTGAGGTCCAATCTGAGTTATATGCTTGACAAACTATAAACTGAAAATCCCAAGTCCCTTGAGTACGAGGGCCGCTCCTCATGCTACTCAACTTTAGTTACCGGTAAGTTCTTGTCATCGTAAGTTTGTGCGTATCATAGAGAACCGCCAACGGGGTACCCCTTTCCCAATGATACGGAAGAATCCCCATATCAAAATAACAAGGCAAGCAGACAATGAGTATCTTAGCAATCTTCTTATTTACCATGGGAAAATGGTGCTTTTTTCTCTCTTTCCTCTTTTCATAAAACTCTTTTTTCCCCTTTTTCTCAATAGCTATCTCTCTCCTTTTTTATAAGAAGAATGCTTCATAGATATCATTATGGTTACGCTGCAGGTTTCCACCATGTCAGCATGGATTAGACCAGTGGCCTAGGCGTTTCTCTAACACATATACATAACTCCATGGACTTACAAGCTCCACTTTTATTTCACACCGACGACATCCGCAAACAAAAGAGCAAGGTATCAACTGGTTATATATTTACAAGTGTTGAAAGCGTTCCCCGTGACAGCACGGTTCTGCTAATCCCCAGCCTATAATTTGCAAGCATATAACTTTCATGGAGAGTTCACAATGGTTCAGGTTTATTAAGTGCAGGAAATAAAGTGTGCCATCAAGTTCGTGAGAGCTTTACTAACTAGTTTTCCCATAACAAGCAAACATTTTATTCAGAAGAAAACAAGGCATATTGAATATGCACGGGAGTAGCAAATGATGCTAATAGGTAGGTATGGTGGATAGTTTGGAAATATTTGGTTTAGGAAGTTGGAAACTTGAGTAAAACACTCAGTGGAAGTGAAGGCTAGCAATAGTAAGGGAGCGACAAACGAGAGAGCAATAACTGTCATTATCATGCTTGCAACAAAACAAGACTACTCATGGCATGAAAGTGATTCAAGATCCTCAAGGCAAAATAATTCATCGAGGCTTAACTGGTTATTACAGTCATGTGCATGCATGAGCATGTGCCAAGTCAATCAAATGAAACATTCAGAGGAGGATACCACGGTGTCATACCAATTTATGAATAGAGCAATGCAAGCAAACATTCATAAGACATGCTACAAACTATTAGCAAGCTGGAGCTAATCATAAGAAAGCAAGAACTACTAAGCATCCAAAGAAAACATACACTCTACATGAACGGACTAAGCAAGCTCATAGTGATGAGTATATGTACAAAAATGAAAACAAATAGAGTTCATTACCAGCCTCTTACCACGCCTCATGTTGTCATTAATCCTCATTATTGCTCTTCGCTTGTGTGGCTTGAATAATAATATGATACCAATATTCCACTGAGAACTGCCGAACCCTGTAGCAAACTCGCAAAAACCAAAGAAGAACGACAAATATTTTTGGTGTTTTTTCGATTTTTAAACAAGAACCAAAAGGGAAAAACAAACAAAGCAAAATCTTTTTGGATTTTTCGAATAGTTCAAACAAAGCAAAAAGGGAAAACCAAACCAAGGCAAAAAGAAGAAGCAAACCAAAGAGGAACAACAGAAATATTTTTGGTCTTTTTGTGTTTTTAGAAAGCAAAAGCAAAGAAGAACGAAAACAAAAAAAGAACAAAAACATGAATATACAAAGTACCGACGCATCATGATATAGAGATGAGTGTGGTGTCGGCATACCTCCCCCCAAGCTTAGGCTTTTGGCCTAAGTGGGTATCAATCCCAGGCTGGCCAGGATGAAGTGTCACCATGGTACGACGAGGAGGTACCCTCGTCCTGGTGCGAGGTCGAGTACGTCCCTCCGTAATACACAGAGTAATCATAGGAGGGCACATCCTCCTGGTGCTGCTCGTGGAAACCCAGCAAGCGAAGCTGCTCGTCCACCTCCTCATTGGAGCGCGACCATGGTCTCCTGTCAACACTAAACAAAGCAGGTTGTGGCAAAAGGATCTCCCTTTCATCCCCGTCAGTGAAAAGCATCCTATATACTAGATTATTCAAATCAGAGGTAGCAGTGACAAAGTGATGAGTTTTCATGGCAACAAGGTCAAGCCTCTATGGTGCCAGCATAGCATCATCGGGATCCACTGAAAGACCTAATGCATTGACTATGCGCGATGCAATGATGCCCCCATAGATAGGCCCCCTAGCAGCTAGGCAGCGAGCAATAAGCGAGCCAAGATTGTACCGAGTATCATTGTTGAGCGCAACAGCAAGGAAAGCTAAGTGATAGTTGGAGATATTACTAGTGTTTTCCCTACCCAATACACTAGTGGCAAGATAGTATGCAAAGTATCTAAGAGCAGGGAGTTGGATATTTCTTATCTTTCCGCGCTGCGCCACGCGGTCATCATCATTGGTCACCCCTCGGTAAAGCTCCAACAAATTAGCGGGTCGCCCTTGAATTTTCTTCACGGTCCCTGTCATACGCACACCTACAATACTGCAAAATCTCTCCAAAGGCATGGTGAAGATCAAATCATAGATTTTAAAAGAGACAGTAGATTGATAGGGGTGTTAGTAAATGAGAAGCTCTCAACAAAAGTTTTGGTGAGCATAGCGTATTGTGCACTCTCATCTTGCATATAAGAGGTCAAACCAACCCTCTCAATCAGTAGCAAGAAATCATCAAGAATACCTGCAGCTTGCAAGAAAGTAAAACAAGGAAAAGAGGATGGGTGAGCATCTCCATCATCCCTTTCACTGCCAATACATGTTGCAATGAGGTCTTCATTGTATGATGGCCTAGCTTGAGAGGCTGTTCTTGAGGGCCTCGACCTCCTAGGTGCATCACTCTCAAATATCTCTCCAAAAGTATGGTTGTTCATGCTTGGTATTCTGAAATTTACACACCTATTAAACAAGTGATTGCAAAGTAAATATAATGAAGGATTCTACTCATAGGGACTTGCAAGAGGCCTAAACATGCATCAAAACTATATCTCTAAGCATCAAACAAGCTTACAAGCTCTCAAAACCAGTCACCTACGGCAGCAAAATACTTAACAAATAATCCACTAAACACAAATCTACTTGGACAAGGGGAGGAGTCACATACCAGGGAACAAATGCTCCAAATTTCAGCAAGAAAGATGGGCTGAGCAAGGAGATCGAAGAAATCGAGAGCAAGCACAGAAAGAACACAATTTTGAGCTATGAACTGGAGCTTACTCGGGAGAGGGAAGAAAGTGGCAGGTGAGAGAGGTAGTGGGGGGCCAGGGGTGGCCCACACCAGGGCATGGCACCACCCAGGGCTGGCCGTGCCACCACATGGTGTGCCTGCCTGGTGGGCCCCCTGGTACCTACCAGGTACTCCTCAACCCCTTTTTTCACGTAAAAATTTAATATGAATTTTCTGGAATTTTTCGAGACACTTTATTTTTGGGCTTTTTTTTCAGAAATAGAAGAATGATTTTTCTGACAGAGAGATTTTTTTCTTTTGGAAACATGATGCAAGGACAAAACAAGGCTAGAACTACAGAAGTTCTAGCATGCAAGCAACTAACAACACAAAGAAAGCTAAACGAAAGCAAAAACTAAAAATGCAAAGCATAGAAATAAATGGAGATAATCATATTGAAAACATTGTTTTGTTCAATGGAATCCTTTTGTTAGCAAGGTTAATCAAGTCTTGCTACCAAAACAATTGCATATGAGACAAAACTTTGTACTCCACTAATGATTATGTTACCTTAACCTTGATAGCAATGGTCCCAATCATAATAGTTTCAAATTTTTCTCTTGGTATGGGACAATATATTTCTCCAACTTGAATGCCTTCAACATGTTCAATTGAATTCAGACCATAAGTCCTTTCAATCTTCTTGGGGAAATAGACAGTATGTTCCTTGTCATTAACATTCAAGGTCACCTTTCCTTGATTACAATTAATAACAGCTCCTGCAGTATTAAGAAAAGGTCTCCCAAGAATAATAGACATATTATCATCTTCAGGCATTTCAAGCACAACAAAATCAGTTAATATCAAGCAATTGTGAGCCACCTGAACAGGTACATCCTCACATATACCCACAAGAATAGTGGTAGATTTATCAGGCATTTGCAAAGATATATCAGTTGGTATCAATTTTTCAAGCCGAAGCCTCTTATAGAGAGAGAAAGGCATAACACTAACTCCAGCTCCCAAATCACACAAAGCAGTTCTAACATAACTGCTCTTAATAGAGCAAGGGATAGTTGGAATCTCTGGGTCTCCAACTTTCTTAGGAACCTTACCATTGAAAGAATAATTAGCAAGCAAAGTAGAGATTTCTTCATTAGGGATCTTCATTTTATTCGAGACAATGTCCTTCATATACTTTGAGTAAGAAGGCAATTTAATAGCATCAGTCAAAGGAATTTGCAAGAATAAAGGCTTCATCCACTCACAAAACTTATTATAGTGTTCATCTACTTTTGACTTGTGTTTCTTATCAGGGAAAGGCATAGGTTTTTGGACCCAAGGTTCTCTTTCACTACCATGTTTCTTAGCTATAAAATCTTCTTTGGTGTATTTAGTAGTCTTAGTGTGGTTTTCAGGTTCTTCTTAAACTTTTTCTTCATTAGGAACTTCATTTTCTTCATTACCACTTTCAGTTTCAGCATCAGAGATAGATATACTATTAGGATCTATAGCAGGTTCAGAGGGTTCTACAACAGTTTTATGTTTCTTTTCCTTTTCTTATGAGTAGAAACACTATTTTCAGCTTGTTGAGAATCTTGCTCAATTCTTTTGGGATGTCCCTCAGGATATAGAGGATCCTGGGTAGCAGCACCACTTCTAGTTCTGATTTCATAAGCATGTTTTTCTTTAGCAGCATTAACTAGCAAGTCATTTTGCACTTTAACGAGTTGATCTATTTGAATTTGAACCATTTGAAAGTGTTTAACAATCATTTTAACATCATTAGAGGTTCTTTCCACAATATCTTTCAACTCAACAATAGCTCTAGTGTTTTCCATTAGATGATTTTGCACCCTTTTATTAAAGTTATCTTGCTTAACAATAAATATATCAAATTCTTCTAAGCATTGATCAGGAGGTTTAGAGTAAGGGATATCACCTTCATCAAAGTGTTGGAGAGAGTGTACCTCAATAGTGGATGAATAGGGAATAGGCTTACATAATTCTTCTATAGGAGGTAAATTCTTGACATCTGCATCTTTAATTCCCTTCTCCTTAAGACATTTCTTAGCTTCCTTCATCACTTCATCATTTAATTCAATAACTCCCCTCTTCTTTGATGTTGGAATAGGCTTAGGAATAGATGGTTCAGGTACAATTACTTCAGGTATAGCTTGTTTAGGAGGAGTCCAATCTTCATAATTCTTGCTTATTTTAGCCATTAATTCTTCAGCTTCCTTAGGAGTCCTATTCCTGAAAACACAATCAGCACAACTATCAAGGTATGTCCTAGATTCCTCGGTTAGTCCATTATAAAATATATCAAGAAGCTCATTCTTAGGTAATGGACTTCCAGCTTGTGCATGAATCAAAGCACAAAACCTTGCCCAAGATTCAGGCAATACCTCTTTTCTCCCTGTTTAAAATTAAAAAGTTCCTGCAAAATAGCATGTCTAGCACTGGGAGGAAAATATTTCTGCAGGAAAGTACTAATCAAACACTCAGGGCTATTAATAGATCCAGGAGGTAAATTATTAAACCAACTTTTAGCTTCTCCTTTTAGTGAAAAGGGAAAAATCTTAGCAACAATGTAAGTACGCATCTTAATATCATCAGAAAACAAGCCACTCATGGTAGAAAGTTCATTCATATGTGCTACCGCATTTTCATTCTTAGTCCCACAAAAAGGTTCTTTCTCGACAATAACTATGTAAGATAGATCGAGAGAGAAATCATAATCTTTATCTATAATGTTTATGGGAGAAGCAGCAAACTTAGCAACAGGAGATAATTTGGGTCTAATAGTATGCCTCTCAAGGAGACTCTTAGCAGCGCTCCTATCATGGGTGTTCTTACATTGTTTAATAAACTCATCGGTCATCTCAGCATAATCTTCTTCAATATCATAACTCTCACTAGACTCATGTGAGCTAATAGGTGTGGTAGTGTCTTCATTAGGAGTTTCGGTATTTCCGGCTATAGTTCTAGCAATCATAGCATCTAGGAAAGGAGGACCTAATGAACCACTCTTATCAAGCACAGTAGAAGCAGCATCATAAGTATCAGAAGTTTCAGATTCAGCAGTAGTAGCAGTGTGTGTAGCATGTGTATGTGGTGGTGTAACGAGCTTACTTATAACAGAAGGTGAATCAAGAGCAGCAGAGGTGTTTAGAACCGTACCTCTTCTTGTAGTGGATGGTAAAATAGGAACCTTGCCATCACGAGACTTGCCCATGATGGATGGATAGCAGCGAACAATAGAGAATCCAAGTGAACTTGATAAATAAAGCTATGCTCCCCAAAGAACGGCGCGGAAAATAGTCTTGATGACCCACAAGTATAGGGGGTGTATCGCAGTATTTTCGAGGGAAGTGAAACCCAATTTATTGATTCGACACAACGGGAGCCAAAGAATACTTATCAGCCTTAACAACTGAGTTATCAATTCAGCTGCACCTGGATACAATCTTGCTCACAGCAGTTTATCAGTAGCAACAGTTTTGTAGTAGGAATAGTAAAGTAGTAGCAGTATTAAAGCAAAGACAGCAGTAACAAAAATAGTAAACAGTGGGATTCGAGTGCGGTAGGCATAGGGATGGATGGACGGGCGTTGCATGGACAAGAAAATTCACATAGCAATCAGAACATAGGGCAATTGCAGATAAATAAGATAAAGCACCCAAGTACTAGACAAACCTAGGCATGTGTTCCATATATAGTCATACGTGCTCGCAATGAGAACTTGCACAACATCTTTTGTCCTGTCAGCCCGTTTGCAGCGGGGACGCTAGGGAACTATTGGCAATTAAGGTGCTCCTTTTAATAGAGCACCGGAGCAAAGCATTAACACTCCATGGACACATGTGATCCTCACAGCAAAGCCTTTCCCTTCCGGTTATCCCGATTTATATCACTTCGGGGCCATAGGTTCCAGACAACAACGTGTGTATACAACTTGTAGATAAGACTAAGAACAATACTATTATAATAAATCAATAATACATTCAGATCTGAAATCATGGCACTCGGGCCCTAGTGACAAGCATTAAGCATAACAAGTCGCAACAAAGTCATAAAGCACTAATAAAAGATACTAGGCACCATGCCCTAACAATCTGATGCCATTACATGAACGATCTCATCCAATCCCTACCATCGCCATAGCCTACAGCGGGGGATTACTCACTCATAGATGGGGGAAACATGGATGGTCGATGGATAAGAGATGGTGATGACGATGGTGATGATCTCCTCCAATTCCCCGTCCTGGCAGGGTGCCAGAACGAAGTTTCTGGTGCTGTTTCGTGGAATCTGGTGGTGGCGGCGGAGCGGAACTCCTTCTGGAAAAAGGTCGAACCCCCCGAAGTTTTTAGGTCAGAAGGCTCCTTATAGGCGAAGAGAGAGGCCGGGGGGTGCCTGGGGTACCCACACCATCCCCTGGCGCGGCCTGGCCTGGCCCGCGCCACCAGGTGGTGTGGCCACCCCTTGGCTCTCCTCCGTCTCGTATTCTGGCTCCTGGAGTCTTCGGGTGAAATAGGATTTTTGGCATATTTTCTGGGATTTTTCTTGATAGTTGATTTTCTACACAAAAAGTAGACACCAAGGCAATTCTGCTGAAAACAGCATCAGTTCGCATTAGTTGCATCCAAATCACACAAGTATAGAGGAGAAACAATAGCAAAAGTGTTCAGGAAAGTAGATACGTTTTGGACGTATCAGTAATATGGTAGTATTATTAGCAAGAGATATTTCTTTTCCTCCTTCAGTGAGCCCCCAAGTATTCAGAGATTTATAAATATCTTTAGGCATAAGACAAAATTCAGACATGATATCACAGCGAGCTTGAAAAGTTTCAGTGTTCATCTCAATCTTTACTGTAGGGAACCACTTTGATGGTTCAGAGTTTATTGGAACATAATTGTGATGGCCCCTAAGCGTGTTATAGCAATTTTCTAAGCTAGTAGTGGTAGCCTCAAGAGTGTTCAACCTAGCAAATATTTTTGCGAAAGAAATATCAGTTAGGCTAGGCATGTTGTAACTGAGGATCAATTTATTTATAGCATTAATAGCATCATCCTCATTACATTGGAGGAAATCTCCTCCCACAACAGCATCTAAAGCATATCTATAGCAAAGAGCAATTCCAAGGTAAAACTGCTAAGGAACAAGCTTTGAGTCATTTTAGGCTCAATTTTTTCATGTAGATCAGAGATTCTAGACCAAGATTCTTTAAAACTTTCCTCAATTCCTTGTTTAAAAGTGAAAATCATTTCCTCGGGTGACATAGTGACTGGAGCAAGGCTAGACATAGTGGCAACTCAAGATAGGAACTAATTTTTTTTGTGTTTTTGAAATAAGAAAGCAAACTAGTAAAACTATTTTTTTTGTTTTTGAATAACAAAACAAGCAAACAAAGCAAAACAAAAATAACAAAGTAAAGAGATTGGTTATGAGGGACTCCCCTTGTGAAGATGTCCTTGACTCCCCGCAATGCCTTGAAAAATGCTTGATGGCTCAATGCATGGCGCCTGAAAAATGCTTGATGGCGGTGTTGATGTAGAGCCTGGGAACCCCAAGAGGAAGGTATGATGAGCACAGAGCAAGTTTCCTCAGTTATGAAACCAAGGTTTAATCGAACCAGTAGGAGTAAGGAAACACCCCAAAGGTGTTACTAGCTGAGCTTTGGTATGCGCACTACGGTGCTAGTAGCAACATGGAGACCTGCACAACACAACCACAGAACTTTGTCCCCAACTTGCGATGAGGTTGTCAATCTCACCGTGTTTTGCGGAAAACAAAGGATTAAACGTATCGAATGGAAAGAAGTAATAGTTTGCAGAAAGTAAACACAAAGCAGTAAACAGTTTGTAGATTGAATGTAAAAGACAAGGACCGGGATCCATAGTTCACAAGAGGTGGCTCTCCTTAAGATAGATAACATGCTGGGTGAACAAATTACAGCGGGGCAATTGAGAAACATCGAGAAAGCAATACATGCATATACTAATCATCTTGACTCCTTTGAGACTTGATTGGGCATTACAACATAATACATAGACCGCCATCCAACTGCATCTATGACTAATAATCCACCTTCGGTTATCATCCTAACCCTCCAAGATTAAGTTGCAAGCAACAGATTATTGCTTCTAATCACGTAAAAGTAAACAATATGATTGTTTCTATGAACAAAGGATTGTTGTTTTCTCCCTAGTAGCAACAAAGACATCTAGTATCTTAGACATTTCATCACTTCCCAGTTACGGAGGCATGAACCCACTATCGAGCATAAATACTAACTCTTGGAGTTGCTAGCATCTACTTGGCCAAGATAGCTACTAAGAATGGAAAGCATGCAAGATCACAAATAACAAAGACATAATAGAATCAATAATCAATCTGAAATAGAATCTCAATATCCATCGGATCCCCGCAAACACAACATGCAGAATTACAAATAGATGATCTTGATCATGAACGGAGCTCACAAGATCTAGACATGAAAGCACAAAGGAGGAGAACCAGCCATCTAGCTACTATATGGATCCGTAGTCCAAGGATGAACTACTCACGCATCACACCGGAGGCTTGCATGGTGATGAAGAAGGCCTGTGGTGAATTCTCTCTCCGCAGGTGCCGGGAAGAGCTTCAGATCCCTCCCGATCTAGGGATGGAGATGACGGCGGCTACAGACTTTTTCGTGGATTTTTGATCGGTCCCTTAGGGTTTTCGTCCCGAGGGAAATATATAGGCGGAAGGGGAGACCGAGGGGGTGCCAGGGGCCACCACACCACCCCCTGGCGCGGGCCCAGCCTGGCTGCGCGGCCAGGTGGTGTGGCCGGCCTCTGGCCCCTCTCCGTCTTGTATTCTGGCATCTGATGACTTCCGGAAAAATAGGCACTTTGGCTTTTGTCCCGTCCAATTCCGAGAATATTCATTTTCTGACTTTCCTGGAACCAAAAATAGCAGAAAACAGGCAGCTGGCACTGTGGCTCTTGTTAATAGGTTAGTCCAAGAAATCATATGAAAAGTACTCCAAAGTTGGAACAAAACACAAGAAAGCGGATAAAACCAAGCATGGAACTTCAAAAATTATAGATACATTTGCAATGTATCAGCGAGTCATGTCAATTAGGCAAACATGTTTGTCTTCCCTTTAGTACCTCCCAATCTTCTAGCACTTTTCCCTTTGAATTACTAGATTGTGATTTATGGACCTCTCCACATGAAAGTTTTTCTGGTTTCAAATACTATCTTGTTATTCTTGATGATTTCACACACTTTATTTGGACTTTTCCTATGTGCAACAAATCTGATGTCCACACAATATTTCTCAATTTTCAACGATATGTAGCAACTCACTTCTTTTTGCCTATAAAATTTATTCAATGTGATAATGGTAAAGAATTTGACAATAATCGAAATAGAAAATTCTTTCTTAGTCATGGCATCCTCCTTATTTTTTCCTGTCCCTATACCTCTCCCCAAAACGGCATGGCCAAACGAGCTCTCCGAACAATTAATGATATTATTCGTACACTTTTAATTCACGCATCTATGCCTCCTAGATATTGGGCTGAGGCCCTACGCACTACAACTTATCTTCTCAATATTCGACCAACTAAATCCAATCTCCATAACACTCCCTACTTTTCTCTTTTTAGATGTCATCCCGATTACTCCGAGCTTCGTGTTTTTGGTTGCCTTTGCTTCCCTAACATGTATGCCCAATCAACAAATAAACTAGCCCCCCGATCCATCTCATGCGTGTTTCTTGGTTACTACGATGAACATAAAGGTTTTCGTTGCCTTGATCTCCTCTCTAGCCATATTCACATCTCTCGACATGTCACTTTTGTTGAAAATGTTTTTCCTTTTTTACAACGTCACACGTCACCCGAGACCAACACTTCTACCACGACTTTCTCACCTAGCCAACCCACCTTCAATCCTCACACCAAATCCAACACCGCCACCTCCTCGACCCACCCTCGCAGCCAAATAACAACAGAAATCCTGCGGCAAAGATGCGATAACACCGCGGCATCGGGCTTTGCCGTGGCAGCCGATTTGGCTGAAAACGCTGCCGCAGCAGACTTTCTTGCCGCGCATCCCGACCCTGTCTCTACAATGCCCGCATCCTCCGCTGTGCCGGGCAATTCTTCCCCGTCCCCTCTTCAACCTCCTGTACGTGTTGTTTCTATCACTAAACCCACTAATGAACATGTCATGCGCACACGTGCAAAATCTGGTTGCCTACTCAAAAATTAAATCTTAATGTTACTCCATCTATATCTCACATTCCAAAATCTTATAAATCAGCTCTTCTTGATCCCCACTGGACTTCTGCTATGCGAGATGAATTTCAAGCTCTTATAGATAATAAAATTGGCAACTCGTCCCTCGTCCTCCTGGTGCAAATGTTGTTTCTGGTAAATGGGGTTTTCGTCAAAATTTTTACTCCGACGGTTCTCTCTCTTATTATAAATCTCGTTGGGTATGTCGAGGCTTCTCTCAACAACACGGTCTCGATTACGATGAAACCTTTTCTCATGTAGTTAAACCCAGCACAATTCGAACAATTTTTAGTCTTGAAGTCACTTCCTCTTAGCCTATTCATCCACTTGACGTTAAAAATGTTTTCTTACATGGATCACTCAATGAAACTAGATTCGAAGACTCCATTAATCCAAATCATGTTTGCCTCCTTAAAAAATCTCTATATGGTCTTAAACAAGCTCCTCGTGCATGGTTTCAACGTTTCTATACTTTTATTCTCACTATCGGATTTCATACTTTACCCTCAAATTCCTCTCTTTTTGTTTATCACAACAACTATCAAACTGCCTATCTTCTCTTATATGTCGATGATATAATTTTAACAGCTTCTTATCAACAATTTCTTGATCACATCATCTCTTTACCACGATCTGAGTTCTCCATGACTGATCTTGGACTTCTCCATCACTTCTTAGGAATAGCTGTCACTCGTGATTCTCATGGTTTATTTCTTTCACAACGTCAATATATTTTAGATCTCCTCACTAAATCTGGCATGCTTGACTGTAAACCTTCTAAAACTCCTGTAGACACTACAACTAAGCTTTCTTCTTCTGGTGATGTCTTCTCCGATGCCACTCTTTATCGTAGTATAACTGGTGCTTTACAATATCTTACTCTTACTCGCCCAGAAATTTCCTTTGCTGTCCAACAAGCCTGTCTATATATGCATGATCCTCGAGTTCCCCATTATAATCATGTCAAACGTGTCCTTCGCTATCTCAAAGGTACCTTAGACCATGGTCTGCACATTTATTCATCATCTCCACATACTTTGATAGCATACTCCGATGCCGACTGGGTTGGTTGCCCGGATACTCGTCGATCCACATCTGGATACTATGTTTTTCTTGGTAACAACTTGATTTCATGGTCTTCGAAACGGCAGGTTACAGTTTCGCGTTTGTCTGTAGAAGCCGAGTACCGTGCAGTGGCACATGCTGTCGCCAAAACGGTTTGGTTGCGTCAACTTCTCTCGGATCTCTGTTGTCCTGTCCAGTAGGCTATTGTGGTTTATTGTGATAACATTTCCGTTGTTTATATGTCCAGCAATCCTGTACAGCATCGACGGACCAAGCATATCGAGATTGACATACATTTCGTTCGGGAGAAGGTGGCTCTTGGACAAGTTCGAGTTCTACATGTTCCTACTACTGCGCAGTTTGCAGACATCTTCACCAAGGGGCTGCCTACATCATCGTTTACCAACATTCGTTTCAGTCTCAACGTTGGCGAACCCCACGTTGACACTGCGGGGGATGTTAGAATAAGAGCCAGTTACGACTTGTTTTTGAGTTTGCTTGTAATTCAAGTTAGAGTTAGCCGCCGGCCCCTCATATATACCCCTTGTAATCTCCAAACTATGCAATTAATCAAGAGACAAATATTATTTTACAATCGGCACCTGAAGTGGCTGAACTCGAAGCCTGCCGGAATCGCCGCGCGAGGCGATGCGAGGATGCCGTGGTGGGCGAACATCGAGGCCTCGTAGTAGTTTGTGAGGATCTTTGGTCGTCGACGCCGGTTTCGTCCTCAATGGAGGACGGCTCCGATTACGTTTGTGAGGACTCCGATTAGTTTCTTTATCGTGTTTAGCATGTTTTAGTAGAACTAGTTTTTATTATTGTGTTTAATTTCATCATCGTTGAACTCTTGTGTGCTTGTAATATAATCATAATTTTTAGTATTTGTTCTTTGTTTTTGATTTTGTGTTGATTTTATTGTATTTTTTATCTTTTTTTTTGACATTGGTGTGTTGAAATGTGTTTGTACCGCCGCGCGCTCATCGGGTGTTGTTTTGCCGCGCATAAATTTGCAGCGTCCGATGGAGCGCCGCCTTTAAACGATTTTTAGCGCGCGCTATTTTAGCGCGCGCTATTTTAGCGCTTCTGTTGGAGATGCTCTTAATATCCATAATCAAGTGTCCAGGTAGTTGGGCTTGGCCCATTTGAGCCCCCGCGGGACGAGCGAAGAGTGGGCGACGAAAGGCAACATAGTGCTATGGTCTTTAGAAAATAGAACACCTTCGTTATTTTTAGATAGTAGAGATAGAGATTGTCATTCTCTATCAGCTCGTCCCTCTCTAGCTTGTAACTGAACCTCTATTCCCTTTTAATTGAATTGGCAGAACACCTGCCGTTTTCCTTAAAAAAAAAATACATATATGGGTTGGAAAGGCCGGCTGCCAACCGAACTCTTGGAAAAAAAGTTGTGAAAACGACGGGGATGATACATACATCACGAGTTTATTGCAGATTTTATATCCTTTGAGACGGGACTGGTATGATTAAGTGCGGTTGCAGTTAGCTGCTGGGATTGGAGAAGATCAAGATGGGGCCTAGCCAATGGCCGGCCTGCTTCGAAGCTCCAAGCCTATCCATGCATATAGTAGCGGCAGCAGCATTAGTGCAGTACGTGATGAGTGTGACGTTTTTGCGGCGACCTTTGTCGCAAATTGTGGTGGGACGTGGATGTACCGAAATCGACGTGGCCAACTAGCTTGTGTCGGCACTGTCGATAGCTAGATTCAGTAACTCGTTCCTAGACGGGGGAAAGAGAATAAACAACCAGTAGATTCAGCTTAGCAGTAAACAATTTTTTCAGAGAAACACCGTCGTAATCTTTGTGCTTTGCCAAGACATCTCTTCCCGTACGTAGTTTTCTCTCCCTTCCTTGGTGACTGTGTAGGCGGAAGGAACACCTTGATACTTACTTTTTATTCAGAACATCCATAGTAGTGTTGATGTGTATATATATATATATATATATATAGACATATTCATACTACACCCGGTATAGTTAGGAAAAATACTTCTTACTCCCGGGTGTAACTATATCCACCTCTCATATACTACTTTACGAAAGTATTTGTAATAGTTTATCTATTTGAGTATGTTCATATACTCTAAGATGCTTACAAGCAAGTTAGGTGAAAAAATTGTAAGTGCACCCATAGTTTGAACTATATATGTAAAATACCGTTATATTTGTACGTACAAAAGGAGTATGTGAATAAAAATTACATACTACCAAAAAAATAGTATATATACTGCCCAAATATTTTTATATATTTCATACTATGCGTACATACCTTCCGGTATGGTAGATACTGTCTATATAGTGTGAAACACGTGTGGGTGTAGTTACACCCGGGTGTAGTATGAATATGTCCCCAGGAGTAAGAAGTATTTTTCATATATATATATATATATATATATATATATATATATATATATATATATATATATATATAATGTTAGCTTTGCGACAAGTAAATAACAAAAAACGAAAACGAAATCATAGCAAGGGAACACAGATTTAACGTGCAAAACCATCTCCAACAAAGAGAGAAAAAATCACGGACGCAGCATAGTCCTTTCCCTCTTCCCCTCTCTTTGTTGGAGAGGGTTTTTCACGTTAAATCTGTGTCCCCTTGCTGTGATTTCGTTTTCGTTCTTCGTTATTTACTTGTCGCAAAGCTAACAAAAAATTCTTCTTACTCCCGGGTGTAGTTACACTCATGTCTTATATACTCCCGTACGAAAGTATACGTAAAACTTTATCGGTTTGAGTATGTTCATATACTACATCTAAGATACTTCAAATCAAGTTACGTGGAAAAAATGCAAACGGAACCATAGTTTGCACTATATTTCCGAAATACCCTTCATATTTGTACATAAAATAAGAGTATATGAAAAACATATACATACTACCTCAAAAGTAGTATATATACTACTAAATACTCTTATAATATTTTATACTATGCGTACATACTCTTCGGTATGATAGATACTACTTACATAGTGTGAAACACACGTGGGTGTAGTTACCCAGCAGTAGTATGAATATATATATATATATATAGGACATATTCATACTACACCCGGGTGTAGTTACACCCACGTGTGTTTCACATTATTTAGGCAGTATCTATCATACTGGAGACTATATATGGGTAGTATGAAATATATACGAATATTTGGGCAGTATATATACTACTTTTTTGGTAGTATGTAATTTTTATTCACATACTCCTTTTGTAATGCATAAATATGACGGTATTTTACATATATAGTGTAAACTATGGGTGTATTTGCAATTTTTTCACCTAACTTGTTTGGAAGTATCTTAGATATAGTATATGAACATACTCAAACAGATAAAGTATTACAAATACTTCCGTAAGGTAGTATATAAGACGTGGGTGTAGTTACACCTGAGAGTAAGAAGTATTTTTCCTATATATATATATATAGGTAGTATATAAGACGCGGATTTTATAAGCGCACGGCTAGTAACGCACGTCCTAGGAATCGTTGGATATAGCGAGCAAAACTGCCCACCAATCTTGATGCAGCGAGCAGAGAGCACAAACAAAACGACGGCATTTGCTTTCTCCATTTTGCGTCGTCGACATCGCGCATGCATGCAAAAAAAATGCCTGCTCCTGCCATCATCCACGGACTATGCTCCAGTGTGTGCTTTTTTCTTCTACACTCTGCATGCGAAGCGCTCCTGACAACCAATTTGGTTTTCTCCATGCATGTTTACATTGTGCTGTACTATATGTTGATGAGTGGCATGGCAAGGGTGGCTCAGGCCAGAAATTCAAAATTTGCCATATTCTAACACCGCCACGGCAATCCACAACACCACGTGAATCCACCATTTCTAAATTTATCATATACCAAAACCACCGCATCCAGCCAGGACGCCAAGCCAAGCCACAATTTATAAATTTCCCATATAACAACACAATGGTAAGTTGGCAGGTACGCGTTTTTTGCAGGTGGTGTCCACATGGCAACCCCAGACCACGATATTTTATTTGTGGTAAATTTCTGATTCGTGGCTAGCTATGTACCACAGCAAGCTCAGCCACGTTGTATGCATTGTGGTTATTTTCGTGTTTGTGGCTTGCTATGAACCACACCATTTAAAAATCGTGGCTTGACGAGATGTTGTGGCTGGACGTGGTGGTGTTGGTATATGACAAATTTTGAAATTGTGGCTTGACCAACCCTTCACTAGCCAACACAAAGTACAACCACATTGTAGAAAATGCATGGAGACTACCAGCTTGGTTGGCAGGAGCACCTGCAAATATCACCGCATTCGCATGTGTTCTCGCTGTAAATCCAAAAAAGTAGCATTGGAAAAAATGCACCCGGCCTAACATCGTTAGTGGGGGGTGTGCTCCTAGGTTCATATGAGTTGCTATGTATAGTTGATCCAACGACTGTCTGGACATACGTAGCTAGCCGCCTGAGTATCCCAGTATGCATAGGCTTAGGACCGTTGGATATAGAGATCACATGCATATGCTCTTTTAGATGCTAGTGGCTGGCTCTTGGATTGGGAAAACGGTATCTAACCGTGTGTGTTCCATTCCTTTTTTGTGCATGCATGCAATGTTAGGGTTTTGGACAAACCCTAAAAATTTTAGAGCGTTGTTTGGCCTAGAAAATTTTAGCAGCTAAAAGGAGAAGGTAGTGAGAACAAGACTTATAATAGTTTTACATGCAAATACTTCATGCTAAGTGCTCGTGCTAGTATGCAAACCCTAACTATCCGGCTATAGAGTGTACTGTCTTATTTGGACAAACCCTAAATTTTTAGAGCGCTGTTTGGGTGAGAAAATTTTAGCACCTAAAATGGGAATGTAGTGAGAACAAGGCTTATAAGATTTTTGCATTCAAAATGCTTTATACTAAGTGTTTGTGCTAGTATGTAAACCCTAACTTTCCAGCGGGAGAGTGTAGTGTCTTTTTTTTGGTGGGAGAGAATTAATTCTCGCGCGGGGTTGTTGGTTCTTTTTGTGTTTTGGCGCGCACTACATGCTACTCTCCTACTCTATAAAAGATAGAAGACACTCTTAGAGAAACATCTAACCCCAGTACTATCGTCAATGGATTGTATTTTTTTTTGCTCAGAAGACAATAGTACCCAATTTATATTCGGTTCAAAAAAGGGAAGTCGAGAAGGATTTTTTACCGGAAAGTCAGTTTCAATGAAATTCCTTGACCAAAACTGTTAAATAATTTGGGTGGTTGAAATTTCAATGTACTTTGGGGTCCCGTGTCTTATCCAAAACCTATGAACAAAACAATTTTGTGAACATGCAAGGATGGGTGTGGAGATATCGAATTAATTTTCAAATAGACATAGGATTCGTGGGATTAGGAAAAACTAAGTGTTGAAAGAAATCGTCGATTCCACCTTGTTTATCCAATGATCAAGAAAATTTGATGAAAAGAATGACTAAGTGTTGTTATGGCCAGCAGCGAGTGAATCAAGAGATAAAATGAAAATAAGTTGTGGCTAAATGCAGTAGCTAGTGCCCTTGTTTTGGGTTGTTGCTATTATAACTAAAGCAACGGCGGTCAGGGTATTGTGCATGCAGCTTTCGTGTAGCTGGATAATTTGATGAAAGAATGAATAAGGCTTACTTCGGTTAGAGTTTTGTGCATGTAGCCTGTGTGTAGCTGGCTAATTTGATGAAAGAATGAATAAGGCTTAGTTCGGTTTGTGCTAAGCTCTTCAGTCGGTCAAGGGGTCTTCTCCTGGCGTGGCCGCACCGGCTAGGTGTAGGCCGAATGTCTTGGGTCGGTCCATCCCTAGGGCGGAGCCGGTGCTAGTGGAGGTCTCTGCGGAGGAGGTGGACGTTGGGCTGGCCCAGGCAGGGCGGCCCGTTGCCTTGTTCCCCATCATGGACTGCCACGTGGACCGGGGGTCGAGGCTGGCGATCACGCCTTTGGAGGCTCTTGGAGGGACGGTGGCAGGCTCGGGGGCCCAGGCGGGGCACCCGGCGATCGAGGCCCAGGTGGGGCAGCACGCATGCGGGGACTTGTCCCAGGAGGGGTCGGGTTCCCCGCTCCTTGCGTCGCCTTGCAGCCCAGGCGGGGCTGCAAGTGGCCATCTTGTGCCCCCCATGATGGAGGTACCGGCGCGCAGGAGCTCCATGCATGGTTTTGATGCACTCGGGGCGTCGATCACGGACGAGGATTCGTTGGCCAAGGCCATGCGAAGGAAGGCTGAGAAAAATCTGGATTCCCAAGGTATATCTCATTCATCCCCATCTTTCCTTTCTTTTTCAACCTGTTATTGTTGATAAGCTTGCCAATATTGGTATTAGCATGGGTAGATCTGTAAAGGAAATTAATTTTTCGAGTTCAGTTCTGAGACATATGGAGGTTGACCGTTTAACGGTTACTCCTAAGGTCCTAGTTATTCCCGACTCTTTATCAACAGAGGAGGAGGAGTTGCATGCCATAGTAGATGGTCAACTCCTCGCTCACTTAGTTGGTGAAGTGTCAGACGTGGTTTATGATGAGGCTGAGCTGAGCGCATTATATGAGCTAAAAGCTTCTGGCCGAAAATCTAAAAACCTGAAGTCTCGCGGACTCGTGTATCCAAATCTACTATTGTTTCTCCATGAATGGCATGTTCTCAAATAGCAGAGGTCTTCGTGACTTGGCTAAACATTTGTTTTTTGCCGATTGTGTGAGAGATTATAAGTTGGATTTTTTTGGGTATTTTTGAGACCGGGAGACGGGATTTCTCACTGGCCCAACTCAATCGCCTTTCTGGTGGAGTGGACTTTATGTGGGTATCCCGCCCTCCACGAGGTAGATCTGGGGGAATTCTTTTAGGCGTCAGAGATGAGACTATGGAAGTCCTAGCTAGTTCGAATGGAGACTTTTTTATTAAGCTCCATATTCGTAACAAAGCGGATGATTTCATATGGTCTCTAGTCGCTGTTTATGGGGCTGCCCAGGATGTTTACAAGCCTGACTTTTTGTGTGAGTTGGTTAATCTGGCTAAGGATAATCCGTACCCTATTCTTATAGGGGGAGGACTTTAACTTGCTACGATTCCCTCATGAGAAAAGTCGGGGTCGATTCGATGAACATTGGCCTTTCATGTTTAATGCTGTCATTGACAGTTTGAACTTGAGAGAGGTTACGATGTTAGGACGACAGTATACCTGGGCTAATAGTCTTCCAGAGCCTACATATGCAAAGCTGAATAGAGTGCTTATGGATACTGAATGGGAAGATAAATTCCCTATGGTAACTATTCGCGCTTTAGAGCGTATTGAGGCTCTGTCCGATTATGCTCCGTTACTACTCTCTGTTCGAACACCATTACGAAAGACCAAACATAGTTTCAAATTTGAACTTAAATGGTTGGATCGTGATGGTTTCTATGAGTTAGTTAAGACTATTTGGGAGAAATCTGTTAGTGGTCAGACGCCGATACAACGATGGAATACTAAAATGCGCGCCTTGCGCAAGTACCTTCGTGGTTGGGCTAGACACACTGCTGGAATCCTAAAAAAAAGAGAAAATACGTCTTACATCTATTATTAACGATTTAGAAGCTGTCATGAAGTAAGGCTCGATCGCACAAGAGATTGTGATTAAAACACAATCGAATGCAGACATAGCAAAACTGCTCCGTGAGGAGGAACTCAAATGGTATCAACGTTCTAAAGCAAAGTTTATTCTTGAAGGGGACGCGAATACAAGATACTTTCATGTTGTCGCCAATGACAAGCATAAAAAGAAACTTATTCACTCTCTTGTTCAGGATGAAGGTACCATTGAGGGTCAGGAGCAACTGAAATCTTATATTACTGCTTACTACAAGTCTCTGTTTGGGGCATCGCATGAGAATTCGTTCTCGTTGGACGAGTCCCAAACAGCTGATATTCCTAAGGTCTCTGTTGAGGAGAACAACTTTCTAACCGCCCCCTTCACGGAGGAGGAGGTCAAGAGAGCAGTTTTCCAAAAGGAACATAATAAGGCACCAGGACCCGATGGCTTTCCAGCGGAATTCTACCAAAAATTCTGGGAAGTCATTAAGGGGGATCTAATGCACCTTTTTGAGTTTTTACATGCTGGTCAGCTAGACATTTTTAGTCTTAATTTTGGCAAAATTAGTTTATTACCTAAGGTTAATAATGCGGAACGAATATAGCAGTATCGTCCTATCTGCCTTCTTAACGTTAGTTTTAAAATTTTCACAAAAGTTGCTATGATTAGATTAAATTCTGTTGTTGATCATGTTGTACGCCCATCTCAAACTGCTTTTATGCAAGGAAGAAACATCCTAGACGGTGTAGTAATCCTGCATGAAACAATCCATGAACTACACTCCAAAAATTAAATGGGGTATTGTTCAAGATTGACTTTGAGAAGACTTATGACAAGGTTAATTGATCTCTTCTCCAGCAAACACTCTGAATGAAAGGTTTTTCGAACGAGTGGCGTGCTCTCATCCTGGAGGCAGTGTCGCTATAGATGTCAATGGTGACACCGGCAAATACTTCCAAACAAAAAAAGGACTAAGACAAGGAGATCCTCTATCGCCTATACTATTTAGCATAGTGGCTGATATGTTGGCAATCCTCATTGAGAGAGCTAAGGCTGATGGCCAAGTTGAAGGTTTAGTCCCCCATCTAGTTGATGGAGGATTATCTATTCTTCAATATGCAGACGATACAATCTTATTTATGGAACATGATCTAGAGAAAGTCGAGAATCTGAAGTTAATTCTATCAGTATTTGAGCAACTCTCTGGTTTAAAAATTAACTTCCATAAAAGTGAATTGTATTGCTTTGGCGACGCCATTAACGATGCCCAACTATATGCTGATCTCTTCGGCTGTGGTCTAGGGCTGTTTCCTATCAACTATCTGGGAATACCGATCCATTATTGGCGTCTCACAATTGCGGAATGGAAACTCGTTGAGGAAAGACTACAGAAGCGTTTAAATAGCTGGAAAGGCAAGTTACTATCCCTTGGTGGAAGACTAGTTCTCATAAATTCAGTACTCACCAATATGGTACTGTATATGATTTCGTTCTTCCTATTGCCGAAAGGGGTCTTGAAGAAAGTGGACTATTTCCGATTAAGATTCTTTTGGCAAGGGGATAGTGAAAAAAAGAAATATCGACTGGCCAAATGGAATGTGGTTTTCCGACCTAAAGAGTATGGTGGACTGGGCATACATGATATGCAAGTCAAAAACACCGCACTATTAAGTAAATGGTTATTTAAACTACTTACTGAAGAGGGTGTTTAGCAAACCATGTTGTGGAGGAAGTATGTTGGATCCAAAGCGGTGTCTCAGATGGTTTGGAAACCGGGAGATTCGCATTTTTGGGCGGGGCTCATGGCTTCCAAAAAACACTTCTTTCATTTTGGTACTTTTAATATTAGGAATGGTTCACAGATTCGTTTCTGGGAGGATAAATGGCTTGGCCAAACTACTCTCCGAGAACAATATCCTGCCCTTTACTCAATCATTAGACACAAAGGAGACACAATTTCCATGGTAATGGAAAATAATACTCCTAATGTGACTTTCAGAAGAAGTCTAATAAGCCCCAGACTAATAGCGTGGAATAATCTTTTAATTCGATTAACCACGGTACAGTTGTCGGAGGGGGTGGACGAGTTCAAATGGAATTTACTAGAGAGTGGTAAATTTTCTGTGGATTCGATGTACAGAGCTTTGATTCAACCTGATATTCCAGTCGATAATAATAGTAAAATTTGGAAGATGAAAATACCCCTTAAAACAAAAATATTTGCATGGTATCTTCGTAAAGGGGTAATTCTTACAAGAGACAATCTTGCTAAGAGGAATTGGCACGGAAGTACTCAATGTGTTTTTTGTCATCAGGACGAGACAATTAAACATCTATTCTTCCAATGCAAATTTGCTCGCTCTATATGGTCAATCATCCAAATGGCCTCGGGTTTATCGCCTCCTCGATCGGTTGCCAATGTCTTTGGCAACTGGTTATATGGGATACATGATAACACTAGTAGAAAATGGGCCTTTGGTTCGGGCCACTAGTCCCGGCCGTGGCTAGGGCCGGGACTAATGGTCCGAACCAGACGGCCCAAGGAGGCCGAGGTACTTTGTCCCGGTCCGTAAGGAACTATTAGTCCCGGTTTGAGATACAAACCGGGACAAATGGGTCTAGGCCGGCGCGCGTGCTCCTGGCAGAACATCAAACCGGGACTAATGGCCTGGCCCTATATATATGCATCCAACCCTCCACTCTCTTCTGATTTTTTCCTATGTGAGAGGTGGGTATAACTTTGTGCTAACTTTTTTTCTTCATATGCACTAGAGGTGTTCGGTGAAATGCCTGTTAGAGCGATGCCACTTGAGTTCACACAAGAAAATATATGATATGAGGTGCCAGAGCGACACTTAAGGTTTCTCCTCTTTGTTTTGAAGTGTCCTAAAAGGTTAGCACCTATTTTCTCGTTTTGACTGCGCGGTACTAATTTAAGCATCGTGATTGCGTTTGATATATATGCATGGTTGTATGATGCAGATGAGCCACCCATGGATGTACGGTGACCGACGCTCTGACGCTTACAGAGAAGGCGTGCGTTCTTTTCGCCTTGTGGCCGAGGCGAACAAGCGGAGGGATGGTTTTATGTGTTGTCCATGTGTTGAATGTCGGAATGAGCAGGCTCACACTTCCTCAAGAGTCATTCAGAGCCACCTGCTTCGGTCCGGTTTCATGTCCGGCTATAATGTTTGGACCAAGCACGGAGAAAGAGGGGTTATGATGGAAGACGGCGATGAAGAAGAGAATGATGATGACAACTACCGATCTATGTTCCCTGAATACGATGATACCGCAGTTGAAGATAATGAAGAAGAAGGGGTGAAGAACGGGAACCGATGAGCCCGCTGATGATTTTGGTCGGGTCATTAGTGATGCAAGGCGAGACTGCGACACGTAAAAGGAGAGGTTGATTCAAGCAGATGTTATAGGACCACAACACATTGCTGTATCCAACTTGTGAAGATGGCGAGAAGAAGTTGGGTAGCACACCGAACTGTTGAAGTGGAAGGCGAGACCGTATGATCGACTCGGATTTGAAAAGTTGCTGGTAATAATGAAGAAGCTGCTTCCAAGAAATAACCAATTGCCCTCCAAGATGTAATGCAAAGAAACTTGTCGCCCTCTAGGATTAGACGCGTAAGATACATGCATGCCCTAATGATCGCATCCTCTACCGCGTGAAAAGTACGAGAATATGGATAAATGCCCGGTATGCACTTTGCATTGCGGTATAAGATCGTAAAAGATGACCTCGCTGATGTTGAGGGCGAGCAACCCAGAAGAGGGTTCTGCCAAGGTGATGTGGTATGCTCCTATAATACCATGGTTAAAACGCTTGTTCGTAAATAAAGAGCATGCCAAGTTGTTGCGATGGCACATGGAAGACCGTAAGAAAGACGGATGTTGAGGCACCGCCGATGGTCGGCGTGGAGAAAAATCGAGAGACTTCCGAACTTTGCCGGTGACGCAAGGAACTTATGGTTTGGTCTAAGTACCGATGGCATGAATCCTTTTGGGGAGTAGAACTGCAGCCACAGACCTGCCCGTGACTCTATGTATCTACAACCTTCCTCCTTGGTTGTGCATGAAGCGGAAGTTCATTATGATGTCGGTGCTCATCCAAGGCCCGGCAACCCGAATGACATTGATGTGTACCTAAGGCCATTAGTTGATGAACTTCTACGTGTGGGCCAAACCAGGTGTATGTGTGGGATGAGCACAAACAGAGGAATTTGACCTACAAGCGTTGTTGTTCGTAACCATCAATGATTGGCCTGCTTAGTAACATTTCAGACAGATTTAACAAAGGATACAATGCATGCACGCACTGTTTAGATGAGACTGAAAGTATATATCTGGATAAATGTAGAAAGAATGTGTACCTGTACAATCGTTGTTTTCTTCCGCCCAGTCATCCCTTAAAGAAGAAAGGCAAGCATTTCAATGGCAAGGCAGAAACCCGGACAAAGCCTGTCCCCCGTAGTGGTGCTGATGTATTTGGTATGGTCAAGGATTTGCATGTAATCTTTGAAAAGGGTCCTGGAGGACAACCTGTTACGAAAGACCCCATTACCGCACACGCACCCATGTGGAAGAAGAAATCTATATTTTGGGAGCTACCCTATTGGAAAGTGCATGAGGTCCGCTCTGCAATCGACGTGATGCACCTGACGAAGAATCTTTGCGTGAATATTCTAGGCTTCCTGGGCTTGTATGGGAAGTCAAAAGATACCCGCAAAGACGGAGGACCAGCAACATCATAAAGGACGAGACGGCAAGCATCCAGGGCAGTTTCAAGGGCTTGCCAGCTATGCTCTTACCAAAGAAGAGAAGGAAATCTTTTTTGAAGTCCTTTTCAGTATCAAGGTCCCGTCTGGCTTCTCGTCGAATATAAAGGGAATAGTAAATATGAAAGAGAAAAAATTTCATAACCTAAAGTCTCATGACTGCCATGTGCTTATGACACACTTGCTTCTGGTTGCATTGAGGGGAATTCTACCAGAAAATGTTCGACTAGCCCTTGTGAAGTTATGTGCATTCCTCAATGCAATTTCTCAGAAGGTAATCGATCGAGAAAGTCTATCGAGTTCTGATTGATGTGGTCCAATGCCTGGTCAGCTTCGAGTTGTTGTTCCCGCCATCCTTCTTCAATATTATGACACACCTCCTAGTTCACCTAGTCGAAGAGATTAGAATTCTCGGTCCTTTGTTTCTACACAATATGTTCCCCTTCGAGAGGTTCATGGGAGTCTTAAAGAAATATGTTCATAACCGTGCTAGGCCAGAAGGAAGCATCTCCAAGGGCTATGGAACAGAGGAGGTCATTGAGTTTTGTGTTGACTTTCTTCCTGACCTTAAGCCGATTGGTGTTCCTGAATCTCGGTATGAGGGGAGGATGACTGGAAAAGGCACACTAGGAAGGAAATCAATGGTATGTAGGGACGGGCATTCTTTCACTCAAGCACACTACACAGTTCTACACAATTCCACCGTGGTGGCTCCGTATATCGAGAAACATAAGAATATTTCTACGCTCCAAAAACCCGGGGAAGTAAACCTTGATTAAAGGGGAACACGAAAAGAATTTTGGCAATTGGTTGCAGACACATCTCATGAATAACACCATTGTTGGAGATGAGTTGTACTCGTTGGCCAGGTTACCATCTTCGACTATATGTACTTTCCAAGGGTACGAGATAAATGGGAATACATTTTACACGATCGCCTAAGATAAAAAGAGCACCAACCAAAACAGTGGTGTCTGCTTTGATGCAACAGATGACAATGGGTAGATTGACACATATTATGGGTACATAGAGGAGATATGGAAACTTGACTATGGACCTACTTTTAAGGTCCCTTTGTTTCGGTGCAAATGGGTCAAGCTGACAGGAGGCGGGGTACATGTAGACAAAAAGTACGGCATGACAACAGTGGATCTCAACAATCTTGCGTACATGGATGAACCATTCATCCTAGCCAACGATGTGGCTCAGGTTTTCTATGTGAAGGACATGTCTACCAAACCGAGAAAAAAAAAAGATAAGCCAAAGAGTACAGAATACGATGAGCCAAAGCGCCACATAGTTCGTTTAGGGAAAAGAAACATCGTGGGAGTGGATGACAAGACAGACATGTCAGAAGATTACAATAAGTTTCATGAAATTCCACCCTTCAAAGTGAAAACTGACCCAAGCATCCTGTTAAATGATGAAGATTCTCCATGGCTACGGTGCAGAAGAAAACCACAACACTAGATGTTGGTGATGTGTAATAATGTATTAAACCTTCTATTTGAGACATAAATCTATGTAATTAAACTTTTTATTTGAGACATAAATCTATGTAATGTATTAAACCTTTTATTTGAGACATAAAGGTCCCCTTTCATGTAATACATCTTGCTCAATCAAACTAGACGTTGGCCGGGTTACGAGCATGAGGTGATCACACAAAGAGAAGGAACCATCACAAGAGAAGGAACCCACAAACACTAAGGATACATAGCACAACTGAAAATTAAGAAACATGCCTAATGGTTGGAGTGATTCAGTCATGCTCCTGCCTAGCCCTATAATACGCCGCCCAGAGTCGTCATAGTCGCCATAAATCGCCATCGTCGTCGGGGTCGCCGTAGTCGAACCTTGAAGGTTGGGAACGCGTGGGCCTGATTTGAGGGTACCGCAGGCGGGGGTTATTGCCGGTCGTGTTGTAGGCCATGACACTCTGGAGAGTCCGGCTGCGCCACCACAGCCGACGGCCGGCCTCGTTGAAGTTCAAAGGAGGTGGGCCGTCCTCCTCGTGCCTGGCGAGCGCCCTCTCACACCGATTGATGAAGAAGGCTTCCCAAGTCGGGAAATAGTCGGGATGCCAGTTGGGATTCCTCCGCTGCTCTGGCGTGAGCTCGAGGTAGTAGTCGTTCATGATGGCCATCCGGCGCTCCACACCTAGAGGGACAGGAGGGAACGGCACGCCTCCGGCGCTCAGCATCCAGCCGATGGGGACGCGGTAGCCCGGTGGGCAGTGGTAGTTCGAGGCGCAAAGCGCCTCTGCCTCCTGGGTGGTTAGAGATACGATGGAAGCCATGGGAAGAGAATGATGAGTCTAGATGCGATATGTAAATGGAAGCCAAGCGTACATATATATACTGAAAAAATGGCGGGAAGACAGAGGTGGGAACCGGTGGAAAGCACGGGAACGCAGTGGCGCGTGAAACTTTCATCCCGGGTGGGGGCTCAAACCGGGACAAAAGATGGGGGGGCCTTATCTGGGGGAGGCTTATCTAGGAGGGCCTTATCTAGGGGGTGGCTAACCTTTAGTACCGGCTGGTGGGTGCAACCGGGACTAAAGGTGGTTTTTTTGTCATCTAACAAAACTGTCGGTGGGATAAGGACGCGTGGGTAACCTTTAGTACCGGGTGGGGGCTCAAACCGGGACTAAAGCATCGATAGGATAAGGACGTGGGTGGGCCCTTGCTCGATGAGATAAAGCATGTAGCGCCACGCATACATCGGAGGAAGAAGACAAAGTAGAAGCGGCGCCGCGCCTATAAAAGGAGCATCGATACGCCATGGCAAGCAACTCAACAAGCCAACATGGATGGAGAGTTTCATCCCCATGGATGGAGGAAAGGGTTGGGAAATCTCCTGTGGCGGAACTTCTCGAAGATGCCCTTGGTGCACATGCCCTATGGCATCTTCGGAAGTTCCGCCTCGGAAAATATTTTCCTGCTAGCCCGTGAAAGACTCCATCTCCGCCTTCCTGGGGTTAGAGGTATGGTGGAAGCCATGGGATAGAGTGGAGAGAGGTGGCAGATATGAGTCTAAACCCTAAACCCTAAACCCTACGTCAGAGGAGGGAACCCTAAACCCTAAGTCAGAGGAGGGAACCCTAAACCCTAAACCCTAAACTAAAAACCCTAAACCCTAAACCAAAAACCCTAAACCCTAAACACTAAACCAAAAACCCTAAACCCTAAACCAAAAACCCTAAACCCTAAACCCTAAACTAAAAACCCTAAACCCTAAACCCTAAACCAAAAACCCTAAACCCTAAACCCTAAACCAAAAACCCTAAACCCTAAACCCTAAAGGGGCTACGATCCGGAAGAGAACGGGCGGGAAGAAAACGGGCGGGAAAAAATAAGGCGGGGTAGACAATCCGGGGCCCCCGGTCTAGGGTTTCACCGGAGGAAGACCACCGGAGCGTCGGAATTACATGAAAATGGCAAAATGGTTAATAGTTTGATTAGTTAGAATAATTATTTTATAAAACAGAAAATTGATTTGAATCACTTATTCAAAAATATATAGTATTTAATGCATTTTTAAAATGAAAATGGCAAAATGGTTAATAGTTTGACTAGTTAGAATAATTATTTTATAAACCAGAAAATTGATTTGAATCACTTATTCAAAAATATGCAAAATATAATATTTAATGCATTTTTAAATTGAAAATGGCAAAATGGTTATTAGTTTCACTAGTTAGAATAATTATTTTATAAAACATAAAATAGATTTGGATTACTTATTCAAATTCAAGAACTTTTCATGTTGAAATTTTTCTCAAATTCATAAGTACGCAAAAACTGTAAAATTCAAATGTTTAAATAATATGCTAATTGATTTTTTTAAATAGGCGCGTCCCAGGGTGATTTTTTTTTGAAAAAGGGACCTTTAGTCCCGATGCGTGCTACACACCGGGACTAAAGGTGTGGCGTTGGCGCGCGCCTGTTGGGCTGAGCCGAAACCCCTTTAGTCCCGGTGGGTGGCACGCACCGGGACTAAAGACCCGTTAGTCCCGATGCGTGATACGAACCGGGACTAAAGGTACATCCTCTTTATATTCCCGCGCCCCTTCTTCTCCCCAAATCACCACACTGCTGAGGACGGCCAGCGAGGCGACGACGACAGACGGCGCCGGCAGTCGCCCACCACTCCACCAGATCCGCCACCACCGTCGTCCACTCCAACGCCGCCACTAGCAGATCCACCGCCTGTGCCCCCCGCCAGGTATCGCGCCTCCTTCTCCCATCCGCATCGGCATGCAGCAGACGTGCACACCTGGCCTTGGCAGGCGGCACTACCATGAGCGGCGGCCAGGTGGCCAGCCGTGATGCGAAGGCCGGCAGGCGGCACCCTCCACCACTAGCTAACTTCTAGTTAATTAATTATATTTTTTAGTAGTATATAGTATTGTAATATAAAGTGTATTTTTTTAATATATAGTAGTATATACTAGTGTAGTATGTTAATTAGTGTAGTATATTTTTTATTTTTTAGTAGTATATAGTAGTGTAATATAAAGTGTATTTTTTATTTTTTATTAGTATATATTAGTGTAGTATGTTAATTAGTGTAGTATATTTTTTTATTTTTTAGTAGTATATAGTAGTGTAATATAAAGTGTATTTTTTAATATATAGTAGTATATATTAGTGTAATATGTTAATTAGTGTAGTATATTTTTTATTTTTTAGTAGTATATAGTAGTGTAATATAAAGTGTATTTTTTATTTTTTTAGTAGTATATATTAGTGTAGTATGTTAATTAGTGTACTATATTTTTTTTATTTTTTAGTAGTATATAGTAGTGTAATATAAAGTGTATTTTTTTAATATATAGTAGTATATATTAGTGTAATATGTTAATTAGTGTAGTATATTTTTTTATTTTTTAGTAGTATATAGTAGTGTAATATAAAATGTATTTTTTATTTTTTTAGTAGTATATATTAGTGTAGTATATTTTTTTTAGTAGTATATAGTAGTGTACTATAAAGTGTATTTTTTAAATATATACTAGTATATATTAGTGTAGTATGTTAATTAGTGTAGTATTTTTTTAGTAGTATATAGTAGTGTAATATAAAGTGTATTTTTTATTTTTTTAGTAGTATATATTAGTGTAGTATGTTAATTAGTGTAGTATATATTTTTATTTTTAAGTAGTATAGAGTAGTGTAATATAAAGTGTATTTTTTTAATATATAGTAGTATATATTAGTGTAGTATGTTAATTAGTGTAGTATATTTTTTTATTTTTTATAGTATATAGTAGTGTAATATAAAGTGTATTTTTTATTTTTTAGTAGTATATATTAGTGTAGTATGTTCATTAGTGTAGTATATTTTTTTATTTTTTAGTAGTATATAGTAGTGTAATATAAAGTGTATTTTTTAATATATAGTAGTATATATTAGTGTAATATGTTAATTAGTGTAGTATATTTTTTTATTTTTTAGTAGTATATAGTAGTGTAATATAAAGTGTATTTTTTATTTTTTTAGTAGTATATATTAGTGTAGTATGTTAATTAGTTTATTATATAATATGGTGGTGCTCGTGGGCCCCCGCACTTAGGGTTAGGGTGGTGCTCATGGGCCCTCGACTTAGGGTTAGTGGTAGTGCTCATGGGCCACCGGACTTAGGGTTAGGGTGGTAGTGCTCATGGCACGGACTTAGGTTAGGTGGTGGTGCTCACGCCACCGGACTTAGGGTTAGGTGGTAGTGCTCATGAGCCGGACTTAGGGGTAGGGTGGTGGTGCTCGCGGGCCACCGGACTTAGGGTTAGGGTGGTAGTGCTCGCGGGCCCCGGGACTTAGGGTTAATGTGGTAGTGCTCGCAGGCCCCCGGACTTAGGGTTAGGGTGGTAGTGCTCGCGGGCCCCCGGACTTAGGGTTAATGTGGTAGTGCTCGCGGGCCCCGGACTTAGGGTGGTAGCAAATTGCGTGTTCATATTATTGTTTAGTATTATTTTATGCAGCAATATTGAATGAAAAATGTTATTATGTGCATTTTGTAGAAAACCATGGATCCAGTCCAGAGAGACCTAGCACAGGAAGAAATTCTCGAGGATATGATCAACGACACCCCCCATGTTGATCCACCCGAATATCCGTCGATTTATCTGAACCCCTCCGGTGAGGGAGAGGAGGTCGACCGAAATGATCAAGGAGAAGCCGACGGCTCCGGTGGTGGAGAAGCTGACGGCTCCAGTGGTGGAGAAGCCGACGGCTCCGGTGGTGGAGAAGCCGACGGCGAGGTATATATATGAAGTCTGGTGATCAGTAGATGCATTAACTGAGTTGTATATATATATATATAAATTGACGAATGTTTCTTCTCTTAGGCCTCCACATTGAGCAAAAAATATTCCAAACGAGGCCCGGCCAAAAAGTTGGACGCATCTACGCGTTATACAATTACGCGGGTATCACCACGGGGTGAACCGGTGGAACCCGAAAAGGCTAAAACTGTATTTAAACAACAATGCGGAGTTATGGTTAGGGATCGCATCCCGATCAGCGTTCGAGAGTGGAATAAGACCAAAAGGGCGAAAGAGGGTGAGTATGTCGCCGACAGGTGCAAAGAGGGTCTTTGGAATGACCTCATGACACATTTCACCCTGCCAGAATGTGAGGATGATGCCGACACAGCTGCATTGAGGAAGAAAGTCAAGCAGTGGACTCTTACGAAGATGGCCGAACTATTCAAGAACTGGAAGAAAGCATTATGGCAAAAGTACCAGAAGACGAAGACTCCTCCTAAATTTGAATACTATCTAACGAAGCAGCGGGCTAACTGGAATGCATTTGTGAAGTACAAGGAGTCACAACCTGCTATGGAAATGTCGGAAAAAAAACAAGAAAAATGCCGCGATGAAGAAATATCACCATCACCTCGGGCCAGGGGGCTACGCGGCTGCCATGCCAAAGTGGGATGCTAAAGAGAATGAGCTGCTTGCTAAAGGGATCACTCCAGAACCAATAAGCGAAGAATGGGATCTGAGGGCAAGGAATTGGTTCCTTGGTCATGGGAGTGATTATGACAAAAGTACAAGGGACCTTATTTGCAGTGACGGGATTAGGATACCTCGGGATACATGGTAGAAAGTGGTGAATGAGATTAAAGCGCGGACAACAAAGTTCCGTCCTGATAGAGAGAAAGACTTGCTGACAAAGGTCCTCGAGAATGACGAACGCGGAGGACGTGTACGAGGCCTTGGCCCTAGTTATACGTGGGAGATGGGGTTTCCCAAAGACAGAGATACTTATAGGAGCCGAGAGAGAGAGCAAAGGCGGCGGCAGGAGGAGGAGGGAGACAGGTTCACCGAGTTGCTAGGAACACTTTGAATGCATCAAAGCAATTGATTGACGAACCGAGGAGCAAACGCTGCAAGATCTCAGATTCGATATTACCGCCGTCCCATCTCAGCGGAAAAGCAGCATGGCTAAATCGGAGGTCCCTTCTGATGATGCACGTATGGTAGATGGCGGTCCCGGCTACCCCGTGGATGGAATCAAGGAGCAGGCATCTTGTGAGCTCCATCAAAAGGTGAAGAACCTATCCATCAAGGTGGCGGTCGGATGTGCTTTACCTTGTCCACACAGGCGCCTTGGCATGGCCGTGAGATTCTAGTGGCTATGCTAAAGTTGGTGTGGATGAAATCGCAATGGGGTGGGACTCAATGGAGCTTGACATCCTGGACTGAAGGTGAGAGGACACTCGAGAAGTCTTGGGTGGTATCATTCTATGGGACAAGAACAACATCAAGCTTCCAGGCTGGACGCCAAAGCCAACACCGCCTCTGAGTGGTCGCATGTCACCTTCACCTCCATCACCTCCAAGAAGCCCACCCCATGACTACGACCACCACAGCTCGAGTCCATCTCGATCTCCGCCGCAACCTCCGATTAGTACTAAACGACGCAGGAGCCCAAAACGACAAATGTCGCCCCTCCCAAGAGTACCTCATAAGAATCTTCCTATCAGACCTTACGATCGTACTGACAAGGAAACCGACATGATCGTAAAGGCCGAATGTGTTGCGCAGCTTCAAAAGAAGAAACCCGAGCCTGCCCCGGTATACACCGAGAAGCAAAAAGCGTATGCACTTTCTTTTCTGAACACAAAATCGCAATATGACTTGCACCATAAACCAGATGACTATCGACGCACACTTCAGAAGGAAGTGAAGAAGAGCAAATCAAGTAGAAGTGCAAGCGGGAGCAAATCATCAAGTCAAAGTGCAACCAGGAAAAGAAAGGACGTCCCCCAGCTCGGGGAACAGGCCAAAAAATCGATCCCACCCCTCAAGGTGGTATCCCATGACATTCACCAGCAGAATATGGAAGAAGATGCGAAGCTTGCGGCCTCTATGAATGTGATTGTTGATGAATTGCTAGGTTCCCAGGACGACAAGTTATCCAAGGCTCAGGTAGTCCCTACATATGTCCCAGGGAAGCCTCTGGTCAGCTTTGAGCAGTTCCAACAACTGCCAACACAAATACGTAGTTTACATAAATGGTACTTGAAAGTCGTAAAGGAGGAGAGAATAATGATCGTGGCAAAAGTCCCACATGACTACTACTTCCGAGAAGAAGAGGTCCATGTTGAGTTTCCAGAACTCTTCCAGTTATACATTTTCGACACTCTCGACAAAAGTCTCATGAGTTGCTATTGTCTGTAAGTTGTTGAATTCATTGTCTATATATAAGCTGTTCATTTTTTCAGTTGTTCAGTTCATTGCATGTAATTATCCTAATTATATCCTTCTGTACTCTATTATTATGCAGAATGAAGATCATGGAATGTAAAAGAAGGTCAATCTTCAGTGTTGGGTTCATTGAATCAGATAAAATACATTGTCGGACGCTAAAGGATAAACCCGAGGACACACAGAAAAACCTTCTAAGGTTTCTAACGGAGCAAAATTTCTGTGACCACATACTGTTTCCTTACAATTTCGCGTGAGTGTCTTACTTTATTGTACACATTCTCTTTTGCTTACTCGATGTTAAGTGTAATTGATGAGTTACTGATGTATATATAAACGTGTACAGTTTTCACTGGATTCTCATGGATATTCAACTTGATAAGGGAAGAGTTGAAGTCATAGACCCATTAAAGAGACCCCTGGAACAGTTTAGTGACATGCAGGACATGCTCCAGAGGTAATTTTCGCTTCTGGCCGGTCTCTTTCGTTGATTTCCTGAGATATCACGTAATAAATAACTCATTCATTTTCTTTACCGGGTAGGGTTTGGAACCAGTTCAAGAGTGCGGTTACGGGTGACTTTACTGAGAAGCTTACGTTTAAGCCGGTCTCAGTAAGTAGTACGCGTATCTCTTTACTTCTAGTTTCAATACAATTATGATGCTGGATTATTATTTTGATTGAATTCTATTCTCGTAAAGTGCGCGAGGCAGCCACCGAAGACGAATCTATGTGGATTCTATGTTTGCGAGTTCATTCGCACGTTTACCAGTGAGCTGAATGATTATAGAGTCGATGTAAGCAATACATTCATAACATTATTTTTATTACCGTCACTTTTTGTTATCATGATTGATATTCATATTGATCTCCTTTTCTTATATAGTTCGAGAAAATGCGGGATCAGCTCGTACCACAGCAACGCGTAATAGCAATTGGTGAAGAACTGGCAGGATTCTTGATGAACGAGATGATAGATGACGCCGGAGAATTTAGTGTGAATAGGGGCCGATGATCCCCGGCCGTGTAATTGAATAGACGGGCTCTAGTCCCGATAATTGTGATCTCCATGTGTAACTATCATGTATATATTTGTATGCTCGATCTTAAGAGAAGTTATCTTATGTATGCACGAACATGTATGGTATGTGGTAGCGTAGAAAACTATTTTGAAATGAAAAAAAAGAATACAAATTGAATTCTCTGCCGCGGCAGAGAAAGTGCCCAAAATTCTGCCGCGGCGGAGAACCATTTGTCCCGGTTCGTAATACGAACCGGGACTAATGGGGGGCACCCAGCGCTCGCAGAGACAGCCACGTGGATGCCCATTTGTCCCGGCTGGTAAGAGTGCCGGGACTAATGGGTGGGCCTTTAGTCCCGCCCCTCCAGTCCTGGTTACCAGGACCGGGACTAAAGCCCCTTACGGGCCGGGACTAGAGGCCCGTTTTCCACCAGTGTAAATACGGGACTGTGTTTAGGGTGGAAGCACTTGTCATTATTTGGTCGCTTTGGCTATGTAGGAATGACAAGATTTTTAATAACACTGTGTCTTCTTCTTTGCAGGTTATCTATCGAGCTACGGCTATTCTCCGATCATGGACTACTCTCCAGCGTATGGACCTCCGCCACTTATTTGTGGAGGGGTGTACGCGATTGGAGGACACGGCGAGGGATATTTTGTCGCGACATGGATGGCAACGTGATCTTCGTATAGATCAACATTAGATGGAGGCGCTTTTTCTTATCACTATGATTTGTAATCTTGTTTACCTTTGGATCTATCGTGTGTGGTTGAACGGCTGTGTGCATCCTAGTAATGCAGAGGCCGGGTGAAAACATTGGTTTAAATAATATATGCGCCCATTTCCAAAAAAAATGTAGCTTGAGTGTAGCTGGCTAATTTGATTAAAGAATGAATAATGCTTAGTTCGGTTAGGGTTTGTGCATGGAAAACATTAGGGTTTGCACGCCATGGTACTAACATCGTTAGTAACGTCATATGGGGATCAAGCTTTTTGGGTATGGAAATATGTGCTCTCTATATCAAAAGTGAAGAGAAATATATATATATATAGATAGATAGATAGATATAGATATATAGATATCTATATATATATATATATATGCAAAATAGCTAGCTACACATAGGCATAGCTGCGCGTAGTCTATCCACCGTTGATTCTCTCCCCTTTCAATATATAGAGCATACACTTCCATACCCAAAACGGTGAATTCCCACATGAGGCTATTAACGCCGTTAGTTGATGGAGAAGTGAAACCCTAGTTGACTAGCTGGTCATTTTCAATGCAAACCCTAATATCGTACGTACCATGGCATGTAAAAAACCTAATCAAACTAACCTTTTTAGATTACATTTCTTTGACTGCGTGCAAACCCTAATATACTACATGCACAAAACACTAATCGAACTAAGCCTTATTCCTTTTGTAACGCAAAATCCAATGTACCATAGACAAAGACATGCAAAAACCCTAATCAAACTAAACTTCTCAGATTATGCTATGTGTTTTTGTTGCTTTAGGTATAGTAGCAAAAACCTTAAACGAGGGCACTAGCTATTGCATGTAGACCACAACTTCTTTTCATTTTATCTCTTGTTTTACGAGCTGCTGGCCATAGCCTCACTTATTTATTCTTTCATCAAATTTACTTTCTCATTGGATAAAAAATGTGGAATCGGCGATTGCTTTCTTTGTTCTACTTCATCCGTCGTCGTGCACGCCGCTGCCGCCGGCAAACTTTTTTTTTGGTACGTACCATTGTTTTCCCTAATCACAAGCAATTTTTTATGCCTTTTTTACTCACTCCACACCAACTTATACATTTTTATTTGACATGGTTTCATTGCATCTATAGCGAGTATGAGCGGCGGCAACGGCTCATGGGTCGGTCGCAAGAGCCGCTCGGTGAAAGATATTCGTGTCTACCATCTCCCATAATATGATTGTCAATATGAAAAGTAATTACTAATCGTGTTTTCTTTTTTTAAATGCTTACTTTCAGTCATCTAAGGATTGCCCAACATCGGCGGACTTGCTATTCGACATGCTACACCTTAAGAACAATTCAGGAAGTCTCCCGCCACAATTTGTTGAAGAATTGGACGCCTAGTTTTACTGTTTTTCAGTATTTTCATTCCAACATGTAAAATTTAAAGTTCTGAATTAGCACCGAATTGCTGGAAAAATTATATGTTGTAATCGAAGTTTTTGCATTTTTCGGTACTCTATTATCCACTTACGTGAAAACCTCGTTCTATCATAATTTGCCGCCGTTGTTCGGGATTTTTTATTGTCTCAACAGATCAAAAAATGAAATTATACCAAAAAAAGACCGCATATTTATTTCACTACACCTATTCCGATGAGCAAACCAAAAACAGACAAATCTCAATATTTTTGTTTAAGGAACAATCCCCTTTCTAATATTGACGCTACAATTTTCAGCTACTTTGTTAGAATGTTCAGACATAACAAATCGGCGTTACACCCGTGCACAAAATCTTGTGGCCATACATGGAGTGCAGCCACCCAAATCAGAACAACGACTGTTTGTCTTTCACATCTAGTGTCCCCCGAAACTCTAAGGAAAACAACTATTGTTTTTGATGCCCAACGTGAGGTGCATGCGTAACCCTAACTCAAACAACTATTGTTTTGATGCCCAATGTGAGGTGCATGCGTAACCGTAACTCAAACAACGCTTGTTTTGTTTCAATTTTGCATGCGGTCAATGAAGTTAGGGTTTGCATACTAGCACAAGCACTTAGTATGAAGCATTTGCATGCAAAACTCTTATAAGCCTGTTCTCACTACCTTCCCATTTTAGATGCTAATTTTTTTTAGCCAAACAACGCGCTAAAAAGTTAGGGTTTGTCCAAAACCCTAGCCATTGCATGCATGCACAAAAACAGAATGATACACACACTGTTACACGCCGTTATCTCTTTCAAGAGCCGGCCATTAGTATCTAAATGAGCATTGCATGTGACTTTTATATCCAACGGACCTAACCATATGCACAACTATGTCTGTGTGTAGCAAATCCGCGTTCATATATATATACACCTATATAGGACACCATAGTGCCCGGGCACCATACCTGTATTTTGTATAAACCTAGGGCGTACGTATCTAAATTTTACATACCTAAGGTTTACATACCTAAAATATACCTATCCAAGTTATATATACCTAAGGTATCACATACCTAATGTGTATATACCTAAGTTACATATATATATATATACACGTATGTTGCGTACGTACACCTTAGGTATGTAATATGTTAGGTATATGTAACTTAGGTATGTATATCTTAGGTATGTGATACCTAGATATGTATAACTTAGGTACGTATATCCTCAAGTATGTGTGGTTTATAGCGAAAATACGCGTATCACGTATGGTGTCTGGGCACCAAGGTGCACCAGTTATTTTACCGATATATATATATATATATAGAAATCATATTTAGCACCCAGGATGCAGAATAGTTATTTTGCACCCCACATATTTTTATGTTCTCATATTTAGAAATTTATGTTTTGTATACTAATAATTATGTTCATATTTATCAGAAATGCAAAAATATCAACATAAAAATACAATTTATGAGTCATTTTTAGTATAAAAAACATAGAAAATACATATTTTACGTCGTATTTCTATACAGCATATAAACAACTTTTTTACGATATGTTTAAATTTTTTTATGTCCTTCTTGACTTTCGAGGTAAGAAAAAATTTACGTATATACGGTTTGAAAGATAGAGGGTGGGTGTAGTTATTCTACACCCTGGGTTGTCGAATAGCACGACTCATCCACCCCTATCTTTCAAACCGTACATGATTTTTACGTCACGTAAATTTTCTCTTATCCCGGAAGTCAAGAAGAACATAAAAAAATTAGACATGTCGTAAAAAAAATATTTTCATGCAGTAAAAAATACGGCGTAAAATACGAATTTTCTATGTTTTTTACACTATAATGACTCATAAATCGTATTTTTATGTCGATTTTTTGCGTTTCTAATGAATATGAACATGATTATTAGTATATAAAACATAAATTTATGTTGTGAGAACATAAAAATATGGGGGGTGCAAAATAACTATTCTACATCCTGGATGCTGAATATGGTTTCTATATATAGTACAAGAGCTTTGCCCTGTGAAACAGAAAATGCGGAGAGCTCGCAGCTAGTCCGAGCTAGACGAAATAAGATGTGTGGCCTTGTTGGTTGGTATCCCTGCAAACATGGATGAGAGAACACGACTCAAAGGAGCCTGCCATGGGCTTGACGTCGAAGATGAGCATGCTAAGCAGAGACCGATCCATTTCCCGGGCATGGAGCCGGTGAAGGCCGTCTGAAGAGTAGGATAACAATTCAGTAATCCATGGCAGTCTGAAGCGGAATAATCAGGTCGCGACGTAGTCACAGGGCCACAGACGCTCGCCGGCTTCACGTTCACGCCACTCACTCACGGGGCTTCTCGTTGACTTGGCCCGCGCACCCTTTGCCCTGCCGGCATAGCGTCGAGCACCCCCAGCCTGCAGCTGCAGATCGATACTACTCGACACGACACGGCCGGCGAGCACCGCAACCAACTTGACACGTCCAGGCCGCATCGCACCACTTGCTAGATGCTGAGAATGATAGTAATCCCGCAGCCCTTTCCTTCCCCAAGAGGGCGGGCACGGGCCGCGCGCCGGATCGAACCGAACCCCGTCTGGGAAAAGGCGACACACACCCACCTCTTTCCTGTCCCTGGCGCATCATATCCCAACAGAAGACGACGTCGTGAGCCGGCGGGACGGTCCGGGTCGAGCCTTGATGCCATGCACCAGATCTCCCTCCGTCACGTACTACTAGCCTAGTCCGGTACACCCAGGGGCGGAGGCAAGGGGGGGCCAGCAGGGGTCAGACCCCCCTCAATGTGTCGCCCCCCTCAATGTATTGCAGCGCATGTAGTAGTATATGTATACTGCAATATGTACTAATTGCAGTACGAAATGCTCCTTACTTGGTTAGTATTTGAGCCCAGAGCTAATACCAATCCGTCAAGTATACGCATCGAAGCCCAGCAGTCAACAAAAGCCCATGTTCTACAGCAGGGAGCAATTTCCTAAGTCTATAAGCGTTTTCACAGCTCCGTAGGTTTGTTTGCCTCCCAATAAGATCCGATCTCAATGCAGTTCCGTAAAAAAAGGTTGATCTCAATGAAGAATAGCTAGGCCGTCTGCCGCCCGCTCCTTTGGGACAATGTTTCCGACGCCGGGCTAGGAAGCCGTTCAGATCGGGACAAGTTGTTGATATTCTTTGCGAGCTGTGCCTTTTAAAGTCCGCCGATTTCGATCTACTCAATCCCTCAGTTTTCTGAAGGTACTTGCTAGTAACTAGTAATTCTTATTTGATGGATCAATTACGTCGTAAAAGTCTAGTTCATAGTACTCTATATATACAATCGAGCATGCATCATGGCTGCGGTTCAGTTTCTTAGGAAAAACAAATGAGCTGCTAGCCCTATTTTTCCTAGCATGCATCATGGCTGCGGTTCAGTTTCTTAGGAAAAACAAATGAGCTGCTAGCCCTATTTTTCCTATATTGTTATGTTGTTGATTCAGTTAAAGTATTCATGAAAAAACTTTTTTTCAACAATTTAAATTTACAGAAAACATTGCTGGTCTAAAATATGAGTTAATTGGTATTTCCTCTAATTACTTTTCGCAAATGTATTATAATGGCGAGTGGCAATTTACAGTTGGCCTCCCATGTATAGAAATGGAGAAAATTACTTAAAATTGATCTACTAGTTGATGTACAATGTGTAACATGCTATGAAAAATTTTAAGTTTTTGACCTCGGACTCGCCCCCTATGTCCAATTCCTGGCTCCGCCCCTAGGTACACCATACTAGTACTGTCTGCGACTAGCCACGCACGGACTACGGAGCAATGCTTTAACCGAAACCACATCGCGTGCAGTGCGCCAGGGCCTGCTATCTATCTAACCGTAGAGTACTTGACCTGAGTAATTAATCTAGGTGACGCGACACCCTCCTTCACGTACCTGCTGGTACGTCACGTACCCGTGGCCTGTAGTGATCGGTCAGTCAAGCCATACAAATATATGTGACGACGACGGGGAGTAATCGATTTCTTGGTAAATACACCACACGGAGCTAAAAAAAATTAAATAATACATTTAATTTCTGAAATTTCACGAATAATACATGATCTGAGGGATTACGGAATCTAGCGTGGCATCGTCTATTCAAAAACGGATCAGCCCCTCATCTTTAATTGAAAAGCCGAAAGGTGTGAGAGTGGACCCCACCCGGCCCGACAGCGACTCGTCTTTAATTGAAAAGCCGATCATCCCTCGTCTTTAATTGAAAACCCGACCATCACTCATCTTTAATTTAACAGCCGACTAGTCCCTCTTCTTATCCACAACGACACGGTAGTCGATTTTTCAAAAACAGACTAGTCCTCGGCTTTTCAAAAGCCGATACCGTGCTATATTTGACAATCCCTCAAATCGTGTGTTATTCGTGAAAATTATGAAAAAAATATATTATTTTAAAAAAAATAGCCCACACGGAGCTACTACTTTTCAGATCGGTCAGCCAAGCCATACAAACCGTTCGTATGTCCGAATCCGTAAGTTTGCGTCGTGAGAGGACTTGAAGGACGTGGGCGGGTGCGCCGTGACGACTCATTTCTCCGGCCAAATTTGGCAGGGACGATCATTTCTCCCGCCGTTTCAGCGATCAAGACCAGTTTGCCGCAAATTTGGCCGCGGTCCACCATTTTCCGGCGATTGTTTTTTCAAGTAGGACCAAATAAAAGTATTCCCTCCGTCTTAAAATAGATGTCTCAGTTTTTTTAAATTTTAAATAAATCTAAACACTATTTAGTATATAGATTCATCTAGTTTTTGACAAATATAAGACGTCTATTTTGAAACGGAGGGAGTATATTGCTCACAGATTTATCTACGTATTTAATACATAAATATTTTAACACGGGTACAAGATTCAAATAAAAGGTCAAGTGGGTCCCTAGGTGCGTACATAGATGCTCAACCAAAATCTTTTCAAACTGTATTCTGGGTTGCCCGATCACAGCTAATTTTTTTAAAATAATACACTTTTTTTACTCAATTTCACGAATATTACACGAAAAAGGGAAATTACCAATCTAACGTAGTGTCGTTTTTTCAACGGACGAACAAAACCTATCGTTTTCTAAAAAGCCGACCGTCCCGAGCCGTCTTTTGAGGCGCCGAAAGGAGCGCGACGGGCCCCACCCGGCCGGGCTGCAGGCGGACAGTGCTCGGCGTCGTTACTTGAAAAAGCGACCGGCTCGCGTCGTCTTTTGGAAAGCCGACCGGCGCGCGTCGTCTTTTGAGGCACCGACGAGGGGCGTCGTCTTTTGAGGCGCAGACGAGCTGCCTCCATATCCCCGCGCCGCGCCCAGCACAGCCCCGCCCCGACGGTGCATTAGCTTCTTCCTCCTTCGCTCTCTCTCGTGTTCTTCTGCCTAGTTCTTCTTCCTACATGAGCTGCACCGATTTGGAGATCAGTTTTGCACCGTTTTCCACCAATACCTGCTGCTGAAACACATTAGACAGTTAGTAGAGTCCCGATCTACTAATGGGATAGTCTGGTGAGGTGATTTGAGGCATTTTTTAGAGGGATTTGGTGGAGTTCTTGAGGGGCATTGGCTACGGTGGAGGCTGGGGGTGCAGCTTGAGTGGAGGCAGCTGTTCTTGAGTGGGGGTTGCCGGTCCGTTGAGTGGAGGCAGCTGCACGGCAGGATTTCTCACGCTTCAAGGGTAAACCTTAATTTCTTGCTAACTGTAGTCATTTGTGCATTTTTATTTTATCTGTAGTTCTAGATGTGGTAGGTTAGCTGCCACATTATTCGGCTATAGGATTATAAGAATATTTGTGGGCTATGCAAGATTATTCGGCTATAGGATTATTAGTATATTTGTGGGCTAAAATCTGCCATTGTACGGACATTTGACAAATTGTGGTATTTTTTTAGGTCGGAAGTTATGTCCAATAATGTAGTGTTTAGGTTCTACTATGGTGACGGTGTCGTTAAAAAAACCCAGCATGGAGTTGATTTGAGTGATTTTTATTGTATTGATGAAGTGCTCCAGGATCCTGAAACAATATCCATTATTGAGTTGAAGGATTGGTTATCTGCTCGTTTAGGGCTCCCTCCCACACATACTGTCGGTCTGCATGTATTATGGACTAAGTCAAGGATTAAACCTGATTTTTTTAGACCGATAGAAGAACAAGCTAAATGGGTCAAATGGGTGAAAGATTGTCTGCATAGGGTAGTTAACCCCACTGTCTTAGTGCTTCCTGTGGCAAAAGAGCCTGTTTATGATCAGGGCCAGAGTAGTCAGACACACCATGCTGGTGGTGGTTATAATCATGAGCAGAGCAGTCAAGCCGAAGACGGAGGTGGTGGTGGCGGCTACTATGATGACCAGAGCAGTCAAGGCCAAGATGGCGGTGGTGGTTATGAACCTGGTCAGAGTAGTTATGCACACACCGATGGTGGTAGTTATGAACCTGGTCAGAGTAGTTTTGCACACACCGAGGATGGTGGACATGAATCAGCTGAAGGTAGTCAAGGGACAGGAGAAGATATTTTCAGTGGTGACGTCGATGAGGACGAGATACACGATGGTTGGTTGCAAGATTAGATGGAAGCCGGAGATTCAGAAGGGTACTGTGATAACTCTTATGATTCCGCTGAGTCTGATCAAGAGGACCAACCTATACTGGCATCATGGAATGAAGACCACATAGCAGCAATGAATGTGCACAATGGGCATGATTCCTCGTGGCACTATCACGCCAACAACATCTCCATTGGTGCATTATATCCTAGTAAGAGGCATCTACAGGAAGCAATCGTTGAGTGGGCATTGTCCACGCAACGGGTTTTCAAAACGAAGGTGTCATTCCAATAATATTTGACTTTGGTTTGCGAGGTAGACGAATGTCCGGCCAGGGTCCATGCCCATCGTCCTCGGTATGACACCAACTGGAAGGTTAGTGATGTTGTGCAACACACATGTCAACTTGACAATGTCCTTCAAGACCATCGTAATCTCACGTCAACCCTCCTGGCTAGACTATTATACACTGAGATAGTGGAGACCAAAGCCATGGTGGTGAAAGATATCATCAACAAAGTTGTTGTCAGATTTCGCTACAATATTTCTTACGGAAAGGCTTGGAGGACTAAGCATAGGGCACTGGAGACAAGATTTGGTTCGTTTCGAGATGGATACGACTGTGTTGTTTGGATGCTGCAGACACTGCAGGCTAGGAATCCAGGCACATACCTCTACATCCAACACTTTACATTGCCTCAAGAACCCAATTTGAGGGTGCTGCATTGAGTGTTCTTCTCATTTGCTATATGCATAGAAGCTTTCACTCACTGTCGACCTGTCATTTGTGTGGATGGTACATTTCTCACTGGCAAGTACAGGGGCCAGATCTTGACTACCATAGGTAAAGACGGGAACAATCAAGTTGTTCCACTTGCATTTGCTTTCATGGAGAGCGAGAACACCGAGAGTTGGGTATGGTTTTTCAGGCAGCTGAAGATAGCAATTGTGTCCTTCATGACAGGCTGATACATTGCAAATGTATCTATAATTTTTGATGTTCCATGCTTGGTTTTATCCACTTTCTTGTGTTTTGTTCCAACTTTGGAGTACTTTTCATATGATTTCCTGGACTAACCTATTAACAAGAGCCACAGTGCTAGCTGCCTGTTTTCTGTTGTTTTTGGTTCTAGGAAAGTCAGAAAATGAATATTCTCGGAATTGGACGGGACAAAAGCCAAAGTGCCTATTTTTCCGGAAGGGATCAAGTGCTAGAATACGAGACGGAGAAGGGCCAGGGAGCCACCACACCACCTGGCCGCGCGGCCAGGCCTGGCCCACGCCAGGGGGTGGTGTGCCTGCTCCCGGCACCCCCTCGGCCTCTCCTTCCGCCTATATATTACCCTCGGGACGAAAACCCTAAGCGCCCGATCAAAAATCCACGAAAGAGTCTCTAGCCGCCGTCATCTCCATCCCTATATCGGGAGGGATCTGAAGCTCTTCTCGGCACCCTGCCGGAGAGGGGAATTCACCCTGGAGGCCTTCTTCATCACCATGATAGCCTCCGGTGTGATGCGTGAGTAGTTCATCCTTGGACTAGGGATCCATGTAGTAGCTAGATGGCTGGTTTCTCCTCCTTTGTCCTTTCATGTTTAGATCTTGTGAGCTCCGTTCATGATCAAGATCATCTATTTGTAATTCATACATGTTGTGTTTGCGGGGATCCGATGGATATTGAGATGCTATTTCAGATTGATTATTGATTCTATCATGTCTTTGTTATTTGAGATCTTGCATGCTTTCCGTTGTTAGTGGCTATCTTGGCCAAGTAGATGCTAGCAACTCCAAGAGTTAGTATTTATGCTCGATAGTGGGTTCATGCCTCTGGTAATCTGATGAAGTGACAGAAATCTCTAAGGTACTAGATGTGTTGTTGCTACTAGGGAGAAAACAACAATCCTTTGTTCATAGAACAATCGTATTGTTTACTTTACACGCAGTTCGTAAAGCAATAATCTGTTGCTTGCAACGTAATACTAGAGGGGGTTCGGATGATAACCCGAAGGTGGATTATTAGTCATAGATGCAGTTGTATGGCGGTCTATGTATTATGTTGTAATGCCCAATCAAGTCTCAGAGGAGTCAAGATGATTAGTATATGCATGTATTGCTTTCTCGGTGTTTGTCAATTGCCCCGCTGTAATTTGTTCACCCAGCATGTTATCTATCTAAGGAGAGCCACCTCTAGTGAACTATGGATCCCGGTCCTTTTTCTTTACATACAATCTATAAATTATTTCTGCTTTGTGTTTACTTTCTGCAAACTATTACTTCTTTCTATTCGATATGTTTAATCCTTTGTTTTCCGCAAAACACGGTGAGATTGACAACCTCATCGCAAGTTGGGGACAAAGTTTTGTGGTTGTGTTGTGCAGGTCTCCACGTTGCTACTAGCACCGGTAGTGCGCCCTGCCAAAGCTCAGCTAGTAACACCTTTGGGGTGTTTCCTTGCTCCTACTGGTTCGATTAAACCTTGGTTTCATAACTGAGGGAAAACTTACTACTGTGCTCATCATACCTTCCTCTTGTGGTTCCCAACGAGCTCTACGTCGAAAGTCGAGCGCATCACAGGCATCCGGGTATACTCAGCGCGATAAGGAAGCTGACTCAGCCTGCTCCTCCAACTCCATGGCTAGACATGCAGAGTCGTTAGTGCATGCGGCATCTAGGGGCTAACTTTTTCTCATAGTTCACTAACAAGGCCCTGATGAACCTATTCAAGAAGCTTTGTAAGCAAAACCAGGAGTGGAAGTATACCAAGTGTCGGACCTATCTAGATGAATTCACAAAAAAACATGTTAGGCAGAGGAAATCAGCTAGAGCAGTAGTTGTGGCGGCTCATGCGGCCGCGGTAGCTGCACAGACAGTAGCTGGAGCAACACCACCCGAGGAAGAACCAATTGCTCTTTGTGATTTGCCAGGATTTGACCAACCTAGTACTAGGAGGAGGCTTGGCAGAAGGATTAAGAATTTTCAGGAATGGATAGAGCACGAACCTGTGGAGAGGTGGTCTCTATTGAACGACACCCATGATGCTAGGTTTGGCGTCATGACTACAAATCTTGCTGAAACTTACAACTTCGTCTTGAGAGGAAGCAGGGCTCTGCCATTAATAGCTATTGTGGAGTGTATTTTCACCGGAACGTTGAAGTACTTCAGAGACAGACTCCAGCTTCCTCACATGCATATCATCAACAACCCAAACACGAGGTACTGTTCAAAGATAATGGATTACATGAATGACAAAATGGAAAAGGCTCGGTCTATGCACGTCGTTGCCATCGGTAATCAAGAACGAAGATTTGAGGTGCGCCTCCCTTCCAACAGGATCGGATCTAGAGAAGAGGTAAAGACACAAGAGGTGAGGATATGCAATGAGGCTTGGCCGATGTGTGAGTGTACCTGCAACAAACCCAAGCTGCTGCATCTGCCTTGCTCTCATGTACTTGCTGCGGGCGGGCGGTTAGGTATGGATGCGAGATCGTTTGTGTCTCCTTATTTTCTTAAGGAGTCAGTGATCAATACATGGACTGGCGAGATGATGGGATATAGAGCATGGGGAAATTTCAACAAAGTAAACCCTAGTGAAAGGATTTACATCCCAGATCCTGGACTAATACGGACAGACAGAGGAAGGTGACAATGTGTCCGCATCCGTAATGATATGGATAAATCCGAAGCCGGAGGCCCTACTAGACAATGTTTTCTATGTAATCATTTTGGTCATAGAGACACCAATTGTCATATCTTCAGGACTGGAGGAGCAGCTCCTCGTGGACATGGCGTGACGTGGCGGTAGGAACAAGAGAGGCGGAAGGAAGAAACTAGAATATGTAATTCGTATAGAACTATGTTTTAAATTTGTAATTCGTATGGAACTATGTTTTAAATTTGTAATTCGTATGGAACTATGTTTTGAATTTGTAATTCGTATGGAACTATCTTTTAAATTTGTAATTTGTATGGAACTATGTTTTGAATTTTTAATTCGTATGGAACTATGTTTTGAATTTGTAATTCGTATGAAACTATGTTTTGAATTTGTAATTCGTATGGAACTATGTTTTAAATCTGTAATTCGTATGGAACCATGTTTTAAATTATGCAGATGGCGAGATCTTTGCTTAATGCTGATATAGATAGAAAGCACCGGTCAACTTTATTGGATGCAGAGTGAGGGAGCTTGAAGCACCTTATCACTCGCACTCCCATGTCTAACTGGATGATACACCCTTATTGGTTGCAGAGGTATGAGACATTTATTTCTAGTTGAGGTTCAAATATTTGAGGGACAAAGTAAACAAATTGTAATTCTATCTCGGTATGCAGGTTGAAGTGGGTCGGGCTATTACCATTTGTGCGTCTGGTTGAGGCCACTCATACGCAGGAGATAGAAGGACGACACCATGGCTTCCAGACCACGCGCATGGGCTACGACAGTTCGTTGCTCACCCGCTTAGTGGATCGATGGAGGCCCGAGACTCACACTTTCCACTTTCGCTGGGGAGAGATGGCTCCTACACTGCAGGATGTCTCATTCTTGCTGGGTCTACCGTTGGCTGGAGTGCCAATAGGCCCGGTGGATGCACCGGCGAATTGGGTCCAAGAAATGGCCAACGATTCTACGGCATTCGTGAAGGAGTTTCGGAGTTCACGTATGAAAATCATGGACCCAAATTTGATTGGTTGCAGAACTATCAGGTTCGTTTGCTACTCGTATTTGACACACCTATTTTCATATCACACGATGCTAAAACTTGTTCTATTAACCAATGCAAATACAGAAGTTCGGGTACCCAGCCGTTCCAATGACTGAGCCACAAATTACACGCAGCCTTGAGACGTACTTAATGTGGCTACTTGGAAAGGTGATGTTCACCGAGAACCACGTCTCAACCATCAGTGCGCGCTACATCCTCTATGCTACAGAGATCGCGGAGGCGATGTGCCAGAACGACATCACACAATGGAGTTGGGGTTCTGCTGTCTTAGCAGCAACGTACCAAGGTATGTCCACGGGTTGTACGCTAACCAAAGAAAAATCTGCCTTGCTAGGATGCCCACTGTTGCTGCAGCTGTGGTCGTGGGAGAGGTTCCCTATCGGCCACCCGGAGGTAGCAAAGAATCAAGCAGTAATCATCCCGGGAGAGCGCCCCGTTGTCTATGAGTTTGATATGATGTATGACCATGACGGAATTGACATGCCTACATTCGGTACACATTGGACACGTCGCAAGGTAAGTTAAAAGGTTCAGTTAATTGTATTGTCCATATTGCACTATGAAGGAAACTAATAACTATTTAATCCAACAGTGTCGTTTCGCGGGTCAGACGCAGTAGACTCCACCACCTTTCCCCATACAGGATACACAGACGCAGGCTGACGGGTCAACTCTACCTCCCCGTAATGTGGGGCCTCCTAGAAGGTACGAATGGAGTTCACCGACGCTAGGGTAACCTCGTGACCGGTGGCAGTGATATCTATCTATGTATGAGACTTGTATGTTGTATCTGTCTAGGTATCTGTCTATGTATGAGACTTGCCCCTTGTATCTGTCTACGTATGAGACACATTTTTTTGTCGACAAACACTTCAACATAGCTTGCAACAGCAGTTGAACATAACTTGCGGTACATAAATAAGAGCGCTCTCTATCCCTACGACTATGACCTTACCCTTCAACGATGCCTTCTTCATGGCCTGCTCTTCTTGCCCTTACCCTTCGACGATGCCTCGACCGATGATGCCTTGCCCTTACCCTTCAACGATGCCTCGCCCTTACCCTTCGATAATGCCTTCTTCTTGGCCAACCTTTCGTCCCACTCAGCCCTCCACTTAGTCCCAACGGCAGGCGTCATGAATATACCATCTTCATCTTCACTCTCTTCTACCTTGTCATTGCTCTTCTTGGCTTGCGCCTTGTTCAAGGTATCAGCCTTGTCACGCTCTGCTCTATCCCTGGTACCACTGACCGGCGACATGAAGAGATCGTCGGAGTCTTCACTCTCTTCTATCCAAATCCAAGGGAGCGTGATGTTCTGCTGCCTTGCCCCTTCATTAGAGAATCTTTGCTTGCTCCACCTAGCATTGATCCGAAGTAGCTCTTGCCGTATCTCGTCTGGAGTCCTCTTCGGCCACCCTTTTCTACGCAATCCCTCACGCAACTCAGTGAGGAGACAATCACTACCAATTAGTTCCTCCAATGGGGCTGGAATGTTGTCTATCCTAAAGTTCCTAGCCAAATGAAAAAGGTCGACGGACATGTCTGTCATGAAACTGCGATCGTAGGGAAACATACTGGCTAAAAACGGGGTGACTGTGCTTAAACAACTGCGTGAGGAGGGGGTTTATAGGGTAACATTCTGGCGGGAAACATTTTGGCGGGAAGCATTTTGGCAGGAGATATTTTGGTGGGAAGCATTTTGGCAGGACATATTTTGGCGGGAAACATTCTGGCAGGAAGCATTTTGGCGAGAGATATTTTGGCCGGAAACATTCTGGCGGGACGCATTTTGCCGGGAATGTTTTTTTATGGAAAGCATTTCGGTGGGAAACATTTTAGATACATTGTCTGACATGTTGAATTAAAGATACATCACAACACTATAACTGAAATGAAGATACATCAAGACACTACAACTGAAAGAAAGTTACATCAAGACACTACAACTGAAATTAAGATATATCAAGACACTACAACTAAAATTAAGATACATCGGGACACTACAACTGAAATGAAGTTACATCAAGACACTACAACAGGAATTAAGATACATCGGTACTGAGACATACGTCTACCTTCCCTAAGTCCAGCGCGGGTACTTCCCGGTCTTGTCCCCACGTTCCTCTGCCGCCCGTGCCTCGGCAGCTCTTTCTCTTAATCTCTTCCTTTCCGCCTCATGGGCCTCCTTGCGCACTTGTTCCTGGCGCTCCTATTCCTTCCTTCTCTTCCTGTTCAGCTCGCGATTTCGAGCTTGCTCTGCTCGGAATTCTTTCATTTCTCTCTCTTGTTCCTTCTTCTCCTCTTCGGCCATCCTTTCAACACGTTCCTCTTCATGAAAGGCAGCCCACGCAGCTCGGTTCCTATCATGACACTCTTTCTTGACCCAAGCTGGCTGCTCTGTGTCAATCCAATGGTATCACTTGCAAAGTGGAGGAGGAGACTGCAAGCAAATCAATGGAATGAATAAAAGAACACATGATAACGTGAATGGTTCATATTAACCATACTCTGAGAACATACCGGAGGTCTCTCATACGATGAACTAGCTTGCCGAGGCGGGCTTGCGTCGTAGTTGGGACACATGAAAAACTTCATGCCCATGCAGGCGGAGAAATTGATCGACTCCTTGACCTTCGCGAGATGGCCGCACCAACAGCGCTCATGTGTCACCCCTTGTGGCAACCTGGCATCTTTCATCTTCGTAGGCCTATACTCTGGGTCCGAACAGGACACACTCATGACGGAGAGGGGAAGGAAATGCGAGAAAAAGAGGAAGAACAGGGTGAAGATATACCATCTCGGTGCCAATATTTATAGGGGCAACTAGTAGGAATTGGCGGGAAAAAACAGCGAGAAGAAGTGGCGGGAGATCAACGACGCGAAAGAGTGGCGGGAGAAAACAGCGGGAAGAAGTGGCGGGAGATAAACGACACGAAAGAGTGACGGGAAAAATACTAGCGGAGAAAAGAACGACGCGAAATAGTGGCGGGATTCAACCGGCGGGTGATAAACTCGGATTAGCCCAATTGTGTGCATGATCCATGTAGACGTCGGCATTTGAATAAATGACGCTACCCTTCGGTTTTTTAAAAAACGATAGGCTGGCTGACAATCCTCCGACCGGCATGTCGGTTTTTGAAAAACGATAGGCGCCGTCGGTTTTTGAAAAAACGATTGCCTGCCTGACAGAGCTCTGACCCGCCCGTCGGCTTTTCAAAAGATGATAGGATCTGGTCATCTTTTGAAAAAGCGACACCGAGATAGATACGTAATTTCATTTTTTTGCGTAATATTCGTAAAATTGATTTAAAAAGTGTATTATTTAAAAAAAATAGCCGATCACAAGCTTCGTGACGAGTACGGATGAACCGGTTGGAAAATGTCTGGGCCAGTCTGAGCTAAACCAAATCGCCCCATATTCCCAATCTATTGGATCACGTGATCATATCATCAAGCTCATCCTTAACAATAATATTGTGCATCATCACACATGCACTCATCACCTCGGTCATCCTACATGCATTTCCAAACGAGGTTGGAGCACTCCAAACACACGCTCCATGGCCTCTTGTTATTTAGCAAATCTGCGCTCTTTCATCTTGAGGTTTGCTTATTATCTTTACAAATATAGACCATTCAGGTAGATACCATCCTCCTCGAAATAATTTTCCGTCCCACTCTATTAATATAGCAACACGTAGCCGTTTTAAAATATACTCCCTCTATCCAAAAATAAGTGACTTGCATTTTCTGAGATTTGGATGAATCTATACACCGAAATGTGTCTAGATACATTTGAATTAGGACAAATATAAGTCACTTATTTCCGGACAGAGGGATTAAGATGTTTTAGCTTTTGTCCAATGAATTACCAAGATGCTTTTTAGTGTCTAGATACATTCATTTGATAAAAGCTAAAACATCTTATATTTTGGAACAAAGGGAATAGATAGTATCTCTTATTGTAAGATGGTCGTTGAGCACAAAGTTAACCTCTGGAGCATTGTCTTCTGCAAGCTTAGAGAAGACCGGAGAGTGTTGAAGCACGTTGATATCATTGTGATAACCCCCTATGCCAAAGAATGAGTGTCGTCACATCCAAAGATCATATGATGCAACTACCTCAATTATGATTGTGCGCCCATGGACATGAGCTTTGAATTTCCCATGTCAACCAAATGGAGAGTGTTTCCACTCCCAGTGCATGCAATCAATGCTTACAATCGTCCTAGGAAACCTTTTTTCCCCATTGATCGAAAATACCCTGGTAGTGTCCTCCATTGTTCGTTCTCTCAAGTAAACCTAGCCGAACTCCTGACATACTGCATGGCAAAACCTATACATGCTCTCCAAGCACAGCTGAACACCATCGGTCACCTGAACAACTTACAATATATTAGGGAAATACAGATCTACTAAACATGATAATTTTGAGACATGAGTGTGTTGATTAGAAGGGAGTAGATGAAAGAGATTAAGGAAGATGAGGGAAAGCAAACCTCATGTACCCCACCTATTATGTTGCATTGCTAGAGCCCAGAACGAGGGTGGGTCGATATAAACGGTTGATTCGACGATTCCCAGCGAGCATGACCTAAGGCTAGTCACAATGGAAAGTGTCATATATTGGTATCATGCATATGATACTAGCATATATGATACCATCCCTCTAATGCATAGTATCATATAGTAGTACTCCCTCCGTCCTGGTTTAAAGGACACAGAAAATCTCTAGGCTTTAGTCTTACTCTGATTGAGGCTAATTTGGCTCTCACAAATCCTTTAATTGGCTTTTTCTCTAAAATTAAATGCTTACTAGATGGATAAGCGCGCTTTGCCGCACCGTCAATAGTGCATTCTGACACTTGGTGGCATAGTTAACTTATAAATGTTTTCTGATAGGGCTTTTTGCTTTTCTAGTGTCGCTGGTAAACAAATACGCCTATAGGTTATAGCTGGTTGTGGTCAAATAGTCTCAAAAAACAAAATTATGGCCGTTCTTCAAGCAAAGCCGTCGGATCATACTTCCCTGCGTCGTTCTCATCGCCACCTATCATATTCTCGGCCTCCGCCTCCAAGCTCGACCCGAAGCACGGGAAGCAGCTCATCCAAGCGCATCTTCCCATGCTAGAAGCCTCCTGCTCCAGCTGTCGGAGTCGAAAAATATGACATAGTCTGTATGTTGCACCGCTGGTGACCTGCCCTCGTGCAGCCGTGTCGCAATGGACTATTGGCGATGCCTTCCCCATGTACGCCATCTAGACCTAGCCGCCACCGCGGGATTGAGAGAGGCGCTGGCTTTTTTAACAGAAGAGGAGAGGCGTTGCAGTTGATGCAGCGAGAGAAAAGCAACCGTATACGACCTAAATCGACCGCTGAAGTAGGACCAACCTCACGCGCAAAGGAACAAGCCACCGTGCCCGCGGCACAGGCCAACAATCAAAGATACCACATGCCGCAAGTCACGATGCAAGTGGGACGGTTCACGAGAGCCCTCTTACGCACTGCATGCGCCCGTGAAGGATAAGTAGGACTTCGCGGCAACTCGCAAAAAGTTTCGTGCCGGCTGTGTTTGCCCACTTAGTCCCACATGGTATTACTTCTTCCGTCTCAAAATACATATCGTATATTTGTCTAGACTTGGATATATGTAGACACTATTTATTATACAGGTACATTCAAATTTAACAAAGTTCCCGATATTCAAGTTTGAAACATGTGTGGTAGATTTGTTCTAAATTTGGAATATATCTAAACATAATTTAGAAATATATGTAAATTCAAATTTAAACAATTTTCGACTTCCTATTTTGAGACGGAAAAGTATAACGTATCAGTATACGTATATGCTACAACTCTCGTGTAGGTAGGTAGTCTAAAAGGTGTATTAGAAACTAAGCGTACATGCGTAAAAGGTCAAAGTTGTGCTTATAGCTAAGCCTACGATGCAGATGAGGTCGTGGTGCAATGGCCAAGACGACGAAAGTCTGGCGGCGGCGCACGAGAAGTTGGCGTTTAGGAGATTCCATCGACCCGGCATGTGGGATATACGGGTCAGGGTCATAGTTCCATATATTTTTCTATTTTGTCCGCTTCCGTCCGCATGCGTTTGCGTATGGTTTTATGTGGGCTAAAGGCCGCTCCCGCATGCAGCCTAAGTGGCAAGTGCCCTCAAATCAGCTAAAACCCACCAAGTTTAAGATATAGATATATGTGCCTAGGAGATAGAGAGATTTTGGGATTGTATGATTTCTAATATGTGTCATTTATACCGGAATGAAGGGAGTATCATAGTTGCATAATATTTAATTGTTTGTAAAATCTCAGTAGTTCATGATCTATTTGGTATTAAAATATTTAATTTTATGTGATATGATACAGTATCATAATATGATACCACCATCCTTTCTTTTTTTATTAATTAGTATGTCAATTTTTTACCAACATGACATGCAAGATACTACTGCTTTCACGTGCGGACAACAAAACGAAAGGATCCCAAGCTGGCGATTCCGTCTCCCAAGGCCTGAGAGTGGCCTCAATAGGGGTATTATAGGGGTATCATGCCTTACATGAATGTAAAATGCTTGTGTGTCACTAGAATTAATCATAAAAGAGATTATATTGATATCATACGTATATACGGTATCATAGCACGTAGAACTAGAAAACTAATTTCAATAAATCTTATACTTAATTTTACATTGAGATTCTACATAGTAAATATATTGAAATTATGGTGTACTACTACATAATACTATGCATTGTGAAGATAGTATTATATATATATATATATATAATAATATTATATGATACTTCTCATTGTGATTAGACTCAGACTTCCTAACCCGCCAAACACCCCCTACTTATACACGTACTTACAAGTGGCACACGTACACGGTGCGCCTGCAAGTGATAGGATATGAGGTCAACTTCTACTCTCTTTTATCAAGAGCTCCCCTGCTTTACATCTTTTTTCCGTGCATTTCTTCTATAGATAAATAAAGTAGTACTTGGCAACAAAAGATAGACAAGTAAAATTGTAGTAATATATCCACCACGCACTACTGAACTAGTAGACCAGATTAGTAGTTCAAGTCGCTGTCCACGGAAAAGTATTTTAAGCGGCGACATAAAAGGAAAGAGAAAATGCAAAAGTAAAATACAGACGATTCCAGCATGCAGCAGCGACGACAACGCGAGCGCGCACCACACCACCAGGCCTACCACTGTCCTCGCGAATCTTGGCGTACGCGGCTCGCGCCCAGCCGTCCGACCCTCCCGGAATCTTTTCCATTGGCTCATCGATCAACGCCCCTACTAGTCTAAGTAGCTAGTACTAGCGAGACTGTCTAGTACTCACTCCGTTTCAAAATATAAGATGTTTTAGGGCTTGTTGATTGATAGGATAGAAAACGTATAGCAATAGGAAAAACATAGGATTGAGATGTCATACTTGAATCCTATGAAAACAGAAATTATGTTTAATATTGCAAAGAAATTTTTTCATGAGGTATGATCTAATGTTTCTTTTCTATAGAAATTGCACTACAAGATTTCTATAGAATTAATTCCTATAGGACGTGTTCCTATGAATCAAACAATAACATAAGAAAAATTCCCATAGGATTTAAATCCTACACAATTCCTATGCAATTCGTATGAATCAAACAAGCCCGTATACTTCTTTCACAAAGATAAAACATCTTATATTTTGAAACGAAGAGAGTGTTATGTTTTTTTCCCATGGGGTCATGACTATTTATGGTGGCTAAAGATGAAAATAGGCACAAAGCTGTCACAATCCCAACATGACCTGTGTGTGGACTCTTTAGAGAGGGAAAGGAAAAGAAAGTGATTACGATTAGCTCTAGCAAGTTGGGTGAGTAAACCCTTCGTGTATGTAACGGTGGGTTTTCTGACACTCCCGAGATCACAGCTAAAAAACCATACATGTCTGATATAAGGCTAACCTAGATCTCGGAAACGTACAGATAGAATCGGTAATATTACAGTGAGCCTATAACTCAAAAAGAGATGCAAGCTTATATCTGAGCGAAGAATCAAATTATTACAAGCAGAGGCCACTAAACACATACAACAAACAACAGAAGTCAAATTATGCTATTAAGTATAGCAAACTTAACAATGGTCTAATAGGCCTGAAGCATAACGATAACGTCTCAATCCATAGATCCCAGACTAACGTCTGGGAATCCCCAAGCTACTCGTTGATGTCGATGATATAACAAACTCATCTTCTATGGTAAAACTTTCTCTACAGTAAAAAGTAACGACAAAGCAAGGCTGAGTACATGGTGTACTCTGCAAGGCTTATGGCTGATAGAGTTAGTTTGCATAAAACTACCTTTCTTTGTAAAATAGGTAGGAGTAGAAGTTCGTCTAAACAGAATATTTAAACGGGATAAGTGAGCAGCATCTCTAGTTTTGATCATCTTTTGATATCCACCGAATCTTTATCAGTTGAACCTACCAATTAGGTTAAACCCCATCGATCCCTGAGGAAATATCCTTAAACATACTTTACTTTCCAAGTTTTACAATTAGGTTATTCATCTCTATGATCATCACGTCCATTCCCAAGTCATTCATAACCATGAGTATGGATTTTCGAAAAGATTTAAAGCTACAGGGTATACAACTTTACCCACACGTACCAATCGACTCTTAATGCCAAATATTATAGCCCTCTTCCTTGAAAGGCCGACAGAGAGTGGTTGACCATGATCTTGACTTTGATGTTGTCGAGACCATGAATCACGCCCTAAGGAGATGTCGTCGTAATGGGTCGAGTCTCAAAATCGGTCCATAGAGTTGTGCGCAAGGACCAATATTATGAAGGTCGTGCCTTTCTTGTTCTTAGCCACATCCTACTTGTTATGAATGCATCGCCTTCATCAGAACATCCAAAGTGCATATGCAAAATGGAACGTCTGAACTATGTGACCCATGAAATTTACTAGGCAAGTTAGTTGGTTGGGGGGAGGGGGTTTTCAGTCCCCCATGTGGTTGTATGCTCGTTTTGGTTCAAGAGGAAAGAATTAGGGTCCTAGTGGTGGCAAGTATGGGATTACAAAAACACAACCCACTGTAGCCTCGTGTAGAAGCCTTAGCATGTTCAACTTACTTCTCCATTCATATCAGTCATCCTGTCATACTAGGTTCATTTATAGCTCTATTTCATCAACCAGATGGACCAGCAGTATCAGCTAAGCACTGCTATGCACAATAGATTTAACAGCTCTAGCAATGCTCACAAGTCAAACCCTAGTTATACTAGGAGAAGTGGATCAAGGAATGTAGGCTACAAAGGAAACATGCATCAGATAAGAATATTCTATATATCGATAAAGGACTTTGGAATCCTACGTAGCATGGCAAGAATTGAAATACTTTCAAATCATAGGATTCATTTATGTGTGGGGCTATGCGTAACTTGTTCGTTGATACCCAGATATAGATCTTCAGGATTCATCTGCTTGGCATTGGTCATCGATAACCTTCGATGGTGTTGATCTCGACCTTTAGTCTCGGACTCGTTCTCGTTGCTCGCATCAACTCTAAGGACTACTGGGAAGAAGAAGAAACACCGGAAATGAAATATAGCAAGCAACACATGGCATCGATGCAATGCGCACAATGAATGGCATGACATATTAAAGATAAACCCTAAAGATAGTACCATCATTTTAAATGGAGGTGTACTGCCAAACTAGGGCATTTCCATAAGACCCCAAATGCATATTGGAGGGGTTATTTTACTGTTATATAATTGAGATCATGTTAATTGTTATAATGATGCATGATTTTTATGCTACAATATAGATCTCTTTTTTATGAACATCTAGATATATTATTTGTATTTTTATAATTTAAAATGAATTAGTTATGATGATTTTTTTCTAATTTAATTCATTGTTAACTCATTTTAAATCATTTTGGAAGATTACAAAAATAATTATACGTTGGACAAATGTTGATAATTTTATTAATTAGGAATAAACCCTGGAAGTTTTTATACGGTTGTCAATATGACCCCACATGTCAGCATTTCTTATTTTCAGAATGTTTGTACAGAAAATCAATAAAAAATAAATGGAATTGTAGCACCACGCTGACACTAGAAATGCCTTGCCCCCAGGTTGAGCACGGGCTCGCGGTAGGAGGGCGAGCGAGGACACGCGAGTGAGCTTGCTCGAAGCTTCACTTCGCGCTGAACCATATGCTGGTAGCACCGCTTCTAGAAGGTCGTCGGAGAGATGTCTCTGACGGAGTCCGTGCTCGCAGGTCAACAATGACATGTCAATATAGGGGGAGAGTGAAATGGGATCGTATGGGCACCTAAGGAGGGGGTAAATAGGCGCTAATCCAAATTTTAATTCTTTTTCGAATTAGGTTTCACACAAAGGTAAATTCTCTAGATATGCAACTACGGTGAATTTACGTGTATGCCAACATAGTTACTAAACGAGTAAAGAACGGTGAGAGGAACGAAGTAACCGAGAGTGTAACACACGGAGACACATGATTTAATTTACCGTAGTTCCTTCCTTTACAGGGGAAGTACATCTGTGTTGGAGGGATGGGCGGTACTAAAACCACCACACCACAAAATGTCACACCCTGTTCTCCAATAGATCTCGCCACAACTAGCCTGATCCACCTTTGCACTATACGGTACCCTTTGAGGCGGGAACGGGCGCCTCTAAAAAGATATTGGGGCACGCATACACAACTGAATTGGTGGCTCCCGAGATGACAACAAGCTGTCACAAAAAAAACTTTATAAAATATCGAAACTGAGATCTAGAAATTCAAAAGAAACTCTAGCTCAAAGGGCCCCTCAAGTGAATGAGGGGGAATTGAAGATCTCTTTGGTGATGATGAATATAAAGTCCTTCTCCCTCGATCCCCCAAATATCAAGGCCTTTGGATGGATGAATGAGTAGATCTTGCGAATTTGGGGCTCTCAAAGTACTGTGCTTTTTCGACAGATTCGAGAGTCTCTAGGTTGAAGATGGGGGTATTTCTATCCCCTACCGAGATGAAGCCATTGGAGTCAACTGGGTCCGGATAATCCGGCCTAAGTGGGGCCCAGATAATCCGAGCCTAGGCAAAAATATGGACACAGAGCAAAAACTCCGGTCCAAATCTTCACCCAAAAACAAAGAGTCACGCGAACTTTTCCTTAGTCAATTTCAGGGAGGGCCGGATTATCCATGTTGGGTTCGCATCATAGAAAACAAAAAAATTCCTACGATGAGAACTATACGCCAAGATCTATCTACTAGATACAGAGCGACGGGTGGATATACGTCTATAGAGAACTTACCCTCGAAGACAACTAGTTTTGTTAACGAGTAGGAACTCGTGGTTGATGTAGTTGTACGCTTGCCGATCTCAAGATCGTGTGGAAGTCCGAGCGCCGCAAATCAGCAGCGCATCCGTTCTCGCACACACGTCCAAGCCACCGGACAACCTCCACCTCCTCGCTCTAGCGAATCAGCAACAACCCCTTCAGACGCCTTAAGCCACAGAACATGTATCTCGCTAATCCGAGACCATGGGGGAATATCTAGAGGGGGAGAGAAATCCTTCATGAGGAGGTGTACTTTGTGAGGGAGGAGAGGGGGCCTTTTATAGGAGAGGGGGATCATCCCCTACCATGGTCGGTGGCCAAGGAGGGTGCCCCTACCTCTTCCTCATTCATGTGGTGGAAGCTCCACTCACATTAATTTTGACTCCACCCAAAATTCCACTCACATGCATTAAATTTCCACCAAATTTAATGCCACTCTCAATTAATAAAACTCTTTTATTTATTTTATTCGGAATTTTGTTAATTACTTTAATTAACAAACATTCACATAAAACCCCTTGCAACGTTTCAATATCACATGCAGAACCACTTTCTGCAATTTCACCCGAAACAATTCCGGTTTCTATCGAAACAATTCTTGTTTCTATTGAAACATTTTTTGCGCTTTGCAATCCTTTTGTCTGAAACATATGTTCTCCAAAATGGTGTCCGGCAACCCTTAAGTGTGTCACCCTATGGTTCGCGAATAATGCAGACATGATTGAGACTCCTCTCATATCAATAATCAGAAGCGGGATCTGGAGATCCATACTGACTCCTTCACATTCAACAATGACTTCTGTGATCGTGAGAACCTTTAACGCTAGTAATTTAATCCCTTTGTCTCATGATATAATACATGTCCGAGATTCGATCATCGGTATCCAAATACCTAGTTTGATCTCGTTACCAACATGCACTCTTTTCTCGTTCCCGTGATATAACATTCTACTGATCACATCACTTGCTTGCAAGCTATCTTAATATGATATCATCGAGAGGGCTCAGAGTATATCTATCCGTCATCAGGATTGACAAATTCCACTCTTGATCCATGAGCCTCAACGTAACACCTTTGTAGCACTAAACCCACCTTTATAGTCACCTCGTTACGGTGTGACGTTTGATGTTATCAAGATACTCTTCCGGTGTTAGCAATTAACATGATCTCATGGTCTAAGGACTAAGGTTACTTCGTATGATGTTATAGAAATATAAACATAATAACTTTGATCGCAATGCCATACTCCGGATGAATGTTCATCACATCATTTCACAAATGTTGTGACCTTGTTATTAACAACATCCAATGTACATGATCAGGAAACTTTGATTATCTTGTTAATCAACGAGCTAGTCTATAAGAGAGGCATAACTAGGAACCCTTTTTGTTTATTAAACAACATGTATTGACGTTTCCTATCAATACAATTAAAGCATGCAAAATAAACATCTATCATATACAAGGAATATATAATAACAACTTTATTATTGCCTCTCAGGGCATATTTCCTTCAATCCAGGCCTGGTTGGGGCCAGTTTATCCGCCCTTGCCAAACATCCTGCCAGGCGCCAAATATCCGGGTAAAATCCGCCCGTTAACATGGAGCTGCGTGATGGCTCAATGCACGGCGCCCAGAAAAGTGTCGGTGCGTGGTTGATGTAAAGCTCGTTGGGAACCCCAAGAGGAAGGTATGATGAGCACAGCAGCAAGTTTCCCTCAGTTATGAAACCAAGGTTTAATCGAACCAGTAGGAGCAAGGAAACACCCCAAAGGTGTTACTAGCTGAGCCTTGGCAGGGCGCACTACCGGTGCTAGTAGCAACATGGAGACCTGCACAACACAACCATAGAACTTTGCCCCCAACTTGCGATGAGGTTGTCAATCTCACCATGTTTTGCGGAAAACAAAGGATTAAACGTATCGAATGGAAAGAAGTAAAAGTTTGTAGAAAGTAAACACAAAGCAGTAAACAGTTTGTAGATTGTATGTAAAAGAAAAGGACCGGCATCCATAGTTCACTAGAGGTGGCTCTCCTTAGATAGATAACATGCTGGGTGAAGAAATTACAGCGGGGCAATTGACAAACACCGAGAAAGCAATACATGCATATACTAATCATCTTGACTTCTTTGAGACTTGATTGGGCATTACAACATAATACATAGACCACCATCCAACTGCATCTATGACTAATAATCCACCTTCAAGTTATCATGTGAACCCCCTCCAGTATTAAGTTGCAAGCAACAGATTATTGCTTTACGAACTGCGTGTAAAGTAAACAATACGATTGTTCTATGAACAAAGGATTGTTATTTTCTCCCTAGTAGCAACAACACATCTAGTACCTTAGAGATTTCTGTCACTTCCCCAGATTACGAGAGACATGAACCCACTATCGAGCATAAATACTAACTCTTGGAGTTGCTAGCATCTACTCGGCCAAGATAGCTACTAACAACGGAAAGCAAGCAAGATCACAAATAACAAAGACATGATAGAATCAATAATCAATCTGAAATAGCATCTCAATATCCATCGGAACCCTGCAAATACAACATGCAGAATTACAAATAGATAATCTTGATCATGAACGGAGCTCACAAAATCTAGACATGAAAGCACAAAGGAGGAGAACCAGCCATCTAGCTACTACATGGATCCGTAGTCCAAGGATGAACTACTCACGCATCACACCGGAGGCTTGCATGGTGATGAAGAAGGCCTCCAGGGTGAATTCCCCTCTCCGGCAGGGTGCCGGGAAGAGCTTCAGATCCCTCCCGATCTAGGGATGGAGATGATGGCGACAATAGACTCTTTCATGGATTTTTGATCGGCCCCTTAGGGTTTTCGTCTCGAGGGCAATATATAGGCGGAAGGAGAGGCCACAACACCCCCTAGTACGGGTCAGGCCTGGCCGCGCGGCCAGGTGGTGTGGTGGCTCCCTGGCCCTTCTCCGTCTCGTATTATGGCACTTGATGACTTCTGGAAAAATAGGCACTTTGGCTTTTGTCCCGTCTAATTCCGAGAATATTCATTTTCTGACTTTCCTGGAACCAAAAACAGCAGAAAACAGGCGGTAATTGTGGCTCTTGTTAATAGGTTAGTCTAAGAAATCATATGAAAAGTACTCCAAAGTGGGGACAAAACACAAGAAAGTGGATAAAACCAAGCATGGAACATCAAAAATTATAGATACATTTGCAATGTATCAACATCCCCAAGCTTAACTCCTGCTCGTCCTCGAGTAGGTAAGTGATAAAAGGAATAATTTTTGAGGTGACATGCACCATCAAAGACTTGATCAAAGTATTTGCAAAACATTCAAAGCTGGGATCATAGTACTTCAATCATAACATGAAAGATAAAGTTCTAGCAATAAGCAAAGAAACTATGATGCAAAATGAAAAGGCACAAACAAAAGATTCATGAATAACAATGCTTTGCAAGACGTTTGTTTGTTTCACATAAAGAAAACATAGCATAATAGTATTCAGCTTGTCCCTCAAAGAGTAGCAAATATAAATGCATATGACACCTTCAAAGTTCATAAGAGTGACTAGATACAATAGTTTAAAACAAGCAATATCAAAGTATGCATCAATCAACTAGTCTTGGGACAATGCACATAGAACTAAGAATGGCCACTTTGCTCTCAAAGTAGGTGCATAAAGATAGAAAGTGGAGACTCAATATAATGGTGGAAGAAAGGCCTTTTGTAAAAGTAAGTAGGGATTAAAGTCTCATAAAGAGCTTCCAAAAATTATGGTACTTATAGCTTTCAGCTCTCATTGCCCCTATCATAAGCATCTTGAAGTGATTAAGGTTAAACTGAACAAACTATGGTGTACATGCTTGACGAAGTATAAGTAAGAAATCTCATGTCCCTTGTATACGAGGGCCGCTCCTCATGCTACTCAAGTTTAGTCACCGGTAAGTTCTTGTCATCGTAAGTATATGTGTATCATTGAGAACCGCCAACGGGGTACCCCTTGCCCGATGATACGGAAGAATCCCCATATCAAAATGAGAAGGCAAGCAGACAACGAGCATCTCAGCATTCTTCTTATTTACCATGAGAATATGGTGCTTTTTTCTCTCTTTCCTCTTTTCATAGTATCTTTTTTTTCTCTTTTTTCTCAATATAGGACTCTTTTTCTTATAAGAAGAATGCTTCATAGACAGCTCATTATGGTTACGCTGCAGGTTTCCACCATGTCAGCATGGATTGAACCAATGACCCAGGCGTTTCTCTAACACATATACATAACTCCATGTACTTACAAGCTCCCCTTTCATTTCACACCGACCACATCCATATACAAAAGAGCATGATATCAACTAGGTATAAGTACCAAGTGCAATGTTGAAAGCGTTCCCCATGAAAGCATGGTTCTGCTAATTCCCAACAAATAAGTGCAAGCATATACAACATACAAGACACAATGGTTCAAGTTTATTAAGGGCAAGAAAAGTAAAGTGTGCCATCAAGTTCGTGAGAGATTTAAACACTAGTTTTCTCATAACAAGTTTAATTTGGAAGGTAAACAAAAGCATGAATATACTTGGAATAGCATAAGCTAGTAGGTAGGTATGGTGGACTCTTTGGAATAACTTGGTTTAGGGAGTTGGATGCATGAGTGGAACTCATACTTGGTTGTGGAGGCTAGCAAAAGACTGGGGGCGACAAACTAAGAGAGCAATAATGGCCATACTCATGCAGAGCGACAAAACATCATTGATCAAAGCATAAAGTGATACTACAAGTTGAAAACTAAAGGATCATAAAGGCTATGGTGACTTGAGATAGTCATAACATGGTGTGAGCATGCGCCAAGTCAACCCAAATAAAGCATCAAAGGAGAATACCACTATACTATGCTTTAATATGCTAAAACAACGCATGATTCATCCAAGGCACATTAAGCAATCTCAATTGTTTATAACAAGTCATGCTACAACAAAGAATACTAAGCATAAAGCCAAAACAATATCAAGCATGGCATGACAAAGCATAGGCCATAGTAAAAAACGAGCTCTTTTTACCACATAAGCATGAACTTTCCTACTCTTTTCCAAACTAAACCAAACTATTTGCAAACCAATGTATGAAAGAGAGGGTCCAATCAATTTATTCAGAAAACTAAGCAAACAAAGCAAACTAAAAACCAAAACGAAAACAAAAAATAAGATGCTCCAAGAAAAACACAACTGTGCATGAAACAATAAAAATGAAGCGTTTGGAAGAAATCTGAGATTTTTATTGATGAAGAAGGGGATGCCTTGGGCATCCCCAAGATTTGACGCTTGTACTTCTTGGATATTTCTTGGGGTGACACGCGTGGCATCCTCAAGCTTGAGTTTTAGTCCATCCTTCATCTCATTACTCATTCCTTCCATACACCTGAAATTTTTCCTTCATACAAAACTTCACACAATCTTTATTAGCAACATTAGTGCACTCAAGATAAATAAGTCTTAAGGTTCAGTTATAACACCAAATAAACTTACATTAGAACACTAGCTACTGTAGCTCTTCCCTCAAAAAGCTCAATTCCCGAAAAGAACTCAAAAAGGAACCAACAAGAAGCAAATGCAGAAAATGGCAGAAATCTGTAAAAACAGACCATCAGGTAAATACGAATTTTTTAGAAGACCTTCTGTTGCTTAAATAAAAAAGTGTTGAACTAACGAAAGTTATATAACAACCTGGGGCAGAATCAAAAAAATTACAGCTCAATCCAACATACAGAGCTCTCTCACGAATTTTTACGGTGAAGCACAGAAATCTGTTTCGGGACAGCAACTTTCCCAATCATTACTTCACTCTCATTAGAGGTTACTCTTGGCACAAAAAGCAAATAAAAAGGATAAGAAGTGGTTATTATAGAGGTAATAACTTCAAAGACTCATCTAAATTTTTGGGTTATCTCCCAATAAGTACTTTTCTTTAACGCCTTTAAGTTAGGCATAAGAAGCAAAGAAAGAATCAAGTGTTCTCAAATGAAGAAGCATTAAGACCAAATTTTGTTTTCATAGGAGAAGCAAAAGAAATATTTTCTCTCTTTTTAGGGAAGTGTTCTATACCTTTCTTGAGTGGGAGTTGATATTTAATGGTGCCTTCTTTCATATCAATGATGGCACCAACAGTTCTAAGAAAAGGTCTTTCCAAAATAATAGGACAAGAAGCATTGTATTCAACATCCAAAACATAGAAATCAACGGGGACATAGGAATTGTTAACCATAATAAGAACATCATTAAGACTCCCATGAGTTTCTTTTTAGCATTATCATCAAGTGGGACATTCAAATAACAATCTTCAAGTGGAGGCAAATCAAGCATATCATAAATCCTTCTAGACATAATAGAAACACTACTATCAAGATCACATAAAGCTTTGAAATCAAAGTCATTCACTTTCATATTAATGATGGGTTCCCAACCATCTTCTTGTTTTATAGGAATAGAAGCTTTATGTTTCATCTTTTCTTCTTTAATCTTTATGAGAGCATCAGTAATGTGTTTTGTAAAGGCCATGTTCATAGCACTAGCATTAGGACTTTTAGCAAGCTTTTGTAGGAACTTAATAACTTTAGAGATATTGCAACCATCAAGATCAAAATCAAATTTATCATCTAAAGTAGTAGAACTATTACTAGCCTCAACACTAGTGGTGGTAATAGTAGAAACACTAATGTTTCTAGCAATTTCATCTTCTCTTTCCCACTTAGCATGTAATTTAGCTAATAGTCTAACATTTTCATCAGTTCTTACTTGTATGGCATTAGTAGCTGCAAAGGGATTCTCATTAGTTTTAGGTTTAGCGGCCATTTTATTCAAAGAAGATTGAGCTTCAACTAAAGATGCAACATTTCTTTCAGCATTAGAGAGTTTTTCCTCAATAGTTTTATTGAAAGCAGTTTGTTTACTAATAAACTCTTTAAGCATAACTTCAAGTTCAGAGGGAGCACTCTTATTATTGTTGTAAGAATTTCCATAAGCATTACCATTGTTGGGAGGATATGGCTTATAATTGTTGTTACCAAAATTGTTCCTATAAGCATTATTACCATAAGCATTGTTGCCAAAAAAATTATTTCTTATGAAGTTCACATCAACTTGCTCTTCTTGAGCAACCAAAGAAGCTAAAGGAACATTATTTGGATCAATATGGGCTTTCCCATTAACAAGCATAGACATAATAATATCAATCTTATCACTCAAGGAGGAGGTTTCCTCAACAGAATTTACCTTACCTTGTGGAGCTCTCTCAGTATGCCATTCAGAATAATTAACCATCATATTATCCAGGAGTTTTGTTACAGTACCCAAAGTGATGGTCATAAAGGTACCTCCAGCAGCAGAATCCAATAGGTTTCTTGAAGAATAGTTCAATCCTGCATAAAAAGTTTGGATGATCATCCAAGCAGTCAGTCCGTGAGTGGGACAATTCTTTACCAAAGATTTCATTCTTTCCCAAGCTTGAGCGACATGCTCATTATCAAGTTGTTTAAACTTCATTATTTCACTTCTCATGGATATAATCTTAGCAGGAGGATAGTATTTCCAATGAAAACATCTTTGCATTTAGTCCAAGAATCAATACTATTCCTAGTTAAGGAAGTCAACCATTCTTTAGCTTTTCCTCTCAAAGAGAAAGGAAACAATTTCAGCTTAATAATATCACCATCTATATCCCTATGCTTTTGCATCTCACTGTTGGGTCCGCAGCATAGAAAACAAAAAAATTCCTACGATGAGAACTATACGCCAAGATCTATCTACTAGATACAGAGCAACGGGTGGACATACATCCATGGAGAACGTACCCTCGAAGACAACGAGTTTTGTTAACGAGTAGGAACTCGTGGTTAATGTAGTCGTACGCTTGCCGATCTCAAGATCGTGTCGAAGTTCGAGCGCCGCAAATCAGCAGCGCATCCGTCCTCGCACACGTTCAAGCCACCGGACAACCTCCACCTCCTCGCTCCAGCGAATCAGCGAGCACAACTCCTTCAGGCCTTAAGGCCACCAGGAACATGTATCTCGCTAATCCGAGACCATAGGGGAATATCTAGAGGGGAGAGAGATCCTTCACGAGGAGGTGTGGTTTGTGAGAGGGGAGAGGGGGGCTTTATATAGGAGGGAGGGAGCCCCTCCCCTCCCATAGTCGGCGCATGAGGGGGGGACTCCTCCCCTCCTTCATTCATGTGGTGAACCTCCACTCACATAAACATGGCCTCCACCCAAAATCCCACTCACATGTATTTAATTTCCACCAAATTAAATGCAACTCTCAAATAATAAAACTCTTTTATTTATTTTATTCAGAATTTTGTTAATTACTTTAATTAACAAACATTCACATAAAACCCCTTGCAACATTTCAATATCACATGGAGAACCACTTTCTGCAATTTCACCTAAAACAATTCCGGTTTCTATCGAAACATTTCCTGCGCTTTGCAAACCTTTTGTCTGGATCATATGTGCTCCTAAATGGTGTCCGGCAACTCTTAAGTGCGTCACCCTACGGTTCGCGAATAATGCAGACATGATTGAGACTCCTCTCAGATCAATAATCATAAGCGGGACCTGGAGATCCATACTGACTCCTGCATATTCAATGATGACTTTTGTGATCGTGAGAACCTTTAACGTCAGCAATTTAATCCCTTCGTCTCATGATATAATACATGTCCGAGATTCGATCATAGGTATCCAAATACCTAGTTTGATCTCGTTACCGACATGCACTCTTTTCTCGTTCCCGTGATATAACATTCTAGTGATCACATCACTTGCTTGCAAGCTATCTTAATGTGATATCACCGAGACGGCCCAGAGTATATCTATCCATCAACGGGATTGACAAATTCCACTCTTGATCCATGAGCCTCAACATAACACCTTCATAGCACTGAACCCACCTTTATGGTCACCCTGTTACGGTGTGACGTTTGATGTTTTCAAGATACTCTTCCGGTGTTAGCAATTAACATAATCTCATGGTCTAAGGACTAAGACTACTTTGTATGATGTTATAGAAATATAAACATAATGACTTGATTGTAATGCTATACTTCGGATGAATGTTCATCACATCATTTCATAAATGTTGTGACCTTGTTATTAACAACATCCAATGTCCATGATCAGGAAACCTTGATCATCTTGTTAATCAACAAGCTAGTCTATAAGAGAGGCATAACTAGGAACCCTTTTGTTTATTAAACACACATGTATTGATGTTTCCTATCAATACAATTATAGCATGCAAAATAAACATGTATCATATACAAGGAATACATAATAACAACTTTATTATTGCCTCTCAGGGCATATTTCCTTCAGTCTCCCACTTGCACTAGAGACAATAATCTAGTTTATATAGTTATAAATCTAACACCCATGGAGTTCTGGTGTTGATCATGTTTTTCCCTAGGGAGTACTTTAGATAACGGATCTGCTACATTCAGGTCCGTGTGCACTTTACAAATCTTTATATCTCCATCCTTGACATGCTCGCGGATGGAGTGAAACCGGCGCTTAATATGCTTGGAATTCTTGTGAGACCTTGGTTCCTTGGCGTTGGCTATGGCTCCATTATTGTCAGAATAGATCACCATTGGGTCCAACACACTAGGAACCACACCTAGTTCCGTTATGAACTCCTTCATCCAAACCGCTTCCTGCGCCGCTTCTGAAGCAGCAACATATTCCGCCTCTGTCGTTGATCCAGCCACCACAGGTTGTTTGGAGCTCCTCCAACTAACTGCTGCTCCGTTCAAGAGAAATACGTATCCGGATTGAGACTTAGAGTCATCCGGATCAGTGTCAAAGCTAGCATCGACATAACACGTAGCGACTAGCTCTTCTTCACCTCCGTATACAAGAAACATATCCTTAGTTCTTCTCAAGTACTTAAGGATATTTTTGACCGCTATCCGAGGTTAGAACACGGATCGATTGGTACCTACTAGTCAAACTAATAGCATGTGCCACATCCGGTCTTGTACATAGCATGGCATATATTATAGAGCCTATGGCTGAGGCATAGGATCTTATCCATTATCTCTCTTTCTTCGTGGCGGACTTTGAGTCTTACTCAATGTCTTGCCTTGCAACATAGGTAAGTACCCCTTCTTACTTCCATCCATATTAAACTTCTTTAATATCTTATCAAGGTATGTACTCTGCGATAGCCCAATTAGGCGTCTTGATCTATCAATATAGATTTTAATGCCTAATATATATGAAGCTTCACCAAGGTCCTTCATCGAAAATTTGATGTTTAGATAACTTTTAACACTGTTTAAAAGATCTATATCGTTTCCAATCAATAATATGTCATCCACATATAATATCAGAAATGCCACATTGCTCCCACTCACTTTCTTGTAAATACAAGCCTCTCCATAAGTTTGGACAAATCCAAATTCTTTGATCACCTCATCAAAGCGGAGATTCCAACTCCGGGATGCTTGCTTCAGTCCATAGATGGATCGCTGAAGTTTGCACACCTTATCAGCATCCTTAGGATCGACAAAACCCTTAGGTTGTATCATATACAACTCTTCTTCAATATTACCATTGAGGAACGCAGTTTTGACATCCATCTGCCATATTTCATAATCGAAATATGCAGCAATTGCTAACATAATCCTAACCGACTTAAGCATCTCTACGGGAGAGAATGTCACATCGTAGTCAACTCCTTGAATTTGTCGAAACCCCTTTGCGACAAGTCGAGCCTTATAGATGGTTACATTACCATCAGCATCAGTTTTTATTTTGAAAATCCATTAATTCTCAACGGCCTTTCGATCGTGAGGTAAGTCCACCAAGGTCCAAACCTGGTTTTCGTACATGGATTCCATCTCGGATTTCATGGCTTCTAGCCATTTGTTGGAATCAAGGCTCATCATCACTTCTTCATACGTCGCAGGGTCATCTATTTCATCAATCATGAAATTTATAACAGGATTGCCGTGATTCGGGAGTTGTGCGTGTCACCTTGACCTGCGAGGTTCGATAGTGTCCTCTTTCGGAGTTTCATGATCAATATCATTAGCTCTCTCTTCATTAGGTGAAGTCAACTCCGAAACAACTTCTAGTGCTACGCTACTCGCCATTTCATGAAGAGAAGGTTCAATAACCTCTTCGAGTTCTACCTTCCGACTACTCACACCTTTCGCGAGAAACTCCTTCTCAAGAAAGGATCCATTCTTGGCAACAACCTCGGATCTGTGATAGAAGGTATACCCAATCGTTTCCTTAGGGTAGCCTATGAAGACGCATTTTTCCGCTTTGGGTTCGAGTTTATCCGGTTGAAGTTTCTTCACATAAACATTGCATCCCCAAACTTTAAGAAATGACAGCTTAGGTTTGTTTCCAAACCATAATTCATACGGTGTCTTTTCAACGGATTTAGATGGTGCCCTATTTAAAGTGAATGCAGCGGTTTCCAGTGCATAACCCCAAAATGATGTGGCAAAGTCGATCCGAGACAACATAGATCGAACCATATCCAATAAAGTACGATTACGACGTTCTGACACACCATTACGTTGTGGTGTTCCGGTAGGCGTGAGTTGTGAAAGTATTCCACAGTCTTTCATATGTGTGCTAAACTCGTAACTAAGATACTCTCCTCCATGGTCGGACCGCAGAAATTTGATCTTTCTGTTACGATGATTTTCCACTTTATTCTGAAATTCTTTGAACTTTTCAAAGGTTTCAGACTTGTGTTTCATCAAATAGATATACCCGTATCTACTCAAATCATCCGTGAAAGTAACAAAATAACGATATCCACCTCGCGCCGACACACTCATTGGTCCACACACATCAGTATGTATGATTTCCAATAAATCTGTCGCCCATTCCATTGAACCGGAAAACGGCATTCTAGTCATCTTGCCCATAAGGCATGGTTCACATGTAGATTCAAAATCAAGTGATTCCAAAAGTCCATCAAAATGGAGTTTCTTCATGCGTTTAACGCCAATATGACCTAGACGGCAGTGCCACATATATGCAGATATATCATTATCAAGTTTAATCCTTTTATCATCAACATTATGAATATGTGTAATACTACTATCGAGATCCAACAGAAATAAACCATTCAACACAGGTGCATGACCATAAAAGATATTATTCATATAAATCGAACAACCATTGTTTTCAGACTTAAACGAATAACCACTTTGCATCAAACATGATCCGCATACAATGTTCATGCTCGGTCACGGGCACCAAATAACAATTATTCAGGTTTATAACTAATCCCGATGGCATATGGAGAGGCGGCGTTAAACGGCGATCACATCAACTCTTGATCCATTGCCGACCGCGTGACCTCATCCCTTGCTAGTTTTCGCTTGTTCGCGAGCCGAACGAGTTACATATATTAGCAACCGATCCGTATCAAATACCGGTGCTCTGCAGTACTAGTCAAGTACACATCAATAACATGTATATCACATATACCTTTGTTTGCCTTGCGGCCTTCTTGTCGCCAAATACTTGGGGCTTCGCTTCAATGGCGATCTCCTTGCAATAGTAGCACTCGATTGTCGACTTAGGGCCAGCTCGGGGTTTCTTTTCGGTAGCGGCAACAGATTTGCCGCCCTTCTTTCCCTTCCTTGCCTTTCTTGTCCTTCTTGAAACCGGTGGTCTTATTGATCATCAACACTTGATGTTCTTTCCTAATCTCCACTTCTGCGGTCTTAAGCATTGTGAAGCTCGGGAAGAGACTTCTTCATGCCCTGCATATTATAGTTCATCACGAAGCTCTTGTAGCTAGGTGGCAGAGATTGGAGAACACGATGTATGCCTAAGTCAATGGGAATCGTTATTCCTAAGGACACAAGCTTATCGGCGTACCCATACATTTTGAGTACGTGCTCACTAGCGACTGTTCTCTTCCATCATGCAGCTAAAGAACTTTTGAAGCATTATAACTCTCTCTGGCGGCATGGGTATCGAAAATCATTTTCAATTCTCTCATGGTATCAAAGGCATTGCCATTTTCAAAGCGTTTTGAAGTTCGGCTCTAGCCCATACGGTATGCTTGCAATGAACTAAGTTGTGGTCCTCTGACGAGTTATATAGGCGTTATTTTCCTCGTCGGGGCATCAGAGCTGGTGGGGGCCTAGCGGCGCCTCTAGCACATATTGCTTTTGTGCAGTGATGAGGAGAATCCTCAAATTCATAGCCAGTTGGTGAAGTTGCTACCATTACATGACAAGCTTCTCTTTCTCCATGAACACATTGAAATTAAAAGCAGGTGGTGCCATCTACAATAGAATTTGTAAAATATATTTAGACTAAGTTTATGATAGAGTGAGTTCAACTAATCCAAATTACTAATGAACTCCCACTCAAAAACGACATCCCTCGTGTCCTTTTGGTGATTACATGAACCAAATCCACTACACCAAGTCCGATCATCACGTGAGTAGGTGTAGCTTCAAAGGCGAGCATCTATATGGGCATCATATCAACTATATGACTCATGCTTAATCTTTCGGTCCGTGTTCCGAGGCCATGTCTATACATGCTAGGCTCGTCAAGTAAGAACCTTAGTATTCGCGTGTGTAAAACTGTCTTACACTCGTTGTATGAAAGCGTAGAGTCGAGAACACCCGATCATCAGGTGATGCCTCAAAACACGATCCACAAAACGGTGCATACTTAAGGAAGAACACATTTTATCTTGATATCTAAATGAGGGATCATCTTATAATGCTACCAAAAGCACCAAACTAGCAATATAAGATGCTAACATTTAATGTGTGAAGTGAGGTGATATGGTCCATGCATTTGATCTCTATCATTTGCATCGTGGTATGATCTCTATCATTCCTTTGTGTGTAAGGCCAAGGTCTATGGAACTTACACGTTAAGTGAGTTGTAAGAGTATCTATCATACATCTACTTACAACAATACCATATCAAGACACTAGCCCAGCAACGATCTAAACTAGACGCCTCTAATTTATCAATTGCAAGTTTTACGTGGCTTAGGGCTTTCAGAGATAGAACCGGTCTTACCTACGAACATGAACCACAACGAGGATAACCAAGTTATTAGAAACTCGTTGTAAATCAGATATTGACTATAGTAGGAGAGACAGACACCCGCTAGCCACTTATGCAAAACTAGTTGCATGTTAGTCGTGGAACCGGTCTCATGTACGATGACATGTAAGGTTGGTCCGGGCCGCTTCATCCCACTATGCCACCAATATCCAAAGTACATAGAAGATGCAATAACATGATCATCGCCACATATAAACATATGTGTACTACCGTGCAAAGCACCTACGCATAGATCGGGCTCTAATACCACTTTGTTGGGTCCGTAGCATAGAAAACAAAAAATTCCTCGATGAGAACTATCGCCAAGATCTATCTACTAGAATCTGAGAACAGCGGTTGGACATACATCCATGGAGAACTTACCCTCGAAGACAACGGGTTTTGTTAGCAGTAGGAACTCGGTTGATGTAGTCAAAATTGCCGATCTCAAGATCGTGTGGAAGTCCGGCGCGCAAATCAGCAGCGCATCCGTCCTCACACACACGTTCAAGCCACGGACAACCTCCACCTCCTCGCTCTAGTGAATCAGCGGCAAGAACTCCTACAGGCATAGGCCACGGAACATGTATCTCGCTAATCCGAGACCATGGGGGAATATCTAGAGGGGGAGAGAGATCCTTCACGAGGAGGTATGGTTTGTGAGAGGAGAGAGGGGGGCTTTATATAGGAGGGAGGGAGACCCCTCCCCTCCCATAGGCGGTGCATGAGGGGGGGAACTCCTCCCCTCCTTCATTCATGTGGTGAACCTCCACTCACATAAACATGGCCTCCACCCAAAATCCCACTCACATGTATTTAATTTCCACCAAATTAAATGCAACTCTCAATTAATAAAACTCTTTTATTTATTTTATTCAGAATTTTGTTAATTACTTTAATTAACAAACATTCACATAAAACCCCTTGCAACATTTCAATATCACACGCAGAACCACTTTCTGCAATTTCACCCAAAACAATTCCGATTTCTATCGAAACATTTCCTGCGCTTTGCAAACCTTTTGTCTGGAACATATGTGCTCCTAAATGGTGTCCGGCAACTCTTAAGTGTGTCACCCTACGGTTCGCGAATAATGCAGACATGATTGAGACTCCTCTCAGATCAATAATCAGAAGCGGGACCTGGAGATCCATACTGACTCCTGCATATTCAACGATGACTTCTGTGATCGTGAGAACCTTTAACGTCAGCAATTTAATCCCTTCGTCTCATGATATAATACATGTCCGAGATTCGATCATCGGTATCTAAATACCTAGTTTGATCTCGTTACCGACATGCACTCTTTTCTCGTTCCCGTGATATAACATTCTAGTGATCACATTACTTGCTTGCAAGCTATCTTAATGTGATATCACCGAGAGGGCCCAGAGTATATCTATCTGTCATCGGGATTGACAAATTCCACTCTTGATCCATGAGCCTCAACATAACACCTTCATAGCACCGAACCCACCTTTATGGTCACCCTGTTATGGTGTGACGTTTGATGTTATCAAGATACTCTTCCGGTGTTAGCAATTAACATGATCTCATGGTCTAAGGACTAAGACTACTTGGTATGATGTTATAGCAATATAAACATAATGACTTGATCGTAATGATATACTTCGGATGAATGTTCATCACATCATTTCACAAATGATGTGACCTTGTTATTAACAACATCCAATGTCCATGATCAGGAAACCTTGATCATCTTGTTAATCAACAAGCTAGTCTATAAGAGAGGCATAACTAGGAACCCTTTTGTTTATTAAACACACATGTATTTATGTTTCCTATCAATACAATTATAGCATGCAAAATAAACATCTATCATATACAAGGAATACATAATAACAACTTTATTATTGCCTCTCAGGGCATATTTCCTTCACTCACAAAGTTCAACAAAGTTATTTAGATGGGAAGTAGCATCTTCATTACCAATACCAGAAAATTGTTCTCTCATAACAAGATTGAGCAAAGCAGGTTTTATCTCAAAGAAAGTATTTTCAGCCACAGGTGGAGCAATAGGTGTGCTCATAAAATCATTGTTGTTGGTGCTAGTGAAGTCACACAACTTAGTGCTTTCAAGAGTAGTCATTTTTTTGGGGTTTTAAATAAGAAAGCAAACAAGTAAAACTAATTTTTTTTGTGTTTTTGAAGAACAAAACAAGCAAACAAAGCAAAAAATAAACTAAGCAAAACAAAAATAACAATGTAAAGAGATTGGTTATGAGGGACTCCCCTTGTGAAGATGTCCTTGACTCCCCGGCAACGGCGCCAGAAAAATGCTTGATGGCTCAATGCACGGCGCCCAGAAAAGTGCTGGTGCGTGGTTGATGTAGAGCTCGTTGGGAACCCCAAGAGGAAGGTATGATGAGCACAGCAGCAAGTTTCCCTCAGTTATGAAACCAAGGTTTAATCGAACCAGTAGGAGCAAGGAAACACCCCAAAGGTGTTACTAGCTGAGCCTTGGCAGGGCGCACTACCGGTGCTAGTAGCAACATGGAGACCCGCACAACACAACAATAGAACTTTGTCCCCAACTTGCGATGAGGTTGTCAATCTCACCGTGTTTTGCGAAAAACAAAGGATTAAACATATCGAATGGAAAGAAGTAAAAGTTTGCAGAAAATAAACACAAAGCAGTAAAAGGTTGTAGATTATATGTAAAAGACAAGGACCGGGATCCATAGTTCACTAGAGGTGGCTCTCCTTAGATAGATAACATGCTAGGTGAACAAATTACAGCAGGGCAATTGACAAACATCGAGAAAGCAATATATAGGCAGAAGGAGAGGCCGAGGGGGTGCCAGGAGCGCCACACCACCCCCTGGCACGGGCTAGGCCTGGCCGCGTGACCAGGTGGTGTGGTGGCTCCCTGGCCCTTCTCCGTCTCGTATTCTGGCACTTGATGACTTCCGGAAAAATAGGCACTTTGACTTTTGTCCCGTCCAATTCCGAGAATATTCATTTTCTGACATTCCTGGAACCAAAAAACATGAGAAAAGCAGGCGGTACTTGTGGCTCTTGTTAATAGGTTAGTCCAAGAAATCATATGAAAAGTACTCCAAAGTATGGACAAAACACAAGAAAGTGGATAAAACCAAGCATGGAACATCAAAAATTATAGATACATTTGCAATGTATCACTGCGCGCATGGGTCCTTAGCCGAAATCGCTAAGGGCCGAATTATCCGGCCCACACCAGGGGCGGTCCTGGCCACCTTGAACTTGCTGGTTGGAGCAGGGGATCTTTTACTTTCTTTTGTGAGGTTGATGTTGACACACATAAATATAGTCTTTTGTATCTGCGGTACTTAACACCCATTGAGAATATCCATAGTATTGTTATCTAACAAGCAAAACACTAGGGTTTAAGAAATGCTCTTTCAGAGAGGAAGATGGTGGAGAGGTGTTGGAGCACCAGTGGCTCACCAGGAACGTGTAGGAGGTGGCAAGGTGAGCTCAGACGGCAAAGAATAAACATCGGCGAACGCTGATCAGGAATAGGGAAGACGACATGATTCTGGTGCCATGGGGAGTCCCATCAAGTATAATTTTGTGGGGAAGTTGTTGGCGAAGAGGCGGAGCTCTAGAGATTCACAACATGTCTTGGGGTAGTCTCTAGCAGCGACGAAGGACGGGCCCCGACGGAGCTAGGGTTGGGTCGCTCGAGAGCAAGAGAACGAGAACGGGAGGAAGAAAGGGGAAATTGGATAGGGAGAGAGAGAGAGAGACATCACAGGGTGGCCTTATCCTCTCTCTAGGGCCAGCGGCACAAATCGTGACACATCTCCGGCGAGGCAGGAGCATCGAGCGGCGGCGCAGATGACATGGAGTTGTTTCCGTCGTCGAGGAAGATGACATGTAGGGGTATGCACGCCTGGGCCAAGGTGAGCTGCGGCTATGCTGCGGACTGCTGCGCAAGGCGGTAGAGAAGGGAGGAAGAGACGGGTTGCGATCCAGTAGGTTAGGAAACATATTTTTCTTAATAGAAACACTTTTCTTTTTCTAATTTCTATTTCTCTTTGTAAATTCAAACTACCTTACTGTTTTGAATAGTTCAATTTGCAAATAGGGTTCCAGATATTTTTGAACACACTATGGATCCCTTTGACACAGTAAGGCTCCATACATGTTTTAGTTTTTGAAATTTAAAAACCATTTTGAGAACAATTACATGAAGAGGGAAAAAAGGATTTTAGGGTTTCTATTTCTCTTCATTTTAAGTGCAACACTTCTCTCCTCGCAAAGAAACTGCAAGTTAGAAAGGATGCATGAAATGCTCATGATACTCCAAATTAAACCCTAACTAGGATTTAAAAAATCTAGAGGTGTTATAGTTTTACACAACTTTTCAACCTTAATAATAGTTTCCGACGATAATTACCTGGCAGTAATTCCTTGATGGAGCATTTCTTTTGGCGGTAAATCTACAACAGAATTTTTTCAATGGCGCACAAATAGTAATTCTCCTCTTCTACACCTCTACTTTAAAAGTGATTGTTGTATCCATAGTTTTAAAAACCGGACCGGTGAGCCTACTGATTCACTGGTTTACTGGTCGGACCACTGGTTCATTTGGCTCAATGCTGACAAAAAACGTTCTTTTTAATTGAAATTTAAGCAAATTATAAAATAAAATAAACATAAAAGATATATATATATATAAGTGTATATTCCAATAAAGTAATCACAAAACATGGCGTACTCCAGTGGTATTGGGTTTTATGTGGTGCTATTTCTGGCTAGCATAAGATCATGAGTTTGATTCCTCTCGCAACATTTTTTTCTTTTTTTTGGACCAATGCTTCTTAAAAACCCGGTGAGACCATTGGTTCAGATTTTTTCCAGCTAAACCACCGAACCAATCCGATTTTTAGATTTTTAAAACTATGGTGGTATCATCCGTCGTCTCATTTATCCAAAAAAATATTATTGTCTACTTTTAAAAACATACTCAATCATTCGCGGTCTCTTGTATTCGGAAAACATACTACTGTTTTCGTCTGTAGTGACTTCGAAAAATCCAATAATCACCGCCTTCGTTACCCGGGGAAAATCTGATGGTTGTATCGATTTGATACGGCAAAGCTTCTTTTTCTTTAACTGATTGATACAGCAAAGCTAGCTAGACGTAGTCGACCGATCGCTTGGAGGCGCTCGAGCGCATCATCAATTTGATGCCCTTGCCGTGCACATGTCCGCGGTGCGCCCGCATGCTAGCTGTGCTGCACTTGCACGTGCCAACGTATTGTTTTCGACATTTTCCTTTTTCTGCACGCTCACGCGTATACTCTATCTCCGGGCGAGGACGACGTAGGTAGCGAGCAGGCCCGTGGAAAAGGAGTGTGGCCCAACTTGATGCCATCCATGCATCAGTCAACCACCACCGCCGCCCCTCTAGCTATCTCTCTCACGTACTACTACGTACTCCGGTACACGGTACTAGCTAGCCTATCTACGGAGTCTTGCTTTAACTAGCATCGCATTGCAGTGCTCCTCGAATCAGGCTTTCCCCGCTATATTAATATAGCCATTATCAGATACAACAATACAGTTGTTGGAGCCTCAGCACAAACTAGCCCAAATAAAAAAAACAAAACCAAAGAGAAAACAATACCAACAATGGCAGATCAACTAAACGATGATGGCTCGCCACCGTTCCGTCCTCCGACTCAGTCCCACCACACTGCTGAACCTTCGAAGCGTCGCGTATCAAGCAACATTTTCAAGAAAGACTGCGACGATGACAACGTTGCTGCTCGGACTTGTCCTAGGGTTTCCCTCGTACGCGGAAGCGAGAGGGAAAGGGGTACACCCAATGCCCTCAAGAGGGAAAGGCGATAGCCGTAGGCGTCACCTCGTTGGAGTCAGCAAACCGACAGGGATTTCTCCTGACCCCAAAACGCCTCTACCCCGAACGCTCCGTAGGCCTCCGCCCACTAACTCGCGCCACCATCGTCGTCTCACTGTGAACACCGACACAAGGCCTAGGAGACGGAGAACAGGTAGCGGGTCAGGACTCGGGGGGCAACAGCACCGCCGCCGCGCAGGAGGAAACACCCTCCATCGCTTTTACGGTAACCGACCGGACGCGGCAACGAAGACAAACCAGGTCTGGCGAACCCGGTCGGGCCCAGATTGGGCCCGCAAAGCCCTTGCCGCCAAGCTGCAGTAGGCGCGCAGCAGCACCACCACCAACCAAATCCCGCCACCGCCCAAGGACCATCCCCAGGACGCGTCGTCGCTAGCCCCGCCCGACCCAGATGGGGCCCAAACAGGCCCAGATCTAGGTCGAGCGGGCTCCAGCCTCCGCACGAATGCCGTCGTCACGCGTTGCTGCCAAGGGGCAGCACCTCTGTCGCTTGGCCACCCGGGGCTAGCCACGCCGCCGCCGAACCTCTACTAGCTGAGTTGCACCGTCGCCGGGAGCCTCCACCTGTGTCAGGGCTCCGAGCGCCGGGAGGAGCGAGGCCGCCGTCGCCAGCACCGTGGATCCACACGGTCAAGGCCCGGTGGCGGCTACAGACAGCAGCGGGAGGGTTGGGGAGAGGTGCGAGAAGGCTTGGCGTGGGGAGGGAGCCCCCGGTCGCCTCACTCCGGGAGGCGACGCGGGGAAAACGTGGCCGGTTTAGTTCTACTTTTTGTGCCAGCCTTTCATGCATGCACGCGGGTGCATAACACTGGTCTCGTGCAGTGCCTGCGATCATCTTCTTTCAGTTTTATGGTTTGGCTTGATCCACCTGCATTATATTCGGTGGATGGACGTTCATACAAAAGTGTGGGAAGAGGGATGGGCCGGCCGGGTGACCAATTAACCCTGGGTACAGTCTATATACGGAGCTAGCTACTTAGAGCAAGTTTAATAGTGTAACCGGTTGTTGGCTATAAGATGTTGCCACATCATCTATAGTCACTAGTATAGCTAACACGTACAATAATTGGAAACAAAGATATACTACTTTATTAAAGTGTGACTCACATTTTACTCTTACAAAGCACCTAGAGCTGGCTCTCAACATACAGCCGGCTCCTCTTCTCTCTCTTTCTCTCTCTTCCAACTCAGCACAAATACTATATTTTACTTTTTATAGTCAGCTGACATGGCTCTATTGTACTTGCTCTTATAGTCGTGTCTACTCGAGATGGGGCCTATTCATGGCCAATGCACTGCCTATGATAGCATGGGCATGGCACCGTGTTTCTCATAGCCAGAGAAGCGAGGTATACAAAAATAACCGATACTGTATATGGCTAGTAATATATATGCACGCACGTACGCGCAATATTACTAAATAAACTAGGCTAGTAGTAGTAGTACACCTTTTTACGCGAGACTTAATTGACAGTACTATATTACAAGTATTTCACGTCGCTGTCAACAGAAAAGTATTTTAGCACCGTTAAATTTATAAGTACTCCGCACGCTACGTCGTTTACCATTGGCAGCAGGTCGACAGCTCTGAAGACGATGCCAGCGTGCAGCACCAACAGCAGGCGGCAGCACGAGGCCAGCTGGGCTAGCCACAGACCTCACGGATAAAGCGCCATCGCCGAACGTGGCGCGCATCCAGCCGTCCGCTGTACGCTGTGCAGGAATCTTTCATTGGCTCGGTAACCGGCGCTTACCCTCCCCCAAGTCCCCACAGCCTATAGAGCAAGTTTAATAGTGTAGTCGGTTGTTGGCTATAAGGGTACGTACAATGCAGATGCTTAAGGTAGACGCTAGGGATTTAATCCCGGTCGTTTCATGCAGCTTGTGGCAGTTTTTCTAGCGTCGATGGAAAACTAGGCGTCGGACGTTTAGAAATTGCCTTCAAATTTTGCTCGAAAGCGGCCGACGCTTGCTGAATATAGTAACCACCTACCTAAACGTCCCAGGTAAGCGACCGGCGATGTACATGCACTAAGATGTTGTCACATTATCTATAGTCAGTTATATAGCTAATACGTACAATAGTTGGACACAAGGATGTACTAATTTACTAAAGTGTGGTCCACATTTCACTCTCACAAAGACTTGCGACACGCCAGAAATTTCTATTTTCTTAACTTACAATGGCCCGCTTCTCTCTCCTCCAACTCAGCACAAATACTATATTTTTCTTATAGCCAGCTGACATGACTCTATTATACTTGCTCTAAACCCAAGTTTAAGCAGCTAGCTACCGCGTTTGTTTATGCAGAGATTCGACGTGATTACGATTCGCGATGACGTACGTGCTGATGGGCATATTAGTGTGGGTTTTACTTTTAAGCTGACACGCCCTCGGACAATCTCGTATTATGTTTCCTGCCCGCGATTGTGTATGGTGGGCACCGGCTGTACGTCACGATCGAACAATGATTTTGGCGTATAATATGGAGGCTCTAGAGGGACGGAAAGCGCGTGTGGCCGCAAATACTACTAGCTATAATTATCGGCGGGTTGAATATAATTAAGCACGTGTTCATGGTAATATGACGCTATGCGGCCGGGACTTCCTGTGTACCCGCCCATGATTAACCACACGAGGACATTCATGGTGGAATAAACACTAATCGCACCGTTTGCCGAGATGTCTCGACGGTAGAAGGATGTTATCGATGACAGACGATACACATAGTGAGGATGTGGTGTAGCGCTGCGATTCTTAAGTTAACGAGGCTTGGTCGTCTTCTCCCCCACCAGCTATAGTGAGGAGAGGAATTTCTGAACCCCCACCGGTTCTCCAGCTCGCTCGTCGGGGGCGCAGGGGCTTCTCGCCCTCCGCCGGCCGCTCCGGCGGCAGGAGGATGGGGAGCCCCCGCTCTGCGGCTTGTTTATAGTCTAGGTAGTTCTGGTGGCCTGGTCGTCGGCGTCGAGGTGGAGGCGTCACCGGCGGTGAGGCTTTTGTTGACGGCGTGCTTCCTCTGCGGCGGTGCGGCTTTGCGTAGCCTCGTCGTCGAGTGCTCGTCTTCCTGGAACTCGGTGTCCTGTGGGTCGTCGATGCTCTGCTTCCCCAAGCCAGATCGGAGGTGGCCGATCTGGATCCCGATGGTTTGGTGGGTGATGGTGTTCATCTGCTTCACGATGGCGGTGGCGACGTTGGATGCAGGTCCAGTAGGGCCGCTGTCCGGCGACTTCCCGGCCACGAGGGGATTGCTCCCAATCAAAGCTTGCAGCGGAGCAATGGTGGATCCGGCGCGCCGTCGGCTCGTCCGCGTCGTTGTGTTCTTCGGTTTATAGGAGGACTTGTTTGTAATTTCTAGTTTTTTTGAGTGCCTTTCTGTAATTTGGAAGCAGTAATACCATTTCCTTTTCCCCGCAAAATAAAAGCTCGTAGGTGTAGATTCACTGATCGAGAGGAACGTTCTCTCTCCCGATCAAGCTCCTAGGTTTTCCTCTGGAGGGGACTAAGGGTATTTCCCAACCCATCCTCTCCAGCCCCCTCTCCCGTGCCGCCGTCGGGCAAAACTCCGTGCAATGTTTGGAGAGAAAAGGGCTTGCCTCAGCCCATATCTAGGCCCAATCTGGGTTGGCAAGCATTGTTGCGTATGCGGGTTTCAGGGATACCCGTCATGATTGGGTGCCATCCCCTGGTCATGGAGTTATTGGGGCGCTAGATTAGGTCTAGTCGGCCTAGATCTGGCCTCCTAGCAGTCCCATCCCACCGGGTTCCGTGAGTGCATTCTGCTCGTTGAATCCCCGTTGTCCGGGCGGTGGTCGGCTTAGGTCCCTCTTTTCTGCCCCGGTAGGCTTGCTGTTGTGGAGCCTACCGTGTCGTGGGTGAGATCTCGGATGTTAGGGCATCGACGAGCGATGTGGCAGTGGTAATGGTCTCTCTTCGGCCATGTGGATGGTGAGGAGTAGACGGTGGGTGATCCTGGTATTGGCGGGGCTTTAGCTTGGCAGCTCGCAAATCGCGTTTCGGAGGCCTAACTTGGGGACAACGAGCGGTCTGAGATCTTGGGAGCAGTGCAAATGCTTTTTCGGGTGAAAGCCTAGGCTTCAGCGCCTACGACAACGTCGTAACCCAGATTGTGGTTACTTTTTTCGCGCTAAGAATCCGGCTAAAAACCTTTGACCGTCGCGGTCTTGACGGCGGTGGCACTGTGTGTCGCTACCCTCTAGGGGCATCGTTGCTCGGTCTCATTATGGTGTTTTTGGTGCCAATTTTTGTTTTTCATGTTTTCTTCTATTTATCGTTGCTCGGTCTCGTTACGTGGAGCAGGAATAGTAGTCTCCCTTTTTATCTATGACCTCTTTAAGCAAAAATCCCGTCAATTCCTCTTGAGTTGCTTGTAGGCGGTACTTTGGTAGGAGCTTCTCCCGCATATCGTGGATTGTTATATTCATGCGCCGCTCATTGACCGACTCTCTTATAAACTCGCAAACGTAGTATCGACATAAATTAGTCGTCGGTGGTTGCCTGAGGTATTTTACGAGAAATAGAATTCAATCAAATAATAATAAAGCATGATAATTATATTGAAACTAGAATTAAAGATATGCATGAACCTAGATAGTACTACTTACCTCGAGCCGATTAAAACGCAACTACTTTTCCCATTGACCCTTTTCGGTCTTGATGTACCGTTTCCAAACTCTGTCAATCAAAGAAAATGAATAAAAGAGTTATTAATTATTTGATATCAGAAAATGAACTAAATGGACCGGTATAGTGCGATAATGATTGAACTTATTTCTAGAGCATTGTAATCAGGCTCTCGTACTCTCTAGGGTCTTTATCTAATGAGTCCATGAAATCAACTTTTCCAGTATCAACTTGAAGGATTAGTAGAATCCAGTAAAAATTGCACACGTTTATATATGTATTCATGCATAACTCATCAATTACACTTAACATAGAGTAAGCAAAATGTAATGTGCATAAGATAGTAACACTCACCTGAAGTTGTAAGAAAATAGTATACTTTTTGAAATATTGTCTCTCTAAAAACAATAGCAATTTAGCATCCCGTCCTTGGCGAAAAGTTCTATCATACAAAAATTAACGACATATGGGTCAATGAACCCAACATCAAATATTCCCCGTGTTTTACATTCGAGAATCTGCATTCTGCATAATAGCGTATAAAAAATATAATGAAGATAACTACAGGCAATGAACGAGCTGAGCTACAGACTTAATTATAGAAATAAATTAATCACTTACAGACAACGGACGAGAGATTTGTCGAGGGCGTCTTGATTGTAAAGGAGACAAAATTCTTCAAGATCAATAGATATCTCACCTTCACGGAAGTAATGCCCGTCTCTAACTGCCACCATGATCCTTTGTCGATCTTCATCCTTTGCGACTTTTAAGTACTAGTCATGCAATCTTCGCATTTGTGTTGGTAGATGTTGGAGCTGCTCAGGACTGACCAGAGGCTCCACGCGGACATATGTCCATGCTACATCAACCTTGGGGATATCTGCACCGCCTAGCATTTGATCAATAGTCATACCACATTGCCTAGCTAAGTGCTCAGCTTCTTCCATATCTATTTGTTGTTCGGGTAACTGTTGGGTTCACAACATAGAAAACAAAAAAATCCCTATGATGTGAACTACTAAGCACCAAGATCTATATACCTAGATACAATCAACGAGTGGGATATACATCCATAGAGAATATACCCTTGAAGAGCGACAAAGTGTAACGAGGTTGGACTCGTGGATGATGTAGTCGTTCACTTGCCGATCTCAAGATCGTGAGGAAGTCCAATACCGCAACTCAGCAGCGCATCCATGATCGCACACAAGCCTGGTCCTCCGACAACCTCTGCGTCCTCGCTCCAGCGATGCAGCGGAAGCAGCAACTCCTTTTAGACAAAGCCACCGAGAACATGTATCTCGCTAATCCAAGACCATGGGGAAAAACTCTAGAGGGGGAGAGAGATCCTTCACGAGGAGGTGTGTGGAAGAAGGAGGAAGAGGGGGGCCTTTTATAGGAGGAGGGGGTACCCCCTCCATGGCCGACGCCTCATGGAGGTGCCCCTTCACCTCGTCCATTCATGTGGTGGTAACCCCTCCACATTAAAATGCCTCTTCACATTCCATTTTAAAGTCCCCACTTTAAATGCATTAAAATTCTCTAAGTTTAATGCTCTCTCATTTAATAAAACTCTTTTATTAAATTTATTCAGAATTTTCTTAATTACTTTTATTAAAAAACATTCACATACAACCCCTTGCAATATTTCAATATCACATGCAGAACCACTTTCTGCAATTTCACCCGAAACAATTTCTGGTTTCTATCGAAACAATTTCTGCGCTTTGCAATTCTTTCGTCTGAAACATATGTGCTCCAAAATGGTGTTCGGTAACTCTTAAGTGTGTCACCCTATGGTTCGCGAATAATGCATACATGATTGAGACTCCTCTCAGATCAATAATCAGAAGCGGGACCTAGAGATCCATTACTGACTCCTGCATATTCAACGATGACTATTCTGATCGTGAGAAGCTTTAACGCTTGTAATTTAATCCCTTTGTCTCATGATATAATACATGTCCGAGATTCGATCATCGGTATCCAAATACCTATTTTGATCTCGTTACCGACATGCACTCTTTTCTCGTTCCCGTGATATAACATTCTAGTGATCACATCACTTGCTTGCAAGCTATCTAATGTGATATCACCGAGAGGGCCCAGAGTATATCTATCCGTCATCGGGATTGATAAATTCCACTCTTGATCCATGAGCCTCAACATAACACCTTCGTAGCACTGAACCCATCTTTATAGTCACCCTATTACGATGTGACGTTTGATGTTATCAAGGTACTCTTCAGGTGTTAGCTATTAACATGATCTCATGGTCTAAGGATAAAGATTACTTCGTATGATGTTATAGCAATATAAACATAATGACTTGATTGTAATGCTATACTTCGGATGAATGTTCATCACATCATTTCACAAATGATGTGACCTTGATATTAACAACATCCAATGTCCATGATCAGGAAACCTTGATCATCTTGTTAATCAACAAGCTAGTCTATAAGAGAGGCATAACTAGGAACCCTTTTTGTTTATTAAACACACATGTATTGATATTTCCGATCAATACAATTCTGGCATGCAAAATAAACATCTATCATATATAAGGAATATATAATAACAACTTTATTATTGCCTCTGAGAGCATATTTCCTTCAGTCTCCCACTTGCACTAGAGACAATAATCTAGTTCACATAGTGATAAATCTAACACCCATGGAGTTCTAGTGTTGATTATGTTTTGCCCTAGGGAGAGCTTTAGTCAACGGATCTTCTACATTTAGGTCCGTGTGTACTTTACAAATCTTTATATCTCCATCTTTGACATGCTCGCGGATGGAGTGAAATCGGCGCTTAATATGCTTGAAATTCTATTGAGACCTCGGTTCCTTGGCATTGGCTATGGCTCCATTGTTGTCACAATAGATCACTATTGGGTCCAATGCACTAGGAACCACACCTAGTTCCGTAATGAATTTTTTCATCCAAACCGCTTCCTGCACCACTTCTGAAGCAGCAACATATTCCGCCTCCGTCGTTGATCCAACCACCATAGGTTGTTTGGAACTCCTCCAACTAACTGCTGCTCCGTTCAAGAGAAATACGTATCCGGATTGAGACTTAGAGTCATCCGGATCAGTGTCAAAGCTAGCATCGACATAACACTTAGCGACTAGCTCTTCTTCACCTCCGTATATAAGAAACATATTCCTAGTTTTTCTCAAGTACTTAAGGATATTCTTGACCGCTATCCAGTGTTCCGAACCTGCACTACAAGAAATATGTTGACTAGTGACCCCAAATATTGGTCATAGAAAGGTCATAGTAATCCATCTATGACCTTTCTATGACCAAAAGCAGCAGGTCACATACCGAGCGTCACTATAGACAGCTAACGGCCTTTTTTTTGAATTGGTCATGGACAATTATGACCAAAATAGATAGTCATGGAACCTATGACCAAAATAGATGGTCACGGCTATCTGCCCTGTCCACGTAAGATCCTACGTGGAAAATCCTACATGGCAAATCCAGGACCAAATCAGATGGTCGTTGATCAAATTCAGCCCAGTGCAACATGGTGCTTCATATGGGTCGAGCCCATCAATTCAGCCTGTGTGTGCTTTTAACTTGCCAATTCAAGACATGTACAAAGGCCAAGCCCAAAACTTCAGCCCATAAATGTTTGGCCCATGTAATTTTGTTAGGCCTAACATTTTTGTTTTCTCGTTTAATTCACAGTGCCCCCCCTTGTCAGTGTCAGTTTCCCACATAGTCCCACACGTCAGGTACCAGTTCCCCACATGTCCCACTAGTTAGTATTCGTTTTCAATGTCAAGTACCAGTATCGGGATTTCAATGTCTCACAAATCCACATTGTCAGGTTTCAGTTTCCCACGATTTGTAATAAACAACCGATATTTCAAATAGACAATGGAAACAAATGAAACATTTCAAATGAAATCAAAACAATTTCTATTACAATCATCCCTTCTTATCAATCTGCTATCTAACATTTAACTCTAAAACTACATCATATTTGTTTTGTGGAGCTACAGGAAGGCTTCTTCGAAGATTAGCTTGGAGCTCTTGTAAGAGATAGGAACACGACGCTCGATACCTGGCAGCAACAAAAGAACAAGTGAGCTATGATGAACTCTAGCTAGCATAGTTATGTTTACACTTTGTTATAACAAAATAAACAGGAAACGGAACACATGAAGGGTGCTTTGTACATTCACAGAGATAGAACAAGGAATCATAACAGTAGATGCATAGAAACAAAAAAATTGCACTCCTAGATCAAATGGCCATAGAACAACAAAACAGTTGATAAATCATATTGACAATATTAGTACGGTAGTGATAGGAGCAGATTGTTTGAATTCCATTTCTACCAAATTCATCATCAATACAACATTCCAAATCATTCAGCAAGAACTAATGTGATAATAACCTATTGCAGAAGCATATCAGCGCAAGCACATCAATTGAAAGGTAGTATGGGGTGAAACCGCAAACTACTAAGAATATGCTTGCTCCAACAAAAACAACTCGTGGATATTAGTACATGGCATGCCTAGGCTAGCTAGCTCATCAACTAAACTTTAATAATCAGAAAAACTGCAAAACCACATTCGAAATTTTGGCATGTATTTTTCTGACCACATATATTATTATTTGACAATAACAACTAGCAGCACGTGCATACATAAAGAAAGCACTACAATTTAATTGTGCCACCTCAACAAACAAGTCAGCTCAGACTTCACCACAGGTTTACGTAGCTAGGCTAGCTTATGCAGGTCAAACAATCAATATTAAAAACCCTGTGTGGCTCGTGTGTGCACAGGGTAAAACACTAGCTACTGTCAAATTTAAGTAAACTAAAGCAATCGAATTACAAGCACTAGCATACGCAAGCAGCTTCGCTTGTGAGAGTTTGCATCCTGTACATCGGATCCATCCAGTAATAGACCAAGAGCTGGCTAGCTGAACACAAAAACGTCCACAAATAACTAGTACTCCCCCGTTCAGAAATATACGACATTTTAGCTTTGTGAAATAAATGTATCTAGACGTTTTTTAGTGTATAGGTTCACTCCGAACCTATACTAACCTATACACTACAAGACGTTCAAATACATTTGATTCACAAAGCTAAAACGCTTTATATTTCTGAACGGAGGGAGTACACCACAACAAGGATTTATATGCCAAGAATTCAAGAACCAATTCATGCAATGAGAAGAACTAATCATCACATGTATCAACAATTGAATCAGGCCTAGAACTAAATGAAGAATGTATACCTCTCGCAAGTCACAATGGCAGAAGCAGATCGACAAATACATGGAGCAACAGCCTCACATCGTCCTGCAGCTAGGACGGGGCATGGTTTCGTCTCGGCAGTCGCTCCGGGTGGTAGGGAAGCCCGAGCAGCAGTAGATGCGGCTGGGTGAGCTCCTCAAAGAGAGCATGTCCAGGTCGCCTCCCTCCCCTTCTACGTCATCGTCCATGCTGAGGTCCAGCCTAATTAACTAGTAACATTTTATCAGGCTAGTTTGACTAGCGTGCAACCTGAAACGAAGCAAGATTAATAAGAAGAGATTTGTTGTAGTACTTCTAGATTCTAAAATAATTGTGCAAGTAATTCTGAAACTAGCTACTGCCAAATTAAACTAAAACTGAAGCAATCGAACTACAAGCACTAGTACATGTGGGCAGATTCAACTATGAGTGTGCATCATGTACATTTGATCCATCTAGCGAGAGACGAGGAGCTAGCTAGATAGGTGATAGTGCAGGTGAACACGGAAACAGTCACAACTAACTAGTACACCACAACGAGAATTTACATGCCAATAAATCAAGAACCAATTTATGCAACAAGAACAACTATTCATCACATGTATCAACAATTGAATGAGACCTAGAACTAAATGAAGGATTTATACCTCCCTCAATGGCAGAACCACATTGAAAAATACACGAAATAGCAGCCTCACATCATCCTTTAGCTAAGACAAGGTAGGGGTTCATCTCAGTTGTCGGTCCGGGTAGAGGGGAAGCCCGAGCAGCAGGGCCCATGGGGTGGCCGCAGCGCTGGTCTTTGGCACCGATAAGGGAGCACCGATGTAAGTCGTCTCCATCGGCTGGTGAGTCGTCCACCAGCTCCTCGCTCAATCTCTCCGCCTCCCACAGCAAACGACCCGTGCAGATGCTAGAGGCGAGGGTGTCAGTCTGAGATAGGGAAACAAGGAGGAGGACTAGTCCATGAACGCAAGCAACCTAGTCCATGAACACAAGCAACACAAGCAACCTAGTCCATGAACAAACACAAGAAGAAAATTCGGACAAAAATCCATGAACAAAGTAACGGATCCAAGATCTATATACAGACCTAGTCCATTTATCAGTACATACTCCGGTACTAACCTAATCAATTCGACAAGGGATTTAGAGGAAGGAGGAAAATAACTGGAACGGATTATACCAGGGGATGATCTCGAAATTAATGTTTAGGAGTGGGATCCCGTTGCCGCCACAGTCATCCTGGAACATGCGGCGGATGGCCATCACATCCTCGACCTCGAACTACTCCCTGTACGCTAGCCATGCCGAATCGATCAGGGCGGGTCGAGATAACCACCAAGTGACCACCTCGCATCAGGTGGCATCAACACAGAGAGAGAGAGACCTGGCCACCGCGGCTCGCCGTTGCCCATGCGGAGGAGCTGGTGGATATGGGCGGAGCGGGCTTCCGGTGGATCTTGTGGGGCAGCTCTTGTGTGCGAAGGATCTGGTGTAGATAAGCAGAGGAGCTGGTGGAGATGGGTTCGGTGTTGTGCGTGTGCGTCGAGGGGGACAGGGTTCCTAGGAGATTGTCGGTAGGGAAGGAAGTGACCGGAGTTAGCCGTGATTTAGGCCAGAGAGTTGTTGGCGGCGGAGGTGTAGGGGAGGAGGGAGGAGGGAGGAGTGAGGCTGGGAACTAGGGTTCGATTCGATGGGGCTTTGGGGTTCGACACCAAATTTGCCTCCCGCTTGGTGTGGCCTGGGCCTAGTTTCAGATTCGGTTGGCGCTAAGCCAAAATCCAACGCGCGAGCGTAATTTTTGGCGTTGGATGTTGGTCACGTGGACGGCTTAGATCTTCTTTGATGGGTGATCTGCACGTTGTCTGGTTCTCTCTTCCAATTGGCTAACTCTATTTTAGTGTAGCAGGATCCACATGGCAGTTGGAGGGGGACACATGTCAGGTGGAGTGTGGTGGGGTATGGGATACACCTGTCCCACCTGTCAAAATAGTCAAAGTTATTGGGTCCGACCTGTTAGATGGTTCAAATGACACCTAGATACTGCCATGTAGACGCAACTGCTGACGTGGCGACCTAGTCATGTCAAAACATCCTAGTTAAAGATGTTATTGTATGGTCATAAATGTTATGACCATTTAAATTGGTTCTAATCTGCTAAAAAAGGTCGTGGATCACTGTTGTCTAGGCTATGACCAATTCATGTAAGAACATTATGAACTTTATTGCTAAATTGGTCGTAAAATTTATGGCTTTGGACCCTCCCAAATGGCCTACGACCATTTCGAACTAAATGATCACAGACCTATGACCCAAAAACCATGGTCGTTAAGAAAAGGTCACTAGTCAACACATTTCTTGTAGTGCTGGATCAGATTGGTACCTACTAGTCAAACTAATAGCATGTGCCACATCCGGTCTTGTACATAGCATGGCATACGTTATAGAGCCTATGGCCGAGGCATAGGGAATCTTATCCATTATCTCTATTTCTTCCGTCGTAGCCGGACTTTGAGTCTTGCTCAATGTCTTGCCTTGCAACATAGGTAAGAACCCCTTCTTACTTCCGTCTATATTAAACTTCTTTAATATCTTATCAAGGTATGTACTCTGCGATATCCCAATTAGGCGCCTTGATCTATTTCTATAGATTTTAATGCCTAATATATATGACGCTTCACTAAGGTCTTTCATCGAAAATTTGCTGTTTAGATAACTTTTAACACTGTTTAAAAGATCTATATCATTTCCAATCAATAATATGTCATCCACATATAATATCAGAAATGTCACATTGCTCCCACTCACTTTCTTGTAAATACAAGCCTCTCCATAAGTTTGGACAAATCCAAACTCTTTGATCACCTCATCAAAGCGGAGATTCCAACTCTGGGATGCTTGCTTCAGTCCATAGATGGATCGCTGAAGTTTGCATACCTTATTAGCATCCTTAGGATCGACAAAACCCTTAGGTTGTATCATATACAACTCTTCTTCAATATTACCATTGAGGAACGCAGTTTTGACATCCATCTGCCATATTTCATAATCGAAATATGCAGCAATTGCTAACATAATCCTAACCGACTTAAGCATCGCTACGGGAGAGAATGTCTCATCGTAGTTAACTCCTTGAATTTGTCGAAACCTCTTTGTGACAAGTCGAGCCTTATAGATGGTCACATTACCATCAGCATCAGTTTTTCTTTTGAAAATCCATTCATTCTCAACGGCCTTTCGATCGTGAGGTAAGTCCACCAAGGTCTAAACCTGGTTCTCGTACATGGATTCCGTCTCGGATTTCATGGCTTCTAGCCATTTGTTGGAATCCGGGCTCATCATCGCTTCTTCATACGTCGCAGGGTCATCCATTTCATCAACCATGAAATTCACAACAAGATCGCCAGATAGTTAGGAGTCTGCGTGTCACCTTGACCTGCGAGGTTTGGTAGTGTCCTCTTTCGGAGTTTCATGATCAATATCATTAGCTCTCTCTTCATTAGGTGAAGTCAACTCCGAAACAGTTTCCGGTGCTGCGCTACTCGCCATTTCATGAAGAGAAGGTTCAGTAACCTCTTCGAGTTCTACCTTCCGACTACTCACACCTTTCACGAGAAACTCCTTCTCAAGAAAGGATCCATTCTTGACAACAAAAACTTTGCCCTCGGATCTGTGATAGAAGGTATACCCAATCGTTTCCTTAGGGTATCCTATGAAGACACATTTTTCCGCTTTGGGTTCGAGTTTATCCGGCTGAAGTTTCTTCACATAAACATCGCATCCCCAAACTTTAAGAAATGACAGCTTATGTTTGTTTCCAAACCATAATTCATACGGTGTCATTTCAACGGATTTAGATGGTGCCCGATTTAAAGTGAATGCAGCTGTTTCCAGTGCATAACCCCAAAATGATAGTGGCAAGTCAATCAGGGACATCATAGATCGAACCATATCCAATAAAGTACGATTACGACGTTCCGATACACCATTACGTTGTGTTGTTCCTGCAGGCGTGAGTTGTGAAACTATTCTACACTCTTTCATGTGTGTGCTAAACTCGTAACTTAGATACTCACCTCTACGGTCAGACTGAAGAAATTTGATCTTTCTATTATGATGATTTTCAACTTCATTCTGAAATTCCTTGAACTTTTCAAAGGTTTCAGACTTGTGTTTGATCAAATAGATATACCCGTATCTACTCAAATCATACGTGAAAGTAACAAAATAACGATATCCACCTCGCGCCGACACACTCATTGGTCCACACACATCAGTATGTATGATTTACAATAAATCTGTCGCCCGTTCCATTGAACCGGAAAACGGCGTTCTAGTCATCTTGCCCATAAGGCATGGCTCACATGTATCAAATGATTCAAAATCAAGTGATTTCAAAAGTCCATCAGAATGGAGTTTCTTCATGCGTTTAACGCCAATATGACCTGAGGCAGCGATTACCACATATATGCAGATATATCATTATCAAGTTTAATATTTTTAGCATTAACATTATGAATATGCGTAATATTACTATCGAGATCCAATAGAAATAAACCATTCAACACAGGTGCATGACCATAAAAGATATCATTCTTATAAATCGAACAACCATTGTTTTCCAGATTTAAAGGAATAACCACTTTGCCTCAAACACGATCCGGATACAATGTTCATGCTTAGTACAGGCACCAAATAACAATTATTCAGGTTTATAACTAATCCCGATGGCATATGGAGAGGTAGCGTTCCGATGCCGATCACATCAACTCTTGATCCATTGCCGACCCGCATCCTGACCTCATCCCTTGCTAGTTGTCGCTTGTTCCGCAGCCCCTGAACCGAGTTACATATATTAGCAACCGATCCCGTATCAAATACCCAGGTGCTACTGCGAGTACTAGTCAAGTACACATCAATAACATGTATATCACATATACCTTTGTTTGCCTTGCCGGACTTCTTCTCCGCCAAATACTTGGGGTAGTTGCGCTTCCAATGGCCAGTCCCCTTGCAACAATAGCACTCGGTATCGTACTTAGGGCCAGCTCGGGGTTTCTTTTCAGGCGCGGCAACAGATTTGCCACCCTTCTTTCCCTTGTGCTTGCCTTTCTTGTCCTTCTTGAAACCAATGGTCCTATTGATCATCAACACGTGATGTTCTTTCCTAATCTCCACTTCTAGCCTTAAGCATGAGGCGAGCTCGGAAGAGACTTCTTCATGCCCTGCATGTTATAGTTCATCACGAAGCTCTTGTAGCTAGGTGGCAGAGATTGGAGAACACGATGTATGCCTAAGTCAATGGGAATCGTTATTCCCAAGGAAACAAGTTTATCGGCGTACCCAGACATTTTGAGTACGTGCTCACTAATGGAGCCGTTCTCCTCCATCATGCAGCTAAAGAACTTTTCAGTAGAATTATAACTCTCTACGGCAGCATGGGTATCGAAAATCATTTTCAATTCTCCCATGGTATTAAAGGCATTGCCATTTTCGAAACGCTTTCGAAGTTCTGGCTCTAGCCCATACATTATGCCGCAATGAACTAAGTTGTGGTCCTCCTGACGAGTCACATAGACATTCTTTTCCTCGTCAGGGGCATCAGGAGATGGTGGGGTGCCTAGCAGCGCCTCTAGCACATATTGCTTTTGTGCAGCAGTGAGGAGAATCCTCAAATTCATAGCCCAGTTGGTGAAGTTGCTACCATTCGCAGCAAGTTTCTCTTTCTCCATGAACACTTTGAAATTAAAAGCAGGTGGTGCCATCTACAACAGAATTTGTAAAGTTTATTTAGACTAAGTTTATGATAGAGTGAGTTCAACTAATCCAAATTACTAATGAACTCCCACTCAAAAACGACATCCCTCGTGTCCTTTTGGTGATTACATGAACCAAATCCACTACACTAAGTCCGATCATCACGTGAGGTGATGTAGCTTCAAAGGCGAGCATCTATATGGGCATCATATCAACTATATGACTCATTCTTAACCTTTTGGTCCGTGTTCCGAGGCCATGTCTGTACATGCTAGGCTCGCCAAGTAAGAATCTTAGTATTCACGTGTGTGAAACTGTCTTACACCCGTTCTATGAAAGCGTAGATTCGAGTACATCCGATCATCACGTGATGTCTCGAAACACGATCCATAGAGTGGTGCATATTTAAGGAAGAACACATTTTTATCTTGATATCTAAATGAGGGATCATCTTACAATGCTACAAAAAGCGCCAAACTAGCAGTATAAGATGCTAACATCTAATGTGTAAAGTGAGATGATATGGTCCATGCATTTGATCTCTATCATTTGCATCGTGGTATGATCTCTATCATTCCTTTGTGTGTAAGGCCAAGGTCTATGGAACTTACACGTTGAGTGAGTTGTAAGAGTATCTATCATACATCTACTTACAACAATACCATATCAAGACACTTGCCTAGCAACGATCTAAACTAGACGCTTCTAATTTATCAATTGCAAGTTTTACGTGGCTTAGGGCTTTCGGAGATAGAACCGTTCTTACCTACAAACATGAACCACAATAAGGATAACCAAGTTATTAGCAACTCGTTGTAAATCAGATATTGACTATAGTAGGAGAGATAGACACCCGCCAGCCACTTATGCAAAACAAGTTGCATGTCAGTCGAGGAACCGGTCTCATGTACGATGACATGTAAGGTTGGTCCAGGCCGCTTCATTCCACTATGCCACCAATATCTAAAATACATAGAAGATGCAATAACATGATCATCATCGCCCACATATAAACATATGTGTACTACCCGTGCAAAGCACCTACGCATAGATCAGGCTCTGATACCACTGTTGGGTCCGCATCATAGAAAACAAAAAATTTCCTACGATGAGAACTACACACCAAGATCTATCTACTAGGAACATAGCAACGGGTGGACATACATTCATCGAGAACTTACCCTCGAAGACAACGAGTTTTGTTAACGAGTAGGAAATCGTGGTTGATGTAGTCGTACACTTGCCGATCTCAAGATCGAGTGGAACTTCGAGCGCCGCAAATCAGCAGCGCATCCGTACTCGCACACATGTTCAAGCCACCGGACAACCTCCACCTCCTCGCTCCAGCGATCCAGCGGAAGAAGCAACTCTTTCTAGACGAAATGACACCGGGAACATGTATCTCGCTAATCCGAGACCATGGGGGAATAATTCTAGAGGGGGAGAGAGATCCTTCATGAGGAGGTGTATGGAAGAAGGAGGAAGAGGGGGGCCTTTTATAGGAGGAGGGGGTACCCCCTCCATGGCCGGCGCCTCATGGAGGTGCCCCTTCACCTCCTCCATTCATGTGGTGGTAACCCCTCCACATTAAAATGCCTCTTCACATTCCCTTTTAAAGTCCCCACTTTAAACGCATTAAAATTCTCTAAGTTTAATGCTCTCTCATTTCATAAAACTCTTTTATTAAATTTATTAAGAATATTGTTAATTACTTTAATTAACAAACATTTACATATAACCCCTTGCAATATTTCAATATCACATGCAGAACCAATTTCTGCAATTTCACCCGAAACAATTTCCGGTTTCTATCGAAACAATTCCTGCGCTTTGCAATTCTTTCGTCTGAAACATATGTGCTCCAATATGGTGTCCGGTAACTCTTAAGTGTGTCACCCTATAGTTCACGAATAATGCAGACATGATTGAGACTCCTCTCAGATCAATAATCAGAAGCGGGACCTGGAGATCCATACTGACTCCTGCATATTCAACGATGACTTCTGTGATCGTGAGAACCTTTAACGCTTGTAATTTAATCCCTTTGTCTCATGATATAATACATGTCCGAGATTCGATCATCGGTATCCAAATACCTAGTTTGATCTCGTTACCGACATGCACTCTTTTCTTGTTCCCATGATATAACATTCTAGTGATCACATCACTTGCTTGCAAGCTATCTTAATGTGATATCACAAAGAGGGCCTAGAGTATATCTATCCGTCATCGGGATTGACAAATTCCACTCTTGATCCATGAGCCTCAACATAACACCTTCGTAGCACTAAACCCATCTTTATAGTCACCCTGTTACGGTGTGACGTTTGATGTTATCAAGGTACTCTTCAGGTGTTAGCAATTAACATGATCTCATGGTCTAAGGATAAAGATTACTTCGTATGATGCTATAGCAATATAAACATAATGACTTGGTCATAATGCTATACTTTGGATGAATGTTCATCACATCATTTCACAAATGTTGTGACCTTGTTATTAAAAACATCCAATGTCCATGATCAGAAAACCTTGATCATCTTGTTAATCAACAAGATAGTCTATAAGAGAGGCATAACTAGGAACCCTTTTTGTTTATTAAACACACATGTATTGATGTTTCTGATCAATACAATTCTAGCATGCAAAATAAACAGTTATCATATATAAGGAATATATAATAACAACTTTATTATTGTCTCTCAGGGCATATTTCCTTCAAGTCCCTCATAACCAATCTCTTTACTTTGTTATTTTTGTTTTGCTTAGTTTCCTTTTGCTTTGTTTGCTTGTTTCTTTATCAAAAATACAAAAAAAATTAGTTTTACTAGTTTGCTTTCTTTATCAAAAACACAAAAAAATAAGTCTCCTTTAGTTTTTGTCTCTTCCTTAGCTCACCATGTTGATCCCTAAATTCACCCTGAAAGACCTTTCAATTGGTAGTGGTTCTATAATTGGGAAAGATAATATTGAAGAATTCTTTAATCATGTTAGTAAGCATGAATATACTGATGATATATGGCTTGCAGAACTTGCTCCAAACTATGAGATTGTTGCAGCTTCTTTAATTCACATGTTAGAAGCTAGGTTTGTTAACCTCAACCCCTTAATGCAAGTAATGTTTCTTAAGTTTAAAGAAATTGAGGACCCTGAAGAGAGGGATTTTATTCTAGAAACTTTGTTTAAGGAGTTCTATGATGTTGCCAAGGAAGCTAGAAAAGTCTTTGAACGTTTCGATATGCTAGGCTCATGTGTAGATGTTTTTGGTACACGAGAAAAGATGAACAAAACCGAACCTAATGGGGAGGAACCTAAGATACCAACACCCTTTAAACTAGTAGCAATACATGAAGCCATAGAAAAGAATCTTGATTGGATTGTTCCTGAAAACCCTTTTGATGAAAATAGTGAACCTAAGAGCATTGAGAGAGGATCCTCTAGAACATATTTGGATGATATACCTTGCCTTGTTGAAGATATTTCTGGTATTAATCTTAATGCTTCTTCATTTGAGAACACTTGATCCTTTTTCTCGCTTCTTATGCCTAACTTAAAGGCGTTAAAAAAAGTACTTATTGGGAGATAACCCAAAATTTTAGATGAGTCTTGGAAGTTATTATTTCAATAATAACCGCTCCTTATCCTTTTTATTTACTTTTTGTGCCAAGAGTAACCTCTAATGAGAGAGAACTAATGATTGGGAAAGTTGCTGTCCCGAAACAGATTTCTGTGCTTCACCGTAAAAATTCGTGTAAAATCTCTGTACGTCCTTTTGAGGCATGAATTTTTGTGCTTCTGACCCAGGTTGTTATATAACTTTTGTTAGTTCAACACTTTTTTATTTTAGCAACATAAGGTCTTCGAAAAAATCCGTCTTTACCTGCTGGTCTGTTTTGACAAATTTCTGCCATTTTCTCCATTTGCTTCTTGTTGGTTACTTTTTGAGTTCTTTTGGGGAATTAAGCTTTTTGAGGGAAGTGCTTCAGTAGCTAGTGTTCTAATGGAAGTTTTCTTGGTGTTAAAACTGAACCTAAAGACCTATTATCTTGAGTACACTAATGTTGCTAATAAAGATTGTGTGAAGTTTTGTATGGGAAATATTTCAGGTGTATGGAAGGAATGAGTAATAAGATGAAAGATGGACTAAAGCTCAAGCTTGGGGATGCCACGCGTGTCACCCCAATAAATATCCAAGAAGTACAAGCGTCAAAGCTTGGGGATGCCTAAGGCATCCCCTTCTTCATCAATAAAAATCCGAGGTTTCTTCCAAACGCTTCATTTTTATTGTTTCATGCACAATTGTGTTGTTCTTGGAGTGTCTTCTCCTTCATTTTCGTTTTGGTTTTTCGTTTGCTTTGGTTTTCTTAGTTTGCTGAATAAATTGGTTGGACCCCCTATTTCATACATTGGTTTACAAATAGTTTGGTTTGGATTGGAAAAGAGTAGGAAAGTTCATGCTTATGTGGTAAAAAGAGCTTGTTTTTGACTATGGTCTATGCTTTGTCATGCCATGACTTGATATTGTTTTGGCTTTATGCTTAGTATTTTTTGCTATATCATGACTTGTTATAAACAATTGAGATTGCTTAATGTGCCTTGGATGAATCATGCGTTGTTTTAGCATATTAAAGCATAGTATAGTGGTATTCTCCTTTGATGCTTTATTTGGGTTGACGTGGCGCATGCTCACACCATGTTATGACTATCTCAAGTCACCATAGACTTTATGATCCTTTAGTTTTCAACTTGTAATATCACTTTATGCTTTGATCAATGATGTTTTGTCGCTCTGCATGATTACGGCCAATATTGCTCTCTTAGTTTGTCGCCCCCAGTCTTTTGCTAGCCTCCACAACCAAGTATGAGTTCCACTCATGCATCAAACTCCCTAAACCAAGTTATTCCAAAGAGTCCACCATACCTACCTACTAGCTTAAGCTATTCCAAGTATATTTATGCTTTTGTTTACCTTCCAAATTAAACTTGTTATGAGAAAACTAGTGATTAAAGCTCTCACGAACTTGATGGCACACTTTACTTTTCTTGCCCTTAATAAACTTGAACCATTGTGTCGTCTATGTTGTATATGCTTGCACTTATTTGTTGGGAATTAGCAGAACCATGTTGTCATGGGGAACGCTTTTAACGTTACACTTGGTACTTTGTACCTAGTTGATATCATGTTATTTTGTATATGGATGTCGTCGGTGTGAAATAAAAGGGGAGCTTGTAAGTCCATGGAGTTATGTATATGTGTTAGAGAAACGTCTAGGCCGCTGGTCTAATCCATGCTGTCATGGTGGAAACCTGCAGTGTAACCATAATGAGCTGTCTATGAAGCATTCTTCTTATAAAAAAAAGAGTCAGATATTGAGAAAAAAGAGAAAAAAAGAGATATGAGAAAAGAGGAAAGAGAGAAAAAAGCACCACTTTCCCATGGTAAATAAGAAGATTGCTGAGATACTCGTTGTCTACTTGCCTTGTCATTTTGATATGGGGATTCTTCCGTATCATCGGGCAAGGGGTATCCCGTTGGCGGTTCTCTATGATACACATGTACTTACAATGACAAGAACTTACCGGTGACTAAACTTGAGTAGCATGAGGAGCGGCCCTCGTATCCAAGGGACATGAGATTTCTAACTTATACTTCTTCAAGCATGTACACCATAGTATGTTCGCTTTAACCTTAATCACTTCAAGATGCTTATGATAGGGGCAATGAGAGATGAAAGCTATTAAGTACCATAATTTTTGGAAGCTCTTTATAAAACTTGAATCTCTGCTTCCTTCTATGAAGGCCTTTTTTCCACCATTATATTAAGTCTCCACCTTCTATCTTTATGCACCTACTTTGAGAGCATAGTGGTCATTCTTAGTTCTATGTGCATTGTCCCAATACTAGTTGATTGATGCATATCTTGATATTGCTTGTTTTGAACTATTTGTATCTAGTCACTCCTATGAACTTTGAAGGTGTCCTATGCATTTATATTTGCTACTCTATGAGGGACAAGCTGAATACTATTATGCTATGTTTTCTTTATGTGAAACAAACAAACGTCTTGCAATGCATTTTTATTCATGAATCTTTTGTTTGTGCCTTTTCATGTTGCATCATTTCTTTGTCTTATTGCTAGAACTTTGTCTTTCATGTTATGATTGAAGTACTATGATCCCAGCTTTGAATGTTTTACAAATACTTTGATCAAGTCTTTGATGGTGTATGTCACCTCAAAAATTATTCTTTCTTTTTATCACTTACCTACTCGAGGACGAGCAGGAGTTAAGCTTGGGATTTTAATACATTGCAAATGTATCTATAATTTTTGATGTTCCATGCTTGGTTTTATCTACTTTCTTGTGTTTTGTCCATACTTTGGAGTACTTTTCATATGATTTCTTGGACTAAACTATTAACAAGAGCCATAGTGCCGGTACTGTTTTCTGCTGTTTTTGGTTCCAGGAAAGTCAGAAAATGAATATTCTCAGAATTGGACGGGACAAAAGCCAAAGTGCCTATTTTTCCGGAAGTCATCAGATGCGAGAATACGAGACGGAGAAGGGCTGGGGGCCGGCCACACCACCTGGCCACGCGGCCAGGCCTGGGCCGCACCAGGGGGTGGTCTGGCCGACCCCAACACCCCCTCAGCCTCTCCTTCCGCCTATATATTGTCCTCGGGACAAAAACCCTAAGTACCCGATCAAAAATCCACGAAAGAGTCTGTACCCGCCATCATCTCCATCCCTAGATCGGGAGGGATCTGAAGCTCTTCCGGCACCTGCCGGAGAGGGAATTCACCACAGGCCTTCTTCATCATCATGCAAGCCTCCGGTGTGATGCGTAGTTCATCTCGACTACGGGTCCATGTAGTAGCTAGATGGCTGGTTCTCCTCCTTTGTGCTTTCATGTCTAGATCTTGTGAGCTCCGTTCATGATCAAGATCATCTATTTGTAATTCTGCATGTTGTGTTTGCGGGGATCCGATGGATATTGAGATGCTATTTTAGATTGATTATTGATTCTATCATGTCTTTGTTATTTGTGATCTTGCATGCTTTCCGTTGTTAGTAGCTATCTTGGCCAAGTAGATGCTAGCAACTCGAAGAGTTAGTATTTATGATCGATAGTGGGTTCATGCCTCTGGTAATCTGGAGAAGTGACAGAAATCTCTAAGGTACTAGATGTGCTGTTGCTACTAGGGAGAAAACAACAATCCTTTGTTCATAGAACAATCGTATTGTTTACATTATACGCAATTCGTAAAGCAATAGTCTGTTGCTTGCAACTTAATACTCGAGAGGGTTTGGATGATAACCTGAAGGTGGATTATTAGTCATAGATGCAGTTGGATGGCGGTCTATGTATAATGTTGTAATGCCCAATCAACTTCTAAAGGAGTCAAGATGATTAGTATATGCATGTATTTCTTTTTCGATGTTTGTCAATTGCCCCGCTATAATTTGTTCATCTAGCATGTTATCTATTTTAAGGAGATCCACCTCTAGTGAACTATGGATCCCGGTCCTTTCTTTTACATACAATCTAAAAATTGTTTACTGCTTTGTATTTACTTTATGCAAACTTTTACTTCTTTCTATTCGATACGTTTAATCCTTTGTTTTCAGCAAAACCGGTGAGATTGACAACCCCATCGCAAGTTGGGGACAAAGTTCTGTGGTTGTGTTGTGCAGGTCTCCATGTTGCTACTAGCACCGGTAGTGCGCCCTGCCAAGGCTCAACTAGCAACACCTTTGGGGTGTTTCCTTGCTTCTACTGGTATGATTAAACCTTGGTTTCGTATTGAGGGAAAACTTGCTACTGTGCTCATCATACCTTCCTCTTAAGGTTCCCCAACGAGCTCTACATCAACACTTAGCCAACAAGCAGAAATCCACTATTTTTTAATAATCAAAGTATTTATAATTAACATACTAAGATGATTTACTAAATATTATAAAAAACAGAGACAAAGACAAAAATCAATTATTTTAGATTTCATATGAAGAAGATACAAAACAATTAAGAAAAAAAACCTATCCTAATTGGACCAGCCGAGCCAGCACAGACCTATTCTACCACGTCCAGAGCCTAGGTCGGCCCAATAAGTCACCAAAACCAATCTCATTTTTCGAACGAGGCCCATTCCCAGCGATGAAGCGTGCATATAAATACCGTTCCTAAATTTATAGGTCAACAAGTAACGTAAGCCGTTGTGGTCATGTTCCTTTGGAGCACTCGCAGTCTCAGGTTCGATCCCCCTCTTCCATTTTTCTTTATTTTATTATTTACCAATACAGACATGAACTAGATAAAAAGGTCAAGTGCGGCACTGATCACAACCTGTCCTCTGGCCCTTTGGTTCGTAGCACCACGAGGGTTCTAGTTCCTATGGGTTGTGGGTTCGAATCCCCGTCGCCCAATTTTTTTAGTAAATTTTCTTGATTTATATGTACATGCGAGGGAGAATTGACACATAAGATGACACGTAGGCATAAAACATGATGTGGCTGCCACATCATTTAAACATTTCGCGAATTAAAAATTATGACGATCTAAAATCATCGTAATCCTTACAAATAAGTTCCTAAGCTTTTGCGTCCGTGTTATGACGATTTCGTATAAGACAATTATGACATTTTTGTCGAAATCGTCGTAATTATGTAGAGTTTTGGCCTCTCTAAATGGCTTACGACAATTTTGTGTAAAATCGTCATAGATGTATGACGATTTCATCTAGGGTCACTAACAAAACGTCATAGATCAACACATTTCTTGTAGTGCCGTCAAGAACTTAGCAGAACATAAGTAAAATAAAATACATAAAAGGGATAAATATCACATGCATATATAATTAGTGATAGGTCCTTTCTTGCACTTGATCTCCATCTTGTGCATCATGGTATGATCGTCATCATTCCACCGGCGTGGCACCAAGGTCCATGGCGCCTCCATCATGGCCGTCTTCCACCATTACAATATATCCCATGAATATATCTATAGCACGAAGGCCATAAAAAGAAAAAGATAACCATATGGATCCCGTCGGTTGTTTAACTTACAATAGATCTCATTGCATACAATAATCTTTGTATCAATGACCATATCACATCACAAGCCCTGCAAAAACAAGTTATACGCCTCTAATTTATTTTTTCATATTTTATGTGGTTGTGGGCTTTCTAGAAAAGAACCGTTCTACCTACTAACTTCAACCACAATGATGATAATCAAGTTATTAGCAAATCGTTGTAAATTAGATCATGACTATGCTGGGAGAGACACACACCTGCTAAGCCACTTATGCAATACAACTTGTATGTCAAGCGTGAGACAAGTCTCATATGTAAAGTTAGTCTGGGCCGCTTCATCCCAATATGCCCCCATGATCCAAAATTCACGAAAGGATAATATTTCCTATCGAGGATTTGATCAATTCATACACTTATGGACATCACTTGGTCCTTTTGGGCCGCACCACTAGGCCGTGTCTCCTGTCCGTTCGAACACGTTCCGATAGCCCGTGGTTGTTTGGGTTGTCCCGGTGGAGATGCCCATAATACATTTCTAGGGCAACTTTCTTTGGGCTTAAGATTTTGCAAAACCAACTTATGAAATTTTGCCGGGAGAAGCTCCTATGAATTGTTCTTCTACCTTATATTTTTGCTTCTCGGATTTAAACTTTCTTGCTCTATTGAGTTGTGTAGTAATATCTATAATGCCCGTAAATTTGATAGGAGTCATAGATAACTAAAGACACCATGTGTATGATGAAGGAAATATGCCCTGAGAGGCAATAATAAAGTTGTTATTATGTATTCCCTGTATATGATAGATGTTTATTTTGCATGCTATAATTATATTGAAAGGTAACATCAATACATGTGTGTTTAATAAACAAAAGGGGTTCCTAGTTATGCCTCTCTTATAGACTAGCTTGTTGATTAATAAGATGATCAAGGTTTCCTGATCATGGACATTGGATGTTGTTAATAACGAGGTCACAACATTTGTGAAATGATGTGATGAACATTCATCCAAATTATAGCATTACGATCAAGTCATTATGTTTACATTGCTATAACATCATACGAAGTAATCTTAGTCCTTAGACCATGAGATCATGTTAATTGCTAACACCGGAAGAGTATCTTGATAACATCAAATGTCACATCGTAACAACGTGATTATAAAGGTGGGTTTAGTGCTACGAAGGTGTTATGTTGAGGCTCATGGATCAAGAGTGGAATTTGTCAATCTCGATGATGGATAGATATACTCTGAGCCCTCTTGGTGATATCACATTAAGATAGCTTGCAAGCAAGTGATGTGATCACTAGAATGTTATATCATGGGAACGAGAAAAGAGTGCATGTCGGTAACGAGATCAAACTAGGTATTTGGATACCGATGATCGAATCTCAGACATGTATTATATCATGATACAAAGGGATTAAATTACTAGCGTTAAAGGTTCTCACGATCACAGAAGTCATTGTTGAATGTGAAGGAGTCAGTATGGATCTCCAGGTCCCGTTTCTGATTATTGATCTGAGAGGAGTCTCAATCATGTCTGCATTATTCGTAAACGTAGAGTGACACACTTAAGGATTGCCAGACACCATTTAGGAACACATATGTTTCAGACAAAAGGTTTACAAAGCGTATGAAATGTTTCGATAGAAACAGGAATTGTTTCGATAGAAACCGGAATTGTTTTGGGTGAAATTGTAGAAAGTGGTTCTGCATGTGATATTTGAAATGTTGCAAGGGTTTTATGTGAATATTTGTTAATTAAAGTAATTAACAAAATTCTGAATAAAATATATAAAATATTTTATTAATTGAGAGTTGCATTAAATTTGGTGGAAATTTAATGCATGTGAGTGGAACTTTGGGTGGAGCTTGAATTGATGTGAGTGGAGCTTCCACCACATGAATGAGGAAGAGGAGGGGGCTTCCTCCTTGGCCGCCGGCCATGGTAGGGGAGGAGTCCCCCTCTCCTATAAAAGGCCCCCTCTCCTCCCTCACAAAGCACATCTCCTCGTGAAGGATCTCTCTCCCCCTCTAGATATTCCCCCATGGTCTCGAATTAGCGAGATACATGTTCCCGGTGGCCTTGCCGGAAGGAGTTGTCGCTTCGCTGATTCAGAGCGAGGAGGTGGAGGTTGTCCGGTGGCTTGAACGTGTGTGCGAGGACGGATCTGTCTGATTTGCGGCCGACTTCCACACACGATCTTGAGATCGGCAAGTATTTACTACATCAACCACGAGTTCCTACTCGTTAACAAAACTCGTTGTCTTCGAGGGTAAGTTCTCCATGGATGTATGTCCACCCGTTGCTCTATATCTAGTAGATAGATCTTGGCATATAGTTCTCATCGTAGGGAATTTTTTGTTTTCTATGCTACGGATCCAACATATGACACTTTAACAACATAATTTGAGTTAGAATGAATCAGTACAACTGTGAAGAGTCAAGCCGTAATATAAACATAATGTCAATGTATAGTACATTACATGAAAAATAAAAAGGATGTTTGAGCGGCTATGAACCAAATTTCCATTCACCTTTTCCATCTAGATGCACATCAATGTTGTTAAATCTTGGTCACTATCTACCAATTTGTATACCAAACCATCAACACATAACATGCTCTACACGGTGAAAAGTGTCAACACAAGCACAATTTGCAATCTAGCATCTTCTACTTCCCATGCTATGTGTTGCTTCTCTATAAAATCTAGCTACTCCAGATAGAATTAGAACACCCAATGTTTGAACAAGTACACACTAGAATGAAATGAAAGAAAAATCTACCCACACATACTATTCATGTTTTTGTTGCCAATTGCATCATAATATACAAGTTCATGACGTCAACGTGGCAAAAAGCCAACATCAAAATAGGAAAGAGGTCAAGCTCCAAATTACCACCGGCAAGCAAAGAGAAGGTTGAGAGGTCGACGACAACAACACAATGGACTGGATCAAGGCTGAGGTACCTCGGGGGTCTGGATCAAGGGCGACAATGTCATCGGTCAGTGTGCACGCGTTCAGAGTTGACAATCTTCTAGTGGAGGTGGAACAATTTGCTCGTCTATCAAGGCCGATTGTTCGGGACAGAACTCTAGAGCAGGTGGAAGCATGGTGAGCGGCGACACGTTGAGAGGTGGAGGAATGAGTAGAGGCAGACTAAGGGATGTAGGGTTTTCTTGCGACCGAGAAAGTTCTAGGAGCTTTGCGGTGCGGGAGGACATCACGATTAGACTTGGCGCCAATATTTGGGGCCTGAACGTTTTTCTTGTGGAATGTCATTTTGGTTGTAAATAATCATTGTACCATTTCGATTATTAGCACATAAGCTTTGGAGACTCCCTTTTGAGCTTCTCACTATAGATAGAAATAGGGCTTCGTGGTGGGAGAAAGGGGTCAGAATTGTCACTCTTTTGGGCTTCTACTTCCTGAGACCTAGAAGGTGGGCTAGAAGCTCAAAAGAAGTGGCCCCAGAGGCCTAGAAACCTCCCACAAAGGCTATGCCTTTTGAGCCCGAGATGAAAAATGCTATTAATGGCGTGCTAAACCGCTAACACGCGAAATTGGGCCAACGAATAATAACTAAAGCTAAATCCTCCCGCCGGCCCAAAATTCGAAGGGTTCAAAATTGACGCGCTTGGCCCAAACTTTGCACCGCGTGCGTCCATAAAAGGCGCCCCAAACCCTAGTCCTATCGCCCCGACCATTCCCACCGCCGCCCACCGAAATATTTTGACAGCTAGCGGCGACGCCGAGAAACAGCCATCTGACCAACCGCGAGCCTGTGACCCACCGTCTGCATCCCTCGCGGCGACCGGTGGCTGCTTCCGTGCTCGGCTATCGTGCTACGATGTCCGAGATGACTCCGACTCCTCCTGCGCAAGGCAAGCTTCTTCTCTTTTATGTGTCATGTTCTTTTTATTTCGATCGTGCGGATGTTCAAATGGTCATGAAATGGTAGACCGTAGGTATAATGATACCATGGTTTTTATGGTTCAAATAGCTAGATCTAATCATGTGATGCCTAATTTCCTTATATTTTTCATATATTTTCGGTGAAGTTCTAAATGGAGTACCGTATATGTTGTTATTTTTAGCATCCATCTGTGCTCTGAAAGGAAAGAAAAAGAATAAATATATTTTTATCGCACGCTAATTCGTTCTTATTGGCAAGGATCGACAGGCCAACATGCAGCAGGAGCGGCGGCAGCAGCTACCAACGCGACCGGAGAAGGCCGCACGATCCCATCACTGTTCACACGAATCCGCAGGCGTCGCTCTCCGCGTTTCCCATCGTCCGATCCCATGTTAATGTTCAATTGGTTGATTAATGGTCGGCTCCCCGTCCCACGAGCCCCCATGTCCCCGCTTGAATCGGGCCAAGGTATATATGGCGTTCTTTTTTTTGAGATATAAACGAACGTACTCCTAGCTAGTAGCGTTGGTTTATGGGAGAATTTCTACTTTATTAGCTTGGATTTGATTATGATTTGTGATGACGCGTGAGGTTGATTAGTGTGGATTTTATGCCGTTGCGCCCTTCAGTTATTGCATATTATATTTATTGTTCTTGAGAGTGGTGTGGCTCGGTCAACTGTGACAGTAGGCACAGCGTGTCACTATCGCAAAAGATACTTTTTTTTTGGTTTTGTTTCTTGAGATTTGTTTTTGGGTTCCAAGAATATTTAGAGGAAAGAAATTAAGAGAAACACGTATAACTGCAATTGCTAGCTCGTATGTATATGACGCTATGTGCACGTCAGCAGCGTGCTGAGGTGCAATGCATCTATAGCGGCACGAGGCCGAACATGACATCTATAATGGATAACCACTAGCCTCACCATTTGTCGAGATGTCTTGTTGATAGACAGACGACGCCAATGAAGATACTCACGTATAAAATAGATTTCATCTCAAGAAAACATATGTATTTTTTTCATGAGGAAATGACGAGCGCATGCATGGAAACTTCCATGTATTTTTCTTAGGCATACATTATTTAGGCACAAATAATATCACAGTTCGCAAATAGCTCGACACAATAAACAATCATCAACTTTTCCATGGATGTGTTGTCACGTTCGCATTGCTCAGAATGGGCCGGTGGTTGTACCTCGGAGCAGGTAGACTGACATGTATTCTTCTGTTTGTACATCTTTGTAGTAGTAGGCGGTTAGATTAGACGATGTATAGGCAATTTCTCTACTGTTTTGGCACGATGTATTCGGCATGTCACGTCCAAGTGTGAAAGCCGGCACGGTTGTTACGCTTCTGCCTAACCAAAACCAGCTACTACTAGTAACCGCTCTCCGTTTCCGTTTGACCCCGCGCGATCACACTGGAAACGGAGGGGCCGTTGGCGAATACGCGGGAAACAGGGGGGGTTGGGACGCAAAAGCGGCAGAGGCTTTGATATCCGTGCGGCCGGGAGTTAACCTCGCGTGCTCGTACAAACGGGTAGAGAGAGAGAGAGAGAGGGACAGAGCAGGAACAGAACAGAGGAGAGAGAGAGAGAGGCGAGGAGGAGAGAGTCCACGTGAGCCAAGCGGAGGTGGAGCGAGAGAGAGATCCCTCTCCCTCCCTCCGTCCGGCCCCGGCTCGCCATGGATCCCCCCTACGCAGGTCAGCGCCGCCGCCTCCCGCTCTCTCCGGCGTTTTCCTTTTCTCCTGTTGTTCTGTCCTGCTGGCGCGGGGCAGTCCCGTCGATGCGGCGGCCGGGGGGTAATGTCGATCTGTCCGTCCGGGCGACGAATCCGCGCCCCGGGCGGCGCGGATTGGGTCCTCGGCGGCGGGAGGCGCCGCAGAGGCCGGGATTCCCGCGGGTCCTGCGGCGACGAATCCGGCCGCGGAGTCTAATCCGAGATTTAGCCTTTCTTCTCCCGAAAGGTTTATCCCGCCCGGCGCGTCTCGTCGGTCAGCGCTGTTTCCCGATATGCCGTCGTGGTAATCCGATGGGCGCGCCGGTATATCTATTTTTTTCCTGATGCGTGGTTGGTTATTATCCGCGGGTGGTTGGTTGGTGGTGGTGGTAAAGACCGGGGGCGAGGAGGAGTTGGCCATAGGGAGATTTTAGCGGCGCTAGCTCAGATTTGTTGCTGCATGCGGCGATGGCTACGCGCATTGCGCTCCTCGCTCTCGCGGGGAGTCGCGGGCCGCAGTGGCCCGCGTGCCTTTACGTCATTTTCCTGGGGGATTTACGTGTCGATGCCTGGCTTCTAAGGGAAAGACTAAGGCCACTCGGCCAGCGCCTTGGGGGCGGCCTTCCTCCCGCAGACTGCTCTGTTTCCGTTCCCACGCTTGCCGGTTCTTTGTTCTCTAGATTTTGTAAGGATGGCAGTAGCAAGGATTAGATCTGCTGGGCGATAGGGGAGACTGGTTACCTTGCGTTCCATTTCAAGCTGCTGTCAGCTGCCGCATGTGGATGGTTACGTTGTGCCAACGTTGGTTTATGGCGTTGAGTATTGTTTTCATGTTTTCTTCTGTGCGCAATGCTTGTAATGTGCAATGCACGTATAGCTCGTCTGAATGTGCTCTTGTTTGATGCCAAATTCTGAATTTTTGTTGAAAGGGAATTGTTATTCCAGAGTTACAGTTACATATGGGCCTGGAAAGATTTAAGCTATGTTTGGCTGCATTTCGAGTTTGAAAGTGAATTCGATAAACGCATCCAAGAAGCCCACCTTTTGTTAATTGTAAATGTGTTCTTGCGTGTGTCTGATTCTCGCAAAATCAATGCTATTTGTATTTCACGCTTGTTTATTTCTAACAAGGCAGGCCTATCTGCATGTTTTGTTTATTCCTAAAATACTTTGGGTCACTCATATTTAATATTTTAAACCTCACTCAGCTGCGAGTTATATTTTTGAGGATGTATGACAGTGTAGTCAGCTGCAGCAACTTTTTGGTTAGCCAGTACTGTCCACGACTGCACTTTTTTTTGGGGGTAAATCACACACTAATTTAACTGTGAATAGGTTAGTTATAAATTATAATTTATAAAGATTCCAAGTCCTTACACTGTTTATACTTGCATATTACATTTTTTTTGCTTGATGCTTATTACCTTCTGAATCTGTAATTATCTGATTCTTTATACGAACTCCATTGATGCAAAAAAAATAAAGATTGCTGTATCTATTATTTGATACTAATATGTTTCTGTATTTTCTTGCTCCAGGAGTTATTATTGAACCTGATAAATGCCGATTGATGAGTGTGGATGAAAAGCGAGAACTTGTTCGTGCATTGTCAAAGTGGCCAGAAAGTGCTCCGGAGAAACTACAGTCATGGAGTCGCCGTGATATTGTAGAGATTCTTTGTGCTGATTTAGGAAGGGAAAGGAAATATACTGGATTATCTAAGCAGAGAATGCTGGATTATCTCTTCAGGGTGGTGAAAGGCAAAACATCTAGCCCTGCGGTGCATGCACATGAAAAGGAGCCAACTCATCTCTTCAGGGTGGTGAAAGGCAAATCATCTAGCCCTGCGGTGCATGTGCAAGAAAAGGAGCCAACTCCTGATGCCAACACAAGTAACCAGCAACACTCTGCGAAACGACAAAGGAAGAGTGAGAATCCATCTCGGCTACCAATTGTGGCCAGCAATCCGGTAACAGCTGATGTACCGGCGCCACCAAGTAATGTACGCTTCTGCCTGAATTTAGCATGCAGGGCGATTCTTAACCTGGAAGATAAATTCTGCCGACGCTGTTCATGCTGTATATGTTTGAAGTATGATGACAACAAGGATCCTAGCCTATGGTTGTTCTGTAGTTCAGAAAAATCCATGCAAAAAGATTCTTGTGGTTTTTCATGCCATCTTGAATGTGCCCTCAAGGATGGAAGAACCGGAATTCTGCAGGGTGGCCAGTGCAAGAAACTTGATGGTGGTTATTACTGCACTCGCTGTTGGAAACAGAATGATTTGCTTGGGTATTTCTTCTTGGACATCCTTTTTTTAGTCAGATTTATGTTCTCAAGTTACAAATAATGTAGGTATTTAGATTATTTGTGTAACTTTGCTTTTTTATTCGTGTGCTCCCAGGCTTATTGCTTCACTGTCTTAGTTTGTTTATCCCAGCATTGCTTCCGCTGATAGCTACTAAAAACATCTTAGTTCTATTTTTGTTAAACTTGGTTATGCTGGCTTTGATAATTTGCATGCTCGCTTGTTTTCTGGTCATTCTTTTCATGACCTCAAGTACACAACTAATCTAACTATTGCAATAAGTGGATCTCAAGTACACAACTAATCTAACTATTGCAAGAAGTGGATCTGTTGTTTTTCTAAAAACATACGATGAATATTCCACATTGGTATATTTTGATATAGCTTGCTGTGGTCCTTTTGAACTTTATGTTATGATAGGCATTCAATTCTACCGGGTAAAGGATAACTTCATTTTTCCATTTGCTGTAAATGAATTATTGAAAAGAATATGCTAGATCATTATTACTCGTGTTTTCTGAATTATTCGTACAAGGAAAAAGTTTGATTAATTTACTTTATGGCAATCTTTTATTACATCCTTTATCATATATTTGTATGCTTCAAGCCTAATGGTTAATTTTTCAAGCATAGCTCCTCTCAAGAGTTGTGGCCTTTTGATTAATTATTTTTCAAGCATATATTTGTCCTATTTGTATGCATCAAGTCTGATGGAAATGCTCTATTTCTTTTCTAAATATTCAAACCATAATTAATATGGTCCTTTTGATAAAATTAGCTTGCCGAGCAATGATACGATTGTTTAATGCTCTTCTTCAGATCCTGGAAGAAACAACTAGTGATAGCTAAAGATGCTCGTCGGTTGGATATATTGTGTTATCGGATTTATTTGAGTCATAAGGTCTTGCTCTCCACAGAGAAGTACTTGGTCTTGCATCAAATTGTTGACACAGCAATGAAGAAGCTGGAGGCTGAGGTTGGACCAATTGTTGGTGATGGAAATATTGGCCGTGGAATTGTCAGTCGGCTTACTTGTGGTACTGAAGTTCAAACACTTTGTGCTCAAGCACTAGATGCTATGGAATCTTTGTTCCCTGTTGGATCTCCTCCTAACTCCCAACGTAAGCTTCGAAATCCTTCATATTTGTCTCACATCTGCAAATGATATTGACCCGTGCCATGTTTGCTTTTTCAGGATCCAGTATGATATCATCAAACTTCATAAAGTTTGAACCTATAACCCAAACATCGATCACTGTAGTTTTTGATTTGGGTCAGTGCCCTACAATGGCCCAAAGCGTAACTGGATTTAACATATGGCACCGTGTGGCCAGTACAGGATTTTACTTGTCAAATCCAACTGGCATCGTTCTTGCACCGGCAACAACCTATGTTGTCAGGGAACTTAAACCTGCTACAAGCTATCTCTTTAAGGTAGCTGCATACAGCAACTCCAATGAGTTAGGGTCATGGGAAGTCAGACTAAAGACGATCTGTCAGAAAGAAGATGACCCAAAGGTTTCAGTGCCCGGTGGTAATGGAGCAGAACAAAACAACGGGAGCCTAAAGACAAATAGTGGTGGTCAATCTGATCGTTCTTCAGAGGGTGTGGATTCAAACAATAATACTACAGTGTATGCTGATCTGAACAAGTCACCAGAAAGTGATTTCGAGTACTGTGAGAATCCTGAGAACCTTGATTCAGATAAAGCATCTCAGCACCCCAATGAGCCAACAGATAACTCGCGAAATATGCAGATGGCTGCAGCTAGGGTAATAGAGGTCATCGAACTGGATGAAGCTCCTGGGCTATCAGTGTCAGCTTTGGACGAGGAGCCCAATTCAACAGTTCAAACAGCTTTACTGAGGGAGTCTTCAAACTCGATAGGGCAGGTTCCAAGAACCGAAGTTCCTATATCACTGGATGCATCAAAGGCAATTGCTGTAAATGAGTTGGTGATCCCTCCACCTCGATTCTCTGCCTCTATGCCACCTACTGCACCTAGAGTTATGGAGAATGGCAAGGAGAATGGTGGTAGGAGCTTCAACACAAAACCTGGTGATAATGTGCCTCAGAATGGCTCTTCAAAGCCTGAAAGAGAACCAGGGAATTCGTCGAACAAAAGATCAGGTAAATTAGAGGACAATGCTCCCAAGGATGGCTGCCCTGAAGCATCTTATGAGTACTGTGTGAAGGTTGTCAGGTGGCTGGAGTGTGAGGGCTATATTGAGACCAACTTCAGAGTGAAGTTCTTGACATGGTACAGCCTGCGTGCTACCCCGCACGAGAGGAAGATAGTCAGCGTCTATGTTAATGCACTCATCGAGGATCCTGTAAGCCTTTCTGGCCAGCTCTCTGATACTTTCTCGGAGGCAATCTACAGCAAGAGGCCACCTTCAGTCCCATCTGGTTTCTGCATGGACCTCTGGCATTAAGTGACAGAAGCTATATACTGTTCTCCTTCGGGGGGACGGAGCTTATCTGGGTCCCATTCTTTCGTAGCAGAGCGTTGCATTGATTCTTCATTGGAGATTTCATTGAAGTAGTAGTTAACTTATACAATGTGTTCATTGTAACCTTGTTCGCTGTCACCGTAGGAGTTTTAATTTATCTGCCAACTTATTTCATGTCTTATCTACTTTCTAGTCTGTCGTTTACATTCCTGTCAATCCCCAGGAGCAGCTCCATTAGGCCAGGTTAGTGCATGGAGCCTGAAAGCTTGTATTGCCAGTTGCATATTTCTTATGTTGCCATGTTATGGCAGTTAGATGATGCGCTGTATCTTGGGCCGGAAATAATGCAAAAATGTGCTTCATACTTGTTGGAAGAAACTGTGCTCTCTAATATTTAGACACGGCTGGTCTGAATAATTTTTCGACGCTGCTATACATTCTGCAGTCTGTCAGTTCGTCCATGTTTGCAGTGCACCATGGTCATGCCAGGTTAACAAAGCGCTGAAATCAGCTGCATATCTTACCATAGGCTGCTTCTCAGAGATATGTGATATGCTGATCACATACAGTTCCACACGATGCCCAGCTGAAGCTCCTTGGAACTGTTATCCTTGGAGCGAGCACATGGTCAATAGTTTCAAATTTTGAGTTCCTTCAAAAGACTATCACACAAAAACTACATAGTCATACTCATATATTCTCAGAACATGGTTCATAAACTTCATGAGTAACAAATACTGTATATGTTTGAAGATAACATTAGAAATATTTATGGAATAAATAAATATTTTTACCAGCCATCGAAGCCAATGATTTCATGACGAGCAACATGTCCGTAGACAACTCTTGATGGTCCTGAGAAGTAGTGGCAGAGCTTGGCCGTGAATTTAGCGTGCGATTTGGTTTGTGATCAGACGAGGGATGGGATGGGATCATCCCTGTTTTCGTGATGTTTGGTTATAATCGAGGAGGGGGTTCCATCCACCAAAAGGAATATTTCCTAGAAAAACTGTACCGCTTGATCCGGCAAAATCGGCCGGACCACCCCATCCATCTTTTGCTAATAGCGTGGGCTGCCGCCTAATCCGTCTGAATCGACTGATCCATTACATTGATTGAATCGGAGCTAGCTGCTGCCGTACGCGCAGGCCACCCGCTACTCCATCAACGAGTCGCCGACCCAACCTCGCGACCGCTTGCTCCTCACGCAGCTCCACCGTGATCCCGACGCGGGCCTTCACGACCGAGCGGCGCCTGCACGGCCTTGGCGTGCAGCTCGGTCCTCCATGGCGCGACGACTTTAACAACTTCTGAGGCCTCCACCACCTTCGTCCGGCGAGCTCCCGTCCCTAAGTCCCAAACGCCAGCCCTGCCACCGGCCGGCCTGCAAGCTCCCGCTCGGCCTCCTTTCCATGGCAGTGCAGGAGAAGCAATGACGGGGAGGTCCACCACCTGCTCGGCCGCCGCGAGCTAGTGCTGCTTCTTCATCGGCGCCTAAAAAGCCTGAGCAGCATCATCAGTGTCCCGTGTAGCTCGCGAAGGAGATGTTGTTCCCCTTTTTGTGTGCTAATTGCACTTAAACACCTGCTAATCAATTGTTAAATATTATAACCTAAACATACTTCATCCCACCCCACTTAGATCTTTGAAGAAAACCAAACATGGGATCATCTAATATGGACAGTCCCATCCCCAAAATATGGATGGTCCATCCCATCCCTCAGGAGCCAAACGCATGCTTACAGACCGCCGACGCCCACGCGGCGCGGGGGAGGGGAGGGGGGGAGGGGGGTTACTTCTTGGCTGTGAATTGAGAGGAGCAAAACATAGCTGATGAGGCTAGTACGAACCATTATGCTATCATCGAGTATTAAAAGAAAATTCTTAGAGCCCGGGGCGAGGGGCTATGGCCCCCCTCCAGCCCTCACTAGGATACACCATTTTCTAGAACAATCATGCATTAGCTCTACGTTGCGGTTGCTCTATGCATGGGCGCCACTTTATGAGAACGCTGCCATCTTCGTGCTTGACAATTGCACCTTCTTCCTGCTCGAGAATTAACCTATCTCGGGCGCTCTTGGAAGGCATATGCCAGGGTCATTGTCATGTGCTCGTACATCAGAGGCCACGTCAATCCAGAGGGTTGGACTCCGTGGAACGACAGTCGACAGACAGTGCCTCGACACCCTGTACTTCACATAAGACATGAACTCTAGACTTGCGGCGGTCATTGGGCGTATCAACTGGCCAGGCTTTCACGTCCTCACCCCAAATGATGTGGGCCGGTTCAAAGTCCAACAGCTCATCGACTACAAGAAGTGTCTGCCCGCGTAAGGACTCACGTGCTAGTTCTCAAGATACATGCTTTGTGCAAGATGTGTGAAATGGGATCGTAGGGGCACCTAGAGGAGGGGAGGTTGAATAGGTGCTACTCCTAATTTTAATTCTTTTTCAGGTTAGGCTTGACACAAAGTTAAATTCTCTAGATATGCAACTACGGTGAATTTACCTATATGACAACCTAGCTACTAAACGAAAAAACTGAGTAAAGAGGGGTAAGAGGAACAAGGTAACGGAGAGTGGAGCATGCAGAGACACAAAATTTAGTTACCACGGTTCCTTCCTTTTGAGGAGAAGTACATTTGTGTTGGAGGGGTGGAGGTACTAAGACCACCACGCCACAAAAGTCTTGATCCACTTTTCCACTATACAGTATCCTCTGAGGCGGGAACCAACGCCTTTACAACGAGCTCGGGGCACACATCCACAACTGAATTGGAGGCTCCCGAGTAGGACAACAAGCTATCATAACAAATCAAGATTAGCAATATAGAAAACAAGATCTAAGATTTTCAAAGAAACTCTAGATGCAAGGGGCCCTCAAGTGAATGACGGGGAAATTCAGATCGCTTCAGTGATGATGTAGATCAAGGCCTTCTCCTTTGATTCTCCAAAGATCAAGACCTTCAGATGGTTGAACGGAGAGATCTTGGGATCTTAGTGGCTCACAAAGTACTGTTCTTGAATGGGGAATTGAGCAACCCCAGGTTGAAGATGGGGAAGGGTATTTTTACCCTCTCCAGAATTGTAGCCGGTTGGAGTCGTCGGGGGCCGGATAATCCGAGACAAGTGGGGCTAGATAATCTAGCCTAGGAAAAAATCCGTCCCGCTGAAAAAACTCCGGCCCAAATATCCGCCCCTCTCTCTAAGCCATGCCTCCAGTCCTTAGCTAAATTCCCTAGGGGACGAATAATCTGGCCCACCGGGAGGGGCGGATTACTCGGCCAGGGTAAAAACTCTGACCCTAGCCAAAAATCCAGGGGAAATATCCACCCCTTTCCGAGGGCCGCACCATCTGGCCCTTAGTCGATTCTGGGGAGGGGTGGATTATCTGGCCTGGGTAAACATCCGGCCCAGAGCCAAATATCCACCCCATCTGAGAGTCGTGCCGCTAGTCCTTAGCCAAAATCACTAGTGCGGATTATCCAGCCCTTACCAGGGATGGATAATCTGGCCTGGTAAGCCCGTTCTTGCTAAATTTGAGCAGGGGCTCTTTTCCACTCTTTTGGAGGGATGATGCTGGCACATGTAATAAACCTTTTGTACCTGCAGCACTCAACACACAATTAGAATATCCATGGAATTGTTATGTAATACACAAAACACTAGGGATGAAGAAATGCTCTTTCAATCTCCCCCTTTTTGGTGTTATACTAGGATTTGCAATAGAGCACTAATTTAAACATCAACAATCCTAAAAGATAAAGAGACTCCTCCCAAATGTGTGCATATAAGTAATTTGCACTGGAATACAAATGCACAACATATAGGTGAAATCTCTTTATGAATTGGATACTAGGAACAAGTTGCAAGTAACAAAGAGACATCATAAAGTAAAAGTTGAGACTTGAGATAGAGATCATACCATCCTACCAACCATAATATAGTCTCAACCATAGATGTAAAAATCCATATATATCATAAGATAAATCCAATAAATCCATAGATAAATCCATATGTGTCTCACAATACACACATATCAAATAGACATAAATGGTTCAACACTAGATAAATGGACACAAGCATAGATAGAAAACACAAATAAGAGGGCAAATGTTGCTTGTGCCCGACCCATGCAAATATAAAATAAATCCAAAACTCACTACTTCTCACCCTTTAGCATCGAAATGCCAAAAAGGAAAAAATGAGCGTCGTAGTAAGACCCACAAAGAACCAACTCTTCACAAAGAAGAGGGCGGTGGCCAAAGCCACCATGTAGAGGTGTACGAAATGACACCACGAAGATATATCTTGGTTTCATAACCAATACCCATCAATTAAGCTCACATATTAGAAAATGGTATTAAGAAAAATGATTTTTCTTACTTTCGACATTATAGAGGGAGGGTTAGCCCAACAATTAGGACCACACCCCCTATGTCCATGCATGTATCTAAACCAAATAGAGGCTAAGATATAAGTGTGTATGCAAGATGTTCAAGTCGAGCTCCTTGAATCTATGATATTTAGCTCATTCCTCGAGTAGCAAAACCTTTCTTCATTAAGAGGCTTCGTGAATATGTCTACAAGTTGAATATGCTTCGTTCTTGTATGTTGCACCGGATTGTAGGACATCTTGATAGCACTTTCATTGTCACATAAAAGAGGCACAACTGACCCCGAATTCCTTTAAGGTTTGTCTCATCCATAACAACTGAGTACATGCACTTGCAGTAGCCACATATTCAGCTTCAACGGTGGAAAAATATATACAATTTTGCTTCTTAGAAGGCCAACACACCAAGGACCTGCGAAGAAATTGGCATGCCCTAGATGTTGATTTCCAGTCATATTTTTCACTAGCCCAATCGAATCCGTGTACCCACAAAGAGAGAAACTTGAGCCTTTTGGATACCACAAATCATAGTTTGGGGGTATGAACTAAATATAGAAAGATTTTATTGACCGCCACCAAGTGGATTTATTTAGGAGCCGCTTGCTACCTTGCACACTCCTACACTCAACACAATATTAGGTCTACATGCACAAAGGTAAAGCAACAAACCAATCATGGACCAGTATACCTTTTGGTCCACATCTTTACCACTGGGATTTAGTTAAAGATGAAATTTAGTTTGCATTGGTGTAGCAACTCCATTGAGATCCTTCATCGTAAATCTCTTGACCATGTCTTTGATATACTTGGCTTGCTTGATGAAGATTCCCTCTCTCTCAATTGCTTGATCTCAATACCAAGAAAGAACCTCATTTCTCCCATCATAGACATCTCAAACCTATCAGTCATAAGCTTTGAAAATTCATCATTAAAAGCTTTGTTAGTAGAGCCAAAGATAATGTCATCAACATATAATTGGAAAACGAAAAGCTCCCCCTTAACCTTCATAGTAAAAATAGTAGGATCAATTTTCCCAACTTCAAATCCATGGTCTAACAACAACTCTCCAAGGTGCTGATTCTATGCACGTGGGGCTTGTTTAAGGCCATAGAGCGCCTTATCAAGTTTGTAGATATTGTTAGTGAAGTTGGGGTCCTTGAAACCCGTGGGTTGTTTAACATAAACAAACTCATGCAGAGGACCATCCCGAAAGGCACTTTTCACATCCATTTGCTACATTTTAAAGTTACGATGTGTAGCATATGCAAGAAGGATACTGATAGACTCAAGGCGATCCACTGGAGCATAAGTTGCACCAAAGTCAATGCCTTCAAATTGAGAGAAACCTTGAGACACCAACCTTGCCTTGTTCCTTACAACAATTCCATTCTGATCTTGCTTTTTCTTGAATATCCACTTTGTGCCAATAACATTGCAGCACTCTTTGGGCCTCTCTACAAACTTCCAAACCTTGTTGCAATTGAAGTTGTTGAGTTCTTCATGCATGGCCTTCAACAAATTCAGATCTTCAAGCACTTCAAAAAACCTTTTAGGTTCCACCAAGGAGATGTGAGATTGGTGATCACTAAAGCTAGCCAATTCTCTTCTTGTGGACACCGTTCTTCTTAGATCACCAACAACTTTGCCAAGAGTGTGACCTCTAAGTTCCGAATTTCGTTTAGCTCTTGCTTTACGATGATCTTCGATCTCTTCATTGCTTCTTGGGGGATCTATTAAACAGTTTGGTCCTCGTGACCATCAACATGACCTTAGTCATCCGCTGGTTTAGCATTATCAACAGAATGAGAAACTTGACCTTAGTCTAGATCAGCTCTTCACTTGTATGCTGAGCTTCTGGACTCGCATAGCCAGATAATATGGTCGTGGGTGAGGCCGAACTATCCAGCCTGGGAGTTTCAACCTGATCATCCTGGTGAGAGTTTTCTTCTTAACCTTGATCTTCGCTGGAAGGTGAACTGGATGGATTCGTAGGGCCGGATAATCCGGCCACTGGGTAGAATGGATTATCCAGCCTGTGACTTACAACTTAATTAGTAGGGAGAGGGACTTCAGCTTGTTGTTGGGTAGGTACATCATTTTATTCAGAGGTGGAGGCTGGTTGATCTTGTGAAGATGAGGGCTCCACTTGTGTAGAGCATAGTTCTTCTTGGCCCACCACAAGGGGTTCCTCAATGGGGCAGAAAAATCCCACGCCCGTTCTTCTTATGGAATCTTGAGGTATTTCAACATCTGCATCACAAACACCAACTTTCCCCACTTAGGAGCCATCATTTTACTCGAACACCACACTACAAGATTCTACAATAGTTCTGGTGGCCTTGTTCTAGATTCTGTAAGTGTGGGATTTGGCACCATAACCAACAAACATACCTTCTAAAGATTTAGATTCAAATTAAGACAAACGAACTCCTTTTATGAGAAACAAACACTTACAACCGAACACCCGGAAGTATGAGATATTGGGCTTATTACTAGTAACTATTTCATATTGAGTATTGTCCAAGTTGTTGTGGAGGTAGATCCGTTTTGATGAGTTACATGCGGTGGAGATAGCGTTAGCCCAAAATTTGTAAGGAGATTTAAACTCCGCCAACATGGACCTGTCCATATCCATTAATTTCTGGTTCTTCCTCTCGGCTACACCATTTTGTCGAGGGGTGTACGCAGCGGAATATTGATGTATTATCCCCTCTTCACTTAAAAACCCATTCAAGGTGTAGTTCTTGAACTTGGAGCCATTTTTGCTTCTTATGGCCAATATAGGAACATTGTGTTGATGTTGAACTTCATTGGCAAAATCGATGATGGTTTGTTGAGTCTCACTCTTAAACTTGAAGAAATAAACCAAGTGTATCTTGAATAGTCATCAACAATCACCAAACAATATTTTTTCCCACCAAGACTTGCATAAGATGGGGGACCAAAGAGATCCACATGAAGGATCTCTAAGATCCTCTTAGATGATTTAATAGTTTCCTACGATGGGGAGAAGCATGCATCTTTCCTTCAACACGAGCCCTACAAATATGATCTTTGGCAAAAGAGATATTTTATTTTAGTCCAAGAATGTGGCCACCCTCGTGAAGACTTTGCAAAGTTCTCATATTGACATGGGCTAGTCGACGATGCCATAGCCAACCCACATCGGCTTTTCTGAATTATCACATCACACCTATAGTGGTTTTCCCTAAAAAGTCCACCACATACAAGTCATTTTCGACATACCCAACGAAAGCAACCTTAAGATACTTGCTCCATAAGAGTACCATAATATCATCATCAATAAAAATAGCAAAGCCCATCTTACCAAGGGCACGAACTAAAAGTAAATTATAACCAAGGGTCTCAACAAGCATGGCATCCTTGTTGGAGATGTTCTCATTTGGAGAATCTAAGGGTGTAGAGGTGGTGATGATGTATTCCACTTCCCTTGAGCTTTCTTCTTCTTCGGCTTCAATCCCGGATGAGTACTCCTCATGTGCTACCAACATGATTTTCGGTTGATTCTTTCATGGAATATTCTTTTTAGTGAAAGGCTTCATGCGTGGAGCATTTGACTTGTCCTTGAGAATGAGTCTACCACCATGATCTTCTCTATTTTGATAGGGGCATTCGACAACAGAGTGGAAGGGGTCTCCACAATTGTAACATGATCTTGTGGACCATTCTCCTTCCTACTTCTTGAGCCATTTCTTTGTTAAAGTTCCTACTTTGCCTTGGCAGGATCTTTTCAAAAGTTTCTTGCATAGAAAGCCATATACTCACCATGAGCAAGTTTGACTTCCTTCGGACATCTCATAGTATTAACTTCAATACTTCTTACTTCTTCCTCATGCTCGACCACATTGGCCTTCAAGGCAAGGTTTATGCCCTTTTGCATTCCTATAGCCCAAGCACGAGCATCTTCAGCGTTCTTGGCTGCAACCTTGAAAGCACCCACCTCTTGCATAACTTCATTGGAAGTTATGAGATGGTAGTTATGCCTTCCTTGGAGACTCTTTAATTTAGTGGGTTCATAGGGAATGAGATTACTCACATACTTCCTATTTATCCAAGCATCATCAACATGAGAAGCACCATGATTTCTAAATGTGGTAGCAATTGACTTGAGTCTTTGGTACATATCTTCATGTAAAAACCCTCAGCTTGATTTCTCAAGGCATCATACCGGTTTATCTTCATGCTCTCATTTCCAATGAACAACTCAAAAGGATCATCCTAAGCTTCCTTGGCAATGTTGAGGTGTTCAATATGCGGCCTGTACTTGGGACCCATGCCAAGTTGAATCATGTGCAGGGAAGTGGCATTGAGGTGACTATCGACCATTTCTCTTCTTGTCAAGTTGCTTGGATATACAACCTTGAGCCCAACTTCGATAATTTTCCACAACTCAATAGAAGAACTGCACACATGAGACTTCATCAAAAATTGCCATTGATTGAAGGGAATAAGATGCACTTAGCTTGGGTGGATCAGCCCTATTGTTTATACGAGGATGAGGGATCGGTGGGCCAGAAGAGTACAAAATAGGAACCTCACTATAATCCTCCTTCACACTTCCCTTTTTGGAAGAGGATCCATTATCTTTGCTTTCATCCTCCACCTCCTCCTCATTGGATTTAGCCAAAGCTTTATACTTTTATTTAGTAGGAGTGACCACTGGAAGAGAAGGGGATGCGGATTTATTGGGTGTAAAGAGCTGCACTATGATTTCACTCATCTCTTGCATTTGAGTCGCCATGGATTTAGTCAAGTTTGTTTCCAAGTTCTTGAGATCATCCATGGTGACCGTACTCTCAACCCCAGTTCCTTCTCCATTGTTACCCATACTCTCTTAGGCAGTAAATCCTGAATAAAGAGTCGAGGCTCTGATACCAATTGAAATGGGATCGTAGGGGAACCTAGGGGGGGGGGGGGTTGAATAGGTGCTACTCCAAATTTTAATTCTTTTTTCAAGTTAGTTTTGGCAGAAAGGTAAATTCTCTAGATATGGAACTACAATGAATTTACCTATACGGCAACCTAGATACTAAACGAGAAAACCGAGTAAAGAGCGGTAAGAGGAACGAGGTAACCGAGAGTGGAGCACACATAGACACGTGATTTAGTTACTGTAGTTCCTTCCTTTTGAGGGGAAGTACATCTATGTTGGAGGGGTGGATGGCACTAAGACCACCACGCCACAAAGGCCTCAACCTATTGTCCGGTGAATCTTTCCACAAGTGGCTTGATCCACTCTTCCACTATACGGTACCCTTCGAGGTGGGAACCGACGCCTTTACAACAAGCTAGGGGAACATATCCACAACTGAATTAGAAGCTCCTGAGTAGGACAACAAGCTGCCACAACAAATCAAGATTAGCTATATAGAAAACGAGATCTAGCATTTCCAAAGAAACTCTAGATGCAAGGGGCCCTCAAGTGAATGAGGGGGAAATTCAGATTGCTGCGGTGATGATGTAGATCAAGGCCTTCTCCTTCGACTCTCCAAATATCAAGACCTTCAGATGGTTGAATGGATAGATCTTCGGATCTTAGTGGCTCACAAAGTACTGTTCTTGAATGGGGAATTGAGCAACCCTAGGTTGAAGATGGGGAAGGGTATTTGTACCCCTCCAGAATTGTAGCCGTTTGGAGTCGCTAGGGGCCAGATAATCTAACCGAAGTGGGGGTCGGATAATCCGTCCGAGAAAAAACTCTGGCTCGGAGCAAAAACTCCGGCCCAAATCTCCACCCCAGGTCTGCAAGCTGTGCCTCCAGTCCTTAGAGATATTCCTAGGGGCAGATAATCTGTCCCACCAGGAGGGGCCAATTATCCGGCCTGGGAAAAACTCCGGCCATGGCCAAAAGTCTGGGGGAAATATCCCCCACTCTGAAAGTCATGCCGTCTAGTCCTTAGTCGATTCTGCGGAGGGGCAAATTATACGGGCATGACTAGGGCCAGATTATCTAGCCTAGGCAAACATCCAACAAAGATCTAGATATCCGACCAAATATCTGCCCCATCCTAGAGTTGGGCCTCTTGTCCTTATCCAAAATTGCCAGGTGCGGATTATCCGACCCTCATTAGGGGCAGATAATCCGGCCTAGCAAGCATGTTCTTGCTGAATTTGAGCAGGGGCACTTTTCCACTCTTTTGTAGGGATGATGCTGATATGTAATAAACCTTTCATATCCGCAGCACTCAACACACAATTAGAATATCCATGGCATTGTTATCTGACACACAAAACATTAGGGATCAAGAAATGTTCTTTCCATATGGAGTCTAGTATTACCATGTTATCGATGTGTAAATATATATACATTTTCTATGGCAAGACAACAATAGTTATGCAGGAATGCCGCTTTTGGTCCTGGGATCCCAGACCGGGCTAGCTAGACACAATCACGGTGCACACGGGCGTCTCTTCCCCAAGAATGCTACCGACTGCATGCTTGAAAATTGCACTTTTCTTGATGCTCTACAACTCCATGACTCGAAGGCCATGGCCACCCGGCCCTTACTAATCTATGCCGTTGTTGACAAGGATCATGTGGTAACTCTACATTCTTACTCCGAGCGAGCGGTTGTGTACTAGTGTAATATCATTGGTTATCATTTATCAAGAACACTCTTTGCACATGATGGAGTCCAGTATTACCGTGATACTGGTGTGTACATGTATGCTGATTTTGTCCATGTAGAGGGAAGAGCAGTTATGCAGGAATGCTGCTTTTGGTCTCGGACTCCTAGACTAGGCCAGCATAACGTGGGCTAGCTCCGCTTCCCCAAGAATGCTACTAGCTTCGTGCCTGATAGTTAAACCTTTCTTCCTGCTCCAGGACCTCCTACCTCGACGCTGACCTACCTGGGGCGCCCTTGGAAGGCCTTTTCCTTGGTCGTTTTCATGTGCTCATACATCGGTGGCCATATCAACCCATAGGGCTTGACTCTGTGGAACGACTACCGACCGAGCCTCCACACTCTTTACTTACTTCGCAGAATACATGAACTACAAACCTAGTGTCATGGTAACGGGGCGTGTGAACTAGCTAGTATTCCACGTACTCACCCTGAATGGTGCACGCCAGTCCAAAGTACAACGATACATCAATGATAAGAAGTGGCTCCTCATGAAAGGCGTCACATATGATCTTTTGATTTCACACGTTTCATTGTATATATGATGTGGAGAGAGCCAAATATAGAGGCATCCCACTAGAGCTAGATGGGGTCCACCATTACCACCGCTCGTGCACTTCTAGGCTAGTGGTTTAGTTGAGAGCAAGAGCCTAGGCAAAGTTGATAGGGGGAGGGGAAGATAGCTAGGAGTGCGGATGCTGGGACTAAACCTATTGTTGGGTAGGGTATGGGTGTATCCAAACCTACACCCAAATTTCCATACCCATTTTAGATTATTCCGTCGACACTAAAAATACAGGATATTTCCTAGAGGATACATGTAACCTAGTGGATAATTGAAATCTACAGCCGTTTCCAACATCGGAGCACCCCTACGGAAAAGTGCCATGGATAACATAGCCTCCGCGCCATCTACCTCTCCACAACATCCTCGAACAACTCTGCCTACCCTGCCTACCCTTGGGACTCCAACGCTGGTGAGATGTGGCCGCCGGAGAGGACATCAAATTGACCGAGAGGAGCGATCCATCGTTGATAGCCGAGGGCGGAGGAGCAGATGGGCACGCTGGGGAGCAGGAGTGCCATGGGAGGAGCCCAGATGAAAGGCAGTGGAGCAGTGCAGGTCCATGTGGAGAGGGGATGTGGGGTTTGCGTGATAGGGAAAGAGTAATCCTCGGGTAGGTGGGTAATCTTGTGGGTAATAGGGTGTTACCCTCCCAACAGAAAGTAAAACGGATATTTTTTCAGTCCATACCCTATTGTATTATTTTTTCTAGCACAAAATCTCGGGTGTTAGATCCGTTGGGTGACTGTAGTCATCACTAGGCGGTACAAGGATCCATTTATAATTTATTTTTAATTTTAGACCTCTTTGTATTGTTGTTGATGATTTTAATAGATCGGTGGAATTTCGCAAAGATAATTTAAGGGACCGATAACCCCCAAGAGTAGAGGATCACTGTAGTACCTCTCAATGTGGAAGTAGGGTATTGATCCCCAGGAGCAAGAAGTAAAAGCTATCTATTCTCTACAACTAAAGTGTCACAAGTTTTAGTTGATTATGCACTAAACAAGTTTAAGGAATAAGGTGGTTGATTTAAGGCTTGGAAGTGTACAAAGGTTTTCTATTATAGGAACAATGGACATGGGTTCATGGGTTCACTCAATCCTCTCTCTCTCCATCTATGGTGATGATCATGTTATAGATAATAAAAGTACACACAATTGTAATGTTTTAATGGTAACTATATGGTGGCTACATGTCTTAAAACACATAGTTGAAAGAAGTACTCCTTTGTGCTTCTAGGTCACCCTTGTAATAAGACTAGCATTTGGTTATTGTCACACCACACATCATACTCCCCCCTTTACCCCTAGATAAAGGATGTTTGGCAACATTGTGTCACTCAATAATATGTCGCTGTCACTCGGCCACCCCTTACCTACATACATCATACTTCTTAATGGAAAATATTCCAAACACTAGTGCAATGATTCATATGTTGTGTGTATTACCACATCTCTCTCATCTACCTCCACTTGGTGGTGTCAATCACCTCATGACATGGATAAACAAGGCATTTTGTATAGATCAAACCATTAGATGCATCATAGAATATTTCTAAAGTATGAAAAACCATAAAAGACCCAACACAACGGTAAATGCATAATAAGTATTATCTCATACCACAATATCCACCATAGGAATTACATAGATAGATCCATACTCATGCAAGGCACATCATATGGACTTCAACAATGATCATACATAGAGAGCTTAGATCAAGTTACTGCCACAAACCCATAGTCCAGAGGGTGGAGTACTCCCCTCTCATCATGGAGAGTGATGAGGAGACGTTGGTGAAGGAGGAGAGGCGACCGGAGGTGATTTCGGCAGCGATTCCCCTTCCAATCTTCCTTCGGGCGGCGACCTGTTGGCCCTCTATTACTTGGATTTCAATCTCCACCTCCGCCCGTCTTCATAAAGGCCTCCAGGGGATATATATAGATGGTTTTAGGTCAAAACAAAGCAAATGACGGTGGAATCGACGGTATCGGAGTTTCGACGGCTGAGATAGCACCAATGGAGCGCCCTAAAGTAAATGGGCTACCATTTTCAGATCATTTAGCCCCTCGGGATCTACATTTTCTAGTTGTATTCATATGGAAATTATCTAACAGCTTCCGTTGACCTAGCTCCGTTTCGAGTTCCGTAACTCCTGGAAAGTCAAATATACTAACATAAGGTTTTTTTGCCAGACGGAGTTAAAACCAAAAGAGATGGAATTGTTTAGAAATTCCCCAAAATCATTAAGAACATTGGTAATAACTACTAATATGATGCAAATATGTGGGAATTCATATCAACAAACTACAAATTTCATGTATGCATTTTACATGCATCAACATCCCCAAGCTTAACCTATGCTCGTCCTCGAGCATGAAGGTGATAAAACTAACATGGGCTTTGGAGTTTGGTGCTTCTTTTCACTAGCAAGTATCACAAAAAGTTAAATGGTTCATTTGTTTAGAGAACAAAAACAAGCAAGCATATCATAAAGTGATACTTCTTATAATATCATACTTGACAACACAATGTTTATATTGACTAACACAAATACATATAGTACTATGAAGCAATAGCGCATTCTTCGCATAGAGAGAAGTATATATATATATATTGGCAGTCTTATGGTCAGAATATTTGGCAAAGGAGGTTAGAAAGAGTGTATGGCTGGCAAGTAGGGAATATCATATGTGAGACACAAGCTATCTTCCAAACACTATCCATTAAGTTTATGTTTGAAGCATAGTTCATCATTAGTATTTGGTTCCATTTCCCCTAATTACCTGATTCTTTTTGACATTCTTATTTTGGCACTTTTTGCTTCTTTTCTCTCTTTGCTTTTTATTTATATTTCTATGTCACTTTTTGCTTGTTTTGATTTTTGGGAAGGCCTAGCCTATGCATACTCACTCTTCTCACATTTTGATATCATATAAATGTTTGGAGGGTTTTTTCCCTCATCTTAGCGGTGGTACCCCTTCTATGGAGAGTTTTTGCCCTCATATTTTAGTGTATGCATTCTCTTATTGCTTTTTGGGAAGGGTACTCTATGCCTAGTGAGTTCCCACGACTAACTTCTCCATGTCACCCATACTCATAATAATAGTGGAAGCTAAATGATGACTCACACATGATAGTATACTTTGGGATATAGCTTGAGCTATTTTGGTAGGTGTTTCCTATATAATTCTAAGTTTGTTTTGCTAAAGGAGTTTGTTTCAAATGGTGGGGCTAGCAATGGTAACCATTTGACCTTCTACAAGAATGCAAAGTGCCCATAGTACTAAGTCATTTCTAGAAGACAATATAAGCATTGAGCACCATTTATGTTGAATATAAGAACTAACACAAGATGGTACACTTGTAAGTTATCAGTCCATAAAGCATATGAACAATCCAACCTAAAGCAATAACATGCATAGTTTGGTTTGCCCCTTTTTTCTATTTCAAGGAAGACATTCAATCAAACATGTCATTTATTCAAACATGGCATTCATTCATGGGATAGTTTATTTTAGTAGCTCTTTCCTAATCATGCAAAATATCAATCATGGTGGTCCTATTTATTTCCAAGCATATCAAGCAAAACTAAACATAACACTAAACAAAGACGCTCCAAGTTTCTATGATGATTCTATGTTGCTCAAAAAACAAAGTTTAGAGATTTGAAAACCGTGATTTTATAGGTCTAGTGAGGTTCCTTGGGCATCCCCAAGCTTATGGTTTTAACCATTCTTGGATAGCTCCTGGTGTGGTGTTCCTCCATTCCCTGTCAAAAAACTTCCACACAAAACTTTCTCCCATTTCTTTTCTATGGGATGACATTAGCGGGTACAAAGATATCAAGCTAGCTGTGATAAAATGTCCAAATAAAATTTGGTTTTAAATGTCCATAGAGTTACTTAAGTGTCCAATATCCATAAGATATCAAAAAACTCAAAAAGATTCAAATAAAAATTCAAAGAGACATCTCTTGCAACAAAAGATAAATTCTGTCTAGAAAAACAATAGCTGCAAAACGCATTTATTTCGCCCACTCAAACATGATAGGATTTTTTTTAAATTTTTGGGCTTATAGAGGATGAAAATTTTCAACTACAGTATAAATATGAGAGCAATCGGAGTTACAGAAAAATTAATAGAATTGTTTTACTAAAAGGAGTCTGTGCAGAAATTTTCTGCTCCATATGTTGTGTCAACTTAAAAACATCCAAATGGGTTCAACTTGATGCTTTATTGAAAACTCCATAAATAAAACCAAAATAAAACTCTCTCTTGCTATAGCAAGAGTTCAAAAATAAAATCCAAAAGAAAACAAACCGGGTTGCCTCCCGTAAAGCATTTTCTTTATAGCCATATAGCTAGACTTACTTACTTGTTTCAAATGATGTGGAGATCATGTGGTAACTTGTACCTTGGTTCTACCTCATTATTCCTTGGGAAGTGTTCCATTCATAATACCAGGGATCCATGGTGTGTTCATACAAATCAAAATAATAGTCATGTTAAAAATGGTAAAAAGCAACACAAGATATGGAAACAATAACAACGAAGTCTCACCTTCTTCCTATGCATTGACATTTTATATACGACTAAATCATAGCAAGTAGAGGCATACCTTTGCATATCATCAATAGGTGAACACAACATATAATAACTAGAAGCATAAAGAGGGCACTTATCACCTCCTTTTTCATAGTAGTTGCACTCACTAGAAGCAAATCTAATATTGTAACCATTCAAAGCATGCAAGTTGATAGAGTTTTTCATGTAAATAGGATTATAACTACCATGACATTCATTAGCATGCTTTCCTATTTCAAAATATTTTCTAGTACTATTTTCAATATCAATATCATGGTTGCAACAAGAATTTTTCAAACCACATATATATTTCCTAGCAAGTTCATATTTCTTATCTATGGTGAAACTAGGAGAACTCAAGAATAAAGTAGAACTCTTACTAATAAGAGCATCATCATGGATAACAAGTATATCATTTATATCCTCATGTATTATACATGGAGGGTTATCAATAAGAATAGTACCACCATCAAAAGTATTATCATATAGCATATCTAAGCAACACTCCTCATTATCAATAATTTTTCTAGTAGCATTACTAGCAATCAAAGGAGCATTATTAGTTTAATCATAATAGCATGGATTTTCATAGATGGACATATAATTTTTAGTTAGACAATTATCATAGAATGGGTTATCATAAATGACAAATGAGTTTTGAATTTGAGTGCTACTATCATGTTTGAGAGGTTCCCATGCATCCCCAAGCTTAGGTTAGACTATATCTTCTTCCTCTTCCTCATTCTTCTCTTATTTAGGGTCCCTAGGCATCCCCAAGGTTAGTATTTTGTCCTCTTCTTGTGTTTTCTCATCACTCTCATATTATTGGGGGTGCATGGGAATCCCCAAGCTTATGCTTTTGTCACCTTCTTCCTGCAAAACATGAGTGCTTTCTATGGCACTTCTTTTGTAAACATTAGTACAAGGAGGAAGATTCAAACTTTTAACATATCTAAATAATAATTCTCTCATATAGTTATTACTAGAAGACTCCATTATCTAGTGCACACGTGAATCGAAACTTAATCGCTACACTCCCCGACAACAACGCCAGAAAAGTACCTGATAACCCCCAAGAGCAGGGGATCACTATAGTGCCTCTCAATGTGGAAGTAGGGTATCGATCCGCATGAGCAAGAAGGAAAAGCTATCTATTATCTACAACTAAACTGTCAAAAGTTTTAGTTGATTATGCACTAAACAAGTTTAAGGAACAAGGTGGTTGATTTAAGGCTTGGAAGTGTAATGTAACAAAGCAATAATGTAAAAGTGTCCCAATCTTCCTCAATGCAAGAGGACAAGACAAAGGTTTTCTCTTATAGGAACAATGGACATGAGTTCACTCAATCCTCTCTCTCTCTCCATGTATGGTGATTATCATGTTATAGATAATAAAAGTGCACACAATTTTCATGTTTTAATGGTAACGTTATGGTGGCTACATGTCTTAAAACACATAGTTGAAAGAAGTACTCCTTTGTGCTTCTAGGTCACCCTTGTAATAAGACTAGCATTTGTTTACTGTCACACCACACATCATACTCCCCCTTTTACCCCTAGATAAAGGATGTTTGGCAGCATTGTGTCACTCAATAATATGATGCTGTCACTCGGCCACCCCTTACCTACATACATCATACTTCTTAATGGAAAATACTCCAAACACTAGTGCAATGATTCATATGTTGTGTGTATTACCACATCTCTCTCATCTACCTCCACTTGGTGGTGTCAATCACCTCATGACATGGATAAACAACACATTTTGTATAGATCAAACCATTAGATGCATCATAGAATATTTCTAAAGTATGTTAAAACATAAAAGATCCAACACAACGGTAAATGCATAACAAGTATTATCTCATACCACAATATCCACCATAGGAATTACAAAGATAGATCTATACTCATGCAAGGCACATCATATGTACTTCAACAATGACAATACATAGAGAGATTAGATCAAGTTACCACCACAAACCCATAGTACAAGGGGTGGAGTACTCCCCTCTCATCATGGAGAGTGATGAGGAGACGTTGATGAGGAAGGAGAGGCGGCCGGAGGCGATTCCGACAGCGGTTCCCCCTCCAATCTTCCTCCGGGCGGTAGCCTGCTGGCTCTCTGTTACTTGGTTTTGGATCTCCGTCTCCATCCATCTCGATAAAGGCCGCCATGGGGTATATATATATATGGTTGTAGGTCAAAGCGAAGCGAATGGCTAAGATAGCACCAGTGGCACGCCCTAAAGTAGACGGGCTTCCATTTTCAGATCATTGGGCCCCTCAGGCCTTTATATTTTTAGATTCGTATGGAAATTATCTAACAGATCCCTTTGACCTAGCTCCGTTTCGAGTTTCATAGCTCCTGTAAAGTTAAAAACACTAACAAAAGGTTTTTCTGCTAGATAGGGTTAAAACCAAAAGAGAGGGAATTGTTTATAAAATCTCCAAAATCATTAAGAATATTGGTAATAACTACTAATATGATGAAAATATGTGGGAATTCATATCAATAAACTACAAAGTTCATGTATGCATTTTACATGCATGTGGGAGAATTTAAGATGAGGCCTACACCTACTTGTCTCAAAAAGTTTAGTTCTTTAAATAGAATGTGAATTCTTTTCTATGGAGGAATGTAATGGTAATATGTCATAATAAACTAACATAAAATTACTACATATGGCAAAAATGTTAGGAGAACTTTGTGTATCGTTTGTGTTTCTTTTTCTATGGAGCATCCGACTGATCGGATTGGTTGGTAACCTCTTCTAGTTCCCCACTTTATAGTGTGTTCCCTAAACTTGAACCTTATCGTACTTTTTTGAATATAATTAGTTCATTGCGATGATCTGATGGAAGCGGACATACATGGTATCTTCAAAAACAAAAGTTTAAATCAATATCTTCTACAACTAGTGTATTTGAAGGACTTAAAGATTCAAAGTCATTGAACACACTTTGGTTGAAAATACACCTTTTGCAAGACATAAACTTTTTTTTTGCAAAAAGTCCACCAATATTAATCTATTAATAAACTTCAACAGTAGCACAAGTAATACTAAAAAATTAAAATTACAAATAGGTCCTTGGACTACATAGCGAGACTGCAAGCACTCGAGCCAGCCGATGGTGCGCTGTTCTCGCCCCTCCCTCGTTGGAGCTGAGAAAAAAGTTTGTAATAGTAGAGCTTGTTGTAGTAGACAGTCAGAAAAATCTTCGTGCTAAGGCCTCAAAACACCTATACATGAGAGCAACAACCGTCATTGATGAAGAGAAACACAGTTCAACAGGGACATCGACCAAAACCAGGGAGAACCGCAAAAGACACAATTCCACATGGCCACCGACAATGCTAGATGTGAAGGAGATATGCCTTAGAGGAAAGTAATAAAAGATGATTATTATCATATCTGAATAAGTTTGTAATAGTTTAGTATCATGCTATAACTGTATCAAGCGGAAACATTGATACACATGTGATATTAAGCAAACTAGAGTCCCTAGTAGCCTCTATTTAACTAGTTCATTGGCAGCTGATGATCAAGGTTTCCTGATCATGGTGCATTTATGCTGATTGATAACAAAGTCATATCATTGGTGAATTATGTGATGAACATTACCCAATATAAGTATTGCAACGCGATCATAGTCACATGTTTATCACTACAATAGTTAGAAACAAAGTATCCTATTCCTTTAACCAAGAGAGTATACTAATCGCTATTACCCGAGACTACTTTGACTGTATCAAACGTCATGACCATAACTATGTGACTATAAATATGTACGTTGGGTATTCCAGAGGAATAGGTTGAGGCCTATGCATCAAGATCAGGATTTGTTCGCTTGCATGACAGGAAGATACACTGGACCCACTCGGCGAGATTACATCCATAAATGTTGCGCAACATGTGACTAGTTCACGGGGATGAAATGTCACATAATGAGTAAAACTGCACTTGTCGGTAATGAGATTGAACAAGGTAGGAGATACCAATGATCAAATCTCGGACAAGTCATGTATCGAAGTAATAAAGGGATTTGGACTTGACGTTTATGGTTCAAACGACAACATGCATCATGGAATGCACATGGGTTATTATGGGCATCCCGATCCCGCTAATGATCATTGATCCGAGAGAGGTCTCGATCATGTCTATGATGTTCCTGAACCGTAGGGGTAACACACTTAAGGGTACAATGATAATTGTAGATATTTTGGTCGACATGAATCAACAAAGTATCAAATAAAAAGAGTAATGGAATCATTCCAAAGAGAATTTCCCGAAAAAGTTTCGAAAAGGATCTGAAGTTGTTCGAAAGAAGGAAAAGCTGGAAATGTGTTTTCGGGTTAATAGAGATTTATAATATGCATTTATATATGTGAATTGTGAAATTGATATATAGTAAATAAATATTTTAAATTAATATTAAAGCTCTATTGGGCCGAATCACGAGGGAAATAACCTAGATGGAAGGAAAGAGCTACAGCGATGCTAGGCCACAATGGTTAGCAGGCCCACAAGGGTAGGAGGGCGAGCTTCGCTGGTTGGCGCACTCACGAGGTGCAACACGAGGTGCAGGCAGGCCGTCCCAAGGCGGGCAGGGCGTAGGAGGGTGGCAGCAAGGCTGCTGGGCTGCCAAGGCAAGGCCCACCTCGTCAAGCCACAACTGCCGCGCTTGCTGATGGGCCATGGGTGTTGGGGCTAGCGCGGGAGCCCACCCGGCCGCAGTTTGCAGCCCAGCCGGCTGCTCCTCCTCCTCTTTTTTTCCCTTTTACCTTGAGTCCCACCCGGGGACTTTAGGAGAAGGTGTCCTCCCGTTTCGCCTATATATAGGGGGTGTATATTAGTGGTAAAAATACAACAGAAAAAATGGGATTTTCTCTAAGGAAATTTTCCTTAGAGGACTTCCCTCCCCCTCTCTCTCTATAGTTGGTTTTGTAGTGGCGCAGTCCCTGGAGTACTGTAAACACAAGAGTCAACTTCATTATGGCACTCGGAGGTGTTGTAGGGACTCCAGCCGGAGATCTACTTCCACACTCCCATCAGGGATCAGGGAACCGGGAGTTGTCATCGTACACCGTGTGTGTGCGAAACATCGGAGGTGCTGCCATTAGTGGCACTGGGGTTATCATGCAAGGACCTGGTCAAGGGGTGACTTGCGACGAGCTTCACGATCTTGAGGTCGGCTACGGTATCGACTACCTCATCCATGTTCCTCTCAGAATGTCAAACGCTTTCGGTCTACAAGGGTATGTTACTGAAACCTTCTCCATTACAGCTTTACTCATAGATAGATCCTAGCTAGGTGCATTCTATCATAGGAATTTTTTGTTTTCTGCCACGGAACCCCTTTAGTGGTATTAGAGCCAATCTATGCGTAGTACTTACTGTACGGCCAATACATATATTGATTATGTGGGCATTGATCCTATAGTTGTTACCCTCTTATGTGTACCTATTTATATCGCTGCATTGTTTTATGAAGCATCCTGGACCGACCTTACGCGTAATCTTATGGAAGACTGGTTCCACGCGCAATAGACGACTTGTAGCATATAAGTGGCTAGCAGGGGTCTGTCTCTCATTCAATAGTTGATATAGAATTTACAATGGAGGGCCCTAGAAGGGGTGTAATAGAGTCAAATATCTAATCCATGTTGTGGTTGGAAGTTCGTAGGTAGAAACGGTTCTATCTCGAAACCCTAACAACCATGTAAAACTTGCAAAAAGATAAGCTAGAGGCGTCTAACTTTGTTTTTGCAGGAGGCATATGATGTGATATGGTCCTATTCGTAGTAAAGGTAAAGTAGTTTAAGTTATATTGCTAAGTAGTATATTAATAGTCATCTTCACGATGAACTATGAACTGGTGCCGTTGTGGACTTGAGGCCATACCGGTGGCAAGATGAAGATCATGCCGGAGCGCTCGATGGAGATCAAGGCGCATGAAAGAAGACCATATCATATCACTTTTACCTGCATATGATGTTGATAATATGTACATCTTGTTGTGTGCTAGTATTGGATACACTAAGTGTTGGGTCCGTAGCATAGGAAACAAAAAATTTCCTATGATGAGAACTACACGCCAAGATCTATCTACTAGGTACAGAGCAATGGGTGTACATACATCCATCGAGAACTTACCCTCGAAGACAACGAGTTTTGTTAACGAGTAGGAACTCGTGGTTGATGTAGTCGTACACTTGCTGATCTCAAGATCGTGTCGAAGTCCGAGCGCCGCAAATCAGCAGCACATCCGTCCTCGCACACACGTTCAAGCCACCGGACAACCTCCACCACCTTGCTCCAGCGATCCAGCGGAAGCAGCAACTCCTTCTAGACGAAATGCCACCGGGAACATGTATCTCGCTAATTCGAGACCATGGGGGAATAATTCTAGAGGGGGACAGAGATCCTTCACGAGGAGGTGTGAGGAAGAAGTTGGAAGAAGGGGGCCTTTTATAGGAGGAGGGGGGTGCCCCTCCCCATGGCCGGTGCCTCATGGGGGGGGTGACCCCTCACCTCCCCCATTCATGTGGTGGTAACCCCTCACCTCCCCCATTCATGTGGAGGTAACCCCTCCACATTAAAATGCCTCTTCACATTCCCTTTTAAAGTCCCCACTTTAAATGCATTAAAATTCTCTAAGTTTAATGCTCTCTCATTTAATAAAACTCTTTTATTAATTTTATTCAGAATTTTGTTAATTACTTTAATTAACAAACATTCACATATAACCCCTTGCAATATTTCAATATCACATGCAGAACCACTTTCTGCAATTTCACTCGAAACAATTCTGGTTTCTATCGAAACAATTCCTGCACTTTGCAATTCTTTCGTCTGAAACATATGTGCTCCAAAATGGTGTCCGTAACTCTTAATGTGTCACCCTACGGTTTGCGAATAATACAGACATGATTGAGACTCCTCTCAGATCAATAATCAGAAGTGGGACCTGGAGATCCATACTGACTCCTGCATATTCAACGATGACTTCTGTGATCGTGAGAACCTTTAACGCTAGTAATTTAATCCCTTTGTCTCATGATATAATACATGTCCGAGATTCGATCATCGGTATCCAAATACCTAGTTTGATCTCGTTATCGACATGCACTCTTTTCTTGTTCCTGTGATATAACATTCTAGTGATCACATCACTTGCTTGCAAGCTATCTTAATGTGATATCACCGAGAGGGCCCAGAGTATATCTATCCGTCACCGGGATTGAAAAATTCCACTCTTGATCCATGACCCTCAACATAACACCTTCGTAGTACTGAACCCATCTTTATAGTCACCCTATTATGGTGTGACGTTTGATGTTATCAAGATACTCTTCTGGTGTTAGCAATTAACATGATCTCATGGTCTAAGGATAAAGATTACTTCATATGATGTTATAGCAATATAAACATAATGACTTGATTGTAATGCTATACTTCGGATGAATGTTCTTCACATCATTTCACAAATGCTGTGACCTTGTTATTAACAACATCCAATGTCCATGATCAGGAAACCTTGATCATCTTGTTAATCAACAAGCTAGTCTATAAGAGAGGCATAACTAGGAACCCTTTTTGTTTATTAAACACACATGTATTGATGTTTCCGATCAATACAATTATAGCATGCAAAATAAAAATCTATCATATATAAGGAATACATAATAACAACTTTATTATTGCCTCTCAGGGCATATTTCCTTCAGTCTCCCACTTGTACTAGAGACAATCATCTAGTTCACATAGTGATAAATATAACACCCATGGAGTTTTGGTGTTGATCATGTTTTGCCCTAGGGAGAGCTTTAGTCAACGGATCTGCTACATTTAGGTCCGTGTGTACTTTACAAATCTTTATATCTCCATCCTTGACATGCTCGCGGATGGAGTGAAACCGGCGCTTAATATGCTTGTAATTCTTGTGAGACCTCGGTTCCTTGGTGTTGGCTATGGATCGATTGTTGTCACAATAGATCACCATTGGGTCCAATGCACTAGGAACCACACCTAGTTCCATAATGAACTCTTTCATCCAAACCGCTTCCTGTGCCGCTTCTGAAGCAACAACATATTATGCCTCCGTCGTTGATCCAGCCACCATAGGTTGTTTGGAACTCCTCCAACTAACTGCTGCTCCGTTCAAGAGAAATACGTATCCGGATTGAGACTTAAGAGTCATCCGGATCGGTGTCAAAGTTAGCATCGACATAACACTTAGCGACTAGCTCTTCTTCACCTCCATATATAAGAAACATATCCCTAGTTCTTCTCAAGTACTTAAGGATATTCTTGACCACTATCCAGTGTTCCGAACCTAGATCAGATTGGTACCTACTAGTCAAACTAATAGCATGTGCCACATCCGGTCTTGTACATAGCATGGCATACATTATAGAGCCTATGGCCGAGGCATAGGGGATCTTATCCATTATCTCTCTTTCTTCCGCCATAGCCGGACTTTGAGTCTTGCTCAATGTCTTGCCTTGCAACATAGGTAAGAACCCCTTCTTACTTCCGTCCATATTAAACTTCTTTAATATCTTATCAAGGTATGTACTCTGCAATATCCCAATTAGGCGCCTTGATCTATCTCTATAGATTTTAATGCCTAATATATATGACGCTTCACCAAGATCTTTCATCGAAAATTTGCTGTTTAGATAAGTTTTAGCACTGTTTAAAAGATCTATATCATTTCCAATCAATAATATGTCATCCACATATAATATCAGAAATGCCACATTGCTCCCACTCACTTTCTTGTAAATACAAGCCTCTTCATAAGTTTGGACAAATCCAAACTCTTTGATCACCTCATCAAAGCGGAGATTCCAACTCTGGGATGCTTGCTTCCGTCCATAGATGGATCGCTGAAGTTTGCATACCTTATTAGCATCCTTAGGATCGACAAAACCCTTAGTTTGTATCATATACAACTCTTCTTCAATATTACCATTGAGGAACGCAGTTTTGACATCCATCTGCCATATTTCATAATCGAAATATGCAGCAATTGCTAACATAATCCTAACCGACTTAAGCATCGCTACGGGAGAGAATGTCTCATTGTAGTCAACTCCTTGAATTTGTCGAAACCTCTTTGCGACAAGTCGAGCCTTATAGATGGTCACATTACCATCAGCATCAGTTTTTCTTTTGAAAATCCATTTATTCTCAACGGCCTTTCGATCGTGAGGTAAGTCCACCAAGGTCCAAACCTGGTTCTCGTACATGGATTCCATCTCGGATTTCATGGCTTCTAGCCATTTGTTGGAATCAGGGCTCATCATCGCTTCTTCATACGTTGCAGGGTCATATATTTCAGCAACCATGAAATTCACAACAGGATTACCGATTCAAGAGAGTCGCACGTGTCCGCTTGACCTGCGAGGTTCGAGTGTCCTCTTCGAGTTTCATGATCAATATCATTAGCTCTCTCTTCATTAGGTGAAGTCAACTCCGAAACAATTTCCGGTGCTGCGCTACTCGCCATTTCATGAAGAGAAGGTTCAATAACCTCTTTGAGTTCTACCTTCCGACTACTCACACCTTTCGCGAGAAACTCCTTCTCAAGAAAGGATCCATTCTTGGCAACAAAAACCTTGCCCTCGGATCTGTGATAGAAGGTATACCCAATCGTTTCCTTAGGGTATCCTATGAAGACGCATTTTTTCACTTTGGGTTCGAGTTTATCCGGCTGAAGTTTCTTCACATAAACATCACATCCCCAAACTTTAAGAAATGACAGCTTAGGTTTGTTTCCAAACCATAATTCATACGATGTCGTTTCAACGGATTTAGATGGTGCTCGATTTAAAGTGAATGCAGCTGTTTCTAGTGCATAACGCCAAAATGACAGTGGCAAGTCAGTCAGAGACATCATAGATCAAAACCATATCCAATAAAGTACGATTACGACGTTCCGACACACCATTACGTTGTGGTGTTCCGGCAGGCGTGAGTTGTGAAACTATTCCACATTCTTTCACGTGTGTGCTAAACTCGTAACTTAGATACTCACCTCCACTGGTCGCATCAGAAATTTGATATTTCTATTACGATGATTTTCCACTTCATTCTGAAATTCCTTGAACTTTTCAAAGGTTTCCGACTTGTGTTTCATCAAATAGATATACCCGTATCTACTTAAATCATCCGTGAAAGTAACAAAATAACGATATCCACCTCGCACCAACACACTCATTGGTCCACACACATCAGTATGTATGATTTCCAATAAATCTGTCGCCCATTCCATTGAACCGGAAAACAACGTTCTAGTCATCTTGCCCATAAGGCATGGCTCACATGTATCAAATGATTCAAAATCAAGTGATTCCAAAAGTCCATCAGAATGGAGTTTCTTCATGCGTCTAACGCCAATATGACCTAGACGGCAGTGCCACATATATGCAGATATATCATTACCAAGTTTAATCCTTTTAGCATCAACATTATGAATATGTGTAATACTACTATCGAGATCCAATAGAAATAAACCATTCAACACAGGTGCATGACCATAAAAGATATCATTCTTATAAATCAAACAACCATTGTTTTCAGATTTAAAGGAATAACCACTTTGCACCAAACACGATCCGGATACAATGTTCATGCTTAGTGTAGGCACCAAATAACAATTATTCAGGTTTATAACTAATCCCGATGGCATATGGAGAGGTAGCGTCCCGACGGCGATCACATCAACTCTTGATCCATTGCCGACCCGCATCCTGACCTCATCCCTTGCTAGTTGTCACTTGTTCCGCAGCCCCTGAACCGAGTTACATATATTAGCAACCGATCCCGTATCAAATACCCAAAGGTGCTATGAGTACTAGTCAAGTACACATCAATAACATGTATATCACATATACCTTTGTTTGCCTTGCCGGACTTCTTGTCCGCCAAATACTTGGGGCAATTGCGCTTCCAATGGCCAGTCCCCTTGCAATAGTAACACTCAGTGTCAGACTTAGGGCTAGCTCAAGGTTTCTTTTCAGGTGCAGCAACAGATTTGCCACCCTTCTTTCCCTTGTGCTTGCCTTTCTTGTCCTTCTTGAAACCGGTGGTCTTATTGATCATCAACACTTGATGTTCTTTCCTAATCTCCACTTCTGCAGTCTTAATCATTGACAAAAGCTCGGGAAGAGACTTCTTCATGCCCTGCATATTATAGTTCATCACGAAGCTCTTGTAGCTAGGTGGCAGAGATTGGAGAACATGATGTATGCCTAAGTCAATGGGAATCGTTATTCCCAAGGACAAAAGCTTATCGGCGTACCCAGAAATTTTGAGTACGTGCTCACTAACGGAGCTGTTCTCCTCCATCATGCAGCTAAAGAACTTTTCAGAAGCATTATAACTCTCTATGACGGCATGGGTATCGAAAATCATTTTCAATTCTCCCATGGTATCAAAGGCATTGCCATTTTCGAAAAGCTTTCGAAGTTCTGGCTCTAGCCCATACAGTATGCCGCAATGAACTAAGTTGTGGTCCTCCTGACGAGTCATATAGACATTCTTTTCCTCGTCAGGGGCATTAGGAGCTGGTGGGGGGCCTAGCGGCGCCTCTAGCACATATTGATTTTGTGCAGCAGTGAGGAGAATCCTCAAATTCATAGCCCAGTTGGTGAAGTTACTACCATTCGCAGCAAGTTTCTCTTTCTCCATGACCACATTGAAATTAAAAGCAGGTGGTGCCATCTACAACAGAATTTGTAAAGTTTATTTAGACTAAGTTTATGATAGAGTGAGTTCAACTAATCCAAATTACTAATGAACTCCCACTCAAAAACGACATCCCTCGTGTCCTTTTGGTGATTACATGAACCAAATCCACTACACCAAGTCCGATCATCACGTGAGTTGATGTAGCTTCAAAGGTGAGCATCTATATGGGCATCATATCAACTATATGACTCATGCTTAACCTTTCGGTCCGTGTTCCGAGGCCATGTCTGTACATGCTAGGCTCGCCAAGTAAGAACCTTAGTATTCACGTGTGTAAAACTGTCTTACACCCGTTCCTATGAAAGCGTAGATTCGAGTACACCCGATCATCACGTGATGTCTCGAAACACGATCCACAGAACGGTGCATACTTAAGGAAGAACACATTTTTATCTTGATATCTAAATGAGGGATCATCTTACAATGCTGCAAAAAGCGCCAAACTAGCAGTATAAGATGCTAACATCTAATGTGTAAAGTGAGATGATATGGTCCATGCATTTGATCTCTATCATTTGCATCGCTGTATGATCTCTATCATTCCTTTGTGTGTAAGGCCAAGGTCTATGGAACTTACACGTTGAGTGTGTTGTAAGAGTATCTATCATACATCTACTTACAACAATACCATATCAAGACACTAGCCCAACAACGATCGAAACTAGACGCCTCTAATTTATCAATTGCAAGTTTTATGTGGCTTATGGCTTTCGGAGATAGAACCGTTCTTACCTACGAACATGACCCACAACGAGGATAACCAAGTTATTAGCAACTCGTTGTAAATCAGATATTGACTATAGTAGGATAGACAGACACCCGCCAGCCACTTATGCAAAACTAGTTGCATGTCAGTCGTGGAACCGGTCTCATGTACGATGACATGTAAGGTTGGTCCGGGCCGCTTCATCCCACTATGCCACCAATATCCAAAATACATAGAAGATGCAATAACATGATCATCATCGCCCACATATAAACATATGTGTACTACCCGTGCAAAGCACCTACGCATAGATCATGCTCTGATACCACTGTTGGGTCCACAACATAGAAAACAAAAATTTTCTTACGATGAGAACTACACACAAAGATCTATCTACTAGGTACAGAGCAACGGGTGGACATACATCCATCGAGAACTTACCCTCGAAGACAACGAGTTTTGTTAACGAGTAGGAACTCGTGGTTGATGTAGTCGTACACTTGCCGATCTCAAGATCATGTGGAAGTCCGAGCGCCAAAAATCAGCAGCGCATCCGTCCTCGCACACACGTTCAAGCCACCGGACAACCTCCACCTCCTCGCTCTAGCGATCCAGCGGAAGCATCAACTCCTTCCTGACGAAATGCCACCGGGAACATGTATCTTGCTAATCCGAGACCATGGGGGAATAGTTCTAGAGGGGGAGAGAGATCCTTCACGAGGAGGTGTGAGGAAGGAGGAAGAGGGGGGCCTTTTATAGGAGGAGGGGGTTCCCCTCCCCATGGCAGCGCCTCACAGGGGTGACCCTCACCTCCCCCATTCATGTGGTGGTAACCCCTCCACATTAAAATTCCTCTTCACATTCCCTTTTAAAGTCCCCACTTTAAATGCATTAAAATTCTCTAAGTTTAATGCTCTCTCATTTAATAAAACTCTTTTATTAATTTTATTCAGAATTTTGTTAATTACTTTAATTAACAAACATTCAAATATAACCCCTTGCAATATTTCAATATCACATGCAGAACCACTTTCTGCAATTTCACCCGAAACAATTCCGGTTTCTATCGAAACAATTCCTGCGCTTTGCAATTCTTTCGTCTGAAACATATGTGCTACAAAATGGTGTTCGGTAACTCTTAAGTGTGTCACCCTACGGTTCGCGAATAATGCAGACATGATTGAGACTCCTCTCAGATCAATAATCAGAAGTAGGACCTGGAGATCCATACTGACTCCTGCATATTCAATGATGACTTCTGTGATCGTGAGAACCTTTAACGCTAGTAATTTAATCCCTTTGTCTCATGATATAATACATGTCTGAGATTCGATCATCGGTATCCAAATACCTAGTTTGATCTTATTACCGACATGCACTCTTTTCTCGTTCCCGTGATATAACATTCTAGTGATCACATCACTTGCTTGTAAGCTATCTTAATGTGATATCACCGAGAGGGCCTAGAGTATATCTATCCGTCATCGGGATTGACAAATTCCACTCTTGATCCATGAGCCTCAACATAACACCTTCGTAGTACTGAACCCATCTTTATAGTCACCCTGTTATGGTGTGACGTTTGATGTTATCAAGGTAGTCTTCAGGTGTTAGCAATTAACATGATCTCATGGTCTAAGGATAAAGATTACTTCGTATGATGTTATAGCAATATAAACATAATGACTTGATCGTAATGCTATACTTCGGATGAATGTTCATCACATCATTTCACAAATGCTGTGACCTTGTTATTAACAACATCCAATGTCCATGATCAGGAAACCTTGATCATCTTGTTAATCAACAAGCTAGTCTATAAGAGAGGCATAACTAGGAACCCTTTTTGTTTATTAAACACACATGTATTTATGTTTCCGATCAATACAATTATAGCATACAAAATAAACATCTATCATATATATAAGGAATACATAATAACAACTTTATTATTGCCTCTCAGGGCATATTTCCTTCACTAAGGATAACATGAAATAAGATGATCCTATTGAATACCAACCATAGCGTTCTTCCTTTAGTGTGCACCACCAAGAAAGTCCATCGTTATGAAGCAGACCATGAAGATCGGGTGCTAAACATATAAATGTTTGCATATGGTGGGTGCAAGCCATGTATGCACTACGAATACACTAGGGTTGAATTGGCGAGCCTAGCATGTACATACATGGACTCGGAACACAAGAAGACCAAAAGAGAGAGCACGAGTCACATGAATGATGTGATTGACGAAGTATAGTCTACCCTGGCAGCTGTATCAAAGGTTGTTATGATAGGGGATGATACAGTGTAAAGGGATCGTGTGATCGCCAAAACCGTCTTAGGGATAATAGCTTTAGTGGGATCTCAACTGCTAATTTTATTACAAAGTTAAACTCATATTATGAACTTAGTCTAAAAGTCCTTTGCAAATATCCTTATAGATCATGTCCGAATTCTTTGAATTCGGGTCCTTCCTACATGATGTGGAACTCAAAGTAGATGGGTCAAATTGCATAGACTAGTTTGAGCGCCTCCGGGATACCCTCAACATAAATGACCTACTCCATGTGATACAAGATCCATGATACCTTCGATCCGTATTATGGATGTAGTATAGCTTCTTTTTACCTAGTATGCCTAGGTTATCGAATCCTCGAGAAGCGAATGCGTAGTGAAGTTACTTTAACAGACCTTCGGGGTTTTTAGAATTCCTTTTGTGTTTTTACCGAATCAATAGCTTGCATATTTTCGTTGTTGTTGATGATGGAGAGAGAGAGGGCCTAGGGCGTTTGGTTTCACCTGTAGCTATGCAAAAGATCTAATGGAAATAAAAGATAGAAATAAAGTAAGAGTGCACTTGTTAGAGCAAGATAAATTATACATGGGTAGTGCATCCATAATTGCTATTTCCTCCACAACCACTTATAGCAATAACCTACTAGTCTCATGCATGGAAGAAAGAGAACTAATGATATGCATAGAGATGTCACCGTTAATCCCAAGCAAATCCCTTACATACAGTCGTACTACCCCTTCTGTCACTGGGGTTCCCAACCTGCAGATCAGTCACCACTCATACTCCCTATACTTGGCTCAACCCTCGGGGTCTTGGGTACCTGACAAGTCCTTGGATTGAGGCAAGAGAGGATACAATAATCATTGTGGGCTCCCCGGATTAACCATCCGAGAAATCCCTATTATGCATACATCCACGTTCCCATGATCAGTGAGCCGTGGAACATAACCGACAGGTATCATTACAACATCCGAAACATAACAAATTACAAGACTTACATAAATGCCTTTCTGGCTACAACCTCCTTAGCAGCGGAAAACCATCATGCGCAGAGCCCAATCATGCCTCAACCTACAGGCAACTGACTGGGAAGACGGCCTAGCTCGCTGAACGTCACCTGAATCTTCTGAGGTCGAATCTCTGAAAGTCTGGCCAAGTAAATAGCCAGGTACATAGCCGTGAGTACTCTTGAATGTACTCACAAACCACCAGGATAAATGAAATAAGGAAAATGCAAGTCTGGCTGTGGCGAGATAGCTTTATCTGGGGTTGTTTTTGAAAAGCCTAGACTACCACTTGTAGTTATGGCATCTCCATATCTTTGTTGAAAAAGAGTTTGAAAACATGCCTCTGTTTTATAAATCAAGACCTCTCCATATATTTGTTGAAAAAGAGTTTTGAAATCAGTTTTGGAGTAAAAACCCCTTTTAAACCTCTTCGACCACCTCGGGTCAAAACAAAGCTTTCGAACTCGGGTTCCCCCGAAACCTTCGTCCTCTTCATCCTTGTGTCCCACACAAGCACATATTGGGTACTCCTAGCCAACACCTTTACAAACGTCCTGGACCGTGGACACGGCTATTCGAATAGATTATACTCTGCAGAGTTTGCACACTTTCCCCACAAGAATCAATACATCCGCCGGGATACAACCATGGCCCACTACCACTGTAGATGGGGGTCCGGATAATCAAACCTAACCTTTCACTTGTCTACCCTAGCAAAGGCATGCTCTTCCTTTTGGGTTTGTTCTCCCCGGCAACGAGTATGTGGCTGCCAGCCATAGTCCTGCCTTCCGTACATGCGCATACCCAAGCCGCAACTTGGCATATACCTTAAATTTGGTGACTCCACTTCCTTCCGTACTCCAAGTCATACCATCCGCGGGAGACCCAATTGTTGCACCGGCCTCCTGCCAGTTCAGGCTCACTCTTGCCTAAGCAAGTGGCAGGCTTCAGATCCGTGATCTGGTGGCGCCTGCCCGGAATTCTAGGGATCTCTCCCTATAAGCATGGTAGAAGCTGCCTCGGCTAATGCGGACAAACTACGAGCTAAGCCCCAGCACCTGGGGTAATGTGGTTGCGCGGATAAAAATGTTCCGGTAAAGGCGTAGAACATCGCATCACCTTCTCATTTCTCATCATCACCATTTCTTTCGTTAAAACATCCGCTGGGAACGATGCCTCTTCCCAAGGGTTTTATAAAGCAGTTTGAAACCTTTATAGTGGGGGTAAATCCCAAAACAGTTTATTTTCTCAAAACCGGGGGTTTTCCAACGAGGTAGGATGCTAACCATCATACTCTAGATCTAAAGGGATAAAATGGTAGGTACATCGGGGTGGTGCCTCGAAGGACACGAAGTCATAACTTGGAGGAGCGAAGTTACTATCGCAGTATTTGTAAAACAAAACATGCAGGTAGATAATGCAATTTATAAAGAGGATATAAAACAGGTAAAAGAGAGTAGGACATATATCAGAGTTCAGGAATGGTGGCTTGCCTGTGATCAGAAATGGGTCCCTGGACTTCTTAGAAAACCAAGAATACCCAATAAGCAATTAATAAGAAATCCCTTCCTTCTTGTCGTCAAACACTCACACTATCGTCGTCATCGGGTGCACATACAAGCAGACAATACCACAATCAATACAAGGAAAACAAGCATCAAACCATATAACAAGCAACATACTGAATACTAATGAACTTGGTAGGTTTTGGAGAAGTTGGGTTCTATTGGTGGAATTTACTAGATTGCCATTGTAGTGTTTCTCTCTTGGAAGATAGGTGTCTAGGATAGATATCTTGAACTTAGATTGGGGTTCTGAGGTCTTTAGGATACCAATGTGTAAAAGTGATCTCCTCAGAGAGGTCTTGTCAAAAAAAAACCACACAAGTGGTTTCACTTGAATATCAATTTTCTAGATTTAATTATGATTTCTATAGTGGAATAAACTCTAGTTTAAGGAAATAATTCACCAGAAGAGTTCTGGAGCTCCATAAATTATTCCCTTGGGTGGTCAGGTATTGTTTGATGGACTGAACCATCTAGAGTTTGAATCAAGTCAAAAGATTTACCAGAATGCCCTCAAGAAATTCCCAAAAGCAGTTCTATATAGTTTTTCTCTTTTTCAGCAGATTAATTCTACGAAACCTATTGAGTTGGTTTTAAGGGAATGTGGTAGGCATTTAAAATACCTTTCTGTAGAAATTGGATTCACTCTCTTTGAAGTTGCCAAACTCCTGGAGTGATTTATTTAGTGAAAATACCCATTGCAGAAGTATTTAATTCACTAAACTTTAACAAGAGCTCAATAAATTCTGAGCTGCTAGTATTTGATAGATATTGATAATATGAGGTACTGGGAGGTGGAATTAGGTCAATAGCACACTTGGTTTAACCTAGAGAATTTATCCAAGGCAGAAAGTTGCAGTTTTTGTTATTTTTGTTAAAGGCATCCTTCTGTTCACCTTGGCATAGGACCTATGCTAGATTATAGGTATGTCAAATACCTCTCAGTAGGACTTTGGTTCATCTCAAATGGAGATCTAAAACTATCAGAGGAATTTATTTAGTGTGAAGTATACTTGTCAGCAGAATAATTACCAGTAATTTATGAAACTTATTTTGAACCTGGGGTTGCCTCTCCATGTTTGAGAAAACATCAGGGAACAACCAGAAATTTAGATCTTGGCAAGACAGGGTGGTTTCCATTTTTATTTGGATTTAATCCTAGCAGGAGCTTTTTTGGAATAATATATTAGCTAAAAGGAAAAAGAAAAAGGGTGCAGTGGGCCGGATCTGGGGAGACACTAGGCTACAGGGGATGATTCGGCCCACGGCACACTGGGCGACGCGCGGGAGCCGCGCGGTTCAAAACTTACTAGCGGGGCCCGGCAGTCAGCGGTGGAGGGCGCCGAAACGGTATCGGCCAGATCTGGCCGTTGGTTTAAGTGGGGATGGACGACCCACGTCCGTCGCCCTCCTCACGACGGCGCCAGCGAGCGGGAACCCTAGCAGGGGACGATGCTAGGCAGGGAGCTCACCTAAGGGCTCAGGGGAGATCGTGGAGGCGGCAGGGCGACGCGGTTGACGACGGCGAGCAGATCGGTGGGCGGCACGGCGGTGGAGGTCCACTAGAAGCAGCTCGCGCGATGGCGGCCAAGAGCGACCTCGTTGGAGCTCGCTGGCGAGGAAGGATGAGTTGGTCCTGGACAAAAAGAAGGGCATGGTTAGATAGAGGAGGAGGAGGGGAACACTGGAGCGGACATGCAGAGGAAATGGAGTAGGGAAGAAGGAGCCTTGCTCGATTTTTGTGAGGAGGCCGAGAGCTCCTCTTCTTCTTCTTTTGAGCAGCTCAGAGCAGGGGCGAGGTAGTGGAGCTAGGGGAGGATGAGTGGAGGTGAGAGGGAGGAAATGAGGGGCAGAGGGCTGGCTGGGGTGGCCTCTGGCCATATATACTAGGGAGGAGAGGTGGATGATGCAAATTACCCATTTAGACATGTTGGAGAGGGAAGGCTAGCCAGGGATTGGTCCAGGGGTTGCTGGGGAGGGGTATGCTGGTTATTTGGTGATGCTGGATCAGAGAGGGAGGGGGTGGCAGCTGTGGTGATTAATTAAAGTAGATCCTTGTAAGATTTGGGGGTTGTCTCTCTCTCTTTCTATTAGTACAAGGGAAAAATGGGCAATTCTAGGGTAGAGCTACAGTGGTGGTCGACCAGGGGAGTGTCCTGGTGCTAAGGAGAAGCATTGAGAAAGATTGAATGAGATTTGGAAGTCATTTGAGTAGTGGTTTGCTTAGTTGACAAATTTGATCAAATTGATGGTTGTGAAGGAAGTTCACAATCTTGCATTGGACAAGAGGAGGAAATGGTACTGGTAGATAGATGAGGTCAAGGTAGACTCCTAGGATTTAATTGAGATTTTTATGTGGGGTTTTAGTCCACTTAAATCCGTTTACTCAAAAAGGGCAGAAGTGGTTTCTAAAAGATCATTTGATAAGTTTCCACTGGACAAGGTTGGTTTTTTGATCTGAGAGGGTCCAAAATGTGGATACACACCTAGGGGAATTTTCCCAAGATTTATTGAGGCATAAAAGTGTTTAAAACAATTATTATTCCAATTCAGCCATTTTAGAAAATGGGCAAAAAGAAATAATAAAGCCTTTCAAAAATAATTATTTTTGGGATGCAAAGATAGGGTATGATATATGGAACTCACATGAGCCAAAAGTTGGAGAAGTGTTTTGGCAAAAACCAAACTTTCCTTTATGGAGGGAGTTTTGGAGATTTTGACTATTTAAGGAATTAAATAGTATTGGGGCCATAATAATGATGGATAATATTTGATAAATCTTGATGATCAAGTTAGGTGTTGTAGACAAGGTATAGCAAGCATTTGCAACCTTGGGGAATGGAATTACAACTTGAATAAGGTGGAAAACAAGGAGTTGGTGATCTAGGGTGGTGTTATTTTTATACCACCAAAACATGCTTGCATCATGGAGCTCAGAGCTCACCTTGGTGCAAGGGATAGATGGTCAGGTAGACCATGTCATATATATGATCATGGCAGGAGGAGTTTGAATTAATATCATATGGGGTGATCTAGAAGTGATGGCAAAGTTTGTTGAATTTAAGGCTGCCAGGCAAAATGAGCCATGATGCCTTATAAACCAAGTGGGTTTAAGCAGCACAGAGATCCACTTGGGGCAAGTGAAGTAGTTTTTGATAGACATCACTTATTATCTCACAACCATGCAGAAAGTTGGTCCATAGGAGGTTGTATGAGGGTGTGGGCTTCTACCAAAGTAGGCATGATGACTAGTTTTGCAGGAAATGTTATTTTCTTGTCTGTAAAACCATCAAGGGAAAGTGGGTTGGAGGAGGATCTAACCATAGGCAAATGTGGGCCTTGGTAGTCCTTAGGATGGTTAACAATATGGTTCAAGTTCATTTCCAAAAATGCACATGGTTTGAGAAAGAGGGGCATTCAAAAAGGTGATGTTGAAACTATTTCCAGACTTAGTCAATTTGGTAGTTTTGAGGATTTTGACTAGAGTATGAGAGGGAATGTTCTTGGAGGAGTTGCAAGGTATCAGAGCATCAACAAGTGGATGATGTTGAAGAGTATATTGAGTGGAAGGGTTCCAAGCTGAATATTGGTCTTCAAGGACTTGGAAACATCTAGAATGGAGATCCTCAGAATTGATCTGGTTAAGGGTTTTTAGATGATCACCTAGTGGCTAGGGATCACATCTGGGTTTGCATTCTTGCTTAGGGATTGATGATTTGGAAACAGTTTGATCCTAGTGATGAACCGCTAGAGTAACTCATACTACTTCCTAAGCAAACAAATCAAACAGCAGATCAAAACAACTCAACAGACAGCAGATCAAGGCAACTCATCTTATACTAAGCACAACCACTAATGAGGTTACCATCAAGTCTAGCTTGGGGCAAGGTTGGGGAATTTTGAAGAGGTTAAGTTTTGAGTAAGGTGAGAGTCCTTGGTATCTCTACCAAGAGTAGGATTCAAATATGTTTGGAAAGAGGGTTTTTAGGGAAACTGGAGATAAGATTAGTTGAGTGTTCTGTCTTGAAAACATAAGGAGATTGCATTATATCTCTCTCCATATTTTTGTCAATAGAAGCTACCAAAATAGTTTTGGTTACGTAGGCATCTTGGCTCATGTTTTGAAATGCCAGAACGTTTGAGAATATGTAAAATGAGCCAGGATAGTTTTGGTAAATAGCTTTTGTCAACTGAGGGTGAGGTAAGGAGTATCATAAGATACACTCTCATATGCCTAGGCATTATCAATAGCAAGCAAGCACTACACCAAAGAACAAGAAAAAGTTTTTGTTCCCCCTGATTTTTGCATTCTAGACAACAAATCAGGGTTGTTGAAATTGGGATGTTACAATCATCATGTCATACAAACTAATACACGATCCCATCTATGATAAATAATATGCACAATTGCTACATGGCTAGGCCGAAGCCCTTAGGCCAAGGAGAATTACTCACACATAGATATGAGATCAACAATCACAAACATTGTGATGAAAATCATAAGATTGATAGCAATAGTCTTACAATGTCGCCAATCGGAGAAGAGATCTACTATTACAAGTGGTGGAATATGGCTATGGAGATGGAGAAGGGTTTGGAGATCTGGAGGCAGCTGGTGATCTATGGTAGAGACTTTTTGGCATGGTCTGGCTTCTTCGGGTGTTTTTTCGTCGCTCGAGGCTTCTTTATATAGGGGTCCCTTCACGAAAGTTGTTCTGTTTGACCTAACAGTGGCGGCGCCAACTATACGACCAGAGCTATACGGCCGGAATTTTTGCTTCGGTCGTATAGTTGGTCGTTAGAGCGTCTGCCTCCGTTGTACAGCTCCTGGGGTTCTTCTTGTTGTTGTAAATCTCCTATCTTTGACTTTAATGTAGTGATTCCCTCCTTTAAACGACATTATCTGTGCAGCAAAAATATAAAAGAAAGGATTGCATACCCCTCTGAATATTAGTATTAGCGGCAGGGTTTAGAGAGATATTTCTTCAACAAAATGAGTAATATCCAGTTTAAATGTGGACGTAGATGGCTATATTTCAGAGCCATCAACCTACCCAAGCTTAAACTTGATCGTCTCGAGGAAAAAACCAAAATCAAAAAGGAACTCAACATTTAAACTGAAATAACGAGATGGTGATCTTACTCATGATTAGTAGTCTCATGTTTCCTCCACTTTATAAATCTGAAAAACTTCAGCATGGATAGAGTAATGGCAAGCATATCATATGGGTTTCATGCATCCTTATAGTACAGCAATATTATTGTAAGCATGGATGATTCAAATGAGTAAACTTTATTCCATGTCAAGTAATCAACTTATAGGCTTGCCTTTGAATGATAAAGTATAATCATCTAAATTAAGAGTGTGAGAGTTGTCATGAAAAGCATATACACTAGAGTATCTCAATTCTCCCACATCAATAAATCAACACTTTTCAAGCACTACTTTTGTATTCATTGACCTTCAAGAATTTCAGTTTTTTAAGTAATTGAGAGCATGCCAAAAAAATTTATTAGTTTATCGGGCTGTGATGGACACTCGTGCCATCACTAAGGTTTTGTTCCTTTTGCATAATGATTTCTCATAACATTCATAGGAGTGATTCCATCATGATTACAGCTACCCGGGAGTGCCAAGAATCTTATTACAATTGTTTAGCAATTTTTCTTGGCAAGACTTGGTTAATTACGAGAGCTGGAACAAAACATACCCAATTAAATACCCATGCACACGAAAATCTTACTACGATACAAAGACGCACTCCACCAATATAATATCTCAACATGTACTACTAACTAGCATGGGTTTCTCAAACTTGAAAAGTAGGGAGTCATAAGGCATACCTCTCATGTTTGGTTCCACTTCTACGTTCCTTTTTTATTTGTTTCTTGGAAACTCGAAGTCGACCACTCTCCTGCAAATATATGAAGACCTCGAGGCGGAGAGAAAAGAAAGAGGGAAAATAAGGAAAAATGGAGAAATCTTTTTGTGGTTTTTAAGAGAGGAACTTTAAAGAATAGAAAATTGGCGACAAAGCTCGGCTAGAAAATTTCGAAAGCAAATAGAAAGAACTAAAAATAATGTGTTGGGGAAACCAACACGAGTGCTTATAAACTCAAATAAAAACACAACCTCTAAATAAAAGCAAATAAAGCCAAATAAAGATACATGCGGAAACTTCCCCAAGCTTAGGCTTTTGCAAGCCCTTCAAATCTTTGTGGTGGCGGAAAAAGGTCATTACTCTAGTTTGCAAATTGAGTTGAGAGGTTACTTGTTGATTCTCGGAGGTTCAAAGAGAGGCTATGCATCCTCTCCACAGTTCCTCTAAGTCCTTGGAAATCGTGGTATGTAGCAAACCGAGTTTGTGGATGGTCCTCTTGATAAGGAACTTCTTGCTCCTCCTCTTGGTTCTCATCCTCCTCCGGAATCTCTTCCTCGGGTTGGTGTTGCTCAACCTGCGAATCATATAGCAAACGTCATTCATCGATAGAGAAAAGACCATTAGGGATAGGAGCGGGGTAGATACGCCCAGCTCCAACAATATGCAGGTAATAAGCACCACCTCTCCTAGTGAGCATTCCACAGGCTCTAAAAAGGGAGAAACCAACACGTGTCTCACCTAGTACGGGTTGCAACTCACCTAGATCAAGGTCTAGGGCAATGGCAAGAACGGTGATGACGCCTCCACCTACGATTGGCCCTTGGCTTTGGGAGGCTTGGGTCTCTAAGTAGCACACAAGGATGGCGCCCAAGTTGAGTGACAAGCCGCAGTTGATGTAAGCAGCCTTTGCAAGGACTAATATGTCCTCCCCATTGAGTCTCGTGAACTCATTACGTGCCAGCAAGGTGTTAGCAATAACATATAACAAATAGAGAATTACAGGCTGTTAAATATTCTTCCCCTTGTTCACTCTACTAGTGAAACTCATTCCATTATAGTATCGTTCGGGGGTAGGTTCTAAGCCAGTAAAGGTTGTGCGTAAAACATGGATATCATTGTTTGGCAAATTAAAACATGGGCACCATTCATCTAAATTTAAAGTGTACTTGTTGTTCATAAGTGGGAAAGAAATAGTATTCTCTCCTTGTCATTGTTTAACAGTGCTTTGCAACGAACTTAGGAATTCAATGGTTAAGCGGCGATAAGTAGGTACATCATTGTACACAAAGTTTTGCCGGCCAACTCTATTGCAAAGTAAATTAAATTCATTAGAAATACCGAGTTGGTTCAATATGATGGGGCAAGCCCACTTGGTGGCCTTCACTTCGTGGTTCTTGATCCTGTTGAAGCGATCACGATGGGCCTCATCCCTGAACCATATCCCCATGCGTTCCTGAGCGACAACCTAAGAAGTGCTAGTGGTGGCAGGAGCACGAGTTTGGCTCCTTGTGTTCATCATCTAAAAACATGAAGAAAGGCAAAAATAAAACTTTTGATCCAACAACAGTAAGTGCATCATATTCCTCATCATAGCACACTAAAGAATTCTCCTCAAAATAGTAATCTAGGCAAGAAAATCATGGCAATTGGTTCATAGTAGGCCTAACCCTAGATTGATAATGACAATAGATCGAAGATGAATTTGCAGAAAGTAATTTGAGGATCGGAGGAGAAACATACCGTGGATCACTCGTGTGGGAGGAAATCGAACGAAATTGAGCAGAGATGAAGATCTCTTGAGGTTTTGAGAGAGTTTGGAGGTAGAATAAAGAAAAAAGGATTGATGTTTTGGAGTTGGGAGTACCTTCCCGTGCATTTTTGTGGTCGGACACAACTATATGAGCGGAACTATACGGTCGGAACAATGTGTTCCGGCCGTATAGTTGGCCTTTTGTCAAATTTTAAGGTTTCCTCCTGGCGGCGCAGCTATACGGATGCAACTGTATGGGCGGAACAAAATGTTCTGGCCATATAGTTGGTCGTTAAACTATCTATCCCTGCAAAAGAAAATATAGAAATACATCGATATCTATACGGCCGGAATTTTTTTCCCGTCGTATAGTTGGTCGTTAAACTCTCAGTACATTAGATAAGAAATTGTACGGAGGCATTGATATCTATACGACCGGAGCTATACGGCCAGAATTTTTATTCCCGCCGTATAGTTGGTCGTTAAACTCTCAGTACATATTGCAGAAAATGTTTTGATGGCAAAGATATCTATACGGCCGGAATTTTTATTCCCACCATATAGTTGGTCGTTAAACTCTCTGTGTGCATCAAAAAAATTCTGTTTGTTCGAGAACTATTTCTTTTCCTGTAACTTAGTGATATACCTTATTTTTTACAGAAAATTTATAGTAAATATTGTCGACCAACAATAGCATGAATAAAGCAGAATTTCAAGTACTACCGAACTTCTTCTCCCCAAATGGAGTTTTCTAGCACTCTTTATTAATTGTAAACTTAAACTAAAACTAAAACTAAAACTTTACTCAAACCTTTATTTCACATGGGTTGCTTCCCATGGAGCGCTCTTTTATGTTCAATAGCTTGACCTTGATGATACTCAGTTGGGACAGGTGAGTGGAACACCCACTCCAAAGTAGTTGGCCTTCAAAGTGATGACCTCCTTTTCATCATGCTTGGCTTTCTTCTTCCTAGAGAAATGAATAACAAAAGGATCCTGTGAAGGCAATTGTAGCTTCACGTTCCCTTCATGTAGATTAATCAAAGCCTTAATAGTTCTTAAGAAAGGATGGCCTAATATAATAGGATCAGTAGCATCTTCAGGCATGTCAACAATAACAAAATCAATGAGAGCGGGACAGCCTTTAATGTATACTAAAGTGTTCTCCTTAATTCTTATAGCTTGTTTGTAGGTAGAATCTGCTAGATGCAATATTAACTCAGTAATTTCAAAGGAGCCTAGATTTAACTTATTAAAAAGACTCTTTAGAATTATTAAGACGCTTGAACCTAGATCACAAAGTCCAGCTATCTCATTGGTTCCATTTTTAATCTTAATAGAAGGCTCAAATATGTTATCTAGTTTAACAGGTAATTTTTCAGCAATTTGCTTATATTCTTCCTCAAGCTCACGTACCTTTATTGCTACTTGATTGACAAAGTGTTGGTACATAGCTTCCTCACTACCTTCACTTACCGGAATATTAATGTTGATCCTTTTTACGAGACCTTCAACGGTGTAACTTGGTGAAGGAGCATTACTATAGTCAAGTTCTTCAGACTCCTCCCTTTGGATCCTCATCATTTTGAGTTCTTCAACCAGATTGGGCTCAGACTTACCTAAAAATTTAGCTAGAATGAGAGTTTGACACTCGGTTATCTTACCTAGCCGTGCCTCAATGATCCTTGTTCTTTCTTGGAGGGCCTGCAAATCATTTCTCAAACTAACAGCTTGGTTAGATAATTTACCAAGCATGATATCATGGTTCTCCATAATTTTAACAAGAATATTATTTTGTTCATTTTGTGAATCTATGAAAGACTTAAGTGTTTCTTGGAGACTAACACTACTAGTTCCCATATTATTATTAGAGTTACCTATAGGACTAGCATAATGTTTCTGAAAGTTAGGATTGTAACTCTTCTTCCAGGCAGGGTTATAATCATTACGATCTATGAAGTCTATTTCTTCAATATTTGTTTCAGGGGTTGCTCTTACCTGAGTTTCCTTACCTTTTTGGCTAGTATGAGCTCATCCAACTTAGCATTGAGATCTTCGTTTTCTTGTGGTGAAATAGAGTTCACCTTCTTCGTGTTTGATCTTTCCACATGCCATTGGGCATGGTTGTCTTGCATATTGTCTAGCAGATGCTTTGCCTCGGTAATATGTTTACCCATGAATGTTCCTCCAGCTGCAGTATCAAGCATAGACTTAGACACAAGATTAAGAGCATTATAAAATAAATGGAGGATTAACCAATCTTCCATCCCATGACTAGGATAGTTTCTTAAGCATTCTTTAATCCTCTCCCATGCAAGCACTAGTGGCTCATGCTCTTCCTATCTAAAGCCAGTAATATTAGATTAGAGTTGCATAGTCTTTGTAGGTGGGAAAAATGTAGTCATAAATAAATAAGTACATCCCACCCATGATGTAATAGTATTTTTAGGCAAAGATAGCAACCATTCTTTTGCTCTCCCTCTTAGAGAGAAAGGAGATAAATGCAATTTGATCGCATCAGGTTCAACGTCTTTTATACGCATCATATCACATATTTTAGTGAAAGTATTCAAGTGCATACCTGCGTCTTCAACATCAGAGCCTCCAAATTGATTCTGTTGAACCAAACTTAAGTAGTGGGGATTAATTTCATAGTCATCAGCAACAATTGTTGGCTGAGTAATAGGAGTACACAAATAATCATTATTGGGAGTAGCAAACTCCCCAAGCTTATTTTCAACCATACTTCTTATGTTTTTGGGTTTTCTTAGACAAAGAATTATGATAGTAAAAGCAAGAATTTAAAGGCTAACTATTTTTTTGGTTTATCAAATAAAGACTTAAAGCAAACTAACAAAATTAAAAACAAGAATTGCAAGGTTCCTAATAACCTCACCAGGGTAGCTATTGCTTCCCCGACAACAGTGCCAGAAAGAGGGTTGATACCTTCGATCCGGATTACAGATGTAGTATAGCTTCTTTTCCCTAGTAGACCTAGGTTATTGAATCCTCGGGAAGCGAATGCGTAGTGAAGTTACTTTAATGGACCTTCGGGAGTTTTAGAATTCCTTTTGTGTTTTTGCCAGACCAATAGCTTGCGCCTTTTTGTTGTTGTTGATGATGGAGAGAGAGGGCCTAGGGCATTCGGTTTCACCTGTAGCTGTGCAAAACATTTGATGGAAATAAAAGATAGAAATAAAGTATGCGTGTACTTGTTAGAGCAAGATAAATCATATGTGCGCAGTGCATCCATAATTTCTATTGCCCCTGCAACCGCTTATAGCAATAACCTACTAGTCTCATCCATGGAAGAAAGAGAACTAATGATATGCATAGTGATGTCACCGTTAATCCCAAGCAAATCCCTCATATACAGCCGTACTACTCCTTCTATCACTAGGGTTCTCAACCTGCAGATCAGTCATCACTCATACTCCCTATACCTGGCTCAACCCTCGGGGTCTTGGGTACCTGACAAGTCCTTGGATTGAGGCAAGAGAGGATACAATAATCATCATGTCATACAAACTAATACACGTTCCCATCTATGATAAATAACATGCACAATTGCTACATGGCTAGGCCGAAGCCCTTAGCCCAAGGAGAATTACTCACACATAGAGATGAGATCAATAATCACAAACATTGTAATGAAAATCACAAGATTGATAGCAATAGTCTTACAATGTCGCCAATCGGAGAAGAGATATACTATTACAAGTGGTGGAATATGGCTATGGAGATGGAGAAGGGTTTGGAGATCTGGAGGCGGCTGGTGATCTGTGGCAGTGACTTTTTGGCAAGGTCTGGCTTCTTCGGGTGTTTTTCTCATCGCCTGAGGCTTCTTTATATAGGGGTCCCTTCACGAAAATTGTTCTGTTTGACCCAACGGTGGCGACGACAACTCTACGACCGGAGATATACAGCCAGAATTTTTGCTTCGGTCGTATAGTTAGTCGTTAAAGCGTTTGCCTCTGTTGTACGGTTCCTAGTTTCTTCTGGTTGTTGGAAATCTCGTATCTTTGACTTTAATGTAGTGATTCCCTCCTTTAAACTATATTATCTGCGTAGGAAAAATATAAAAGAAAGGATTGCATACCCCTCTGAATATTAGCATTAGTGGCAGGGTTTAGAGAGATATTTCATCAAGAATATGAGTAATATCCAGTTTAAATATGGAGATAGATGGCTATATTTTAGATCCATCAATCCACCAGGAGATCACCCCGATGGATCAGAAAGTGTACAAGAGAATAAGGATTATCAAGCTCGACGTGACCTTTCCATCCGTGTCTAGTACACCATGCTGAAATCAATGGAAAATGAGCCGAGGATGCGTTTCTTCAACACTGACTCATATTAGATGATTGGTGAATTCGACACGCTTTACGCCACAAGTTAGGCTCATGAAATATGACCTGATGCCCAAGTTTCTCTCACAAAAATTGAGAGAGGATGGTTTCTTGCAGAGTAACTTATCGGTCATGCACAAGCTGCATGAACGACTTGCAAGCGACGTGGACTACCAGATAACAGATGAACTTGCAATAATTGGGGTGTTGCACTCGCTTCCTGCTAGGTACAAGAATGTCGTCACTGACTACATCATCATAGGAGATCGAATTGTTTACCTTTCATGAGTTTTTGGCCAAGTTAAGAACTCTGGTGGTATCCATCGATGATGATTCCATGGATGAAGATGAAGGTATGTTTGATATACAAAGTTATAAATGTTTCATGCAAACACTTAGCACAGTTTACCAAGTATACTGGTACTTGTTCTGATTGTGAAAACATGATATTCTTAAGAGCTTGCTGCAGAGGTGAAAGTCACGTGTTGAAGACATTCAAGCTGTTGATGACTGATGAACATGCTCCCTCTGCATTTATCATTTAGACTGATAGATTTGAATAAAGTTTGTAATCATAGTGAGTGTGAAGACTTGATTATTATGTCTTGCTATTAGAAAGACGATTATTCAATAAGCTTGTAATAAGCCAGTTGTAACAATCTTATGAATAAAATATTTTATGGTCACATCTTAATTATGAATGGATTATTCTTATTATTAGTCTTGATGATAATAACTTAAAACATTTATAAATGAAATGCCAAAAGATAACCAAAGTTTAATGATAAACTCATTTATGAATAATTGTTTTGTTGAGAATCATATGATGATTGGAATTCAAAAAAATAGTTGCTATCATGATAAATCCAAGTAAATACAACATTTATGGGAAGAAACACGAACCAAGAGATGTTTGATATGTTTAAAGCAATTCAGAATGAAGTTGGATATTCAATTGTCTGGAATGCCAAAGTCTTGGAGATTTGATCGAAATGACTTAGTATTTGATTTAAATTTGTGGCATGAAGACTTGTGGAACTGTTTTCACAAATTATGAAGTTTGGATATATTAAAGTTGTTGATATATATATAGGACATCGTAATAGTACTGTATTCAATACACATGGTCTAGAACTGATCTCTTAAAAGGTTAGAGTATCTTTAGAGTTAGAATTAGAAATAGCAAACACTCATAGGGAACATCTGAAGATTCATGGAAACAATACCATAAAGGTTATGGCACGCTCGAGTTTCTAGAGATTTCAATAATGTCAAATTGTGGTGAATGAGAAGTTTTGTAGTGTATTCTTAGGAAACTATGAATACATCTTCCAAACTAAAGGCAACGCCTATGTTTCCCGGCATGGTACTTCATCAAGAAAGAGTTTTCTCACGAAGGACATTAGTAGGAAGAAGGTGAAAGTTCAAACAAGGTATTTGATCTTCCCTTCAATTATTAGAGTAACGCAACAGAATATGTTCCAGGAGCTAGACTCTATAAGTCAAGGAGAAACTAATGATAGAGATCATAATGTTTCAGGAAATAATTTTACTAAGGAAAGTAGGATTCAAGATATATTCTGCCATTAGCAAGATTATAGTGTTGATTCATTTGTCATGTTGATGCAACATGGCATACCTATGAACTACAAAACAAGCATGATGGACCCAAGTATGAGAAATGATTAGAAATCATAAAATCATGTATTTAAGTTACATTTGAGATTACAAAGTAATGTGTTACTTGATCTTATTGAGTAAAGGTTATTTACTTAATCTTCTAAATGACTACAAAGTCATAAGAAGAAATGAAACTTACAAGGAAGACTTTGAAGGATTGATTTTTCATAATCGTGTTTAACAAATTCAAGGTTTTGACTACATTAAGTAGCGATACCGAAGTCTATTGGATTTGCGAATACTCCAATCTAGTAATTGTAAGTAGGATTGTCGAAACTAAGTTGTAACAAGTACAATGGGCATGTTTCGTAAATCAGGTAATTGCTAAATATCTCATGGAGGGAATTCTTAGGTTGATAATGACCAAGGAATTTTGGAAGTTGCCAAAATGTTGAGAAATCCTGCATTTATATATAACCGAGTTGGAGCTAAGTGTTTTACCTTAATATATGTATGACGTATTTTGAGTGGGAGTTGAGAAGGAATCCTGACCTCATATATGGATGACAATTTGATTGGGAGTGCGTCAACAATCGTATATGTGATTATTCGATGAATGAAATTTTAACAAGACATTAAAACATTGGAAATATATTGAGATAGATTGATTCGGTAAATGAACATTATTGTCGAAATGTTTCGGGAAATAAATTCTGAAAGAGTTCAGAATGTTCTAGTTTGGATTTTGAAAGAGTTTAGCATAGGACAAGAAAGAAAACCGTGTCTTTCTTGTAAAACTAGATGAAACATTGATTTTGACTCGGTATAGACAATAATGGTTAAAAGGGAAGAAAATAGTTGTGCAACATCTGCTATGACTTGGTCATAGGTTATTCCGTAGAACTGTATTGTGTGCTCTATATAATGTGACCCATAGTCCGTAGTTAGAAAAGAACAAGTTCTTAGTTTTAAAGAACATGTGCTCAGAAGTAGATTATGAGTAAACGACTCGACCGGAGTTGAGTTAATTCTTGGAATATGTAAGAAGTAAGGTTGGACATAGAAGTTGCAATTGGATGCAATTTTAGTTAGGATCTACATAGGTATAGAAGTATATAGGTATTTCAGAAATGGCTGGTATAGTTTATATGGCTTAAAAAGAAGTTCGACTTCAACTGAGTGTGTTTTATGGTATATATGACAACAGTGAAAGTTCATTTTGACTAATAGGCCGTCATGGAAAATACTAGAAAACAAAGTCTCACTCTATCACCAAAACAAATACTTTGACACATTCACATTACGTGATAATGATGTGGATGTTGAGAACATTAATGATTTGCAAAGAACATAAGGATCTGGTAACACATGTTAGAAGGACATAAAGGGTTTATCCATGAGCATGCATAATCATGAAAACACTTATGATTTCATGATTAGTAACAAATAATAACTAGATTATTTGTACTCTAGTGCATGTGAGATACTGAAGGAGATATTTCCTAGAGGCAAATAATAAAAGGAGTTTATTATCATATCTCAATAAGTTCGTAATAGTTTAGTATCATGCTATAACCGTATCAAGCGGAAACATTGATACACATGCGATATTAAACAAACCTGAGTCCCTAGTAGCCTATATTTAACTAGTTCATTGGGCAACTGATGATCAAGGTTTCCTAATCATGGTGCATTTATGCCGACTAACAATAAAGTCATATCATTGGTGAATGATGTGATGGACATAGCCCAATATAAGTATTGTTATGAGATCAAAGTCACATGTTCATCGCTGCAATAGTTAGAAACGAAGTATCCTAATACTTTGACCGTGAGAGTATACTAATCACTATCACCCGAGGCTACTTTGACTGCATCAAACATCATGACCATAACTTGGTGATTTTAAATATGTATGTTGGGTATTCCAGAGGAATAGGTTGAGGACTATGCATCCAAACCGGGATTTGTTCTCCTGCGTGACAGGAAGATACACTAGGCCCACTCATCTAGATTACATCCATAAATGTTGTGCAACATGTTACTAGGTCACGGAGATGGAATATCACAGAATGAGTAAAACCGCACTTGTCGGTAATGATATTGAACAAGGTATGGGGATACCAATGATGAAATCTCGGACAAGTCATGTATCGAAGTAACAAAGGGATTTGGGTCAACGTTTATGGTTCAAATGACAACATGCATCATGGACTGCACAAGGGGATGTTCCCGAACCATAGGTGACGAGGGTTAAACTCATCAATGCCCATTGTTATGGACTTGGGTTTTGGAGAAGGAGGGAGCGCTGGAGGCATCAATCGGCTAGCAAACAAGCACACAGTGACGCAAGGTTTACCCAGGTCTAGGCCTTGTAGAGGACCCTACTCCTTCTTGTCTGCTCTTGGAATTATCGAGGGAGTCGAAAGTTACAGGGGTGCGCAGATGCAACCTAGCGAGGTTGTGGAAACTAGGGTTGTGATTGTCCTCCTCGCCACCCCCTCCTAGCATTTATATAGATAGGCTAGGTCTCAGGTAGCAACTCGAGTCGGTTACAAGTTTGGGTTCACCCGTTTAAAATTTCTATCTTTAGGCTTTGCCTTGTGTCGCAAGCAGTCGGAGTCTCCGTAGGGCACCCAAATCCTAGATTGGGCCCTGATAACACCGTGGCATTCTGCTAGATCAGGCCATATATACCAAACTTGAGTACCTGTAAGGTATGCCCACGTCAGTAGCCCCCGAGTGTCTAGTGGAATCGTAGATTCAAGTGGAGACTTTATGAAGTCTTTCGAGTGCGCATTTGAGCATGTTTTCGAGTGCTCTGCTTTGTGTCATAGGGATTGTTGATATACATGCCTGATTTATCCGATGTATCGGGATGAGTTAACTGCCTTAGGGCAAACAGCGCAATCTACTCAAACTCGAGTCCCCGGACTCGAATTCGGAAAAGTGCTGGTGTAATTCGACTCAGGTCGCGGAGGTGGTGTAATTCGACTCAGGTCGCGGAGGTCTTACAAGAGTTGAATTCCAGTTTGTAAGTGTGAGCACTCGACGCGTCCATCAAGGCTTATTCATCGTACTTGTAGGTATGGATATATTTTCTGGTAGTGTGCAGTAGATGCGTTGCCAGGCCTTATTCAGGTCTTATCTTCACGCTATAAGAGCGGCATCTGAATTTTTGCCATCGCGGAGATGATTTGGGTGACCCAGGAGATGTAGTCTCTTTGTAGGGAAAGATATGAGGCAGAGTTGCCATAGCATTCGAGTGTGGATGTTATCGACACACAGTGCAATGTATAAGAAAAATAATCATAGGGTGTGATGTCTATGCATGCTTCTATTCTTGTAGACAGTTTTGGACCTCGAAATGCAGAGGTTTGTAGAACATCAGCAAGTTTCCCTTAAGTGGATCACCCAAGGTTTATTGAACTCAGGGAGGAAGTGGTCAAAGGTATCCCTCTCAAGCAACCCTGCAATCAAGATACAAGAAGTCTCTTGTGTCCCCAACACACCCAATACACTTGTCAGGTGTATAGGTGCACTAGTTAGGTGAAGAGATAGTGAAATACAAGTAATATGGATGATTATAAGTGGTAATTTCAATCTGAAATAAGAATGACAGCAAGCAAACATGTAACCGAACTAATTGTAAACGGTGTTTCAATGCTTAGAAACCAAGCCTAGGGATCATACTTTCACTAGTGGACACTCTCATATAAATATCTTCTCTTTATGATGCTACCCTGAACTACTCTCCGGTTGGACGATGTAGGGCTATAACAGCACACCTTAAAGTTCGCATTCCCCATCTAGATAACCCCTCACTATCACCTTGAGCGCTAGATGGTTCCAACAAACACCACAATCTCATAGAGACATCCAACTCAAATTATACTCATGATAAGTATTTATATAACCTTAGCCAAAGTGCCACACGGTGTGTGATGACCCATAAGTATAGGGGGTGTATCGCAGTATTTTCGAGGGAAGTGAAACCCAATTTATTGATTCGACACAAGGGGTGACAAATAATATTTATAAGTCTTAACAACTGAGTTGTCAATTTAGCTGCACCTGGAAACAATCTTTCTCACAGCAGCTTGTTAGTAGCAACAATTTGGTAGTAGCAATAGTAAAGTAACATCAGTAGTAAAAGTAAAGACAATAGTAACAATTGCAGCAAATAGTAGAATTAAAGCGCGGTAGGCATAGGGATGGATGGTCGATGGAGAAGCGATGGTGATGATGATGGCGATAATCTCCTCCAATTCCCCGTCCCGGCAGAGTGCCAGAACGGAGTTTCTGGTTCCGAATCGCAAAATCTGGTGGTGGCGGCGCAACAGAACTCTTTCTAGAAAAACGTTGAACCCCCCTTGGTTTTTAGGTCAAGAGGCAACTTATAGGCGAAGAGGGAGGCCGAGGGGAAGCCGAGGTGGCCACCACCCCTGGCGGCTGCCTGCCCATGGCCAGGTGGTGTGGGCCCCTTGTGGCCCTACTCAGTCTCGTCTTCTGGCTCCGTGAGTCTTCTGGTGAAATAGGATTTTTGGCATATTTTCCGGGATGTTTCCTGATAGTTGATTTTCTGTACAAAAACTAGACACCAAGGTAATTCTGCTGAAAACAGCGTCAGTCCGTGTTAGTTGCATCCAATTCACATAAGTTTAGAGGAAAAACAATAGCAAAAGTGTTCGGGAAAGTCGATACGTTTTGGACGTATCAACTCCCCCAAGCTTAGCTTATTGCTTGTCCTCAAGCAATTCAGTTGAAAACTGAGTGCGATAAGAGAAACTTTCACAAACACATTTGCTTCATAAGATGTATATATTCTCAGCATATGATCAACTACTCAGGCAATTCATAATAAAGAGTATGCAACTAAGTTTACTTAATAGTTATTGCAAGCTATGAAGAGATTCCAACTCAAAAATAATAAGTAGCATGAAACATAAACATAAGCAACATTACAATGCTCATAACAAGGTATGATAGAGTGGTATCTCGCTTGCCTTTGATTGTAGAGCATAAGTGCCAAGGCACCTCTGAAATTCAAGTGAAGACTAGAAGTAAAGATGTCAAGGATACAAACATCAAAGTCATAACACAATTAATCAAGTTTTGAGACAAGCACATTACACTAAGAATGACAATTATGCTCTCAAGAAAGTGCTCATAGAATGTGTGGAGACTCAACAAGGAAATGAAAAGGTTTTGAAAAGTTTGAAAGGCTTCCAAATGCTGAAAGTATGGTACTCATTAGCTTTGAGATCTCATTTCCCCTATCATAAGCATCTTTAAATGGTTAAGGTGAAAGTGAGGTCCAATCTGAGTTATATGCTTGACAGACTATAAACTGTAAATCTTATGTCCCTTGAGTACGAGGGCTGCTCCTCATGCTACTCAACTTTAGTTACCGGTAAGTTCTTTTCATAGTAAATATGTGTGTATCATAGAGAACTGCCAACGGGGTACCCCTTGCCTGATGATACGGAAGAATCCCCATATCAAAATGACAAGGCAAGCAGACAATGAGTATCTCAGCAATCTCCTTATGTACCATGGGAAAATGGTGCTTTTTTCTCTCTTTCCTCTTTTCTCGTATCTCTTTTTTTTCTTTTTCTGAATAGCTATCTCTCTTTTTTTATAAGAAGAATGCTTCATAGATACTCATTATGGTTACGGTGCAGGTTTCCACCATGATTAGGCATGGATTAGACTGTCGGCCCAGGCATTTCTCTAACACACATACATAACTCCATGGACTTACAAGCTCCCCTTTTATTTCACACCGAAGACATCCATAAACAAAAGAGCATGATATCAACTGGGTATATATTTACAGGTGTTGAAAGCGTTCCTCGTGACAGCACGGTTCTGCTAATCCCCAGCCTATAATTTGCAAGCATATAACTTTCATGGACAGTCACAATGGTTCAGGTTTATTAAGTGCAAGGAATAAAGTGTGCCATAAAGTTCGTGAGAGCTTTACTAACTAAGTTTCTTATAACAAGCAAACATTTTATTCAGAAGAAAACAAGGCATATTGAATATGCATGGCAATAGCAAATGATGCTAATAGGTAGGTATGGTGGACACTTTTGGCAATATTTGTTTTGGGGAATGGGAAACACGAGTAGAGCTCATACTCAGTGCAGGTGAAGGCTAGCAATAGTAAGGGAGCGACAAACGAGAGAGCAATAACTGTCATAATCATGCTTGCAACAAAACAGGACTAATCATGGCATGAAAGTGATTCAAGACCCCTGAGGCAAAATAATTCATCGAGGCTTAACTGATTATTGTTTTAGTCATATGCATGCATGAGCATGTGCCAAGTCAATTCAAGTGAAACATTCAGAGGAGGATACCACAATGTCATACCAAGTTATGAATAGACCAATGCAAGAAAACATTCATAAGACAAGCTACAAACTATTAGCACGCTGGAGTTAATCATAAGAAAACAAGAACTACTAAGCATCCATAATAACATACACCCTACATGAACAGACTAAGCATGCCCACAATGATGAGTATATGTACAAAAATGAAAACAAATAGAGTTTGTTATAAGCCTCTTACCACACCTCAAGTTGTCATTAATCCTCATTATCGCCCTTCACTTGTGTGGCTTGAATAATAACATGAAACCAAATTCCACTTTGGACTGCTGAACCCTGCAACAAACTCACAAAACCAAAGAAGAACAACAAATATTTTTGGTGTTTTCGATTTTTAAAAGCAAGAATCAAAAAGGAAGGACAAGCAAAGCAAAATATTTTTGGGTTTTTTAACTAATTAAGACAAAGCAAAAAGGAAAAAGCAAACCAAGGAAAAAAGAAGAAGAAGCAAACAAAGAGAAACAACAGAAATATTTTTGGTATTTTTGTGTTTAGAAAGCAAAAACAAAGAGAGAACGAAAACTAAAAAGAGATCGAAACATGAATATACAAAGTACCGATGAAAAATGATATGGAGATGAGTGTGATGTCGGTGTACCTCCCGCCAAGATTAGGATTTTGGCCTAAGTGGGTATCAATCCCAAGCTGGCCAAGATGGAGCGCCTCCGTAGTACGGTGAGGAGGTACCCTCGTCCTGGTGCGAGCTCGAGGACGCCCCACCATAGTGCGCAGAGTAATCGTAGGAGGGCACATCCTCCTGGTCCTGCCTGTGAAAACCGAGCAAGCGGAGCTGCTCGTCCACCTCCTCCTTGGAGCGCGACCATGGCCTCCTGTGAACACTGAACAAAGTAGATTGCGGCAAAGGAATTTCCCTTTCATCCCCATCAGTAAACAACATCCTGTATACTAAACTGTCCATATCAGAGTCAGCAGTGACAAAGTGATGTGTTTTCATGGCAGCAAGATCAAGCCTTTGTGGTGCCAATATAGTATCATTAGGATCCATAGAAAGCTCCAACGCAGTAACCATACATGAAGCAATAATGCCCCCATAAATAGGTCCCCTAGCAGCTAGGCGGCGAGCAATGAGAGAGCCAAGATTGTACTGAGTATCATTATTAAGTGCAGCAGCGAGGACGGCTAAATGATAATTAGAGATATTACTTGTATTCTCCCTACCAAGAATGGTAGTAGCAAGATAATAGGCAAAGTATCTAAGAGCTGGGAGTTGAATGTTTCTTATCTTCCCGCGCTGAGCTACACGGTCATCGTCATTGGTCACGCTTCGATAGAGCTCCAGCAAATCAGCAGGTCGCCCTTGGATCTTCTTCACGGTCCCCGTCATGCCTATACCTATAATGCTGCAAAATCTTTCCAATGACATGGTAATAGGTAGATTATAAATTCTGAAAGAAACAGTTGACTGATAGGGGGTGTTAGTGAAAACGAAACTCTCAACGAAAGTTTTGGTGAGCACGGCATATTGCTCACTCTCATCTTCCATGTATGAGGTCAAACCGACCCTCTGAACCAATAGTAAGAAATCATTGAGGATCCCTGCAGTTTGCAAGAAGGTATAACAAGGAAAAGTAGATGGGTGAGCATCCCCCTCATCTCCTTCATTGCCAAAGCGTGGTGCAATGAGATCTTCATTGTATGAAGGCCTAAACTGAGAGGCTGATCTTGAGGGCCTTGACCTCCTAGGTGTGTCCCTCTCAAATATTTCTCCAAAGGTGTGGTTGTTCATCTTTGATATTCTGAAATTTAAACATCCATTAAACAGGTGATTTCAAAGTGAATATATAATGAAGGGCACTACTCATAGGGACTTGTAAGAGGCCTAAACATGCATCAAAACAATATCTCTAAGCATTGAACAAGCTTACAAGCTCTCATAACCTGTCACCTACAATAGGAAAATACTCAAGATATAAACCACTAAACACAAATCTACTTGGACAAGCGGAGCAGTCACATACCGGAGAACAAATGCTCCAAATTTCAGCAGCAAAGATGGGCTAAGCAAGGAGATCGAAAAAATGTGGGCAGGAATAGCAAGAACGCGATTTCGAGCAATGAACTGGTGTTTTCTCGGGAGAGAGAAGAAAGTGGGAACTGAGAGAGTGAGTGGAGGGCCAGGGGTGGCCCACACCATGGCCAGGCGCGCCCCTGGGCTGGCCGCGCCACCAGGTGGTGTGCCTTCCTGGTGGGCCCCCTGGTACTATCCAGACACTCCTCTGCCCCTTTTTATACGTAAAAATTTAATATGAATTTTCTGGAATTTTTTGAGACACTTTATTTTTGAGCAATTTTCAGGTATAGATGAATGATTTTCTGATAGAAAAAAGTTTCTGGAATGATGCAATGACAAAACAAAGCTACAACTTCAGAAGTTCTAAGACACTCTAATATGCAAGCAACTAACAACAGAAAAGTAAACTAAAAGAAAGCAAAAACTAGAAAAGATAAAATAAAAGTAAACAAAGATAATCATGGTGAAAACATTGTTTCGTTCATTAAAATCCCTTTGTTAACAAGGTTGGTCAGGTCTTGTTACCAAAACAATTTTATATGAAACAAAACTTTGTATTCCACTAATGATTATGTTACCTCAACCTTGATAGCAATGGTCCCAATCATAATAGTTTCATATTTTTCTCTTGGTATGGGACAATATATTTCTCCAACTTGTATGCCCTCAACATGTTCAATCGAATTTAAACCATAAGTCCTATCAATCTTATTGGGGAAATAGACAGTATGCTCCTTGTCATTAACATTGAAAGTCACCTTTCCATGATTACAATTAATAACAGCTCCTGCAGTATTAAGAAAAGGTCTCCCAAGAATAATAGACATATTATCATCTTCGGGCATTTCAAGCACAACAAAATCAGTTAATATCAAGAAATTATGAGCCACTTGAACAGGTACATCCTCACATATACCAACATGAATAGTAGTAGATTTATCAGCCATTTGCAAAGATATATCAGTTGGTAATAGTTTTTCTAGTTGAAGTCTCTTGTAGAGAGAAAAAGTCATAACACTAACTCCTGCTCCCAAATCACACAAAGCAGTTCTAACATAACTATTTTTAATAGAGCACGGGATAGTTGGAATCCCTGGGTCTCCAAGTTTCTTTGGAATTTACCATTGAAGGAATAATTAGCAAGCAAAGTAGAAATTCTTCATTAGGGATCTTCCTTTTATTCGAGACAATATCCTTCATATACTTTGAATAAGGAGGCAATTTAATAGCATCAGTCAAAGGAATTTGCAAGAATAAAGGTTTCATCCACTCACAAAACTTATTATAGTGTTCATCTTCCTTTGAGTTGTGTTTCTTATCAGGGAAAGGCATAGGTTTTTGGACCCAAGGTTCTCTTTCACTACCATGTTTCTTAGCAACAAAATCTTCTTTAGTGTATTTAGTATTCTTAGTGTGATTTTCAGGTTCTTCTTCAACTTTTTCTTTATCAGGAACATCATTTCTTCATTATGACTTTCAGTTTCAGCATCAGAGACAGATATACTATTAGGATCTTTAGCAGGTTCAGAGGGTTCTACAATAGTTTTATGTTTCTTGTTTCTTTTCTTTGGAGTAGTACCACTATTTTCAGCTTGTTGAGAATCCTGCTCAATTCTTTTAGGATGCCCCTCAAGATATAGAGGATCCTGGGTAGCATCACCACTTCTAGTTCTAATTTTATAAGCATGTTTTTCTTTAGCAGCATTAACTAGCAAGTTTTTTTGTACCTTAATAAGCTGATCAATTTGAGTTTAAACCATTTGAAAATGTTTAACAAGCATTTTAACATTATTAGAGGTTCTTTCCACAATATCTTTTAACTCAATAATAGCTCTAGAGTTTTCCATTAAAAGATTTTGCACCCTTTTATTAAAATTATCTTGCTTAACAATAAAAATATTGAATTCTTCTAAGCATTTATTAGGAGGTTTAGAGTAAGGGATATCACCTTCATCAAAATGTTGGAGAGAGTGTACCTCAATAGTGGATGAGTGGGGAATTGGCTTACATAATTCTTCTATAGGAGGTAAATTCTTGATGTCTGCAGCTTTAATTCCCTTCTCCTTAAGACATTTCTTAGCTTCCTTCATCACTTCATCATTTAGTTCAATAACTCCCCTCTTCTTTGATGTTGGAATAGGCACAGGAATAGTTGATTCAGGTATAGTTGTCTCAGGTAGAGCTGGTTCAGGAGGAGTCCAGTCTTCATAATTCTTGCTTATTTTAGCCATTAATTCCTCAGCTTCCTTGGGAGTCCTATTCCTGAAAACACAATCAGCACAACTATCCATGTATGTCCTAGATTCTTCAGTTAGTACATTATAAAATATATCAAGAAGCTCATTCTTAGGTAATGGACATCCAGCCTGTGCATGAATCAAAGCACAAAACCTTGCCCATGATTCAGGCAATATCTCTTTTTCTCCTTGATTAAAATCAAAAAGTTCCTGCAAAATAGCATGTCTAGCACTAGGAGGAAAATATTTCTGCACGAAAGTACTGATCAAGCAATCAGGGCTATCAATAGATCTAGGAGGTAAATTATTAAACCAAGTTTTAGCTTCTCCTTTCAGTGAAAAAGGGAAAATTTTAGCAACAAAGTAGGTGCGCATCTTAATATCATCAGAAAACAGGCCACTCATGGTAGAAAGCTCAGTCATATGTGCTACCACACTTTCATTCTTAGTCCCACAAAAAGGTTCTTTCTCAACAATAGCTCTGTAAAATAGATAAAGAGAGAAATCATAATCCTTATCTTTAATGTTTATGGGAGATGCAGCAAACTTAGCATTAGGAGACAATTTGGGTTTTATAGTACGCCTCTCAAGGAGACTCTTAATAGCACTCCTATCATGGGTGTTTTGACATTCTTTAATAAATTCATCGGTCATCTCAATATAACCGTCTTCAATATCATAGCTCTCTCTAGACTCGTGAACTGTGGTGTAGTAGTGTCTTCATTAGGAGTTTCAGTATTTCCAGCTATAGTTCTAGCAATCGTAGCATCTAGGAAAGGATCTAATGAACCACTCTTATCAAGCACAGTAGAAGCAGCATCATAAGTATCAGAAGTTTCAGATTCAGAAGTAGTAGTAGTGTGTGTAGCATGTGTATGTGGTGGTGTAAGGAGCTTATCATAACAGATGGTGAATCAAGAGCAACAGAGGTGTTCAGAACCATACCTCTTCTTGTAGTGGATGGTAAAATAGGGACCTTGCCATCACGAGACTTACCCATGATGAATGGAGGGAAGAGAATAGTAGTGATTCCAAGTGAACTTGATAAATAAAGCTATGCTCCCCGGCAACGGCGCTAGAAAATAGTCTTGATGACCCACAAGTATAGGGGGTGTATCGCAGTATTTTCGAGGGAAGTAAAACCCAATTTATTGATTCGACACAAGGGGAGCCAAAGAATATTTATAAGTCTTAACAACTGAGTTATCAATTCAGCTGCACCTGGAAACAATCTTGCTCACAGAAGTTTGTCAGTAGCAACGGTTTGGTAGTAGCAATAGTAAAGTAACATCAGTAGTAAAAGTAAAGACAATAGTAACAATTGCAGCAAACAGTAGGATTAAAGCACGATAGGCATAGGGATGGATGGTCGATGGAGAAGCGATGGTGATGATCATGGCGATAATCTCCTCCAATTCCCCGTCCCGGTAGAGTGCCAGAACGGAGTTTCTGGTTCCGAATCGTGAAATCTGGTGGTGGCGGCGCAACGGAACTCTTTCTGGAAAAAACAACGAACCCCCCTTGGTTTTTAGGTCAAGAGGCAACTTATAGGCAAAGAGGGAGGCCGAGGGGACAACCAAGGTGGCCACACCACCCCCAGGCGTGGCCTAGCCTGGCCCGCGCGGCCAGGTGGTGTGGGCCCCTCCTGGCCCTATTCCGTCTCGTCTTCTGGCTCTGTGAGTCTTCTGGTGAAATAGGATTTTTGGCATATTTTCCGGGATTTTTCCTGATAGTTGATTTTCTGCACAAAAACTAGACACCAAGGTAATTCTGCTAAAACCAGCATCAGTCTGTGTTAGTTACATCCAATTCACACAAGTTTAGAGGAAAAATAATAGCAAAAGTGTTCAGGAAAGTCGATACGTTTTGGACGTATCAGTTTGCACACTGTCAACTTCGCACATGTGGGGATAAACAGAGATTCATTAAAGCACTTGAGTAGCAGAATATATCTATAGATTACAAAGCTCATGATCTCATAAGATCACGCATAGAGAGAGAGATGAACACATAGTTACCGGTAGATCCCTTAGCCTCGAGAGAGAACTACTCCCTTCTCAACATGGGAGTTAGCAACGACGATGGAGATGGTGGGTGAGTCGATGGAGATGGCTCCGGGGAAACTTCCCTGTCCCGACAAGGTACCGGAACAGAGACTTCTGTCCCCCAAATCTCCTCTTCGGTGACGACAGCGCTGCGGAAATTTTTGTGGAATTCGGATCTAGTACCTAGCGAATTCGTCCCGGGGTACTTTTATAGGCGAAGAGGCAAGGTCGATGGGCGCCCGAGGGGCCCACACCACCCCCTGGCGCGGCCTGGGCTGGCCCGCGCCACCAGGTGGTGTGGCCACCTCGTGGCCCCTCTCCGTCTCGTCTTCTGGCTCCGTGAGTCTTCTGGTAAAATATTTACTTTGGCTTTTGTCCGGTCCAATTCTGAGACTATTTCTTTTCCAGCTTTTCTGAAACCAAAAATAGCAGAAAACAGGCAACTGGCACTGTGGCATCTTGATGATAGGTTAGTTCTAGAAAATGTATAAAAATACCTCAAAGTATGAACAAAACATAAGAAAGCAGATACTAAACAAGCATGGAACATCAAAAATTATAGATACGTTTACGACGTATCAACATCCCCAAGCTTAACTCCTGCTCGTCCTCGAGTAGGTAAGTGATAAAAAAGAATAATTTTTGAGGTTACATGCACCATCGAAATCTTGATTAAGGTATTTGTAAAACATTGATAACTGGGATCATAGTACTTTAACATAGCATGAACGATATAGTTCTAACTATAAGACATAACAACTATGTTGAAACATGAAAAGGTACAAACAAAAGATTCATGGATAACAATGCTTTGAAAGATGTTTGTTTGTTTCTCATATAGAAAACATAATAAAAGTGGTATTCAGCTTGTCCCTCATGGTATAGCAAAACATAAATGCATAGGACACCTTCAAAGTTCATAAGGGTGACTAGATACAAATTGTTTAAGAACAAGCAATATCAAAGTTATGAATCAATCAACAAGTTTTGGGACAATGCACATTAAACTAAGAATGACCACTATGCTCTCTCAATAGGTGCATAAAGATAGAAGATGGAGACTCAACATAAAAGTAAAAGAAAGGCCCTTCATATAACGAAGCAGGGATTCAAGTTTCATAAAGAGCTTCCAAAAATTATAGTACTTATTAGCTTTGAGCTCTCATTTCCCCTATCATAAGCATCTTTAGGTGATTAAAGTTAAAGTGAGCAAATATGAGGATATGCTTGACAAGTTATAAGCTAAAAATCTCATGCCCTTACTTACGAGTACCGAACCTCATGCTACTCAACTTTAGTCACAGGTAAGTTCTTGTTATTGTGAGTACATGTGTATCATAGAGAACCGCCAACGGGGTACCCCTTCCCCGATGATACATAAGCTTTCCCATATCAAAATGACAAGGCAAGTAGACAATGAGCATCTCAGCGAACCTTTTATTTCCTATTTGCATAGGCTCTTTTTTCTTTCCTATTTGCATAGTGTTTTTTTCTTTTTTTATTGAGGATGCTTCACAGATTGCTCACTATGGTTATGCTACAGGTTTCCCCATGATTAGGAATGGCTTAGACCAGCCCCCAGGCGGTTCTCTAACACATATACGAACTCCATGAGCCTTACAAGCTCCCCTTTCATTTTACACCGCCGGGATCCATAATCAAAAGAACATGATATCAACTAAATAAAGTGCAATGTTGAAAGCGTTCCCCATGGTAACATGGTTCTGCTAATTCACAACTTACAAAACGCAAGCATATACGCAACATAGATGGGGACAATGGATCAAGTTTATTAAGTGCAAGAAAGTAAAGTGTGCCATCAAGTTCGTGAGAGCTTTAATCACTAATTTTCACATAACAAGTTTAATTCGGAAGGTAGATAAAAACATGAATATACTTGGAATAGCAATAATGCTAATAGGTAGGTATGGTGGACTCTTTGGAATAACTTGGTTTTATTTGGAGTTGGATGCATGAGTGGAACTCATACTTGGTACATGTGGATTCTAGCAAAAGACTGGGAGCGACCAACTAAGAGAGCAATAATGGCCATAATCATGCAAAGCGAAAAACATTATTAATTATAGCATAAAGTGACATTACAAGTCGAGAACTAAATGATCATAGAGGCTATGGTGACTTGGTATAGTCTTAACATGGTGTGATCATGCGCAAAGTCAACCCAAATAAAGCATCAAAGGAGAATACGATAATATTATGTTTTTATATGCTAAAACAACACATGATTCTTTCAAGGCACATTAAGCAATCTCAATTGTTTGTAACAAGTCATGCTACATCAATAATCACTAAGCATAAAGTCACAGCAATATCAAACATGACATGATAAAGTCTAAGATAAAGTCAAAACAACCTCCCTTTTGTACCACTATAAGCATGACACTTCCTACTCTTTTCTAACACCGATCGAAAACTAAAGCTAAACGTAGTGCTAGCAAAGGAGAACACTCGCAGAACAATAAGAGTGAAAACTAGAGTGTTCTAGGCAATGAATAACGGGGTGTGTCTCTCTCTAAAAGAAGTGTGTTGGGATACAACCATCTTATTTAACCAAACCAAACAAAAGAAAACTAAAAACAAAGTGAAGACGCTCTAAGAACAACACAATTGTGCATGAAACAATAAAAATGAAGTGTTTGGAAGAAACCTGAGATTTTTATTGATGAAGAAGGGGATGCCTTGGGTATCCCCAAGTTTTGACGCTTGTACTTCTTGAATATTTCTTGGGGTGACACGGGTGGCATCCCCAAGCTTGAGCTTTTGTCCATACTTCATCTTATCACATTTTTTCTTCCCTACACTTTAAAATTTCCTTCATACAAAACTTCACACAATCTTCATTAGCAACATTAGTGTATTCAAGATAATAAGTATTGGGTTTCATTTCAACACAAGTAAAACTTCCATTAAAACACAAGCTACTGTATAAATTCCTTCTAAAATCTCAAGTGATCAAAGAGAACTCAAAGAGAAAAAGATTAAGAGGCAAATGCAAATAATGGCAGAAATCTATCAAAATAGACCAGTAGGTAAAAACCGATTTTTTTGAAGACCTTCTGTTGCTCAAATCGAAAAGTGATAAACTAACCAAAGTTAGATAATAACCTGGGTCAGAAGCACAAACAATTACAGCTCAATCTGATGTTGAGAGATTTTTCACGATTTTTTACAGTGGAGCACAAATCTGTTTCGGGACAGGAACTTTCCCAAGTCTTCTCTCTCATTAGAGGTTATTCTTGGCACAAAAACCACACAAAAGGATAAGGAGAGGTTATTACTGAAGCAATAACTTCCAAGACTCAACAAAACAAAAATAAACTGAAAGAAAAAATATATTGGGTTGTCTCCCAAAAAGCTCTTTCTTTATAGCCAATAAGATAGGCATGATAAATTTCGATGATGCCCACTTAAGAAATATGAATTGAAGTAAAAGAGAGCATCAAGAAGAAAATATGGGACAAATTTAAGTCTAACCCACTTCCTATGAAAAATAATCTTGTAAAGAAACAAGTCATGAAAGCACAAAGCAACAAGCATAGAAAAGCAAAACAAGTGCAACTTCAAAATTTTCAACATAAAGAGGGGAAACTTAATATTGTTGAGATACATAAAACCATGTTTACCTCTCTCATAATAACTTTCAGTAGCATCATGACTAAAATTAACAATATAACTATCACATAAAACATTCTTACCATGAGCCACATGCATAAAAGAATTAATACTCTCCACACAAACATAGTCATTCTTATTAATTGTAGTGGGCGCAAATTCAACAAAATAGCTACCATTATTTTTCTCATCACCATAATTATCAAATATAGGAGGAATATTGTAATCATAATTAATTTTCTCCTCAATAGTAGGTGGACTGAAAATATCATATTCATCATTGTAATCATCATATATCGGAGGTATATTATCATCAAAGTAAATTTTCTCCTCCGTGCTTGGCGGACTAAAAATATCATTTTCATAAAAACTAGCTCCCCCTAGCTTATACTTTTCCATAGCATTAGCAATAATGGTGTTCAAAGAATTCATACTAATAACATTGCTATTAGCACGCAAATAAAGTTCCATAGGTTTTTTAATTTTCTCTTCAAACACTTCATGTCCTAACTCCAGATAAATACTATAAAGCTCTCTAATTTTGTTGTTGTTTTCCATTAAGCCTAACTAGTGAAAATAAAAACAAGAAACAAAAAGATATAATTGCAGAATCTAAAGGAAATAACTTCGAGCACTCACACACCATCAACAATACTAGAAGATAGCTTAGTAGCCAAACGATGTGAGTACCTTTTACCTTACCTCCACGGCAACGACGCTAGAAAATAGCTTGATGTCTATGCACGCTTCTATTCTTGTAGACAGTGTTGGGCCTCCAAGTGTAGAGGTTTGTAGAATAGGAGCAAGTTTCCCTTAAGTGGATCACCCAAGGTTTATCGAACTCAGGGAGGAAGTGGTCAAAGGTATCCCTCTCAAGCAACCCTGTAATCAAGATACAAGAACTCTCTTGTGTCCCCAATACACTGGTCAGGTGTATAGGTGCACTAGTTTGGCGAGGAGATAGTGAAATACAAGTAATATGGATGATTATAAGTGGTAATTGCAATCTGAAATAAGAATGGAAGCAAACATGTAATAGAACTGATTGTAAACGGTGTTTCAATGCTTAGAAACAAGGCCTAGGGATCATACTTTCACTAGTGGAAACTCTCATATAAATATCTTCTCTTTATGATGCTAACCTGAACTACTCTCCGGTTGGACGATGTAGGGCTATAACATCACACCTTAAAGTTCGCATTCCCCATCTAGATAACCCCTCACTGTCACCTTGAGCGCTAGATGGTTCCAACAAACACCACAATATCATAGAGACATCCAACTCAAATTATACTCATGATAAGTATTTATATAACCTTAACCAAAGTGCCACACGGTGTGCACACTGTCAACTTCACACACGTGGGGGTAAGCAGAGATTCATTAAAGCACTTGAGTAGCAGAATAGATCTATAGATTACAAAGCTCATGATCTCATAAGATCACGCACATAGAGAGAGATGAACACATAGATACCGGTAGAGCCCTTAGCCTCGAGAGAGAACTACTCCCTCCTCAACATGGGAGTCAGCAACGACGATGGAGATGGTGGGTGAGTTGATGGAGATGGCTCCGGGGGCACTTCCCTGTCCCGACAGGGTGCCAGAACAGAGACTTCTGTCCTCTAAATCTCCTCTTCGGTGGCGGCGGCGCTGTGGAACTTTTTGTGGAATTCTGATCTAGTACCTAGGGTTTTCGTCCCGGGGTACTTTTATAGGTGAAGAGGCAAGGTCGGTGGGCGCCCGAGGGGCCCACACCACCCCCTGGTTCGGCCTGGGCTGGCCCGTGCCATCAGGTGGTGTGGCCACCTCGTGGCCCCTCTCCGTCTTGTCTTCTGGCTCCGTGAGTCTTCTGGTAAAATATTTAGTTTGGCTTTTGTCCGGTCCAATTCCGAGAATATTTCTTTTCCAGCTTTTCTGAAACCAAAAACAGCAGAAAACAGGCAACTAGCACTGTGGCATCTTGGTAATAGGTAAGCTCCAGAAAATGTATAAAAATACCTCAAAGTATGAACAAAACATAAGAAAGTAGATACTAAACAAGCATGGAACATAAAAAATTATAGATATGTTTATGATGTATCAGGGTGCGCGGCCAGCGCTCCCTATGGGAGTAGCCCCTGAGTGCATATTCGAGTCATAGACTCGAGTGTGGATTATAAATATCTTGCGACTACTGTCATCTTTTTGCTTGTTTCAGTCGAATGTGCTTTCAGCGCTCCCTATGGGAGTAACCCGGAGTCTACAATCAAATCTTTGATTCGAGTGAAGGGTTTTCGTGATGCTTGGATATCTGCATAAAATTATCCAGGTGCGCGGCCAGCGCTCCTATTAGGAGTAGCCCCCGAGTGCTTGGTTGAGTCGAAGACTCGAGTAAGGACTAAAGTAGTCAAAATATTCTCCTGCTGGAGTTGATGACATCAGTGCTGACGATGAGGTGACCTCAGTTGCCCGCGTGAGCGGCTTTGACAGGATGTGACGAGTAGTGGGTCCCACTTTCTGACTTGGACTTGACCGGGCATGCGTAATCTTCTGTTTTAACTACGTCTCCTCAATTTCTGCGTGTAATGGGAGTAGTGGGGGACAGTTCATGGTTTACCCTTGCCACGTGTCAATGTCGATGTACGCCACGCGTCTGGTAGGTTTTCTTCTGGCCGTTGGATGACATCTGCTAGGAGGTTAAGTAGGGACACACCGTGCGGTAATTTCCCCACATCTCTCTTCTTGCTTACGCTTCCTCTGCCATTGCTGTTCTTGCCTCTCCTTTGCACACATCTCCTTCATGGCACTGGACCAACTCCACGTCTTCCCCAGCTACTTCCTGCGCTCACATCACCAGCGCAAGATGGGCAAGAAGAAAAGAGGCACCACAGCTGGATCTGCGGCTACCATTGTCGCTGCCAAGAGGAAGGGAGGCACCGCCACCACGGGCAGCAGCACCGCCGGTGCTTGGAAGAAGAAGGGCACGGGGACTCGCATCACCAATGGTTCGTGGCGCCAGTCCATCATCAAGCCGTCAGAGCTGTTCACCCATCACCAGGATGGGGCGCTTTCCGCCGCCGAGGATGACTCGCGCGTTCCTGGTGACGAGGTAATCCCCAATCCTCCAGCGGGTTTTCGAGTGATGTTCCTTGTGTTCATCATTCACGGTCTTTCTCTTCCCCTGCATTCTTTTGTTAGGGGTCTCCTTTGCTTCTACGGGCTCCAGCTCCATCAGCTGACCCCCAATTCTATCCTCCACATTGCTTGCTTCATCACTCTTTGCGAGTGCTGGCTCGGAATCGAGCCGCATTTCGACCTCTTCAAGAAGCTCTTCAACCTTAAACGTCAATCGGCGTCGGGTTCTGTGATCTACGACGTAGGAGGCTGCGGTATCCACGTCGATTCCAACATCACCTACTTCTACATCAAGCTCACTGCGTCTGTCCAAGGTTGGCGGGAGTAGTGGTTCTACATCAGCGACTAGCAAGTCGATGGAGAGCACTACGGACTTGCACCCTTCGATCCGGTGGCGCCCTGCAAGCGGAGGAGGTCGTGGAAGAACGTTGTGATGCCCGCTAAAGTCGAAGAGACAAAGGCCCTCTATCAGCGTGTCTGCGATATCGAGAAGCGCATAGGAAAAGAAGTAGGTGGCGCAGAGCTTATCCGAACTTGGATGCGTCGCCATGTTCAGCCTCTGCAGGCCATGGCGCGCCCGATGTTTCGCTGGACCGGTGCTAGTGATGCCACTCGCATTTGTGCGGAGGGCATCTCTTCGAGTGAAGTAGACAGGAGGTTTCGACTGCTAACCAAGTACACCGCCAAGGAGGATCTCCCCGGTGACTCAGTCGAGCCTCCGTTCTGCGCCAGCAATCCTCCACCTGAGGTGGGTTTCTCTTTGTAGTTTCCTGTTTTTTCGATTTCTTGTAGGTGCTTTTGTATGCTGATGCTTTTTCTTTTGTTAGGACTGGATCGTGGCCGCCAACTTGCCTCCTCGACCTGAAGGAATTATTCCTCGCGAGGTAGTTGAAGAAGACGAGTCGGGCTCCATCGTCCCCATGGAGGAAGAAGAGGAAGCCCCCGAGTCCAGTGACCACGGGACTCGCAAGCGCTCCCGCAGTGAGGATTCGGATGCTTCCTCGCCGACAACGCCAGAGGGTCCTCCTACTGCTGCAGAGGAGCCAATCCCTGCCGTGCCTGTACGCTCCATGGCTCCTCCCGCATGGAAGAAGCCGCGGTTGCCAAAGGAGTCGTCGGATGAGTCCTTCGACCTTGACAAATTTGACTGGTGAGTTTTTTATATTTGCGAGTTTGTCTTGTTTTCCCTGAAGTTTTATCTTCTGAAGTGATACTGGTCGCGTTTGCAGTCAAACAGCGTCGTTGTCCTCTGATGACTGCCAATTTTTGAAAGAATCTGGAGTCACAGACTCCAAGAATAAGGAGGTGATAGCACGGTCTCCTTCTCCTCCAGTGGCGGCCCACTCCGGTGCCAATTCTTCGAGTTCCCCCCACACTGGGGGGCACCAGATGGTTGCACGGACGCCCACTCGACAGGAACCTTCGGAGTTCTGGGAGGAACATTTAAGTGTCTTTTCCTGCTGGCAGTCGAATTTTGAGCTTTTGCATTTTTGTCATCCTTGAAGCTTCGTTTCTTTTGGTGCAGTCTATCGTAAAGGATTACGCTCGCCTTGCAGAGCAGATCCTTGCCTTGGGTCGACAGCATGCCATGCTGGACAACCGCCACCGTGCAGTCGAAGATTTGTGCTAAACTTGTCTTTTTGCTTTGCTTTGTGTGGAGATTTATAAAATCAGGTGTTGTCGTGCTCTGCTCTTTGTAGGTGAGCATAATGAACTTCTCCGTCGCGTTGCTTCCCTTGAGAAGGGACTTGCCGCAGCGGAGAAGAAGCGCGATGAGGCAGTCGCTGCTCTGGAGGAGTCACATAAGCGTGAGGAAGACCTGCGCGCCTCTACTGCTGAGAGGGAGAAGTTGTTCGTAGAGCAGCTTTTCTTGATTGCAAAAGCACTCTCGGGTACTTGCACTACTTCACTTGCATTTTTCCCTATTTTGGTTTTCATGTCATTATGCTGATACTTTGTGATCTTCAGATGCCGCTGGCGTAAGCTTCGACGCCTAGGCTTTGCGCCGCGCAGATGCCTTGGCTAGCGTCGTGGCCGCAGTCGAGGACCACAGTGTCTCTCTCCAAGAGATGCTTGGGAAACCCAAGGGTGTGTTGAGCCACCTTCGAGAGGACCTGATCCCCAAGGCCAGCTTAATCGACAACCTTGATGACTTGGTGGAATCCTTTGCTGAAGGTATTCCCATGGACTTTAAGAATTCACAACGGTCTATCGGTGCCACCATGGCACTCGCGATGGCACAAGCACATGGCATGGAGCTGGACCCCAACGCAGTCTCGGAGGCGATGCCTGTCGATGCGGATGGTCAGCAGGTAGTATTTTCTCCCTTCGCCAGTAGTTGCGGTAAGTATGGGCACCAGCTCATTGATACAGTCGCAAAATGCTCCACGGAGCTGCGGCGAGCAAAGGCGGTGAAGACTGCGGCATCTGGGGCTACCACCGGAAAGTCTGTGGCGTCAGAGGCTGCCATGGTTTCGAGGAAGACCCCGAAGTCGAAGTCCAAGTCGAAGAAGCAAATCATTCCTTAGATGCTGTCTGTAATAATTTAGTTTCCTTTTGCTAAACTATGTTTCGTGGGGGTGCCCCTGTTGATACTTTGCTACATTTGAATGCACTCGCCATTTTTATCAATGTATCCTTGTTCCCTTATTTGCTTCTTGCTTAGCTGTAATAGGGTCCTTCAAGTGGTCCTCGTGACTCTCCTCCCACCGATGAAACCGCAGCGCAACCGCGTTCAAAGGTGGAGGAGATGTCGCTTCTCTCGCGACTGCACGACCGTACTAAGCAGTTGGAGCAGGAGTTGCCCATTATCCGCGGTAACACGGATGTGTGGAAGTCAAAGGCTGAGAAGGCCACCGCTCGCGAGGAGTATCTCCTAGATGAAGTTGCGCAGTTGAAAGAGCACTTTAAATGTTAGCTCTCTATCTTCTCATCCTTTCTTTTGCCATTCGCGGTGATGCCTTTTCTTATGCTTTTTGTCTTGCTTTTTGTAGTTTTTAGCGCTCGTCATCCGCAGGATGAGAAGGACCCGGTTTCCATTCGAATGAATGACTTAACCTAGGAGCAGCTACAGGCTAGTGGGTACTTCTGGGTGGACCAAGACCATGCAATCACATTGGCGACTTTGCAGGATCGCGCGTCGCGGGTGCCTCAATGTTTGAAGAAGGCGCAGTCTTGCCTGAAGTATATTTATCAGACGATGTTTCCACTAGACGTTGTGCCCTCAAGCTTGTTGGCTCTTATGGCAAAATTTCAAGATATAGGCGCGGTCCACGAGTGCGTGCGCCAACAGTTGGTTGCAGGTGCTAAGGCTGCACTGTCGCTGGTTCGACTGCATCGACCGTACATGGACGTCGCGTCTGTTGCCACTGGACCGCCGCCGCCACCAGAAGAGATGACTTGGAATATGGTACCACACTATCAGGCGGTTGACCAGCCGACGGAGGATATTGTCGACTTCTTTAAAGAGCAAACAAATGTTCTCCTTTTGCGGCAGTAGTGTAGTTTGTATCCTGCACATAGATGTATAAGTGTTGTAAAATTCATATGATTGTGGCAGGTGTGCTTGATACCCATTAATGTGTAAAGAGCTTGCTAGCTTGTATGTTTTTCGAGTGTGTGGTACTCTGGAGTTCCCTTTTGTTAGCCTGACATGCTTTTATCTCAGCACCATGCCAACCTGTCGGGTGCGTTGCAGCTGGGTTGGTGTTATCAAGGGTTCGATTGGTAGCGCAGCCCCCGAGTGATATAATTGCAAGAAAACAAAAGAAACATAGGGTTTGGGGCACTTAGCTTTATTTTTTCGTAGAATAGTATGAGGTATAATGTGTGGCTAAGTAGCCTGGCTAAATAGCCTTATTTGTAAAGTAAAACGTCTAAGGGTAGAAACGACGTAGCTGCACGACGTTCCAAGGATTGGAGTATGCGACTCCGCTTTCTAGGTCTTTAAGGCGGTAGACGCCACCTAGGATTACTTCGGTAATCACATAAGGTCCTTCCCAAGGGGACTCGAATTTGAGGTGCCCTTGCTGCTTCAGTCACAGGACCAGGTTTCCTTCGACGAAGGATCTGGGGCGTAGCCTTCTGCTATGTTAATTGCGGAGGTTCTGCTGGTAGATCATGGATCTCTCTGCTGCAATATCGCGTGCCTCATCGAGGAGGTCGACGGAGTCTTCGAGTGCGAGGGTTGATTCCTTCTCGCTGTATGCAACCACTCGCGAGGATTTGTAGTGCACTTCTGCGGGTAGTACTGCTTCGGCACCATGCACCATGAAGAATGGAGTGTAGCCTGTGACGCTGTTTGGAGTTGTGCGCAGGCTGCAAAGTACTGATTATAGCTCGTCTAGCTAGCAACCGACGACTTGTTCGAGTGGCAGGAGAAGCCTTTTCTTGATTCTGCCATAGACAAGGTCGTTCGCCTTTTCGACTTGACTGTTGGTCTGAGGGTGGGCCACCGAGGCATAGCTGATGTTTATTCCCAAGTTTTCACAGAATTCCTTGAACTCCTTGGAGGTGAAATTTGTCCCATTGTCCATGATGATGCTATGCGGCACCCCAAAGCGCAAGACAATGGACTCGAAGAATTTGACGACGATGGCCCCTGATTGGTTTGTCACCGGCATGGCCTCAATCCACTTGGTGAATTTGTCGACCATGACTAGGAGGTAGATGTATCCTCCTCATGAGGATCTTTGGAGCTTGCCGACCATGTCGAGTCCCCATTGCGCAAAAGGCCAAGCCATAGGTATTGGCCTGAGCTCCATGCCAGGTGCGTGCGGTTTGTCCGCGAACCGTTGGCAAGCGTTGCAACGCTGGACGATGTCCTTGGCATCGTGCATGGCCGTTGGCCAGTAGAATCCAGTTCGCAGAGCCTTGGCGACGAGGGCGCGACTACCGGCAAAGTGCCCGCAAGTGCCTTCGTGTATGTCGAGGAGGATGGCCCTTCCGTCCCCGTTGGAGACGCATCGTTGAAGGACTGCTGTGATGCTGCGCTTGTACAGTTCGTCATTGATGAGGACGAATGCCTTGGATCGTCGCGCTATGTGACGCGCATCAGTCGGGTCATCTGGCAGCCTCTTGCTGAGCAGGTATGTGATGTATGGCTATGTCCAGGGTGGCTCGATCATCATGATCTCCATGGGGCCTTTGAGTCCTGTGTCAGGCTCCATGTTGTCGATTGACATAGGCTCGCTCGGTGGCGTAGCCCCCGAGTCCTTTGTCGTACTAGCTCTAGGCTCTGTAGCCTTTTGCTTGATGGAGCGGTCGTAGATGCGCTCTAGAAATATGCCAGGTGGCACTTGGGCGCAGGTGGAACCAATGTTGGCGACTATGTCCGCCTCCTTGTTGCTTTCGTGGCCGACGTATCGCAGCTTGGAACCGTCGAAATCCCCTTCGAGTGTGTCGTAGAGGTCACGATAAGCGATCATGTTGTCACTCAGAGCGTCACACTCATTCATTGTTTTGTTGACCACTAATTTGGAGTCGCCATAGATGACGAGTCGCTTGGCGCTGCAGGCTTTTGCCATTCTCATCCCATGGATCAACACTTCATATTCGGCTTCATTGTTGGAGGCTGTGAACTGCATTCGCAGAACATACCTCATCTTGTCGCCTTGGGGAGATGTTAGTATGACACCTGTGCCAGCTCCTTCCTTGCGCTTGGATCCGTCGAAGTGCATTGTCCATAGGTAGGACATGTCTGGCTTGTCAGGGAGCTGGTTCTCCATCCAGTGCACGAGGAAGTCCGGGAGAACTTGCGATTTGATCACGTCACGCTTCTTGTACGTGATGTCTCGTGGAGACAGTTCTATGCCCCAGAGCGCGACTCGTCCGGTGGCGTCGGGGTTATTGAGTATGTGCCCGAGCGGGGCGTTGTTCACCACTATGATTGGGTGCTCCTAGAAGTAGTGGCGCAGTCGTCTGGCGGTCATGAAGACACCATAGGCCAGCTTCTGGTAGTGCGGGTATCACTGTTTTGTTGGTGTGAGCACCTCACTGAGGTAGTACACTGGGTGTTGTACCCCGTGGACTTTATTTTCTTCGGCTCGCTCCACCACGAGCACAGTGCCGACCACCTGGTTGGTGGCGGAGATATATAGCAGCAGTGGCTCCTTTTCGCGAGGCGTCACCAATACTGGCGAGGTGGATAGTAGACGCTTGAGGTCTTCGAATGCTTCTTGTGCTTCGTTTTTCCACTCGAACTTGTCAGCTTTACGGAGAAGTTGATAGAAAGACAATTCCTTTTTGCCCATTCGACTGATGAATCGACTAAGCGACACGATTCGCCCAGCCAGCTGCTGGACGCCTTTTACATTCTTCGGCTTTTCCATGGCCAGTATGGCCTTTATTTTATTTGGGTTTGCCTCGATCCCTCTTGCGGAGATGAGATACCCGAGTAGTTGCCCCGATGGTACACCAAAGGCGCATTTGTCCGGATTGAGCTTGATCCGGTAGCGGTCGAGGTTATCAAAGGTCTCGCAGAGATCGTTGAGTAACGCGGCTTCCTCTTTGGTTTTGACGACAATTTCGTCGACGTAGACTTGGATGTTGTGACCAAGTTGATTTTTGAGGCAGGCCTGCATGCACCGCTGACAGGTGGCTCCTGCGTTTTTTAGCCCGAAGGGCATCGTGTTGTAGCAGAACACACCAAAAGGTGTCATGAACGCCATTTTCTCTTGGTCTTCCTCCTTCATTCGAATCTGATTGTAGCCTGAGTAGGCGTCGAGGAAGTAGAGGCGCTCGCATCCCACAGTGGAGTCGATTATTTGATCGATCGGTCGCAACGGGAAGTGATCCTTCGGACAGTGCTTGGTTAAGGAGGTGAAGTCGATGCACATCCGCAGGATGTCCATGTCTTTTTAGGCACGAGCACCGGATTCGTGAGCCAGGTGCTTTCCTTGATCTCACGTATGAATTTTGCGTCGAGGTGTCTATTGATCTCCATACCGACTGCTTTTGCTCTTGGTTCAGACAGTCGCCGAATTGTTTGCTTGACTAGCCTTGCATCTGGATTCATGTTGAGTGAGTGCTCGGCGAATTCCCTAGGAACTCCTGGCATGTCCGCTGGACACCAGGCGAAGATTTCCGAGCGCTCACGGAGGAATTCGACGAGCGCGAGTTCCTATGCGGGACTCAAGTTGTTGGCGATGAGGGCTGTCTTGGTCAGGTCCGTTGGGTGGACCTAGACTTTCTTGGTGTGCACCGACATCTCGAAGGATTGGTCGGGTTAGCTTGGCTTGCTTAGGGGAGGCAGACTGTTGTCTATCAACTCCTTCAACCTTGCGAGTTCCTCTTGCATGCCGAAGGACTGGGAGATTTTGTTGAATTCCCTATCGCAGCTATCAGACCTCTCAAAGCTTCCGTTGATCGTGATGACGCTGTTTGGGCCCGGCATCTTCATCTACAGGTAGGCGTAATGTGGTACCGCCATGAACCTTGCGAACGCGACACGTCCGAGGATGCAGTGGTACTATGAAGGCCAGTCGACAACTTCAAAGTCGATGTGTTCTTGCCGAAAGTTCTACAGCATGCCAAAGATGACGTTGAGGTTGATCTTGCCCAGGGGGTACACACCTTTCCCTGGAACGATGCCGTGGAACGTCGTGCCTGAAACGTCCGGACATGTCAGAGGGATCCACATTGCTCGCAAAGTACTTGCGAACATGAGGTTGATGCCGCTTCCACCATCCATGAAGATGCGACTCATCTCGAATCCTCTGATCTGTGCCTCGAGCACCAGGGGACAGTGGCCCGGGCAAGGTTCTTGACGCGGGTCGTCGCTCTTGTCAAAGGTGATGCAGGACTCACTGCCACTGAGGTACTCAGTGGTGGAGGGCGGAGAATTCATCGCCAGATTGACTTGGCGAGTTATCGATTTCTGCACTCAATTTGAGGGGCGACCCTTCTGGATCATTCCCATATTCCCCAGTGGTCAGGGTATGGTTCGTCTCCACGATTCTAGACTGGTGCAGCCGCAGGAGGTATCGGGCCTGGCGGTGGAGGAGGAACTCCATGTGCCACATCGCCTGGGCAGCTCCGTAGCCTTGGTTAATCACGTCACGATTCATCTGGGCCAGGCCCTTGTGGAGCTTGAGGAATTCGCGGCAGTCCTTTAGGAGGTGGCTGGACTTTTTCTTGCCGTCGTGTTTGTCGATGTAGAAGTGCATGTTGCATGGTCCGGACAGTTTGTCCTGGATGGATGTTGCGGGTGCCTCATCGCGAGTGCGGTGCTACCACACTTGCGTGGTTTTCCCGCTGTCATGGTATCCACCGCTGCGGTATCCACTGTTGCGGTTGTCGTCGCGTTTGTCGGTGTAGCCGGCTGCGACCATGTCGACCTCTTCGCGGTCCTCATAACCGCGCATACAACGTTTCCCTCGGCGGTCGCGTCTACGCCCGAGGTCATCGTCATCGTTGGAGTAGGCACGGTTTTTCACCGAGTCCTCTCCGTCGGCCCAACTATTCACGATCTCCATCAGGTGGTCGATCATCTTGGGCTTTGAGCGGCCCAGCTCCTCCCTGAGCTCTCTGCGGCGCAAGCCGCTGTTGAACGTGTCGATTGCGTGATCCTCGGAGATGTCTTCTGCGTAATTCTTGATGATAGACCATCTCTGGATGTATGAGCGTAGCGACTCGCCAGACCTTTGGTGGCAGCCTCTTAACTCTTCGATTGATGCGGGCCCTTTGTAAGTGCCCTTAAAGTTTCACACGAAGCTATAGACCAGCTCTTCCCAGCTGCGAATGGATCCACGTGGGAGGTTGTTAAGCCACGCTCGAGCGGCACTTTGCAGCTGTAGCTGGAGGCATTGCATCGCCGTACTCGAGCTTCTGCCATGTAGCCTGCCGGAGGAGATGTGACCTTCTAGCCAGATTTTCGGGTCTTGTAGGCTGTTGAATTTCTTGTTCTCTGATGGGAGTTTGAACCCTTTGGGCAATCGCTTTTGCCTGATGGCTCTGCTGAAGCATCTGGCGCCGCAAAGCTCTATTTCGTCGTCTTCTGAATCAGTCGAACGAGCGTGCCTTGCGTGCATCTTGTCTACCTTGCGTTGTGTGATGTCATCACGCGCGTCGTAGTCATGGTCGTGTCGCCATGAGCGGCAACGTCGAGACAGGTCATGGCTATCATCGCTGGACGAGGGCGAGGAGTAGCTTTTGGCCAGAGCTTTTCTCTTTTTCGAGGGCAGCTTCGACTAGCCCCAAGCCTACGATCATAGATCGGTGCATGGTCGCTCGTGGATCCCCAACCGGAGGCTGGTTGTTGAGGAGGTACATGGTGGCTGCAGTCACTGCTGCCTGCGGCATCTTCAGGAGCACGTTGCCCCGCATATCCACCGTCATGTCCGAGAAGTTGAGGACTCGTGCGGCCTCTTCTCGCTCCTTGTCGGTGAGGTGAGCCAGTCGAGAGCGCCTTTTGGCGGCCACATGGTCATTGCCCTTGGAGGAGTATCCTCCCATGGAAGAGAGCTGAGCCCGTCGAAGACTTGACTCATCCACCGCCCTTCTACGTGCGTCGAGTTGTGCGATCACTTGCTGTTGGCGCTTGTATTCTTCTTTGAGCAGCCAATGGTAACCCATCATCATGTCTTGTGATGAGTCTGGGGGCAGAGGGTTACCTCGCAGAGCTTCTCGACAGCGAGCCCACTCATTGTCATTGAGGTGGATCTACACGCGCTCCCCGGTATTCTCATTCACCATGAGGTGTGGTTCTCCTCCCGTCTCGTTGTTGGTGGGTGCGCTGTTGGTGGGACGATCGTTCGCGACTGGGACGCCGCCGTTGGTCGGACTAGTGCTTGCGTTTTTGCGACTGCTCTGGTGTCACCTGCGTTGATGACAGCGCACAAGTAGTGATTGGGGAAGCTGTTGCTTCCGCAGCTTTCAGATCCAGAGCCGTAGGCTCCGTCTTTAGTGGCTAGATCGCCTAGATCGGATCCACAACTGTTGTCGCTGATCGCGTTCACGACTGTTGTCGGGGCGTCGAGTTCGCTCATGGTGCCGATCGGCGGTGGAAACCATGATGCTAGAGCAATCGCGGGAACCGTGGGCTGGTCAGGGAGGCGGAGCGTGCCCAGTTGACCAACTTGGAAGCGTAGGCTCCCGATCGCCAGGCCGATCCCTTCGCCCACGGACTCAAAAGCTGGGCGAGTGGCCGGCGTATGGACGGTGAAGTCGAAGGCACCGAAGAGGAGGCGAGTCTCTACTGTTGCAGAGTTATAGATCGCGGTTGACGGGGCCAAAGAAGCCGCGACATTAGCACTTCCAGTTTCCCACAGACGGCGCCAATTGACGAGGGTTAAACTCATCAATGCCCATTGTTATGGACTTGGGTTTTGGAGAAGGAGGGAGCGATGGAGGCATCAATCGACTAGCAAACAAGTACACAAGGACGCAAAGTTTACCCAGGTTCAGGCCTCGTAGAGGACCCTACTCCTACTTGTCTGCTCTTGGAATTATCGAGGGAGTCGAAAGTTACAGGGGTGTGCAGATGCAATCTGGCGAGGTTGTGGAAACTAGGGTTGTGATTGTCCTCCTCCCCGCCCCTCCTAGCCTTTATATAGATAGTCTAGATCTCAGGTAGCAAGTCGAGTCGGTTACAAGTTAGGGTTCGCCCATTTAAACTTTCTATCTTTAGGCTTTGCCTTGTGCCGCAAGCAGTCGGAGCCTCCGTAGGCCACCCAAATCCTGGATTGGGCCTTGATAACGCCGTGGGCTTCTTCCAGATCAGGCCGTATATACCAAACTCGAGTACCTGTAAGGTATGCCCACGTCAGTAGGGGTAACACACTTAAGGGTACAATAATAATTATAGATTGGTTGAACGGAATCAACGAAGTATGAAATATAAAGAGTAATGGAATCGTTCTAAAGTGAATTCCCCAGAATATTTCCGAAAAGGATCCAAAGTTGGTCGGAAGAAGAAAAAGGCGAAAAGGTGTTTTTAGGTTAATAGAGATTTATAATATGCATTTATATATGTTAATTGTGAAATTAATATATATTAAATAAATATTTTAAATTAATATTAAAGGAGAAACTTCCTCTATTGGGCAGAATCCCCGGAGGGAAACAATCCAGAGGGAAGCCACCCTGGAGGGCAGCAAACAGCTGTAGCGCTGCTAGGCCACAGTGGCCAGCAGGCCCACAAGGGTAGGCGGGCGAGCGACGCTGGCTAGCATGCGCATGGTGCGCAGCATGGGGTGTAGGCAGGCCGACCCAAGGCGGGCAGGACGCAGGAGGGTGGCAACGGGGCTGCTGGGCCGCTATGGTGTGGCCCACGCGGCCAAGCCATAGCTTCCACGCATGCCGATGGGCCGTGGGTACTAGGCTGGCACAGGAGCCCATCCAGATGGAGTTTACAGCCTAGTCGGCTGCTCCTCCTCCTCTTCTTTTTCCATTTTTCCTTTAGTCCCATCTTGGGACTTTAGAAGAAGGGGTCCTCCCGTTTCGCCTATATATAGGGGTCTATATTTCTTTAGAGGATTTCTCTCCCCCCTTCTCTCTCTCGTTGCTTTTGTAGTGGCACGGTCCCTAGAAGGACTGTACACGCAAGAGATAACTTCGCTGTGGCACTCGGAGGAGCTGCAGGGATTCCAGCCAGAGATATACTTCTGCACTCCCGGCAGGGATCAGGGAATCGGAAGTCGTCATCGTACACCGCATATGTGCGAAACCTCGGAGGTGCTGCCATTAGTGGCACCTGGGTTGTCGTGCAAGTACCATGACAAAGGGTGACTTGTGAGGAGCTTAGCGACCTTGAGGTCGGCTACGTTATCGACCACCTCATCCACGTTCCTCTCAGAATGTCAAACACACTCGGCCTACAAGGGTATGTTACTGAAATCTTCTCCGTTACAGTTTTACTCATGGATAGATCCTGGCTAGGTGCGTTATGTCGTAGGAATTTTTTTTGTTTTCTGCCATGGAGCCCCTTCAAGATGCACCACTGGAACGGAATCTAGATGGGAAAACTTTATTCCTTCTTCATAGAGCTGCCGCCAGGCATTCCTTAGTAGGACCCTGACCAAATTGAAAAGAAATCAAGTAACCGAGCCTTCCCGTCGACAACAACCGGGATCCACCGTGCCTTTGTAAATCCGATTCATTGGTCCGTAGTACATTAAACTTACCGGGGAGGAAGATTAAGAGTATGAAATACAGAAATATGAAAGCCAATGAACGGCCAGACTAAAAACCATGTCAATGTACCATGCGTATATGTCACCAAAGGCATGCAGCCTGTAACGTGGCCAACTTAACACGAAAACTTCAAACGCTGAACCCACAACCGATAAGTTGCAATAACTTTGAGCTGTCATCTCATCTATTGGGTGAAAAACAAACCATCCGTATTGTCATGGCTGTTCTTCAGATAAACATCTAGAAATCGATTAACCCGTTCATTTTTGTGAACAGGGGCCAGTCGAGAGCGTCATTCATATTTAGAGATGGAGTAACAATTTACAAAAAGGTCCTAAGTAAATAGAAAATTACAACCTGACCCTTACAATTTGCTCATGGGACCTTAGAACAACAACCGATCCTGCTCCTTCTCCATCGTAGTCGGGATCGACGTAGTCAACCTCCACTTTGCCAGGGACACAACCACTTGGGAAGAGGAGACGGGAGCATACTACGCCGATACCAAAGGCCAGACCTCCGCAATGGCATGAACGGCTGGAGGTTGTTGAAGACCTGAAGATGACGACCGGAAGGAACCGTCACTGACGCTTGAGGCTGGAGGGGCTGCCTTTCGGCCATGAAGTACGACGACAGAGGCGCCATGGTGAACCTCCAAAGAGAGGCACGCATGTTCCCCTACTGCAGATGTCGACAACCACCAACTAAATTCGCCGATCCCCTCCATCCTCATCACCAAAACAAGCAAGAGAGGAGTACCCGTAGCTACAATCATAGCCGCCAGATCTACGAAGAGCCACCTTATTTATGGATATTTTTGCTGCACTCCGCCGCATCACATATGGCTCCGCTCACCGGAGTGTTGTGAAGCAAAGGAAAATTACAAGACATCGCTAGATCCAGCCGTAGGTATCCGACACCTCACTCCCATCATAGGCGCCATACTACTAACTACTCCGACGCCTATCCTAGTCCAGCACCGGCCGGCAATTCCGGCGGAGAGGACATCAGATTGGCATGGTCTACGACAGCAGCTTCTCAAGCTACTATAGCAACCCGAGAGAGGGGTGGGAGGAAAGGAGTCCGTTCCAAGCATTTAACCTATTCATATTGATAAATTCATCTAAAAAGTCGAAGAGATAGCAATAGCCACGAGATTGCGCTGCTGTATGAAGTTGGATGGAGGTAGGATGGACGCTAGGAAGAAGCGAGTAGTTGGAGGTTATCATTAGGGTTACAGAGATACACCCCATCCACTCTGCTAGCTGATGGAAACAACTCTATGTGTATCAAATCATTGGGATTCCAAGTACAGAGTATTGTAGCAAGCGTCTTTTCCCCATAAGGGTGACTCGAGAATTTATATCGAACTCTCAGGGAATTGGTTTAGAGTAATTTTTTTGCTTTTCCTCTTCAAGCAACCTACAAAACAAAGTAATTGCTCTGTGTCCCCAACTCCACCGTGTGGTTATCAAGCATAAGGTTTCATATTAGTGAACTTTAAATAAACTTGTAAATAAAATAAAGTAAAACAATACATGACTATGCAAGCAAACAAATAACAAAACTAGAAAGGTATTTTTGGGTTTTGGTTTGTGTTTGCTAATAGTAAAAGTATTTTAGATTTAATTAATGTGAAAAATATTAAGGATGGCAATGGTATTGGATAGTTGTTTCTTATGATTAAAATTGGACCGAGGTTTATGTATTCACTTGTCTACTCTCTCATAAAGTGTAATGGACATGAAACAATTCATGACCAATATCATATTGGTGAAAATCCATTATGTGTTAGATAAGATTCATACGAGCATCATGTTGGGTCCGCAGCATAGAAAGCAAAAAAATTCCTACGATGAGAACTATACGCCAAGATCTATCTACTAGGTACAGAGCAACGGGTGGACATACATCCATCGAGAACTTACCCTCAAAGACAACGAGTTTTGTTAACGAGTAGGAATTCGTGGTTGATGTAGTCGTACACTTGCCGATCTCAAGATCGTGATGAAGTCCAGAAGGTCCGGCTCCAGCACGTCCTTCAGATCCAGCTTCAGCAAGTCCAGCACCACCAAGTCTAGCACCGCAAAGCAGCGGTGCATCCGTGATCGCACACACGTCTGGTACCCCGACAACCTCCGTCCCTCGCTCTAGCAAAGCAGCGGAAGCAGCAACTCCTTTGCAGATAAAGCCACCGGGAACATGTATCTCGCTAATCCAAGACCATGGGGAAATAATACTAGAGGGGGAGAGAGATCCTTCACGAGGAGGTGTGAGGAAGAAGGAGTGAGAGGGGGGCCTTTTATAGGAGGAGGGGAGGGTGTCCCTTCACCTCCTCCATTCATGTGGTGGTAACCCCCTCTACATTAAAATGCCCTTTCACATTCTCTTTTAAAGTCTCCACTTTAAATGCATTAAATTTCTCCAAATTTAATGCTCTCTCATTTAATAAAACTCTTTTATTAATTTTATTCAGAATTTTGTTAATTACTTTAATTAACAAACATTCACATAAAACCCCCTGCAACATTTCAATATTACATGCAGAACCAATTTTAGCAATTTCACCCGAAACAGTTTCGGTATCTATTGAAATAATTCCAGTGCATTCTTAATCTTTATCAGAAACATATTTGCTCCTAAATGGTATTGGTATACCTTAAGTGTGTCACCCTACGGTTCACGAATAATGCAGACATGATTAAGACCCCTCTCCGATCAATAATCAGCAGCGGGACCTGGAGATCCGTACTGATTCCCACATATTCAACGATGACCCTTGTGATCGTGTGAACCTTTAACGTCGTAACTAAATCCCTTTGTCTCGCGATATATTACATGTCCGAGATTCGATCATTGGCATCCAAATACCTAGTTTGATCTCGTTACTGACATTCACTCTTTTCTCGTTCCCGTGATATAACATTCTAGTGATCACATCGCTTTCTTGCAAGCTATCTTAATGTGATATCACCGAGAGGGCCTAGAGTATATCTATCCGTCATCGGGATTGACAAATTCCACTCTTGATCCATGAGCCTCAACATAACACCTTCGTAGCACTGAACCCACCTTTATAGTCACCCTGTTATGATGTGACGTTTCATGTTATCAAGGTACTCTTCTGGTGTTAGCAATTAACATGATCTCATGGTCTAAGGACTAAGATTACTTCGTATGATGTTATAGCAATATAAACATAATGACTTTGATCGTAATGCTATACTTCAGATGAATATTCATCACATCATTCCACCAATGTTGTGACCTCGTTATTAACAACATCCAATGTCCATGATCAGGAAACCTTGATCATCTTGTTAATCAACAAGCTAGTTTATATGAGAGGTAGTACTAGGAACTTTGTATTTTGTTTATTGAACACACATGTATTAACGTTTCCAATTAATACAATTATAGCATGCAAAATAAACATTTATCATAAACATGGAATAAGATAATAAGCACTTTATTATTGCCTTTCGGGCATATTTCCTTCAGTCTCCCACTTGCACTAGAGTCAATAATCTAGTTTGTAAGCTTGCATATACAACACCTAGGTGTTGAATATACGCGTTTGCTAGTGGTTAACATAATCTCCGGATCTGGCACTTTCAGGTCCGTGTGTATTTGCATGTCTTTGCGTCTCTACGCATCACTCATTCTCAAATGAGATGGCATTGTATAAATTTGGTCCTTTGGTGAGACCTTTAGTTCGTTTGGGTTAAAATATGTTGATATTATTGTTATACAATATATCTTCATAGTATTATCCCACTTTGAACCACACCTAGTTTGATAACAAACTTCTTAACACAAATGCCCTCCTTTGTTGCTACTATAGCAGTCATATACTTAGCCTTTTATTGTAGTATCCATCACAATGTTTTGGAACTTATCCAAATCCATCATGGAACATCCTTCCATTACATTGTGCCACCCATAGTCTAAATTGAGATAAATTTAATTTGTATCTTGTGACAAAACTAGTATCAATGTAACACTTTACAGTGAACTACCTTTAACTATTTGTCACTTATACATGATATATTCTTAGTTCTTCCAAAGCTCATAAGAATGTCTTTACTATTGTCCAATGATCATCTTATGAAATCATTCTGGTATGTGCTCATAACATTTAGAGCATAGGACATTCTGGATATAGACATATCACGGTATAATCGATCAAAATCTTCATGTGATTTTACTCACCAAGTGTTGAAACACTTGAATCTTGATACAATCCTTTCCATGCAACAAGAACCTTTTTTGTTGTTTTAATATTGAACCCTTTCAATATCTCATATACGTATGTCTGGCACAACCATATTAGCGCCTCAATCTATCCATATAGATATTGATGCCAAATATTCTGGTTTTGCCCAAGTCTTTCATCGAAATCTTATTTTAATGAAATTCTTAAATTGTGTCAATGCAAGATACATAATTTCCAATCAACAATATGTCCTCTACATAATGTATTGAAATATGTCTCAGTGCTCCCACTTAATTTCTTGCAAATGCAAGCATCTTCATCATCTCCGATGAATTTAAACTCTTTTAACAGATTCATCATGGTGAAGATTCCAACTCCGCTATGCTTACTTCAACTATTGAAGTTTGCATGCCCTTTTAGCTCCCTTTGAATTAACAAAACCCTTCGGACCGTGTCTTGTACACGTCCTAGGTAACCATTCTATTAGAAGAACATTTTTTTATTTATTCAACTACCATACATCAAATTATATGTAGTGGTTGCTACATTAATCCGTCAAGACTAAATATCGCTATGAAGGATCAAATCTTGTCATAGTCAACTCCTTGAACATTGTCGTAAACTTCTTTCCGACATGTCGACTATTTCATAGATGTTAAACATCCATGTCTATTTCTTTATAGATCCAAACACGACCGATAGGCTTCACGCCTTTCCTGAGGGTCTTCCAAGTTCAGAAACTTGATTTCTCGTGTATGGATACTATCACGGATTCTATGACTTATAGTCATTTTATGGAGTCAGGGCCCATCATCGCTTCTTTGCATGTAGTTGGTGCATCATTGTCAAAACAATAACGACTTGCTTATCAAATCACACTATTTGATTCTTACCGACCCACACGATTTAATAGGAACTCTAATCTCTGAGATCACACCCTTTGTAATCACGGGAGCCATGAGCATTGTGGACGCCACCGGGACACTTTCCAGCGCTGCGCTACTTAGCACATATAGCTAAGGTTCAATAACCTTATCAAAGTTCTATTGTCCTCCCACTTAACATTTCGCGAAAAATTCCTTCTCAAGAAACTTGACGTTCTAAGTAACAAACTCTTTTGTCCTCGGTGTTATGGAGAAATTCCCAACAAATTCTTTGGGATAACCTACAAAGACGTTCTTATCCGACTTTGGTTGTAAACATTTTACTTATGCTTAGCATACCAAAATTTGAGAAAAGACAATTCGGGTTTTATCCTAAACCATAACTTATATGGTGTTATTTCAACGGATCACGATGGTGCTCTTTTCAGTATAAAAGCGGTAGTCTCTAAAGCTTCAATCCTTAAAACATAATGGCAGTTTTATAAATGACACCTTTGATCTTACCATGTCAAACATGGTTTTATTTCATCTCTCGAATATGCCATACTCCTATGGTTTATCAGGAAACACAAATCATGGAACAATTCCTCAAATCTTAGGTGTTTTTGCTAAACATGTAACTCAAACATCTTCCTTTATGATCGAATCATAAACTCTTTATTTTCTTGTTACAATGATTTTCACTTCATCTTGAAAGTCTTTGAACAATTTTCAAATGTTTCATACTTCTTACTTATTAAGTAAATATATAGATATATTCACTTAAATTTCTGGAGAATGCATATGAAGCAAAAAATATCCATCGCATATGGCTACACATAATAGACTATGCACATCAGCATGCACAATTTCCAATAAGCTAGTCATCCGTTCCTCTGTGGCCTATGGACGGAGTTTCAATTATCTCGAGGAAAGTCTCACATGCGTCAATTGATCAAAATCAAAGACTCCAAAAATCCATCAACATGGAGTTTCTTCATGTTTTTTTTCCAATATAATTTAAAACAGCGATGTCACTTCATAAGTGATATTTTAATCATTTGTCTTGCGGCATTTTAGCAATAATGTTTATGGATGTGATTTCTCCCACTAGACTTGTAAAAGTTCATCCATCCTTTATGGAATACGGTAATTATTTGAACAACCATTTTTCTCATAATACTAGAACAAAATAACAATTATTTAAACAAATCTTGTAGGCTAGGTTTGATGACAACGAAAAAACACAATAACACTTTATTTGTTTTCGATGAACATCATCACTTATTTTCTTGCTAGTTACTTAGGACATTGTAGTTCATGAATTGCGTTGTCCTGTATGACACTTCATACCAACCAATTCGGTATCCAATACCGGTTTCCAATTCCTCAGAACCACATTGTTTAACAAGCAAGGAATACATCTATAACATGTATATCTTCTATATACCTAAGTTGGACATCTCCAACCTTTTATTTTCTGCCAAATATTTTATAGATTCTCTTTCAGCAATTCCTTTTCTTTTAAAAGAATCTATCAACATCAATTGTGGTGTCATTCACATGACACATAGTACAAAGCGTATATAGTCAAATACTAATACCTTTGGACTTGCACTTTGAAGTGAATCACCATCATCAAATGTTTGGTGTTCTTTCAAAAATCCATTCTTTAGTGATCTTTTAGTATATTAAACATTTTACTTACATCTTCTATTCATCCTTATCATGACAACTTTCATGATCAAGCTACTATAGCCTATAAGGAAGAATGACGAGTATAATTTTAGTTCTCGAAACTTTTTGGGAGATTCGGATGCCTAGCATCTCCATCCTTCACAAATTCTCATACAATATGAGAACATGTATTTTGTTAAATTACACTCTATCATAATGCAACCAAAAACTTTGTTTCAGATATCACAATATCTTTCACACATGATGGTTTCTGAAACAATTCTTTCAGCTCCAATATAATCTTGATATTAAAACAACTTTTGAATATCAATAATCATGGAGGAAAACATGATACTTTAGATACTAACATTGGAATTCTTACTCTTGATTTAATACTACTTATTAAACTTCATGGAGTAAATAGAGTTTGCTGAAAGTTTGCAATAGGACTTATAAACTTTAAATTGACATTCAAAACAATACGATACCAGTTCGTAAAATAAATATCCAGAATTCTATAGTTCTATTATCTCAATTAAAACTAAGCATAAGGTAGTGAACAGACGCTAATGACTACAACAAATTATGCAAATTCACTTCGATTTAGTTTATGACAAATTAAGTTCGACTAATCCAAATTAGAAATGAACTCCCACTCAAAAACGACATCCCTCGTGCCTTTTTGGTGATTACATGAACCAAATCCACTACACCAAGTCCGATCATCACGTGAGTCGGTGTAGCTTCAAAGGCGAGCATCAATATGGGCATCATATCAACTATATGACTCATGCTTAACCTTCCGGTCCGTGTTCCGAGGTCATGTCTGTACATGCTAGGCTCGCCAAGTAAGAACCTTAGTACTCGCATGTGTAAAACTGTCTTACACCCATTTGTATGAAAGCGCAGAGTCGAGTACACCCGATCATCACGTGATGTATCGAAACACGATCCATAGAACGGTGCATACTTAAGGAAGAACATATTTTCTCTTGATATTTAAATGAGGGATCATCTTATAATGCTACTAAAACGCCAAACAAGCAATATAAGATGTGAACATCATATGTGTAAAGTGGGATGATATGGTCCATGCATTTGATCACTATCATATGCATCGTGGTATGATCTTTATCATTCCTTTGTGTGTAAGGCCAAGTTCTATAGAACTTACACATTAAGTGTGTTGTAAGAGTATCTACCATACATCTACTTACAACATTACCATATCAAGACTCTAGCCCAGCAACAATCTAAACTAGACGCCTCTAATTTATCCATTGCAAGTTTTACGTGGCTTAGGGCTTTCGGAGATAGAACCGGTCTTACCTACGAACATGGAACCACAACGAGGATAACTAAGTTATTAGCAACTCTTTGTAAATCAGATATTGATTATAGTAGGAGAGACAGACACCCGCCAGCCACTTATGCAAAACTAGTCGCATGTCAGTCGTGGAACCGGTCTCATGTGCGATGACATGTAAGGTTGGTCCGGGTCGCTTTATCCCACTATGCCACCAATATCCAAAATACATGAAAGATGCAATAATATGATCATCATCGCCCACATATAAACATATGTGTACTACCCGTGCAAAGCACCTACGCATAGATCAGGCTCTGATACCTTTGTTGGGTCCGCAACATAGAAAACAAAAATTTTCCTACGATGAGAACTATACGCCAAGATCTATCTACTAGGTATAGAGCAACGGGTGTACATACATCCATCGAGAACTTACCCTCGAAGACAACGAGTTTTGTTAACGAGTAGGAACTCGTGGTTGATGTAGTCGTACACTTGCCGATCTCAAGATCGTGATGAAGTCCAGCAGGTCCGGCTCCATCACGTCCTTCAGATCCAGCTCCAGCAAGTCCAGCACCACCAAGTCCAGAACCGCAAATCAGCGGTGTATCCGTGATCGCACACACATCTGGTACCCCGACAACCTCCGTCCCTCGCTCCAGCAAAGCAGCGGAAGCAGCAACTCCTTTGCAGATAAAGCCACCGGGAACATGTATCTCGCTAAATCCGAGACCATGGGGAAATAATACTAGAGGGGGAGAGAGATCCTTCACGAGGAGGTGTGAGGAAGAAGGAGTGAGAGGGGGGCCTTTTATAGGAGGAGGGGAGGGTGTCCCTTCACCTCCCCCATTCATGTGGTGGTAACCCCCTCCACATTAAAATGCCCCTTCACATTCTCTTTTAAAGTCTCCACTTTAAATGCATTAAATTTCTCCAAATTTAATGCTCTCTCATTTAATAAAACTCTTTTATTAATTTTATTCAGAATTTTGTTAATTACTTTAATTAACAAACATTCACATAAAACCCCCTGCAACATTTCAATATTACATGCAGAACCAATTTCAGCAATTTCACCTGAAACAGTTTTGGTGTCTATTGAAATAATTCCAGTGCTTTCTTAATCTTTATCTGAAACATATTTTCTCCTAAATGGTGTTGGTATCCCTTAAGTGTGTCATCCTACGGTTCGCGAATAATACAGACATGATCGAGACCCCTCTCCGATCAATAATCAGCAGCGGGACCTAGAGATCTGTACCGACTCCCACATATTCAACGATGACCCTTGTGATCGTATGAACCTTTAACGTCGTAACTAAATCCCTTTGTCTCGCGATATATTACATGTCCGAGATTCGATCATTGGCATCCAAATACCTAGTTTGATCTCGTTACCGACATTCACTCTTTTCTCGTTCCCGTGATATAACATTCTAGTGATCACATCGCTTGCTTGCAAGCTATCTTAATGTGATATCACCGAGAGGGTCCAGAGTATATCTATCCGTCATCGGGATTGACAAATTCCACTCTTGATCCATAAGCCTCAACATAACACCTTCGTAGCACTGAACCCACCTTTATAGTCACCCTGTTACGATGTGACGTTTGATGTTATCAAGATACTCTTCTAGTGTTAGCAATTAACATGATCTTATGGTCTAAGGACTAATATTACTTCGTATGATGTTATAGCAATATAAATATAATGACTTTGATCGTAATGCTATACTTTGCATGAATGTTCATCACATCATTCCACCAATGTTGTGACCTCGTTATTAACAACATTCAATGTTCATGATCAGGAAACCTTGATCATCTTGTTAATCAACAAGCTAGTTTATATGAGAGGCAGTACTAGGAACTTTGTATTTTGTTTATTGAACACACATGTATTAACGTTTCCAATTAATATAATTATAGCATGCAAAATAAACATTTATCATAAACATGGAATAAGATAATAAGCACTTTATTATTGCCTTTCGGGCATATTCCCTTTACATCATGTCCTATCATAGGGATGATGAAACACAACTCTCTTATGCTCCTCTAGAAGGGAAAAACTCCAAGAAATCTAGAATTAAGAATTAACAGAGCATAGCCTTAGGTACTTTGACATGTTGTTTGAATAATTAATATGCTACCTTGAATAAACAAGATTATCTTAGCTGTCACTAGATAATTATTACACACGAATTCACTTAATCCCTAGTGAGGTAACAAAAGATAGGTAAAAACCATAGTAGATCTTGAATTTTTTTCACTATTCAATCACTACCACTATGTTACTAAACTAATACACACGTTCTCCCACACATGTTCTCTCATACAAGTTGGATCAAAACAAGCACTTAAGGCCATGGTACATGATATGCATCTACTCATACATCTCACACATAAATGGATTCCAATCTCAAATATCAACTCATAGAATAAAAATCCACCACGTAGAAATTACATATATGACCATAATCATGTTGGGCAGATCATATGGTACTAGATCAATGATAGAACAAGAGAGAAAAAGATCAAGCTAATGCCACAAATCCATAGTCCTGAGGTGGACTACTCTCTCTTCATCATGATGATGGTGAAGATGTTGGAGAAGGTAGAGATCCCTCTGGCGGTGGCTCCGACGGAGTTGCCCCCTCCAATCTATACTAATTTTGTCTCTATTTTGGTGTTTCGGTATTTTTGTGACGCTCTCCTCCAGGTATGCATCGGGAGACCTTTATACAGGCTTTTTAGGTCAAGACAATAATCTGGAGATTAAGACATATGGATGGCGCTGCTCGAGTAGGGAAATATGGTAGGTGTCGTGGCTCAGGGTGGGACCGTGTCACCTAGCCTCTTTTGGGCTTCCAGGCTCCCCTCAAGGTCCAAGTGCTCTAGGTCCCTCTCTTCGTGAAAAATAGAGCGACTGGCAAAACATGTGCATGTTTGATTTGGTTGCTTGGTGTCTGAATATAGACCGGAATCAATCTCCTCCTTCCTCTCGACTTTGTGAGCTTATTCTGCGCCGCCGAGGGACTTGGTTGTTTGTCGAGGCGATCCGCGTGCGCAGAACTCAACGTATAATGCGGGGTGGGTGTTGCGGCGATCGAGCCAGACTCCAACTTGGACTCAAAGTATACACGACTTAGAACCTGTTGTTTAGAGCCAGACTCCAACTCGTAAAAGGAAAAACCAATTTTTTTTCAATATATCACCATGGTTACAAGCTCTAGCCATCCTTGTGCAGATATATACACGCACCTCTAGGGATTTACCAATACGGACTCGGACCCAAACCTAGACCTACTCGAACACCAACTCGGACCAAACCTAGAACTACCAAAACATGCACCAATACTAACTTGACTAAAACTTACGTACTTCTTCCTACCATCCATATCAACGGTCTCAACTTTATCTACATTCGTACATATCTAGTTAAGTATTTTTTTCGAAATTCCACCGATCTATTAAACAGTAACAAAACTCCTAAAAGTAATAAAAATTACAAATAGATTATTGGACCATCTAGCGACGACTACAAACACTAGCATGAGCCGAAGACGTGCCGCCTTTCTCGCCCCTCCATCACCGGAGTTAGGAAAACCTTGTCGGACCAGGACAGCAACCATCATCGAAGATAATAAATATAAATCGGAAGAGACTAACCTTAAACCACACCAACGAATAAAAAAAAGACCGAATCGGACCCAAACCTAGACCTACTCGAACACCAAATCACCTAGCTACTCGTACGTGGCAAACTAACTTGCACTTGCAAACGACAAACCTATTAGAACTTAGACTCCTAATCAGACACTAATTAAGACTACATAGAGGCAAGATTATTCTAACAGCCCCGACTCCCGTGCCCGCAAGAGCTGCGACTCCTCCTGCCGTCCCGCGACAAGGCGGAGGAAGGCAGGGATGTTGGCCGCTCGGATGGAAGGGGAAGAAGACGACGTCAAGGCTCTCTGCTTCCTCCGTTGCGCTCCATTGCGATAGCCTGCTATGCCCCTCGCCGGCGGCGCTCAGCTGACCCTCATCCCTTCTTTCCTTCCCTGAATAGGACCTCCAACATGCTGACCAAAACCTCAAGCACCTCCCTTCACCGTGTCAAAACGACCTGCAGCTTGTTTCGCCGGTGGGTCAGTACGCTGCCATGTGCTTGGTGATTTTGCACACCCTTATTTTGGTGCTATTGAATCGATAGTTCTCATTTTGTGGTTGCCCTACATTACTCATCACCTAATATTGCCTTCTTCCATGCAACCTCGACGAAATGAAGAAGCCTCTAAGCTTAGAGGCCATCAAGTATGGAAAAGGATACTGTAATTTCCCTGGAGGGAGTTGGGAATATGGCTTTGTTTACCTTTCTCTTACTTTTTTTTAAACGAGGCAGAAGCTTTGCCTTTCATTGATATAGGAGAAAAGAGTTGGCCCGTTTATAAGGAAAAACTGGCCGAAAACCACTACAACACAACACCACACGCCAGTCCCGAGGCTGCACTCCAAACGGGTCGACGACCAACCAGATCGACACCACACCTCAACGCAACAGGCGGAGGTGAAAGACTGGAGCTGCCACTCCAAAACTACCATGTCGGCCCCAGGGCCGCGCCCCGCCTAGCCAAAGATGAACCCGCTCCGCCAACCACCACAATAGTCCACAAGTCCCTTTGTTCGGTGGACGTCCAAAGCGAGGCCCCAAGAGGCAAAGCGACACCAGAGCGTCGCCCATGCCCGATCCCACAAGGGATCTGGGGTTTCCCCCGGAGAGCCCAGGCGGAGGATCATGAAAACACCCGCAACAACGACGGCTTTAAGAAGCATGCGGCGCCCACAGGTGTCACCGTCGTCGGTCCCGACCAGCCGCCAGGACAAGGCTTTCGCCTAGCGAAGAGTCCCAAACCTCACGCCCGCCCAACAAGGACCGGCACAAACCACCACACCTCCCCTCTTACTCCAAGCTCCCGACGATCAACAGACATCCACTCCCGTTGCCACGCCTAGACTCCCCGTCACCGCGACGAAAGCCACCATCCGGATCATCATCACTGCCCGCGAGATAGTTGCTGAAAAACAACCAGAGCGAACCTAGGCAGCCGCCACCGCAAAAGGGACAGAAGATCGCCGCCACGATAACATCTCCTTGGCGGCCCAGATCAAAACCCGGACAAGCCCGCGCTGCCACGATGAGCCATCCGACCACGCCCCAGGGCCACGACCAGCACCACACCGCTCTAGCGCCGGGCCAGCCCAGGCGCAGCCTCCACCGCCGACCACCGCAAGCAGCACCCCTGCAGCCACCCGAAACCACCGTCGATCACAGCCACCATCAGCTCTCCAAGGCGGCCAACACGCCTGCGCCGCAGTAGCGCCACCGTCGCCCCCCAACCTTAGAACGCAGAGCTTCGCAAGCACCGTTGTCACCACCCGCACCACGCGGAGGTGAGGAGCCGAGCTGCATCCATCCACCGACCACCGAGCACCACCAAGGGCGTCGCCAAACGCCACAGAAGAGGGGGCGCCGACCACCGCCGACAAGGGGCACTAGGTCGGGACCGACCGCAGCAGGGCCTAGGCCCGCAGATCTGGCCGCTGTGCCGCCCACACGGCCACAGCGGCCGCCGCTGTCGCCGAAGGAAAGCCCGGGGCCGCAGCCCCGGCTACATTTTCAGTTTGTTTTTGAGTTGGTTTGTAAAAAGTACTGAGACATATGTTATGTTATCTTAACGGTAATGGAACCTGGCTCGGTGGAGCCGTATGAAAAAAAAAAGGTATGACAAAGGATCACCATAAATTCGCTCTCGAAATGTCACTCCTTCGGGATGTAATACTCATGTCAAGTAGTGACTTAACTTCTTAGCCAAAACAATAATTTATGGTGGCATTGCCTGCCAACGTTGTGAAATTCAAATTTGCAACATCTTTCTTCTTGCCTGCACAAAGTAGTCGCTTAACATATAGTAATGTTATACAGATATTACTGCACGAAGTTCAGTGTGCATATATAACTCATTCATTTCCTGCGGGACAAACAAGATGATGACAAAAGGTTAGGAGGTCAAGGGAACAAATAAAAATAGAACAAGTGAGCAGTGTGGAGGTGAGATTACAGCCGAAACACCAACACTAAGGGACCTAAAATTGCATATAATAACATTTTGTTTTACCATATCACAATAGTTTGAGTGAAAAAAAACATACCATTGAACAATTTGATTTTCAAAAATTTATTATTCTATAAAAAGGTTGTTAGTATAGTACAGTTATAATGGCACGATCTGTGATATAAAAGAACTACTTAAATAAGATTTATATACGGGACGATGGACGGAATACAGTTGCTGCCATTATAGAGCCCAAAATCTAATAACTGCATGGGCACTCTCACGTCTTACAGAGTGTTCTCTCGCGTCGTTCGTCCGATCGGCATCGCGCGGTCTATACCTCTTCAGGCGAAGCAGCGCTACAGGACAGAAACACACCGCCCGTTGCGACTCGGCTTGGTCCAAAATTCCCCATCCCACTTCGTCTTCTCTCCCACGACGATTTCGCTCCCCCGCACCTCCTCTTTGCCAATCTCTCTCGTCGCTGGCGATCTGTCCGGCGGAATACGCATCGAGCTCAAGCGGTGGCTCGTGCTAGTGGTCTGGAGCTGTGGTGCTGCATCGACGTCGACGATTTCGCTCCCCCGCACCTCCTCTTTTGCCAATCTCTCTCGCCGCTAGCGATCTGTCCGGCGGAATACGCACCGAGCTCAAGCGGCGGCTCGTGCTAGTGGTCTGGAGCTGCGGTGCTGCATCGACGTCACGAATCAGGGCTCCGCCGTGGTCACGGAAGGAGCGATGCAGTCGATTGTGCCGGCCTGATAGCAGACTACGTCGGAGATAATTGTTGGGAGGTACCGCGTCCCAGCTTCCTGCGCCGCCTCTCGATTCTGTGCGGTGAGTACCTACCTCTCCATCTCCTATCTATTTTCTACCTCCACCCCGCAATCAGGTGTATCAGAGTGAAGATGCCTATCCGAGCACTTATTTTAGTTTAGAGGCAGTTCATGGCAGCTCTAGCTAGCTGCTCATGCGTACAACGGGGGCCATGGATGTGCAGATCTCCTGAAATCATAGTGAAATTTCTCGCCCACTTGTTTTTTGCTCATGTATAGAAGGGTCATGGTGTACATCCATTGAAGTTGAACTCAGGGGTCGGACTGCAGGGACTAATTGCTTGCTCACGATTTTTTGGCCACCGCCGTGGTGAAATCATTGAAAGGATCCCGAGTAATGTTCGTTTTTGAGCCATGATTCTGCAACCGATAGGTTTTTGTGCACTTGATGAAGATTCAAAAAAATTAGAGAACCATATATATGAATGTTATCCCGAGGATGAAGTTTATATTTCAATTCAACTTGTGGTACTAATTCACCATAGCATGTATATGAATGTTATCCCGATTTAAATAAAATTGGCACTAATTCACCATAGCATGTAACTTTTTGTGCTTAGGCTGTAACATTTTTGAACACTTCATTTCTTTTAAACATATGGGGCTGTAACTTTTTTGTACGTGAATCCATACATAGCAACATCCACTGTTGCCATAGCATGTAACTTTTTGTGCTTGGACTGTAACATTTTTGAACACATCATTTCTTTTTAAACATATGGGGCTGTAACTTTTTTTGTACTTGAATCCATACATAGCAACAATGACGGAGCTTCAGTCTAGCAAGACCAGGCAGCTGCTCGGGCTCTACCCAGAATCAGTTGTTTAAGTTATAGAAGGTATAGAGTAATTAAGTGGATGTTTCAGTGGGCACAAAGCCATCGTCCAAACACTTTTGTGGTTTGCCCAAGCTATGTAGTTTCTCTAGTTCCGCCACTGCATAGCAAGTACAGCTCACCATGGTAGTAATTTAAGAATTAGTGCCAACAAGTACCAGCGCAAAGAGCCGTAGCTCTATGGCGATTAATTCTATAAGTATTTTTCATAGCTTCTGATTTTACCATCCCATCACAATTTTGTTAGCATGTAAATTTTTTCGTTTTTGACTGTATTCAAACATCTCGCCTGTAACTTTTTGCACATGGTTAGTATGTAGACTAACTTTTTGCACATGGATAGTATATAGACTGCAATTTCGATATATGGTCCGTTTTATATGCTTGTAAGTTTAATCAAATCTTATTGGTTTAACTCTTACAGGGTCTTTTGTTTTACACTTTTGGATGTGCACTTTTCAAATTGGCTAGAAGTTATGGAACCCAATGTAAGAACAATTTGTGCACATCATTTTTTGTCACATACGCAGTTACATATTTTTTTGCTAACTTTTCCCCCATGTTCATTGTTGTGTTGCAGAAACAGCCACTCACTCCTAAAAGCATTGGCAAGTCTGGGCTGCCGAATAATTATAGAAGAATGAAACAAAAGTTACAGTTAAAAGTGGAGGTAAATGAACCAAATATACAGAAAGATAAGGAAGCATTGAAAGAAGAGGCAATTTCTAGTGAGTTGCTATACAAAGAGGAAGTCCCGCCCGCAGATGAAGATGATACCGAGGAAGTTCAGTCTATGGATGAAAAGAAAAATGTGGTATGACACTATGCATCTACCTATCCCTTTTTTGTACCTTTTCCCTTTGCCTCATATTTTATCAAGAATGACACCACATGCACATATGTCTCATACAAAATGTGATTCTTTTTTTTGCAGAACAATCTGTTTAACCGTGGATCTCCTATGAGGTTGGTCTGGGTTTGCAAGGGGATGACTAAACCTCAGCGGGATCTGATAATTAATTCAGAATTCGGAGGCTTTCTAAACATGAAGTGTTCCAAGTTGATTCCAGAACTCTGCAGGTTTCTTATGGATTGCTTCAACCCAGATAGATGTGAACTTGATTTTGGACCTAGGGGAAGGGTACCTGGAACCGTTCAATCGATACACAGAATTATGGGAGTACCTATGGGCAGCATTCCGGTGGCGTATCAGATGGACTCCCAATCAACCGGAGTCATAATGGAGATGTTTGGGATTCCCAATGGCAGGCAACCATCTATTACATCCGTGGAGACACAGTTAGGACCTACGTATCCTGCAAACAATGATTACCTAAGAAAGTTTACCATCTTCTCGGTGTCAACTGTTTTTGCTCCAACCACTTGCACAAGGGTTAGTCCAAAGTGTTACCCACCTGTGATCAACACAGAAGCCATTAAAAGACTAAACTGGGCTAAATTCACCATCGACATCCTAATCCAAACATCAAAAGCAAAGGGTATTAAGAACCGGTTCAAAGCATGTATGCCTTATCTCATGGTAAGATCCCCTATCCCCACATGGTATCCCGTATTTCCTTTTTTCTCCTACTATATTTTTGCTACAGAGGATATCACTTTTTTAATCACAATTTTTGCTTTTTTGTAGGTTCTATACGTCGACTCATTGGAAACTGATGCAATAGATGTCCCTGAGAAAGGAACTCGGATCTGCATATGGACAAATAAGATGATCAACCAGATTGTTACGCTGGACACACATATCGATGGTTCATTCGAGAAGTTACCGGTATGATTTTTTCTTTTTTTGTTACATATAGCCTGTAAATTTTTTTTCTTTGTTGCTTGTGTTTCAAAGAACCTAGCCTGTAACTTTTTCAAATATATAGTCTGTAACTTTTTCGAGGCCTGTAACTTTTTTCATCTTAGTATGTAACTTTCTTAGGCTATAACTTTTCTATATCTAGCCTGTAACAATCGAAATGCCCTGTACCGTTGTACTTTTTTGATGTAAGGTCATGCTCCTATTAGCGGTCGAGGATATAATTATTCTTCATGCTAATCAACTAGTGTTAGAATACTCTAATCACCATGGCATGCGACCCTCGCCTCCTCCATTGGCAGGTTAGCGACATAACTAACAGTGAAATTGTAGATGAGGTAGGATCATTTGGATAGGTAGTCAGAAAGGGAAATGATTTCAGAAAGAAAAAATACTGTTAGCTCGGTGGACAGCTACACCAAAACAAGTTTGTTTTGATTGATTAACATAATTAGAGGTCTTTTTCTCATGCTTCTTCCGAGGGATACATGAACGGCCGAGATGCTACCGTTGGATTTTTTTTGATTTGCACACATCCAACCATATGCCTAACCCCTCCATGGACAACTTTTTAATTGTTCAGATCAAGATCTCATAAACACACACGCTGCATGATTAATTAGTCTACGGGGCAGCACACCGTTAGGTATCTTAATTAGTGTCTATGTGCATCCCTAACTTCTCATGTGTACATCGGGGAGGTCATGGACATGTAAATCCCCTTGAAACCAAATTTTTGGCTGTACTAGGTTGCTCATGGTCAGCAGAGGGTCATGGGTGTGTAATATCCTCTGGAATTTATCTTAATCTTTATTTTTACTTTAACTTTTTGCGAGTGCAAACTGTAACTAAGATTTGCGGCATAGAGTAATCTTTTTTATAGCCTGTAACTTTGTATACTCTAGCCTGTAACTTTGTAACTTTAATTTTTTTTATATTTTTACTTGTAAAATTCGCAGCATGTTGTAACTTCTTATTTTCTAGCGCACTCCATTTTTGGTCTTACGGGGTGCCATAGCTTGTAACTTAATCTGTTACTTTATAGCCTGTAACTTTTAATCTTTATCTTTACTTTAACTTTTGCGAGTACAAACTGTAACTAAGATATGCGGCATAGAGTAATCTTTTTTTGTAGCCTGTAACTTTGTATACTCTAGCCTATAACTTTGTAGTCTACTCAGTAACTTTTAATCTTTTTATATTTTTACTTGTAAATTTCCCGACATTTTGTAACTTCTTAGTTTCTAGCTTGTAACTTTTTTACTTTTTTTACTTTAACTTTTTTTACTTTGTTGTAACTTCTTATTTACTTTAGTTTCTAGCTTGTAACTTTTTTTACTTTTTTACTTTAACTTTTTATTTTGTTGTAACTTCTTATTTACTTTAGCTTGTAAATTTCGCGGCATGTTGTAACTTATTTTCTAGCTTAGAGACAGGGCACCCCTACTTTTTTGTGTGTCCAGCATGCAGCATCTGATGGTTTTTCCTTTTTCATTTTGGTTGTTACAACTCAAGGCATGTTTCAGAAACAAGTTCTCTATGTTCTCGTTAGATCCATCAATAGTGGATATGTTCATCAAACGCCATGTCCTGGGCATTCTCAGCGAAGAGGTTAGGCGTCGATCATAATGAAGTTTTTTCCTAACTTTTTTTCTCCTGTTATTTTTATGAATGTGTGTTATGATTAGCTTTTCTTTCTTTGCAAAAACATTGAACAGTCAATGGAAAAGTACAGGCTCTCTGTGATTGATATGTGCACTGTATTTGAGGACGGGCTAGCAAAGTTACTGGTGTTCGAGACAACGGACTTGAAGAGCTTGCAAGGTAGACACAACTACCATCAAATGACATCCAATGAAGTCATGCAAGAAATGGCATCATTCAAAGTTGCTGCGAAGAACACTGAAGATGCCTGGGCTCATGCCATTGGAATACAAAAGGGTGTAAATGTTGCTCTAAAAGCTAATGTTGTTGAGCAAGAGGAGGATGAAAGAGCTTTTGAGGGGGCCTCCATGGACTGCCCCGATGAGGTCAAACGTGCTCATGGTGAGTACATGGCATTTTATGCAAGGAACTTTTGGAAGGATCCTGCCAAGGCCAAGTCAGAACTCGAGCGCAAGAATGGGTCAAGTGGAAGAAGAGAAAGTGGCCCAAAACTGAGAACTTGCTACAACTGTGGAGATAGGATGCACTTTGTAGCCGAGTGTCCTTATCAAAATAGAGAAGACAATGGTGGCAGGCTCATTCTCAAAGAAAAATCCAAGGCACCTAAGAAGAAGCCATTCATTAAAATGAATGGCCCCTACAAGAAGCAACCCAAGATCGTCTTAGTGGCACAAGAAGAATACTCCTCGGCAAGTGAAGATGAAGAGGATGAAGATAGTTCTCATGAGGTGGCTGCTATAGCCACCACATCGACTCCATCATCTCTCTTTGACTCGCCAAACGAGAATGCCATCAACAACAACGTCACTTGCCTTATGGCAAGAGGGTCCGAGGTATCAAGTTCTAGCTCTTCAATTCCTAAGACTAACATAATTTTGGATTTGGATGATCATGATAGTCTTAAAATGAAAGAAGAAGTTATTGCTTTGGACAACTTCTTCACTAACCTGCAAGGTGAGCACAAACTCCATTTTGATACTCTTATGAGTCAACTTGCTCAAGCCGAAGATCTCCTAGAAGAAAAGGGCAGAATTGAAAGAGAAGATGCCTTGGAGATAGCTTCTTTGAAGAATGCTTTGGAAGAAGAAGAGGAAGCTCGAGTATCTCTGGAAGAGAGACTCGAATGCTTTGAGGAATCACATGAAGAAGTTATGGCTCAGCTCATGAAAGAACGTGACAATGCTCTTACCAAGGTAAAGAAACTAAAGAAAGAAAGGATTGAATTTGGGGCTGCTCATGCTAGACTTTTCGAGAAGTTTGACAAACTTGACAGTGCTCACAAGGCATTGAAGAGTGATCACTCTACTTTAAATGAGTCTCATGATTAGCTCTAAACTCAATTGAAGCTGCATGATGTGCCAAGTACCTCCACATCATCTCATGGTAAAGAAGATCTTGCAAGAGGCTCTCAACACAAAGGTAAAGAGGTTCTTGATGAGATACTGAGCAAGAAAAGGACAAACAATAGAAAAGAAAGTCTTGGTTACATTCCCAAGACAAAGAGCAAGAAAAACAAGAAGAAGAAGAAGAAGAGCAAGACTGCTCAACCAAAGACTAGCAACATTACCAATCACAAGTCTAATTATGATGGTTTTGCAGGGGCTAACAATCCTAACTTTGAATTATATTATGATTATTATGGTGATGTTTATGCTAGTTATGTAGGCTCTTATGATTGTTACATTCCTTGGTCTATTTGGGTTCCCAAGACCCTTGTCACTGACATGAGAGGACCCATTGAAAAATGGGTACCTAAAACCAAGAAGTAACTCTTGTAGGGCTATGCTTCCGGTGGTTCTAAATGGGTACTCGATAGCGGTTGCACGAGTCATATGACCGGAAGCAAGGAGATCATCATGGAGATGCGGCCAAATCATGATCATATAACCGTGTCCTATGGTGACAAGTCAAAATCTAAGGTATTGGGTCTCAGCAAAGTTGTGGTGGCTCACGATATCTCTCTCGTGGACGTCATGCTTGTTGAGACCCTCGGGTACAACTTACTTTCAGTTCGTGCCCTTGGTAAGATGGGCTTTGCAGTTTATATTGATGCTGATTTGGTGGTACTCTTGTGGAGCAAGTCTCTAAAAGTCGCTTTCGTGGGATATGTCAAAAATGACCTGTATGTGGTGGACTTTTCGGGGAAAACCACTACAGGCCCGATGTGTCTTTTCAGAAAGGCTGACGCGGGTTGGCGATGGCATCACCGACTAGCCCACGTCAATATGAGAACTTTGCAAAGTCTCCACAATGGTGGCCACATCCTTGGACTAAAAGAAAATGTCTCCTTTCCAAAGATCGTGTTTGTAGGGCTTGTGTTGAAGGGAAAATGCATGACTCTCTTCATCGTAGGAAGACTATCATCTTGTCAAAAAGGACCCTAGAGCTCCTACATGTGGACCTCTTCGGACCTCCATCTCATGCAAGCCTCGGTGGGAAGAAGTACTGTCTTGTGATCGTTGATGATTACTCAAGATACACTTGGGTTTATTTCTTCAAATTGAAGAGTGAAACTCAACAAACAGTCATCGACTTCGCCAACGAGGTTCAACATCAACACAACGTCCCTATTCTGTCTATAAGAAGTGATAACGGCTCTGAGTTCAAGAACTACACCTTAAATGAGTTTCTAAGTGAAGAGGGGATTAGACATCAATATTCCAATTGCGTACACCCTCAACAAAATGGTGTAGCCGAGGAAGAATCGGACTCTAATGGACATGGCAAGGTCAATGCTAGCGTAATTCAAGTCTCCATATAACCACAAATTTGAAGCAATCTCTACCGCTTGTCATTCATCCAACCGGTTATACCTCTGTAAGATCTTGGACAAGACTCCGTATGAAATACTTACCGGTAACAAGCCAAACATCTCATACTTTTGGGTATTCGGGTGTAAGTGTTTCTTTCTCATCAAGGGAGTTCGTTTATCTAAGTTTGAATCTAAGGCTCTAGAAGGTATTTTTGTTGGTTATGGTGCCGAATCCCACACTTATAGAGTCTACAATAAGCTCTCCGGAACTGTTGTAGAATCTTGTAGTGTGGTGTTCAAGGAAAATGACGGTTCCCATGCGGAGCAAGTTGGTGTTTGTGATGTAGATGTTGAAATACCCCAAGATGCCATAAGAAGAATGGGCGTGGGATTTTTCCGCCCCATTGAGGAACCCCTTGTGGTGGATCGGGAAGGACAATGCTCTACTCATATAGAGCCCTCATCTACACATACTCAACATGTTCCCACCACGGGAGCAACTTGTACACCATCTCCATCAACTGCTGAAGGTCAAGATGTTCCAGAAAGCTCCAGGCCGGATTATCCGGTGAACACCGGATTATCCGGCCACCCCGCTCCTGACGACCATATTGCTCCTGGTGCTGAAGATATCGATGCAAGCTCTAGGCCGGATTTTCTGGCCAGCCCCAGATTATCCTACTCGCCAGCCTCAAGCAAGCCCAGTACTGATGAAGCTGCTACAAGTACTCCCATGCCGGATTATCCAGCCTCTCCATCGGCCGGATTATCCGGCGCTGGCTCACATGTTGTTCAGCAGTCTCCTATTACGGTTGTCGACTCATCTCAGGGGCACGCTCCATCACCGCCTACTACTATTATCCCAGATTGTAATCAAGATCGAGCAAATGACTCCAATGAAGATTCAAGTGATGAAACTACTCCACCAAGAGACAACAAACTTATTGAACTTCGACGCAAGGCTCAGGCTGATCGGAACCTCACGTTAAGGGGTCACACCCTCGACAAGGTTGTTGGTGATCTTCGACGAATGGTTTCTACAAGAAGGGAATTGGCCAGTTTTGGTGAGCATCAAGCTCACATCTCTATGGTGGAACCCAAGAAGGTCTTTGAAGCTCTTGAAGATCCGGACTGGGTTGTTGCTATGCATGAGGAATTGAATAATTTCGAGCGCAACAAGGTCTAGAAACTCGTGGAGAAACCCAAAGATTGCCGCAATGTTATCGGCACAAAATGGATATTTAAAAACAAGCAAGATGGGAATGGCATTGTTGTGAGGAACAAGGCAAGACTTGTGGCACAAGGCTACTCTCAAGTTGAGGGCATTGACTTCGACGAGACCTATGCTCCAGTGGCTCGCCTTGAGTCCATCCGTATCCTTCTTGCTTATGCTGCCCATAACAATTTTAATTTGCAGCAAATGGACGTCAAGAGTGCTTTCCTTAATGGTCCTCTACATGAGTTGGTATATGTAAAGCAACCCCCGGGCTTTGAGGATCCTAACTTCCCGAACCATGTCTACAAACTCGATAAGGCACTCTATGGCCTTAAACAAGCCCCACGTGCGTGGTATGAGCACCTTAAAGAACTTTTGCTAGACCGTGGCTTCGAAGTTGGGCAAATCGATTCCACTCATTTTACTAATAAGGTTAAGGGGATCTCTTCATATGCCAACTATATGTAGATGATATCATCTTTGGTTCTACTAATAAAGCTTTTAATGATGAATTTTTAAAGCTTATGACTGATAGGTTTGAGATGTCTATGATGGGGGAATTACGGTTCTTTCTTGGATTTGAGATCAAGCAACTTAGAGAAGGAACCTTCATCAATCAAGCAAAGTACATCCAAGACATGCTCAAGAGATTCAAGATGACGGATCTTAATGGTGTCGCCACTCCGATGCAAACAAAATGTCATCTTGAACTTAACCCACATGGTAAAGATGTGGACCAAAACGTATACCGGTTCATGATCAGCTCTTTTCTTTACCTCTGCGCATCTAGACCTGATATTGTGTTGAGTGTGGGTGTGTGTGCAAGGTATCAAGCAGCTCCTAAAGAAAGCCACTTAGTGGTGGTCAAGAGGATCTTTCGATATTTGGTTCATTCCCCTAACTTTGGTCTCTGGTATCCCAAGGGCTCCAATTTCTCTCTATGTGGTTATCTTGATTGATTAATGGGTGATAAGGATGGTCGGAAATCCACTTCTAGAGCCTGTCAATTCTTGGGAAGATCTCTTGTGTGTTGGTCATCTAAAAAGCAGAATTGTATCTCTCTCTCCACCGCCGAAGCTGAATATGTTGCTACTGCTAGTGCTTGCACTCAGTTATTGTGGATGAGGCAAAATTTAAAGGAATACGGTGTCAATTGTGACAAAGTGCCTCTTTTATGTGATAATGAAAGTGCAATCAAAATTGCGTACAATCCGGTATAGCACACAAGGACAAAGCATATTGAGATTCGGGATCATTTTATTCGAGACCATGTTGCTCGAGGCGATATTGATCTATCTTTTGTGAGCACGAAGAACCAACTTGCTGACATTTTTACGAAGCCACTTGATGAAGCAAGATTCTGCTACTTGAGGAATGAGCTAAATATCATTGATTCCAGGAGTTTGTCTTGATTACCCATGCACTCACTCGTACATCTCAGTCTTATTTGGTCTAGGTGTGGGCATGGATATAGGGGAGTGTGGTCCTAATTCATTGGGCTAACCCTCCCCCCATAATGCCAAAAGCAAGATAAATCATTTCTCTTAGTATCACACCATACACTCCAACAAGGTGGCTTCGGCCACCGCCCTCTCCCTTGAGGAGAATTGGACTTTTATGGATCTTTTTGGCTGTTTTTGCTCTCTCGTGTTCTTATGGGAATCACACTCAATCTTGGCTCTTATTTGATTTGGATCTTGCAATTTTGAGTGTCTAGTACCATCTCAGTTTGGTTCTCTTGATCCTAAGCCTTTTCCTACCCCTAAGCCATCTATTCTTGCACACAAGTCCCTTGTACACCTTGTGGGGGTGTTGTTTGGGGACGCGCGGGCCTGAATCTGTGTTCAACAGAAATTTAGAGTGGAGGCTGGATAATCCTGCCCAAGTGTAGGCTGGATAATCCGGCCCTGGCGGATTTCGTCTTAAAGGGCAGGGATCGGGGGAAGGGCTCATAACGAGCAGCACTTCTCCCCCAACCCTCTCCTCCTCCTTAGCTGTCGCCTGCCGTCCCCACCCCCCCCAGAGCCTCTCCGGCCACCGGATTTTCCGGGCCTCCCCGGATCTTCTTCTCCGCGCCTCTAGGTACCTTCTCCTCCGCGTTCTTCCTCCAATGAGTGAGGGTAACTCCCTCTCTCCCCATCTTTGGCTAGATGTGTTATTTTTTTGGGTGGAACATTGTCTAGAAGGATGTTGTTTTCGCATAGAAATCGTAGTCTTGCAGTTTCTAGGCCCGATCTACTTTTTTGCATTCAATCTAGGTGAAGTCAAAAATTTCTGCTAGGACCGGATTATCCGCCCCTGGCCAGGTCGGATAATCCGGCCTGACAGATTAAACTCTGGTTCAATTTAACCATGAAGTATGCATTGAGTAGATTTGTCTTATAAACTTTTTGACTACTTTTTCCATGCTCTCTCCTGGACTTGTGTGTATGCTTATCCCCATGCTATCACTCTTGTTCTCCTCACAGGTGGTTCCAGTGTTCCCAAGACCTACAAGCGCCGCCCTCGCGGTAAATACTTCTAGGACGACGGACGGGGTAACTTAGTGCACGAGGTTGAGTTGAGGAGAAGAAAGAACGAAGAGAAGCGAATGGCTGAACAAGCAAACAGAACTAGAAAGGGAGTGTCCAAAAGGAAGGGCAAGGAGCCCAAGATCAACTACAAGGCTTTGGATGCAGTCACATATTCCTCCATCCATCACCGTGATTTGTTTGCTGAGTTGCCTCGTGATGATGAGGTGGGGGATGCTCGATTTTGGTGTGTTGAACAGAAAGGTATTTATGAAGATGTGTATGCCAGGCTGAACATTAGGCCTATGCACCCACTGGTTCTTGATGAGGCTTTGGAGAAGGCCCACCTTGTGGATGCAATGTATGTGGCTGAGCGGATGGGGCTGCACCATCTCATGTCTCTCCAGTGCTCATATGACTCTGAGGTGGTGAAGCAATTCTTTTCCATGTTGGTTATTTGTGGAGATGAGCATCGCACTATGAAGTGGATGACTCATGACAGGTCTATGTCTGCTGACTTCCACGTGTTCGCTAAGGTTCTTGGATACTCTTTCCGCAGTAGGGATAGGGCCAGTGGCCACCGCATCATCACCCAGCTGAATCCCAACAAAGATGCAGCTCTCTCTCCTTGCACAGTGGACAATAGCATTGTGGGCACTCTGGCTGGTCTTGCTCCTATCTATGCTGCCTTAGTGGGCCTCTTCCGTGACTCCATCACTCCGAGTGGGGGCAACAATGACAGCATCCGTGGTCGCCTTGTCCAGCTCCTTCAATTTTCTCATGAGGTTGCCTCGTGCGAGGACGCGTCTATGCAGTACAGGCTAGATGTCATGGACTTCATCTACCATGAATTGACGGATGCTATGTTCAACCGTCTGTCCATCCCCTATGCACCCTACATTATGATGCTCATAAGGCACCTGCTTCCTTCTGAAGAGTTCAACATTGATACTGTGCATAAGGCCAAGAAGATCTACACCAAGGTTCGGAAGACCTCTCACCCCTCCTCTGCTCCTGAGGGTCTCATGAGGGATGCTCGCAGGCCCCCAGTGCCTCCCGTTTCCCGTGAGATTAAGCAGCTGAACTGGTTCCAGCGGCACATCCTTTGCATGGGCGTGGACACATGCAAGGGTCGATCTGGCGTCTGGCGCCATGAGTTGGCTCACTCCCAGCAGCTCATCCTCCACCATGTGTCTGGTGCTTCTGGTGACCCCCCGGCTCCTACTCCTCCCACACCATATGCTCGGTGGAACTCTTCTTCTGGGCTGAACTATGGAGAGCTGGAGCGTCACTTGTTCCCTTCTGCGGCCATTGCTGATGATGAGGATGATGACACCGAGGAGCTTGAAGATGAGGACGAGGATGGAAACGAGTACGAGGACGAGGACGAGGATGAGGACTACGAGTGATCCTTGGGGCGCTAGCATCGCTCTTCTTCCTTTTTGGTGTCTCGATGCCAAAGGGGGAGAAGTAGTTCTATTAGAATCTTCGAGGATTTGCATGGGTCGGGCATAAGCACTTGCATTTTCTATTCGTCGTTTTCTCGCTTATGCCCATTTAGCGTTGAACTTTAAATTTTTGATTTGTGGTTTGTGTGAGACTCTTTGTCAGTGGTTGTCTGGATTTATCTCATGGATTATGCTTATGGATTCATCTATTCATATCCTATTATGCTAGAAATCTTTATCAAGGAAGGCGCTTATATTGGTTATCACATTGATAATTGAGGCTATTTCAAGGATTCCTCTCTTCTACCTCGGTGGTATGATTATGTTGCTCATATATCTATGGAATAGATTCACCTATTTGTGTGCATTTGTATTCAAATGCAAAATTCTAATATGCACACATTGAGGGGGAGTCTCTTCCATGTTTATTGCTGATAGTCTTGTGATCCTTTCCTGCAAATCCTAGTATTGTCATCTAACACCAAAAAGGGGGAGATTGAAAGAACATTTCATGTTTTCCTATGTTTTGCGTGTTAGATAACAATACTGTGGAGATTCCTTATGTGCGCTAAGTGTGCAGAAAGTTTGGGGGGCCGGATAATATGCCTCACCAAGGGCCGGATAATCCGGCCCACCCCTTTGTTCAAAGACTGCCAAGACGCGTCACCCAGAGAGGGGGCGAATTATCGCCCGGAAAATCCGGACTTGGGGTGGTTTTTCTTCCCTAGGCCGGATAATCCGGCTATCGCATGGGCTGGATAATCCGGCCCCTAGTTTTTGAGCAAAGCATGCCAAGGCGCGTCGCACGGAGTTCGGTCGGATTTTCTCCCGGAAAATCCGAACTGGGGCGGCTTTTCCTCCCCAGGCCGGATAATCCGGCCTTTACATGGGGCCGGATAATCCAGCCCCCAGAAGATGATCAAGTGTAAGCTCTGCGCGACACTCAGAGAGGGGCGGACTATCTGCCGGATATTCCAAGTCTGGGGCGGAGTTTTCCCTAGGCCAGATAATCCGCCTCTCACTTGGGACGGATAATCCGGCCCCCAAAAACTCCAACGACTGGTTTTGGAAGGGGGATAAATACCCCTTCTTCCCCAACGTTCAGAACTCTTGATTCACTTGAAATCGTTCAGACATTATGCAAGAGCTCCCATTCTAGATCTCCCACTTCAACCACCCGAAGGCTTTGATCTTTGGGGGAATTTAAGAAGGAGAGAATCGTCGTCGTCATCACGAATCAAGCGCATCAACTCCTCTCCATTCATTTGGAGAAATCCCTGATCTAGTATTCTTGTCAATATCTAGATCTTGTTCTTTGTTATTGATAACTTGTTCTTGTGGCAGCTTGTTGTCTTTACGGGAGCCTCCAAGTTGATTGTGGAGTTGTGCCCCGCTAGTTGTGTAAAGGTGCCGGTACCCACCTCGAAGGGTCCCTATAGTGGAAAGGTGGATCAGGCCTTTGGTGGCGAGATCCATCGGAGAACAGGGTGATGCCTATTGTAGCGTGGTGGTCTTAGTACCGCCCACCCCTCCAACGCAGACGTACTTCCCTTAACAAGGAAGGAACTATGGTCAAACAAATCTTGTGTCTCCGCGTGCTTCACCTTGGTTTACCTGTTCCTCTTCCACTCGCTCTTTACTCGATAGTAGATAGGTTTGCATATAGGGAAATTCCACCCAATAGTATATCTAGAGAATTTACCCTTTGTGCTAAGCCTAGAATTGAAAAAGCATTAAAATTTGAAGTAGCACCTATTCACCCCCCTCTAGGTTCCCATACGATCCATTTCAATAAGCCATCGTCCCTTCTTCCGAGCCATATCCATTGCTTTCCTCTATTCAGGACTGAGATCGAGAGTTCATCGCCATTTTTGCCATGATTTGTCAAGATTTGGCTGCGCCCCATCTATCCAAGGGTTCTATAAGGTTAGCAACTTCATCCTTTCATTTTTCATAGCTAGTTTATCTCATTTATGCTCTAGAAGTAGAGAGATTTGTGGGAAAAATCATGTGGGATTTTTTTTATTTATATGCAATTTGAGCTCAAATTGACCTCTTAGTTTGCGTATGTGTACATGTGGTTTATTTTTTAATTGATCAAAATGGGTATTTGTGAATTTAGTTTGGGATTTGTGGGTTTTAGTTTGGGAGTAATTATGTGGGAGTTTTTTATGTATATGCAATTTGAGCTCAAATTAACCTCTTAATTAGTTTTCATATGTGTACATGTGGTTTACTTACTAATTGATCAAAATTAGTATGGTTTACTTACTAGTTGATCAAAATATGTGTACATGTGGTGAACATTTTTATAGCCATATAGTTGTTTTGTTTTTTATATACTTATATAATGTAGATGACCCGACAATACATGTACGATGACAAATATCTTATCAATTGCTATTGTCTGTAAATGATTTATTTATGCAATTAAGTCTCTAGATTGGCTATATTATTTTGTAGTTATCCTAGTTTGCATATGTGTACATGTGGTTTACTTACTAATTGATAAACATTAGTATGGTTACTTACTAATTGATCAAAATATGTGTACATGTGGTGTATTTTTTATAGCCATATAGTTGTTTTGTTTTTGATATACTTATATAATGCAGATGACCCAACAATGGATGTACGATGACAAATCTCTTGTTAGTTGCTATTGTCTATAACTATTTATTTATACAATTAAGTCTTTGGATCAGCTATATTCTTTTGTAATTAAGTCATAGAAAAATTTATGCTACTGTTACTATATTCTTTCGTATGCTATTATGTAAAATGAAGATTCTCGAACGTGAAAGACGGGAAATCTATGATGTTGGGTTCGTTAACCCATATATCATTAATTTTTTTATGATACGAGACATCCCCAAGGACATAGAGGATAACTTGCTAATATTTATAAAGAGCCAAAATTCCTGTTCGGAAATACTATTTTCTTACAACTTCAGGTGAGTGTTAGTCTCTTATACACATTCATTTTTGCTTACTCGATGTTAAGTGTAATTGATGAGTTACGCATGACTGTGTGTATAAACATACGCAGCTTCCAATGGATTCTGCTAATCATTCAAGTTCACAATGGAAAAGTTGAAGTCGTGTACTCATTAGATAAAGACCACACGGAGTACAGTAGCCTGATTATGATGCTCCAAAAGTAATTTCAATTATTATCGCACTATATCGCTTTCTCTCATTCATTTCCTGATATCAAGTAATTAATAATTCTTTTATTTATTTTCTTTGTCGGACAGGGTTTGAAAACGGTTCATCAAGGACGAAGTCAGTGAATGGAAAGATGAGCTGACTTTTCCATGGAACAAGGTAAGTAGTCCTAGATCGCTAGGTATGTGCATCTCTTTAATTCTAGTTTTAATATCATTATCATGCTTGATTATTATTTGATTGATTCTATTCTCGTAAAGTGCTCGAGACATCCACGAGAACTAATTTATATGGATACTACATCTACGAGTTCCTTCACATGTCGACTAGTGAGCGGAGGAAAGATCTAAGACAAGTTTAAGTATGTAAACAATATATTCACAATTTTTTTATGACCATCAATTGTGTTGAGTTTCATTCATATTTTTTTATCATGATTGATATGTTCATATTTATCTCCTTTAAAGATTGAAGGTATGCGGGAGAAGCTCCTACCTAAGAACCGTATACTAGCAATACAAGACGAATTAGCGAGATTTTTTGCTTATAGAGGTCATAGATGAAAAGGGAAAACACTATTACTGCTAATGCCTTCATGTAATTTAATGATCTCAATGTAATGATCCCCACACAATGATCTCCATGTAATTAAATAGGATATATTTGTATGCTCATTAGAGAAATTATATATATATATATCATATCTCGGCACGTCACTTAGGCCAAACCTCCCTCCTCTCCCGATCGTCCTGCCGTGGCACAAATCCGCCCCAAAACACTGCTGCGTCAGCCGATTGCCTCAAAACGCTGCCGCGACAGAACCCGCTGCAATGCCTAGCACTCTTCACGTGGAGGACTTTAGTCCTGGTTGGTGTTACCAACCGGTACTAAAGGTCCTCTAGCCCAACACGCTACCACGGCCACGTGGAGTGTCTTTAGTCCCGATTTGTGGTACTGATGCACTCGACGATCGACGTAGAGCTCGTTGGGAACCCCAAGAGGAAGGTATGATGAGTACAGCAGAAAGTTTTCCCACAGTTATGAAACCAAGGTTTAATCGAACCAGTAGGAGCAAGGAAACACCCCAAAGGTGTTACTAGCTGAGCTTTGGCAGGGCGCACTAACGGTGCTAGTAGCATCGTGGAGACCTGCACAACACAACCACAGAACTTTGTCCCCAACTTGCGATGAGGTTGTCAATCTCACCGTGTTTTGCGGAAAACAAAGGATTAAACGTATCGAATGGAAAGAAGTAATAGTTTGCAGAAAGTAAACACAAAGCAGAAACAGTTTAAGATTGTATGTAAAAGACAAGGACCGGGATCCATAGTTCACTAGAGGTGGCTCTCCTTAGATAGATAACATGCTGGGTGAACAAATTACAGCGGGGAAATTGACAAACACCGAGAAAGCAATACATGCATATACTAATCATCTTGACTCCTTTGAGACTTGATTGGGCAATACAACATAATACATAGACCGCCATCCAACTGCATCTATGACTAATAATCCACCTTCAGGTTATCATCCGAAACCCCTCCAGTATTAAGTTGCAAGCAACAGATTATTGCTTTACGAACTGCGTGTCAGGTTGATGCACTCGACGATCGACGTAGAGCTTGTTGGGAACCCCAAGAGGAAGGTATGATGAGCACAGCAGCAAGTTTTCCCTCAGTTATGAGACCAAGATTTAATCGAACCAGTAGGAGCAAGGAAACACCCCAAAGGTGTTACTAGCTGAACTTTGGCAGGGCGCACTACCGGTGCTAGTAGCAACGTGGAGACCTGCATAACACAACCACAGAACTTTGTCCCCAACTTGCGATGAGGTTGTCAATCTTACCGTGTTTTGCGGAAAACAAAGGATTAAACGTATCGAATGGAAAGAAGTAAAAGTTTGCAGAAAGTAAACACAAAGTAGTAAAGGATTGTAGATTGTATGTAAAAGAAAAGGACCGGGATCCATAGTTCACTAGAGGTGGCTCTCCTTAGATAGATAACATGCTGGGTGAACAAATTACAGCGGGGCAATTGACAAACACCGAGAAAGCAATACATGCATATACTAATCATCTTGACTCCTTTGAGACTTGATTGGGCATTACAACATAATACATAGACCGCCATCCAACTGCATCTATGACTAATAATCCACCTTCAAAGTTATCCAACCCCTCCAAGATTAAGTTGCAAGCAATGATTATTGCTTTACGAATCGTGTAAAGTAAACAATACAATTGTTCTATGAACAAAGGATCGTTGTTTTCTCCTAGTAGCAACAGACATCTAGTACCTTAGAGATTTGTCACTTCCCAGACATTAGAGGCATGAACCCACTATCGAGCATAAATACTAACTCTTGGAGTTGCTAGCATCTACTTGGCCAAGATAGCTACTAATAACGGAAAGCATGCAAGATCTCAAATAACAAAGACATGATAGAATCAATAATCAATCTGAAATAGCATCTCAATATCCATCGGATCCCCACAAACATAACATGTATGAATTACAAATAGATGATCTTGATCATGAACAGAGATCACAAGATCTAAACATGAAAGCACAAAGGAGGAGAAACCAGCCATCTAGCTACTACATGGATCCGTAGTCCAAGGATGAACTACTCACGCATCACACCGGAGGCTTGCATGGTGATGAAGAAGGCCTCCGGTGAATTCTCTCCGGTGGTGCCGGAAGAGCTTCAGATCCTCCCGATCTAGGGATGGAGATGACTTGCCATGCACTCTTTCGTGGATTTTTGATCGGGTCCTTAGGGTTTTCGTCCCGAAGGCAACTTATAGGCTGAAGGAGAGGCCGGGGGGGTGTTGGGGTCGGCCAGACCACCCCCTGGCGCGGGCCAAGCCTGGCCGCATGGCCAGGTGGTGTGTCCGGCCCCCACCCCTTCTCCGTCTCGTATTCTGGCACTTGATCCCTTCCGGAAAAATAGGCACTTTGGCTTTTGTCCCGTCCAATTCCGAGAATATTCATTTTCTGACTTTCCTGGAACCAAAAACAGCAGAAATGTAGACCAGGCAATCGTGGCTCTTGTTAATAGGTTAGTCCAAGAAATCATAACAAATGTACTCCAAAGTTGGAACAAACCACAAGAAAGTGGATAAAACCAAGCATGGAACATCAAAAAATTTAGATACCTTTGCAATGTATCAACATCCCCAAGCTTAACTCCTGCTCATCCTCGAGTAGGTAAGTGATAAAAAGAATAATTTTTGAGGTGACATGCACCATCAAAGACTTGATCAAAGTATTTGCAAAACATCACAGCTGGGATCATAGTACTTCAATCATAACATAAAAGACAAAGTTCTAGCAATAGGCAAAGAGACTATGATGCAACATGAAAAGGCACAAACAAAAGATTCATGAATAACAATGCTTTGCAAGACGTTTGTTTGTTTCACATAAACAAAACATAGCATAATAGTATTCAGCTTGTCCCTCCATAGAGTAGCAAATATAAATGCATAGGACACCTTCAAAGTTCATAAGAGTGACTAGATACAATAGTTTCAAACAAGCAATAACAAGTTATGCATCAATCAACTAGTCTTGGGACAATACACATAGAACTAAGAATGGCCACTATGCTCTCAAAGTAGTGCATAAAGATAGAAGGTGGAGACTCAATATAATGGTGGAAGAAAGGCCTTTTGTAGAAGGAAGTAGGGATTCAAGTCTCCTAAAGAGCTTCCAAAAATTATGGTACTTGTAGCTTTCAGCTCTCATTGCCCCTATCATAAGCATCTTGAAGGTGATTAAGGTTAAAGTGACACAACTAAGAGGATATGCTTGACAAGTTATAAACCGAAATCTCATTCCCCTTACTTACGAAGACCGATCCTCATGCTACTCAACTTCAGTCACGAGTAAGCTCTCGTCATTGTAAGTATATGTGTATCATTAAGAACCGCCAATAGGGTATCCCTTGCACATGATACAGGAGCTTTCCCATAATCAAAATGACAAGGCAATCAGACAATGAGCATCTCAGTGATCTTTTTATTTGCTATTTGCATAGGTTTTTATTGAGGATGCTTCATAGAGTGCTCATTATGGTGATGCTGCAAGTTTCCACCATGATTAGGCATGGCTTAGGCTAGCGGCCCAGGCGTTTCTCTAACACACATACAAACTCCATGATCTTACAAGTTCCACATTGATTTCACACCGCCGGGATCCGTAAGCAAAATAACATAATATCAACGGGGTACAAAGTACAAGTGCAATGTTGAAAGCGTTCCCCATGAAACATGGTTCTGCTAATTTCAACTTATAAAGCGCAAGCATATACGCAACAAAGAAGGACCCAATGGTTCAAGTTTATTAGAGGCAATAAAGTAAAGTGTGCCATCAAGTTCGTGAGAGCTTTAATCACTAGTTTTTTCATAACAAGTGGAAGGTAAACAAAATTATGAATATACTTGGAATAGCATAAGCTAGTAGGTAGGTATGGTGGACTCTTTGGAAAAACTTGGTTTAGGGAGTTGGATGCATGAGTGGAACTCATACTTTGTTGTGGAGGCTAGCAAAAGACTGGGAGCGACAAACTAAGAGAGCAATAATGGCCATAATCATGCAGAGCGACAAAACATCATTGATCAAAGCATAGAGAGATACTACAAGTTGAAAACTAAAAGATCATAAAGGCTATGGTGACTTGATATAGTCATAACATGGTGTGAGCATGTGCCAAGCCAACCCAAATAAAGCATCAAAGGAGAATACCACTATATTATGCTTTAATAAGCTAAAACAACGCATGATTCATCCAAGGCACATTAAGCAATCTCAATTGTTTATAAAAAGTCATGCTACAGCAAAGAATACTAAGTATAAAGCCAAAACAATATCAAGCATGGCATGACAAAGCATAGCCACAGTCAAAAACGAGCTCTTTTTACCACAAAAGTATGAACTTTCCTACTCTTTTCCAAACCAAACCAAACTATTTGCAAACCAAAGTATGAAAGAGGGGTTCCAACCAACTTATTCAGAAAACTAAGCAAACCAAGCAAACTAAAACCCAAAACAAAAAACGAAAAAGAAGACGCTCCAAGAACAACACAACTGTGCATGAAACAATAAAAATGAAGCGTTTGGAAGGAACCTGGGATTTTTATTGATGAAGAAGGGGATGCCTTGGGAATCCCCAACCTTTGACGCTTGTACTTCTTGGATATTTCTTGGGGTGACACGTGTGGCATCCCCAAGCTTGAGATTTAGTCCATCCTTCATCTCGTTATCATTCCTTCCATACACTTGAAAATTTTCTTTCATACAAAACTTCACACAATCTTATTAGCAACATTAGTGCGCTTAAGATAAATAAATATCAAGATTCAGTTCTAACACCAAATAAACTTCCATTATAACACTAGCTACTGTAGCACTTCCTTCAAAAAGCTCAATTCCCCAAAGGAACTCAAGAAGGAACTAACAAGAAGCAAATGCAGAAAATGGCAGAAATCTGTCAAAACAGACCAGCAGGTAAAGACAAATTTTTTCTAAGACCTTCTGTTGCTCAAATCAAAAAGTGTTGAACTAACGAAAGTGAGATAACAACTTGGGGCAGAAGCACAAAAAATTACAGCTCAATCCGACATACAGAGATCTCTCAGTAATTTTTACAGTGAAGCACAGAAATCTATTTCGGGACAGCAACTTTCCCAATCATTACTTCACTCTCTTTAGAGGTTACTCTGGGCACAAAAAGCAAATAAAAAGGATAAGGAGAGGTTATTACAGGTAATAACTTCCAATACTAAACTAAAACTCTTGGGTTATCTCCCAACAAGTACTTTTCTTTAACGCCTTTAAGTTAGGCATAAGAAGCAAAGAAAGAATCAAGTGTTCTCAAATGAAGAAGCATTAAGACCAACTTTCTTGCTCTTACCTCTCTTACTTTTATTCTTAACCTTGGGGAATATATGATTGTTTGGTGGAGAAGAAAGGTGCATCGTCCCCTTTCCCACATCTATTATTGCTCCAAGAGGTTCCAATATGGACCCTCCAAGTGTAATTTGTCCTTTTCCTGCACATTCAATAACACGATAATCAATAGAGATCGTTTTCCCAAGGATCTTTGTAAGCACTCATTTAGCTATTCCAAGAGGTACAATGGTAGTATTATTAGTAAGAGATATTTCTTTTCCTCCCTCAATGAGCCCCCAAGTATTCAGAGATTTATAAATATCTTTGGGCATAAGGCAAGATTCAAACATGATATCACAGCGAGCTTGAAAAGTTTCAGCGTTTATCTCAATCTTTACTGTAGGGAACCACCTTGATGGTTCAGAGCTTATTGGAACATAATCATGCTGCTCCCTAAGCGTATTATAGCACCCTTCTAATCTAGTAGTGCTAGCCTCAAGAGTATCCAACCTAGCAAATATTTTCGCGAAGGAAGTATAAGTTTGACTAGGCATGTTGTAAGTGAGGATCAATTTCTTTATAGCATTAATAGCATCATCCTCATTACATTGGAGGAAATCGCCTCCCACAATAGCATCTAAAGCATATCTATAGAAAACAACAATCCCAAGGTAAAAACTGCTAAGGAACAAGCCTTGAATCATTTTAGGCTCAGTCTTTTCATGTAGATCAGAGATTCTAGACGAAGCTTCCTTAAAACTTTCCTCAATTACTTGTTTAAAAGTGAGAATCATTTCCTCGGGTGACATAGTGATTGGAGCAAGGCTGGACATAGTAGCAACTCAAGATAGGAACTAATTTTTTTGTGTTTTCAAATAAAGAAAGCAAACAAGTAAAACTAAATTTTTTGTGTGTTTTTTGAAGAACAAAACAAGCAAACAAAGCAAAAAGAAGCTAAGCAAAACAAAAACAACAAAGTAAAGAGATTGGTTATGAGGGACTCCCTTTGTGAAGATGTCCTTAACTCCCCGGCAACGGCGCCAGAAAATAGCTTGATGCACTCGACGATCGACGTAGAGCTCGTTGGGAACCCCAAGAGGAAGGTATGATGAGCACAGCAGCAAGTTTTCCCTCAGTTATGAGACCAAGGTTTAATCGAACCAGTAGGAGCAAGGAAACACCCCAAAGGTGTTACTAGCTGAGCTTTGGCAGGGCGCACTACCGGTGCTATTAGCGACGTGGAGACCTATACAACACAACCACAGAATTTTGTCCCCAACTTGCGATGAGGTTGTTAATCTCACCGTGTTTTGCAGAAAACAAAGGATTAAACGTATCGAATGGAAAGAAGTAAAAGTTTGTAGAAAGTAAACACAAAGCAGTAAAGGATTGTAGATTGTATGTAAAAGAAAAGGACCGGGATCCATAGTTCACTAGAGGTGGCTCTCCTTAGATAGATAACATGCTGGGTAAACAAATTACAGCGGGGCAATTGACAAACAGCGAGAAAGCAATACATGCATATACTAATCATCTTGACTCCTTTGAGACTTGATTGGGCATTACAACATAATACATAGACCGCCATCCAACTGCATCTATGACTAATATCCACCTTCAGGTTATCATCCGAACCCCCTCCAGTATTAAGTTGCAAGCAACAGATTATTGCCTTACGAACTGCGTGTAAAGTAAACAATACAATTGTTCTATGAACAAAGGATCGTTGTTTTCTCCCTAGTAGCAACAACACATCTAGTACCTTAGAGATTTCTGTCACTTCCCCAGATTACCAGAGGCATGAAGCCACTATCAAGCATAAATACTAACTCTTGGAGTTGCTAGAATCTACTTCGCCAAGATAGCTACTAACAACGGAAAGCATGCAAGATCTCAAATAACAAAGACATGATAGAATCAATAATCAATCTGAAATAGCATCTCAATATCCATCGGATCCCATAAACACAACATGTATGGATTACAAATAGATGATCTTGATCATGAACGGAGCTCACAAGATCTAAACATGAAAGCACAAAGGAGGAGAAACCAGCCATCTAGCTACTACATGGATCCATAGTCCCAGGATGAACTACTCACGCATCACACCAGAGGCTTGCATGGTGATGAAGAAGGCCTCCAGGGTGAATTCCCCTCTTCGGCAGGGTGCCGGGAAGAGCTTCAGATCCCTCCCGGTCTAGGGATGGAGATGACGGCGGCTACAGACTCTTTCGTGAATTTTTGATCGGGTCCTTAGGGTTTTCGTCCTGAGGGCAACTTATAGGCGGAAGGAGAGGCCGAGGGGGTGCTAGGGTCGGCTGACCACCCGGTAAGTGCTGGCCTGGCCGCACGGCCAGTGGTGTGGCTGGCCCCACCCTTCTCCGTCTCAGATTCTCGCACTTTATCCTTCCGAAAAATAGGCACTTTGGCTTTTGTCCCGTCAATTCGAGAATATTCATTTTCGACTTTCCCGGAACCAAAAATAGCGAAAAATGCAGTAGCATCGTGGCTCTTGTTAATAGGTTAGTCCAGGAAATCATAATAAAAGTACTCCAAAGTTGGAACAAAACACAAGAAAGTGGATAAAACCAAGCAAGGAACATCAAAAATTATAGATACATTTGCAACGTATCAAAGGTAAATAATACAATTGTTCTATGAACAAAGGATCGTTGTTTTCTCCCTAGTAGCAACAGCACATCTAGTACCTTAGAGATTTCTGTCACTTCCCTAGATTACCAGAGGCATGAACCCACTATCGAGCATAAATACTAACTCTTGGAGTTGCTAGCATCTACTTGGCCAAGATAGCTACTAACAACGGAAAGCATGCAAGATCTCAAATAACAAAGACATGATAGAATCAATAATCAATCTGAAATAGCATCTCAATATCCATCGGATCCCCGCAAACACAACATGTATGGATTATAAATAGATGATCTTGATCATGAACGGAGCTCACAAGATCTAAACATGAAAGCACAAAGGAGGAGAAACCAGCCATCTAGCTACTACATGGATCCATAGTCCCAGGATGAACTACTCACGCATCACACCGGAGGCTTGCATGGTGATGAAGAAGGCCTCCAGGGTGAATTACCCTCTCCGGCAGGGTGCCGGGAAGAGCTTCAGATCCCTCCCGATCTAGGGATGGAGATGACGGTGGCTACAGACTCTTTCGTGGATTTTTGATTGGGTACATAGGTTTTCGTCCCAAGGGCAACTTATAGGCGGAAGGAGAGGCCGAGGGGGTGCTGGGGTCGGCCAGACCACCCCCTGGTGCGGGCCAAGCCTGGCCGCATGGTCAGGTGGTGTGTCCGGCCCCCACCCCTTCTCTCCGCCTCAGATTTCGGCACTTGATCCTTCCGAAAATAGGCACTTTGGCTTTTGTCCCGCCCAATTCGAGAATATTCATTTTCTGACTTTCCCGAACCAAAAACAGCAGAAATGTGCAATGCACTGTGGCTCTTGTTAATAGGTTAGTCCAAGAAATCATATGAAAAGTACTCCAAAGTTGGAACAAAACACAAGAAAGTGGATAAAACCAAGCATGGAACATCAAAAATTGTAGATACATTTGCAATGTATCAACATCTCCAAGCTTAACTCCTGCTCGTCCTCGAGTAGGTAAGTGATAAAAAGAAATAATTTTTGAGGTGACATGCACCATCAAAGACTTGATCAAAGTATTTGCAAAACATCAAAGCTAGGATCAAAGTACTTCAATCATAACATGAAAGACAAAGTTCTTGCAATAAGCAAAGAAACTATGATGCAACATGAAAAGGCACAAACAAAAGATTCAAGAATACCATGCTTTGCAAGACGTTTGTTTGTTTCACATAAAGAAAACATAGCATAATAGTATTCAGCTTGTCCCTCAATAGAGTAGCAAATATAAATGCATGGGACACATTCAAAGTTCATAAGAGTGACTAGATACAATAGTTTCAAACAAGCAATAGCAAGTTATGCATCAATCAACTAGTCTTGGAACAATGCACATAGAACTAAGAATGGCCACTATGCTCTCAAAGTAGGTGCATAAAGGTAGAAGGTGGAGACTCAATATAATAGTGGAAGAAAGGCCTTTTGTAAAAGGAAGTAGGGATTCAAGTCTCATAAAGAGCTTCCAAAAATTATGGTACTTATAGCTTTCAGCTCTCATTGCCCCTATCATAAGCATCTTGAAGGTGATTTAGGTTAAAGTGACACAACTAAGAGGATATGCTTGACAAGTTATAAACCGAAATCTCATGCCCCTTACTTACGAAGACCGATCCTCATGCTACTCAACTTCAGTCACGAGTAAGCTCTTGTAATTGTAAGTATATGTGTATCATTAAGAACCGCCAACGGGGTACCCCTTGCACATGATACGGGAGCTTTCCCATAATCAAAATGACAAGGCAAGCAGACAATGAGCATCTCAAATGATCTTTTATTTGCTATTTGCATAGGTTTTATTGAGGATGCTTCATAGAGTGCTCATTATGGTGATGCTGCAAGTTTCCACCATGATTAGGCATGGCTTAGGCTAGCGCCGTGCTTTCTCTAACACACATACAAACTCCATGATCTTACAAGTTCCACTTTTATTTCACACCTTCTGGATCCGTAAGCAAAAGAACATAATATCAACGGGGTACAAAGTACAAGTGCAATGTTGAAAGCGTTCCCCATGAAACATGGTTCTGCTAACTTCAACTTATAAAGCACAAGCATATACGCAACAAAGAAGGACCCAATGGTTCAAGTTTATTAGAGGCAATAAAGTAAAGTGTGCCATCAAGTTCGTGAGAGCTTTAATCACTAGTTTTCTCATAACAAGTGAAAGGTAGACAAAAGCATGAATATACTTGGAATAGCATAAGCTAGTAGGTAGGTATGGTGGACTCTTTGGAATAACTTGGTTTAGGGAGTTGGATGGATGAATGGAACTCATACTTTGTTGTGGAGGCTAGCAAAAGACTGGGAGCGACAAACTAAGAGAGCAATAATGGCCATAATCATGCAAAGCGACAAAACATCATTGATCAAAGCATAAAGTGATACTACAAGTTGAAAACTAAAGGATCATAAAGGCTATGGTGACTTGAGATAGTCATAACATGATGTGAGCATGTGCCAAGTCAACCCAAATAAAGCATCAAAGGAGAATACCACTATACTATGCTTTAATATGCTAAAACAACGCATGATTCATCCAAGGCACATTAAGCAATCTCAATTGTTTATAACAAGTCACTACAACAAAGAATACTAAGCATAAAGCCAAAACAATATCAAGCATGGCATGACTAAGCATAGGCCACAGTCAAAAACGAGCTCTTTTTACCACATAAGCATGAACTTTCCTACTCTTTTCCAAACTAAATGCAAACCAAAGTGTGAAAGAGGGGGTCCAACCAATTTATTTAAAAAACTAAGCAAACCAAAGCAAACAAAAACCAAAACGAAAAAGAAGACGCTCCAAGAAAAACACAATTGTGCATGAAACAATAAAAATGAAGCGTTTGGATGAAACCTGGGATTTTTATTGATGAAGAAGGGGAATGCCTTGGGCATCCCCAAGCTTTGACGCTTGTACTTCTTGGATATTTCTTGGGGTGACACGCGTGGCATTCCCAAGCTTGAGCTTTAGTCCATCCTTCATCTCATTACTCATTCCTTCCATACACCTAAAAAAATTTCTTCATACAAAACTTCACACAATCTCATTAGCAACATTAGTGCACTTAAGATAAATAAGTCTCAAGGTTTAGTTCTAACACCAAATAAACTTCCATTAGAACACTAGCTACTGTAGAACTTCCTTCAAAAAGCTCAATTCCCCAAAGGAACTCAAGAAGGAACTAACAAGAAGCAAATGCAGAAAATGGCAGAAATCTGTCAAAACATACCAGCAGGTAAAGACAAATTTTTTCTAAGACCTTATGTTGGTCCAATCAAAAAGTGTTGAACTAACGAAAGTTAGATAACAACCTGGGGCAGCAGCAAAAAAAATTACAGCTCAATCCGACGTACAGAACTCTCTCAGGAATTTTTATGGTGAAGCATAGAAATCTGTTTTGGGACAACAACTTTCCCAATCATTACTTCACTCTCATTAGAGGTTACTCTTGGCACAAAAAGCAAATAAAAATAATAAGGAGAGGTTACTACAGAGGTAATAACTTTGAAGACTCATCTAAAACTCTTGGGTTATCTCCCAACAAGTACTTTTCTTTAACGCCTTTAAGTTAGGCATAAGAAGCAAAGAAAGAATCAAGTGTTCTCAAATGAAGAAGCATTAAGATCCATACCAGAAATATTTTCAACAAGGCAAGGTATATCATCCAAATAAGTTCTATAGGATCCTCTCTCAATGCTCTTAGGTTCACTATTCTCATCAAAAGGGTTTGCAGGAACAATCCAGTCAAGATTCTTTTCTATGGCATCATGTATTGCCACTAGTTTAAAGGGTGTTGGTATCTTAGGTTCCTCCCCATTAGGTTCGGTTTTGCTCATCTTTTCTCGTGTACCAACAACATCTACACATGAGCCTAGCATATTGAAACATTCAAAGATTTTCCTAGCTTCCTTGGCAACATCATAGAACTCCTTAAACAAAGTTTCTAGAATAAAATCCCTCTTTTCAGGGTCCTCAATTTCTTTAAGCTTAAGAAACATTACTTGCATTAAGGGGTTGAGGTTAACAAACCTAGCTTCTAATATGTGAATTAAAGAAGCTGCAGCAATCTCAAAATTTGGAGCAAGTTCTATAAGGGATCTATCCTCAGTATCTTCATGTTTGCTAACATGATTAAAGAATTCTTCAATATTATAGAACCACTACCAATTGAAAGGTCTTTCAAGGTAAAAGTAGGGATCAACATGGTGAGCTAAGGAAGGGGTGACAACTAAAGGAGACTTAATTTTTTTGTGTTTTTCAAATAAGAAAACAAACAAGTTGAACTATTTTTTTTTGTGTTTTTGATAACAAAACAAGCAAACAAAGCAAAAATAAACTAAGCAAAACAAAAACAACAAAGTAAATAGATTGGTTATGAGGGACTCCCCTTGTGAAGATGTCCTTGACTCCCCGGCAACGGCGTCAGAAAAGATCTTGATGCACTCGACGATCGACGTAGAGCTCGTTGGGAACCCCAAGAGGAAGGTATGATGAGTACAGCAGCAAGTTTTCCCTCAGTTATGAAACCAAGGTTTAATCGAACCAGTAGGAGCAAGGAAACACCCCAAAGGTGTTACTAGCTGAGCTTTGGCAGTGCGCACTACCGGTGCTAGTAGCAACGTGGAGACCTGCACAACACAACCACAGAACTTTGTCCCCAACTTGCGATGAGATTGTCAATCTCACCGTGTTTTGCGGAAAACAAAGGATTAAACGTATCGAATGAAAAGAAGTAATAGTTTGCAGAAAGTAAACATAAAGCAGAAACAGTTTAAGATTGTATGTAAAAGACAAGGACCAGGATCCATAGTTCACTAGAGGTGGCTCTCCTTAGATAGATAACATGCTGGGTGAACAAATTACAGCGGGGCAATTGACAAACACCGAGAAAGCAATACATGCATATACTAATCATCTTGACTCCTTTGAGACTTGATTGGGCAATACAACATAATACATAGACCGCCATCCAATTGCATCTATGACTAATAATCCATCTTCAGGTTATCATCCGAACCCCCTCCAGTATTAAGTTGCAAGCAACAGATTATTGCTTTACGAACTGCGTGTAAGGTAAACAATACAATTGTTCTATGAACAAAGTATAAATACCTAAGTATAAATGTATGTAAACATATGATGTGTGCTATGTGCAATTAAAATAAATTGTGGTTTTGGTCATGTATTTGTATACATCTAATAGCATCCCGGGATAGAGATGGTTCAAAGTAAAAACATTTGGATTCTTTAGAATAAGTATATATATGGTTGTTACTTTTATTTTGCAAAATGACATGAACACGTACGATGAAAGAGAGCAACTCGTTTGCAACCATCCTAAGATGCAGACGAGTAAATATAAATAATTATATGCGAAAGCTCCGAACTATGTAGACAGTGCTTTGATGGAATTGTATGCATCTTCACGCACGATTCTGGAAACCATGTGCTTATTGGGGGCTCATCGACATCCCGTGTAGTGACGGTTTCATTTACTGTGTGTGAAGGGCCATTTCCACCATGTGCGAAGGCCCGATCTGTACTAGTGCAAATGTGGCGGCATAGGCGCAGGGGTTGGAGCGATGCTCAGCGGTGCATGGCGGATGAGATGGGGCAGTATCGTCGCCGGTGCAGGAGATGGAGGTGGTGCCATCAGCCGCGCGGCGCGGGAGAAGGTGGCGGTACATTATACTAAGAGAGATATGAGAGAGAACTGACAAGTGCCCGCACAAACACATAATTTTAGAAAAAAAAGCCCTAAAGCTAGATCTATCTAACCATTGTCATCCTAGACCATCATCGTGGTCCCACGTAGGACTAACAATGGATCCCATCGGGAGAATGATCGTTAGTACATACAAATCCCAGCATCAGTGCATATTGGGGAACACCAGGCACAAGCTCAATATTTGTGGATTTTTGTAAATTTTGAAAAAAGTGGTAGATTATTTTAACTTGTCACTCAATTGTGGTGGTTTTTTTAATTAACTCAAGGAAGAAAGACAAATCTAACAGATTTTGGAGTCTCTAAATTTTTTGAATTTTGCATTGTTCACCAAAAGTCGTATGCATATCTGTCATTTCTACTAAACCTAGAATATAAGGTATTTTGTATTGAAAATCTGCACACCGGTACGATACTATATTACCTATATCTAGATAATGTTACAATTTTTTGAAACTTTAAATTGGAGTTTTCGAGACTACATGCAGCCCGTGCAATAGGTAGTTGTCGCTTTCGCATATACTCAGATGCAGTGTTTTCTACTCGTATATTCTATCCGGCCAAACATATAATAAATCATCAATTATATATTATTTATTTGTTCGTTTTGAATGAACCGAAAAGGTTGGCAGGATGTGGGAGATCAGCGGGGTCTTGCCTGCATCAACCTGCAGCTTCTCCTCCTTCGGAACCCCCACGCATATATACCTCCTTTTTGGTGACGCCGGCCTCGGACGACATCACGCTGCTGTCTTCGCCGGCCATCGATCAAGATTGTTTTCGCCGTAATTTTGAGCGTTTCTAACCCTAGCTAGCTTCTCATATGTTTCTGGAGCTAGCAAACCCTACGTTTTGATACGTCGTCTCGGTGGCCAGCTTTGCCCCGTTCCGTACCTGGCTAAAGGCCGTGTTAGGCCCAAAGAGACCGTCTCTGGATTCTATTATATCCTTATTAAACTCGGTTGGACTGACCGGGCCCAATGTACTATATGATTATTATTCATTTTCTTTATGTAGATGTTATTGACGACCAACATCTTTCTTTCATTTTTATTTTCGGGAAAAAGATCTTGATCTATTTATGAGTTCATAAGAAGTTCAAAGCACCTCAAAGATAATAGAAGTTACATCAAGATCTTTGGACCACCCAACGATCACTATTGCCGCCAGAGCGAGCCATCGACGAGCCGCTGTCGTCGCTCCGTTGTGTCGTCGGTGCGCGCGGGCCTAACCTTGGCCTGCTCCTCGTTGCAGAGGAAGTGAGTGCCGATGCAGATCGATGCGCCAGCCGCGGAAGGGAATTCGCCTGTTTCGGCTGCCGCGATGTGGATTTTCACTCCAGGTTCCATCACCTCGATGACATGCGCCATCAGCGAGGGGTCGACGTCCTCCTCGACAGCGAGATTCACCTGCGCTTCTTCTTGCAACAGTGACGAGCGCAGTGCCCCTTTTTTCTTACAATAACAGCAACGGTCGCGGTCGACCTCGCCGTCAGCTGCGTTCGCCGCCATAGTTTGGGCTTGGCCTTGGCCTGCCCTCCGTTGCATCCACCGTTGGCACGGTCGCGGTTGTGGCTGCCAGAGCCGCTGCTGCGGCCTTGCCTGCGCTTCTCCTCCCACTGCCTTTCCGTGAGCAGGAGCCGTCCGCCGGAGTCCACCTTCTCTCCACCAAGGCGCTCCTCGATGGCGCGCAGATGGCCTACCACCTCCTTGACGCTGAGTGTCGCCGGATTCATCATCGTCTCCATGGAGAAGGGGATTTGGGCAGCTGTCACAGAGGGAGCGCAGAGCGGTGCCGAGAGTTGTGATGCACGTGGGTTTCGCGCACACGGTCGTTGCCCTGGTGTTGCAGCTTGATTGCCTCCCAAGCCCTTCCCGATCAGCATCGGGTGCACCTCCAGCGGTGTGGAGCGCAGCAGTGTAGCCTTGTCCTCGCGCCGGGAATGCCGTCGTGCTCAATCGCATCCCAGAGGGACGTGGTCTGCATGTTGACCTCCATAACCATACCCGGCCCAGGTTGTGTACTCACCCCGCTTCAGCGTCGGGAAGACTAGGCTAGCGCCGCTGCTCCCTCCAGTCTCACACACCACCTCACACCGGACCACGATCTCGCCGCCGCCATGCCGGGCTCTGCTACGTCCGCGACTTGGCGAGCGTTGTCGTTGCCCGGTCACTGGTAGCACGGATTGGCTTGCAGGTGGTGGAGTGGCTCCGGTGCGCTGAGCCGGTGTGCTACGCCTTCAACATTGATCACCCCAATGGCTCTAATACCAATTGTCACCCTTACAAAGATCGAGCACAGACTGCAACTCAAAATAAACAGCTAACTAGGCTAACTCCTAACTGACGGGATAACACTTGGAACACCTAGCTAACAGTAGCAGGGGTTAACAACAATGCGTGAGAACCTTGTGCTGTTGCCCCCACCGTTGGCTTGCATTCAGATTAGCACTTTGCATGTAGGCTGTCAGCTACAGCCCCTTCAATCTACACACACGCGATCAGCTGGAACAAGCAGAACACACGCACATACAGAGAACCGAGAGGAACAGAGAGAAGACAGAGCACACGATCTATTTTTTCTGACGCGCACTCTGATCGTTACACTGAATTTTAACTGAAAACTAAAAACGACAGTGCAGGTAAAACTGCATTATTTCTAGTGCAACAAGAGCTAACACTAACACTCACCTCTTTAGGCTTGTTGCTCCTACTTCACCAGAGTCACACCAACCTTCTCTCTCATTTCGTGAAACTTCAGCTTCGCAAGTGGCTTTGTTAGAATGTCAGCTAGCTGATCATTAGTACCAATGTATTCAACTGCAACGACACCTTCTTCCACTTTCTCCCTGATGAAATGATACCTTGTCTCAATATGTTTACTTCTTTCATGAAACACAGGATTTTTGCAGAGGGAGATAGCTGACTGATTATCAATATTCAGAGTGATTTGCTCAAACTCACTCCCAGTCAGATCAGCCAGCAAACGACCGAGCCAAATGCCCTGACAAGCTGCAGTAGTTGCAGCTATGTATTCAGCTTCACATGATGACAGTGCAACAACCTTTTGTTTTTGTGATAACCAGCTGACTGGGATGAACCAAGATAAAAGATTACTCCTGTTGTGCTCTTGCGATTATCCACATCCCCAGCCATGTCACTGTCACTGAAACCTGGTAGCTGCAGGTTCCTTTCCTTCTCTCTGTGATACACCAATCCTAAGTTCAGTGTACCACTCACGTACCTCAAGATGTGTTTTACGGCTGCAAGGTGCTCACTAGTTGGTTTCTCCATAAACCTACTCACAATCCCAACTGAGTATGTGATATCAGGTCTGGTATGAATAAGATATCTGAGGCTACCAACAATACTCCTGTACTGTGTGGAATCAACAGCTGGGCACTTACTGTCCTTGCTCAGATGTAGCCTTGCTTCCATTGGAATTTGGGCTGAATTACAATGCTTCATACCACTTTTCTCCAGTAGCTTTTCTGCATAACTAGATTGACAAATAGATATGCCATCAGATGTTTGGCTTACCTGAATACCAAGATAATAGTTAAGCAGTCCAAGATCACTCATGCTGAACATTCTTTTCATTTGATCTTTGAACTGGTTAATGCCACTGACACTAGTTCCTGTGATAATCAAATCATCAACATAAACCCCAACTAGCAGGCTCTCCCCTGCAGTGTTCCTCTTATAAACTGCATGTTCTAGAGGACACTTCTCGAAACCCAAATCAGCGAGAGTCTTGTCTAATTTCACATTCCAGGCCCTAGGAGCTTGTCTCGGTCCATACAGGGCTTTGTGTAGTTTGAGCACCTTACTATCCTGCCCTTCTACTACAAAACCCGGAGGTTGGGTCACAAATACCTCTTCCTGCAGTTCTCCATTTAGAAAAGCAGATTTCACATCAAGGTGATGAACTTGCCAACCCATATGTGCTGCAACTGCCAGGAGAAGTTTCACGGTCTCCATTCTCGCCACAGGTGCAAACACCTCCTCGAAATCAATTCCTTGACGCTGGACATACCCCTTTGCGACCAACCGAGCCTTGTACTTGATAATTTTCCCAACTGGATCCTTTTTGATTTTATAGACCCACTTCAACCCAATTGGTTTATGTCCTGATGGCAGTGATGAGAGCTCCCAGGTGCCATTGCTTTCTATGGATTCGAGCTCTTCTTTCATTGCTATCCTTCAGTGTGCCTCTGCATTTGCCTCCTGAAAAGAGCTCGGCTCTTCCATTCCCATCAGGCATAATTCTGAAATGGCTTCTACTTCCTCTGTTTCATCTAGTATTTCCTGTACCAGACGATATCGTCGTGGAGCTTCATCTGAGGGGTGAGAGGCGTTGCTGGGAGGTGTTACAAAATGGCGATTTTTAGGCGACTCTGCACCTGTTGCTGTCGCTGAACCTGACACTGGAGTGGCGGCAGAGCTTCCTGCCGCGGCAAAGTTTTTAGCTGTTTTCTCTGTCGTGGCAGTGGACGGCACAGTCTCCTCCTGCTGTTCACTTGGATACTGAACCGTGAAGATCTTAGGCATCCTCTCCACATTCTCCCTTCCAGATGCTTCCCAATCCCACTGTTTGTCTTCCTCGAAGATTACATCCCTGGACACATGGAGTTTTTGTGTCTTTGGATCAAACATGCGAAACGCCTTGCTATTTGGCTCATAGCCAATAAACACCATGACTGAGCTTCTGTCAGCCAACTTAGGAAGATGCACGCCCACTTTCTTCACAAAACCCAGGCATCCGAACACTCTCAAGTAGTGAACATCAGGCTTCACTCCATACAATGCCTCATATGGTGTTTTCTCATTTACTGATTTTGTGGGTGCCCTGTTCAGGAGAAAAACTGATGTAGCAACAACCTCTCCCCAAAATCTTCCAGGCAAGTTCTTGCTTTTCAATAGACTTCTTGCCATTCCAACCACTGTCTGATTTCTCCTCTCAATGACCCCATTCTGCTGTGGAGTATAAGGAGCTGTCAGAAAATGTCTTATTCCTGCATCATCACAGAAATTGCTGAATTCCTTTGAGGTAAACTCTCCACCTCTGTCAGTTCTGATTGCCCTCACAACCAGGTTCAGCTCTTTCTCTGTTGAGTTCATGATTTTCTTCAGTGCAACCAATGCTTCGTCTTTACTTTTGATCAGCACTACCCACATGTACTTTGTGAGATCATCAACTACTAGTAGAAAATACCTTTTTCCTCCAAAGGTAGCAGGGGTGATTGGGCCACAAAGGTCACTGTGCAACAATTGCAGAGGATCAGTTGCCCGAAACTCTGAAGCTGTGGGAAACGGGGCACGTCGGTGCTTTGCAATCGTGCACCCGTCACAAACTCGATTGACATGATCAAGCTGCGGCAGTCCTCTGACCATCTCCTTCCCGGCCAGCATACGCAGTGCATGGAAGCCAATGTGACCGTATCGGGCATGCCAGAGCCAAGGCTCCTCTGCAGTTCTGGCTTGCAGACACTCAGGACTTGCTGGTTCAATCTTCAGCAAATACAGTCTGTTTCTGCTTCTCTTCACCTTTGCCAGTACTTTGCGCTCACGATCCCACACAGTCATCAGTCCATCACCGGCTGCATACTTGCAACCATTTTCATCCAGCTGTCCCAGGCTTATGATGTTACTCTTGAGTCTGGGAATATGATAGACTTCTGTCAGAACTCTGTGTTCACCACTCTCTGTAGCAAACATAATTGAACCTCGGCCTTCTATCTTGACCATAGATCCATCTCCAAATTTTACTGAACCCTTCACAGATTTGTCGAGCTCAGCAAATTTCTCCTCACAACCAGTCATGTGGTTGCTAGCTCCGGTATCCAAATACCAGAACTTGTTCTGATCACCCGACAGCTTAGGCAGTACCTTCTCCTCATGCAGGAAAACACTTTCAGTCTGAACCTCAGCGGTGTGAACCACTTCACAGACTTGCATCATCAGTAATGCAGGATCTTCGTCTTCCTCCTTCCGGACAAGGTTTGCCTGTTGCTTCTTCGATGGCTCGGGACAATCAGAGGCAAAATGACCTGTCTCATTACAGTTGAAACACCGAACCTTTGAAATATCAAACTTACGGTGTTTTTTATTTTTCCCTTTGTCCTTTCCAGTGCCAGATCCGTCGGCCTGGTGGTCACCGCGATCATCGCCACGACCACCTCCTTTCTTTCCACCGCCGGAGCTGCCTGCGCCTTCACTAAATTTCTTCCCCTTCATCAGCTGCTCAAGGGCACGGGTCACGAGCATCAACTGCTCATTGTTTCCGCCCTTCTCACGACGGCGCCCGTTCTGCCCGTACGCGGCGAGCCGACCGACAGCCTCGGCCACGGTCATAGTGGAGAGATCTCCCCACTGCTCGATGGTGTTGACGATGTCGGCGAAACGGCTTGGTACTGCACCGAACAGGGTCTCAATGACAGCCTCATCCTTGATGACCTCCCCCAGTGATCGGATCTCTGCAACCAACGTGGTGAGTTATTGCGCAAATGCAGTAACTGACTCACCGTCGTCCATCTCCATACGATCCAGCTGCCGCTTCAGTTGCTTCACTCGCGCCTTCTTGACGCGATCCTCGCCGACACGCATCTGCTGGATTGCCTCCCAGGCCTCACGGGCAGTTTCGTACTCGGCGATCGCCATCATCACCGAGTCCGGCACCGACTGCGAGATCGCCGCGAAAGCGCCCTCGTCCTTCAGCTCGTCGTACTCGCCATCTCCCTTGACGGCGGACCAGACGCCGAGCGGCCGAATGATGATCTTCATCTTGACGGCCAGAGGTTGTAGTTCGTCTCCGTCAGCATCGGGTACTGGACGGGGACGTTCGTCGCCCTCATGGGCGCACGCATGGCGAGGGCGCGGTCACCACCGCTGCCATCGCCCACCTCCATCGGCCTAACACCTCCCACCGGCCTCCTGCCAGGAGTGACATAGCGGGGGTCAGCCGTCCGTCCATGGTTCGCCGGTGTTCTGTCACCCATCGGTGATCACCGCCGCCACACGCCTCCAGATCAAGAACCCTACGGCTCTGATATCAAATGTCAGCTACAGCCCCTTCAATCTACACACACGCGATCAGCTGGAACAAGCAGAACACACGCACATACAGAGAACCGAGAGGAACAGAGAGAAGACAGAGCACACGATCTATTTTTTCTGACGCGCACTCTGATCGTTACACTGAATTTTAACTGAAAACTAAAAACGACAGTGCAGGTAAAACTGCATTATTTCTAGTGCAACAAGAGCTAACACTAACATAGGCTACCCCACACTAGTACTCTCTCACATTGATTTAATTTCTAGCGTAAGATTTAAAACAACCGTATTTGTTGAAATACATGTCAGAAAAATATTCGGCTTGAATATGTATATTTGTTTTCATTTTATCTTTTAAACAAGCCTAAAAAGGGTTTGTTATGGAAACATTCAACATTTAAATTCTGAAACACATTCGAACATGATTATACACAATGAAACTAGACACGAAAAATTGTGCCTCCAAACTGTGCTCTAAGATAATTGCCAAATAGTTTCTAACTTTGGTGAACCAAGTTTAAAAAAGAGAGGAACAAATTATTTCAATGAAAAAAGGCACCAAGTATCAGCAAGTTTCATCATGTTTTAAAAGTCGATTTTCAAACATTATCATAAAGTATTTGATATTGATCTCATTTTGAAGCTCTATTTAGTCGGAACTCAAAGATTCAAACGGCTCACAAATTAAACTTTTGGTTCAATAAAATATATAGAGGTTTTAAGTTTTAAAACTAGATGTAATAGTATAGAAAGAGAAGAAATCTAATTTATACCAAAGCTGTAAAGAAAGAAGGAGAGAGAAGGTAGGCCATGCACGGGATATCCCGTGCATGCTAGAGTTGCACTCTGGGATTCCTCAACGCCGATATGTGTTGTGTGTTGCACTCGGAAGTATTTGCGAGCGACTTGAGCTTCGCCATGGCAACGTTCTTCGACGGCTCCGCACATGGCTCGCAACGGCGGCGGACTGGCAGAGGCAGGGTTCGGCGGCTGCGTCGTGGTAGTGGGCGATCGAGGATGCGACCTGGTGACAGATTTGTAGACTGCGGTGCGGAGGAGTGCGCGGACTCGTGGAGGATTGTAGGTTTGGTTTTGCCGCTTCTAGTTGTAGTCTGAAACGATCTCCTGGTGGAATATCAGCTGATCGGTTCAGTATATATGCTTCTAGTTGTAGTCTGAAACGATCTCCGGGTGGAATTTCAGCTACATTTCTGAAGCAAGGTGGCAATTGACATGGTAATAAAATGACAATTATTTACAGCTACTTACTACTAAACCGGGGATTACAATGTCATAGATATTACAAAACAATCTTTGCAGTTTTCACTCTTGCAAAGGCGTCAGATAGAAGCTCACAAATTCTATGGATCCAATTAGAATAAGTGGTTTTTAAAGTGAATCCAATCAGAGCATGTCAATATTTTAAGAATTTCTTGGACAACTCATCAGCTTTTACTGTCGTGGTAGTTGAAAACATCAACCCAGCCATCTCAATCCCACTGATTTAGTACCTGGTATATTCGTTCGTCTTTTGATTGTTACAAAGCAAGGAATTAAACCTCTTAATGCTTGCAGATTAAGCCAGTAAATCAATTAAAGATATTTGTACCGTACCTTGAAGAACGGCCTGCTACTCAGCTGAGACGCATCAACATGGCGCTCATGGACAAACAAGTGAACGGAGGTCAAAACACCCAGCAGCTCATCAGACTTTCAGGAGAACCGGGATGACAGGGGTGAGCGCATCGCTGAATACCATCACGTTCAGTGTCTGTTTGATCCTCGTGTCTATCACGAACTGCTTGTAACTTGCAACCCCTCCCTTTCCCTATTTCACAATCCAGAACAACACGAACAATTTCAGTAAGACGACCACACGCTCGAACGGAAATCATGGATAAGGAGTTAGCAAATGCACGGATTTCGGCGAGCAACTGAACTACTTGACACATCCCTCCCTCCCTCCCTCCCTCCCACCAAAATTTCCGGCCTCAAACCGCAGAAAACTACCTGCTGCTGCTGACACAGTACCCCCATGGCTGCCGCATTTTCCCGTGGCTGTCTTCGCGAGCTAAGAGCAATGGAGCCGCCAGGGAGTAGGAGGACGTCATTGTCGTACATTGGTGGACTACAACAACGACATGGGCTTGCCCGGATAAGATCGCCGAGCGACCTCCAGCTCGATCGACGCCGTCCGCCTCTGCCACATTCAGCGCATCGTCCCCGACCGAGCTCGCTGCTCGTGCCCGCCCGGATAAGATTACCTGAGCGTTGTCTCCAACCTTGCGTCGCCGGATCGATGGAATTGACCGCGGTCGGACAGGCGCCGCGCTACCTAGCTGGCCGGAGGGCGCGCCACAGAGCATTAGGGGCCAGCAGTTCCCACAACTGTGCACAACCATCTTAAGGTAGCAGGCGGGTGTAGGAGGTGAACTGCTGCAGACTAAATCGATCTGACCATGGAGGATGTGAGATGATGCGACTGGATATGGGCGAGAGGCGCTATGAGATGTGTGAGGAGGGGAGCCCGTGGAGCGGCGTGATGACCGTAAGAGGCTTGGCCGGAGCACGGGTGTGTGGCCGTCGCGGATCGGTGGCTGGGTGGTAGTCGCCGATGGCAGGAGAGGAGGAGGGCCTGCGAGACAGGGCGGCGGACGGGACAAACGAAAAAATTGAACGGTTTTTTCTACTCGTCCGTGGCAAGTTCGGGTAATTTCCTCGAACTTCAGGGGCACAATAGTCTTTTTTTAGATGGACGTTGGATAAAAACGTTGCGTTCTTTATTATTATTAGCACAATGCCCGTGCGTTGCTGCGCCAAGAGCAAGGTTGTTGACCATGTAACCGGCCTCCACAATGCCGCGAGAGAGGTCACCATCTGTGTCCACAACTCTACCATGCGAGACCTCAGAATAGAAGGACCTCCCGCCGACGAGGTCAGAACTGCGCGTGGTGCAGGATCTAGTAGCAGGCTGCGATAACCATAGAAGGAGGAACTGCGGCAAAGACCACCAATCGGGAGCAGAGGCAAAGGAGGACGTGAAGGCCAGCGCTTCGCGCGGTGGATCTAACGAGAGGAGTCGTGCGGGGCACGCCAAACTGGACCCATTGGTCAATGGTCGGATCGCTAAAGTGGAGGTCGTCACTCCACGACGCGTGGGGCACGCGGAAGAGCGTCGTGGTAGGGCGGGATGGGGCGGGTGAATTCCTGAACCCAAGAATTAAAAATGACAAGTTCCTAATTTTGTGAAAAAAAGGCCACCGCGATCCAAATGTTATTCAAGTCTAAATAAAACTAACTTTTTCCTAGATGAGAAAAAGGAAAATTAACCCATAGCAACGTACGGACATTTTTGTTAGATAATAAAGGACATATTGTTTTTTGCGGCCAACATTTAGATGGTGATGGCCTTTTTCTCATCTAGGAAAAAAGTTAGTTTTATTTGGACTTGAAAAACATTTGGATCGTGATGGCCTTTTTTCACAAAATTAGGAACTTGTCATTTTTAATTCTTGGGTTCAGGAATTCACCCGCCCCATCTCGCCCTACCACGACGCTCTTCGGCGTGCCCCACGCGCCGCCGAGTGACGACCTCCACTTTAGCGATCCAACCATTGACCAATGGGTCCAGTTTGGCATGCCGCGCACGACTCCTCTCGTTAGGTCCACCGCGCGAGGCGCTGGCCTTCACGTCCTCCTTTGCCTCCTGCTCCCGACTGGTGTTCCTCCTTCTATGGTTATTGCAGCCTGCTACTAGATCCTGCACCACGCGCAGTTCTGACCTCACCGGCGGGAGGTCCTCTTATCCTGAGGTCTCGCATGGTAGAGTTGTGGAGACAGATGGTGACCTCTCTCGCGGCATTGTGGAGGCCGGTTACATGGTCAACAACCTTGTTCTTGGCGCAGCAACGCGCGGTCATTGTGCTAGTAACCAAAATAATCATGTTTGGATAAGTTTTTAAAACTTGTTTAAAAGAAGTACTTCCTCTGTCTAAAAATAGATATCTTAAATTGTCTAAATTGAAATGTATTCTAGTACTAAATAATGTCTACTCCCTATGTTCCTAAATATAAGATGTTTCAGCTTTGTGCAAGGAGTGTATTTTGACCCTTTTTAGTGTGTAGGTTCACTCCAAAACTAAATAAACCTACACACTAAAAGGGGTCTAAATACGCTCTTTTACAAAGCTAAAATATCTTATATTTTGAAATGGAGGGAGTAGATATATTGGAGTACAAAGTTTTTCAACTTCTTTGAACAAAATGCATCTAAAAATCTCAATAGAAAAAGGAATAAGGACGATGGGGTTGGGCCAGCCACCCACGAGAGCTAGATTTGGAGCTGAGAAGCTATCCAAAAATTTATACTTGTGGAGGAGTTGGACAGGAGGAGAGGAGGCCGGTCCATATATCCGCGGCCGGCGGCGCTCGACCACATATCCACGGCCCTTGACGGCTCGCAACGCCGGCACACACTCCCGAACGGCTGGACCCCTTTCCGCCGTTGTGGACCTCGGCCCCATCCCCACCAACCAAGCGCACAAGAAACCCCGCAAATCCTCAATTGTATTTGCTATCCTCCCTTCCAGCTCCCTTAGCTCGATTACGCCGCCCCTCCTCCCCCTGCTGCAAAGCTCCACCCCGGAGCGCCGTTGAACACCTCTTTCCTCTCGGTCTCTATCCCTCGTGACCACCGTGTGGATCTCATCGTCTATAATTAGACAAATAGGTGTGGCCCTCTCTCCTCGTTGAGGCACTTCCTTTGATTTCAGATCGATCAATACGAATGTTCTTCTTATTTGATTCTTGGGTCGGCTTGCTGTTTCCATGCATCTTGCAAACGTATATAAATCGGTTTGATTCGGTGGAAAGGAGCGATGTGGGATTATTACATCTGTGCATCTAGAAAAGCGGTCATCGGCACAGTCGTTCGCCGTATATACTTGCGCGTACGGTGGCCCAATCAATGGATGATTGTGCTGGGCGGTACAAAGGAACCGAACAGCCTGTGCGGTCGCGTGCGGCCTTTTTTTACCTGCGTGTGCGGGCTTGATTCATCGGGAAACGGTCTGATTTTCTCGAGTCGGTATGTTTTTGGACTTACAGGTGGCACCATGACTAATTTTGTGTTTTGTTAGGGTAAAAGGGTACTAAAAAGTGTTGGACCGGGAGAAACAATCCGTCATTTATTATTATATGTAAGGTATAGGTATAGGTATAGATAGAGTATGAGATTTTGAGTTGTACTAGTATGATAGTGGTTTTAGTTTCTTATACTCGTCTGGACGCGGTATCGGTCACGTGTGAGCCCCTCATCCTTTGTACAGAGCTTTGACACCTCGAAGTGCGTGAAGGTGGAACTTCGGGTAGACCAACAGGTACTGGGTCTTGCTGGACTGGTTGGTTGTGACTAGATGTGCAAGATCCGGAGTTGCATTAGTTATTCACTGAATAGCAAAAGAAGTATACTGAGTAACAAGAAAATATGCAAAGACTAAATTTAGTTGTGAAGCTTAGCATTATCAGCAAAAAGAAAATCAAAGACAGGATATAACATGAAGCACGGAGTAACATGAAAATAAGCAGAGACTTAATTTGGATGTCCACCATTAGGGTATGTATGGGGTCATAACAGAATAGGCCATGGCCTTGCGAGCCTTGGGCAACATCCTCTGGGCACATAAGAAGGGAGCGGTAGCACACAGTTGTTTTTCGGAAAATCGTGTTCGAGGTAATACCTACGCCAACATATCCAATATTGTTGACTTCATAACCAAAACAAACGCCAACATATCTTCGTTCACACATATGTCGCCAATCACCTGAAACAAATTTATTGCTAGCAAGCTATATTTGACAACTATTGCCAAATATGTACACAGTACTAGTAGATATATATCATATCGACGAGTTCACATGAACAAAATACAAAGTTTAAAACAAACAAACAGTTGGCATCTTAACACATTAACCCATGTACATCATATGGGTTATAAGTTATAACTAGGTGAACGACAACATTTTCAACGATGAAGTCGAAGACACAGATTGTTCCCTTGTTTAGTTCAAAGGCATCCAAAACATCAGCCTAGCCAGTTGTTATGATGCCCATAGCCCTATTATTGTTCTTTTTCAGCAAAACACATTTCTCCGTCATGATGAAGTGAGGGCACCATGTGTCCATCGACAGTCCTCCCTCTTCATCAATGCTAAAGTGCAGGAGGTACCTCTTTGTGTAGCTGATTGAAAAGTAATGAAACTGAAATAAAATGATTGATATATTAGATTATATCGGCATTGTCAATAGCAAATTCCGAGAACAATTAACCATCAGTAGCTAATTACATACCATCTTGCTTTTACGGTTTTACCAATGACATTAGACTTTATACAAAAAGGCGAGCGCTAGGCATCCCTCGGACGATGGGAGGCTTCCCATCGTCGTGCTTCCCCTACTGCCACGTGTCCCCAAAAAGGCTCCAATCCCAGTTTTACTGCAAAACATCCCCTTTTTGCTACAAATGTTCTCGCGTTTGCTTCCGAAGAAAAAACGGTTCTTTCCAGAAAATAGAACGTCTCACCGGAGACCATGCGGCAAAAAATTGTGCTAATGTAGCAAAATCGACTTCGCCGGGGACATCGTCAGAAAAAAGCTCGCTGGTAACTCTCGTCGGAGACCTTGTAGCAAAAAGTTGATACTGTTGTAGCAAAACCACAAGAAGGTTGTAGCAACAAAGTTCTTCTAATATAGAAAAAAACTAACTTCGCCAGAGACACTCGCCCAAAAACATCGCCGGACACCTCAGAGCAAAAACTTTGCACAATTGTAGCAAAACCTCAAAACCATTTCTCACGATCGCCACCACTGCACTGCCAACAGACGTTTCTTGCGAGACTAAGAAGGCTGGCGAGCAGAGGCGACGGGGCGTTGTCACGTCCTCGACGGCGGGAGTGCCATGGCATCGGCATGCTGGGCTCCATGGCCATGGCAAAGCACGGTGGCGGGGGCGCTATCTACGGGGATGCGGCGGTGGCAGCCCACCGGGGCATGATGGCGGGATCCTATGGACGCGACGGCAGCAGGCCACCGGGCTCGCGCGGTGAGGTTTGGCCGAGAGGCGCCATGTCGGTGTGATAGCGCTGTAAGACAGAGTCGGGAGAGAGAAGAAAAAATAGGAGAAAAACGAGTGGAGGAGAAAATGAGAGAGAAAAGAGATAAGACCAAGGTTGACACACCCGTTTCCATCGCCACGGGGACGTGTGGCGTGAGGGGGTGCGGACGAACACCATCATTTTCCTATAAAAATGGATGAAAGAGAATCGTGGAAACCTAGTAAGGAAACATGGATGAAACTTTCTTTGACCCCCCGTTTGCATCGGTGGTAATACACATTTTGAAGAGAGTGAAATCAATCTAAAAAAGTTTGGGAACGAGGAAAACACTCCTACCCGGTATAGAAAGATACATATCATCGATGTGTGGGCACATTGATCCATCTTGTTGTGTGCAGCTAGATCCAATAAATCATTTCATTCCCTTAAAAATATCTTTTCACGTTTACGTGTTAATTATCCTAAATCGGAACTCCAAATTTGCCTACTCGTGTAAATATTAAGTGCTGGATTTGTGAAACTAGTAAAATTCCAAATTTTTGGGCTACTAATTCAGAATATTACGCACCCTGAATTTTAGGAATTTTCATTTTAGGTTTCCTTTTCAAGTCTGGAAAGGCTACAGAAGGATGTGGTCCAATGTCTTGTTAGTTTTGAGTTGGTGTTCCCCCCGTCCTTCTTCAATATTATGACGCATCTCTTAGTTCATCTAGTCGAAGTGATTTTTATTCTCGGTCCTGTATTTCTGCACAATATTTTCCCCTTCGAGAGGTTCATGGAAGTCTTAAAGAAATATGTTCGTAACCGTGCTAGGCCAGAAGGAAGCATCTCCAAGGGCTATGGAACAGAGGAGGTCATTGGGTTCTGTGTAGACTTTCTTCCTGACCTTAAGCCGATTGGTGTTCCTGAATCACGGTATGAGGGGAGACTGAGTGGAAAAGGCACGCTAGGAAAGAAAGCAGTGATATTTAGGGACGGACATTCTTTGAATCAAGCACACTACATAGTTCTCCAAAGTTCTACCTTCGTGGCTTCGTATATCGAGGAACACATGAATGTTGTACGCTCCAAGTTCCTGAGGAAGGATGACTACTGGATTAAAGAAAATCACATGGAGACTTTCGGCACTTGGTTGCAATTACATCTCATGAATGACACCACTATTGGAGATCAGCTGTATTTGTTGGCCGCGTCACCATCTGCGACTGTATTGACTTTCCAAGGGTACAAGATAAATAGAAATATATTTTACACGATTGTCCAAGATAAAAAGAGCACCAACCAAAACAGTGGTGTCCGCTTTGATGCAACATGCGAGAATGGTAAAAAGGACACATACTATGGTTACATAAAGTAGATATGGGAACTTGACTATGGACCTACTTTTAAGGTCCCTTTGTTTCGGCGCAGTTGGGTCAACATGAATGGAAAAAGGGTAAAGGTAGACCAGCTGTACGGAATGACAATAGTGAATCTCAAGAATCTTGGTTACAGAGACGAACCATTCGTCCTAGCCAATGATGTGGCTCAGGTTTTTTATGTGAAGGACATGTCGTCTAGATCGAACAAAGAAAAAATAAGGAAACAAATACATCAGACGATGAGCCCAGACGTCACATAGTTCTTTGAGGGAAAAGAAACATCGCGAGAGTCGAGGACAAGACAGACATGTCAGCAGATTATGATAAGTTTGATGAAATTCTGCCCTTCACCGTGAAAACTGACCCAAGCATCCTGTTAAGCAAAGAAGATGCTCCATGGTTATGGCCTAAGAAGCGATCATAGGCAAGGGATCGACATACGCGACGAAGGATTCATATCCTAAACCCTAAACCCTATGTAAATCTATGTAATGTATGGAAACTTTATGTGATGTATGGAAACTTTATGTGATGTATCGAAACTTTATGTAATGGAGTCTTTCACGGGCTTGCAGGGAAATTTTTCCGAGGCGGAGCTTCCGAAGATGCCGTAGGGCGTGTGTACCAATGGCATCTTCAAGAAGCTCCGCCACGGGAGATTTTCCAACCCTTTCCCCAACACTGTTAGAGGAGATGGAGTCTTTCACGGGCTTGCAGGGAAATTTTTCCGAGGCGGAGCTTCCGAAGATGCCGTAGGGCGTGTGCATCAATGACATCTTCGAGAACCTCCGCCACGAGAGATTTCTTAACCCTTTCCCCAATACTGTTAGAGGAGATGGAGTCTTTCACGAGCTTGTAGGAAAAAAATTTGAGGCGGAGCTTCCGAAGATGCCGTAGGGCGTGTGCACCAACGACATCTTCGAGAAGCTCCGCCACGGGAGATTTCCCAACCCTCCATCCATGGGGATGAAACTCTCTCTACCTATGTTGGCTTGTTGAGCTGCTTACCATGGCGTATCGATGGTTCTTTCATAGGCACGACGCCGCTTCTACTTTGTCTTGTTCCTCCGACAGAGCGTCGTGCGCTACATGCTTTATCTCATCGAGCAGTGCGTCCACTCACACGTCCTTATCCCGCCGACAGCTTTAGTCTCGGTTGCACCCACCAGCCGGGACTAAAGGTTACCCACGCGTCCTTATCCCACCGACAGCTTTAGTCTCGGTTGCACCCACCAGGCGGGACTAAAGGTTACCCACGCGTCCTTATCCCATTGACATCTTTAGTCTCGGTTGCACCCACCAGCCGGGAATAAAGGTTACCCACGCGTCCTTATCCCACCGACAGCTTTAGTCTCGGTTGCACCCACCAGCCGGGACTAAAGCTTTAGTCTCGGTTGCATCCACGCACAAAAAATGGAAATTGGCGTTTTCATGTGTCGAAAGGGAAAACTTCCTCCTGCAACATCGTAAGCCATCCCAAGATGCACCTGTGTGCACAATATGGGCACATTATCACAAACTATGACCTGATTCTAGCCATAACATTGGTGGTTTGACCTAAATGCCAAGAAACCTCGAACATGATAGGTCATTTTGTGAAGGATTTTTTATGATGTTTGCAATTTTTCAAGTTCAATATTTTTCCTTGCAACTATGACACATGACACCGCGCGAAGGTTTCACATTGTTTGGATCATTTTTAAATTTCTTATGCCCATTTCAAACTATATTCAAAACGGCGGGCATGAAGCTTCTTAGCCCGGGGCTGAGCATCGCTGAACTTGAAGTGGATCTCTGATGAAATAGCATGTTGTGAACCTATAAATGATTTTAAAAAAAAAAATTCACAAGCATTATATCATGTACTTGTAGTTCTTGGCAACCTCCTGCCGATTTGGCAGGAATTTGTCTTTTTCATGAGGGATGGACAGAAAGGTTCCAGATACACCGGTTGGGAAATTGTCCATATAAGGTGGTCTAGTATTTTTGAAAAATGGGTTGGTACCAATGCCAAACTTTAATTTGGTGGTTGCTTCACAGAACACCCCGATTTCGGCACCTCAAAAATGGAAATTGGCTTTTTCGTGCGTCGAAAAAGAAAACTTCCTCTTGCAACATCGTAAGCCATCCCAAGATACACATGTGTGCACAATATGGGCACATTATCACAAACTATGCCCTGATTCTAGCCATAATATTGGTGGTTTGACCTAAATGCCAAGAAACCTCGGACATGATAGGTCATTTTGTGAAGGATTTTTTATGATGTTTGCAATTTTTCAAGTTCAATATTTTTCCTTGCAACTGTGACACATAATATGACACCACGCGAAGGTTTCACATTGTTTGGATCATTTTTGAATTTCTTATGCCTGTTTCAAACTATATTCAAAACGGCGAGCATGAAGCACTTTTCCTGTTCAAAATTGTATAGTTCAAATAAAAATATTTGAAAACACAAAATGGTTTTTGATTCGTTATTTAAATTGAAGCACTTTTCCTGTTAAGAGTTTTTTGAAATTCCAAATTATGTAATAAATATTTGTTAATGCAATTTTAATTGAAAATAGTAAAATTATATAGTTTAAATAAAAATATTTGAAAACAGAAAATGGTTTTTGATTAGTTATTTAAATTGAAGCACTTTTCCTGTTGAAAGTTTTTTGAAATTTCAAATTATGCAATAAATATTTTGTAATGCAATTTTAATTGAAAATAGTAAAATTGTATAGTTCAAATAAAAATATTTGAAAACAGAAAATGGTTTTTGATTAGTTATTTAAATTGAAGCACTTTTCCTGTTGAAAGTTTTTTGAAATTCCAAATTATGCAATAAATATTTTGTAATGCAATTTAATTGAAAATAGTAAAATTGTATAGTTCAAATAAAAATATTTGAAAACAGAAAATGGTTTTTGATTAGTTATTTAAATTGAAGCACTTTTCCTTTAAAAGTTTTTTAAAATTCCAAATAAATAATCATCTTAAATTGAAACATCTTATTAATTAAAGAAGAAAACAAATTTGAAAATGGCGGGAAGACCAAAAGGTTTGCCAAAATATGAAAAACGGGTCAACGATCTCGGTTCGTCCCACCAACCGGGACCAATGATCCCTGGGTGCGCGCTCTCATCAACAGGCCTTTGGTCCCAGTTGGTGGGACAAACCGGGACCAAAGGTCAGACCATTGGTCCTGGTTCGTCCCACCAACCGGGACCGTTGGTCCTTTGGTCCCTGTTATTGGGACGATCTAGGACCAATGGTCTGTACAGTTAACAGCCCCGGCCCTTCCTCCTCCAATTCACAGAGCACATCGACGCGTGGCTAAGGAAAATTTGCGGCGGAGCAAAATCACGCCGGCAGGCTGCCCAAATCCAGAGCGGCCGCTTCACGTCGTTGACGCCCGTCGTCGAGCGCCACTGTCCGCCGCCGTGAGCAGGCAAGGAAGCTCCACCTCGCTGCAATCGACCCCACCGTCCCCGACTCCAGCGCGCGTTCTCCAGATTCGGCCCGCCTCCGGCCTCGCCGCACCCTCCATTGGCCTCCTGGTGAGCCACTGGTGCTCCAGCACCACTCCTAAGTCTCCCTCCCTCACTGTATCGTCCTCCCCACGAGCACCTGCCGCCGCTGGCCACCGTCAAACACCTTGCTCCGGCGCACCTCCCGTAGCGGCGCCGCTCGTTTTAGGTAGCCCGCATCGCGCTGGTTCGAACCGTCCTAGTCGCGTCACCCCGCGCGCTTCTCTCCGCCGTCTTCCACCACCACCTGGCAGTTCGCCGGCGAGCCTACGTGGCGCCACTGTGGCGTCAACGTGGTGTCGTGTGTGCCTCACGTGGGCGCTGACCAAGCCCCGCCAGCGTGGCATCTGAGGTGGTTTGGGCCTCTCGTGTCAGTCTTTGTGGCTAGTTTAGCCATGGAGAAAGAAAAAACCACCCCGAGCTGACGTCATAATGACGCAGTAAAAGTTTAATAATTGTTTAAATAATTTCAGAAAAGAGTTTAATCTTATAAATTCAATAACTAATTATTTCTAAGTCAGAAAAATATGTATAATATATCAAAATGTTCAGAAAAATGAGATCTACACAATAGACTTATAATCATGCATTGTTCAACAACTTTAATTATAAGTTTAATAAGAGAATGAAATCAACCCCTCGTAGGTGATTTCGGGGTCTCTCCTGTACTAGGGTTTGGACCCTTCGGATCCCACTTAAATTGCCAAGCATGCCTTAGGGTTAAATTTTAACTCTGTTTAACTTGTCATATCATCATCGATGCCATGTGTTGATTGTTGTTTCCCCTTTCTTGTCATAAACTTAATATGTAATTCTAGAACATCATCTTTGCAGATACTATGGATCCAACAGATCAGGAACACATCCTCCAAGGAATGATCTGCGAAAATGAAGATATTGATATTGATGTCACTAGTGAGTTTCTGAACGATTCCGGTCAGGGAGATGAGTCTCTCAACCGAGGAGACGGCTCTGGTGAGGTAGAAGCCGAAGCCTGGGACAAGGGAGAAGCCAATGAGGAAGAAGGCGACGGATCTGACGAAACCTTAAATCTCGCAAACACCGGCGAGGTGTATATATGTATTTTTGTAATTAAAATGCTGTTGTCTATATATATACATGCATATATTAACACTCTTTCTTCTTTTAGCCCTCCGGATCGAGAACTTCTTCTGTAAGAACGAAGCAAGGCCCAACAAAAAAGTTGGATGACATTGTGAGGTATAGGATCGACGTGGTCGGTGTAGATGGTGAACCGCAAGCTCCCATCGATGTCGCAAGAAAATTTGTCAAGCAATGCGGAGTTCTTGCGAGGGACTACATCCCGATCACCGTTCAAGAATGGAATCAGCCAAGCGGCGGTGGAGTCCCGTATGTCGGCGACGCCGCCAAAGATAAGCTTTTTGACAAACTCATGACTAATTTCCTCCTGCCGATGCCAGATGTGAATCCAGATGAGGAGGAGAGAGCAAGAATGGAGCTTGTTCAAAGAGTCAAGAAGTTTGCTCTCAGCAAGATGGCCGATGCATTCAAGAACTGGAAGAAGTTGTACAATAACTTTGTCAAAGTAGAGAAGACTCCGGATTTCACTCAAGGCGGCTATGCTAAGTTAAGACACCAGTGGGAAGATTTTTTGAAGTACAAGACATCGGAGAAAGCTAAGGAAAGATCTAGAATAAATATGGAGAACGCTGCTAAGAAACTATACCATCATAACATGGGGCCTGCTAGCTACGCCGGTTGCATGCCTAAGTGGGATGCACTTGAGGTCAATTACATAGCTACCGGGATCAGACCAGAGCCCGCAACATGGACACCACAAGCGAGAAACTGGTTTTATGGCCATGGGGGCACGTTGGACAAAGAAGGGAGGGCAATATATAATCAGAAACACAAAGATGATCCCCTACTGCCCATCGACGATATTAGAAATGCAGTAGATGATGTTGTAACGGGATAGTTTGTTCTCGATAGAGAGAACAACAAGCTCACACGCGCCCTTAAAAATCTTGAACACGACGGACGAGTACGAGGCACACCAGGCTCCAAGCCTTGGAAGGTTGCCTTCCCCCCGGAAATGAAGAGATATCCCGATAAAAGCCATCATAGGAGAAAGGAAAGGGAGGCAGCTGAGAAAGCGGCCGCTGCAGACCGGCTGCGTAATGTAGAAGAAGCATTAAAGCGGCACCAGGATCAACTCGACAGACTTAGCCAGCAAGTTACTAGCGGCCAATCTCAGCGGCATGTGGTAGAAGCTGCATTCGAGGGTACCGACGCCCTATCGAATAAGAAAAGCAGCGTCGCTTCCACGCAGCTCCATGATGTTGATGATGATGCACCGACGACATCTCCTCCTAAACGCTACCCAGTGGATGATATCACGGAGAGCACAGCTTGTGAGCTAAAGGTGCAGGTTATGAACTTAATGGTGACAGCGGCGGTCGGCATGGCGGTACCAATTGCGCCTAACCCAACTTGGCATTGCAGACCGGTTCCAAAAGGGTACGCTGTCGTCATGGTGGATGAGGTGAAGGAAGATTTTGAGGAGTTGAAGCTAGACCACCCTGCAGGGGAAGATATGGAGCTGACTCAACTAGGAGAAGCCAAAGGGGGGACTATTCTATGGCCAAAGGAGCGTATCATGCTTCCAAATTATGTGCCGCCAAGGCCACCAACTCCTCAGAGCAGCAATCCACCTTCGCCGCCACCTCACCATTCTCCAGCGCAACCATCGCCTTCACCGCCTCACCACTCAGCGCAACCGTCTCCATCCCCGCCTCAGTCGTCTCCGCCTCCGCGTCAGCCGTCTCCATCCCCTGAGCCTTAGAGACAAAAGCGGAAGTATACTAAGGGGGGCAGCACCAGCAGCAGCAGCAAGAGCACGTTCCGATCACCAAAACGTAAGCTATCGCCCCTCCCAAAAGTACCTCATCAGAATATGAAGAAGCTACCTTGCGAGAAGACAGATGAGGAAACTGATGCGGCCACAGCTGCCCATTATGAAAAGTGGAAGATTGACATGGCTAACAAGAAAAAGCCGATAGAGACATATTTCCCGGTCACCGCAGAAGATAAAGTCAAAGCAGCCGCGCTTAAGATTCAGCTTCACCAACCCATAGCGCTCACATCAGACTATAATCGCTCTATTACCAAGTCGGCTGAGGCAAAAGAGTGGAGAGTCGGGAAAGAAGTTGCCCAGCTCGGACAACAAAAAAATCAATCGATCGAACCGCTCAAAGTGTACGATACCAATGAGTGGAGAGCCCAGGAGCGGCATGATCCGAACATTGATCCGGAGTTTGTTCGACTGTACGGAGAAAAGGCCCAATTATATGGACTGTCTATTACTGAGTACATGAGCCGTATGGATGAGTTCGAGGGGTACCAAGAAACAATATACGTGTACCAGTACGGGGCTCCTCTCGTCAAACCCGAGTTAGTCAAAGATCTACCAACAAAAATGCGAAGATTGCATAACTGGTACATTCAAGCCTGTGCTGATTCCAAAAACTGGATTTATGCTGCATATAAACACCATCATTATGGTCATGGAGATGGCTTCCTACTGATCGAATTTCCAGAATTATTTCAGTTTTACCAACAAAACGCCCTTAACAAAACTATCGTCAGTGCCTATTGTTAGTATTATTAATTTCTATAATTAAGTCTTTCTAGCTCAGCTCATTCGTTGCTTGTATAATCTTACTAATCACTATACTAATTATATATGCAGAATGAAGATTCAAGAATGCAACAAAGGACAAATCTATGACCTTGGGTTTGTTGACTGTAATTTTGTTCATGAAGTTACTCTAAAAACAAAACCCAAAGAGACAGAGGATAACTTGTTCCAAGCGTTGAAGCATTTCAGCAACAGAAGGGAAATACTATTTCCTTACAACGCTGGGTGAGTGTTACTGTCTTGTACATATTCTATTTTCGCTTACTCGATGTTAAGCGTATAATTGACTTGTGTTATATTTTGTTAGTGTGTCCAGCTTCCACTATATTCTGTTAAGCATTGTTGTTGACACCGGAGTAGTAAAAGTCCTGGACTCGAAACACACACCATTAGAAAAGTGGGCGGACATGCAGGAATGCCTCCAGAAGGCTTGGAAACGGTTCACCGCCAAAACTAGGGGTGTTGGGAAGCCAGCGCTTACATTTCAACCATTGACTGTAAGTACTACTTGCTAGATCCACGCATCTCTTTGATTCTAGTTTCAATACAACCATTATCATGATTGATTATTATTTTGATTGAACTCCGTTCTCGTAAAGTGCTTGAGGCAGGAAGCCGGGAATAACTTATGTGGATACTATGTCTGCGAGTTCATTCGCCAGACGACCAAAGAGAAGAACGCAGACCGGAACATCAAAACAATTGAAGTACGATAAACAATAATCACAACTTTATTTTATTACCACCAATTGTGTTTAGTTTCATTCATATATATTGATCCCCTTCTTTATATTAGATCGAACGGATGCGGGACGGTCTTCTATCATAAGAACACGTGCAAGCAATTCAAGAGGAAATTGCAGGATTCTTGTTAGAACAAGTCATAGATCCAAAAGGAGAATACTATTACCCGCTTCATTTGGAAGGGTGAAGTGTAAAAAAGAAGATGTAAATTAGATCAAATTCATGTGAGAGTATCATTTGTAATTATAATATGTTTCGACCAAGAAAACGGATGAGACGGTGTATATATTTGTGATCATGCATGATGTGTAATATATATATCGTGGTTTCATTATTGCTGTATATATGTAGTACCATTAAATTGATAAAAAATCCTGCCGCGGCAGAAAAATAGCCCGAAAATCTTGCCGCTGCACAAAACCCTGCCGCGACACAGAGACCAACGATCCCGGTTCGTGCCAAGAACCGGGATCAATGATCCACCCCCGCCCGTCTCTGGCGCTGCCATGTGGAGACCCATTGGTCCCGGTTTGTTCCACGAACCGGGACCAATGATCCACCCCCCCCCCCCTCGTCGCGCGCCCGCCCACGTGAAGACCCATTGGTCCCGATTCGTGCGAATCGGGACCAGCATTAGTCCCGAGTGATTGGTCCTGGTTCGGGAACCGGGACCAATGTCCCTTATGAACCGGGACTAGAGGCCATTTTTCCACCAGTGACGGCCAATAGTACCAGCGCGTTTGTGACCACGACGATTTCTAGACCCCCTGAGCAGCATCCATCTAGGCAAGCGAGCAGGCACCCATCAAGGAGAAAAAACGAACTGGGCACTATAAACTCAGCACAAGCACAACCGACAATAATATTCCAACATCAACCAGAGACTACCAGTTAACATCAACCTTTCTTAGGGCCTAGAACATTGAGCAACGATGAATATGACAGATAACTATACAAAAAATAAGATAGAACTAACATCCGGAGGGACGCACATAACATCAAAATTGGTAAACTGTGGAGAAGGTTGCATTCAGTCTCATCGCAATCCGGAGGGCTGCAGCTATTCCATTATCAGGCAAGCAAGCTAGCATCATGGTACCGGGTAATATATCACTACTGCTACATGATTCACACCACTTTAATGTGGCCCTGTTAATGACGTGGGTGTGGCGGATTCTCCAAGGTGATGGAGGACTGTGGCTACAACTCATTAAGGCCAAGTACCTCTAGGGTTGCCCTTTGTTAGCTTGTGAGAGATGGGAGGGATCCCAGTTATGGAGGGCTATCCAAGACATTAAACACTTCATTCGCAGGGGTGCTCTTTCTGTGGTAGGGAACGGTTGGGAAGTCCTGTTTTGGCTTGACCCCTGGTCATAGGGGGTCCCCCTATGTCAGGAATTCCTGACACTGTTCGTCATCTGCGCAGCTCCCACGTTTCTAGTGTCTGAGGCAGAGCGAGGGGGCCACTGGAACATCCCGTTCCAGAGGTCCCTTAATGATACTGAGGCTGCTGACTTCCTGAGGTTGCGGGGCTCCTTGCCCTTGTCCCTCTCAGAGGAAAGGGACAAGGATACATGGGGCCAGTCTCCCTCGGGAGCCTTCTTGGTTAGTTCGGCGTATCGAACCCTCTTCCAGGGTCCGGAGTTACCTTGGACGACACACGTGTGGAAGTCTCCCCTTCCCTTGAGCTTGAGTATTTTCGTGTGGCAACTTCTTCGGTACCGTCTCTCTTCAGGGGTAGAGGTGTCGAAACATAATGGCCCGGGCAATGGGTTGTGTCCACTATGTGGGATACTAGAGACGTATGCCCACATTATGTTCACTTTCCCTGCCGCTCAGTTCCTGTGGAACTTTATCCGAGAAGCTCTGGGGCCTACTTGGCAGGCCCAAGACCCCGGCGAGTTCCTAGAGACGGAGGTAAACTGCACCGGATGGAGGTGCCACCTCTTGTGGTTCGTGTTTACGGCCATTACCTAGACACTGTGAAATGTTCGGAACAAGATGGTGATCGAGCGGATCTTTCCTCGCCGTGCTTCTGACTCTGTTTTCTCTTTGCTTGCCTACCTTCAGAAATGGGCTCAACGCCCCTTCAAGGAAAGAACATTGTGTTAACAAAACACGGATGACACGGTAATTGCTGGTGCTAGTACAACATGGTGTTGATGTACCCTATTTGGTATCCATGTTGTCTTGGCAGTTCGAGGAGTAGTTTCGGACGGTGGTGGCCTAGTTTTTTACTGGTTTCTTTAGGAGCACGGCTGTAATATTTCTTTAGTTTGATGGATTAGATCTATCCCGGACTATGCTATATATCGGGAGTCTTATGGGCTCCTTGTTGTAATAATATATTGCAAGGTTTGCCATAAAAGTTGTTGACAAGATGAGGGCACATGCCATCAGTTTGAAGGAAAGTGTGATGCCAAAGGAAATCTGAAAAAAACATGATTCACAAGTAGTGGACCTTGATAGTTGATATCTTCTTCTTAATGGAAAAACATGATTCATCAGGAATTTCCAAAAGGTAATAGCTGAACTGAGGGTTCGCGACTAGCAAGATAAAATGGCGGACATTGCTTAAGGGGGTGCGACGAAACATGGCTGGAGGGAAATTAGGTCGAGAGTTTTTTTGACTAGTAAAATATATGTGCATTGCCACGGGTGACAACACATGTAAAGAAACAAAAGGATGGTGAGAATAGAACATCGTGTCGTCAACCTATGGCATTTTTTCTAACAAAATCGTAGTTGATCTATTTCGTTCAATCATATCAACGATTCACTACCTTATTTTTATGTAAACAGGAAATCTAAAATGTTCAACAAAGGCTATGAGCCAGGGTCTTGGAAATACTATGGCAGATTGTGGAGACAAAGACGTAACCAAGAAAACCCAATCTGCATAGCTACAAGTCCATTTGTATAGCTAGCAGTCCAATCTATGTAGAAATGCATGTATACAATCAAATATAATAGAAATATAATACTGTATTTTGATGAAATGCTACATGGGTTGCTGGTACATCTCTGGATGATACATGGGTTGCTGGGACATATAACCATTAGCACACAAAAATCGTTTGCATTATTTTGTCAAAACAGATGATTAGGTCAAAATCACAGTCTACGGACAAAACAAAATTCACACGACCGACATGTTATAACCATCTCCCACCTTACACAAGTGCACGTGGGTGCAGGAGAAAACACGCGTGCAAAACGGGAAACTATCGCACATGGTCCGTTTTGGTCAATCGTCTATCCTTCCGCACACGAGTTCCAAAATCGTCAGCGTAGTAGAAGCTCATCGCACACACACTAGTAGTGATGGTTCGGTTCATCGTGTGTGAAGGGTCATTTCCATCATGTGCGAAGGCCCGATCTGTACTAGTGGATTAAGGCAGGACGACCCTCTTAGCCCCTACCTGTTTCTTTTGGTGGGCGAAGCACTAACCTACATTCTCAAGAAAGAAGTGACCGAAGGCGACATAACCCCTTTCAAAGTTGCTAGAAACACACCTGACGTCTCTAATCTTCTCTTTGCCGATGATTGCCTGCTCTTTTTTTAACACCAATAAAGAGGAAGCAAGCTATTAACAGAACCCTCAATCTATTTCAGAGATGCACCGACCATGTTTTGTTAACACAATGTTGTTTCCTTGAAGTTTCCTTTAATCACGGTGAGAGCACTTACACGGGTAGGTTTGGACCATACATCACTTTTGATTGACTCGGGAGTTCAAGCTCATTTAGGGAATAATCCGAGATTCTCCTTCGAACTCTCATGGTTGAGACAAGATGGTTTCTTTGATTTAGTGGCCACTGAATGGGCATCCGTGACACAGGGTGACACGCCCATTGAACGATGGCAGCAAAAGACAAGACACCTACGCATGTTTCTTCGTGGATGGGCAAAAAACCAAAGTGGAAAATATAAAAAAGAGAAGGAGAGAATTTTATCCATCATTGATGAATTGGATATAAAGGCTGAAACGTTACCACTTTCCGATAATGAAAGAAAGGACCTGAAAGCCGCAAATGAACAAGTGACTAAACTAAGGTGCTATGAAGAGTCCAAGTGGGCACAACGCGCCTAGATGAAACACATTCAGGAGGGTGGTAATAATACCAAATATTTTCATCTCATTGCTAATGGAAAACATAGGAAGATTTTTTTCAACTAGAACAAGAAGAAGGCACCATTGTGGGAGAAGAGAATCTGAAGCTTTATATCTCAGAATACTACAAGAAGTTGTTCGGGGAGCCGACTCCCAACAGTTTCAGTCTCATGGAGGATATGACCTACGACATACCACAGGTATCGCATGAAGAAAATGAAATTTTAACCAATGTGCTTTGGTGAACAGAAAGTGTTCGAAGCCATATCCTCAATAGAACATAATAAGGCACCCTGGCAGATGGTTTCCAGCAGAATCCTATCAAACTTTTTGGGCAGTGATTAAACAGGACCTCATGGCTATGTTTGCACAGCTGCATGAAGCTAACTTACACTTGTTTAAGCTAAAATTTGGTTTTGTCATCTTGCTGCCCAAAAAAGAAAATGCAGTACAAATCCAACAATATAGACCGTTTTATCTATTAATGTTGGTTTTAAAATATTCACTAAGGTAGCAACAAACTGTATTACCGTGATCGCTCACAAAGTAATTAGGCCCACTCAGACGACGATTATGCCTGGAAGGAATATCCTCGAAGGGGTGGCAGTCCTACATGAAACCATCCACGAGATTCACAGAAAAAAACTAGATGGAGTCTTATTCAAAATTGATTTTAAAAAGGCTTATGATAAAGTCAAGTGGCCTTTTTTACAACGTATGAAGGGTTTTGATCCTCTATGGTGCAAGTGGATTGATAATTTCGTACGTGATGGAAGTGTAGCCATTCGTGTTAATGATGACATAGGCCACTACTTTTAGACAAGAAAATGCCTAAGATAAGGTGATCCCCTATCTTCGATGCTATTTAATATTCTTGCCGATATGCTTGCTATCTTAATTGCTAGAGCGAAACAGAATGGTCAAGTGGCTGATTTAATACCTCATCTGGTTGAGGGGGGGCGTCTCCATATTGCAATACGCCGACGATAAAATCCTGTTCATGGAACATGATCCCCAGAAGATGGTCAAGATGAAACTAATCCTATGCATTTTTGAACAATTATCGAGACTAAAAATAAATTTCCACACAAGTGATTTTTTTTGCTTTGGCAGAGCTGCTGAACAAGAAGGAACTTATCGGGAGATTTTTGGGGTGTGAGTCAGGATCTTTACTATTTAGATACCTTGGGGTACCTATACGTTACAGGAAACTCTGCAACTCCGAATGGAACCCAGTAGAAAACGGGTTTGAGGGTAAGTTAGGATGTTGGCAAGGGAAGTTATTATCATACGGAGATAGATTGGTTCTAATTAACTCTGTTCTATCAAGTATGTCTATGTTTATGCTGTCTTTTCGGGAAATACCAAAAGGTGTACGGAAAAGATTGGACTTCTATCGTTCAAGTTTTTTGGCAAAGCAAGGAGCATAAGGAGAAATATAGACTAACTCGATAGAACATTATGTGTAAATCCAAAGACTAGGGCGGTTTGGGCATCGAGGTGCTAGAACTTAAAAATAGATGTCTACTGAGCAAGTGGTTCTATAAGTTATTGACAGAAGAAGGGGTGTGGCAAGAGTTGCTCCACAACAAGTATCTGGCTAATAAAATTTTAGCACAAGTAGAAGCCAAACCGATCGACTCACCTTTTTGGAAAGGACTAATGGGAGTGAAGGATGAGTTCTTTATCCGTGGTATTTTTAAACTTGGTGATGAGAAAGGTATTAGATTTTGGGAGGATACTTGGTTAGGAGAGATGCCTCTCGCCCAACAATATCCGTCTCTTTATAATATTGTTCATAGAAAACACGTTCTCGTTCATGATATACTGTCTCACAATCCTCTAAATATTGGGTTCCGGCGAACCTTAACTGAAAATAAATGGGATGCATGGTTGCACCTATGTGAGAGATTGATGGTGATATATTTGTCTTCAGATTAGGATAAATTCGTATGGATACTAATTGAGAATGGAGTTTTTCAGTTAAATCCATGTATGAAGACCTTATGAATGAACACCCGTGTTTTCCCACAAGATATTTGTGGAAGATAAAACTACCTATGAAAATAAAAATCTTTATGTGATTTCTGAATAATAAAGTCTTGTTAACCAAACATTACCTCGCTTGAAGGAATTGGAATGGATGTAAGAAATGTTGCTTTTGTGATGAGGACGAAAGAATTGAACATTTATTCTTTTCATGTCCTTCTGCAAAGATTATATGGCCTATGGTTTTCTTCACTTATAATCTCCCTCCTACGACTAATATCACTAATATGTTTGGGAATTGGTTAGATGGATTAGATAAAGTGAATAAAGGTAGAATTCGAATTGGTATCTCAGTCATATGTTGGTCAATTTGGAAATGTCGAAGCAACTGTATTTTCAACAAGGCAGGAGTTTCTTTTTTTTTTGCAGGTTATCCATATGGTGGCGCATTGGATTTAGCTCTGGGCTTTTCTATTATCCGAGCATCAACGGCAACCCATGATTTCTGAGTGCACCCGTCTTACGGCGGTTACTTCGGATTTCTTCAACCAGCCTTCGTGGGGTCATTCTAATAGATTGACTGATGGCTAGCTGTTGCAATCTTTCTCTTCAGAGACCTTTTTGAACCTTGTTTCAGATGGTTGATCAGCGCATCAATCCTATCTGACCATTGAATTGTAATACGTTTTAGATACGCTTTCGAACTTTTAATAAAGGTTGTGTGCATCCAAGGATGCAGAGGCCGGGGCTATCCCCTTTTTCGAAAAAAAACGAGAAGACCGGCATCTTCATGGTCAAAAGCACTTACTTCCTTGCCGCTAACCTTAAACAGCAGCAAAGAGGATCGGAAGGATGCAGCAGCAGACCCAACGGTGAGCACTCAATTTGGAATGCAATTTGGCAAGCTGATGTTGAACCTAAGGTTCGCATTTTTGGGTGGAGATAGCAAACGACAACCTCGCCACAATGAAGAACAAATGGTGGAGAACCCTTTCTCACAATGGCATGTGCTCCATTTGTGACAATGGCGTCGAGGATGCTTTCCATGCCAGTGTTACCTGCACTAAATCGGCGGCACTACGTCACAAGATGCGTGAATACTGGGCTCTTCCTACAAAACATGCTTTCTAGTTCACCGACAAGGACTTGCTCCAACTTCTGCTATCTGAAGCAGACACAATCACCAGGTCGAGGATCCTTCGACTGATCTGGCGTGCTTGGCACCTACTGTAAGAAACAATGCCATCCACCAACACAGCAAGGAATCCATTGCCGGCTCTGTCGCCTTCCTCCTTGCTCTGCAGCGCAATTCCAGTCAGCAGTTTGATAGGCTGTTCGATCCCAAGGGCAAACGACCTATGCAAGATGGTGGTTCTCAGGGGCTAAATACTCCCGTCTGTCCGGATCCCTGGTCTCCTCCCCCGTCGGTCTGGTTAAAACCGAACACCAACGGTTCCTTCCAAGTGGTAAGCAGGCCGGAGCTGGGGCGGTGATCAGAGATGCGTAGGGAGTGGTCATCCTCACTGCCTGTTCATCACTTCACGGATGCGACGATGCGGAAGAAGCCGAGGGCAGAGCCGCTGCTCTGGGTATCTCTAATAGCTCTAAGCTTCCTTGAATTACAGCCCTCTCCTTGCATGTGACGTGTCATTGGGGTCCAACTAAGACCAAGTATAAGTAGACAATACCTAATGGTGTGTTATGGTTGTTATTTTTTATTTATCTCGCAAAATAGATTAGATAATAACATATATACTAGTTGTTTTACAATTACATGAATTTATTATTTTGAGGGCACGACTTAGTATAAATTAAAAACACGTATTTTTGAAATATTTATCGATCGAAAACAAATCTTATGGGTCTAAAAAAACTGTTCACATAATTTCAAAAAACTTTCACGAGGTTGAAAAAAAGTTCACCTGACAGAAAACACTCTCACATGTTCAAAAAAGGTTCACCTAGATTCAAAAAGTTCACTGGTTTGAAAATATATTCAACATTCTAAAAATTCTCACGATTGAGGAAATAATGTTCAAATATTTCTAAAAATATACGCTGAAAAATGTTAATCAGTTATAAAAAATCTCATGGTCTGAAAAATATTCGTTTGTTCGAAAAATGTTCATTGGTTTAGAAAATAATCATTGGTCTGGAAAGTATTCGTAGGTCCAAAACATTATACTGTTCATAAGAGTAAAAAATAGTCATGTGTTTCATGAAAAATAGTCTTATGTTTTTATAAGCAGCAAATAAATAAGAATAATAAAAATATTAGGGGAAAAGTAAAAATGAAATATGAGCAAAAGAAAATATGATAAAAAACATAACAAAAGAGAGTAAAAGTTTATTGGAGAATGAAATGAAAAATATTGACTAAAAAATAGTGAAAATTTAAGAGACAAGCTAGAGAAAAATTATAAAATGAGAAGAAAGTAAAAAACAAAGATAAAGAAAAAATAAAATAAAGAAGAACACATCCTAAATAAATTCGAACAAGAAATGAGTACTACTTGAACGAGCATGCGGCACGAAATAAAATAGCGACACAAAGCAAGAACTTGGGCCAGCCCATGCGTGAGGCTGTTGCAGGTGAGTCGATGCTCGACCTTGCTATAAGCGACATATAGTGGTTGTGTTTCGCCACCCGTCAGGTTAGTGCCTCAGTGAAACAAGCCTAGGACACAATAAACTGAATACAAAATCATATGTAGTCTATCAACTCGAGCGCTCTTGCCATAGAATTTAAATGTCATTTAGCAAAGGACGGCACGGTAGAGCGTCGTTTGGTCCATCTAGTATTAACACTAATCGCAGTTGAGAGTGGAGTCAGCTCGATCGATGCGCCGGTGTGTTCCTGGCTGCAAGGCGACACCAGTAGTTCAGTAGCAAAGCCACCGCTGCAACTAAAGAGTATATCTATCAACGTTGCTGGTCGGAGGTATATATTGACGTCAGTCCTTGCGCGCGTTTAGCTGCTACGTACTGCATACAGGAGTATATTTATAAGGTGTAGAGTTGTTGCTCCAAAAATTATCAAGAACATAAGTACTTCTTGATGCCGATCGATATCGTATCGACTCTACAATACGCCAGTGGCCATATATTTATACTGTTTAATTTATCATGCTGAAACGTATGTACGTATGGGATTGGGAGACGAGGTCCTGGCCAATATACACCTCTTGCTTCTCACCGTTACGCCGGTGGCCTGAGCAATATGTCCTGGCAACTCATCTCTCGACAGAAGGGCATGCTATCTGCATGCGTAATCTACATGCACCGTCAACCTAAAAACAGTAGAAATATAGTAGTATTAACCGGCCATCAGTAGCGAACCTTGGAGAGAAATTAAGGAGAAACCAAGATGCCAATAAACCATTTAATAGCTATAACTATTTCTAATTTCCATTAGTTTAGTCTTGACAACACTACTAATTAGAGAATTTGCAACAATGTTGGGAGGGCCATGGCCCAGTTTGGCCTCCTGAAGGTCCGCCACTGCTGGCCATAATCTGTCGTTAGTAACTCCTCTGTGATGAACAAAAACCTTCGAGCATATGGAAAATATATAGCATCACTTATAATCTGTCTCAATGGTTAGCACTTGAACCAAGTAATCAGACAGACTTATTTCCATCATCAGGAAGTATATGTTGATCCAGTCAATCCACATGAAAACATCGTGTTAAGAATCACGCAACCAGTTGCATCCATGACTCATGCATTCATCTAAACAGCTTACGTATTCACGTTGCATGTGTCTCCATGTCTATAGAACAATATATAGCACTTTACTCATAAGTTCTTGAACTAAAAGAAAATCCAATTCTATAAATCGTGTGTATCTAGTTTATCCTACTTAAGAGAGAATAAACCATGTACTCTCTCCGTCCAAACATAACTGACTTAAATTTGTCTAAATTGAAATGTATCTAAACGTATTCTAGTATACAAATACTTTCGAAGTTAGACCAACTCAAGCCGGTTATTTTTGGAGAGGGAGTACATCTATTTTACCCTAGAGAGAGCCACCAAGGCGCGACTTGAAGAAGGTTGGCCAATCATCTATCTCCATAGGCATAATCCCGTTGCTGGTGGTTTGGTCACCAAACTCTTCTAATGTCCCAGATTCGAGATGAGCAATGTATGTGCTCCCGGATCTGTAGTCCTCCGTGATGAGCATTGTGCCGCTCCTCTCTCGTGACCAAATGCATGACGAACGTTTAAGCTGTTGGATTTGCTGGGTCAGTTTGTTGTCAAACACCCTAGTGCGGCACCACTCAGCATTACCAGCTCCACTATTGTGCACGTCTTCTTGTTGTGGAGCCCAGATTTCTAGGCGACGAGCACGGTACACGTACATAGACAAGATTGTACCATCTGTTGTGGTGGTAAGACGGTTTGCACCCAAGAGCTCATGTATTGCACGCATAAAATTTGCTACTGCGGTGCCATGGTCATCAGCGGCGAAGTCAACTAGTTGGAGTCTCTCTTTTGTCGGACTAAGGAGTTTGGTCAAGGAGACGTGCCCTGTGTCGGTGTCAACATTGAGGACGTGGAAGTAGTCCGACGTGCTGACAAACAGCCAGTGTGCATAGCCTCCCCACATGACGGCTTTAGTGCACTCCATTGACCAAACCTGACGTTCCATCATGTCGAAGCACTTTGTAGGCGCCCTCCAGCTCGCCTCGCCGGACACAAAAGCGTGAAGATTGTACTGTGCCTTGTCCTTATCCATGCCAATCATTAGCACTTTGTAGTCTGGACGACTGCCATCACCGGCAATGCTCGGTACGATTTCACAGCCGTATTCGTGCGAATTGCGAAATTTGCTCTGGCAGTTTAGCTCGGGGAGGACGTCCCAGGTGCCGGCGAGCAGGTTGCACACGGCCAAGCCGACGATGGGGTTGCACAAAGGTACCAAGCGGAAGGTTTTTGGTTTCGGGTCATCTTCGCGTAGATACATACGAACAAGAAGTAGGCCGCCACGCATGGCAAGGGGCTTCGCATGGTCGACGCAGGCCGCGGCAGCGGCATCATTGGCATGGACGAAGGAGCTGAGTGCACGGGGACGAGTGCCGAGCGTCGAATTGCCAGGCCATGGAACGAAGGCAAGCTGTCTGGACGTCTCTGTGCCGAGGTATCGGTTGGTGAAGAAGCCGACGAGGGAGGGCGGCCACTTGCATCGGAGGAGGAAGTAGGGCTTAGCTATGAGGCGGCGCCATGGCTTGCAGGTGGCGGCGCAACGGAAGAGCGTGGCAACGTCGTCGAGGCGCAGGAGGATCTCGCCGACGACATCGTCTGGTAGAGTCGTCGTCGACTCTGCCATCTCGATCGATGGATCTTGCTAGCTCCGTTGTGTCCTAGGAACATATAGACTACATAAAACACGAGGGTAGCATCGCAAGCTAGTAGCTAGCTATAGAGTTTGCCTTGCTTACGAGTTACGACACGATAGCCGGGACAGATTTTGCCAGATCGTAACTAGGTAGGAATAGGACACGTTCGGATCCATGCGTGCATAGCAAGCTAGCTAGAGTTTTGCTTGCTTACGACACGATAGCTGGACAGATTTTTAATCAGAGTACTACATTCTGTATTGTACTCGAACTAGCTAATCTACCCTTCCCTTTTCCTCGAGGGATCGACCACCCAAACCGCCATGCATAGCTAGCTAGAACTTGTGGTAGATACACAGTTAGACACCATTGATGTGGATAGGAGAGGCACAATGGAACCCTAGCCAAGACAAAATTTTACACTACCCTGCTACTGTAGCTCTATGACTTTTCTTTATTAAGTTAGAGGAGCCGATTTCGAAACAGGCTCTCATACAATTCCGGTGATGGAGGGGCGAGGACGGCGGCGCGTCTTCCGCTTGTGCTAGTGTATGTAGTCATCGCTAGGTGGTCCAATGATCTACTTGTAATTTTTATTATTTTTGGGACTCTCTGTACTGCTGCTTAATAATTATTAATAGATCGGAGAAAATTTTGAAATAAAATAAAATAACAATAACAGTGACTCTATAGTACTACGCCGGTGGCCGTACTATTTGACTTATTATCTACAACATACACGCCTGTAACCGTTGCAATCTATCCTGACGGCCTGACCACTCCTCTCTCCACAAGAGGCAAGCTATGTGCGTGCCTAACCTATATATACGCACTCTTAACCTAAAAGGACTTTACTATTCGGAGCCCATGATCCGCCGTCAGTAATTCCTCTGTGATGAACAAAAATCTTGCAGAATAGGGAAAGGAGAACATCACTTATAATCGGTGTGAAAGGTTAACACTTGAACCAAGTAATCAGATAGAATTATTTCGTTAAGGAAGAATATATTGATCCGGTTAATTCACAGAAAATCCATCATGTTAACAATAACTCAGCAAAATGCATCCATAACTCAAGCATTCATTTAAACAAGATGCATATATGCATGATTCATGTATCTCCAATATATAGAACTTTATTCATAGGTTCATTCTTGGACAAAAAATAAATACAGGAAATCGCGTGCATCTATTTTACCCTACTACTACTAAGAGAATAAACTGTGTTCATCTACTTTACCCTCCTAATTAAGAGCCACCAAGCAGGCGCGACATGAAGAAGGTCGGCCAATCCTCTATCTCCATAGGCATAATCCCGTTACGAGCATGGTCAGGAAACTGCTTTGATGCATCTTCTAATGTCCCATTGTCGAGGCGAGCCATGTACAAGCTCTCCCTGTGTCCGTGCTCCGTGATGAGCAACATGCCACTCCTCTCTCCCGACCAAATGCACGACGGCCGTTCAAGCTGTTGGATTAACTGGGCTAGTTCAACTTATCGCCCAACTCGAGCCTTCTAAAGTTGTCCTCGAGATGGACTGCATCACCATGGTCTCTGCGCTACAGAATCAAACCCAAGACCGGTCGCACCTCTGGCACCTGTACGAGAAGACAAAAGCAGAGATTGCGCAGCTGCAGAACTGCCTCGTCAAACATTCTAACCGGAACATGAACAGGGTGGCCGACCTCCTCGCTAAGCTAGCTGCTTCTCTAGGCCATAGGTTATGCTTCATGATCTTCCCATCTCTGTGAGAGAACTTGTAAAGAGCAATTCAGACTCTATTTCCAGTGTATACAAACTTCTCTTACTCTCAAAAAAAATATGATTTGTGATACATAAGGGTGTCATGTTCTTTTTGTTATTCTGGTTAAGTTCTGTATCCGTTCTTTGCACGTTGTAAAAACTTCAAAATTACAACTCCGTAAATGTTTGGATCTTTTGGTTAGTCCATGCAGAAGTTGAGATTTCCTTTCTGAAAAAATGTGTAGTGGCTTAGAGTGTTGAGAATATAATATATTGTTTAACCCTTTTGATCAGTTTGGACTTTTGGTTTAGTTGATTACTGTATCAATTCAATGATATCATCACAACCAAAAGGTTTCAAGTTAAAGACCTTGCCCACGCAGTATTAAAAAAACATGCAACCTACATTAAATCCATGCTAAGGACTAAAATAGACTAGACGTTAGGGGTGTATTGAGGATAGGGTTAGATCAAAACACCACAAAATATTAGGGATCAACAATTTTCACATGGAATCAGAGCGGTTAGTCTCACGACGCCGATCCTAGGTTTCTCTCCACTTCCGCAACATGCGCCGCCCCTAGGGAGATCAATCTCCTCTCCTTGGGGACGCGTTACCCGGTCTTGATAAAAAAACAGATCGGTTCTTAGATTAGATCTTAGATCAAATTCTTTTTTTTTCAATTTCTAGATTAGATCCAATTAGCTAAATAATTCTACAGATCGCGACCCTCAAATTCCGAAGGAAAACAGTGTAGATCGGTTCTCTCCTACGACTCCGGTGACTCTAAGTTTGATCGGCTGGCCGGCTTGAATCCGCTGGCCTGCTGCACGTGCGACTCCTGGGCTAAACATCGACACTTGCCCGGGACGACGTCGATCTGCACGGCGCAGGAGAACCTGGACACGCGGCGACGGCCACGGGCACAGGTCGGCGACTCAGCTGCCACGCGCAGACTCGAGGCGTCATGCGCCATGCAGGGAATCAGCCGCCTCAACTCCATGTACTAGGAGACAAGCACTAGTGCACACGGCCCCCTCTAACACCGGTTTGGAGGGCCCTCTAATAGCGGTTGTAGAACCGCTGTTGAGGGTTCGGTGTTAAAGGGTGGCGCACGTGGGGCTGCCGCAGGGCTCATCCCCCCCCTTTAACACCGGTTCGTAACACGAACCGGTGTTAAAGGTTCTGTGCCGCGGCAGGAAAAGGAGATAAATCTCTGCCGGCGAGTTACGCCTTGACGGAAAGCGACATAAATCTCGCCATGGCGAGTTCTGCCTCTGCCCGTTCTGGCGTATTTACTGGCGTGGCGGGGGCGGGGGGAGGGGGAATCGATCGGGAGCGGTATACACATACATCGTCATCGGTACATATGAGTACATGAATAATTAAGCAACTATTATTATACACAACATCGTCATTGTGTGGTATTCTCCGTAAACGTTGAAGCATCAAGTACAAGACAAACACGTTCAATCATATATACAACGTTCATTTTGGTGGATATCTAAAGAGTTCTCCGCCAGGCGTGACGACCACATCAAGTATGAACCCCGCTAATTCCTCTTGAATGGCTCGTATGCGGTCAAATGGTAGGAGTTGGTCCCGCATCCGTTCGATCTGAATATATATGAAGAATGGAGTCAATATATATATAAGAATAAAACTCAACACAATTGATGGTAATAAAATAATATTGTGTACTTTGTTTACTTACTCTAAGTTGTTCTAGTGCGGCTTGGCCCATCGCACATATCGTGTTGCGAATGAATTCGCAAATATAGTACCCATATAAGTTATTGCCGTGTCCCTGATGCGCGCACTTTACGAGAATAGAGAGTTCAATCAAAATAATAATCAATAAAACATGATATAATGGAATTGGAAGCAGAATCAAATAGATACGCAGACCTAGCTAGCTAGTATTACTTACATTTTGGTCTACAAATTTTAGTTCTTCTGACCATTCACCCACGGCCCTGCCCGTGAACCTTTTCCAAATCCTGTACGGCAAAGAAAATGGATAAAGGAGTAATTAATTACTTGTTGTCACGAAAGTTGCCGATCTAGTGCGATAATATGATTGAAATTACCTCTGGAGCATCTCTCTAAAGTCAGCCCATCGCTCTTTTTCTTTTCGTAACGAGTCCATGACAAGGACTTTTCCTGAGTCGGGTTGAATGACTAGCTGGCAGGAGTTAAGTGGCATCGTTTACCCTTCTCGTTCTCAGGATGCATAGGCTCTTCAGGGTCTTTCAGACGTTGCTGGTCCTGCCGTGCTTCCGGTGTATCTTTTGTCTTCCCATACACTCCTAGGAAGCCTAGCAGGTTCACGCAAACATTCTTCGTCACGTGCATCACGTCGATTGAAGAGCGGACCTCTAAGACTTTCCAATAGGGTAGGTCCCAAAATATAGATTGCTTCTTCCACATGGGCGCGTGTCCGGCATCGTCATTCGGAACAGATAGACTGCCAGGACCTTTTCCAAAGATTACTTCTAGGTCCTTGACCATACCAAATACCTCCTCACCGGTACGGAGGACAGGCTTCCTCCGGGGTTCTGCCAAACGTTTGAAATGCTTGCCTTTCTTTCTTACTGGATGCAGGTTCGGAAGAAATCGACGATACCCTAGGTACACAACCTTCTTACATTTATCCAAATATACACTTTCAGTCTCATCTAAACAGTGTGTGCATGCATTGTATCCCTTGTTTGTCTGCCCTGAAATGTTACTAAGAGCAGGCCAATCATTGATGGTTACGAAAAGCAATGCTCGTAGGTCAAATGGCTCCCCTTTGTGCTCATCCCACATACGTACACCTGGTTTGGCCCACAGCTGTAAAAGTTCTTCAACTAATGGCCTTAGGTACACATCAATGTCGTTGCCGGGTTACCTCGGGCCTTGGATGAGCACTGGCATCATAATGAACTTCCTCTTCATACACAACCAAGGAGGAAGGTTATAGATACATATAGTCACAGGCCAGGTGCTGTGACTGCAGCTCTGCTCACCAAAAGGATTCTTGCCATCTATACTTAGACCAAACCTTAAGTTCCTTGCGTCACGTGCGAAGTCTGGGTACTCTCGTTCGACTTTTCTCCACTGTGACCCATCAGCGGGGTGTCTCAACATCGCGTCTTTCTTACGGTCTTCTATATGTCATCGCAACAACTTGGCATGCTCTTTATTTCTGAAGAGACGTTTTAACCGTGGTATTATAGGAGCATACCACATAACCTTGGCAGGAACCTTCTTCCTAGGGGCCTCGCCCTCAACATTGCCAGGATCGTCTCGTCTGATCTTATACCGCAGTGCAGTGCATACCGGGCATGCATCTAAATTCTCGTACTTCTCACCGCGGTAGAGGATGCAGGCATGTATCTTCTGCACGTCTAATCCTAGAGGGCAGACAACCTTCTTTGCTTGGTATGTACTGTCGGGCAACTCATTATTTCTTGGAAGAATATTCTTCATTTTTACCAACAACTTTAAAAATACGCTGTCAGTCACACCGTTCTCTGCCTTCCATTGCAGCAAATCCAGTGTGGTACCTAGCTTTTTATGGCCATCTTCGCAAGTTGGGTACAACAATGTTTTGTGATCCTTTAACATCTGCTCTAGCTTCTCCTTCTCCTTTTCAGTTTCACATTCTTCCTTTGCATCAATAATGGCCCGACCAAGATCGTCATCAGCGGGCCCATCTGCTGCCTCTTGATCTTCATTATCTACCCCCGTTGCAGTATCATCATATTCAGGATACATATTATGATAGTTGTCATCATCCTCTTCTTCTTTGTTGTCTTCCATCACAACCCCTTTTTCTCTGTGCTTGGTCCAACAATTATAGCTGGGCATGAAACCGGATCGAAGCAGGTGGGCGTGAATGGTTCTGGTATTTGAGTAGTCTTTCTTGTTCTGACAGTGAACACACGGACAGCACATAAAACCATTGTGACCACGGTTTGCATTAGCCACAACAATGAAATTTTGGAGGCCCGTAATGTACTCGGAAGTGCGGCGGTCACCGTACATCCATTGCCGGTTCATCTGCATTAATATATAGTATATATCAAAAAATAATAGGGAGATGACCATTTATATATAGTACATCAATGACACATGAAAGGATAGTTGCCGACCTCGACCGAGAAGGAAAGAGCAACGAGTAAACTTATTTTGAGCTCTCGGGCATTTCACCGAACACCTCTTATGCATACAAAAAACACAAACTAGCACACTTCACACCCTCTTGATAGGCTCCAAAATGAGATAGTGAAAAAATGGAAGAGTGGGGTGTGGGCTGCGGTGTCTTATATAGCCCCCACCCCCTTTAACACCGGTTCAAGCCACGAACCGGTGTTAAAGAGGCTCTGTGAACCCATGGTGCGAGGGCTTTTAACACGGTTCGTGCCACGAACCGGTGTTAAAGGGCTCCTTTTGCAGACCACGCTGGTACAGGCCCCCCCTTTAACACCGGTTCGTAGAAGAGCCGGTGTTAAAGCCCATTTCCCGGCTCAACCAAAGGCCTCGTTTCCACTAGTAAAGGTATCCATCAGATTTTCAATTTTACATATGCTACGCTGCCAAGATCTACGCTCCCCACGATCAAGCACCCGACGTTGACCACAGGATGGCGATCTCCCGCACCCAGGAACGATACATACAGTCCGCGTCACCTAGCAATACATACGACTCCAATCAACAAATCTGCACTGCATCAACCCGGACTACACCAAACCGAACAACCACGCCATGGAGCTGTATGACTACATCAGGCTACAAGCCTAAATCATCGTCGAGCACATCCACGGAGAGATGACATCAATATCATTCACACGCCAGGTTGGTGTGGAACACGACTCTCGACTTCTCCGACAACACAACATCTCCACATGTCGCCGCGAGGGACGCCTTCAAGTGACGCACTACATCACGCTTGCTGCTTCATCGCCGACAACTTCATCGCCAAGGTCCACATCAACGTGGTTTTCATCAACATCTTTGTCGACACACCGCTGCCACCGCTATATCCGTCCACATGATGGACATACAACTACGACGTCCTCTGGCAGTACAACTGCAAGGCACGACGATGGCATGGCTACGTCCACGATCACGATGACGGCATCGACCGTGTCCACGACACCGACGACTGTATCAATAAACCAGAGTTACAATTGTGATGCTCCTATGACCGCGCATACGGTTCTGGCAAAACCTTGTGTGGTTGGTGGGTTCCTCTGGTCCTAGCAAAACTAGTGGTCTCACTTATGACCGCGTCCAACAGACGCCCGACGGTACCTTTACAAGGTGCAAAACATCCACAAGATCAGCAGCTCCGTCAAGAATAACAAAAAAAGCGCAATTTTTTGCGCCTCGGTAATGGCGGCGACATAACATACGATGACTATGACATCGACCACACCACCATGACCACGGCTACATCACGATTGGCTACCTCGACATCGACAACAACAACAAACAACATCTACATCTACACAACGGCAACAACTCCAGTCAACAGCGTCCGCATTATCACCTGCGTCCATGAGACTCCCGCCGTGACTGCGGGAGGGAAGAGAGGCACCAGAAGGAGACGCAGTCACCGTCCTAGGTGCTGGCCATGATCATGAGAGATGCAGTTGATGATGACAAGGAGAAGAAGACGGCGGAATTCAAATCCAGTCCACTCGCTAAGACAGCTCACCCAACAACTTTGTGAGGATGTCAGCATGTGACTTTGTACCTCAATATTTTACATATTGATACTTCATGGAGCTCAATGTGCCCTCGTCACAACCATAGAACGATTTTACAGTGTTTTGGTTACAGATAACAAGGATGTATTGTCTTCACTGTGTAATTAGACCTTATTGTGCAAGGATAACAAGGTCTGGTCTCCCTATTGTTGTGTAATTTCCTAAAGGCTCGATACACCTTCGTTCATCTATCACACCATGCATGCCTCCAATATTTTCTAAATGGGTAGGGATGATCATGGTTGTGTTCGTGTAACTTCATTAACAAATCCTCGAAAGTAAAGCCATGAACGTGTCTCATATTACTCGATTTTCTAAGAATCAATATCTTTGAAACAATAATAGTGAAATATTTTCCACTAAGAGAAGACATGGCATAAATGCAAAGGTACGACTATTAAAAAAATTAATCCAACAGGGGAAAGTCCTAACCAATATGCCTTTTTCTAGATAACTAGCATGGTGGCCCTCGCAATTGCGAGGGCACCAACTTTAGTTGTTTTTATAGAACATCGTCATCTTTAGTGTGTTTTAAATCAAGTATGACTTGTACTTTTTTTGTCATGTAATATGATCACACTGTCATGGATGGCATAGTTCTAGCATCTTAATGCATTGCCATATTCTCTACTTGATTGAAAATTCCAGGGACGTGCCCAACTAAATTAGGATAAGAAACCACATAACTTTGTCTCCATTTTTTTAATTTACTCAATAGTTTAGTTAATCATGTACATCAAAGGAATACCATAAGAACTAATTATACATAAATAATTTCTAAATGGGATTACTATAAACTTTTGTTGGGAGGGTACTATGTTTAGTTATTGTTTTCTAGAACAACGTCATATTTGGAGTGTTTTGAATCAAGTAATTATTCTCTCTCTCACACTTGTATTTTCTTGTAATGTAACATGATTACTTTGTCATGGATGACATGTATCTGGCATTTTAATCGGTTGTCATGTTTTCTATATGGCTCTAAAATCCGTTGGCAACAACCTAATTTGTTGGTGTTGATACTTATATAGTGGTATCATTGCTCTACCGCAAGAAATCACATGTTTCATAACCGACCACCGATTTTCCACCTCCATGCACATCTTTAACTTTATATCACTATGTTTCTCTTACTCTAGTCATGTCAATGAGTCATGGTTGACCGTGTCCTAGAGCTCAAATCTAGGTCCAAAACTCCAATATTGTTCACCTTACGACAATAATTTGTAATGTAATGTACAGAAAACCAAATCCTTGAAACTACACTATCCTTGGTTGATGTGTATATATGACATTTACGTAAACTGCGCTATCTTTGGCTTGTCAAGAGTGTAAACTAGATGACATTTTTGATTTGCAAAGAATATAAGGACCTGGTAAAATAGATCATAGACAAGAAAATGTTCTCCATAAGCAAGAATGATCAAGGAAAACATATATGATAGTGTTTCATGATTAGTAACAAGCAATTAGATTATTTGAACTCTATTGCAAGTGGGAGACTGAAGGAGATATGCCCTATAGGCAAATAATAAAGGTGTTTATTATCATATGTCATTAGTTTATAATAGTTTTTTATCATGCTATAACTATATCAAGTGGAAACATTGATAAACGTGTGATATAAAACAACCAGAGTTCCTAGTAGCCTCTAGTTATACTAGTCAATTATGCAGCTGATGATCAAGGTTTCCTGGTCATGGTGCATTTATGCCGACTGACAATGAAGTCACATCGTTGATGAATGATGTGGTGGACATTACCCCAAAATATATGTATTGTAGCATGATCAATTCACATGTTTATCGTTGCAATATTAGAAGCGTAGTATCCTTTTCCTTTGACCGTGAGAGCATATTGATCACTATCTCCCGAGGCTTCTTTAATTGTGACAAACATCATGTCCGTAACTAGGTGGCTATAAAGGTGTAGTTGGATATTCCAGAGGAATAGTTGGGGCATGTGCGTCAAGATCAGGATTTGTTCACATGTGTGACAGGAAGATGCACTGGGCCCACTCAGTGATATTGCATCCATAAATATTGCTCAATATGTGACTAGATCACAGGGATGGAATATCACGGAATGAATAAAACTGCATTTGTCGGAAACAAGATTGAACAAATTATTGGATACTGATGATCAAATCTCGAAAAAATCATGTATCGCGCCGGACGACGCCCTTCAACCATGCCATCTCAGGACGCCGCCGTCAATGCGGGCCAGCAGCCTTCGCGCCGGGCCGAGGCGAGCGCCGCCTTTAAAGAGGAGCTGCGGGGGCGCTGCTTTTGGTGCTTCAGCCACGACCACCACGTTAGCCAGTGCATCAATCTCCCCCGGTGCCTTCACTGCCTTGACGTCGGGCACGCTGCTAGAGGCTGCTCAACTCGCCACCTCCCTAGAGTCCCCTTGCCGCCGATCCCCACCGCCCACCGCCCTTTGCAGAAACAACCCATACACACCAGACTGGTTTTCCCACCTGACCACCCAAACTCCCTTCGCCAGCCAGTGCACACCAGGATTAGGCCGCCTCCCTCGACGCAGTCGTGCCGCCCCGAGCCGCCAGCCACTGATATGGCTGGAACTTATAGCACCTTCATCAGGCGTGCCCTCGGCACCTAGGTCGTGCTCGAGCACTCGAGGGAGATGGTGGAGGAGGAGATCAGGCTGCGGGAGTCGGTGCTGGTGCTGACGGTGTTGGGCTCCTGCCCGCGCCTCTCCCCGCGCTGCATCGGCGACGGGCTGCTGGAGGACTTCCCCGACCTGCCGCCGGGCTCCTTCCACGTCTCCCTCATGCAGTCGGGCTCGTTCTTCGTGCGGTTCTCGCACTGGTTCGCGCTCGTTGCCGACCAGGCCATGTTGCACTGCCGTGCCACGCCGGTGCTCATCAGGCGCTAGACGAGGCTCACGTTCGCCAAGTTCTGCAAGTACAGGTACAGCGTTCGCCTCTTCATCGAGCGCATCTCGACGTAGGCCTGGTCTTTCGCGACGGTGCAACGCGTGCTGCCAGGATGCCTGATACACACCAGCATTGTCCCCTCAGAGGCAGCTGACGTTGTTCCCTGACGATACAGAGGAGCTGGGAACCCTACTCCAATTTTCCTCTTCGGGCCTACAGGGACTAGGGACACATGAAGTGCTGCAGCTGGCGGAGACGCCCCTGCTGCCCATGCGTGATGCTGCCGCTCTGTCCGAAGCCGCGGACCACTGCTCTCTGCCACCGGAGGCTGGAGGCGGGCAGGTGGTGATGGCTGAACCAGAGGCCCAAGTCGTGCAGATGCAAGGGGCGGAGAGGGATGGGCCTAGAGCTGGGTCGGACGAGGGCGTGGCCCGGGGCCAGGAGGATGGGCCCGGTGCCGTGCCTGGCCTGGGGCAAAGCTTGAAGCCAGCCCATGCTGCGGCAGCCGCTTCGGCGGAGAACTTGGGCACCCCGACCGCTTCCTTTCTGGGCCGGGTGTGCGGCCCAATATCCCCGGCACTGCTGCCCAGCCCGACGCCAGCACCGCCGCGCCCAACGAGTCGTCGTCGCCGCCCCCCTGGAACAGCGACAAGGCACAGCCACAGATGCCAGGGCAGGAAGAAGGAGGTCACCGGCTCAGGGAACGCCACCATGCGCCAGGCTCGATGCCTCATCATCATCAAGAGGGGGTTGGCCATCGCGGAACCAGGGGAGGGGGAAGACGACCTCGCTGTCGAGAACTACTCCAAGGCCTTCGACGAGCCGTTGGACGACACCAAGATTGAGGCGCTCTCTGCCCTTGCCAAGGCAGGAAGCGCGAAGAACCGTCGCAAGGGCCGTCCGACCTGAGCAGAGAGAGCTGTGCTGAAACATGTCGACTCTAGTTTAATGATTAGCTACTCTATCTTAATCTGGAATGTCCGTGGGCTCAACGGTGCGGCACGGCGCACCGTAGTTAGAGAAGTAGTAGGCAGGCACAGTCCTGCCGTTGTCTGTTTCCAGGAATCAAAAATCGCTGTTGTTGATCTTGCAATTGTGATTGAGTGTTGCGGGCCTGCATTCTGTGAGTTTTTGTACTCACCCGCTACTGGTACCCGGGGAGGTATCATTGTTGCTTGGAATCCGGTTCTGCTGGATGTCGTTCAACTGCACATCAGCACATATTTTGTTGCGGCAAGCTGCCGGTGGCGCGCTTCGGGTTTGCACTTCGACCTGTTCTCGGTATATGGACCTCAGCTGGTGCCAGACTAACTCCAATTCCTCCAGGACCTGAAAGCACAAGGGCGCAGTTCAATACACACAGTTTTTGCCGGATATTTCAACCTGATTCTGCAAGCATCTGACAAGAGCACAAACAGATACAATCGCCGTACTATGGCAGCCTTCCGCAAATTCACCAATGAGCTCCAGCTAGAAGGCATGTACCTGCATGGGAGGCGATACACTTGGTCAAACGAGCAAGCAGATGCGATTAAGGTCAAGTTGGACAGGGTCCTGATGAGCGAGAGATGGTGCGCTGAACACCCCAACTGCTTACTGCAAGCCCTCTCTTCGGATCTGTCGGACCACTGTCCACTGTTGATGACGACAGACGCCACTTTCCAGCCTCCGCGACACTTCCGTTTTGAGAACTATTGGGTGAACATGGAAGGTTTTGAGGACACTGTCACAAACTCGTGGGCGCAAACCTTGCCTTGCACCGACCCCTTCCTAAACCTGCACTGCAAGCTGACTAGGCTTTCGCGCGCGCTAAGGGCATGGAACAGTGAGGCGGTAGGCGACCTGAAGCTGAGGACGGCGATCACTAGTGAGCCGATCGGTCGCCTAGATATGGCAATGGACTCCATGAACCTCTCAGCCGCAGAAAGGCAATTCAGAAACATGCTGAAACTTAACTTGCTTGGCATTGCGGCAATTCAGAGATCTCACTGGCGGCAGCGCTCCCGGGTGATGTGGCTCAAGGACGGAGACGCCAACACCAGCTTCTTCCACGCTAAGGCGTCGGCTAGAAGGAGAAAAAAACTAATCCTATCGCTGGTCCATGAGGGACAAGTCGTTACAGGACAAGCCGAGAAGATGAAATACATTCATGACTTTTTCCAGAAATTCATTGGCACCCGCAGACAACGCGCACACTCTCTGAACCTGATCGAGCTAGGCCCAACCAACTTAGATGACATAAATCATGATTTCTCGGAATAGGAAGTAAGAACCGCTGTCTTTTATATCAACGGGGAAAAAGCACCGGGACCTGATGAAATGGATCGTATGGGCACCTAGAGGGGGGTGAATAGGTCTTACACCAATTTTTAATTCTTTTTCAATTTTAGACTTAGCACAAAGGTAAATTCTCTAGATAAACTAATGTGTGGAATTTCCCTATATGCAAACCTATCTACTAGCGAGTAAGGAGCGAGTGGAAGAGGAACGAGTGAACCGAAGTGAAGCACGCGGAGACACAGGATGGGTTTGATCGCAGTTCCTTCCTTGTTAAGGGAAGTACGTCTGCGTTGGAGGGGTGGGCGGTACTAAGACCACCACGCCACAAAAGGCCCCACCTTGTTCTTCGATGGATCTCGCCACAATAGGCCTGATCCATCTTCCACTATAGGTACCCTTCGAGGCGGGCACCGGCGCCTTTACACAACTAGCGGGGCAACAACTCCACAACAACTTGGAGGCTCCCGAAGTGACAACAAGCTGCCACAAGAACAAAGTTGTCAAATACAATAACACGATCTAGGTATTAACGAGAATACTAGATCAGGGATTTCTCCAAGTGAATGGAGAGGAGTTGGAGCGCTTGATTCTTGATGTTGATGATGAACTTCTCCTCCTTCAATTCCACCAAAGATCAAGATCTTAGGGTGGTTGAAGTGGGAGATCGAGATTTAGAGCTCTTGCACAGGGTCTGGTTAAATTCGAATGAATCAAGAGTGCTGGACGTTGGGAAAGAAGGGGTACTTATACCCCCTTCCAAAAACCAGCCGTTGCACACTTTGGGGGGCGGATTATTCGGCCCAAGTGAGTGCTGGATTATCCGGTCTGAGGAAACTCCGCCCCAGACTCGGAATATCCGGCAGAAAAACCGCCCCTTCTGAGCGTCGCGCCGAGCTTGCCCTTGATCAACTTCTGGGGGCCGGATTATCCGGCCCTATGCGAAGGCCGGATTATCCGGCCTGGAGAAGAAAAACCGCCCCAGTTCGGATTTTCCGGTAGAAAATCCGACCAGATACCGAGCAACGCGCCTTGGCTCCTTTTGCTCGGCGGGGGCGGATTATCCGCTGGGAGGAAAAACGCCCGATTCGGATTTTTCGGAGAAAATCCATTGGACCGCAGTGACGCGCCTTGGCTTCCTTGAGAGATGAGGTAGGCCGGATTATCCGGCCCTTGGAGGGGCGGATTATCCGCCCCCCCTCAAAACTTCCTGTACACTTAGCACACATGAAAAGTCTCCATAGTATTGTTATCTAACACGCAAAACATAGGGAAACATGAAATGTTCTTTCAATCTCCCCCTTTTTGGTGTTAGATGACAATACCAGGATTTGCAGGAGAAAGACACAAGACACATAGAGATAACTATCAAAGGGACTCCCCCTCAATGTGTGCATAAAAGAGTTTTGCATTGGAATACAAAAGCACACAAATAGGTGAATCTATTCCATAGACAAACAGGCAAAAACATATACCACCGAAGTAGAGAATAGGCATCCTTGATATAAATCACAATTATTATTGGATAACCATTATGAGCGCGTGCCTTCCGTGATAAACCTCCAGCAACAGGATGTGAATAGATATAACCATGAGCATAATCCATGATATGAAGTCCATAGGTATCATCCAGACAACCACATAAAGTCTCAACCACAAATCACAAACCACGAATATAAAAGTTCAACGCTAAATGGGAATAAGCAAGAAATAACGAATAAAAAGTGCAAGTGCTTATGCCCGACCCATGCAAATCCACGGACAACCTAATAGAACTACTTCTCCCTCTTTAGCATCGAGACACCAAAAAGGGAGAAGAGCGATGCTAGCGCCCCAGGGGGTCACTCATCATAGTCCTCGTCCTCGTCCTCATGCTCTTCCTCATCCTCATCTTCAAGCTCCTCAGTGTCACCTTCCTCATCATCATCAGCATCAGCAGCGGTAGGGAACAAGTGACGCTCCAGCTCACCATAGTTCAGCCTGGAGGAAGAGTTCCACCCAGCATATGGAGTGGGAGGTGTAGGAGCCGGAGGAGCACCCGAAGCGCCAAACACGTGGTAGAGAATGAGCTGCTGGGAGTGAGCCAACTCATGGCACTGCCTGTAGGCCTCATACTGACCCTTGCGTGTGTCCATGCCCATGCAGAGGATGTGACGCTGGAACCAGTTCAGCTTGATCTCATGGGCAGGAGGCCTTTGGGGCCTCTGAGCATCCCTCATGAGACCCTCATGAGTAGAGGAGGGGTGAGCAGTCTTCCGAACCTTGTTGTAAATCTTCTTGGCCTTGTGCACCGAGTCAATGTGGAACTCCTCGGCAGGAAGCAGGTGGCGGATGAGCAACATAATGTAGGGCGCATAGGGACTAGACAGACGGTTGAACATAGCATCACACAGCTCATGGTAAATGAAGTCCATGACATACAGCTTGTACTGCACTGACTCGTCCTCGCAGGAGGCAACCTCATGAGAAAATTGAAGTAGCTGAACAAGGTGACCACGGATGCTGTCATTGTTGCCCCCACTCGGTGTTATAGAGTCACGGAAGAGACCCACCAATGTAGCATAGATGAGAGCAAGACCAGCCATAGTACCGACAATTCCATTGTCCACAGTGCACGGAGAGAGAGAAGCATCCTTGTTGGGCTTCAACTGAGTGATGATGTGGTGGCCACTGGCTCTATCCCTGCTGTGGAAGGAGTACCCCAAAACCTCAGCAAACACGTGAAAATCAGAAGTCATGGGCCTGTCATGAGTCATCCACTTCATAGTGCGACACTCATCACCACAAATCACCAGAGTGGAGAAGAATTGCTTCACCACCTTAGAGTCAAAGGAGCACTGGAGGGACATGAGATGGTGCATCCCCATCCTCTCAGCCACATACATCGCATCCACAAGATGCGCCTTCTGCAAAGCATCAGCAAGTACCAGAGGGTGCATAGGCCTAATGTTCAGCCTGGCATAGATGTCTTCATAAATCTCTTTTTGTTCTGCATACCAAAACCGGGTATCCCCCAGCTCATCATCACGAGGCAGCTCCGCAAACAAGTCACGGTGACGTATGGCAGAGAAGGAGACCGCATCCAGAGCCCTGTAGTTGATCTTGGGATCCTTGCCCTTCCTCTTGGACACACCCTTCCTAGTCCTCTTGGATTGTTCAGCCATGCGCATCTCTTTGTTCTTCCTTCTCCGCAATTCAACTTCGTCCACTAGGTTACCTTGACCGTTGTCCCGAAAGTACTTGGCGCGAGGATGGCGCTTGTAGGTCTTGGGAACACCGGAACCACCTGTGAGGAGAATAAGGGCGATAGCAAGGGGATAAGCATACACACAAGTCCAGGAGAGATCATGGAACAAGTAGGCAAAAAAATTCATAGGTCAAAACTACTCAATACATACACCATAGTGAAACTGAAGCAGACTTGAATCTGTCAGGACGGATTATCCGGCCTGGCCAGGGGCGGATAATCCGGCCCTGGCAGAAATTTTCGATTTCACCAAGAATGCATGCAAAAAAGTAGATCGGGCCTAGAAACTGTAAGACTACGAGTTCTATGCGAAAACACATCCTTCTAGACAATGTTCCATCCAACAAAATACACATCTAGCCAAAGATGGGGAGAGAGGGAGTTACCCTCACTCATTGGAGGAAGAACGTGGAGGAGAAGGTACCCGGAGGCGCGAAGAAGAAGATCCGGGGAGGCCCAGAAAATCCGGTGGCCGGAGAGGCTCCGGGGAGGGTGAGGGGCGGCAGGCGGCGGCTGGGGAGAAGTGCTACTCGATATGAGCCCTTCCCCCCGAGCCCTGCCCTTTAAGATCGAATCCGCCAGGGCCGGATTATCCGGCCAACACTTGGGCCGGATTATCCGGCCTAAAATCTGGGATACATTATACAGAACCAGGCCCAGCGATCCCAAACAACACCCCCACAAGGTGTACAAGGGACTTGTGTGCAAGAATAGATGTCTTAGGGGTAGGGAAGGCTTAGGATTGAGAATGCCAAACTGAGATGGTACTAGACACTCAAAATTGCAAAATCCAAATCAAATAAAAGCCAAGATTGAGTGTGATTCCCATAAGAACATGAGAGAGCAAATAACATCCAAAAAGATCCAATTCTCCACAAGGAGAGGCGGTGGCGAAGCCACCTTGTTGGAGTGTATGGTGTGACACCGCGAAGATATATCTTGGGTTCACGACCAATACTCATCAATAAGCTCACATATCACAACATGATATTAAGAGAAATGATATACTTGCTATTGGTATTATGGAGAGAGGGTTAGCCCAATAAGTTAGGACCACACTCCCCCTATATCCATGCCCACACCTAGACCAAACAAGGATTGAGACGTACGAGTGAGTGCATGGGTAATCAAGACAAACTCCCGGAATCAATGATATTTAGCTCATTCCTCAAATAGCGAATCTTGCTTCATCAAGTGGCTTTGTAAAGATATCCGCCAGTTGGTTCTTCGTGCTCACAAAAGATAGATCAATATCGCCTCGAGAAACATGGTCACGAATAAAATGATTCCGAATCTCAATATGCTTCGTCCTTGTGTGCTGAACTGGATTATGCATGAATTGATAGCACTTTCATTATCACATAAAGAGGCACTCTGTCACAATTGACACCGTATTCCTTTAAAGTTTGCCTCATCCACAATAATTGAGTACAAGCGTGGCCACAACATATTCAATTCAACCGGTGGAGAGATATACAATTCTGCTTTTGGAGGACCAACATACAAGAGATCTTCCCAAGAATTGACAAGCTCGAAGTTGACTTAGGTCATCCTTATCACCAGCCCAATCTGAGTCAAGATAACCACATAAAGAGAAATTGGAGCCCTTGGGATACCAGAGACCAAAGTTGGGGAATGAACTAAATATCGAAGATCCTCTTGACCGCCACTAAGTGGCTTTATTTAGGAGCTTGATACCTTGCACACACTCCACACTCAACACAATATCGGGTCTAGATGCGAGAGGTAAAGAAGAGTCGATCATGGACGATATACCTTTTGGTCCACATCTTTACCATGAGGGTTGAGTTCGAGATGACACTTTGTTTGCATCGAATGGCGACACCATTTAGATCCGTCATCTTGAATCTCTTGAGCATGTCTTGGATGTACTTTGCTTGATTAATAAAGGTTCCTTCTCTTAGTTGCTTGATCTCGAATCCAAGAAAGAACCATAATTCCCCCATCATAGACATCTCAAACCTGTCAGTCATAAGCTTTGAAAATTCATCGTTAAAAGCTTTATTAGTAGAACCAAAAATGATATCGTCTACAAATAGTTGGCATACGAAGAGCTCCCCCTTAACCTTCTTAGTAAAAAGAGTAGGGTCGATTTGCGCAACTTCGAAGCCACGATCTAACAAAAGCTCTTTAAGGTGCTCATACCACGCACGTGGGGCTTGTTTAAGGCCATAGAGTGCCTTATCGAGTTTGTAGACATGGTTCAGGAAGTTAGGATCCTCAAACCCCGGGGGTATACCAACTCATGTAGAGGACCGTTAAGGAAGGCACTCTTGACGTCCATTTCCTGCAACTTAAAATTGTTATGAGCAGCATAAGCAAGTAGGATACAGATGGACTCAAGGCGAGCCACAGGAGAATAAGTCTCACCGAAGTCGATGCCCTCAACTTGTGAGTAACCTTGTGCCAAAAGTTTTGCCTTGTTCCTCACAACAATGCCATTCTCATCCTGCTTGTTCTTGAAAATCCACTTGGTGCCGATAACATTGCGGCACTCTTTGGGTTTCTCCACTAGTTTCCAGACTTTGTTGCGCTTGAAATTATTCAATTCTTCATGCATAGCAACAACCCAGTGTGGGTCTTCAAGAGCTTCAAAGACCTTCTTAGGTTCCACCATGGAGATTTGAGCTTGATGCTCACCAAAACTGGCCAATTCTCTTCTAGTAGACACCCTTCATCGAAGATCACCAACAACCTTGTCGAGAGTGTGACCCCTCAACTCAAGGTTACGATCAGCCCGAGCCTTGCGACGAAGTTCAATCAGTTTGTTGTCTCTTGGTGGAGGAGATTCATCACTTGAGTCTTCATTGGAGGCATTTTCTCCGCCTTGATCAGTAGCTGGAACATCAGTAGCAGGTGGTGGAGATGCATGCCCTTGAGGTGAGTCCGTAGCCATAACAGGAGGCTGCGGGCCCCGGAAATCGGGGCGGATAATCCGGCTGATGAAGTGGCCGGATAATTCGGCCTGGGAGGACTTGCAGCAGCATCATCAGGAAGCCTGGGACTTGCTTGACCTGGCGAGGAGCCGGATAATCCGGGGTCAGCCAGAAAATCTGGCTTGGAGCTTGTGTTGATATCTTCACCACCAGGAGCTGCATGGACAACTGGAGCAGGGTGGCCGGATAATCCGGCATCCACCAGAAAATCCGGCCTGGAGCTTTCTGGAGCATCTTGACCTTCAGCAGTTGATGGAGATGGTGTAGAAGTTGCCCCCGTGGTTGGAGCCTGTTGCGTATGTGTAGATGAGGGCTCTATATGAGTAGAGCATTGTCCTTCCCGGTCCGCCACAAGGGGTTCCTCAATGGGGCGAAAGAATCCCACGCCCATTCTTCTTATGGCATCTTGGGGTATTTCAACATCTGCATCACAAACACCAACTTGCTCCGCATGGGAACCGTCATTTTCCTCGAACACCACACTACAAGATTCTACAACAGTTCCGGAGAGCTTATTGTAGACTCTATAAGTGTGGGATTCGGCACCATAACCAACAAAAATACCTTCTAGAGCCTTAGATTCAAACTTAGATAAACGAACTCCTTTAATAAGAAAGAAACACTTACACCCGAATACCCGAAAGTATGAGATGTTTGGCTTGTTACCGGTAAGTATTTCATATGAAGTCTTGTCCAAAATCTTGCGGAGGTATAACCGGTTGGATGAATGACAAGCAGTAGAGATTGATTCAGCCCAGAAGTTATATGGAGATTTGAATTTGGACAACATTGATCTTGCCATGTCCATTAGAGTCCGATTCTTCCTCTCGGCTACACCATTTTGTTGAGGGGTGTACACAGAGGAATATTGATGTCTTATCCCCTCTTCACTTAGGAACTCATTTAAGGTGTAGTTCTTGAACTCCGAGCCGTTATCACTCCTTATAGCCAGAATGGGGACGTTGTGTTGACGTTGAACCTCGTTGGCGAAGTCGATGACAGTTTGTTGAGTTTCACTCTTCAACTTGAAGAAATAAACCCAAGTGTATCTGGAGTAATCATCAACAATCACTAGACAATACTTCTTCCCACCGAGGCTTGCATGAGATGGAGGTCCGAAGAGGTCCACATGAAGGAGCTCCAAGATCCTTTTTGAAGAGATAATGGTTTTCCTTCGATGAGGTGAATCATGCATTTTCCCTTCAACACACGCCCTGCAAACACTATCTTTAGCAAAAGAGACATTTTCTTTTAGTCCAAGAATGTGGCCACCCTTTGGAGACTTTGCAAAGTTCTCATATTGACGTGGGTTAGTCGGCGATGCCATAGCCAACCCGCGTCAGCCTTTCTGAAAAGACACATCGGACCTGTAGTGGTTTTCCCCGAAAAGTCTACCACGTACAGGTCGTTTTCGACATATCCCACGAAAGCGACTTTTAGAGACTTGCTCCACAAGAGTACCACCAAATCAGCATCAATGTAAACTGCAAAGCCCATCTTACCAAGGTCACGAACAGAAAGTAAATTATACCCGAGGGTCTCAACAAGCATGACGTCCACGAGAGAGATATCGTGAGCCACCACAACTTTGCCGAGACCCAATAACTCAGATTTTGACTTATCATCATAGGAGACGGTAATGTGATCAAGGTTTGGCCGCATCTCCGTGATGATCTCCTTGCTTCCAGTCATATGACTCGTACAACCGCTATCGAGTACCCATTTAGAACCACCGGAAGCATAGCCCTGCAAGAAAATTACTTCTTGGTTTTAGGTACCCATTTTTCAATGGGTCCTCTCATGTTAGTAACAAGGGTCTTGGGACCCCAAATAGACCAAGGAATGTAACAATCATAAGGCCCTACATAACTAGCATAAACATCACCATAAGAATCACAATATAGTTCGAACTTAGGATTGTTGATCCCTGCAAAACCATCACAATTAGTCTTGTCATTGGTAATGTTGCTAGTCTTCGATTGAGCAGTCTTGTTCTTCTTCTTCTTGTTTTTCTTGCTCTTTATCTTGGGTATGTAACCAAGACCTTCTTTACTGTTGTTTGTCCTTTGCCTGCTCAGTATCTCATCAATAACCCCTTTACCTTTGTGTTGAGAACTCCTCAAAGAATGAAGATGAGGTACTTGGTACATTATATCGTTTCAATTGAGTTTGGAGCTGGTCATGAGACTCATTTAGAGTAGAATGATCACTCTTCAATGCCTTGTGAGCACTTTCAAGATCATCAAACTTCTCCAAAAGTCTAGCATGAACAGCCCCAAAATCAATATTTTCTTTCTTTAGTTTCTTTACCTTGGCAAGGGCATGGTCACGTTCTTTAATGAGCTGAGCTACAGCTTCTTCTTGTGACTCCTCTAGGGATTCGAGTCTTTCTTCCAAAGAAACTCGAGTTTCCTCTTCCTCTTCCAAGGCATTCTTCAAAGAGGCTATCTCCAAAGCATCTTCTCTTTCAATTCTGCCCTTTTCTTCAAGGAGATCTTCGACTCGAGCAAGTTGACTCATAAGAGTATCAAAATGGAGTTTGTGCTCACCTTGTAGGTTAGTGAAAAAAGTATCCAAGGCAATAACTTCTTCTTTCATTTCAAGACTATCATGATCATCCATATCCAAAATTATGTTAGTCTTAGAAAATGAGGAGTTAGAAGTCGATACCTCGGATCCTCTTGCCATTAGGCAAGTGGCGTTGTAGTTGATGGCGTTCTCGTTCGGCGAGTCGAAGAGAGAGGAGGGAGTAGATGTGGTGGCTATAGCAGCCACTTCGCGGGAACTATCATCATCCTCTTCATCTTCACTTGCGGAGGAGTATTCCTCTTGAGCTACAAGGACCATCTTGGGTTGCTTCTTGAAAGGACCATTTTTCTTAGCAAATGGCTTCTTCTTAGGAACTTTGGATTTCTCTTTGAGAATGAGCCTGCCACCATTGTCTTCTCTATTTTCATAAGGACACTCGGCTACAAAGTGCAGTTTATCTCCACAGTTGAAGCAAGTTCTCAATCTTGGGCCACTTTCTCTTCTTCCATTTGACCCGTTCTTGCGCTCAAGTTCAGACTTGGCTTTGGGAGGGTCCTTCCAAAAGTTCCTTGCATAGAATGCCATGTACTCACCATGAGCACGTTTGACCTCATCGGGGCAGTCCATGGATATCCTCTCAAATGCTCCTTCATCATCCTCTTGCTCAACAACATTGGCTTTGAGAGCCACATTGACACACTTTTGCATTCCAATGGCCCGAGCACGGGCATCTTCAGCATTCTTTGCCGCCACTTTGAATGACGCCATTTCTTGCATGACTTCATTGGATGTCATTTGATGATAGTTGTGTCTACCTTGCAAGCTCTTCAAATCTGTCGGTTCGAAAGGCATTAAGGCACTCACATACTTCATTTTTATCCATGCATCATCAATGTGAGTGGCCCCATGCTTCCGAAATGTTGTTGCGATGCCCTTGAGTCTTCTATACATGTCCTCATGGTTTTCACCATCCAACATGTAGAATCCCTCAGCTTCGTTACTAAGGGCATCATACTGGTTTCTTCTCATGCTTTCATTTCCAACAAAAAGGTCTGTAAGAGCATCCCACGCCTCTTTAGCCGTGTTGAGATGTTCAATGTGTGGCATGTCCTTGGGACCCACACCCAGCTGTATCATGTGGAGAGCAGTGGCATTCAACTGGCTATCCACAACTTCCCTTCTTGTTAGATTGGTTTGATCTCCAACATGAAGACCTTCTTCAATGATCCTCCACGATCCAATAGAGGAGCTGCAAACATGAGATTTCATTAGAAATTGCCATTGGTTAAAACAAGATGCAGTGAGCTTGGGTGGATCACCCCTATTATTTATATGAGGATGAGGGATAGGTGGGTCGGGGGAATATACGTGGCGAACCTCACTATATTCCTCCTTGCCACTTCCCTTTTTGGAGGTGGAACCATTTAGTTTTTCACCTTCCACATCATCATCCTTAGATCCGGTGTTACCCTTTTCCTTAGATGATGGTGAGGGAGCCTCAGAGGAGGATGGAGATGGGGCTATGGATGATGTAAGGCGAGCAATCATTTGATTCATCTCCTCCATATTGGCCTCAGAGGATTTCAACAAGGTTGTTTCCAACGACTTGAGATCATCCATTGTGACCTTATCCACAGCCTCATTTCCATCATCCCTGGTACCCATACTACTCTTAGGCGGTTAAGCCCGAATTAAGAGCCGAGGCTCTGATACCAATTGAAATGGATCGTATGGGCACCTAGAGGGGGGGTGAATAGGTGCTACACCAATTTTTAATTCTTTTTCAATTTTAGGCTTAGCACAAAGGTAAATTCTCTAGATAAACTAATGTGTGGAATTTCCCTATATGCAAACCTATCTACTAGCGAGTAAGGAGCGAGTGGAAGAGGAACGAGTGAACCGAAGTGAAGCACGCGAAGACACAGGATTTGTTTGACCGTGGTTCCTTCCTTGTTAAGGGAAGTACGTCTGCGTTGGAGGGGTGGGCGGTACTAAGACCACCACGCCACAAAAGGCCTCACCCTGTTCTCCGATGGATCTCGCCACAACAGGCCTGCTCCACCTTCCACTATAGGTACCCTTCGAGGCGGGCACCGGTGCCTTTACACAACTAGCGGGGCAACAACTCCACAACAACTTGGAGGCCCCCGAAGTGACAACAAGCTGCCACAAGAACAAAGTTGTCAAATACAATAACACGATCTAGGTATTAACGAGAATACTAGATCAGGGATTTCTCCAAGTGAATGGAGAGGAGTTGGAGCGCTTGATTCTTGATGTTGATGATGAACTTATCCTCCTTCAATTCCACCAAAGATCAAGACCTTAGGGTGGTTGAAGTGGGAGATCGAGATTTAGAGCTCTTGCACAGGGTCTGGTCAAATTCGAATGAATCAAGAGTGCTAGACGTTGGGGAAGAAGGGGTACTTATACCCCCTTCCAAAAACCAGCCGTTGCACACTTTGGGGGCCGTATTATCCGGCCCAAGTGAGGGCCGGATTATCCGGTCTGAGGAAACTCCACCCCAGACTCGGAATATCCGGCAGAAAAACCGCCCCCTATCTGAGCGTCGCGCCGAGCTTGCCCTTGATCAACTTCTGGGGGCCGGATTATCCGGCCCTATGCGAAGGCCGGATTATGCGGCCTGGGGAAGAAAAACCGCCCCAGTTCGGATTTTCTGGTAGAAAATTCGACCGGATACCGAGCGACGCGCCTTGGATCCTTTTGCTCGAAAACTGGGGGCCGGATTATCCGGCCCTTGCGAAACCCGGATTATCCAGCCTGGGGAGGAAAAACCGCCCCAGTTCGGATTTTCCAGGAGAAAATCCGACTAGATACAGAGTGATGCGCCTTGGCTTCCTTGAGAGATGAGGTAGGCCGGATTATCCGGCCCTTGGAGGGGCGGATTATCCGGCCCCCCTCAAAACTTCCTGCACACTTAGCACACATGAAAAGTCTCCATAGTATTGTTATCTAACACGCAAAACATAGGGAAACATGAAATGTTCTTTCACCTGATGGATACACGGGGCTGTTCTTCCAAAAATGTTGGACAACGGTCAAGAATGATATCATGGCGGCAATACATGCATTCTCTAGATTGGACTCTGCCAAGTTCGAGAGCCTGAATTCGGCAACGATGATACTGCTGTCAAAAAGACCAGATGCCCAAGCTGCTAAGGACTATAGGCCCATCAGCCTAATCTGCTACTTTGCCAAATTACTGACAAAGATTCTTGCAAAACGACTACAACCTAAGATGAACGATCTGGTTGCACTAGCCCAAAGCGCATTCATAAAAGGTAGAGTCATCCATGATAATTTCAACCTGGTCAAAGGTCTGGCAAGGTCATACTACCTCAAGAAAGTGCCAGCCTTGCTTCTGAAGCTTGATGTGGAAAAAGCATTTGACAGTCTGTCGTGGGAATTCCTCCTGGAAGTTCTCGAGGCAAAAGGATTTAACAGAAAATGGCGCAATTGGATCTCAGCGATTCTGGCTACGGCCTCCACCAGAGTGCTTGTAAACAGTGAGCTATCGGAGATTATCTGGCACCGCCGAGGGCTGAGACAGGGAGATCCCCTCTCTCCGCTGCTTTTGTGTTGGCAATGGATATGTTGACGGCACTCCTGCACGAGGCGGATGCAAGTGGCGTTCTCGAGCCTATTGGCACAAGCCCTACCTAGATTCAGAGCATCGCTATATGCCGATGATGTAATCATGTTCATCAAGCCAAATGTGAGAGATACCCGCGCCGCGAGGAAGTTGCTTGATGCATTTGGAGATGCAAGTGGCCTACACACCAACTTTGCCAAGAGCTCAATTTCCCCCATCAGATGTGCCGGGCTGGACCTGCAACCGCTGAGCAACGAGCTGAGCTGCCCACTAGCCTTGCTCCCCTGCACATACCTAGGCCTCCTGCTGTCCATTACGAGACTGAAAAGGGCGGACCTGCAACCGGTGATCGACAAGATTCTGAACAAGATGGCAACGTGGAACAGAATCTCTTCGGATGCTGGCCGGCTAGCTCTCCTCGTGTCCGTCATCTACACCATGCCGATCTTGCAGATCATGGCCGTGCACCCACCTATCTGGTTCATCAAGAGGGTGGACAAGGCGGCGAGGGGATTCCTATGGGCAGACAAAGATACGGCGAGCGGGGCCCAATGCCTTGTTAATTGGCGTCAGGTCTGCAGGCCCAATATATATGGAAGGTTAGGGGTCCCTGACATCGCAAGAAGGAGCATCGCTTTGCGATGCCGGTGGCTGTGGCAGAGCTGGATGGACACCAACAAGCCGTGGGCGGGACTGTCCCTGCCGATCGACGGTCAGGTCCAGGCCTTATTCGAAGCATCAGTGAGCATCACGATTGGTGAGGGTGAGGCCACCCAGCTCTGGATAGACCCGTGGAGGCGGGAAGGGAAGCTATGCGACCTGTACCCCGACCTGTTCAGACAGTGCACGCTGCGATGAATCTCCATCAAGAGAGCTTTGGGAAGCAACAAATGGATCAGGCACTTTAAACAAAACCTGACGAACACCTCCATCCAGCAGTTCACCAACCTGTGGGCTTTGATCAGGGACGTGCAGCTCACACCAGGGACACCTGATACGCTGATTTGGAAGTGCACAAAAGATGGGACGTACTCAACGGGCTCTGCCTACGCCATCCAGTTCACAGGGACGATCCGCCCAGCCTTCCCGCCATTCGTTTGGAGATCCGACGCACCACCCAAGTGCAGATTCTATGCATGGCTGGCGGTGCAAGGTCGCTGCTTGACTGCGGACGTGCTGGCAAGGCGCCAATGCCCTCACGACCCTCTCTGCCCGCTCTGCAGACATCAACCGGAAACTGCAGTGCACCTGCTTGCGACCTGCCCCTATGCCTTTGGAGTTGTGGAGCCTCGTCATTGATCGCGCCCGGCTGCCTTCTATGCTGATGCCGACCGCGGTGACTGACCTCTCGGATTGGATGAGAGCTCATCCAGGATAGTCGGCAAGGGAAAGATCAAGATGTGGCGCTCAATCACCCCCTGTTCTGGTGGTGTCTTTGGATGGAGCGCAATGACAGGATATTTAGAAATGCGGCTAAACAACCAACAGACTTATTCAGATCCTTGCTGGCCGAGGCGAGCACCTGGGGCATTTCGTAAAAAAGAAGGCTTCCTCCTATCAACACGAACACTGATTTCATAATTAAAATTCTCCTTGGCATAACGAGCACTTATGAAAATTTAAACCATAGCACATATTATTGCAAAGTGCCAGTGTGCGGTTTGTCATATACCGAACTTTTTTTCCTATGGACAGAACGCGCGCCGGAAGCCCGACCCTACCCGCGATGAAACAGAGGGAAGCAGAATGCCTGCAGTGGTTGTGGACGCCATGGGCGCCGCTATCCTGGGCTCCTTGAGTGCACCCCCGTGTCGTGGACCGCCGCCAACACAGGGGAGCGTCTTAGTCAGCACCGCCGCCAGCAGTCTCCAAGGGGATTCACAGGGGAGCCTAATTTGATTAAATGGTGGAAGACTGGGTCTGTAGGAGCGTACAGGGGAGCGGAGAAATGTGGTGGATGTTGCTAGCACTTTCTCCTTTCCATCCACGATCTAGGGTTGACCTGGGACAGTGCTCACTCTGTGGAAATAATAAGTCAAATAATGGGCTATAGCATGGAGTATGTTTTTTTTTGAAACATCATATATTAAACATGCAAGCCGTCTCATTAAAACGTACCAGTCCCCTTAGGTACCCTGGTAAGGAAAAAGAGTGCGTCTCAAACTTGCAGCCCATCAAACAATTGATACATCGTTTACAAGAGATAGGAGGATAAAGCTAGGGGGTTCATTGACCCAATTACAAGAAATCTTACTAGAAAAACACGACCTAGCTAATTCATGCGCTACTCCGTTAGCATCCCTCGGACAATGTTGAAATAAAACATTCCCAATCATAGATGCCGCATCGATACGGTCCGCCAGCACTGCATAGGATTCACTCCACCATGCCTCTTCTCCATAGCAAGCTTCAATAATCTCCATCAAATCCGACTCTGCAACCACATTGCTGCAGCCCAGCCGATTGACAAGCGCAAGTCCTTCCATCATTGCAATAGTTTCAGCTGTCGAAGGCGAAGCCACACTAGGGATAAAAAGAGTAGTCGCTGCAATAAATCGTCCCTCCAACAGCACCTGCAGAACCTGTACAAGTATCAGCATGGAAAGAACCATCAATGTTCATCTTAATCTGTCTAGGTCTCGGCTTAATCCACTTCGCCTGTGTCACAACTTTATTGGTGTGGGCTTTTCTTGCGTTAGTAGCAATAAACAGAATAGACATACGGCATTTTGGAATAGGCGGAACATTTTCTTCACGTACAAGACGTCTTCTCAGCTTAACAATCACCTCTTTTAAACCCACTTAATAAAATCCTGGAAAATTATTACTTGGCTGGGTCAACAAAATCTCTAAGGCCTCAGAACCCGATCGCTCACCAGCTATTGCCGTCTCAATAATCATAGAAATCCCCAGACTGTCCCAAAGAACTCTCGTTGGTTCACATTGAAATTGAAGGTGTAAAATATTCTCGAAAAGAATAGAACAGACTTGACATGCTTCACTCCTCCCTACATGTCTGTTAGCCAAAATTGATTTTAGAGGTAAGATGCCATGAAGAGCACTCCAAGTGAATATTTTTATTTTTTTGGGATCCTCAATTGCCATAATAACTTCCACACCCAGTTATTCACCGATGAACTAGGTAAAGCAAGCTGACCTTCTCTCGGCCCAAAACTGTGACGCCATTACAAATGGTAGGCCGATTTGATAGTAAACAGGCCGTGTTTATTAGGTTACCAAGCAACAAAGTCCTCAAAGCCCTGGCTATTCAGGGGAATTTGAAGGATACGGTTATCATTCACGGTACAGAATAAACTGCAAAGCAGCTGCTCGTTTAGGTTCCCGAGATCGGACATACCAATTCAGAGACCTTGGTATATATTGAGTTCCCCCTTGGCGTGATGATCTTCCTATATGCACTTGATGGAATCCATGGATCGGTATATATGTTGATGGTGTTTCCCTTGCCGACCCTCCAGATATAACCACGTATGAAAGTTGACTGCCCCGCTACTATACTTTACCGTGTAAAAGAAGAATCTGCATTTTGGCCAGGTTTTAGGATATCACCATGCACGTAGTATTTTGCACGAAGAACTTTAGCACATAGGGACTCAGGATCAGAAATAAGTCTCCACACTTGTTTAGCAAGCATAGCTAAATTGAAAAAGTGAAAGTCCTGAAATCCCATGCCACCTTCAGCTTTGGGGTAGCAAAGTTTCCACCATATAAGCCAGTGCATCTTCTTACTATTCGTATCATCACCCCACCAAAACTGAGAGATGGCCTCGGTCATCCTTTTGCAAACCCCAATGGGTAACTGGAACACTGACATAGCATATACCAGAATATCTTGAGCCACCGCTTTTAAAAGAGTTTCTTTACCTCCTATGGATAAATTGTTTTCCTTCCATCCATTAATCCTATGAATAATGCGCTCAAGAAAGTGAACAAAGCAATCACTTTTGTCCACACCCGCCAATGCTGGGAGACCCAGGTACTTATCAGAAAGGGCCTTAGTGTCTATATGGAGAGTTTCATAGATTTCCGCTCTCACCACCGTATTTGTATTTGGGGAAAAGTAGACGCTCGACTTTGCTAAGCTCACCAATTGACCCGAATTTGCACAATATGTGTCCAACACTCGCTGCAAAGAAGTTGCACTGTTCATATCCGCTTTCATGATAATAAGAGAATCATCAGCAAATAAATGAGAGACTGACGGTGCATTTCTGCACACTCTTAACCGTCAGTACCACCAATTTCTTCTTCATGCAGCAGAAGGCTAGTTAAACCCTCAGCACATATAAGGAACAAATAAGGAGAGATGATCCCCTTGACAGAGTCCCCTAGTAGGAGTAAACATCTCAGTTTTCTCAGAATTAAACCGTACCTGATACCTCACCGACCTCACACAAGCGATCATCAATGAAGTCTACCTTTTAGAGAACCCCAACTTTCTCATCATGTTTTCTAGAAAGATCCACTCAACTCCGTCATATGCCTTATGCATGTCAATCTTAACATCACAAGCCCCAGAGGTACCACGCTTCTTTTTCTTTATAGCATGAACACTCTCATATGCCACAAGCACATTATCAGTAATAAGACGACCAGAGACAAAAGCACTTTGCATTGAAGAAATCACCTCAGGGAAGACTTGCTTAAGCCGGAATGCTAGCATTTTTTAGATAATTTTGTATATAAAGTTGTATAAACTTATAGGCATGGAGTAGTTGACTATCGGTGTGCCAGTCCTAGCATGCCTAGCTAGACATGTCAGCCGTGCTGACATACTAGTGTGGCCGGAGAAAATTAAACGAGCATTGGTTCAACAACACGTACTGAAAATTGTGGGCAAACTACATAACAGAAAATTGGCCAGTTTGTCTAAATTTGTTTTGACCAGTTAGCAGGTTGTGACATGTGAGCTATCAAGTACAAGGACAATTTCTTAAACTATTATTATTACTAACGTGAATCTATGTGGTAGAAAATTTTGTTTATTAATCGAAAATCTGTTGATTTGATGGACTAGAAGCATGTCGTACAACGATAAAAAAAAGAAAAGAAAAATACGGATCACAATTATGTAAATGATAGAAATAAGTATAAATACTTAGATACAATAATATTGAGGTGTTGAAAAAATTCTGCAATTAATTATCACAAAGTATAAATGAACGAAGATATTTTTAAATTTTTTTATGATTTATTACCGTTGCAACGCACGGACACTTTGCTAGTTCTTTAAAATATACTACAAAAAACACAAACAGAGCCCAAACATTTTGTACGGACACCTAGGTGTATAACCATGGGTAAAGATCTGTGACACATATGGAGGCACTACAGCGAAACTTATGGCCAGCTATTTACCAATAGGAGTGTTGCCCTATAGCTTCCGACCGGTGAGAATAGTTCAACCACTCGTGGCGACATGATAGATCAGGAAACATGGAGACAAAAGTTAGAAGCAGTCAGCGCTGCGACTCGTTCGACCCGGCCGGACGGGCGGCCGGCTGCGTGCATCATCTGAGGTTCCACTGAGCCGCGTGGATACCTGGCAGGCAGTACGCACGACTAGAGAAGCACGGGGTGAGCAGACGTGAGGCCTTAGTAGAATTAATAAATGGGCTAGACTTCTTTACAACTTTTGGCCCTTGTCGTATTTGTTCGATCTGTTTAGTCTGTTCGGTTAACTGAAGCGTACAACCGAATTGCCCAATGTAAATTCGGTTTTGTCAAATTGACAACCGAACTTGTGCCCAAAATAATCAGTTCTGGTCAATTCGGCTGCGGTCCTGGTCTACTCGGTTCGACTATTTGGTCATCGGTTTATATGCCCACCCCTAATCCCTACAGTTGGAGTCTCAACTCCTAGTCGGAGCCAGCCACACGCAAACTTGCGTCATCCACTAGTAGCAAAGGATTGTTGTTTTCTCCCTAGTAGCAACAACACATCTAGTACCTTAGAGATTTCTGTCACTTTCCCAGATTATCAGAGACATGAATCCACTATCGAGCATAAATACTAACTCTTGGAGTTGCTAGCATCTACTTGGTCAAGATAGCTACTAACAACGGAAAGCATGCAAGATCACAAATAACAAAGACATGATACAATCAATAATCAATCTGAAATAGCATCTCAATATCCATCGGATCCCCGCAAACACAACATGCAAAATTACAAATAGATGATCTTGATCATGAACGGAGCTCACAAGATCTAGACATAAAAGCACAAAGGAGAAGAACCAGCCATCTAGCTACTACATGGATCCGTAGTCCAAGGATGAACTACTCACGCATCACACCAGAGGCTTGCATGGTGATGAAGAAAGCTTTCAGGGTGAATTCCCCTCTCCGACAGGGTGCCGGGAAGAGCTTCAGATTCCTCCCGATCTAGGGATGGAGATGACGGCGGCTACAGACTCTTTCGTGGATTTTTGATCGGGCCTTTAGGGTTTTCTTCCCGAGGACATCTTATAGGCGGAAGGGAAGGTCGAGGGGGTGCCGGAGGCGGCCAGACCACCCCTGGCGCGGGTCAGGCTGAGCCACGCGGCCAGGTGGTGTGGTGGCCCCCTGCCCCCTCTCCGTCTCGTACTCTGGCATCTAATGACTTACGGAAAAATAGGCACTTTAGCTTTTGTCCCGTCCAATTCCGAGAATATTCATTTTCTGACTTTCCTGGAACCAAAAACAGCAGAAAACAGGCAGCTGACACTGTGGCTCTTGTTAATAGGTTAGTCCAAGAAATTATATGAAAAGTACTCCAAAGTGTGGACAAAACACAAGAAAGTGGATAAAACCAAGCATGGAACATCAAAAATTATAGATACATTTGCAATGTATCAACATCTCCAAGCTTAACTCCTGCTCGTCCTCGAGTAGGTAAGTGATAAAAAGAAAGAATGATTTTTAAGGTGACATGCACCATCAAAGACTTGATCAAATTATTTGTAAAACATTCGAAGTTGGGATCATAGTACTTCAATCATAACATGAAAGACAAAGTTCTAGCAATAAGATAAAGAAATTATGATGCAACATGAAAAGGCACAAACAAAAGATTCATGAATAACAATGCTTTGCAAGACGTTTGTTTGTTTCACATAAAAAAACATAGCATAATAGTATTCAGCTTGTCCCTCATAGAGTAGCAAATATAAATGCATAGGACACCTTCAAAGTTCATAAGAGTGACTAGATACAAATAATTTAAAACAAGCAATATCAAGTTATGCATCAATCAACTAGTCTTGGGACAATGCACATAGAACTAAGAATGGCCACTATGCTCTCAAAGTAGGTGCATAAAGGTAGAAGGTGGAGACTCAATATGTAATGGTGTAAGAAGGGCCTTTATAAAAGGAAGTAGGGATTCAAGTCTCATAAAGAGCTTCCAAAAAATATGGTACTTATAGCTTTCAGCTCTCATTGCCCCTATCATAAGCATCTTTAAGGTGATTAAGGTTAAAGTGACACAACTAAGAGGATATGCTTGACAAGTTATAAATCGAAATCTCATGCCCCTTACTTACAAAGACCGAACCTCATGCTACTCAACTTTAGTCACGAGTAAGCTCTTGTCATTGTAAGTACATGTGTATCATAAAGAACCGCCAACGGGGTACCCCTTGCACATGATACGGGAGTTTTCCCATAATCAAAATGACAAGGCAAGCAGACAATGAGTATCTTAGCGATCTTTTTATTTGCTATTTGTATAGGTTTTTATTGAGGATGCTTCATAGAGTGCTCATTATGGTGATGCTGCAAGTTTCCACCATGATTAGGCATGGCTTAGGCTAGCGCCCAGCGTTTCTAACACACATACAAACTCCATGATCTTACAAGTTCCACTTTTATTTCACACCGCCGGGATCCGTAAGCAAAAGAACATGATATCAACGGGGTACAAAGTACAAGTGCAATGTTGAAAGCGTTCTCCATGAAACATGGTTCTGATAATTTCAACTTATAAAGCGCAAGCATATACGCAACAAAGAAGGACCCAATGGTTCAAGTTTATTAGATGCAAAAAAGTAAAGTGTGCCATCAAGTTCGTGAGAGCTTTAATCACTAGTTTTCTCATAACAAGTTTAATTTGGAAGGCAAACAAAAGCATGAATATACTTGGAATAGCATAAGCTAGTAGGTAGGTATGGTGGACTCTACAGAATAACTTGGTTCAGGGAGTTGGATGCATGAGTGGAACTCATACTTGGTTGTGGAGCCTAGCAAAAGACTGGGAGTGACAAACTAAGAGAGCAATAATAACCATAATCATGCAGAGCGACAAAACATCATTGATCAAAGCATAAAGTGATACTACAAATTGAAACTAAAGGATCATAAAGGCTATGGTGACTTAGGATAGTCATAACATGGTGTGAGCATGCGCCAAGTCAACCCTAATGAAGCATCAAAGGAGAATACCACTATACTATGCTTTAATATATTAAAACAACGCATGATTCATCCAATGCACATTAAGCAATCTCAATTGTTTATAACAAGTCATGCTACAGCAAAGAATACTAAGCATAAAGCCAAAACAATATCAAGCATGGCATGACAAAGCATAGGCCATAGTCAAAAACAAGCTCTTTTTACCACATACGTATGAACTTTCCTACTCTTTTCCAAACCAAACCAAACTATTTGCAAACCAATGTAAGAAAGAGGGGGTACAACCAATTTATTCAGAAAACTAAGAAAACTAAAGCAAACGAAAAACCAAAACAAAAACAAAAAAGAAGATGCTCAAAGAACAACACAACTATGCATGAAACAATAAAAATGAAGCGTTTGGAAGAAACCTGGGATTTTTATTGATGAAGAAGGGGATGCCTTGGGCATCCCCAAGCTTTGACGCTTGTACTTCTTGGATATTTCTTGGGGTGACACGCGTCGCATCCCCAAGCTTGAGCTTTAGTCCGTCCTTCATCTCATTACTCATTCTTTCCATACACCTGAAAATTTTCCTTCATACAAAACTTCACACAATCTTTATTAGCAACATTAGTGCACTCAAGATAAATAAGTCTTAAGGTTCAGTTCTAACACCAAATAAACTTTCATTAGAACACTATGTACTGTAGCACTTCCCTCAAAAAGCTCAATTTCCCAAAAGAACTCAAAAAGGAACAAACAAGAAGCAAATGCAGAAAATGGCAGAAATTTATCAAAACAGACCAGCAGGTAAATATGAATTTTTTCGAAGATCTTATGTTGCTCAAATCAAAAATTGTTGATCTAATGAAAGTTAGATAACAACCTGGGGCAGAAGCACAAAAATTCACAGCTCAAAAAGACGTTCATATATTTTACACGAATTTTTACGGTGAAGCACAGAAATTTGTTTTGGGACAGCAACTTTCCCAATCATTACTTCTCTCTCATTAGAGGTTACTCTTGGCACAAAAAGCAAATAAAAAGGATAAGGAGCGGTTATTACTGAAGTAATAACTTACAAGACTCCTCTAAAACTTTTGGGTTATCTCCCAATAAGTACTTTTCTTTAACGCCTTTAAGTTAGGCATAAGAAGCAAGAAAAAGAATCAAGTGTTCTCAAATGAAGAAGCATTAAGACCAAATTTTGTTTTCATAGGAGAAGCAAAAGAAATCTTCTCTCTCTTCTTAGGGAAGTGTTCTATACCTTTCTTGAGTGGGAGTTGATATTTAATGGTGCCTTCTTTCATGTCAATGATGGCACCAACAGTTCTAAGAAAAGGTCTTCCCAAAGTAATATGACAAGAAGCATTGCATTCAACATCCAAAACATAGAAATCAACGGGGACATAGGAATTGTTAACCATAATAAGAACATCATTAAGACTCCCCATGAGTTTATTTTTAGAATTATCATCAAGTGGGCCATTCAAATAACAATCTTCAAGAGGAGGCAAATCAAGCATATCATAAATCCTTCTAGGCATAATAGAAACACTACTATCAAGATCACATAAAGCTTTGAAATCAAAGTCATTCACTTTCATATTAATGATGGGTTCCCAACCATCTTCTTGTTTTATAGGAATAGAAGCTTTATATTTCATCTTTTCTTTTTTAATCTTTATGAGAGCATCAGTAATGTGTTTTGTAAAGGCCATGTTCATAGCACTAGCATTGGGCATTTTAGCAAGCTTTTGTAGGAACTTAATAACTTCAGAGATATTGCAACCATCAAGATCAAAATCAAAATTATCATCTAAAGTAGTAGAACTATTACTAGCCTCAACACTAGTGGTGGCGATAGTAGAAACACTAATGTTTCTAGCAATTTCATCTTCTCTTTCCCACTTAGCATGTAACTCAGCTAATAGTCTAACATTTTCATCAATTCTTACTTGTATAGCATTAGTAGCTGCAAAGGGGTTATCATTAGTTTCAGGTTTAGCAGCCATTTTATTCAAAGAAGATTGAGCTTCAGCCAAAGATGCTATATTTCTTTCAGCATTAGAGAGTTTTTCCTCAACAGTTTTATTGAAAGCAGTTTGTTTACTAATAAAGTCTTTGAGCATAACTTAAAGTTCAGAGGGTGCACTCCTATTATTGTTGTGGGAATTTCCATAAGCATTACCATTGTTGGGAGGATATGGCTTATAATTTTTGTTACCAAAATTACTCCTATAAGCATTATTGCCAAAATTATTATTTCTTATGAAGTTCACATCAAATTGCTCTTCTTGAGCAACCAAAGAGGATAAAGGAACATTATTTGGATCAATACGGGCTTTCCCATTAACAAGCATAGACATAATAATATCAATCTTATCACTCAAGGAGGAAGTTTCCTCAACAAAATTTACCTTCCTACCTTGTGGAGCTCTCTCAGTATGCCATTCAGAATAATTAACCATCATATTGTCTAGAAGTCTTGTTGCAACACCCAAAGTGATGGTCATAAAGGTACCTCCAGCAACAGAGTCCAATAGGTTCCTTGAAGAATAGTTCAATCCTACATAAAAAGTTTGGATGATCATCCAAGCAGTCAGTCCATGAGTGGGACAATTCTTAACCAAAGATTTCATTCTTTCCCAAGCTTGAGAAACATGCTCATTATTAGATTGTTTAAACTTCATTATTTCACTTCTCATAGATATAATCTTAGGAGGAGGATAGTATTTTACTATGAAAGCATCTTTGCACTTAGTCCAAGAATCAATACTATTCCTAGTTAAGGAATTCAACCATTCTTTAGATTTTCCTCTCAAAGAGAAAGGAAACAATTTAAGCTTAATAATATCACCATCTATATCCCTATGCTTTTGCATCTCACAAAGTTCAACAAAGTTATTTAGATGGAAAGCAACATCTTTATTACAAATACCAGAAAATTATTCTCTCATAACAAGATTGAGCAAAGCAGGTTTTATCTCAAAGAAAGTATCTTCAGGCACAGGTGGAGCAATAGGTGTGATCATAAAATCATTGTTGTTGGTGCTAGTGAAGTCACACAACTTAGTGTTTTCAAGAGTAGTCATTCTTGTGTGTTTTCAAATAAGAAAGCAAACTAGTAAAACTAATTTTTGTGTGTTTTTGATAAAGAAACAAGCAAACAAAACAAAAAGAAACTAAGCAAAACAAAAATAACAAAGTAAAGAGATTGGTTATGAGGAACTCCCCTTGTGAAGATGTCCTTGACTCCCCAGCAACGGCGCCAGAAAAATGCTTGATGGCTTAGTGTACGGTGCCAGAAAATTGCTGCTGCGGTGTTGATGTAGAGCTCGTTGGGAACCCCAAGAGGAACGTATGATCAGCAAAACAACAAGTTTCCCTCAGTTATGAAACCAAGGTTTAATCGAACCAGTAGGAGCAAGGAAACACCCCAAAGGTGTTGCTAGCTAAGCCTTGGCAGGGCGCACTACCGGTGCTAGTAGCAACGTGGAGACCTGCATAACACAACCACAGAACTTTGTCCCCAACTTGCGATGAGGTTGTCAATCTCACCGTGTTTTGCTGAAAACAAAGGATTAAACGTATAGAATGGAAAGAAGTGATAGTTTGCAGAAAGTAAACACAAAGCAGTAAACAGTTTATAGATTGTATGTAAAGAAAAGGACCGGGATCCATAGTTTACTAGAGGTGGCTCTCCTTAGATAGATAACATGCTAGGTGAACAAATTACAGCGGGACAATTGACAAACATCGAGAAAGCAATACATGCATATACTAATCATCTTGACTCCTTTGGAACTTGATTGGGCATTACAACATTATACATAGACCGCCATCCAACTGCATCTATGACTAATAATCCACCTTCAGGTTATCATCCGAACCCCTCCAGATAAGTTACAAGCAACATATTATTGCTTTACGAACTGCGTGTAAAGTAAACAATACGATTGTTCTATGAACAAAGGATTGTTGTTTTCTCCCTAGTAGCAACAACACATCTAGTACCTTAGAGATTTCTGTCACTTCCCCAGATTACCAGAGACATGAACCCACTATCGAGCATAAATACTAACTCTTGGACTTCCTAGCATCTACTTGGCCAAGATAGCTACTAACAACGGAAAGCATGCAAGATCACAAATAACAAAGACATGATACAATCAATAATCAATCTGAAATAGCATCTCAATATCCATCGGATCCCCGCAAACACAACATGCAGAATTACAAATAGATGATCTTGATCATGAACGGAGCTCACAAGATCTAGACATGAAAGCACAAAGGAGGAGAACCAGCCATCTAGCTACTACATGGATCCGTAGTCCAAGGATGAACTACTCACGCATCACACCGGAGGCTTGCATGGTGATGAAGAAGGCCTCTAGGGTGAATTCCCCTCTCCGGCAGGGTGCCGGGAAGAGCTTCAGATCCCTCTCGATCTAGGGATGGATATGACGGCGGCTACAGACTCTTTCATGGATTTTTGATCGGGTCCCTTAGGGTTTTCGTCTCGAGGGCATCTTATAGGCAGAAGGGGAGGTCGAGGGGGTGCCGGAGGCGGCCAGAACACACCCTGGCACGGGCCAGGATGGGACGCGTGGCCAGGTGGTGTGGTGGTCCCCTGACCCCTCTCGTCTTGTACTCTGGCATCTGATGACTTCTGGAAAAATAGGCACTTTGGCTTTTGTCCCGTCCAATTCCGAGAATATTCATTTTCTGACTTTCCTGGAACCAAAAACAGCAGAAAAGCAGTGCACTTTGTGGCTCTTGTTAATAGGTTAGTCCAAGAAATCATATGAAAAGTACTCCAAAGTGTGGACAAAACACAATAAAGTGGATAAAACCAAGCATGGAACATCAAAAATTATAGATACATTTGCAATGTATCAAACCACTCCAAGGAGTGCAAGCGTCCGCGTAGCCCTTCCGGTGGTGCGGCAGAATGGCAGCGCTACCCTGCCAAGCAACACATTAGTCCCCTGGTCGCGGCATCGGATCCCCTCCCCCTCCTCCGCCGCTGCCGTCGTAGGCCGGACCGGGGCGGTCTTCTCCTAGGGATGCCACCGGGAGGACTTCTTGGGCAGTGATCACGTGCTCGCCGCGGGGCGGTGCACCAAGGCTCTCCGTTTCATTCACGGCGGGCGTGTGCGATGCCGTGGAGGTGGAGGATGCGGTGACCTAGCCTAGCAAGCTCTGCATCATTGATCCCACATCGGAGATGTGTGGGCTTGAGGACTAGCTCGACCTTGCACTCGTGGGCTCGATCGGTGGACTTGGACCGCGGCTCGGCATCATGCAAGCTAGCGACGTGATCAACTCCCACTTTCAGTTCACGGTGGATGAGATCCACTTGGTGAAGTTCCACCCCGAGGATTTCCTAATGTTCTTCCGCATGTTGGTGGCATGCGATAGAGTGCTCTCGGTGGGGGGCATGCACACTGCAAGGCTTTGGAAGATCATCAAGCCCTGGAAATGTCAGGATGGCGCCATGGAGCAGACCATATTCCCAAAAGTGGAGGTGGAGATGGTGGTATCCCAGGGCATGCATGGGAACTGCGCTCAACTAAGTCTCCTCGACTACAGCTGCTGGGTGGATGAGGTGGATTTTGCGACGGTCGGCTGCTATGACATGTCAATGTTCCGCTTCTCAGCATGGACGCCTAATGTTACTCGCATCCCGACGGTGAACACACTGGTGGTGACGGAGCCGGATGAGAGGTTGCGCATGCGCCCGCCTAGGAAGGGTCGCAGGTTTAGGTCGCAACTCAAGGCCTTTCTTTATCCCGTGCGCATCACCGCGCGGGTGGTAGAGCCTAAGCGGGAGCTAAGCGCGGACCAGTTGCCGAACATCCATCGGTGGAACAATGGTGAAACTGGTCATGATGGGAGGCTCTCCAGTAAGGATGGCAACGATGGTTCGTTTGGTGCCCCTCCGCCGCTGCCCACCGGCCCGATCCTTAGTTGCCGTCATGATCCGCGACACGCTCCGGCGGCCCAGCGTCGGTGATACGAGGATCATTAGCGTCGGTGCAATTCATCTTTTGTGGCTCACCTGGCAACCCCCTGTGGTGGACACGGTGGGGCCGTTGCTGTCCCTAGCGGTGGTGGTGGCACCGGCCGCATCTCTAGGGGTGGTGGAGTTGTCCATGTATGTGCCTGCGCTCCGCTCTTTGATTGTGGTGGATGGGGGCTGCGTGCGGGTGCCCGTACTGCCGGCTTCCCCTCCTTGTCGCGGTCGGGTGCCTGCTCCGTCCTCGCCGGCAGCGTCCTCCCGTGGATGTTGGGCCCCATCGTGTTCGACGTCCCCCCGTTGTTGCATTGACCGTGTGGGCCCCCACTGGTGGATGTCGTCGCCTCGCCATTGGCTGGCGTTGGCTTGTACCCTCATGTCATGGATGCGGGAGAAAGCCATGCGGCACGGTGTGTACTGCCGCATGTGGTCTAGGTCGCGCCTGGCGTGGTCTTCGATGGTTCCACGGCTTTGGGCCATGCTTCTGCCATCACTCCCATGCGCTCTCCCATGACTCGTGAAGCCGAGCTAGATTTTCGAGGTCGTTGCTTGGACAGGTGGGCCAGCCCACCTCTGCCATCTGGTGACCCCTTGTTTTCGGCGGTGTCTAGGCAGGGCACAGCCCGGGGTGTTCACCCATGCGCACCTGTGCTGCACTACACCCTCCTTGCATGAATTCTTTGTTAGTTGGAGCCGCTTTGATCTGTAGGTTTTCGGATGGACCCCAACTCCTCTGCTCCTGTCATTGGCATCCTGATGGCTGTGGATTCCCATTCCGTCGTCATGAATGTGGATGGGCCTGTTCCATGCTCGCCTGGGTTGGTGTTTGCGCGTGAACTCTATGTTGGCCTGAGAACACCAATTATTTTTGCTATTCACGGCCACAAAAAGCGTCAACTTTGTTGGGTTCGCAGCATAGAAAACAAAAAAATTCCTACGGTGTGAACTACACGCCAAGATCTATCTACTAGGTACAAAGCAAACGGGTGGACATACATCCATAGAGAACTTACCCTCGAAGACAACGAGCTTTGTTAACGAGTAGGAACTCGTGGTTGATGTAGTCGTACACTTGCCGATCTCAAGATCGTGAGGAAGTCCAAGCGCCGCAACTCAGCAGCGCATCCGCACTCGCACACACGTTCAAGCCACCGGACAACCTCCACCTCCTCGCTCCAGCGATCCAGCGGAAGCAACTCCTTCCATTTAAATGCCACGGAAACATGTATCTCGCTAATCCGAGACCAGGGTGGAATAATTCTAGAGGGGGAGAGAGATCCTTCACAAGGAGGTGTGTGGATGAAGGAGGGAATGGGTGGCCTTTTATAGGAGGAGGGGGTGCCCCCTCTCTCCATGGCCGGCGCATGGGGGGTGACCCCTCACCTCCCCCATTCATGTGGTGGTAACTCCTCCACATTAAAGTGCATCTTCACATTCCCTTTTAAAGTCTCCACTTTAAATGCATTAAGTTTCTCCAAATTTAATGCTCTCTCATTTAATAAAACTCTTTTATTAAATTTATTCAGAATTTTGTTAATTACTTTAATTAACAAACATTCACATATAGCCCCTTGCAATATTTCAATATCACATGCAGAACCACCTTCTGCAATTTCACCCGAAACAATTTCCGGTTTCTATTGAAACAATTCCTGCGCTTTGCAATTCTTTCTTCTGAAACATATGTGCTCCAAAATGGTGTCCGGTAACTCTTAAGTGTGCCACCCTACGGTTCGCGAATAATGCAGACATGATCGAGACTCTTCTCTGATCAATAATCAGCAGCAGAACCTAGAGATCCGTACTGACTCCTACACATTCAATGATGACTCCTGTGATCGTGAGAACCTTTAACGCTTGTAACTAAATCCATTTGTCTCTCGATATATTACATGTCCGAGATTCGATCATCGGTATCTCCATACCTAGTTTGATCTCGTTACCGACATGCACTATTTTCTCGTTCCCGTGATATAACATTCTAGTGATCACATCACTTGCTTGCAAGCTATCCTAATGTGTTATCACCGAGAGGGCCCAGAGTATATCTATCCGTCATCTGGATTGACAAATTCCACTCTTGATCCATGAGCCTCAACATAACACCTTCGTAGCACTGAACCCATCTTTATAGTCACCCTGTTACGGTGTGATGTTTGATGTTATCAAGATAATCTTCCGGTGTTAGCAATTAACATGATCTCATGGTCTAAGGATAAAGATTACTTCGTATGATGTTATAGCAATATAAACACAATGACTTGATCGTAATGCTATACTTCGGATGAATGTTCATCACATCATTCCACCAATGGTGTGACCTTGTTATTAACAACATCCAATGTCCATGATCAGGAAACCTTGATCATCCTATTAATCAACAAGCTAGTCTATAAGAGAGGCATGACTAGGAACCCTTTTTTTTATTAAACACACATGTATTGATGTTTCCTATCAATATAATTATAGCATGTAAAATAAACATCTATCATATACAAGAAATACATAATAACAACTTTATTATTGCCTCTCAGGGCATATTTCCTTCAAACTTAAGTCCGCCACCACTGTGGACTTCAAGCCCAGGCGTAGCTCCAGAATTGCCATGGACAGTCGCTCGGGCTCCTTAGCTCTCAAAAAGGCGCATCAGAACCTGATGAAGAAAATTGGTATCATGGATGACGATGTTGACGCTGGCTAGGTCTCGGAGGAAGATCTGCAGCACTACCTGGACAAATTCAAGAAGAAGCTTTTGTCTGAGGAGATTGGGGCCCTGGTGCTCCTGTTCAACATCCAACGTAGTGGATTGGAGGCGGACGCCTAAATGTCTCGGTCTCGTGGTGGCTGTAGGTCTTCTCTATGTCGCTACACCCTTCCGTTTTTTCCTAGTGTGTAATGTTAGGGGTCTCAACTCCCAGGCGAGAAGAGACCTAGTGCGTGCGTTTGTGGTGGATTCCGGCGCAGTGTTTGTTGCGCTTAGCGAAACTAAACTCGGTTCTGTAACTTCCTTTGATGTTATGGCAATCCTAGGGCCCCGCTTCGACGGGTTTGAGTATTTGCCGGCTTTGGTTACATGTGGTGGAATTCTTTTGGCTTGGCAATCGGACCACATCCAAGCTTCGTCTTGTTCTTGCTCAGCCAATACCATCTCTATGGAGATAACTCCGGTTTCGGGGGACAAGTGGTGGTTCACATCGGTCTACGGGCCTTCGTTGGAGGCTGAGAAGGAGGCCTTCCTCATCGAGCTAAGGGGAGTGGCAGTTGTCATCGGATTGAAGACATGTACGCCGAGATGGGGTCCTCGAGGCATGTGGAGGAAAGGGTTGTGAGGCGACGGTATTACGGGACGGTGAGCACACAAGATTTACCCAGGTTTGAATCCGCCGATGGTGGATGGATCCTACTCCTGCTAGCAATCCAGTAATATAGCAGAGCCGAAAGTACAGATTACAAGAGAGGTTCGCCTGTACGAGTTGAGGACGTCCAATCGATTGCCCCTCTCATGTTGACACTTGTGGACCCCAAGATCCAATGCAAGCGGTCGGTGGCCCAAGGCCTACATGACAATTCTTGGATCCTGGACCACGCGGTCGGCCTTTCGGTCCTGACTATGATCCAATTCATATCGCTTTGGCATGAGATTCGGGCCATCCCACCCTTGGTGGACGTTCCTGATGTGTTCGAGTGGTTCTGCACCCCGTCGAGAACTTTCTCCACAAAATCCGCCTACCTGGCTTTCTTCGAAGGCCACACCAGCTGGCCTCTGCATGAAGCCATCTAGAGATGCAAGGCTCCCCTCAAATTCAAATTCTTTACGTAGAAGGTGGCGTGGAATCGGTGTTGGACTAGGGACAGGAGGAGGCGACACGGCCTCTCTAACGTGGATACTTGTCTCCTTTGCTTGCAGGAATCGGAGACGATCGAGCATCTTCTCCTACAATGCTGGTTCTCTCGTGCACTTTGGTTTGAGGTCATGTCGGGTTTGGGGCGGCCAAACCTCTCACCTGGGCCTGATTCGGACATGGTGGACTGGTGGATGCGTGCTACCCAGAGTTGGCCGTCCAAGCAGAAGGCCAAAATTCGGTTGATAGTCCTCCTTGTCCTCCGATCGATTTGGCTCGAAAGAAACGCTAGGGTCTTCAAGGATAAAGTTCTATCAATCGCCAAGCTTCTCGACGCCATTGTCGCCCAAGCGGAGAGGTGGAAGCTAGTGAGTTTCTTGTGAGTAGTTGTTTTTTCCTTTCTTTTGCCCTCGGGCACCCCTGCTGTGGACTCTGTGTTTTCCCCTTCTATCTATATAAAAAAAGGCGTGCACTCTCGCGCGCTCATGAAAAAACATTACCATTTGGCTCTGCCTCGGAGGAGAACCGATTAGGTCTTCATTGGTGGTGTTTGAATCCGTCGCTGAGGGCTGATTAGATGAGGGGGCATTGATATCTTGCCAACGCAGGTTTACCTAGTCAGGGAAAGTTATTTTTCCTCCCTTTTCTTTCATGTCTACCAATTACTACTTTCCTTGTTCCTTGCTTACAGCGTAAGCAATTCCTAATGTGAAGTCATCGGCAGCTTCAACCGCTGATTGCTCAAGAGTCAAGCAAAAAAGAACCGACGCGCATTTGTAGCAGATTTTGAAAAGTTACCTAATGGGATTGATCTGCTTGATTCTATCAAGCCCATTATTCATTTATATTTAGAAAAGAGAAAAACATCAGAGATACTAATTAGAGGACGCCCTCTCGTTAAGTCTCTATTCTCCACTTGTCGTCCGTGTAAAGAGCGAACCTCCTACTGTGAATCAACAATGCAAGGTCATATATATAGCACCACCTACTGTGAATGAATCAACAATGCAAGGTCATATAGTACTAGGTTAGCCATAGAGTAAGTCTCTCACCTAGCACTGCACAAGGGCGGAATGGTTATGTCCATTCCTCTAGGAATTATATACGCGTTGATCTAGCTACCTTAGTGTCCAGGTCTATGGAGTTAAACTCATCCACGTGACAGTTAAGGTGCCATCGTGGAGGTAGTGATGAGATGTGCAACCTCAACGCTGCATTGCCTGACACTAACAAAAAATGGTTAGATTTTCTTAAACCTTTCGCATGATGTGAGGAGTTAAGAAAAAAGGTGACTTCTTTACAAGACTACAATAATATATGCCCTGAGATGTTCCATCCTATCAAGTATCGATGAACCATGTTTTGCTAATTTTTCTGAAAACTCTGAATGTGGACTTGATTAAGAAAATGCGCCTGGAACGTAGAGTGAGAAAATATGAAATGAAAACAATCAAATATCTCTTGGACTCATCATTAATAAAATATATAATATATGTAGTAAGTGTTCTTTCTAGTGAATACTAGAATATTCGTAATTTACGCGTTCGTTATCGATCGTCATCCTCAATCTTCGTCCCGAAATAATAGGGATACGATTAACGTCAATCCGTCAGCAAAACTACAGCACAGTCTGTCAAAAAAAAAAAAAACTACAGCACGGTCCACGCGTTCCAGTTGTTGGTCATTGTACTCGGGGGAGTATTAATAGGAGCAGGGGCAGAGGGGGGGAGAAGGGAAAGCAGCAGCCTTTCGCCATTGTTTCTTATCTGACCATCCGCCGCGGACGAGGTCGAGGTCGAGGCAGAGAGGAGGAGAGGGACACCGGGCAGCAGCACCACCACCATGTTGGGGCATCTCGCTGGGCTGGTGCGGGTGCGGGTGTTGAGGGGGGTGAACCTTGCCATCCGCGACCTCCGCTCCAGCGACCCCTACGTCGTCATCCGCATGGGCAAGCAGGTTGGGTTCTGAGCACTTTTTTCTTCTCGATCGTCCTCTTGGCCGGGCAGATACAGCTGCAGCCAGCGCCGATTCGGCCTGCAGAGGCCGGCTAATCTGTTAATTTTGCGAATTTTATTTTTCTGATTATTCGTGTGTCTGACCTCTTGGTACTTCCTTGGATCCAAAACTTATCTAGATTAGCACTAAAACATGTCTACATACATCCGAATCTAGACAAATTTGAGAATATTAATTTAGATCGGATAGAGTAGTAATAATTGAAAATGGTTATTACGATCTAGCTACTACTAGTAATACTAGTTCCTTGTTTCTTTTCTTACTTTTATTAAACTTTTCACAGAAGCTCAAGACCCGAGTGATAAGAAAGAGTATCAATCCGGAGTGGAACGATGAGTTGACCCTCTCCGTCGAAGATCCTTTGGTTCTTGTTAAACTGGTACGTACGTGCTATTTTTTTCTCCTTTTTCCTTGCTCCACGAGGTATATTCCTTTTTCCATCCCAATGCTAAAGAGTGGTCAGAGACAGATAATAAATGATCAAATATTCCGGTGATCAGGGTGAAATTGATGCCCCGAGTCGGTTACACAAATACTAGTATTCAATTTGCTCCGAGAAAATACATTCCAAGTTGTGCATTATTCTCAGTTTCCAAGCACTGTTGTTAACTGATGAGTGATGACCCTTTTGTTTGGTCCTTCAGGATGTATTGGACAGGGACACATTCTTCGACGACGCCATGGGCAACGCAGAGCTGGACATCGGCCCCCTGGTGGAGGTTGTGAAGATGAGGCTCCATGGCGTCGCGGTCGCGGACAAGACCGTGGTGAAGAAGCTGGTGCCCAACAGGCAGAACTGCCTGGCCGAGGAGAGCGCCATATACGTGTCGGAGGGGGCGGTGAAGCAGGACGTGGTTCTGAGACTGAGGAACGTGGAGTGTGGGGAGATCGAGCTCCAGCTCCAGTGGATCGACATCCCCGGCCGGTGCTAAAGGCATACTAGTATAAAACTTGGCAAAACACTCCCTGTTGTCGGCAGGAGTCAAGCTAAATCGTGTTTAGGATCTGGGAGAGAGTAATAATCTAGGGAATTTAGATCTGGATGGGCTATGACCCCGGCCGTGTAGCACAACTTTCTAGCAAGATGGAATCAAAAAGGAAACTGATGGCATCTCCTTCCTTGATCTTGATGTGTTATGATGCATCTCTGCAACCAAATGCTGCAGTGTGCTGCTGGTTGGTCTTTTCCTTATGCGAACTAAGTACTAGTCACTCCGTCCCCAAATACATTGGCGTATCAACGCGCGCATATTCTACTGGACTTGTACCCGCTTCTCTTCTTTTTTCAGCTGCAAAAACCTAGTAACACTTAACAGGCTAATTAACAGAAAAGACCGGTGTAGCAACGAGAACACATGTACTTAAATGTGTGCACTGTCCTGTCTGAAACTGGCCAAACCGTGAGCCCAATCCGCACCGCACGGGATCAGTCGCTTCCGTAAACCGCACAAACTGCAATTAAAAACTCTTAATCTGGTTTGAGGCGGGTTGGAGCCAGCTAAACCAACCAAACTGTCAAATCGAGAAAATGACGCAAAACTACTAATCGCTGAGGGGGTCTGGAGGGACGGCCGCCCCGGGCCCCTGAAACCAAGGAGGCCCATTTCCCAATTAGCAGCGGCGGAAGAGGAAACCCATGTGAGCGCCATTAGAGGACACCGAGACTTCTATCGTACGGTTTAAAGAGACATGGATGATGAAGGCACCAAGTGTTATGCTGAGCTTGGGACGTTTTATCCCTCTGATTAGCTTGGGCCTTCTTCCATTAGTTAGTTTTTTTCTCTCTAGTTAGCTACCAAGGCATTAAGTGAGGTGGGGCACATGGGTTGTACTATTGCCGGAATACAAATCAAGAAAATTCAACACACTTGTGTCTATAAAATTCCCTAAAAAAAAGCTTGTGTCTGCAAAAAAAGAAAATTACACAGTCGACGCTCATTTTCCGCCAAAAAGCCTGCCACATTATTCTATTTCAGTGTGTGTTAGTTTATCGCATAGTTGGCAAAAGTTAGTTTCTCTCGTACTATTGTTAGGAACGAATTTAATTTTTATTTTTATTTTACATAGTCCAGATCTAAGAAGGATAAGATTGTTGATTAATTTCTACCACCGCAAATAATAAAGAAAAACAACAACTCAATAGTTTGTGTACATCATCTACACCTCTCGCCATCACGGATTTCTTGGGCTCGGTAACACTTCTCTAGCAATGGTATCAAATAGTCATTTCATCAAAAAGGTATGCTCGACAACGAAAAAAATTTAAGTTCATTGAGCCACATAGATATTTATCAATAATTTAAGTTAATATATATAATTTTTTGTTATGAGCAATATGGATGTAATTATCTGTATCTCGGACATAAATTCTGAACGGAACAATGTGATAAACTTGGGCAAAATAACATATTATGCAAAAAGGGAGTTGAATATCATTATCTTTAGTTATGTACTAGATGAAACCCCGCGCATTGCGGCGGAATTTTTTGAGTGATGTATAGATTAAGAATTCATAGGGCTGTTTGAAAACTTAAACGCAAAACATGGCAATCGATGATTTGAAGCCGATTTTCTTTTTTATTAGACGATATGAGTACACGAGGAGTGAATTAATATATATTCATTGTCTTGGTAGATGTTCTTGCCATCTCAAAAGATAGTCGTGACATGTGTTTTTAATGTTCGGAGTATTCAGTTGTTGTTATTGATGACGAGTACGCCATGAGGGGAACCTCACAGAGAGTTTAGAGAGGTAGGGGATGAAGGCGGTGAGCATCCAGAATCGAGATGACACAGCTTACCCAGGTTCAGATTCCGTAACAGTGACAAGATCCTACTCCTGTTATCAATCACTATAATGGAAATACGCTAGGTTACAAAAATCGTAAGGTTCACTGTGCGCGAGTTGTGTTGTCTATGCCCTAATATAAGGCTCTCGTAGGCCGGCTTATAAAGGCGACGGGACCTAGAATTACAGAGAGAGTACTAGTCGGATGGGTTACAGAGTCCCACACTAGTCTTCGTGTCTTATACTCACGACTCTGGTTTCACATATATCAGGTCCGTACCCTTCGTGTATCCAGCTTATCATTCTCTTCTGGAATCCTCTAACTGGAGTGCACGACGGCCATAGGACTTGTCACCCTCACCCAGGTCAGCCGGACTAATTCCATAAGTCGGTGATACCCATGATGCATATCCTCAACAGTAGCTTCTGAAGAAATTTAAGATCCACACTGGCTTTTATGATGTATTTGAATCCTCTGTCTAGTACGATGTCACCTAGCCAGCAGTATCTTGAAGTCCTCCCAAAAGTACTACAAATAGCGGAACATTTTCATCTTCATATCAAGGTAAAATGTTTGGGCGGAAACGCATCGTCTCAAACTTCACAGAGAATCATTAGTCGGTGAACGCTCGTATGCAGCATGTCAGTGATGGGACATAGCCTTGTCGAAACTCACCGCAGCTGAACCTAGCCATCATTGTGATTCTTTCGCGTGTGACATCCGGAAGCGTAGGCAAGAATTACGGCATCATGCAAGAGTTACTGTGCACGTGTGGCGTGGCGATACGCGGCTCGCACGATCTTCTCCAGATTCACACGCACGTATCTTGGCACCCAGAGCACGCCATCACCCCACGCATAGGACCAGCCGGAAAATAATACTATGGACCTGGTCTACAAGTGGACCAACTTGGGTGATTGACACTTGGCAATTCAGATCTAAAAAAATGGTTACCATTCTTTTTTTTTCTCTCTGTTTTGGACATGTGTTGTTTGCTGAAGTTGGTCCACACCCACGAATCGGTGGACCAGGTCCCATAAAAAAAAATTCCGGGCTAGCAGCGATAGTGTCCCACAAGGGCGAACCATGTGGGAGTAGGCCGTTGGCAAGGCTGCCAAGAGCGCACTGAGGGAGGTGCAGTTGTCAGTCAATAGATCAACCGTACGCCCATGGCGCACGCGGAAGCAGATGACCGGCGTGATATAGAGGCAGATGCGACGAACACACCTGCGAGGAGAACAGGGTTCTCACGATAATTGGAACGAACCCAGTCCGCCCATGGCGTGTGCTCCCTAGAGAGAATATGAAGAAGGCCATGCCTAGACTGCGGCATATGGGAAGTATTTGGCACAATTTGTGCCCTAGACCTCTCCATCGAACCTTTTTGCCACCTACACATTAAAAAGGTCTAGATACACTCCTTTCACAAAGCTAAAACATCTTATATTTTAAAACGGAGGGAGTACGTGTGGATTTGTATGTGATGTAATATTTTTTTCCTTCTTAGCTTCGGACCTAGTGGTTTGGCCTAGGGCTTGGGTTCCCGTTAATCAATGAAAAAGGAAGTTTCTTGAGGGGAAGGCATGTGTTATCGATGGTGAGACCGGATTAGGAATCTAGAAATCAAATTTAATTTTTCTAGAAGTAGTGAGCGTCCAGATGCAAAGCTCATGAGTTAATTCTTACAGGGAGCGAGCGCTTAGAGGAGCAGCTGGGTCAAAGCAGATCCTTCAGGTGGTGGGCACCTCCTTTAGCAATGTACCTACAAACTATAATTTGTGTACATCGAGCTATGCAAGCTTGCGAACTTTTTGCCATCCTTCATGCCCATAGTTGTTGAATGCTATAATGCAGTTCATATTTTTACTACCATATCCTTGTAGATGTGAAAACAGTATTGGTGGATAAAAATATATTCCATTGTTCTTGGATCAAAAAAATGGATTGATTGACATTTTATACATTCTATTAAACCCAATAGCTTTTCAGTTGAACTGATCGACAATTAAATCTGTCTATGTGGGAGCAACTCCCTTCCACCAGGCGTGTATGATGATGATATGATATATTTATATCCATGAGCGAGATGCTTGCTTGAAATATTCAATAATAATCAACCATAGAGACACATGGGCATATTTTCTATTGTAGTATATGTTTCACTTTGTAGACCACATATGGATTCTATGGACGTTCTAAGAGAATCCATGGTCATGGACATTATAGAGATGTTTTTGAAAGAGGCACAATATTTGAGGGGGTTGGGCACCACAAATGAATATTTATTTGGCTATATTTTCTAAATATACATGAATATTTTGATATAGTTTACGTTTTACACGTGGCCAATGTGCGATGAAAAAATACACAAGAGATGCCAGAAAACTTTACCGGTATGTGGCAACAACAACACAACGCGCTGGACAATATTAGATCTGGCAAGGCCGTGGTGACGCACGAAATTCAAGTAGTAATCGAAGCTAAACCTTGGAGCACTTTGAAAGTTATTGTTTCAAATTAAAAAATGCAAATATGTTAGACGTGTACATGTTCTTGTCATTTATCTGTCAGACAACTTTTATGGAAATAAATATAAATATTCCTTTTTTGCAAAAATAATTATACATTTTTTCTATTTCGAAACTTAGTTCTGAAAAAATTCTATATAATAGGGCACTGAAAATTGTAGCCGTGGAAAAACATCCATCTATCTATTATCTATCTATTATATACTAAAAGCAATATAAGGGTGTTTTTCGAGCCACCACATTGATCCACATCACCCTAAATTATTTTGACCGTTAGATATATTATTAGTGGCTATGATTTAATTTAAGTTGTATATTACGTAACATATTAGATCGTGCCAGGCGGCTCACCGGCCGTGTAAGTCCTTAACTCCACGTTACGTTAATATGAGAAGCTGTACCGTAGCAACGTAAAAAAAAAAACTCACGCAGAGAAGCATGATCCCTGGATCCGAATGCATCCAGGTTGTATAAGAAAAGGGCATAGGCAATTATTTAAAGAAAAACGCAGAGGCTACTGCAACCAAAAGAATCCATGGATTCCATCTTAAACTAGCTGGCTAGCTCGCTCTCTAGCCAGATCGCTCAGCTTCCTTAGTACGTGCATTAGTAGCTAGCATGGTATGGACAGAACTACAACAGAAAAAAAAAAGCTACTGCTACTAAAAGAATTGATCCATTAGCTAGCTAACTTATATTTTGGTAGACCATTTTAACCTAAGCATGGTCGATAGCTACCGTAGCACTACCTCATAATCGGTCAGCAAGCTTAGTATTAGATTTAGATTAAATTCAAAAAATGATTGGTACATGTTTAAAAGTAGTATATTTTGTTAGACTATTTCAGCCTACCAAAGCGTATAGTATATTTAGAAATAAAGGTAGTGTGTATAAAGCTAACTCGAAAACTGATAGGTGACCAAAACAATGCCCAAAAATGATAGGAGATGAAAAAGATCTTCAAAGCAGATCGATACGATGAGATATTGCCTACGGAAAAAATATAAGAGGCTCTAAGATTACACTGATTTATACATACATAAATATATACATATACATATATCTCCGAATACAAATAAAATTTAAAAATATATTTTGTATCAGTTTAGTTAACCTCACATGATTCGGACTTCAGCGAGTAGGACCTAAGTCGTCATACACACGGTAATTTTAGAGACACAATTCTCGCAAGAAGACAAACTGTCCAACCAGTCTACCACCAAATCATTAAACTTTGTCGATACAAAAAATCGAAAAAACAAGCCATGAGAAGAACTGGTTTCATGAACTATCGCATGATAAACATTGATCCATAAGAAATACCAATAATTAAACAAAGCCAATACATCTTTATTCTAAACCGCACCATATTAACCATCAAGATATTGTCGCAAAAACACACAAACAAAACATATACTCCCTACGTCCATAAATTACGGACTTGAGTTTGTCTAGATACGAATGTATCTATACACTAAAATGTGTTTAGATACATTAAAATTTAGACAAACCCATGCCAGTTATTTCTGGATGGAGGGAGTATAAACTACAATCTAGAGATTCTTGAGTACTTCACTCACCTCCGGGAGCCTTCACCAGTTGTCGAAAGTTAGTAAAACGAGGGATATTGAAACACTATATTTTTGATAAAAAGGGAAAGCCTACATACAAGGTTTGAGGCGAAGCTAATCTCATAGTTAAAGTAGTTGTGGGCTCCTTACTGTACGAATCATGTGGCCCATACGTTTTTTCTTACAAGAGAAGGCATAGAACTTTCACAAAAAGATAAGAAGAATAACATCCTCACAAAATCCAATGACATTACAAACTCATGAAAACGTATATTTGGTTCTTATAGTCACATACCCAAAGCAATGAGTATTCTTATAAAAAAATGCTAAAAGTCACTCGCATAAACTTTCTCGATCAATAAATACTGGCGCTTATCAATTACACCATCAAGGCACAATTCGATATAAAAAGTGAGATGTACTAACACATATATGTATCATTTATTAGTGCACTTAAATATAAAATTATCAATGCATCATCATATTTTAATTGTCCATGTTAGAAAGGGAGACAATTTTACAGTAAAAATGATATAAAAAGTACAATGCAGTACATAAAGAGACATGATAGAAGTTCACGTAGAATCAAATAAAAATAAAAATGATCCTAACTATGCGTAAGCAGAATCAAACCAACATCTTATCATAATTAATTTTTAAATAAACTACAATCAATAACAAATCAAATTCAATAGATCATCATACTTATTGCACCTGAAATAGACAGATGTTCCTAAAGTGCATGGGGTTTAATAATAAGTATTAGATCTTTCTAAAGTGTATCAAGTTATCAGTAGTTTGTAATAAACAGTCTAAACTCTTTGCAAGACAAACATACCATAGTTTACTGAAATGTCATATATAAGCATAATCCAATAATAGTATAATTAGAAGGATTAAAGATGTAAATGCTTTCAATTAGCTAAAATTTGTGCAATCCTTTATGGGATGTGTGTGTATATACAAAAGTGTATGACACCTTACCTAATGTAGATGATATAATGAAGTGGTGGATTTCTCTAGATAACTTTACAATTTAGAGAGCTTTGTAACTGGATTTGAGCTCTAGGACATAATCAACCTCGACCTACTGAACGATTGGGGTAAGAGAAATATAGTGATATCAAGTTAAATATGTGCATGGATGTGGATAATCGGTGCTCGGTTATTAAGCATGTGATTGCTTGAGGTAGAGGAAAGATACTATTACATAAGTACCAATACCAACAAAATTGGTTGTTGTGAATACACTTACAACATATTCCCACAATTTTATTCAAGATTATCTCAAAGTAGTGGAATTTTGAATAGGATTTTTTAGGGATCAAGATTATTTACTCCTGAGGATTATAAAAATTAGAAATTATTTGTATAAATAACAGTCAAGTGGAAGTAAATTTCTTTTCAACATAACATTTTGAAATTTATTTATATATAATTAGTTCTTATGATTTTCCTATGATGTAGATGATTAAATAAAATATTATGTAAATTAAAAAATTCTGAGAAAGTTCATGTGGTTTCTTAGCTCCTTACAATTTATTAGGATACATCATTGGAATTTACAATCACGTAGGAAAATGGTGGTTGATTAAGATGCCAGAACTATGTCGTCCATACGTGAAAATGCAGTAATTTTGTTTGAAAAGACAAATACAACCGAGAGAAAGAGCGTGTAATGACTTGACATAATAGTACGGTTCAAATGGTTCAGCATAATGCTACATCCAATATAAAAAAAGATACGTCATTATTATAAAAATATTTATCACAACCTCAAAAATAAAGTCATGCCGATTAATTTGAGATAAAAATATTTCCTTAATTCTGTAATAACGTAACTATTGGTCCACTTGTATATTTTAGACTGGACATTTCTAAGACGTCAAGCATTTCAAATCAATATAACAATGTCATGTATTTTTATGAGGTAAAATTATCCGATAAAAATAGAATTGAAATTCTTAATGTTCATTTGACCATTAATGAGGATAAACTCTTTGTACCAAAAAGAAAGGACGAAAAATTATTGACCTTATTAAATATATTTTCTATTCACTCAAAATGGTCTAAGAATGTGAATGTCAGCCTTGCATCCTATATCTTAGATGACATAAAAAATACAAGCAATCTCATGATTTAAAATCTAATTTTATGTATCCATTTAATACCATGCAGAAATTTCAAATATGTTCATTCATATAGTGTGTTGAATATCCCAATAGTCTTTCACCCATAAACTAAATACAGTTAAAGATCTCTACTACGGATGTGATATCTATTTACTTTGGACATACAAAATTGTGGTTGCATATTGTATTACTCTCAACCATATAATATTAAGAATTTATGAAGGTAATTTATTATTATTTTTGACACACTAAAGATGATTCTCTTTAATAATAAATAAATAAAGATGGTGCCCTCGCATTTGCGAGGGCCACCATGCTAGTTATATACTAAAAGCAATATAAGGGTGTTTTTGAGGCACTAGGTTGATCCACGTCACTTAAATTATTTTATAGTTAGATTAAAATATATGGCTACGATTTAACAAGAGATTAATAGTTACCTAACTGTGTAATTAATATGGTATGACACGTTAATCACAACCGCGATCATTGCGTGCAAGCACCAGGTGCTGCTTTGTACTAGAATCGACCCAAGGTGCACGTAAAGAAAAGGTTCGACCGACGGTCCTGTTGCAGCACGTACTTCCGGTGCATATAGGCCAGGCCATGCACAATTTTTATTTTATCCCCTACCTAGACAGTCCAGGCCCACATATGCATGCACTGTATTAAAAAAAACAAGAAGCACATCGGCTTAAAGCATCACACTTAGCATATATATATTTTTATGGCATATCAGCCTGTTCAATTATATACAAGTTTCTTTGCCTAACACACATGTGTTGCTAATTATTTAGGAGATCCAAGATTGTCAAGATTAAAAAAATATAGGATTGTAATGACATTTAGACTCAATTTATCCAAAACTGTTTTGTACCCGAAAGTCAATTTTTAGAACTGTATTGACGGTAAATTGTTCCAAGTAAATATAGAAAAAAACTATGTAACGGATAGTCTCTAATAAAAAAACATACTTCTACACGATAAGATAAGAGAAAACCACATTGCACTTTAGCAGATAATGAAGATCATAAAAAGCACAAATCCGTAGAAAATAGACATTGCATAGCCTAAGTTACTTTTCTCCATAATCGATCGCGGGCATCCGAGTTAATTCTAAAACCTAACATGAATTATGGACTCAACGTTTATTTGAGATCTAAGTTCTAGACAAATATTTGTCTAAGTCGAGATGGATGGCGGTGTAGATACATCAAATCTAGAAAACTAGATCACAAAAATATAATTCTTGCTTGACATGTATTTGGTCAAGTCAAGATGGCGATGTAGACTGATCAAATCTAAACCTCTTGTAGCCTTAATCCAACATGTATTAGTATGACGGTTGGAAGTGACATAGAAGTCAAGTAATCTAATATGACAATCTCTACATTTTTGTGTGTGACATCAAAATACATATTGGTTGTTCTTTTTTATGTGACCTCAATGCATCCTCTTAGTAATCAATGCCTTCTAGCAAATTATAGTTGGATTGAAAATTGGTGCCATGTATTTTTCGAGCATTGGAAATATTATCCTTTTAGTCTATCTTAGACTCCCATATATGATTGACGGAGAAATCAAGGCTCATGGCATCGACTCACAGTAACGTGTCAAGATATATATCAGCACTTACAAAGTGCTACTTCCATATATAGGGCATGTGGTATTTAGAAAACGGATATGGTGGCAAGAAAAATATATTAGAGGCTCCAAAAATTAACTGATTCATACGTCTATTGGACTATCTACGATATATAAAATTAATAAAAATGTTGCACCGAAAGGTTGAATTTATCTCGCAAGCTATCAAATTTTATAGAAGAAAATTTTTAATAGTAGGACCCTAAGATCAACGAACACATGATTGCGAGTGACAGGCTTCTCACTAGACCTATATGTTGGGTCCGCAGCATAGAAAACAAAAAATTTCCTACGATGAGAACTATACGCCAAGATCTATCTACTAGGTACAGAACAACGGTTGGATATACATCCATGGAGAACTTACCCTCGAAGACAACGAGTTTTGTTAACGAGATAGAACTCGTGGATGATGTAGTCGCACACTTGCCGATCTCAAGATCGTGATGAAGTTCAGCAGGTCCGGCTCCATCACGTCCTTCAGATCCAGATCCAGCACCACCAAGTCCAGCACCGCAAAGCAACGGTGCATCCGTGATCGCACACACGTCCGGTACCCCGACAACCTCCGTCCCTCGCTCCAGCGAAGCAACGGAAGCAGCAACTCCTTTCCAGATAAAGCCACCGGGAACATGTATCTCGCTAATCCGAGACCATAGGGAATAATACTAGAGGGGGAGAGAGATCCTTCACGAGGAGGTGTGAGGAAGAAGGGTAGTGAGGGGGCCTTTTATAGGAGGGGGGTACCCCTCCCCCATGGCCGGCGCCCATGGGAGGGTGACTCCTCACCTCCCCCATTCATGTGGTCGTAACTCCTCCACATTAAAATGCCCCTTCACATTCTCTTTTAAAGTCTCCACTTTAAATGCATTAAATTTCTCCAAATTTAATGCTCTCTCATTTAATAAAACTCTTTTATTATTTTGATCAGAATTTTGTTAATTACTTTAATTAACAAACATTCACATAAAACCCCCTGCAATATTTCAATATTACATGCAGAACCAATTTCAGCAATTTCACCCGAAACAGTTTCGGTGTCTATTGAAATAATCCAGCGCTTTCTTAAATCTTTATCTGAAACATATTTGCTCCAAATGGTGTCGGTATCCCTTAAGTGTGTCACCCTACGGTTCGCGAATAATGCAGACATGATCGAGACCCCTCTCAGATCAATAATCAGAAGCGGGACCTGGAGATCCATACTGATTCCTACACATTCAACGATGACTTCTGTGATCGTGAGAACCTTTAACGCTAGTAACTAAATCCCTTTGTCTCGCGATATATTACATGTCTGAGATTCGATCATCGGTATCTCAATACCTAGTTTGATCTTGTTGCCGACATGCACTCTTTTCTCGTTCCCGTGATATAACATTCTAGTGATCACATCACTTGCTTGCAAGCTATTTCAATGTGATATCACCGAGAGGGCCCAGAGTATATCTATCCGTCATCGGGATGGACAAATCCCACTCTTGATTCATGAGCCTCAACATAACACCTTCAGAGTAATCGAACGCACCTTTATAGTCACCCTGTTATGGTGTGACGTTTGATGTTATCAAGATACTCTTCCGGTGTTAGCAATTAACATGATCTCATGGTCTAAGGACTAAGATTACTTCGTATGATGTTATAGCAATATAAACATAATGACTTTGATCGTAATGCTATACTTCGGATGAATGTTCATCACATCATTTCACCAATGTTGTGACCTTGTTATTACACTAGTGGAAAACGGGCCTCCAGTCCCGGCCGTAAGGACCTTTAGTCCCGGTCCTAGTAACCGGGACTGGAGGGGCGGGACTAAAGGCCCACCCACTAGTCCCGGCCCTCTTACCAGCCGGGACCAATGGGCATCCACGTGGCTCTCTCTGGCGCTGGTGCCCCATTAGTCGGTTCAGACATTACGAACCGGGACAAATGGTTCTCTGCCACGACAGAATTTTAGGCACTTTCTCTGCCGCGGCAGAGAATTCAATTTGTATCCTTTTTTTCATTCCAAAATAGTTTTCTACGCTACCACATACCGTACATGTTTGTGCATACATAAGATAACTTCTCTTAAGATCGAGCATACAAATATATACATGATAGTTACACATGGAGATCACAATTATCGGGACTAGAGCCCGTCTATTCAATTACACGGTCGGGGATCATCGGCGCCTATTCACACTAAATTCTCTGGCGTCATCTATCATCTCGTTCATGAAGAATCCTGCCAGTTCTTCAACAATTGCTACTACGCATTGCTGTGGTAGGAGCTGATCCCGCATTTTCTCGAACTATATAAGAAAAGTAGATCAATATGAATATCAATCATGATAACAAAAAGTGACGGTAATAAAAATAATGTTATGAATGTATTGCTTACATCGACTCTATAATCATTCAGCTCATCGTAAACGTATAATGAACTCGCAAACGTAGAATCCACATAGATTCGTCTTCGGTGACTGCCTCGCGCACTTTACGAGAATAGAATTCAATCAAAATAATAATCCAGCATCATAATTGTCCGGGGGCCGCGAGCACCACCACTCTAACCCTAAGTCCGAGGGCCCGCGAGCACCACCACCCTAACCCTATCTCCGGGGGCCCGCGAGCACCACCACCCTAACCCTAAGTCCGGGGCCCGCGACCACTACCACCCTAACCCTAAGTCCGGGGGCCCGCGAGCACCACCACTCTAACCCTAAGTCCGGGGGCCCGCGAGCACCACCACCCTAACCCTATCTCCGGGGGCCCGCGAGCACCACCACCCTAACCCTAAATGCGGAGCCCCGCGACCACTACCACCCTAACCCTAAGTGCGGGGGCCCGCGAGCACTACAAAATACTACTATAATACAATATACTACTAAAAAAATACACTACAAAATAATATTACACTACTAAATAATATTACAAGTATACACTACTAAATAAAATTACAACTATATACACTACTATTACACTAGCTACTAAATAATATTACAACTACTAAATAATATTACAATTATACACTACTATTACACTACTAAATAATATTACACACAAAATTAAATAATATTACACTACAAAATAAAATTAACTATATACTACAAAATACTATTACAACTAAATATTACAACTACTACAATTAACTACTACAAAATACTATTACAATTACTACAATTAACTACTACAATTAACTACTAACTATTACAAAATACTATTACAATTAACTACTACAAAATAAAAAAATGGAAAACAGAGAACTTTGGTCAAGGCCGCCGTCGATTGTCGGCCACCGGCTGCCAAGGCAGCAGTGTCAGCTGCCCGCCTACTACGCATCATGGCCAAGGCCAGCTGCCAGTGTAGCCGACGGGAGCGAAGGAGAGGCGGGCCGGTGTACCTCTAGCTGGGGGCGCGCGCGAGGCGGCTGTAGTGGTGGCGGAGTGAGTGGCGGCGGTGGTGGTTGGGGTGGTGGCGGCCAGAGAGCGAGTCGGATAGCCTGCCAGCATCGATTCGTCGTCCTCGCGCGCGTGGGTGTTCTCTGCGTGGGGAGAAGAAGGGGCGCATGGGGAGAAGATATATAGGTGGGGGACCTATAGTCCCGGCCTGTATAACGAACCGGGACTAAAGGGTCATTAGTCCCAGTGTGTTATACGGACCGGGACTAAAGGGATTCGACACCGCCCAACGGACGCGCGCCAACGCCACACCTTTAGTCCCGGCGTGTAGCACGCACCGGGACTAAAGGTCCTTTTTTCAAAAAATTCACCCCAGGGTCGCGCCTGTTTAAAAAAAATTCAATTAGCATATTTTTTAAACATTTGAATTTAAAGTTTTTACATACTTATGAATTTGAGAAAAATTTCAACATGAAAAGTTCTTGAATTTGAATAAGTAATCCAAATCTATTTTTCTGTTTTATAAAATAATTATTCTAACTAGTGAAACTAATAACCATTTTGCCATTTTCAATTTAAAAATGCATTAACTATTATATTTTGCATATTTTTGAATAAGTGATTCAAATCAATTTTCTGTTTTATAAAATAATTATTCTAACTAGTCAAACTATTAACCATTTTGCCATTTTCATGTGATTCCGATGCTCCGGTGGTCTTCCTCCGGCGAAACCCTAGACCGGGGGCCCCGGATCGTCTACCCCGCCTTATTTTTTCCCGCCCGTTTTCTTCCCGCCCGTTCTCTTCCGGATCGTAGCCCCTTTAGGGTTTAGGGTTTAGGGTTTAGGGTTCCCTCCTCTGACTTCCTGCCATTTCTCACTATATATATATAGGCTTGGTTGTTGCCATAGCACATCTAGACTCATATCTGCCGCATCTCTCCACTCTATCCCATGGCTTCCACCATACCTCTAACCCCAGGGAGGCGGAGATGGAGTCTTTTACGGGCTAGCAGGAAAATATTTTCCGAGGCGGAACTTCCGAAGATGCCATAGGGCGTGTGCACCAAGGGCATATTAGAGAAGTTCCACCACGGGAGATTTCCCAACCCTTTCCTCCATCCATGGGGATGAAACTCTCCATCCATGTTGGCTTGGTCGTTGCCATAGCACATCTAGACTCATATCTTCCGCCTCTCTCCACTCTATCCCATGGCTTCCACCATACCTCTAACCCCAGGGAGGCGGAGATGGAGTCTTTCACGGGCTAGCAGGAAAATATTTTCCGAGGCGGAACTTCTGAAGATGCCATAGGGCGTGTGCACCAAGGGCATCTTCGAGAAGTTCTGCCATGGGAGATTTCCCAACCCTTTCCTCCATCCATGGGGATGAAACTCTCCATCAATGTTGGCTTGTTGAGTTGCTTGCCATGGCGTATCGATGCTCCTTTTATAGGCAGGACGCCGCTTCTACTTTGTCTTCTTCCTCCGACAGGGCGTCGTGCGCTACATGCTTTATCTCATCGAGCAGTGCGTCCACCCACGCGTCCGTATCCTACCGACAACTTTAGTCCTTATCCCACCGACAGTTTTGTTAGATGACACAAAAACCACCTTTAGTCCCGGTTGCACCCACCAGCCGGTACTAAAGGTTAGCCACCCCCCAGATAAGGCCCTCCCAGATAAGCCTCCCCCAGATAAGCCCCCCATCTTTTGTCCCGGTTTGAGCCCCCACCCGGGATGAAAGTTTCCCGCGCCACTGTATTCTCGCGCTTTCCACCGGTTCCCACCTCTGTCTTCCCGCCATTTTTTAGTATATATATGTACGCTTGGCCTCCATTTACATATCACATCTAGACTCATCATTCTCTTCCCATGGCTTCCATCGTACCTCTAACCACCCGGGAGGCGGAGGCGCTTTGCGCCTCGAACTACCCCTGCCCACCGGGCTACCGCGTCCCCACCGGCTGGATGCTGAGCGCCGGAGGCGTGCCGGTCGCTCCTGTCCCTCTAGGTGTGGAGCGCCGAATGGCCATCACGAACCACTACTACCTCGAGCTCACGCTAGAGCAACAGAGGAATCCCAACTGGCATCTCGACTATTTCCCAACTTGGGAAGCCTTCTTCATCAATCGACATGAGAGGGTGCTCGCCAGGCACGAGGAGGATGGCCCACCTCCTTCGAACTTCAATGAGGCCGGCCGTCGGCTGTGGTGGCGCGACTGGACTCTCCAGAGTGTCATGGCCTACAACACGACCGGCAATAACCCCCGCCTGCGGTACCCTCAAATCTAGCCCACGCGTGCCCAACCTTCAAGGTTCGACTACGGTGACCCCGACGATGGCGCCGGCGACTATGACAACTACAGATGGCCAGACATGCAGGGCTAAGCAGAGCATGTTGACCAATCACTCCAACCATTAGGCATGTTTCTTAATTTTTAGTTGTGCTATGTATCTTAATTTTCAGTTGTGCTATGTATCTTAATTTTTAGTTGTGCTATGTATCCTTAGTGTTTGTGGGTTCCTTCTCTTGTGATGGTTCCTTCTCTTTGTGTGATCACCTCCCGTGGCTCAGAACCCGGTCGTCAATGTCTAGTTTGATTGAGCAAGATGTATTACATGAAAGGGGACCTTTATGTCTCAAATAAAAGGTTTAATACATTACATAGATTTATGTCTCAAATAAAAGGTTTAATACATTATTACACATCACCAACATCTAGTGTTGTGGTTTTCTTCTGCACCGTAGCCATGGAGAATCTTCATCATTTAACAGGATGCTTGGGTTAGTTTTCACTTTGAAGGGCGGAATTTCATGAAACTTATTGTAATCTTCTGACATGTCTGTCTTGTCATCGACTCCCACGATGTTTCTTTTCCCTGAAAGAACTATGTGGCGCTTTGGCTCATCGTATTCTGTACTCTTTTGCTTATCTTTCCTTTTTCTCGGTTTGGTAGACATGTCCTTCACATAGAAAACCTGAGCCACATCGTTGGCTAGGACGAATGGTTCATCCATGTACGCAAGATTGTTGAGATCAACTATTGTCATGCCGTACTTTTGGTCTACATGTACCCCGCCTCCTGTCAGCTTGACCCATTTGCACCGAAACAAAGGGACCTTAAAAGTAGGTCCATAGTCAAGTTCCCATATCTCCTCTATGTACCCATAATATGTGTCCTTCTGCCCATTGTCATCTGTTGCATCAAAGCGGACACCACTGTTTTGGTTGGTGCTCTTTTTATCTTGGGCGATCGTGTAAAATGTATTCCCATTTATCTCGTACCCTTGGAAAGTACATATACTCAAAGATGGTAACCTGGCCAACGAGTACAACTCATCTCCAACAGTGGTGTTATTCATGAGATGTGTCTGCAACCAATTGCCAAAATTCTTCTCGTGTTCCCCTTTAATCAAGGTTTCGTGCTTCCCGGGTTTTTGAGCGTAGAATATTCTTGTGTTTCTCGATATACTGAGCCACCACGGTGGAATTGTGTAGAATCGTGTAGTGTGCTTGAGTGAAAGAATGCCCGTCCCTATATACCATTGATTTCCTTCCTAGTGTGCCTTTTCAGTCATCCTCCTCATACCGAGATTCAGGAACACCAATCGGCTTAAGGTCAGGAAGAAAGTCAACACAAAACTCAATGACCTCCTCTGTTCCATAGCCCTTGGAGATGCTTCCTTCTGGCCTAGCATGGTTATGAACATATTTATTTAAGGCTCCCATGAACCTCTCGAAGGGGAACATATTGTGTAGAAACACAGGACCGAGAATTCTAATCTCTTCGACTAGGTGAACTAGGAGGTGCGTCATAATATTGAAGAAGGATGGCGGGAACAACAACTCGAAGTTTCTCGGACATTGTACCACATCAATCAGAACCACGATAGACTTTCTCGATCAATTACCTTCTGAGAAATTGCATTGAGGAATGCACATACCTTCACAATGGCTAGTCGAACATTTTCTGGTAGAATTCCCCTCAATGCAACCGGATGCAATTGCGTCATAAGCACATGGCAGTCATGAGACTTTAGGTTTTGAAATTTTTTATCTTTCATATTTACTGTTCCCTTTATATTCGACGAGAAGCCAGACGGGACCTTGATACTGAAAAGGACTTCAAAAAAGATTTCCTTCTCTTCTTTGGTAAGAGCGTAGCTGGCAAGCCCTTGAAACTGACTTGGATGCTTGCCGTCTCGTCCTTTATGATGTTGCTAGTCCTCCGTCTTTGCCGGTATCTTTTGACTTCCCATACAAGCCCAGGAAGCCTAGAATATTCATGCAAAGATTCTTCGTCAGGTGCATCACGTCGATTGCAGAGCGGACCTCATGCACTTTCCAATAGGGTAGCTCCCAAAATATAGATTTCTTCTTCCACATGGGTGCGTGTCCGGTAATGGGGTCTTTCGGAACAGGTTGTCCTCTAGGACCCTTTCCAAAGATTACATCCAAATCCTTGACCATACCAAATACATCAGCACCACTACGGGGGACAGGCTTCGTCCGGGTTTCTGCCTTGCCATTGAAATGCTTGCCTTTCTTCTTTAAGGGATGACTGGGCGGAAGAAAATGACGATTGTACGGGTACACAATCTTTCTAAATTTATCCAGATATATACTTTCAGTCTCATCTAAATAGTGCGTGCATGCATTGTATCCTTTGTTCGTCTGTCCTGAAATGTTACTAAGAGCAGGCCAATCATTGATGGTTACAAACAGCAACGCTTGTATGTCAAATTCCTGCTGTTTGTGCTCATCCCACACACGTACACCTTGTTTGGCCCACAACTGTAGAAGTTCATCAACTAATGGCCTTAGGTACACATCAATGTCGTTGTCGGGTTGCTTCGGGCCTTGGATGAGCACTGGCATCATAATGAACTTCCGCTTCATGCACAACCAAGGAGGAAGGTTGTAGATACATAGAGTCATGGGCCAGGTGTCAGATCAGTTCTGCTCCCCAAAAGGATTCATGCCATCGGTACTTAGACCAAACCATAAGGTCCTTGCGTCACCATCAAAGTCCGGAAGTCTCTCGATTTTCTCCACCGCCGACCATCGGGGTGCCTCAACATCCCGTCTTTCTTACGGTCTTCCATGTGCCACCGCAACAACTTGGCATGCTCTTTATTTCTGAACAAATGTTTCAACCGTGGTATTATAGGAGCATACCACATCACCTTGGCAGGAACCCTCTTCCTGGGTTGCTCGCCCTCAACATCACAAGGGTCATCTTTTTTGATCTTATACCGCAATGCAGTGCATTCCGGGCATTTATCCATATTCTCGTACTTCTCACCGCGGTAGAGGATGCAGTCATTAGGGCATGCATGTATCTTCTGCAAGTCTAATCCTAGAGGGCAGACAAGTTTCTTTGCTTCGTACGTACTGGAGGGCAATTGGGTATTTCTTGGAAGCAACTTCTTCATTATTACCAGCAACTTTTCAAATCCCGAGTCAGTCATACCGGTCTCTGCCTTCCACTTCAACGATTCCAGTGTGCTACCCAGCTTCTTCTGGCCATCTTCACAAGTTGGATACAACAATGTGTTGTGGTCCTGTAACATCTGCTCGAACTGCAACCTCTCCTTTTCTGTGTCGCAGTCTCGCCTTGCATCACTAATGACCCGACCAAAATCATCAACAGGCTCATCTGGTTCCCATTCTTCACCCTCTTCTTCTTCATTATCTTCAACTGCGGTATCATCGTATTCAGGGAACATAGATCGGTAGTTGTCATCATCGTTCTCTTCTTCATCGCCGTCTTCCATCATAACCCCTCTTTCTCCGTGCTTGGTCCAAACATTACAGCCGGACATGAAACCGGACCGAAGCAGCTGGCTCTGATTGACTCTTGAGGAAGTGTGAGCCTGCTCATTCCGACATTCAACGCATGGACAACACACAAAACCATCCCGCTCCTTGTTCGCCTCGGCCACAAGGCAAAAAGAACGCACGCCTTCTCTGTAAGCGTCAGAGCGTCGGTCACCGTACATACATGGGTGGCTCATCTGCATCATACAACCATGCATATATATCAAACGCAATCACGATGCTTAAATCACAGCGAAAACGAAAATAGTTGCTAACCTTTTAGGACACTTCAAAACAAAGAGGAGAAACCTTAAGTGTCACTCTGACACCTCATATCATATTTTGTCTTGTGTGAACTCAAGTGGCATCGCTCTAACAGGCATTTCACCGAACACCTCTAGTGCATATGAAGAAAAAAAGTTAGCACAAAGTTATACCCACCTCTCACATAGGAGAAAAACAGGAGAGAGTGGAGGGCTGGGTGCATATATATAGGGCCAGGCCATTAGTTTGATCTCGTTGCCGACATGCACTCTTTTCTTGTTCCCGTGATATAACATTCTAGTGATCACATCACTTGCTTGCAAGCTATTTCAATGTGATATCACTAAGAGGCCCCAGAGTATATCTATCCGTCATCGGGATGGACAAATCCCACTCTTGATCCATGAGCCTCAACATAACACCTTCATAGCACTGAACCCACCTTTATAGTCAACCTGTTATGGTGTGACGTTTGATGTTATCAAGATACGCTTCCGGTGTTAGCAATTAACATGATCTCATGGTCTAAGGACTAAGATTACTTCGTATGATGTTATAGCAATATAAACATAATGACTTTGATCGTAATGCTATACTTCGGATGAATGTTCATCACATCATTCCACCAATGTTGTGACCTTGTTATTAACAACATCCAATGTCCATGATGAGGAAACCTTGATCATCTTGTTAATCAACAAGCTAGTCTATAAGAGAGGCATAACTAGGAACCCTTTTTGTTTATTAAACACACATGTATTGACGTTTCCGATCAATACAATTATAGCATGCAAAATAAACATTTATCATAAACATGGAATAAGATAATAACCACTTTATTATTACCTCTCGGGCATATTCCCTTCAGTCTCCCACTTGCACTAGAGTCAATAATCTAGTTTGAAAAACTTTGCGTATTGAACACCTATGGCTTTCTGGTGTTGCATATACGCGATTGCTAGTGGTAAACATAATCTTCGGATCTGATAGTTTCAGGTTCGTGTGTATTTGCATGTCTTTGCATCTCTACGCATCACTCATTCTCAAATAAGATGGCATTATAAATTTGGTCCTTTGGTGAGACCTTTAGTTCGTTTGGCTTAAAATATTTTGATATTATTATCACACAATATATCTTCATAGTATTAGCCCACTTTGAACCACACCTAGTTTGATAACAAACTACTTAACACAAATGCCCTCCTTTGCTGCTACTATATCAGTTATATACTTAGCCTTTTGTTGTAGTATTCGTCACAATGTCTCAACTTTGGAACTTATCCAAATCCATCATGGAACAACCTTTCCATTACATTGTTCCACCCATAGTCTAAATTGAGATAAATTTAATTTGTATCTTGTGACAAAACTAGTATCAATGTAACACTTTACAATGAACTACCTTTAACTATTAGTAACTTATACATGATATATTCTTAGTTCTTCCAAAGCTCATAAGAATATCTTTACTATTATCCAATGATCATCTTATGAATCATACTGGTATGTGCTCATAACACTTAGAGCATAGGACATTCTGGATATATGCATATCACGGTATAATCGATCAAAATCTTCATGTGATTTTACTCACCAAGTGTTGAAACACTTGAATCTTGATACAATCCTTTCCATGGAGCAAGAACCTTTCTTGTTGTTTCCATATTGAACCCTTTCAATATCTCATATATGTATGTTGGCACAACCATATTAGCGCCTCAATCTATCCATATATATATTGATGCCAAATATTCCGGTTTTGCGCAAGTCTTTCATCGAAATCTTATTTTAATGAAATTCTTAACTTGTGTCAATACAAGATACATCATTTCCAATCAACAATATGTCCTCTACATAATGTATTAGAAATATGTCTCAGCGCTCCCACTTAATTTCTTGCAAATGCAAGCATCTTCATCATCTCTGATGAATTTAAACTCTTTTAACAGTTTCATCATGGTGAAGATTCCAACTCCGCTATGCTTACTTCAACTATTGAAGTTTGCATGCCCTTTTAGCACCCATTGAATTAACAAAACCGTTCAGACTGTGTCTTGTACACGTCCTAGGTAACCATTATATTAGAAGAACATTGTTTTGCTTGTTCAACTACCATACATCAAATTATATGTAGTGGTTTCTACATTAATCCGTCAAGACTAAATATCGCTATGAAAGATCAAATCTTGTCATAGTCAACTCCTTGAACATTGTCGTAAACTTATTTCCGACATGTCGACTATTTCATAGATGTTAAACATACATGTCTTATGTCTTTATAGATCCAAACACGACCGATAGGCTTCATGCCTTTCCGGAGGGTCTTCCAAGTTCAGAAACTTGATTTCTCGTGTATGGATACTATCACGGATTCTATGACTTCTAGTCATTTTATGGAGTCAGGGCCTATCATCGCTTCTTTGCATGTAGTCGGTTCATCATTGTCAAAACAATAATGACTTGCTTATCAAATCACACTATTTGATTCTTACCACCCTGCGGTTCAATAGGAACTCTAATCTCCGAGATCAAAACCTTTTTAATCACTTGAGCCATGATCATTGTGGCATACCGGACACTTTCCGACGCTACTTGCCATTTAGCACATATAGCTAAGGTTCAACAACCTTATCAAGGTTCTATTGTCCTCCCACTTAACTTTTCGCAAAAAATTCCTTCTCAAGAATCTTGACGTTCCAAGTAACAAACTCTTTTGTCCTCGGTGTTATGGAGAAATTCCCAACAAATTCTTTGGGATAACCTACAAAGGCGTGCTTATCCAACTTTGGTTGTAAACATTTTACTTATGCATAGCATACCAAATTTTTTAAAAAAGACAATTTGGGTTTTATCCCAAACCATAACTTATATGGTGTCATTTCAACGGATCACGATGGTGCTCTTTTCAGTGTAAAAGCGGCAGTCTCTAAAGCTTCAATCCTTAAAACATAATGGCAGTTTTATAAATGGAACCTTTGATCTTACCATGTCAAACATGGTTTTATTTCATCTCTCGAATATGCCATACTCCTATAGTTTATCTTGAAACACAAATCATGGAACAATTCCTCAAATCTTAGGTGTTTTGCTAAACATGTAACTCAAATATCTTCCTTTATGATCGAATCATAAACTCTTTATTTTCTTGTTACAATGATTTTTCACTTCATCTTGAAAGTCTTTGAACAATTTTCAAATGTTTCATACTTCTTCCTTATTAAGTAAATATACAGATATATTCACTCAAATTTCTGGAGAAAGCATATGAAGCAAAAAGGATCCATCGCATATGGCTACGCATAATGGACTATATACATAAACATGCACAATATCCAATAAGTTAGTCATCCGTTCCTCTTTGGCCTATGAACGGAGTTTCAATTATCTCGAGGAAAGTTTCACCAACGTCAATTGATCAAAATCAAAAGACTCCAAAAATCCATCAACATGGAGTTTCTTCATGTTTTCTTTCCAATATAATTTAAACAGCGGTGTCACTTCATAAGTGATCTTTCAATCATTTGTCTTGCGACATTTTAGCAATAGTGTTTATGGATGTGATTTATCCCACTAGACTTGTAAAAGTTCATCCATCCTTTATGGAATACGGTAATTATTTGAACAACCATTGTTCTCGTAATGCCGGAACAAAATAACAATTATTAAAACAAATCTTGAAGACTAGGTTTGACGACAACGAAAAACACAATAACACTTTATTTGTTTTCAATGAACATCATCACTTATTCTCTTGCTAGTTACTTAGGCCATTGTAGTTCATGAATTGCGTTGTACTGTATGACACTTTATACCAACCAATTCGGTATCCAATACCTCAGAACCACATTGTTTAACAAGCAAGGAATACAGCCATAACATGTATATCTTCTATATACCTAAGTTGGACATCTCCAACCTTTTCTTTTCTGCCAAATATTTTATAGATTCTCTTTCAGCAATTCCTTTTCCTTTTAAAAGAATCTATCAACATCAATAGTGGTGTCATTCACATGACACATAGTACAAAGCGTATATAGTCAAATACTAATACCTTTGGACTTGCACTTTGAAGTGGATCACCATCATCAAATGTTTGGTGTTTTTCAAAAATCCATTCTTTAGTAATCTATCAGTGTAGTAAACATTTTACTTACATCTTCTATTCATCCTTATCATGACAACTTTCATGATCAAGCTACTATAGCATGTAAGGAAGAATCGCGAGTATAATGTTAGTTCCCAAAACCTTTTTAGGATATCTGGATGCTTAGCATCTCCATCCTTCACAAATTCTCATACAATATGAGAACATGTATTTTACTAAATTATACTCTATCATAATGCAACCAAAAACATTGTTTCAGATATCACAATATCTTTCACACATTATGGTTTCTGAAACAATTTTCAGCTCCTATATAATCTTGATATTAAAACAACTTTTGAATATCAATAATCATGGAGGCAAACATGATACTTTAGATACTAACATTGGAATTCTTACTCTTGATTTAATACTACTTATTAAACTTCATGGAGTAAATAGAGTTTGCTGAAAGTTTGCAATAGGACTTATAAACTTTAAATCGACATTCAAAACAATACGATACCAGTTCGTAAAGTAAATATCCAGAATTATATAGTTCTATTATCTCAATTGAAACTAAGCATAAGGTAGTGAACAAACGCCAATGACTATAACAAATTATGCAAATTCACTTCGATTTAGTTTATGACAAATTGAGTTCGACTAATCCAAATTAGAAATGAACTCCCACTCAAAAACGACATTCCTCGTGCCTTTTTGGTGATTACATGAACCAAGTCCACTACACCAAGTCCGATCATCACGTGAGTTGATGTAGCTTCAAAGGCGAGCATCTATATGGGCATCAAATCAACTATATGACTCATGCTTAACCTTTCGGTCCGTGTTCCGAGGCCATGTGTGTACATGCTAGGCTCGCCAAGTAAGAACCTTAGTATTCGCGTGTGTAAAACTGTCTTACACCCGTTCCTATGAAAGCGTAGATTCGAGTACACCCGATCATCACGTGATGTCTCGAAACACGATCCATAGAACGGTGCATACAAAAAGAACACATTTTTATCTTGATATCTAAATGAGGGATCATCTTGCAATGCTATAGAAAGCGCCAAACTAGCAGTATATGATGCTAACATCTAATGTGTAAAGTGAGATGATATGGTCCATGCATTTGATCTTGATCACTTGCATCGTGGTATGATCTCTATCATTCCTTTGTGTATAAGGCTAAGGTCTATGGAACTTACACGTTGAGTGTGTTGTAAGAGTATCTATCATACATCTACTTACAACAATACCATATCAATACACTAGCCCAGCAACGATCTAAACTAGACGCCTCTAATTTATCAATTGCAAGTTTTACGTGGCTTAGGGCTTTCGGAGATAGAACCGTTCTCACCTACGAACATGAACCACAACGAGGATAACTAAGTTATTAGCAACTCGTTGTAAATCAGATATTGACTATAGTAGGAGAGACAGACACCCGCCAGCCACTTATGCAAAACAAGTTGCATGTCAGTCGTGGAACCGGTCTCATGTACGATGACATGTAAGGTTGGTCCAGGCCGCTTCATCCCACTATGCCACCAATATCCAAAATACATGAAAGAATAAATAACATGATCATCATCGCCCACATATAAACATATGTGTACTACCCGTGCAAAGCACCTACGCATACAAGCTCTGATACCACTATTGGGTCCGCAGCATAGAAAACAAAAATTTTCCTACGATGAGAACTATACGCCCAGATCTATCTACTAGGTACAGAGAAACGGGTGGATATACATCCATGGAGAACTTACCCTCGAAGACAATGAGTTTTGTTAACGAGATGGAACTCGTGGATGATGTAGTCATACACTTGCCGATCTCAAGATCGTGATGAAGTCCAGCAGGTCCGGCTCCAGCACGTCCTTTAGATCCAGCTCCAGCACCACCAAGTCCAGCACCGTAAAGCAGCGGTGCATCCGTGATCGCACACACGTCCGGTACCCCGACAATCTCTGTCCCTCGCTCCAGCAAAGCAGCGGAAGCAGCAACTCCTTTCTAGATAAAGCCACCGGGAACATGTATCTCGCTAATCCGAGACCATGGGGAATAATACTAGAGGGGGAGAGAGATCCTTCACGAGGAGGTGTGAGGAAGAAGGGGAGTGAGGGGGGCCTTTTATAGGAGGAGGGGGTACCCCTCCTCCATGGTCGGCGCCCATGGGAGGGTGACTCCTCATCTCCCCCATTCATGTGGTGGTAACTCCTCCACATTAAAATGCCCCTTCATATTCTCTTTTAAAGTCTCCACTTTAAATGCATTAAATTTCTCCAAATTTAATGCTCTCTCATTTAATAAAACTCTTTTATTATTTTATGCAGAATTTTGTTAATTACTTTAATTAACAAACATTCACATAAAACCCCTTGCAACATTTCAATATTACATGCAGAACCAATTTCAGCAATTTCACCCGAAACAGTTTCAATGTCTATTAAAATAATTCCAGCGCTTTCTTAAATCTTTATCTGAAACTTATTTGCTCCAAATGGTGTCGGTATCCCTTAAGTGTGTCACCCTACGGTTCGCGGATAATGTAGACATGATCGAGACCCCTCTCAGATCAATAATCAGAAGCGGGACCTGGAGATCCATACTGATTCCTACACATTCAACGATGACTTCTGTGATCGTGAGAACCTTTAACGCTAGTAACTAAATTCCTTTGTCTTGCGATATATTACATGTCCGAGATTCGATCATCGGTATCTCAATACCTAGTTTGATCTCGTTGCCGACATGCACTCTTTTCTTGTTCCCGTGATATAATATTCTAGTGATCACATCACTTGCTTGCAAGCTATTTCAATGTGATATCACCGAGAGGGCCCAGAGTATATCTATCCGTCATCGGGATGGACAAATCCCACTCTTGATCCATGAGCATCAACATAACACCTTCATAGCACTGAACCCACCTTTATAGTCACCCTGTTACGGTGTGACGTTTGATGTTATCAAGATACTCTTCCGATGTTAGCAATTAACATGATTTCATGGTCTAAGGACTAAGATTACTTCCTATGATGTTATAGCAATATAAACATAAGGACTTTGATCGTAATGCTATACTTCGGATGAATGTTCATCACATCATTCCACCAATGTTGTGACCTTGTTATTAACAACATCCAATGTCCATGATCAGGAAACCTTGATCATCTTGTTAATCAACAAGCTAGTCTATAAGAGAGGCATAACTAGGAATCCTTTTTATTTATTAAACACACATGTATTGACGTTTCCGATCAATACAATTATAGCATGCAAAATAAACATTTATCATAAACATGGAATAAGATAATAACCACTTTATTATTGCCTCTCGGGCATATTCCCTTCACTATATGCCAAAGTTTTTGAATTTTCCAAACTAACAAGGAGAAGAGACGAGCTACGGGAACCACTAGCTTCGTGGATTATTGCGTGATAAATGTGTCGTAAAAGAGCATCAAGATCTAGATAGAACCAATACATAACTTCATTCTACACGACACAATCTCGGCTACTAGGAGATTGTCGCGAATAGCACACTAAGCTAATGTGGCTAAACTTCACCCTATAAATTCTTCCAAACCTTAAAAATTCCACACTAACATAAGAAAACTAAAGTGCTTACAAACACTATTGGTAATACAAACTCCTCAAAATATATTTATCTTATATCAAGAACCTATCCATAGTACTACGCACGGTGATATTCGTATAGAAAGCTGATAAAAAGCTTACACAATCTACAGATTTTTGCATTTATTAATTACTCACTATAAGAAAAATATAAAAAAAGAAAAATGCGCTTACTATCTGGGATATATTAGTCTTTACTTCATTCAACAATTTTATTTACTATTGCGTCGAAATGGTCCAAACATTATACATTCATTGCTCAAGTTATCTAAACATGAATTGATCATTGCTTAAGTACCCCCTAATTATTTGAGAATCTAATTGCTGACCTTACCACCTAGCTAAAAATTCTAAATTTTTAATTGTATATAGAAATATAATGTCGTGGAAAAATGACACATCAACTCAATCTACTATCTTTTGAAATATCCTAATATTTTTTTACCAAGAAAGACGATTAAACATGTTTTCTACAAAGGTGATATATATACCAAAAATATTGGCTATAACTATATTATTTTTAATCAAATAATCTGAATGCACACAAAATCAATAAATTTATTTCTAGGTTAATTTTGAGACGAAGTAGGAACAATGCTCACCTTTCTAAGAAAAATAAGAAGATGCCCTCGCAAAATGCGAGGGCCACCATGCTAGTTACATACTAAAAGCAATATACATATGTCTAATATAGTCACCACGTTGAGCCACATCACCTAATTTATTTCGATGGTTAGATCCAAAATTTGTGGTTACGATTTAATAAGAGATTCATATTTACGTAACAACAAGATATTAATAGTCACATAACTGTGTCATGGTTTGACACGATCCAAATTAGATACATATATACGTATCAAATATGTGAAATAAAACTACCGTACCAGATAAGCGTGAAAAAGAAAAGTTGAGACGTGCTATTCAAGGGAAGGGGTATGTTTGTAAAAGAACCTAGATTAACACAGCTCATTATTGCGTATCAAATCAAAAACTATAGCTTGGATAACCGGCTACATGCGCACAGTAAAATTCATAGGCGACCGTATTGGATATAAATGACATCATCGGTGACATCAGCAGGTGCTATAGTTTGTATTTCCAACTTTTAACAAACGTGACAATTGTCCCGGTAATAAATAAACAAACGGATTTGCTAATGCTCGAGCTGACCGAGAACGACATTAGCGCTCGGTCACGTCGTAGACCCCCCGATCTTTGTTCCATTATTTGTGCTTTTGATTTAGCGTATCCAAAGATTGTGTTGGACTGCCCGAATGCGCCGATCGGAGGCCGGGCTCACGGAGCTCCCAATCGTGTCCATCCATTCCCACTCCTAATTTTGAAATTTTCAAAAGAGCTTTAGAAAAATACAGAAAAAATGTCGACGTGTAGCCATGGTCACGCACCACACATCTGAAAAGTTTCAATTTCAAATTCATTATATTTCGGGCGCAGCAAAAAAGACAAATTTTGATGCATTTTGTATGTGTACTGTTCATGCTCTAGATCTGAATTTTTTCCTTTTTCGCTGAGCCCGAAATACAATGTATTTTCACCCGATCTTTGGCACACACGTAGTGTATATCATGCTCTACATGCACGTATTTTTTCGTATTTTTTCGAATCTTCAAATTTGAATTTTGCAAAATTTCAAATAAAAAACCCCTAAAGGGCTCAGTGTAGCCCGGTCTCCATTACGCCGCCCTCTTGGACTGCCTCTCTTCTCTGCCGTATTGTTTTCTTGTCTGGCCTTTTTGTGTTGGGCTTCTTCTTCTATTATTTCATCGTACCATTTTCATGGGCCTTGTTTGCTCCTAGTTTATTTGTTTGGGCTGTAGTTGATAGATTGCTGAGGTCATATGAATGAGTGCTTATCCTAAAAAATATATGAATGCGTGCTTGCAACTGGTTGGAATTTGTTTTTTTAATGCAGTTCGGTTAAACTTAAGGAGTAGTTTTTTTACAGTTTTCAAGTGAGTTGTAACTGAGTTTTTTCCCAATTGCAAGTATGTTGCAACTCAAATTTCCAGTTACAAGCGGGTTGCAACTGGTTTATTTTCCTAGTTACAAGTGTATTGCAATTGATATTTTCTGGTTCTGAGTGGTTTGAAACTGAGTTTTTTTCAGTTATTAGTGGGTTGCAACTCAAATTTTCAATTGTAGGTGAGTTGCAACTGATTTTTTCTCCAGTTAAAGGTGAGTTGTAAGTGGTATGCAACTAAGATTTTTCAGTTGCAAGTGGGCTTCAATTGTGAGAAAATAATATTGAGCATTAGATTTTGCATGGTCATTCATCCTATAATGTGAGTATAAGTGGGTTGGAAGATTTGCTGATATCATATGATTGATAATTAAGCTATTTGTTGGTGAGGCGAGAACAAAAAAAAGACCCAATTTTTTTTTAAACTTTAAAACTCTTTTTCATGAGATGGCATTTTTTTAGTATATATTGTCACGTAGCTAGCTTTTGGGCATTACGGGAGAAAAGACGCATGCAAGCCCATAAATTATAACAAGAAGTACTGGCAGTTAGCAAGCCCATAAACACAGGCCCGTCATCCATGGAAAGTTGTACGTACATGCATAGTCCATGCCTCGAGGCAATTACACCATTTGCTCCAGGAAAGCAAACATTATCAGGCATCGACCGAGAAATAGTTAATTCTCGGTGTCGCGAGCACTAGGCAGACCCATAAACAAATGCAATGCGATCAAGTAAAATGGATCAAACGATTTTGCTGCAAGCTGGCGGTGCGCAGGAGCTCGACCAAACGATCTTGCTGCAAATGAGGGGATTCATTTGGAATCTGCGAGGTTTTGGCCAGCCAAGGGGGCGGGTTCAACTAAAATACTACTTGAGGCAGGGGAGGGTCGACTTCGTGGGGCTGCAGGAGACGATCAGACATGATTTCACTTTGGCGGAGCTCAATGGCCTGGAAGGCGGGCTCTTTGTGTGGAATTGGGTGCCGGCGGTGGGACACTCTAGGGGGCTCCTACTGGGTTTCAAGGAAGAAACTTTTGAGGTGGGTAGCTGGAGTAAGGGGGAGTTCCTCATTAGCGCGCTTGTGTACCATAGGATCCGGAAGTGCAAATGGCTGTTTGTGTGGTTTATGAACCGACGGACCACTCCAGAACGCCGACATTCTTGCAGGAGCTAAGTGGTGTGGTGCGTAATGCCCAGTACCCGGTGGTGGTGGGGGCCGATTTCAACCTGATTCGGGGGGCGGCAGACAAGAACAAAGCCAGCATTGACTGGCCTAGGGTGCGCTTGTTCAATGAGACGGTGGCTGGCCTTGCCCTGAGAGAGCTGCACCCGGCGGGAGCCCGTTTCACGTGGACCAACAAGCGCAGCTACCCAATCAGGTGTGTGTTGGATCAGGTGTTCGTGTCCAGCTCTTGGGAGGAATGCTACCCGCTATGCAGCCTAACAACGCTGACAAGGGTAGGATCGGACCATACCCCCCTGGTGCTGTCTTCCGGGGAGGAGCAGCCAAGAAAGGAGAGTCGTTTCTTCTTCCAAACATGCTGGTTTGGTGTGGGGGGTTTTGAGGGTCGGGTCTCGCTGAAGCTGAAGTACCGTCTCGCCCAACCGGCGCAAAGAGGCAGTAGGGTAGATCATTGGTAGGCTGTCTCTAGGGGCCTGAGGCAGTTTCTCAAGGGTTGGGGCGCTAACCTTGGGAAGGAAAAGAGGGAGGCGAAGGAGGGGGTGTTGCTCCAGCTGGAGGCCCTTGATAGGGAAGCAGATGCGGGAGGCCTGGATGAGGCTGAGTGGGAGTTGAGGTACCACCTGGAGGAGCAGCTGACAGGGTGGGCGGCTGCGGAGGAGGAATATTGGCGTCAAAGGGGGCGAGTCCGGTGGTTACACCAGGGGATGCAAACAAGACGTACTTCCACGCCATCGCTACTGGCAGAAGGCGGAAGTGCCTCATCCCTCAACTTCTCACTGATCAAGGGATCATCTGTGAGCAGAAGGACTTGCAGGACCACATATACAAGTTCTACTTTGAGCTTATGGGCTCCAAAGGGGAGGAGAGTTTCCTAGACATAGACCCTGCATTATGGCCACCCAGCAGACGGGTGGATAGTCAGGAGAATGATAGCTTGGCGGTTATGTTTCTTCCGGAGGAACTTACCGTGGTTCTCGAGGACATGAAGCTGGATGCTGCGCCTGGACCGGATGGCCTCCTGGTGGCGTTTTTCAAGAGGTTCTGAGGGATCTTACAGGGTCCGGTGCAGAGTATTCTCAACGAGTTTGCGATGGGACGCATTGATGTGTCGAGACTGAACTTGGGAATCCTTACCCTGATCCCGAAAGTTCCGGGGGCCGATGACATCAAGCTTTTCTAGCCGATTGCCCTCATTAACGTCATCTTCAAATTCCTAGCAAAGGCATATGCGACTAGAATCTCACCCATCGCACATAGGATGATCGATAGGAATGAAACGACGTTCATCAAAGGCCTGTGCATTCACGAAGGGATTGTGTCCCTAAATGAGATTGCGCATGAGATCCGGGTGAAGAAACTAGGGGTGTTTTCCTCAAGCTGGATTTTGAGAAAGCATACGACATGGTGAACTGGGAGTTCCTCGGGTCGGTGCTCATAAAGAAAGGCTTCGAATCTGGGGTGGTTCATCGGCTTATGCAGCTGGTCCAGGGAGGACAAACTGCTGTCAACATTAATGGTGTGACGGGTCCATTGTTCAGGAACGCGAGGGTGTGTGTGTCAGGGAGACCCGCTTTCCCCCATCTTATTTGACTTTGCAGCTGATGCTCTGTCTAGGATCCTAGAGCGGGCCAGAGAGGCTAGACACATCAGGGGGTTGGTCCCACATCTGATACCTGGGAGGGTGTCACACTTGAAGTATGCTGATGACACGATGATGCTGTTCCAGCCATACGACATGAGCATCGCTAATTTGAAGTTTCTGCTGCTCTTCTTGAAAATATGAGTGGACTCAAAATTAATTTCTCAAAGTGTGATGTGGTGATCTTAGGGAAGGAACCATTGATATGTTGCAAACGTATCCATAATTTTTGATGTTCCATGTTTGGTTTTATCTACTTTCTTGTGTTTTGTTCACATTTTGGAGTACTTTTCATATGATTTCTTAGACTAACCTATTAACAAGAGCCACAGTGCCAACTGCCCGTTTTCTGCTGTTTTTGGTTCCAGGAAAGTCAGAAAATGAATATTCTCGGAATTGGACGGGACAAAAGCCAAAGTTAGTTTTTCACCGAGGGACACCTGGAGCCAGAATACAAGACATAGAGGGGATGGGGCCCGGCCACACCACCTGGCCACGCGGCCAGGCTCGCGCCAGGTGGTCTGGCCCCAAGCACCCTCGGCCTCTCCTTTCGCCTATATATTGCCTCGATACGAAACCCTAAGTACCATCAAAAATCCATGAAAGAGTCTCAGGCCGTCATCTCCATCCCTAGATCGAGGGATCAAGCTCTTCCCAAGCACCGCCAGAGAGGGGAATTCACCCTGGAGGCCTTCTTCATCATGATGCAAGCCTCCGGTGTGATGCGTGAGTAGTTTATCTCTAGACTACGGGTCCATGTAGTAGCTAGATGGCTGGTTCTCCTCCTTTGTGCTATCATGTTTAGATCTTGTAAGCTTCGTTCATGATCAAGATCATCTATTTGTAATTCTGCATGTTGTGTTTGCGGGGATCCGATGGATATTGAGATGCTATTTCAGATTGATTATTGATTCTATCATGTCTTTGTTATTTGTGATCTTGCATGCTTTCCGTTGTTAGTAGCTATCTTGGCCAAGTAGATGCTAGCAACTCCAAGAGCTAGTATTTATGCTCGATAGTGGGTTCATGCCTCGTAACTGGGAAGTGACAGAAATCTCTAAGGTACTAGATGTGCTGTTGCTACTAGGGAGAAAACAACAATCCTTTGTTCATAGAACAATCGTATTGTTTACTTTACACACAATTCATAATGCAATTATCCGTTGCTTGCAACTTAATACTGGAGGGGGTTCAGATGATAACCTGAAGGTGGATTATTAGTCATAGATGCAGTTGGATGGCGGTCTATGTATAATGTTGTAATGCCCAATTGAATCTCAAAGGAGTCAAGATGAGTAGTATATGCTTGTATGCTTTCTCGATGTTTGTCAATTGCCCCGCTGTAATTTGTTCACCCATCATGTTATCTATCTTAAGGAGAGCCACCTCTAGTGAACTATGGACCTCGGTCCTTTCTTTTACTTTTAATCTACAATCAACTGTTTACTGCTTTGTGTTTACTTTCTGCAAACTAGTACTTTCTTCCACTCGATACGTTTAATCCTTTGTTTTCAGCAAAACCAGTGAGATTGACAACCTCATCGCAAGTTGGGGACAGAGTTCTGTGGTTGTGTTGTGCATGTCTCCACGTTGCTGCTGGCACCGGTAGTGCGCCCTGCCAAAGTTCAGCTAGCTACACCTTTGGGGTGTTTCCTTGCTCCTACTAGATTGATAACTTTGGTTTCATAACTGAGGGAAAACTTACTGTTGTGCTCATCATACCTTCCTCTTGGGGTTCCCCAACGAGCTCGTTAATACACGAGTTAGCAAGTACTTTTTCTGGCGCCGTTGCTGGGGAGTCAAGGACATCTTCACAAGGGGAGTCCCTCATAACCAATCTCTTTACTTTTTTGTTTTTGTTTTGCTTAGTTTACTTTTGCTTTGTTTGCTTGTTTCTTTATCAAAAACACACAAAAAATAGTTTTACTAGTTTGCTTTCTTTATTAAAAAACACAAAAAATTAAGTCTTTCTATAGTTGTTACCTCTTCCTTAGCTCACCATGTTGATCCCTAAATTCACCCTGAAAGACCTTTCAATAGGTAGTGGTTCCATAATTGGAAAAGATAATATTGAAGAATTCTTTAATCATGTTAGCAAACCTGAGGATGTTGAGGATAGATCCCTTGCAGAACTTGCTCCAGACTATGAAATGCTGCATCTTCTTTAGTTCACATGTTGGAAGCTAGGTTTGTTAACCTTAACCCCTTAATGCAAGTAATGTTTCTTAAACTTAAAGAAATTGAGGACCCTGAAAAGAGGGATTTTATTCTAGAAACTTTGCTTAAGGAATTCTATGATGTTGTCAAGGAAGCTAGAAAAGTCTTTGAATGTTTCAATATGCTAGGCTCATGTGTAGATGTTGTTGGTACACGAGAAAAGATGAACAAAACCGAACCTAATAGGGAGGAAATTAAGATACCAATACCCTTTAAACTAGTATCAATGCATGAAGCCATAGAAAAGAATCTTGATTGGATTGTTCCCAAAAACCCGTTTGATGAAAATAGTGAACCCAAGAGCATTGAGATAGGATCCTCTAGAACTTATTTGGATGAGGTACCTTGCCTTGTTGAAGATATTTCTGGTATTAATCTTAATGCTTCTTCATTTGAGAACACTTGATCATTTTTCTTGCTTCTTATGCCTAACTTAAAGGTGTTAAAGAAAAGTACTTATTGGGAGATAACCCAAAAGTTTTAGATGAGTATTAGAAGTTATTACTTCAGTAATAACCGCTCCTTATCCTTTTTATTTGCTTTTTATGCCAAGAGTAACCTCTAATGAGAGAGAAGTAATGATTGGGAAAGTTGCTGTCTCGAAACAGATTTTTGTGCTTCACCGTAAAAATTCGTGTAAAATCTCTGTATGTCCTTTTGAAGTGTGAATTTTTGTGCTTCTGCCCCAGGTTGTTATCTAACTTTCTTTAGTTCAACACTTTTCGATTTGAGCAACAGAAGGTCTTCGAAAAAAATCGTCGTTATCTGCTGGTTTGTTTTAACAGATTTCTGCCATTTTCTGCATTTGCTTCTTGTTGGTTCCTTTTTGAGTTCTTTTGGGGAATTCAGCTTTTTGAGGGAAGTGCTACAGTAGCTTGTGTTTTAATGGAAGTTTTATTGGTGTTATAACTGAACCTAAAGACCTATTATATTGAGTGCACAAATGTGGCTAATAAAGATTGTATGAAGTTTTGTATGAAGGAAAAATTTCAGGTGTATGGAAGGAATGAGTAATGAGATGAAGGATAGACTAAAGCTCAAGCTTGGGGATGCCACGCATGTCACCCCAAGAAATATCCAAGAAGTACAAGCGTCAAAGCTTGGGGATTCCCAAGGCATCTCCCTCTTCATCAATAAAAATCCCAGATTTCTTCCAAACGCATCATTTTTATTGTTTCATGCACAGTTGTATTGTTCTTGGAGCGTCTTCTTTTTCGTTTTCATTTTGGTTTTTCGTTTGCTTGGTTTTCTTAGTTTGCTGAATAAATTGGTTGCACCCCTGATGGCTCAATGCACGGCGCCCAGAAAAGTGCTGGTGCGTGGTTGATGTAGAGCTCGTTGGGAACCCCAAGAGGAAGGTATAATGAGCATAGCAGCAAGTTTCCCTCAGTTATGAAACCAAGGTTTAATTGAACCTATAGGAGCAAGGAAACACCCCAAAGGTGTTGCTAGCTGAGCCTTGGCGGGGTGCACTACCGGTGCTAGTAGCAACGTGGAGACCTGCACAACACAACCACATAACTTTGTCCCCAACTTGCGATGAGGTTGTCAATCTCACCGTGTTTGGCGGAAAAGAAAGGATTAAACGTATCGAATGGAAGGAAGTAATAGTTTGTAGAAAGTAAACACAAAGCAGTAAAAGATTGTAGATTGTATGTAAAGGACAAGGACCGGGATCCATAGTTCACTAGAGGTGGCTCTCCTTAAGATAGATAACATGCTGGGTGAAAAAATTACAGCGGGGCAATTGACAAACATCGAGAAAGCAATACATGCATATACTAATCATCTTGACTCCTTTGAGACTTGATTGGGCATTACAACATGATACATAGACCGCCATCCAACTGCATCTATGACTAATAATCCACCTTCAGGTTATCATCCGAACCCCCTCCAGTATTAAGTTGCAAGCAACATATTATTGCTTTACGAATTGCGTGTAAAGTAAACAATACGATTGTTCTATGAACAAAGGATTGTTGTTTTCTCCCTAGTAGCAACAACACATCTAGTACCTTAGAGATTTCTGTCACTTCCCCAGATTACTAGAGGCATGAACCCACTATTGAGCATAAATACTAACTCTTGGAGTTGCTAGCATCTACTTGGCCAAGATAGATACTAACAACGGAAAGCATGCAAGATCACAAATAACTAAGACATGATAGAATCAATAATCAATCTGAAATAGCATCTCAATATCCATCGGATCCCCGCAAACACAACATGCAGAATTATAAATAGATGATCTTGATCATGAACGGAGCTCACAAGATCTAGACATGAAAGCACAAAGGAGGAGAACCAGCCATCTAGCTACTACATGGATCCGTAGTCCAAGGACGAACTACTCACGCATCACACCGGAGGCTTGCATGGTGATGAAGAAAGCCTCCAGGGTGAATTCCCCTCTCCGGCAGGGTGCCGGGAAGAGCTTCAGATCCCTCCCGATCTAGGGATGGAGATGACGATGGCTACAAACTCTTTCGTGGATTTTTTATCGGGCACTTAGGGTTTACGTCCCGAGGGCATCTTATAGTCGTAAGGGGAGGCCGAGGTTGCAGGCCACCACACCACCCACCTGGCGGGCCCGGCCTGGCCGCGGCCAGGTGGTGTGGCCGCCTCCGCCCTCTCGTATCGGCATCGATGACTTTCGGAAAAATAGGCACTTTGGCTTTTGTCCCGTCAATTCGAGAATATTCATTTTCGACTTTCCCGGAACCAAAACAGCGGAAAACAGTGGCAATTGGCTCTTGTTAATAGGTTAGTCCAAGAAATCATATGAAAAGTACTCCAAAGTTGGAACAAAACACAAGAGAGTGGATAAAACCAAGCATGGAACATCAAAAATTATAGATACATTTGCAATGTATCAACATCCCCAAGCTTAACTCCTGCTCGTCCTCGAGTAGGTAAGTGATAAAAAGAAAGAATAATTTTTGAGGTGACATGCACCATCAAAGACTTGATCAAAGTATTTGTAAAACATTCAAAGTTGGGATCATAGTACTTCAATCATAACATGAAAGACAAAGTTCTAGAAATAAGCAAAGAAACTATGGTGCAACATGAAAAGGCACAAACAAAAGATTCATGAATAACAATGCTTTGCAAGACGTTTGTTTGTTTCACATAAAGAAAACATAGCATAAATGTATTCAGCTTGTCCCTCAATAGAGTAGCAAATATAAATGCATAGGACACCTTCAAAGTTCATAAGAGTGACTAGATACAATAGTTTAAAACAAGCAATATCAAAGTATGCATCAATCAACTAGTCTTGGGACAATGCACATAGAACTAAGAATGGCCACTATGCTCTCAAAGTAGGTGCATAAAGATAGAAGGTGGAGACTCAATATAATGGTGGAAGAAAGGCCTTCCTAGAAGGAAGTAGGGATTCAAGTCTCATAAAGAGCTTCCAAAAATTATGGTACTTATAGCTTTCAGCTCTCATTGCCCCTATCATAAGCACCTTGAAGTGATTAAGGTTAAAGTGAACAAACTATGGTGTACATGCTTGACGAAGTATAAGTTAGAAATCTCATGTCCCTCGTATACGAGGGCCGCTCCTCATGCTACTCAAGTTTAGTCACCGGTAAGTACATGTGTATCATAGAGAACCGCCAACGGGGTACCCCTTGCCCGATGATACGGAAGAATCCCCATATCAAAATGACAAGGCAAGCAGACAACGAGCATCTCAGCAATCTTCTTATTTACCATGGTAATATGGTGCTTCTTTCTCTATTTCCTCTTTTCATAGTATCTCTTTTTTTTCTCCTTTTTCTCAATATAGGACTCTTTTTTTATAATAAGAATGCTTCATAGACAGCTCATTATGGTTAAGCTGCAGGTTTCCACCATGTCAGCATGGATTAGACCAGCGGCCCAGGCGTTTCTCTAACACATATACATAACTCCATGGACTTACAAGCTCCCCTTTTATTTCACACCGCCGACATTGTTGGGTCCGCAGCATAGAAAACAAAAAATTTCCTACGATGAGAACTACACACCAAGATCTATCTACTAGGTACAAAGCAACGGGTGGACATACATCCAATGAGAACTTACGCTCGAAGACAACGAGTTTTGTTAACGAGTAGGAACTCGTGGTTGATGTAGTCGTACACTTGCCGATCTCAAGATCGTGAGGAAGTCCGAGCGCCGCAACTCAGCAGCGCATCCACACTTTTGCGTTCAAGCCACCAGATAACCTCCACCTCCTCGCTCCAGCGATCCAGCGGAAGCAGCAACTCCTTCCAGACGAAAATCCACCGGGAACATGTATCTCGCTAATCCGAGAGCATGGGGGAATAATTCTAGAGGGGGAGAGAGATCCTTCACAAGGAGGTGTAAGGAAGAAGGAGGAAGAGGGTGGCCTTTTATAGGAGGAGGGGGTGCCCCTCCTTCATGGCCGGCGCATGGGGGGTGACTCCTCACCCCCCCATTCATGTGGTGGTAACCCCTCCACATTAAAATGCCTCTTCACATTCCCATTTAAAGTCCCTACTTTAAATGCATTAAAATTCTCCAAGTTTAATGCTCTCTCATTTAATAAAACTCTTTTATTAAATTTATTCAGAATTTTGTTAATTACTTTAATTAACAAACATTCACACATAACCCCTTGCAATATTTCAATATCACATGCAGAACCACTTTCTGCAATTTCACTTGAAACAATTTCCGGTTTCTATCGAAACAATTCCTGTGCTTTGCAATTCTTTCGTCTGAAACATATGTGCTCCAAAATTGTGTCCGATAACTCTTAAGTGTGTAAACCTACGGTTCACGAATAATGCATACATGATTGAGACTCCTCTCAGATCAATAATTAGAAGCGAGACCTGGAGATCCATACTGACTCCTGCATATTCAACGGTGACTTCTGTGATCATGAGAACCTTTAACGCTTGTAACTAAATCCATTTGTCTCGCGATATATTACATGTCTGATATTCGATCATCGGTATCTCCATACCTAGTTTGATCTTGTTGCCGACATGCACTCTTTCCTTGTTCCCATGATATAACATTCTAGTGATCACATCACTTGCTTGCAAGCTATCTTAATGTGATATCACCGAGAGGGCCCATAGTATATCTATCCATCATCGGGATTTACAAATTCCACTCTTGATCCATGAGCCTCAACATAACACCTTCGTAGCACTGAACCCATCTTTATAGTCACCCTGTTACGGTGTGACGTTTGATGTTATCAAGATACTCTTCCGGTGTTAGCAATTAACATGATCTCATGGTCTAAGGATAAAGATTACTTCGTATGATGTTATAGCAATATAAACATAATGACTTGATCGTAATGCTATACTTCGGATGAATGTTCATCACATCATTCCACCAATGTTGTGACCTCATTATTAACAACATCCAATGTCCATGATCAGGAAACCTTGATCATCTTGTTAGTCAACGAGCTAGTCTATAAGAGAGGCATAACTAGGAACCCTTTTTGTTTATTAAACACACATGTATTGATGTTTCCGATCAATACAATTATAGCATGCAAAATAAACATTTATCATAAACATGGAATAAGATAATAACCACTTTATTATTGCCTCTCGGGCATATTCCCTTCAGACATCCATATACAAAAGAGCATGATATCAACTAGGTACAAGTACCAAGTGCAATGTTGAAAGCGTTCCCCATGAAAGCATGGTTCTGCTAATTCCCGACAAATAAGTGCAAGAATATACAACATAGAAGACACAATGGTTCAAGTTTATTAAGGGCAAGAAAAGTAAAGTGTGCCGTCAAGTTCGTGAGAGCTTTAATCACTAGTTTTCTCATAACAAGTTTAATTTGGAAGGTAAACAAAAGCATGAATATACTTGGAATAGCATAAGCTAGTAGGTAGGTATGGTGGACTCTTTGGAATAACTTGGTTTAGGGAGTTGGATGCATGAGTGGAACTCATACTTGGTTGTGGAGGCTAGCAAAAGACTAGGAGCGACAAACTAAGAGAGCAATAATGGCCATAATCATGCAGAGTGACAAAACATCATTGATCAAAGCATAAAGTGATACTACAAGTTGAAAACTAAAGGATCATAAAGGCTTAGGTGACTTGAGATAGTCATAACATGGTGTGAGCATGCGCCAAGTCAACCCAAATAAAGCATTAAAGGATAATACCACTATACTATGCTTTAATATGCTAAAACAACGCATGATTCATCCAAGGCACATTAAGCAATCTCAATTGTTTATAACAAGCATGCTACATCAAATAATACTAAGCATAAAGCCAAAACAATATCAAGCATGGCATGATAAAGCATAGGCCACAGTCAAAAACGAGCTCTTTTTACCACATAAGCATGAACTTTCCTACTCTTTTTCAAACCAAACCAAACTATTTGCAAACCAATGTATGAAAGAGGGGGTCCAACCAATTTATTCAACAAACTAAGCAAACAAAAGCAAACGAAAAACCAAAACGAGAACGGAAAAGAAGACGCTCCAAGAACAACACAATTGTGCATGAAACAATAAAAATGAAGCGTTTGGAAGAAACCTGGCATTTTTATTGATGAAGAAGGGGATGCCTTGGGCATCCCCAAGCTTTGAAGCTCATACTTCTTGGATATTTCTTGGGGTGACACACGTGGCATCCCCAAGCTTGAGCTTTATTCCATCCTTCATCTCATTACTCATTCCTTCCATACACCTGAAATTTTTTCCTTCATACAAAACTTCACACAATCTTTATTAGCAACATTAGTGCACTCAAGATAAAAGGTCTTAAGGTTCAGTTCTAACACCAAATAAACTTCCATTAGAACACTAGCTATTGTATCACTTTGCTCAAAAAGCTCAATTCCCCAAAAGAACTAAAAAAGGAACCAACAAGAAGCAAATGCAGAAAATGGCAGAAATCTGTCAAAATAGACCAGCAGGTAAAGACGAATTTTTTAGAAGACCTTATGTTGCTCAAATCAAAAAGTGTTGAACTAATTAAAGTTATATAACAACCTGGGGCAGAATCACAAAAATTCACGCCTCAAAAAGACGTTCAGAGATTTTACAAGAATGTTTACGGTGAAGCACACAAATCTGTTTCGGGACAGCAACTTTCCCAATCATTACTTCTCTCTCATTAGAGGTTACTCTTGGCACAAAAAGCAAATAAAAAGGATAAGGAGAGGTTATTACAGAGGTAATAACTTCCAAGACTTATCTAAAACTTTTGGTTTATCTCCCAATAAGTAATTTTTTTAACGCCTTTAAGTTAGGCATAAGAAGCAAGAAAGAATCAAGTGTTCTCAAATGAAGAAGCATTACGACCAAATTTCTTGCCCTTACCTCTTTTACTTTTATTCTTAACGTTGGGGAAAATGTGATTGTTTGGTGGAGAAGAAAGGTGCATGGTCCCTTTTTCCACTTCCATTATTGCACCAAGGAGTTCTAATAGGGACCATCCAAGTGTAATTTGTCCTTTTCCTACACATTCAATAACAAGATAATCAATAGAAATCATTTTCCCAAGGATCTTTGTAAACACTCCTTCAGCTATTCCAAGAGGTAATATGGTAGTATTATTAGCAAGAGATATTTCTTTTCCTCCTTCAGTAAGCCCCCAAGTATTTAGAGATTTATAAATATCTTTGGGCATAAGACAAAATTCAGACATGATATCACAGCGAGCTTGAAAAGTTTCAGTCTTTATCTCAATCTTTACTGTAGGGAGCCACTTTGATGGTTCAGAATTTATTGGAACATAATTGTGATGCTCCCTAAGCGTATTATAGCAATCTTTTAAGCTAGTAGTGCTAGTCTCAAGAGTGTTCAACCTAGCAAATATTTTTGCGAAAGAAATATCAGTTTGGCTAGGCAAGTTGTAAGTGAGGATCAATTTGTTTATAGAATTAATAGCATCATCCTCATTACCAATGCCAGAAAATTGCTCTCTCATAACAAGATTGAGCAAAGCAGGTTTTATCTCAAAGAAAGTATCTTCAGGCACAGGTGGAGCAATAGGTGTGCTCATAAAATCATTGTTGTTGGTGCTAGTGAAGTCACACAACTTAGTGTTTTCAAGAGTAGTCATTTTTTGGGGTTTTCAAATAAGAAAGCAAACTTGTAAAACTAATTCTTTTGTGTTTTTGATAACAAAACAAGCAAACAAAGCAAAAAGAAACTAAGCAAAACAAATATAACAAAGTAAAGAGATTGGTTATGAGGGACTCCCCTTGTGAAGATGTCCTTGACTCCCCGGCAATGGAGCTAGAAAAATGCTTGATGGCTCAATGCACGGCGCCCAGAAAAGTGCTGGTGCATGGTTGATGTAGAGCTCGTTGGGAACCCCAAGAGGAAGGTATGATGAGCACAGCAGCAAGTTTTCCTCAGTTATGAAACCAAGGTTTAACCGAACCAGTAGGAGCAACGAAACACCCCAAAGGTGTTGCTAGCTGAGCCTTGACAGGGCGCACTACCGGTTCTAGTAGCAACGTGGAGACCTGCACAATACAACCACAGAACTTTGTCCCCAACTTGCGATGAGGTTGTCAGTCTCACCGTGTTTTGCGGAAAACAAAGGATTAAACGTATCGAATGGAAGGAAGTAATAGTTTGCAGAAAGTAAACACAAAGAAGTAAAAGATTGTAGATTGTATGTAAAGGACAAGGACCGAGACCATAGTTCACTAGAGGTGGCTCTCCTTAAGATAGATAACATGTTGGGTGAACAAATTACAGCGAGGCAATTGACAAACATCGAGAAAGCAATACATGCATATACTAATCATCTTGACTCCTTTGAGACTTGATTGGGCATTACAACATTATACATAGACCGCCATCCAACTGCATCTATGACTAATAATCCACCTTCAGGTTATCATCCGAACCCCCTCCAGTACTAAGTTGCAAGCAACAGATTATTGCTTTACGAACTGCATGTAAAGTAAACAATACGATTGTTCTATGAACAAAGGATTGTTGTTTTCTCCCTAGTAGCAACAACACATCTAGCACCTTAGAGATTTCTGTCACTTCCCTAGATTACCAGAGGCATGAACCCACTATCGAGCATAAATACTAACTCTTGGAGTTGCTAGCATCTACTTGGCCAAGATAGCTACTAACAACGGAAAGCATGCAAGATCACAAATAACAAAGACATGATAGAATCAATAATCAATCTGAAATAGCATCTCAATATCCATCGGATCCCCGCAAACACAACATGCAGAATTACAAATAGATGATCTTGAACATGAACGGAGCTCACAAGATCTAGACATGAAAGCACAAAGGAGGAGAACCAGCCATCTAGCTACTACATGGACCCGTAGTCCAAGGATGAACTACTCACGCATCACATTGGAGGCTTGCATGGTGATGAAGAAGACCTCCAGGGTGAATTCCCTCTCCGGCAGGGTGTCGGGAAGAGCTTCAGATCCCTCCCGATCTAGGGATGGAGATGACGGCGGCTACAGACTCTTTCGTGGATTTTTTATCGGGCACTTAGGGTTTACGTCCCGAGGGAATCTTATAGTCGGAAGGGGAGGCCGAGGGGGTGCCAGGGGCCACCACACCACCCCCTGGCGCGGGCCTAGCCTGGCCGCGCGGCCAGGTGGTGTGGCCGGCCTCTAGCCCCTCTCCCTCTCGTATTCTTATATCTGATGACTTCGAGAAAAATAGGCACTTTGGCTTTTGTCCTGTCCAATTCCGAGAATATTCATTTTCTGACTTTCCTGGAACCAAAAACAGTAGAAAACAGGCAGCTGGCTGATGACCCACAAGTATAGGGGGTGTATCACAGTATTTTCGAGGGAAGTGAAACCCAATTTATTGATTCGACACATGGGGAGCCAAAGAATATTTATAAGCCTTAACAACTGAGTTGTCAATTCAGCTGCACCTGGAAACAATCTTGCTCACAACAGTTTATCAAGATAGCAGTTTTGTAGTAGGAATAGTAAAGCAGCAGCAGTAGTAAAGCAAAGACAGTAGTAACAAAAGTAGTAAACAGTGGGATTCGAGTGCGGTAGGCATAGGGATGGATGGATGGGCGTTGCATGGACAAGACAATTCACATAGGAATCAGAACACAGGTCAATTGCAGATAAATAAGATAAAGCACCCAAGTACTAGACAATCCTAGGCATGTGTTCCATATATAGTCATACGTGCGCGCAATGAGAACTTGCACAACATCTTTTGTCCTGCCAGCCCGTTTGCAGCGGGGCCTCTAGGGAACTACTGGCAATTAAGGTGCTCCTTTTAATAGAGCACCGGAGCAAAGCATTAACACTCCGTGAACACATGTGATCCTCACATCAAAGCCTTTCCCTTCCGGTTATCCCGATTTCTGTCACTTCGGGGCCATAGCTTCCGGACAACAATGTGTGTATATAACTTGTAGATAAGACCAATAACAATACTATCATAATGAATCAATAACATGTTCAGATCTAAAATCATGGCACCCGGGCCCTAGTGACAAGCATTAAGCACAACAATTCGCAACAAAGTCATAAAGCACTAATAAAAGATACTAGGCACCATGCCCTAACAATATGATGCCATTACATGAACAATATCATCCAATCCCTACCATCCCCATAGCCTACAGCGGGGGATTACTCACTCATAGATGGGGGAAACATGGATGGTCGCTGGAGAAGCGATGGTGATGATGATGGCGATGATCTCCTCCAATTCCTTGTCCCGACAGGGTGCTAGAATGGAGTTTCTGGTGCTGTTTCGTGGAATCTGGTGGTGGCGGCGGAGCGAAACTCCTTCTGGAAAAATGTCGAACCCCCCGAAGTTGTTAGGTCAGAAGGCTTCTTATAGGCGAAGAGGGAGACCGAGGGGGTGCCTGGTGCCACCACACCATGCCTTGGCGCGGCCAGGCCCAGCCCGCGCCTAGGGGGGGTGTGGCCAGCCCCTGGCCCTCCTCCGTCTCGTATTCTGGCTCCTGGAGTCTTCTGTAAAAATAGGCACTTTGGCTTTTGTCCCGTCCAATTCCGATAATATTCATTTTCTGATTTTCCTCGAACCAAAAACAGCAGAAAACAGGCAGCTGACACTGTGGCTCTTGTTAATAGGTTAGTCCAAGAAATCATATGAAAAGTACTCCAAAGTGTGGACAAAACACAAGAAAGTGGATAAAACGAAGCATGGAGCATCAAAAATTATAGATACATTTGCAATGTATCAACATCCCCAAGCTTAACTCCTGCTCGTCCTCGAGTAGGTAAGTGATAAAAAGAAAGAATAATTTTTGAGGTGACATGCTCCATCAAAGACTTGATCAAAATATTTGTAAAACATTCAAAGCTGGGATCATAGTACTTCAATCATAACATGAAAGACAAAGTTCTAGCAATAAGACAAAGAGACTATGATGCAACATGAAAAGGCACAAACAAAAGATTCATGAATAACAATGCCTTGCAAGACGTTTGTTTGTTTCACATAAAGAAAACATAGCATAGTGGCATTCAACTTGTCCCTCATAGAGTAGCAAACATAAATGCAAAGGACACCTTCAAAGTTTACAAGAGTGACTAGATACAAATAGTTTAAAACAAGCAATATCAAGGTATGCACCAATCAACAAGTCTTGGGACAATGAACATAGAACTAAGAATGGCCACTATGCTCTCAAGAAAGTGCTCAAAGAATATGTGGAGACTCAACAAGGAAATGAAAAGGTTTTGAATAGTTTGAAAGGCTTCCAAATGCTGAAAGTATGGTACTCATTAGCTTTGAGCTCTCAATGCCCCTATCATAAGCATCTTTAATGTGGTTAAGGTGAAAGTGAGGTCCAATCTGAGTTATATGCTTGACAGACTATAAACTGAAAATCCCAAGTCCCTTGAGTACGAGGGCCGCTCCTCATGCTACTCAACTTTAGTTACCGGTAAGTTCTTGTCATCGTAAGTATGTGCGTATCATAGAGAACCGCCAACGGGGTACCCCTTGCCCGATGATACGGAAGAATCCCCATATCAAAATGACAAGGCAAGCAAACTATGAGTATCTCAGCAATCTTCTTATTTACCATGGGAAAATGGTGCTTTTTTTCTCTTTCCTCTTTTCATAAATCTCTTTTTTTTCTTTTTCTCAATAGCTATCTCTCTCTTTTTTAAAAGAAGAATGCTTCATAGATATCATTATGGTTACGCTGCAGGTTTCCACCATGTCAGCATGGATTAGACCAGCGGCCGTTTCTCTAACACACATACATAACTCCATGGACTTATAAGCTCCCCTTTTATTTCACACCGACGACATCCGCAAAAAAAAGAGCAAGGTATCAACTGGGTATATATTTACAAGTATTAAAAGCGTTCCCCATGACAACACGGTTCTGCTAATCCCCAGCCTATAATTAGCAAGCATATAACTTTCATGGAGAGTTCACAATGGTTCAGGTTTATTAAGTGCAGGAAATAAAGTGTGCCATCAAGTTCGTGAGAGCTTTACTAACTAACTTTCTCAAAATAAGCAAACATTTTATTCGGAAGAAAACAAGGCATATTGAATATGCACGGAAGTAGCAAATGATGCTAATAGGTAGGTATGGTGGACACTTCGGCAATATTTGGTTTAAGGGAGTTGGAAACATGAGTAAAACACTCAGTGTAAGTGAAGGCTAGCAATAGTAAGGGAGCGACAAACGAGAGAGCAATAATGGCCATCATCGTGTATAGCGACAAAACATCATTGATCAAAGCATAAAGTGATACTACAAGTTGAAAACTAAAGGATCATAAAGGCTTATGGTGACTTGAGATAGTCATAACATGGTGTGAGAATGCGCCAAGTCAACCCAAATAAAGCATCAAAGGAGAATACCACTATACTATGCTTCAATATGCTAAGACAACGCATGATTCATCCAAGGCACATTAAGCAATCTCAATTGTTTATAACAAGTCATGCTACAGCAAAGAATACTAAGCATAAAGCCAAAACATTATCAAGCATGGCATGACAAAGCATAAGTCACAGTAAAAAACGAGCTCTTTTTACGACATAAGCATGAGCTTTCCTACTCTTTTCCAAACCAAACCAAACTATTTGAACACCAATACATGAAAGAGGGGGTCCGACCAATTTATTCAGAAAACTAAGCAAATAAAAGCAAATGAAAACCAAAACGAAAACGAAAAAGAAGACGCTCCAAGAACAACACAACTGTACATTAAACAATAAAAATGAAGCGTTTGGAAGAAACCTGGAATTTTTATTGATGAAGAAGGGGATGCCTCGGGCATCCCCAAGCTTTGACGCTTGTACTTCTTGGATATTTCTTGGGGTGACACGCGTGGCATCCCCAAGCTTGAGCTTCAGTCCATCCTTCATCTCATTACTCATTCCTTCCATACACCTAAATTTTTTTCCTTCAAACAAAACTTCACACAATCTTTATTAGCAACATTAGTGCACTCAAGATAAAAGGTTTAAGGCAAGCAGACAATGAGTATCTCAGCAATCTTCTTATTTACCATGGGAAATTGGTGCTTTTTTTCTCTTTCGTCTTTTGATAAATCTCTTTTTTTCTTTTTCTCAATAGCTATCTCTCTCTTTTTTTATAAGAAGAATGCTTCATAGATATCATTATGGTTACGCTGCAGGTTTCCACCATGTCAGCATGGATTAGACCAGCGGCCTAGGCGTTTCTCTAACACACATACATAACTCCATGGACTTATAAGCTCCCCTTTTATTTCACACCGACGACATCCACAAACAAAAGAGCAAAGTATCATCTGGGTATATATTTACAAGTGTTGAAAGCGTTCCCCGTGACAGCACGGTTCTGCTAATCCCCAGCCTATAATTAGCAAGCATATAACTTTCATGGAGAGTTTACAATGGTTCAGTTTTATTAAGTGCAGGAAATAAAGTGTGCCATCAAGTTCGTGAGAGCTTTACTAACTAACTTTCTCAAAACAAGCAAACATTTTATTCGGAAGAAAACAAGGCATATTGAATATGCACGGAAGTAGCAAATGATGCTAATAGGTAGGTATGGTGGACACTTTGGCAATATTTGGTTTAAGGGAGTTGGAAACATGAGTAAAACACTCAGTGTAAGTGAAGGCTAGCAATAGTAAGGGAGCGACAAACGAGAGAGCAATAATTGCCATAATCATGCAGAGCGACAAAACATCATTGATCAAAGCATAAAGTGATACTACAAGTTGAAAACTAAAGGATCATAAAGTCTTATGGTGACTTGATATAGTCATAACATGGTGTGAACATGTGCCAAGTCAACCCAAATAAAGCATCAAAGGAGAATACCACTATACTATGCTTCAATATGCTAAGACAACACATGATTCATTTAAGGCACATTAAGCAATCTCAATTGTTTATAACAAGTCATGCTACAGCAAATAATACTAAGCATAAATCCAAAACATTATCAAGCATGGCATGACAAAGCATAAGTCACAGTAAAAAACGAGCTCTTTTTACGACATAAGCATGAGCTTTCCTACTCTTTTCCAAACCAAACCAAACTATTTGAACACCAATACATGAAAGAGGGGGTCCGACCAATTTATTTAGAAAACTAAGCAAACTAAAGCAAACGAAAAACCAAAACAAAAACTAAAAAGAAGACGCTCCAAGAACAACACAACTGTGCATGAAACAATAAAAATGAAGCGTTTGGAAGAAACCTGGGATTTTTATTGATGAAGAAGGGGAATACCTTGGGCATCCCCAAGCTTTGATGCTTGTACTTCTTGGATATTTCTTGGGGTGATACGCGTGGCATCCCCAAGCTTGAGATTTAGTCTATCCTTCATCTCATTACTCATTCCTTCCATACACCTGAAAATTTTCCTTCATACAAAACTTCACACAATCTTTATTAGCAACATTAGTGCACTTAAGATAAATAAGTCTTAAGGTTCAGTTCTAACACCAGATAAACTTCCATTAGAACACTATCTACTGTAGCACTTCCCTCAAAAAGCTCAATTCCCCAAAAGAACTCAAGAAGGAACCAACAAGAAGCAAATGCAGAAAATGGCTGAAATCTGTCAAAACAGACCAGCAGGTAAAGACAAATTTTTTCGAAGACCTTCTGTTGCTCAAATCAAAAAGTGTTGAACTAACGAAAGTTAGGTAACAACATGGGGCAGAATCACAAAAATTAACGCCTCAAAAAGACGTTCAGAAATTTTACACAAATTTTTATGGTGAAGCACAGAAATCTGTTTCGGGACAGCAACTTTCCTAACCATTACTTCTCTCTCATTAGAGGTTACTCTTGGCACAAAAAGCAAATAAAAAGGATAAGGAGCGGTTATTACTGAAGTAATAACTTCCAAGACTCATCTAAAACTTTTGGGTTATCTCCCAATAAGTACTTTTTTTAACGCCTTTAAGTTAGGCATAAGCAAAAACTGAAATGGATAGAATAGAAGTAGGCGGAAATAATCACGGTGAAAACATTGTTTTGTTCAATGAAATCATTTTGTTAACAAGGTTGATCAGGTCTTACCAAAACAATTCCATATGAGACAAAACTTTGTATCGCACTAATGATTGTGTTACCTCAACCTTGATATCAATGGCCCCAATCATAATAGTTTCAAATTTTTCTCTTGGTATGGGACAATATATTTCTCCAACTTGAATTCCTTCAACATGTTCAATTGAATTCAAACCATAAGTCCTTTCAATCTTCTTGGGGAAATAGACAGTATGTTCCTTGTCATTAACATTGAAGGTCACCTTTCCTTGATTACAATTAATAACAGCTCCTGCAGTATTAAGAAAAGGTCTCCCAAGAATAATAGACATATTATTATCTTCAGGCATATTAGTTTGAGAGGATTCTCACATAAGAAATATGAAGTGAAGTAAAAGAGATCATCTAGAAGCAAATCCAAAACACATTTAAGTCTCACCCACTTCCTATGCATAGGAATCGTGTATGCAAATAAATTCGCAAAGAACAAAGTGACAGACATAGGAAGATAAAACAAGAGTGACTTCAAAACTTTCAGCACATAGAGAGGTGTTTCAATACCATGAAAACTTCTATCACCATATTTTCCTCTCTCATAATAATTTTCAGTAGCCTCATGAATAAACTTAACAATATAATTATCACATAAAGCATGCTTTTCATGATCTACAAGCACTAGAGCTTTATCATAAACATCTTCAAAAGAATCCTCAGGAACATAACATTCATCCTTCTTTAGTAAGGATGGGGGACAATCAAATAATGTAAGGGATAAAGAGTTACTCTCATTAGAAGGTAGGCATGGGTAGCTAATCCATTCTTCCTCCTTTTGTTCATCACTCTCCTTCTCTTTTTCATCTAATGAGATTTCAGGTTCATCAATTTCTTCTTCCATACGATCCTGCAAGGCATTAGTCTCTTCCATTTGTGGAAAGCATCTATTAAAAAATTCAAGAATATAGCCATTTTCATCCTTGTAATTATAAAAGAAAATTTTAGTATACCATAAACCTCATACTTATAAGGTGAATCATCAATATTTTCAAGCAAACTAGCAAGTTCAAAAGCACCCTTCCAAGCAATAAATTCATCAATTTGTTCCACATCATAAAAGTCATAATTTCCCTTAACATAGGAAGATATGGTAACATTATCATTATACTCACATTGAAAAGGGAGGTGCTTGTACCTCCTACAACAACAAGATTTATCAAGGCAATAAGTAACATTATAGGTAGAGCACACATTTCTAGCAATGGTATACAATCTATCAATTTGTCCCCATAAGTGTTTCACTTTTTGTGACAAGTGGTGTTCCTTATAATACTATTTTTGATCCTCCGTGAACCCACCTTGCCAATAAGATTCAGTTTTAAAGAAACCAACCATTGACAACAAGCATGATAAAGCAAGACAATAACAGACCAACGAAGATAACAACTAGAGTAGGGACCACTTTTTTTGTATTTTCAATAAAGAAAGAAGAAAACAAGGAAGAAATAAACTTAGCTTGAACAATAGTGATTCCAAGTGGACTTGATAAAAAAAGCTATTCTCCCCGGCAACGGCACCAGAAAATAGTCTTGATGACCCACAAGTATAGGGGGTGTATCGCAGTATTTTCGAGGGAAGTGAAACCCAATTTATCGATTCGACACAAGGGGAGCCAAAGAATATTTATAAGCCTTAACAACTGAGTTGTCAATTCAGCTGCACCTGGAAACACTCTTGCTCACAACAGTTTATCAGTAGCAACCGTTTTGTAGTAGGAATAGTAAAGCAGCAGTAGTAGTAAAGCAAAGACAGTAGTAACAAAAGTAGTAAACAGTGGGATTCGAGTGCGGTAGGCATAGGGATGGATGGACGGGCGTTGCATGGACAAGACAATTCACATAGCAATCAGAACATAGGGCAATTGCAGATAAATAAGATAAAGCACCCAAGTACTAGACAATCCTAGGCATGTGTTTCATATATAGTCATACGTGCTCGCAATGAGAACTTGCACAACATCTTTTGTCCTGCCAGCCCGTTTGCAGCGGGGCCTCTAGGGAACTACTGGCAATTAAGGTGCTCCTTTTAATAGAGCACCGGAGCAAAGCATTAACACTCCATGAACACATGTGATCCTCACATCAAAGCCTTTCCTTAGGTTATCCTGATTTACATCGCCGGGGCCATAGGTTCCGGACAACAACGTGTGTATACAACTTGTAGATAAGACCAAGAACAATACTATCATAATGAATCAATAACATGTTCAGATCTGAAATCATGGCACTCGGGCCCTAGTGACAAGCATTAAGCACAACAAGTTGCAACAAAGTCATAAAGCACTAATAAAAGATAGTAGGCACCATGCCCTAACAATCTGATGCCATTACATGAACGATCTCATCCAATCCCTACCATCCCCATAGCCTACAGCGGGGGATTACTCACTCATAGATGGGAGAAACATGGGTGGTCGATGGATAAGCAATGGTGATGATGATGGCGATGATCTCCTCCAATTCCCCATCCCGGCAGGGTGCCAGAACGGAGTTTCTGGTGCTGTTTCATGGAATCTGGTGGTGGCGATGACATGGTTATACCCTACGGGTACCTGATGTTAGCCTACCTAGTCCAGCCTGACGGAAGGCCCACTCGACGACCTGCCCGGTCCATGACGCCTATGACAGTTCGGCTGGAACGAAGCCCATATGGACACGGACTCCAAAGCGCACAAGACAAGGATACCTCAAGACTAGAGTTTGAATACAACTTGTAACCTAATCGTATTGGCACCCGAGACCTAGCCTCCCCATATATAAAGGCTAGGAGGGTCCAACGAGGGCACGACGACTACACACACGACCTAATCTCTCCACCCCCCGATAGACTAGACCACAATAGATCTTCAGATCTAACTCGACTCATACTTTCGCACACGCATCCACGCCAGATCGAATCTGCGCACCCTGTAACCTTCGGTTCCGCCGTAATCAAAGAGCAGACAAGCAGGAGTAGGATTTTCCCTCCGGGGGCCTGAACCTGGGTAAATCTCGTGTCCCCTGGTTGCTTGTCTGTTAACCGTGCCACGATCTCCAGCATCCCCATCTTCTCCAAAACCCAAGTCCATAACAATGGGCATTGACGAGATTAAACCTCGTCAATTGGCGCCGTCTGTGGGAAGAAGAAAAAGATTAAACCTCGTCAATTGGCGCCGTCTGTGGGAAACGAGATTAAACCTCGTCAATTGGCGCCGTCCGTGGGAAACGAGATTAAACCTCGTCAATTGGCGCCGTCTGTGGGAATTGGGGCTTCAACGACCACGACTCGGGGGCTCCCTCGATATCGGCGACCCAATGCGGTTTTCGGCTGCGATGACCCGATACATCCTTCGGATGTGGCGACCTCGTGCGGTCTTCGATTGTGACAATCTTCGGATGCAGAATTCGCTGCCGCCATCGACCCTAGGAACCCGTCGCCGCTATGACCGTGGTCCACCGCGTCGACTACGTCCGCCGTGTGACCCGCTACCGCGTCGACTCCGTCCACGACAACTACCAATAAAGCTAAGTTTCCCTCTACTCAGAGCTGATTGCCTTTTTTAACTCGCACTCGAAACACTCAGGGGTTGCGCCCTCTTCGAGTAACCTAATGTGCCATCGGCTCCACGCACTCGAGCACCTCGAACGCGACAACCCGAGTAGCTGATTCTGCCTGATCGTCGAATCCTTGAACTCCGAGTGCCTCGGCAAAATCGAGACTAAGGGTAATCAGGCTAACGAAAAGGCCTAGCATACAGTGCAAAAGTGTCGACTCGATCGGCACCAAAATCTTACTGTACAAGCCGACAGGCAAATATTCTTTACAAGATACAAGTACTTCACAATTCTTTATGTTTTCTGCAGCTTACAAGGACATCGACCGCGTCGAGCTATTCTATTAGTTCCTCCAACAGGAGTCGACAAAAGAGCTGGCTACGCCATACAATCAAGACCCGAGTCGAGTCCCTCCTTGGATGGTTGCATCGCTTGATGCTACAAAGACACGGCATTGGTCGCTCACCCGACAGAAGCAACGGTGTTGACTTCATCCACAACGTCGAGTCCTTCCGGCTAAACGCCGCATGACTCCGCCACGTCAACTCCGACTGCATCATCGATTCTTGGCTCCTTATGCATGAGACGCTGACTCGATGCACTTCCGGGTCAGTGATTTGTCCTCGCATGAGTCTCCACTCGAGTCTGCGACTCGACTAGACACTCGGGGGCTACTCCTATCAGGAGCGCTGGTCGCGCACCCGATGTACTTTCGGGTCAGCGGTACGCCCATGAGATTTCCTACTACAACTGCACGATACAAGACTTGAGTCTCTGCCCGAGTCTACGACTCCGCCAGACACTCGGGGGCTACTCCAAACTGGAGCGCTGGTCGCGCACACACAAGATCTTCGAGTCCTACGCCGAGTCTACGACTCCACTACGGACTCGGGGGCTACTCCCATAGGGAGGATGGATTTAATCATCCGAAAATTTTCAAGTCCTGCGGACCTAATGATTGAAACAATGCTTGAACTAAAAGTCTCCGTTCGAGTCTACGACTCGAACAGACACTTGGGGGCTACTCCCATAGGGAGCGCTGGTCGCGCACCCTATAGTCCATTGTGTTGACTACGTCCACGATGTCGATTCCTTTACAAACAGCCGAACAAATTCAGCTGACCCGATGAACTTTCGGGTGAAGTACTTCGCACTCGACACAACTTTCGACTCCGACATCCAAATACAAGGTTCAAGACAATTAAGTCTCCACCCGAATCTACGTTTCGGATGGAGACTCGGGGGCTACTGACATGGTTATACCCTACGGGTACCTGATGTTAGCCTACCTAGTCCAGCCTGACGGAAGGCCCACTCGACGACCTGCCCGGTCCATGACGCCTATGACAGTTCGGCTGGAACGAAGCCCATATGGACACGGACTCCAAAGCGCACAAGACAAGGATACCTCAAGACTAGAGTTTGAATACAACTTGTAACCTAATCGTATTGGCACCCGAGACCTAGCCTCCCCATATATAAAGGCTAGGAGGGTCCAACGAGGGCACGACGACACACACGACCTAATCTCTCCACCCCCCGATAGACTAGACCACAATAGATCTTCAGATCTAACTCGACTCATACTTTCGCACACGCATCCACGCCAGATCGAATCTGCACCAGAACCTTCGTTCACCAGTAATCAAAGAGCGGAACAAGCGGAGTAGGGTTTTCCCTCCGGGGGCCTGAACCTGGGTAAATCTCGTGTCCCCTGGTTGCTTGTCTGTTAACCGTGCCACGATCTCCAGCATCCCCATCTTATCCAAAACCCAAGTCCATAACAATGGGCATTGACGAGATTAAACCTCGTCAGGCGGTGGAGCAGAACTCCTTCTGGAAAAACGTCGACCCCCCCGAAGTTTTTAGGTCAGAAGGCTTCTTATAGGCGAAGAGGGAGACCGAGGGGGTGCCTGGTGCCACCACACCATGCCCTGGCGCGGCCAGGCCCAGCCTGCGCCTGGGGGGGAGAGTGTGGCCAGCCCCTAGCCCTCCCCCGTCTCGTATTCTGGCTCCTGGAGTCTTCTGGAAAAATAGGCACTTTGGCTTTTGTCCCGTCCAATTCCGAGAATATTCATTTTCTGACTTTCCTGGAACCAAAAATAGCAGAAAACACGCAGCTGGCACTGTGGCTCTTGTTAATAGGTTAGTCCAAGAAATCATATGAAAAGTACTCCAAAGTGTGTACAAAACACAAGAAAGTGGATAAAACCAAGCATGGATCATCAAAAATTATAGATACATTTGCAATGTATCACTGGCACTGTGGCTCTTGTTAATAGGTTAGTCCAAGAAATCATATGAAAAGTACTCCAAAGTTGGAACAAAACACAAGAGAGTGGATAAAACCAAGCATGGAACATAAAAAATTATAGATACATTTGCAATGTATCAACCCCCTCTTTCATACATTGGTTTTCAAATAGTTTGGTTTGGATTGGAAAAGAGTAGGAAAGTTCATGCTTAAGTGGTAAAGAGAGCTTGTTTTTGACTGTGGCCTATGCTTTGTCCTGCCATGCTTGATATTGTTTTAGCTTTATGCTTAGTATTCTTTGCTGTAGCATGACTTGTTATAAACAATCGAGATTGCTTAATGTGCCTTCGAAGGATCATGCATTGTTTTAGCATATTAAAGCATAGTATTGTGGTATTCTCCTTTGATGCTTTATTTGGGTTGACTTGGCGCATGCTCACACCATGTTATGACTATCCCAAGTCATCATAAGCCTTTATGATCCTTTAGTTTTCAACTTGTAGTATCACTTTATGCTTTGATCAATGATGTTTTGTTGCTCTGTATGATTATGGCCATTATTGCTCTCTTAGTTTGTGGCTCCCAGTCTTTTGCTAGCCTCCACAACCAAGTATGAGTTCCACTCATGCATCCAACTCCGAAAACCAAGTTATTCCAAAAGAGTCCACCATACCTCCCTACTAGCTTATGCTATTCAAAGTATATTCATGTTTTTATCTACCTTCCGAATTAAACTTGTTATGAGAAAACTAGTGATTAAAGCTCTCACGAACTTGATGGCACACTTTACTTTTCTTGCCCTTAATAAACTTGAACCATTGTGTCGTCTATGTTGTATATGCTTGCACTTATTTGTTGGGGTTTAGCAGAACCATGCTGTCATGGGGAACGCTTTCAGCATTGCACTTGTACTTTGTACCTAGTTGATATCATGCTCTTTTGTCTATGGATGTCGTCAGTGTGAAATGAAAGGGGAGCTTGTAAGTCCATGGAGTTATGTATGTGTGTTAGAGAAATGCCTGGGCCGCTGGTCTAATCCATGCTAACATGGTGGAAACCTTCAGCATAACCGTAATGAGCTGTGTATGAAGCATTCTTCTTATAAAAAAAGAGTCAGATATTGAGAAAAAAGAGAAAAAGAAAAAAAAGAGATATATGAAAAGAGGAAAGAGAGAAAAAAGCACCATATTCCCATGGTAAATAAGAAGATTGTTGAGATGTTTGTTGTCTGCTTGCCTTGTCATTTTGATATGGGGATTCTTCCGTATCATCGGGCAAGGGGTACCCCGTTGGCGGTTCTCTATGATACACATGTACTTACGATGACAAGAACTTACCTGTGACTAAACTTGAGTAGCATGAGGAGCGGCCCTTGTATTCAAGGGACATGAAATTTCCAACTTATACTTCGTTAAGCATATACACCATAGTTTGTTCACTTTAACCTTAATCACTTCAAGATGCTTATGATAGGGGCAATGAGAGCTGAAAGCTAATAAGTACCATAATTTTTGGAAGCTCTTTATGAAATTTGAATCCCTACTTCCTTCTATGAAGGCCTTTCTTCCACTTTTATATTGAGTCTCCACCTTCTATCTTTATGCACCTACTTTGAGAACATAGTGGTCATTCTTAGTTCTATGTGCATTGTCCCAAGACTTGTTGATTTATGCATACCTTGATATTGCTTGCTTTAAACTAATTGTATCTAGTCACTCTTATGAACTTTGAAGGTGTCCTATGCATTTATGTTTGCTACTCTATGAGGGACAAGCTGAATACTATTATGCTATGTTTTATTTATGTGAAACAAACAAACGTCTTGCGAAGCATTGTTATTCATGAATCTTTTGTTTGTGCCTTTTCATGTTGCAACATAGTTTCTTTGTCTTATTGCTAGAACTTTGTCTTTCATGTTATGATTGAAGTACTATGATCCCAGCTTTGAATGTTTTACAAATAATTTGATCATGTTTATGATGGTGCATGTCACCTAAAAAATTATTCTTTCTTTTTATCACTTACCTACTCGACGACAAGCAGGAGTTAAGCTTGGGGATGTTGATACATTGCAAACGTATCCATAATTTTTGATGTTCCATGCTTGGTTTTATCTACTTTCTTTTGTTTTCTCCACATTTAGGAGTACTTTTCATATGATTTCTTGGACTAACCTATTAACAAGAGCCACAGTGCTAGCTGCCTGTTTTCTGCTGTTTTTGGTTCCAGGAAAGTCAGAAAATGAATATTCTCAGAATTGGACGGGACAAAAGCCAAAGTCAGTTTTTCACCAAGGGACACCTAGAGCCAGAATACGAGACGAAGAGGGGCTGGGGCCCGGCCACACCACCTGGCCGCGTGGCTAGGCCTGGCCCGCGCCAGGGGGTGGTCTGGCCGTCCCAGGCACCCCCTCGGCCTCTCCTTCCGCCTATATATTGCCTCTGATACGGAAACCCTAAATACCCGATCAAAAATCCACGAAAGAGTCTGTAGCCACCATCATCTCCATCCTTAGATCAGGAGGGATCTGAAGCTCTTCCTGGCACCCTGCCGAAGAGGGGATTTCACCCTGGAGGCCTTCTTCATCATCACGCAAGCCTCCGGTGTGATGCGTGAGTAGTTCATCTCTGGACTACAGGTCCATGTAGTAGCTAGATGGCTGGTTCTCCTCCTTTGTGCTACCATGTTTAGATCTTGTGAGCTCCATTCATGATCAAGATCATCTATATGTAATTCTACATGTTGTGTTTGCGGGGATCCGATGGATATTGAGATGCTATTTCAGATTGATTATTGATTCTATCATGTCTTTGTTATTTGTGATATTGCATGCTTTCCGTTGTTAGTAGTTATCTTGGCCAAGTAGATGCTAGCAACTCCAAGAGTTAATATTTATGCTCGATAGTGTGTTCATGCCTCTCGTAATCTAGGGAAGTGACAGAAATCTCTAAGGTACTAGATGTGCTGTTGCTACTAGGGAGAAAACAATAGTCCTTTGTTCATAGAACAATCATATTGTTTACTTTACACGCAATTCGTAATGCAATTATCTGTTGCTTGCAACTTAATACTGGAGGGGGTTCGGATGATAACCTGAAGGTGGATTATTAGTCATAGATGCAGTTGGATGGCGGTCTATGTATAATGTTGTAATGCCCAATCGAATCTCAAAGGGGTCAAGATGAGTAGTATATGCTTGTATGCTTTCTTGATGTTTGTCAATTGCCCCGCTGTAATTTGTTCACCCAGCATGTTATCTATCTTAAGGAGAGCCACCTCTAGTGAATTATGGACCCCGATCCTTTCTTTTACTTTCAATCTACAATCAACTGTTTACTGCTTTGTGTTTACTTTCTGCAAACTATTACTTTCTTCCACTCGATACGTTTAATCCTTTGTTTTCAGCAAAACCAGTGAGATTGACAACCTCATCGCAAGTTGGGGACAGAGTTCGGTGGTTGTGTTGTGCAGGTCTCCACGTTGCTGCTGGCACCGGTAGTGCACCCTGCCAAAGTTTAGCTAGCTACACCTTTGGGGTGTTTCCTTGCTCCTACTGGATTGATAACCTTGGTTTCATAACTGAGGAAAACTTACTGCTGTGCTCATCATACCTTCCTCTTGGGGTTCCCCAACGAGCTCGTTAATACACGAGTCAGCAACCATCTGAATAGACAAGAATTGCCAGACTCCTGAACTACAAGCTGAACCAATTCCCTATCACTTATCTAGGCCTTCCAGTGAGTGACAGGAGCCTGAGCACCGAGGACTAGGAGTTCCTGGTGGGCAAGGTGGGCCATAGGGTGGACCGTGGCAGGGCAAGTTCATGTCCTCAGCAGTGAGGCTGACCTTGACAAATGCATGCCTTTCTAGCCTACCAACAGACGCTATGTGTGTGTACAAGCTTTTCGACAGGGTGCATGGGGACATGGATAGATGCCGATCACGATTTTTCTGGGAAGGGGTGAGTTATAAGAGGAAGTACCATATGGTGGACTGGGCCACCGTCTGTTTGCCGAAAGAGCTATGGGGTCTGGGGATCACAAACACTAAACTAATGAACTTAGCCCTACAAACCAAATGGATTTGGAGGCTCTGTCAGAACGAGCAAGGGCTATGGGCTGACCTTTTGCGGGCTAAATACCTGCAGGGAGGGAGGTGCTCACTCGCAGGGCTATGAAGGGATCACAGTTCTAGAAAAACCTACAGAAGTCCATCCCGCTCTTCCGCCTGGGGCGCGAGGTTCGAGGTTCGTAACGGCCAGTCAACCCGCTTTTGGCTTGACCGGTGGCTTGGCGAGACCACACTCAGCGAGCGCTACCCGCATATCTTTGACATCTGCGGTGAGCCGGAGATTCTGGTGGCCGAGGCATGGGGTAGCTCGGGTTGGGACCCGGGCTTCAGGCGACAAGTTGGCCTGGCCGAGATATTGGAGTGGGATAACTTGTCCCGGGAGTTGGACCTTGGAGGCGGTCAGGGGCACAGGGGATCAGATAGGATTTCTTGGAGGCTTGAGGAGTCGGGAATCTTCTCCACCAACTCTCTGTACCATAGATTGTGTAGGGGCACAACACTAGTAGATTTCAGCGAGGTGTGGCGAATTAAGGCACCAACCAAGATCAAGATCTTCGCCCTTTTTCTTAATTAATTAATAACTTTAGTTTTATAACTCCAAATTTGACAAATAATATGTCTAAATCAATCAGCGCGACGAGCCCGTTCTATCTATGCATTCCTTGTTCTGAATTACAACATGCATCATATAAATATAAAGTATACAGCAACTTATTTGGAGTTAAAACATGACTAAAACTCAATGAAATGCTTTATTCTTGTACTCCACACCTCACCCATGCCATGCTACATTATTGCCATGAAAATTGTGCATCATTCATCATGGCATGCTTGTTTGCTTGTCGCATTTTAATTCATATGCTTGTGCACTATATTTATGTTGGCCCTTGTTTGTTTGGTTCTTCTTCGAATAGACGCCAAGCAGGGGATATATCAGGAATCCCAGGAGCACTACCCAGATCCGTCCCTCGCTTCAACTGAGCTGCCAGGCAAGCACTACCACATGCTTGCATACATATAGTACCTATTGCCTCTATCTTATTCTTGCATCATTGAGTCGCGATTGCATTAAATTGAATCCCAAGTACTGCATAGCCTTTACTTTTAAACCCCAGTGAAGCTTGTTCCTCCATCCCATGAGCCATTACTAAAGGAGTTGTTTGAGCCATGGAGGTCGTAGAACAGCATGTGTAGGGTATGTGAGTGTCTGATGGATAACGAGATACCTAAACAACTTAATGTGAGTAGTAATGGGATAACCAATGAAAGTGGCACCGGTGAGCAATATCTGCTATTTGGTTCTTCATGCTCACTTGTGTCCCGTAGGACCCCGAGTACTTGATTCCTGTTCCTTGACTATTCACACTATCCACATCCGGGAGGCCGTGGACCCCCCTGAGCCAGAGCTTGATTCATTCTTATTTCTTGGGGCCACAAAGTAGTTTGGGGCTTTATTACTATCCTGTACTTATGCCATGCTTTACTACTTTATTTAAGATTGTGCGAGGAGCACCTGTACTGTTTAGGATTGCGGAGTGTTTTCACGGCATCGACAAGCCCAGTCACACTTTCGGGTCCCCAGTCGTTTACAGCCATTGACGCAAACCTTGGGTCCGTCTCGGAGCCGGCCAACTTCGTTGCGGGTAGCTTAATGGGGTGCCCCCCTGAAACATTTCTGAATCCTGTGATCGCTTTGTCGTGAATACCTCGTTGGGTTTTGATTTGGTTTTTCCGAGGTTGATCTTACAGCCATTGACGCAAACCTTGGGTCCGTCTCGGAGCCGGCCAACTTCGTTGCGGGTAGCTTAATGGGGTGCCCCCCTGAAACATTTCTGAATCCTGTGATCGCTTTGTCGTGAATACCTCGTTGGGTTTTGATTTGGTTTTTCCGAGGTTGATCGAGTGTGTGTTGCTATTTGTGCACCCCTGCAGGGTAAATCTTTCTGAAAGCTGTGTCCGCGGTTATGGACGACTTGGAGCACAGTTTCTCGATCATAGACAAGTATAACTAAAGTACCGCTTTTAATTTGACTAAGTACCTGACTAGTAAATAGTGCAACACTCATGGAATGGTTAATAAAACTGTCAACGGATGGGGGTTGTTAAATCCGCTTTCTCGTTGGTAGCGAAGGAGGATGGATCTGTTAATTATCTTTATTATAAGTTGTTCTTAATTAACGGACATCCGTCTATCTTTGGTTAGGCGGATGGGTAGCAGTATCTTTAGACTTGTTAGTTATTATCTTTATGCAATTCGTCACCCAGTTATGTCCCCTTTAGAGGCATAAAGACTTGCTGAGTACCCCTAGGGTCTCACACGATAAATTGTTTGATTTAGATGAACAGGTGTACTCGCAAGATGGATACTGGGTGGAGGAGACGGACGATGTTGGCAACGATCACTCGGTGTTGAGATTCCGGGAACGGGGATCTGTGAGATCTGTGGGCGGGATGTGTTTATTCATGTGGCATCTTATGCCGATTTGCTTCTTATCCGTACTCGGATCTTGTCTTCCTCTTCCGCCTGATACTCTGATGTTTGATGTATGAGGAGCTATCCTAAATTATTATCTCTATCTAGGACATTTGGATCTTGCCGTATGGCGTTGCAATATTTCTATTTCTTTTAGATGGAATGGCTCTGAGGACTGTTGTATGTGGCTTGCATACATACCCACTTGTATATGTAGTTGATCCCTTCGCCTGCCGATTACGCCTCTTGTTCTTGTCCCGATGTTCTGAAAATGGTTAGGACGGCCGAAAGGTCTACCTGTGAGTGGCCCTTGGCCCCACCATACTATTTTAACCATTTTCGCTCATCCAGGCATGTAACTAAGAGCGTAATTCACCGAGGTAGTCACAAAACGTCAAAATGCGAAGCATCACAATGTGATATTAGATATCAAACGGGTTGAACAGAAGGCACCAAATAAATCGTTGTAGTGTAGATGTAGAGACCATTAGCTTAGAAATAGTTAGCACTCAATTAGAAGGCAGTGAACCATTTGAATTCGTGAAAGTTTTGGGGTTATTCGATATAACCAAAACAATAGCGAATAAGTCCTTGTAGAGTATTCATTGGAAACTTTGAATACGAAACCCATAGCTGAAACCAAAAGGAAAGCAAGACTCGTATTGCTTGGATTTTGGTACATTCTTGAGAAAGCTCACTTCTAATGATGTTTCTCAATTATGAAGCAAATGGAAATTAGTGAAAAACACGATGAGGATTCAAAACCCTGCATCAGAGTGTTGAGAAGCGCAACGAACAACGTTCCTGAACGATTCTCTTCACAGAAGGAAAGAATCAATGATTTTGATCATTGTGTTTTCCCCACTAGTGTTTTCACTACATGAAGTAGGATTCAAAATGTAATCCATATCTTGTATGGAGACATTTGTGAATCACTTGTCATGATTTTTGGAATATGACATACCTACGAACTACAAAGGAAATAATGGTAAACTAAATTATGAGAAATCCTAGAAGTAAAATTCCCTTGAGATTAGAAAGCAATTCGTTACTGAATCTCACAAGTAAAAGGGGTTACTTGAATTTTCCCAAATGACTGCAAAGCCATAGTAGGAAAAAGGGGTGAAAGACAAAAGCACAATTTGTCAGGTATTGGACAAATTCAAATGAATTTGATTCATGTGTGCTGAATGTCTAGTGGATTTAAGACTAGTAAAAGAACTAGTGTCTCATAATAAATCTCCAAGTTTGATATTTGATCAAAGGATTTTGAAGTTATTCAAAATAGTAGGGAGATATTCAATTTGCATAAAATTGAGTGAGAGCTATGAAAATCTTCCTGAAACAATATGTGATTGACATATTTTTGAGTGGGAGCAATGTAAGTCTCAAATTCAAATATGTAGGAACATATTCTGAGTGGGAGCTTATAGGAGTAATTCTTAAGTATGTTAAGAATGAAAGCACAAGTACTTATGAATAATGATTTATAAGATGTAGAAGTTGATAATAGGTGTATTATGATATTATGTAGTATCCCTTAAGGGATTCTGAAAAGGGGTTTCAGAATAGAAGTTAATTAAGGAACTGGTCCTTAATAACTCGAATTAGGAATAACATTAAGTTTAACATCAATGGTTAAAAGAAAGGAAAAGGATGATCGTCATCCACTATGTTGAGACATAGCTTCTTTCTTAGAAAACCATGATGATAACTTAGCATAATATGTGATCCAATAAGGAACATTTGAAAGTGATTAAGTTTGAATCACAGAACGTTCAGCTGAGTTTTGTCCGCAGTGTCTAAAGAACTGTAGACATGTTTTCCAAATCCATACAGGATGACATATCTTAAAGCATAAAGAGTTATGTTATAAGGGAATATGTTGGAAACTCCTCTAATACCTATCAAAGTCAAGTAGGAAGTGAGGTGAACAAAACATCAAAAGTTGCACAGAGTGCACTAGTGTTTCGGTGAATACATTTATAATAATAGATAAGGGTACCATCTAAAGTGTTGTATAATGTTATGGCAGGGCTAGTTCGCTTTTAACGTAGAATGATGTGTCCCAGGGCACAGTGCCCATGAGAAATCCCTCGAGGTTGATCTAACGTCACTGTAGGCTCCTGGAATCAGGCCTCATTCTGCTGCCATAGCAACGATGCATACACACAGATGCTGTCATGTGATGATAGAATATTAATGTCAATCAAGGTGACATTAGTAAGTTGCAAAGTATTTGGGACTATAAAGTACAGACCCAAGACTCAACCTCTTCCATGATCAAGCATGTTCAGGGTACCGGATGTACGGTGCCAATGATTGAGAACAAATGTAGCTAGTGTATTTGTACTCTAGTGCGAGTGGGAGACTGTTGGAAATATGCCCTAGAGACAAATAGTAGTCAGGACTATTATCATATTTCATATAGTTTATGATTAAGTTTTATATCATGCTATAAATATATTGAGTGGAAACATCAATACACGTGTGATATACAAACAAACCAGGGGTTCCCAGTGAAACTCTAGTCACTGGTTCATTGGTCAAAGATGATCATGTTTCCTGATCATGTGGCATTTATGCCAGTTGGAAATAAGGTCATCTCATTCTGAGAATGAGATGATGAACCAATACCCAACCTAAACATCGTGACTCGATCATGTCACGAAGTTCAAGTTACGATGATTAGAAAAGGATCCTCGTACACTATTCCTTAGCCCGTGAGGCTATATCAATCACTATCTCCCGAGAGTGCTTAGATAACATCAAACGCCATCTGGTAAAACGGTGGTTATAAAGGTGTGTTCAAGTATTCGGAGGAAACCGTAGAGGCAATATATGTCAAGAGCGGGATTTGTCCGTGCATGTGACGGGAAGATACTCAAGGGCCCACTCGGAGAGGTTATATCCAATAGATGCACAACGTGTGATTTGATCACGGGGATATCACTTGTCAGAACGAGTCAAGTAGCATTGTTCGGTAACGAGATTGAACACGGCATGGTGATGTCATTGATCAGATATCGGGCAATGCAAGTATCGAGTGACAAAGGGAATAAGACACGACTGTCCTGGTTCAAACAACGAAAGATCTTCGTGGAACGCACAGGGATCACATGGCCATCCAGGTCCCTCTGTCGATCATTGGTGCGGGAGTGTCCCGACCATGTCTGGAGTGTTCCCGAACCGTGGGGTATCACGCTTAAGGGCTTGATGATGCTTAGAGAGTGTTTATAGGATCGGTAGAATCACCGAAGAAAAGAAGGGGGAAAACCTGAAGGGTTTCGGTAAGTCCGGAGGATGTCCGGAGTGGAGGTGCAAGGTGTTCCATAGCCACGGAGGTTGAATAATATGTGAATGAATGTTAAATGTTGATTTAATCATTTATTCATAATTATTTAATAAAGAGAAAATCAATTAAAATGGTCAAAGGCTTAATGGACCAATTTCCGAAGGGAGAGGGCCCATTAGGGAAAGGAGAGAGGGAAAGGGGTCAAGGGGGCTGGCCGGCTGGGCCTAGCCCCCCCGCGTGGGGCCCACTAGGTGGTCGGCGGCCACCCCCTCCCCCCTCCTCTCCTTTAGTCCCACCCCGGGACTTTGAGGGAGGTAGTACCTCCCCTCCCCCTATATATAGTGGGGTATTTGGCCAAGATAAACACACCAATAATCAATAAAGGTCTCCCACTTTTGGGAGGACCTCTAATTGATATTTTTATCTCCCCTCTCTCTCTCTCGTGACCATGGTCCCAAGTCTGGACTGCGCGAGCGAGATACATCTTCACCGCGGAGTGCCGTCGCGCTGTGGGATTCGGATCCGGGAGCTCTACTTCCACAACTGTTGCTGGATCGGGGAAGCGGGAGTCATCGTCAGGCACCGGACGTGTGTAACTCCCCGCGAGGTGTCGCACTTGAGGCACTCAAGTCGTTGGAGCCAAGGAGCGCAAGGACTTCATCACGACCTTGAGGGCGGCTTCGGCTCGTCTACATCAACCATGCTCTCCTAAGCGTTGACAACGCTTTTCGGTCTTCAAAGGTAAGTTCATGAAATGCCCCTCTTGTTACTGTATTACTAATAGATAGGTCCTGGCAGCTTCAGGGGTTCAGGGGCGTAGGGTAAATTTTTATTGTTTTCATACGCGGAACCCCTTCAGTGACAACACTAGCGGAGGCATGACGCGATGACGACGATGCGCGAGCAAACGGGATAGGGTAGAGACCTCCCTGACTTCTACTGGCTAGCAGGATTCTACTCATTACCTTGTCCTTAACAAAGAAAAATTGACGATGAAACTCAACAAACACGTACGTCAGTATCCCAGACAAGACGATAAACGGAGAGGAGATCTTTGCTGAGATTAGGAACATGAAGAATATTGTTCAATTTGAGAGAAGAACTAGTTAAAGTCGAATGACCAATATGCAAAATAGACAAACCTGCACCATTGGCCGCCTGGACCTGATCTTTTCCTCCATAACGCTCGTGGACGTGGAGGCGCTGGAGGTTGCTCGTCGGATGATCCCTAGACCCGGAGTCCAGGATCCAGGGAGGGATCGAGTTGGAGGTTGTGGTGGCGGCGTTTTCCACGCGTGAGTTATCTGTGCGGTAGTCCTGGTCGAAGCCGCTACGACACTCGTACGCTTCGTGACCATAGTAGCCACATATATGGCAGCGCGGCCTCCACTTCCTGCTGTTACCGCCAACGTTGTTGCGACCGTTGCCATTGTTGCGGCCATCTTGGCGGCCACCTCCACCGTCGTTGCCTCCATAGTTGCCGCCGTTGGGGCAGCCTTGTCCTTGCTGGCCACCATTGCTAGAAAGACGATTGCCCCCCTTGATACGGAGGAGGATACTCTGGCGCATGCTAGCGGCTAGGTTTGCCGTACGAGGTTCCGTAAGGGGCACCGTAGCCATGATGCGCCACGTTGGCCGAAGAGGACTACCCGCCCTCGGCCTGAGCCTACTGAGCCTGGAGGGACTCATACGAGAGGATGGCGGAGTAGAACTCGTCGTACAGAATCGACTTGTTGCCAAGGGTGAGAGTGGCGGTGATGGAGTTGTACGCAGACTCGAGCCCGATGACGATGTAATCGACGAGCTCATCGTTGTTGACGGGGGACCCGACGGCGGCCATGGAATCGGCAAAAGACTTCATCTTGTGCATGTACGCCACAACGGAGAGATCCTCCTTACGAGTGGAGGACAGTTGACGGCGGATGTGGCGCATATTAGCGCGACTCTGGGCACCGTTCATGGTGTGGATGTCGTTCCACACCGCAGCAGTGGTCTTGCAACCGAGGAGCTGGTTGGCGATGTCAGGCTCCATGGAGCCGAGGAGATAGACGATGACCTTCTGATCGGCAGACCACTAGCGTGCGTACTCCAGGTTCACGACGGTGATGGCCCTGTCCCCCTCTCCCTGGGTGACGGTCTTCTCGGGTGCCACGACGTTCTTGTCAAGATGATGGTGAAGGCCCGCGCCGGCGAGGTTGGGTAGGAGGAGGCCCTTCCATAGGGCAAAGTTGCCCGCCTCCAGGCGGACGGAGACCGCCAGAAACACCACATGTGACCCGACGGATGCGGTTGACGATGAGGCGATCGCCCTGATGGACTCCGAGAGAGGGAGAACGGAAGATGTCATCGCGGCGGTGGCGGAGGACGGATCTCGCTGCGGCGGCGGAGCGGACTTGCGGTTGCGGCCGTATTGGCTCTGATACCAAGTTTGAAGAATAGGTTTAGGGTTTCGTGGTGTCCATCTCTCGTCTATTTATATACATCGACAAGGTACAACACAATTATAATAAGTATGGGTATAGGACCTCACGTACGTGTTCGAGACGGTTTCTAACAGTGTACCAGCTAGGAATGGAGCATCTAATTTGTATTCTGACTTACTTAGGACATGGCTCACATAACCTCAATGGTCTGCATTCCAAAGTGATCTGTATTCTGACTTATTAAGGACATGACTTACTCGCATTTATTCTTAATGATTCCAACCCATACACGTCATGGAATCAACTGTCAGGGGCTGCAAAGTTGGAACTGCCATCAATCGCAGCTGAATCTTTGCAGCTATTCATTCTCGGAGAAGCCACTATCAATCGGACGCGGCTATTTGGCTCCCAAGCTCACGTGCACCCTTTATTTGAATTTTATTTTTATCAAAATTTGAAATGCCAAAAAAAATAAAGTTTTAGGTGCGCTCAAAGTCGTTCTGCGAAAAAAAGAACATTTTGGATGACTTGTGCAAAAAAGATAAAAATGATGCTAAAGTAACATGCCACACAAGACAACTTTTTATCTTTTTTGCACAGCCCACAAAACATATCGGGTTTTTGTGGAATGACTTCGCGTGAATCTAAAACATAAAGCTACACATGAATTTATTTATTTTTTGAAAAAATTCAACATTTTGAAATATGATATTTTTGTACCGGGTGCAAATGCAAAAACAGTTTCACCGGTTTGCACGATTTCCCATAGTTCATCTTTTTTTTACTAGCTAGAAAGAGATGATTAGATTTGTGAAAGAAAGTTAACTAATATTCCACGAGCGGTTTGCATGGGTTGAATGGTTTGGGGTTTTGCATGACCTGCCAAGAAGTAACGGAGGATTTTCAACAATATCCAGAAAATAGTTCGATGGATCGGTTTGATTCTTCGTTGCTACTCTACACTTGAAGAATAATATATGTTGGTGAATGCTCTCGTCTCCTTTAAAATGCCGTGTTGTTAGTTTTTCTTGTCCTTTCGTAACTAATGGAACACTTCAGTAAGCCGGAAGGCTAACTTGTTCTCTAGGAGCTTGCATATGTCATATGTGGGATGCAGAAATATGATTCCTGCCACCTCTTCCCTCAATCGATGTAGACAACGACGTGATACTTTAAGTTCTTCTGGATCATAAACCTGATGGTGCCATAAGTCGCCAGAGTCTGCTTCTTGATGTGGAATAATAACAGTGGCACAAGGTGTGGCTGACACCTTTGATACTCCTGGAATAGTGAGGCAAACACCCCAAACTGCAAGATGCTATTGGTGTTATGTGCTGGAGCTGCAGGACATAGTGTTTTTTCTCGAAATGGGAAGCGAAGCCCCGGCCTATGCATCAAACAATGTATATTTACTATTAGAGCAACAAAGTGTGGCAAAAGTCATTACAAAGATAATACAAACAGGAACCGCCAAACTAGAACACCGAGCAAAAAGATAACCATATCGTCAGCTCCCCGACGAGATCTAGCAAACACCTAGATTCCTCATGCACTGCAGGAGACCAGATTCGCCCAGCCTATCCAGCAAACGGTGCCCACGCACACGCTCCAGATGTCGCCGCCTCCACTATCTTCCACCAAACCATCATCAACATGTATATCGACGTGCAGACTCTCTCCACACCAGCCACCGACATCACCACAGTGTCAAGTAGCACCACCTCCCTATGCACTATCTCCAAAGGACATCGCAGTTGCCACCGGTACCCCGCAGCACCATGCTGCCAAGTACCACCAGTAACACAACTTGAAGTCTCCGGAGGATCTGTCGTGCGTAGCACCTGCCGAACAGGCATGACTTAGCGTAGCACCTGTCTGTCAAGCATGAATTGACATCGCCGCCGAAGCTTCGTGCAAGACAAAGCCGCTCCACCTGTCCTGCGTCTTCCATCCAGCGCTGCTCCACAAGCGATGCTTCCAAGAGAGAACACGACACCGCGGCGCCGCCATCGCCCGATCCAAATATCTTAGGGTTTCCCCCGGAGTAGAACAATTGAGGTCGACACTAGGTGCATGACGATGCCTTCATCAAGGTAACAACATGGTAACGCCGCCATCACCCACCAATGGCTCGGTTTTCACTGGCACCTAGGTCTGATCGCCTCGCTGTCGGGACTAGATGACGCTCCCAAGATCTGCCAAACTAGCCTCAGGCCGACCACCTTTGATGGAGAAGATGCCCACTGCCACCAAACCCAGGGTCTCTGCCCCGAGTATCCTCATAATGTGAAGTAGAACCCAGAGAAGACGCACGCCGTCTGACCAAGGACGATGGAGGATAGAGTAGTAGGACGATCCAAGAAACCCTGGATCGCTGCCTCCATCCGCCCAACCGCCTTCAACCCTGCCGCCGGCGCTCCCTGTCTGCCACCACGACGCCATCACCGCCACCAGTCGAGCTGCAGGTCGCCGCCGCCGCTCGAGGCCAAGGCCACCGCCACCATGATCTGGATCAGATCAGGACGCGAGGACGAGATCCCGCCACCGCCGAGCCACGGGGACTTTGCCCAGCGACGGTGCTGGCGGCGGGGGGAGGTGGGGAGTTGCCGGGAGGGAGGAGATCCGCCCGGTTCAGCCCGGCGGTGGCCGCACGGGGTTGAGAGGGAGCAGGACATAGTGTGGGATTACCTTTCTGAAGAAGTGGGACGACATCACGAAGAGGCGATCGATATAGGGAATGAGCATATATGGATCTGAAACAGACTTGTTGAAGCGAACGAACTCATCAATGAGCATTGCACAAAGAAGTTTGACAGGCGCACTGGTTCCATTGAGGAAGAAGATACTTGGCGGCGATGTTGAACAAATCTACTTCAGAGTCCTTTGAAGGAAACCAGTCCCTTGAACTTCACAGCTGCCTCGTCCGGGGAATCTAGTGGACTTTGAAGGCATTCGCGTTGCGTGTGTGCGTGGATCAAGGAAAAAGCAGAGGAGCAATGTGAGGAAGAAGATGAAGCCTGAGCTCTGAGACACTCAATCATAGAAGAATGGGGAGAATTGAAAAGTGATGGGGTAATCTACCCTAATCTATATAGTATAATTTGGCTAGTGGTAGGTTCGTCGTTTCCAGTATTTCCGTCCGACAATTTTAGGACCCTTTTACCCCTGGGAGTTGGGAGAAACTACAGCCACCGCCACCGTCAAGTGACGGTCGCTGGTTCTTCCTTTTTCCTTCTCCTACGCCCGTGGTCAACAAGGTTGGGCGGCGAGGGCGGCGTGCACGGTGCCGCCGCAGAGGTCCCTATGAACGGCACGCCAGCCAAGGCGGAGATAAGCCTAGATGCCGGCGTGCTCGGCCTCGAGGCGAACGGGAAGAAGGTCGTTGGTAGGGCCAAACCGAAGTAGTGCTACACGGGCGCGTTCGCGATGGCCGACGGCGAAGACGCGGATGGTGCGTGGGGCCATAGGCTGCGAAGCTGATTGGACTCGTTCGTGTGACAGTGCTGCAACCGAAGGACGGCGAGGTCGTGCGGCACACTGCAGGGACGGTGGTGGTCGAACTCCCCCATGGAGCGGCGGCGCGGGCGGACTGGCGCGCAGGGAGAGGCACAGCCTCGGGCTGGAGCGGGTGCAGGCGCCGTCGGGGAAGGAGGCTGGGTCGAGGAGATTGGAGCAGCGACGGTGGTGTCGATCGGGAGGAAGGAGATGGGGGTTGGTGGCGAGTAGGGGAGATGGCGTGCTTCGTGTGCGTGTGTGAATTGTGTGGTTCGTGTGTGTTGTATGTGGCCGCTGATGCCTCCGTCGGTCGTGCTGATCAGTATATGATCGATGCTGAACATCAGAAATTCTCGAACGGAGATTGTTGCCATAGCTGTTGTGATGGCCGACCGGACCTGACAAAGCAACATATAACAGATAAAAAAATACTCCCTCCGATCCATATTACTTGTTGCAGAAATGGATGTATCTAAACATGTTTTAGTGCTAGATACATCCAATCCAGTGACAATTAATATGGATCAAAGGGAGTAGATGCGGTGCAGCAGAATTTGCGGGCAATTAAGTACTGATTCAATGTTTGCGGATTAAGTTAACATGATCCACATCGTGCGCGGCCATGGCTTTCTTCCCCTGCCCCGATCCCGGCCTCCCGCACCGCCGGAGACCCAAGGACAGCTACAGTTTAGCATCAATTTTTGATATATGAATACATAATGTGATCGTTCCTGAAGCAGAGATGAAGGTGTATCCAACGTACTAGTATATTCCGTAAAAATGGTAGCTTCAGGCAACATTTCACGAAATTTAACATGGCAAAATCCACGACATGTGTTGCCCGACGGTTTTGGTAATTGTGCGTGCCTCCACATTTCATGCGCACAGATTTTGGCATCGCAATTGTGGTGCTAGAATTATTCCTCGTCCCGAGGTCACATTTTGGCTCATACATGAGTACTCCCGTTGAGGTGGATAGCAGTGCATTCGCAGGTGATAGTTGAAGTGATAGAATTGGAGAGACATCGCCGACGCAAGTCACGGCCATGCTGACTAAATGGAATCTATGACTGTGTCAATATGAAATCTAAGTCGGAAAAAATCCCTCTCAATGATTCCTAGTTGAGGTGATGAACCATTCGTTAAGTAGGATATACAAGATGGACTAAAAGAGGCTGGTGTAATTGATTTTTTTCTTTTCGAAATGGAGGGTGCGGCCCCCGGCCTCTACATCGAAAAGATGCATTTCATCTTTTATTGCTTTATTATTGATCGATCAACGAAGGAACAACAAAGAATATACATGACCAAACCCGAAGCCACCACACAACACTTACAAACTCGCAATGGAGGAAAATCGTATCAACAGGGCAGCTCTCTCCCGAAAAGACAACGAAGACAATCCACCAGCTAGAGACCGGGAACAATCGCATACCCCGAGACGCCCTATAGGCGAGACGAGAGCGTACATCTGGATTAGCTGACTCTTAGCAAGCATCCTATGTGCACGCCGCAGAAGCCGTCGCCGACATCGATTCTCTGAACAATCTTCACGGTTAAGATCCGCATAAACTTTGCCGATCCTGCAACCGATGCCACCATGTCACCAGACAGTGCCACCGCCCTGCATGAGGACATCAGCATGCCCGCCGCCGAGACCTTGCTGCAAAACGCAGTCGGGGCTCACCGCCGTCGACACGGAAGATGAAACACCGCACTACCAAAATACCTCCTCCAGGCATCTCGAGCTCCAAAGCAATGCCCTCAAGAGGGTGAACGACAACAAAAGTGCCGTCATCGTCCGATCTGTCCTAGATCTAGGGTTTCCCATGGAACCTTAGGCATAAGGCGGAATTTGCAGCAACGACACCTTCAACAAGGTAAACGTCATCGTCGGCTCCGACCGGAGCCCGGCTTTCGCCGTCCAACCGCCTCGCCTCCAACCCGCTCACTGCAGCCAATGGCCGATCCGCAGGAGAGGAAGGCCGCCACCGCCATCCTCCTTCGATCTGCTTCGCCTTCCGCTGCACCGTTGCCGGAGCGGCCGCACCATGACGTCCGACAGCGCCACGCCCCTGTCCATTGGCTGATCCGTGGGAGAAGGGACCGCCTTCCTCTGCGTCGTTGCCGGAGTGGCCGCGCCATGACGTCTGGCAGCGTCATGTCCCTGCACATTAGTCGGTCCGCTCCGACAGAGAGGCAAGGAGGCGAGGGAGTCCCCGCTGCCGCCGGTGATGGCTAGGATTTGCCCAGCCGCACCCTCTGGCGACGGCGGGAATGGAGGAGGGAGTAGGAGGAGGGGATCTAGGCGGTGGCGCTAGGGTTTCCCCTCGGTTGCTAGACGGGGGCGACGCAAGGGGCCATCGGCCGGCTAGGTGTAATTGATATCTCCGTGATATTTTATATTTGCTCTGTCCAGAAAAGAAAGGTGCACTGCAATATCCCGCGCTTCAAAGCCTTGTGAGCTCGTTGCGTACGGATATGAACAAAAATGAATTGCTAGGACCTGGTCGCATGATAATGACCCTAGATCAGTCGAGGGTGTGAATGTGGGAAATTTGTTGTTGCTAGCTGCATAACAAGGTTCAGAATGTTCACTAAAACTTCCCAAAATTAAGTAGCTTTGCCAAATCATTTCGGTCACCAGGCAAACCTTTTGGTCCTGGTTAAACAAATTATTTTGTGGTAAAAACACCCAGCTGGAGTGTTCAATGATGTTAATGATCCTTCCCTCGATGCTCGACATCGAATATATATCACTAGGAGGTTATTAAAATAGTCAGGACAATGAACGCGCCATGCCTTTTGTCAAGCAGATCATGTCGGTGAATAGAGGGTGATCCTTATAGCTGTTGTTATTTGTTAATTCAAGTACTAGTTGTATAGGTTTGATCAAGGTCGGTTCATCCTTAAATGGTGGGCTGCAGTAAGAGCACAAAATGAGCTCACACTTTTGATGAATAAAGTTTTGTAACGAAGACAATATGATAAGTCACATGTTTTCTGGTATATATGTACTAAAAGAGGTGCCATTTGTTAGGTTGTCATATATTACCATGTCCATAGGTATAAATTTTGCAGGATCCATATTCTACTATTGGTTCCTGGCAACTACACACATGCTTGAGTTGTTCAACCCATCATAAAAAACATGCTCATCGTATTCTCACCAAGACATACCATCGTTTTCAATCTTTTGCCTGACCATGATGGTATCATGGATCATGACCCTTAGTATTGCTAGTTGAACCTAGGCATGGGAGGCATGAAGAAATGAAACGTGCACCATGACAGACAACATGGTTGTGAAATAACGATTTCATTGGGTTCGATTGTTTGATCGGCTCATAGCTCGTTTCTTCATGCTTATGTCTGCTTATCCTATGGTATGAACAGTTGAGTCGTCAAGTAAAATAAATCGCGAAAGGAACCCGAGGTTAGTTACTGAGAACGTAACATGATTAACCCGGGGTTACGAGGTATTGGCACTAGGTAAATTGTATAACCTGCCATCTCTGAAAGACAGAATGCCTCAAGGACTACCGACAAGGAGAGGAAGTTAGAAAGGCCATGAAATCCCTCGTCCTATTCATGTCACGAGAGGTTAGGAGTGAGTGAAACAAAGGAGTCTGCAACATTATCACCACATTACCACGATCGCCGATGAAAAATCAACACGGTAATTGTGGCATCATGGATGCTAAGCATTTTAGACATTTTAAATTGTTGAGCCAGCTAGTTCATCTAGAAGTCCGAAATGTTGAAAAAGGGCTGGTAAGATATGTACTATTTCAACAGTCTCCCTTGTGTTAAGGTTGGATATGTAGGAAAACTGTAGCTATAGAAAAGTCTTTGATGTGGGATCGATCAACGGATGCAACTATTTTTTATTTAACTAGCATAGTGGCCCTCGACAAATGCGAGGGCATCACCTTTTAAATTGGTGAAAAATGTTTGAGGAATCATAATGGTCTCAAGGATATAGCTTACACGAAGTAACACACACCTACCTCTGAATACATATTGCACCAATTAGCATGATATTTCCGCCAGTTTTGCACGTCTTGACAGCTACGGCCAAACTCAACGTCGTGGACTCCCCGTAGTTGGCTTTCAGCATGAATCAACTTTGTGGTGTCACTCCATGAGTCGGGTCAATGTATAGATAAACCTCCAACAATCAATCGAGGTATAACCAGTTCATTCAACCCAAAGTTTAATTGATTGCAACAGCAAAATGATGAAATTGGAGAGAAGCAACCTAGAGGTTTATGGTACGAGGCAATGAGTTGGAGGCCTCGTGGCCCCCAAAAGTAGTTGAAGTTAATTGCACATCATTCAATTTCTTGTGTATAAAGGAGATATACTATCAGGGTCTAAAATGTTTTGAAGGAGATCCTCAGGCCACTCAAAGAGATAGAGTGTGGCCAGCCAGAGGTAGCTTGAACCTGGTGGATGTGTTGCGTTGCGTGAGCTCGACAAGGTTCCTGAACATTACTATAAAACATGCATCGGATTTGGAGATATCAGGAAATGTACCAGTCACTGCACCTGCAATTTGAGTACAGTGAATTGGCCACCAACTAGAGAGAAACATTCCTGCTGGCACTTTATTTCACCCTACTTCATCTGCCGCTACTAGTGCTTTGCAGGGACATGCGTGGAGGCCGCTTCCGGAGCGAGCCATCTATTTCCTAAGTGTAAAAGGTGCAGGAATATGAAGTCACATTGCTCACGATTTAGCATGTTTCTGTAAGGAGGCGTGGATTGATGGTTTGGTGCAAGGGGTAGTGCCAGCGCCGGCATGGTGGACCAAAGCTTTCTTTGAATGTGAAAAGGAAAATACTAACAGATGGTTCATCAGTTACCACAAACCCAAGCTGTGAATGGTAGTATTAGATTCTTTTAGATGTGTGCACGGAATAAAGTGCGTAATGTTGTGATTCAATGTTACAAATTTGAGAGGGGGCTACAAATTTGGATTCTCTTAGTTATCTTGATCGTTCATGGCCCATGGTATATATTTTTTTTTACGAAATTCCACCGATCTATTAATAATCATCAACAGCGGTATAAAGAGTCACAAAAATAATAAAAATTACAAATAGGTAATGGACCACCTAGCGACGACTACAAACCCTGGCACGAGCCGAAGGCGCGTCGCCGTCCTCGCCTCTCCATCACCGGAGCCCGGCAAAGCTTGTCGTAGTAGAGCTTGTTGTAGTAGACGGACGGGAAGTAGTCGTGCTAAGGCCCCAAAGGACCAGCGCACCAGAGGAGCAACCATCGCCGAAGATGTACAACGTAGATCCGAAGAGACTGACGTTAAAACACACATACGGAAAACGACCGGATCCCAAAGAATCCGTCGGACACGTGACTCCACACGCCCTCCACTAATCCTACGCACCACCAGAGCGGTATAGTTAGGATAGCAGATATGGTAAGACCCAATTATCTTGACTCCACCTCTCTCAGAACCTTCTAGGGGATGTACCAGCTGGGACTGGAGCATTTAGTTTGCAATTTTTGACTTACTTAGGACATCTCTCACATAAGCTTAATGCTATGCATTCAAAGTGATGCACGTTCTGGGTTACATGCCTGGATGATTCTGGGTGGTTCCAACCCTTACTCTTCTTGGAATCAACTAACAGAGGCTTTCCAGGAAAGTTCACTATCAGATCTCACAGTTGCCTATCTAATAGCACTGCATGTTCATAAAAATCATCTCACGTGGACAATCCAAGAATATGCCCGTCAGTTGCATGGTAATCCCTCCGTTCAGAAATATAATACATTTTAACTTTGTGAAATAAATATATCGAGATGCTTTTTAGCGTATAGGTTCACTCAAAAAACCTCTACGAACCTATACACTAAAGGACGTCTAGATACATTCGATTCACAAAGGTAAAGCGTCTTATATTTCTGAACAGAGGGAGTATATACAAACCAACACCCGAGTTCAAATCCTTATAAACGCGAATTAAGTTCCTATTTATACTTGAGCACCAGGATCCTACTACTCGGGCAATTTATCCTGTGTCTGATGATTGGTATTTAACAAGTTTAAAAATTATCTTACTCATGCTTAAAAGGCTATCTGCATTCTTAGTTGGTGAAGAGGCCGGGAAAATAAAGTTCTCCCCAAATTTTAGGTATACATCAAATAATATTGTGAGCTTCCCCGTCCCTCGTGTCCCTCGCTGAGCCGGTGATAGGGAACCCTAGACTCCCCTATCACCGGCTCCTTTCTCTTACCTCCTTTACCCCGTTATCGCCTGAGGAGGCCATCCGGTGGAAGACGACGGCAGCGAGGTATCCTCAACGCTTTTATGTTGGCCTCAATGTCTTCTTACGCTCTCCCGTCCAATCTCGATCTGATCGGCCAGATGATCTGATGCAAGCAATCCATGGTCACCGGGATTTTTTTTGGCGTTGTTCCCCGGCGTACGTGGACTGCGGCGTTTGGCCACAAATTGTTGTTCTTATCCAGCCGTGAATTTTTTTGGCGTCGTTTTCCAGCCGTGATCTAGCTGTTGTTTTGGTCACCACCATTCTGCAATATTGCTTGGACTTCGTGGCCTTCCATCAGCCGCATCAGGGTAGCTGGCTTCAAGCCGTTATTGTATGGCATGCGCCTAGGCTAGGCTAAGAAAGTTTTGCGGACAAGATCTACAGGCAGCTAACAAGCTGGAGTGTCGCGGTGCCTCCCGATTGACCATAGTTGCAGCTACCGGTTTTGGAGACAAGAAGCCCCAACTTTTGTCGGCACCATCGGGACGAACATCCCCTTGACTACTTTGGTGCTGGAAGGGGAGAGGTATATCAGGCTGGTTGCGCTCGGAACGTCAGAGTAATGTTCCTGCTGATGGTGGATGGCTATTTGTTACTCCAAGAGCAACCTTAGTCAGTTCCTTTGTGAGCATCAGTTACTGCAAAATATCGCAATTACTAGCTTGGTGCTGATAGAGGTGGTTTAAGTTCACGACCATTATTTTCTGGCGGTGATTTGAAGACTGGACAGACTCTGAAGGTTCAATCGTGCATGCTCATGTTGAGTCGAGTAGATCTCAAGAAGTTCCCGCAGCGGATCCGAGGAAGTACTTCTGTTGGATGATCAACGTTTTGCAGCAGGGTTCTCAACAAGTGGGGGTGGTTTGTTGACTTCGTGCTTGACGGTGCTCTTTGAGCTACATGTCTCAGTTCCCGGGGTGAAAAGCTTAAGTCTGACCTTGACTGGTTGTACCTAGCAATGTTGACTCTCTAGTCATTTCCTTGTTGAAGGCATTGTCTAGAAATTGGATCTTGTCTAGAGTAAAAACTCAGGATCTGACAATGCTGGTTAGACCGGACCTCGACGGTGTTTGTACACTGTTACCTTCATCGAGGTGTCGTTTGGAGAAACTTTATCGGAATCGATGTGTTGTCACCATTGGTTGTGCTATTGCTGCGGCGAGTGTCCTATTGTTTCGGCTGATCTTTGTTTTTTTTTCATTTCTATTTTTCTGACGTTTTCGGCTGTGTGCATCATAAATGCCTAGACTTAGCTGTATTCCATTATGTTGCTGCAGAGGCTGGTTGCAACTTATATCATATTGATATTAATATATTCCCTTTATCAAAAAAAGTTGCACCGTATGTTTGAAATAGTTACATCCAACAACTAAGGACGTGCAAAAACGGTTTCACCATTTTGCACACTTTCCCATAGTTCATCTTTTTGTACTAGTTGGGAAGAGATGATTAGATTTCTGGAAAAAAATTAACTAATATTTCACCACCTGGTTTGGACATAGGTTAAACGATTTGGGTTCTTGCACGACCCTACCAACAAGTAACCGAGGATTTTCAACAATACCCGTAAAACAGTATGACTTGGGTTCTTCCTTGAACCTTGTGTCTTGTGCCGGTAGAGGAGCCGAACAATCTGGAAGCAGCACTCGCCGATCCGGCTTGGGGCAAGGCGATGGAGGAGGATCCAGCTGCAATTGTCGACAACGACACCTAGGAACCCACAGATCTCCATGCCGGTCACCGTGCCATAGGTCTGAAGTGGGTTTACAAAATCAAAAAGGACCCAACTGGCAAGATCTCGAAGCACAAAGCATGCCTGGTGGCGAAAGGATTTGCTCAGCATCAGGAGGTGGTTTTTGAGGAAGTGTTTGCTTCAGTAGCTAGCATGGAATCAGTGCAGTCTACTTCTAGCTCTTGCAGCACAAAGTGGATGGTAGGTACACCACATGGATGTTAAGCCGCTTTCTTAAACGGCGTTCTTCTAGAAATTGTACTCGTGCAGCAGCCACTGCCGATGTTGCTTCCCCAGAGCGCAGCCGTCAATGAACTCCTCCACGTGCTCAATCTCCGGGATACCGCGCGCCATTCCCTTTCGGGATAGAGTACGCAACGCGCGGAAGTGAAGGTGGTCGTAGCGTCCATGCCGCAGCTAGGCGTTGTCATCCTTCTATGCCAGCAGCGACACCGGAGTGGCAAGCTGTAGGCGAACAATGTAGAGCCGGTTCCCAGTACGGTTTACGCGAGCGAGAACTTTGCGCGGACGATCCAAGATGCTCATCACTCCATCCTGAATGGTGATTTTGCATCCATTTTCGTCGAGCTCACCCAGCGACATGACGTTGCTCCTGAGGCTCAGTATGCAGTAGACGTCGGACAGGACGCGGTGATCACCGGCGAGGCACTGAAACATCATCGTTCCCCGGCCCTTGATGCTCACCATGCATCCATCGCTGAAGGGACGGTACCGTGCATCGACTCATCGAGGGAGGCAAACATGTCACCCACCCCCGTCATGTGGCTGCTCGCGCTGTTGTCTAGATACCGGAGGCCATCCTTCGACGGCACGAGAATGACCCGCTCCTCATTGAGAAACACCGGCTCTGGCATGTCGTGGCCGGCATGATCCAGAGAGCACACCTGCGCCATGAGCAAACCGGGTGCCTCCTCTTCCTCAGCCCGAGAGAGGTTGCCGGCCTCTCCGTTGACGCCACACTCGCGGTCCCTCTTTGCCTTGCCGCATTCTTTGGCACAGTGGCTAGTTTTGCCGCAGGAGTGGCAGTTCCCTTGTGGCGCTCGCTGCCGCCTCCGTCGTTGGTGTTCCCGGCCTTGTCGGCGTACTGCGGCTTGTTCGCCGGTTTGCCACCGCCGCCCTTATCGCCACCGGACGAAGATCCCTTCCCGCGCTGGCGCTTCCGCGCGACCCACTCCTCCTTGGTCAACAACAGCTTCCCGACAACATCAGTGGCATCGTCGAGCACATAGCCCTCTTCAGCGGTAATGAACGGGCCGGTTAATTCCTCGATGGTGAGCTCCTATAGATTCACGATTTGCTCAATTGCCATGGCCATCATGCGGTACCTGCGAGGCACGATCGAAAGATTCTTCGGAACGGCTTTGTACTCGCTTACGGGATCACCCACTCCACGTAGTTTGAGCGGGTGAGAGTGGGATATTTCGCGGAGCCGGTTCTCTCTCGCACGGTTGCGTCGCCGGCGGCGCTGACTTGCCGCTCCCCTCCACGACCTGTGCCCCCTTCTCCTTTGCTGCCAGAGTGTTTGATATGGCTCTGATACCACGTTTAGTTGTATTGGCTAACCCAGACGATGTAGTTCAGAAAGTTCAGAGGACAATGCACACCGATATTTTGCGCAGCGTACTGGCTTGCTGTCTTTTCTGTTTTAATCGTTATTTAAACGGTCAAAGCCAATCTGATTACAAGTGAATCAAACAAAAAAATAGCTAGAGCGAGCTATGCACCCGCGCCATCCCACGACCATCCGCGCTAGGCTATGATACCGCTGCATGAACGAGTCTCGCGCCATCCCAAGATGTTCATGCACCGGCCCCTAAGGGCACGTTTAATGCTGAGCGGGGAAACGTACAGGAATCTTTACTATTAAAAGCAAAACGGTGGCATCACACGGTGTCACACTTCAACATATTTACTGGAAAAATGCCACCGCGTAACTAAACATCTTAGATGCACCGAAAAATCAGGACATAGTTCGTTATAACATCAACAACATGTGGTGAGTTTGTTACTCACGCCTTCTATCTCAGAGTTTGTTGCCAACAAACTATATCCACGAGTAACAAACTTTATCTCTTCTTCCACTCCTACTCCTTTTCTTAAACGGGGACTCCCTCTTTTATATTCTTTAGTTGGTCTTGTGACTGACTTCTCGTCAGATAGTCAATTTCCCTTGCGACCCATCTGCGTAAGTCTCAAGTTGCTTCTATTTTCCTCTTAGATTTTCTTGATCGCAATTTGCATTGCCCTTATGTGCTGCCGACACACGCGGCACTGTTAATTTGATTTATTGATTCAATACCTTTTCTTTACTAGAGCGTTTCTTGATCATCTTCGCGAGATGTACTTCTGCACCAGCTCGTAACAAATCAACATGTGCAGGTTTGTTTATCAACCTTCTTTTCTTATTGCAACATTGATCCTTTTTTTTGCATTCCGGTCACAACATATGCTAATCCTCTTTTTCTTTTAGAGATAAGGGGCATTGGGTCACGAATTGATAAACAAGGCTGTCCTTCACGGTGCATCCTTCTCCGCAAATGTATAATCTACTAATCTCATGGATATACTTTGCAATCACCAATAGCTGAATATGTCGCTGCTCTGCTATTATAATCATAGTTCTATGGATAAAGTCTGATCACCACGTGTTTTACAAATTTATTAATCGTCCTACATGAGATGTCTTTGGTCCAACGATTTTAACTTGGTGCAGTGATCTCCATGGGCGCCGACTGGTCGACGAGTCCAGACAGATTTTGCCTCTGCAAAGAGCAGGTGGCCGCTCATTACCTCTCGCACTGTCCATTCGCTTATCTTATCCCATAACTAATTTCTCATTCAAGGCGATGATCAGGGGCATGGGCTGCTTCCGCGGTGGCATGCGATAGGAAAACATATATTGTGATCTACATCCCTTTCGTGGGTTCTTATTTGGTGCTAAGATTCATGATAGAGAGGAAGAAGAGGGACGACAGGTTTGGTGCATAGAGGTCTTGCCGCGTCGTCGCTGTATCAATGTGTCCTCTTACTTCGTTTTATCCATACGAGATTATGCGGTCTAAATCTTTTATTTTCTTTCTTCATGCAAGAGGGGATCTAGACGGAGGTGGAGGCACTATGTTTTAGTTAGATGCATGTGTAAGTGAATAGATACATTACATTTTTTCCATTTAAAACTACATAATTCTAGCAAGTAAATATTTTTTGCACTTTTGAATTTACTAGACGGAGGTGGAGGCGCCATGGTTCAGTTAGATGCATGTGTAAGTGAATAGGTACAATACATTTTTTTTCATTTGAAACTACATGAATCTGGCCAGTAAATATTTTGCCTTTTTGAATTTTAAAATTGATGCATTATCCAAACAGAGTCGTCAACAAAGTCCCAACAACATTGCCCCCACGTGAAGCAAAGCTGGCTATTAACCCCGCCAACAATCACGCACATCAGCTAACATCCCCGACATGTATGTTAACAACATCCACGTCGCTTCTCCGAAACAAACAAGTTGGTTGTGATCTCTACAGATCTTACTTCTATGCAGGAGCTGCTGCAAATCAGGCCTGCTCAGTGCACAATGTCACCACCACCACCATCCGATGCAAGTCAGGAGCAAATGCAGGAGGTGTCAACGAGGGTGTCGAAGAATGCGCAGTCGTCCGTGGACTCGAAGGACAAGGTAGATGGTTCAGGATCGGAGCTGGACTATGGTAGTACTATGGATCGGGTCGTTGGTGTTCGTCCTCGTGTCGAAGCAGCTCAACGCCAAGTCAGTGCAGTTTCACACGCTAATCCTTCAGCTCCATTAGATAAAATGCAGTTTGCTGAATATCATATCAAGACGAAATGCAGGTTGCAAAATGATGTAACTTGGATGAAAGCTTGTTTGTTGCGGAGCAATATAACTTTGTCATGGTAAAATTGATAAGAGTGTTACTTGGAATTTTTTTCATTTATTCTTGTTTTAGCTTGCTCATAAGCAGTTGGCAAAATTTAAACAAATATACATAATTATCATTGTATCATATTTCATCTACAAGAGAACTACTTTAGAGGATTCCGGCACACGACAACACAAAGACAAAATTAATGTGGAGCATCCCAACATCACAAATAGCAGAGTCCTCTTTTTTCTCTCCCACAAACATGTGTGCACACATGTACACTTGATAATAGTGACGATGGTCGTGAGATTGCCACCAAACAGTTGAGAAAGTGCCTATGACAATACAATCATGCATAAACATCAACAGTTTGGAACTCTCACTTAAATATTGATTTTGATCATTTTTTAATATTAACTAGAAAATCACAGGAGTTTTTATGAGAAGATGATCATATTAATTACTTTTGTATGTAGAAAATATATAGGGCAACTTGAGTTGTTTTCGGTGATCGGAGATACCTACTATCACTTCCACACAATTATTTCTGAATGTGTGAGGAAAAAAATTATATTTCTCCATCTGACACTTTCTCTTGCATATGTTGACATAGAACAGGACATAGTAGATCTTCATAAAAAACGTTCCCAGAATTTAAAGAATCTACAGGGATACGAGGCAAGGATGTGATCCACAATTTCGGGGAAAAACATTGGAGACCAAGGTTTCTTTCTCGGTTGTATTATATCCGAGAATGTTCAAACGAGTCTAAAAATTCTCCTAGAATTTATTAAATTTGAACAAATTGTTGAACTACTGGTGAACTTTGGTTGGTAATATATTTTGCAGGTGGTAACCGGAAGCACCGACTTTCAGTGAGATACCAGAATTACCTATCAAGAAAAAAAAATCCCTGATGGAGACACTATGTTCCTACACAATGGCGTTGGGAGGAAATATATTTTTTACACTGTCAAAACAGGTGTAATGAGAGAATTTATTTTTTATGCATAAAAATATGACCATATTTAAAGTTTGCAGAGATATGTTTTGCCCTTTTGCTTTATGCAAACATAAAGTTGAATAATGCAAACTATAATTTAAAATTTTCAAATAGCATGTGGCTATTTGCACGTACATACATATATTTATGTGTACTTTATATTTAAACGCGCAACAGTAGATAACGATCCGTAGCGACATTCAACTAGTTAATCCTAGCGTCAAGGAGAGGAGTCCATGCCTCCAACGCAGGCTCTCCCATTTCTGGCCCTTCTTTTCCCAACAACACGTCCGATTTTTCTCCCGCTAAGCAAAATTCTAACAAGTCGTCGGGTGCAGATTTTAAGTCGACGCTGCTAGTTAAGCGCCTACAGGGATCGACTGGGAACAAAATCATAGCGCCTGCTGATATGCGCCTGCGTAGTACATGCCCTAACTGCCTATGTCTATCTGAAAGAAAACATTGTCGAGACACGTGCACAAAACACACGATACACAACTAAAATTATTTCTCTGAAATTAACCAAACACTAACTGAAGCACAATAGGGTTAGCAGCTAACACCAAGCACACCATCCCAGGAAGATTCTCGTAGCACAGTGCTGCAAAGACCGTCACCATCAAAGACACGGAGGGCACGGACAAGGTCGTGGTGAACCCGGCCTATGCCTCGTAGCACAGTGCTGTAAAGACCGTCACCATCAAAGACACGGAGGGCCCGGACAAGGTCGTGGTGAACCCGGCCTATGCTGCATGGGAGGCGCAGGATCAGGAGGTGCTCTCATACCTCCTCAACTTCCTGTACAAGGTGGTCCTCATCCAAGTGGCGATGTTTACCACCTCCAAGCAAGTGTGGGACGCCATCAAGAACATGTACTCCTCGATATCTCGCTCTCGCATCAACAACCTCCGCCTCGCTATCACCAATGCAAGGAAGGAGAACAAGACGGTGGCAGCCTTCTTCACCGAGATGAAGTCATACGAGGTGGAACTCGCCACGGCTAGTAAGTAACTTGATGAAGATGAACTGATCTCGTACATACTACAGGGCTGGATGAGAGCTATAACCCACTCGTGTCGGCACTTGATGCACGCACGGATCCGGTCACCATCGACGATTTGTTCACGCAAATGTGAAACTTCGACCAGTGCCGAGCTTCTCGGTAGATCAAGCATGGACGGCAACAGAGGCTTAAAATCCTCCGCCAACTTCACGGTCGTGGACGCGGAGAGCCTCCACGTCCATGCCCGCACCCACGACCGCGAGACGCGGTGAATTTGGCAGAGCATTTTAAGCCTCCATTGTCGTCCATGCTTGATCCACAAAGAAGCTCGGCGCGCTGGTCGAAGTTTGACATTTGCCCGAACAGATCGTCGATGGTCACCGGCTCTGCGCGTGCATCAAGTGATACACGAGTGGTTTGTAGCTCTCATCCAGCCCTTCTAGTATGCACGAGATCAATTCATCATCTTGTTCTCCTTCCTTGCATTGGCGAGGGCGATGTGGAGGTTTTTGATGCGAGAGAGAGACGCCGAGGAGTACATGTTCTCGATGCGAGAGAGAGACGCCGAGGAGTACACTGCCTTGAAGGTGGTCAACATCGCCACTTGGATGAGGACCTCCTTGGACGGGAAGTTGGGGAGGAATGATAGCACCTCCTGATCCTGCGCCTCCCATGTAGCATAGGCCGGGTTCACCACGACCTTGTCCTTTCCCTCCGTGTCCTTGATGGTGACGGTCTTTGCGGTGCCTCCACGGTACCATCAAGGTACCCAAAAATCTGAGCCCCCCGATCTTCGGAAGGACCTGGGCACGCCATAGGACGAGGTTCTCACGAGTGAGTCTCTCGTAGACTTGGTGGTTGATGGTGATTTGCTGTTGGGTTGAGGCAGTGGCCATAGGCGAGATTAGTTTCTGGCTAGACGTAGGTAGAACCGTAGAAGAGAAACTTGGCTCTGATACCGTATTATTTGGGGTTAATCTCTTGCCTTGTTCTCAGCAGCGAGTCCGTCTTCATATATGCGCAGGAACAGCCACTGGCGTGCCATATACAAGGAAAACAAATCAGCCTTAAAGAAGGGCTTTCATGGGGTAGATTACAATCAGCAATAACTAGGCTAATTGACTATGTGATTACACATATTAGAAAGGCCAGGATTGTCTCGGTTGGTACGCGTGGTATTATATCGCGTGATAATCGCTAACAATCACCTCCATTCGAATATCGTTGTGTTTCTCGATAGCTAGGAAAGTAGATCACCATCCAAGCGCGCACACTTGCTCCCACGTGCGCCTCTCATAGTTGTTCACGACGTGATGCAAGGGGTACAGCTGTATCAGGTAGTATAAGTTTTGATAGGTATGTTCCTTAGCGCGTTAATCCTTCAAAACTGGCTTTTTCAAACACCGTAGAATTGTTAGTGTTGCATCCGACGGAACAGAGTTTTGGGTTCAAAAATGACTTGCCGGTTTACAAAGGTTTATATAAACCGTTCACGGGTGCCAATATTGCATTACGTGGAGGTGCCAACTGGTGTGTCAAAGTTACCAGCTCTCTTTGTGAGCTCGTTCAGGCACAACCAATTAATGTCAGACTTAGCATTTTCATCCTGAAAGATAAGTCTCTGTACTTCTACTGTGGTACCACCCCGGCTTGCCAATGCTGCTTCTACAAGTAAAGAATAACCAAGCGAAGTTCTCATTGGCTCAAAAACTCGGTCCACCATTTCTATACCTCAGACCTTAGCTGCCATGACATTCACCGCCACTGTCTTCACCATGGAAATCAAAGCACCGACATGACCCATGATAACAACAGACAACGAAGCTTCGTATCACACCCTCCTGAAGCAGCCTGGCCAAAAATAGGGCTACAGGCGATCGAATACTATCCGATCCATCAATCTACATGTATGAAGCGCCCAATGTAAATCTTCGGCAGAGTCTTCAGGAACTCTTCACTGGTCAGATCAATGAGGCTAGGCATCAAGTAGAACATCGTCTTGATGCGAGAAGAACACTAGGATCACCTACTATATTAGGAAGATCGACATGCCTCCAAGAAGCCGGCCGCCGGCTTCCAACAATAGGCCGAAGATCTCAGCTGACACCGCCTCCACCACCCACACCACACGGACATGTTGGGCTGAGCCACACCTATTGCCCCCCCCCCCCCCCCCGCGCCCAAACTAGGCACTGCGCCGCCCTAACGGGCCAGGGTCGTTGAGGAAGTTCGGGGATGCCACCCTAGCGTCCATCTCCGCCAGAAGAGCCACACCGTCTAGGCCCGTAGTGAGACTCCATTCAGAGATCCAACCACGTGAGGAGGATGCCCCCGCCACCACCTCCAGCCAAACTAGGGGATGAGAGTCTGTCACCGCCTTCAGCCACACGACCTTTGACCGGAAGCATCCTTCAGCAGCGGCAGGGGATCGAGGGCGGAGGCTTGGGTTCTGCCCGAGCTGTCCCTTTTCGGAGGGGCAGGAGCAACTGTGTTTATCTAATTAAATATGAATGTTAATCATATTGAAATAAGGAAAATCACCATGTACTGTATGTGGTACCATTTGGCTCCTAATCATAGGTTGCCGGTAAAAAAAATTGCAGGTCTCGCGCGTTGAATACGTGGATACATATGGTACTACTGGCAGCTAGCCAGCTTTAGCTAGAGCCATGCTTGACTTGGTCAACTGATCCCATAAAACATGACCGTGATCTCATCAACCGGACACCCCCTTCTATTGTTTTTTTTCCGAAAAGGGGAGCATAGCCCCGGCCTCTGCATCAAGTGATGCACACGGCCTGATTTATTGCAACATTCCAAACAGTATTCAAGTTATTACAGTCATGGATTAGAAAGGGTTGAAACATGTATCAACCATTTAAAAATGAAAAGCAACAAGGCGCTATCCATTTTGAATTCTACTAACGTGTCGCCACCCAGTAGCCTGGAAATAAAAGTCCTGTGCAACCATAAGCAGACGGCTGCATCCAACATCCATAGGTTCCCGCTGATCTGCCGGGAGTAGGTAGGACCATAGTTGTATCCAGTGCACCGCTAGTCGAATAACCTGTAAAAAATTTGTGCCCATTTGTTTATTAAAAACAATGTTATTTCGAGTTGTCCAAATGGACCAACATAAAGCAGACACTCTAATGCGTAGTCTAGCCTTATCTTTTTTATCAACTCCATTTAGCCAATTACCAAACATGTTCGTAATTTTGGATGGTGGAGGAATATTATAAGTGAAATAAACAATTCTCCAAATAATGCGAGCAAAAGGGCATAAAAGAAACAAATGATCTATAGATTCCAATGAATCACAAAAACAACATTTCTGACATCCCATCCATTTACGCTTAGCAAGATTATCCTTAGTCAAAAGGACTTTATGTTTGAGAAACCACATAAATATTTTGACTTTAAGTGGTATTTTTAATTTCCATAGGTATTTTTGTAAAAATCTTGTATGACCATTCATCTGATCTAAGTACATAGATTTAACAGTAAAAACACCCGTGGTAGTTAATTTCCACATAAATTTATGCAGAGTATCGTTTAATTGAACCATCATTAGCCTCTGGCATAAGTGTAGCCATTGTGTCCACTTATTACCAGTCAAACCCCTTCTAAAACCAATGTTAAGAGGTGTGTGTGCAAGGACATTTGATACCAGAACATTTTTCATATTAACAATATTGTATAACGATGGATATTGTTTAGCCAATGATGTGTCCCCTAACCAGACATCTTCCCAGAAACGAACACTTTCTCCATTACCTATTGTAAAGGAACCATGAGTAAAAAACAAATATTTTACTCGCATCAATCCTTTCCAAAATGGGGAATCTGTTGGTTTTATTTCTACTTGAGATAATGTTTTATCACCAAGATATTTCTTTTGTAGAAGTTGCTGCCACATACCCTCTTCAGTTAAAAGTTTGAATATCCATTTGCTAAGTAGGCACTTGTTCTTCATCTCAAGCACTTCTATGCCTAAGCCCCCCTGATCCTTCGGACGACAGACTATACTCCATTTTGAAAGTCTATACTTCTTCTTAGTATCTGTACTTTGCCAAAAAAAATCTAGATCTATAGAAGTCTAAACGTTTTCTTACTCCCTTAGGAATTTCCAGGAAAGAAAGCATGAACATGGGTAGGCTAGTTAAAACTGAGTTTATAAGAATCAGCCTATCCCCATAGGATAACAATTTCCCTTGCCAACAACCAAGTTTGGAAAGGAATCGGCTCTCTACATGATTCCATTCTGAATTCTTTAATTTTCTGTGGTGAATGGGTACACCCAGATACCTGAAAGGTAGTGAACCAGATTTGCAACCCAAAATGTGCTTGTAATCTAGTTCCACGTCTTTTGCTTTACCAAAACAGAAAATTTCACTCTTGTGGAAATTAATCTTTAAACCCGACAACTGTTCGAAAATAGAAAGAATTAGTTTCATATTGACCGCCTTTTCCAAATCATGCTCCATAAAGATTATGGTATCATCAGCATATTGAAGGATAGAGACCCCCCATCCACCAAATGTGGAATAAGGCCTCCTACTTGGCCATCCTCTTTTGCACGGCCAATTAGCACAGCTAGCATATCTGCTACAATATTAAAAAGAATTGGAGACAGAGGATCCCCTTGTCGCAACCCTTTTCTCGTTTGAAAATAGTGCCCAATATCATCATTTACTCTTATTCCCACACTCCCACCTTGCACAAATTGTTTGATCCACTCACACCATTGTGGATCAAAACCTTTCATGCGTAGAACTTGTTGCAAAAAATGCCACTTCACTTTATCATATGCCTTTTTGAAAAGCATGCCATCTAATTTTTTACGATGCAACTCGTGGATAGTCTCATGCAAAATGACCACACCCTCAAGAATGTGTCGTCCAGGCATGAAAGCGGTCTGTGTGGGTTTAATTACTTTACTTGCCACTTCAATGATTCTATTAGTAGCCACTTTGGTAAATATTTTGAAGCTAACATTAAGTAAACAAATAGGTCGGTACTGTTGTATTTGTGCGGCGTTCTCTTTTTTAGGTAGAAGAGTGATGGTCCCAAAGTTCAATTTAAACAGAGGCAAGTCTCCTTTTTCAATTGAACAAAAAGATCCATGATATCTTTCTTTATGACATCCCAAAACGTTTGATAAAACTCTGCAGGTAATCCATCTGGTCCTGGAGTTTTATTATGTTCCATCTGAGATATAGCTTCAAAAACTTCTTTCTCAGTAAACTCAGCAGAAAGAATGACATTTTCTTCCGCTGATAGTTGAGAGATATCATCTGTCCTATCTTTCACTAAGGTGACATCATTATGGTCCGGCTCCCCAAATAGATTTTTATAATATTTTGTAATATATAGCTTTAAATTATCCTCCCCCACAATTGTTCCTTCGTCTTTCTCAAGTTGGAAAATTTTCTTTTTCCTATTATTGCCATTTGCAATTAGGTGAAAATATTTAGTATTATTTCCCCCTTCTTGAACATGTTTAACCTTAGCACGTTGGGCCCATTTGGTCTCCTCATCACCTCTAAGTTTATAATGCATTCATTCGCTTCTTTAAGTTTGTCCTTCTCCTGAACAGACAAAGGAATGGTCTCAGCCTTAATATCCAATTCATCAATAATTGATAATAAGCGCTCTTTTTCTTTCTTATATTTACCGCTAAGGTTTTTGGCCCATCCTCTCAAAAAACGTCGTCGTAGGTGTCTGATTTTATTCTGCCATCTAAGAATAGGAGTCTTACCCTCAACAACAGATTCCCATTCTCTTTTAATCATTTCGAAAAAACCATCTAGACGCAGCCAAGACATCTCGAAAGAAAATTTAGCTTTGTTTCCTATATGTGCTTGATGGCCGGAGTCAATTAGTAGAGGTGTGTGATCCGAGCTCGACCGTGTCAGAGCTCGCACCGTTACCAAAGGGAATTTTTGTTCCCATTCAACACTCGCCAGGATACGGTCCAATTTTTCAAATGTTGGATTATCCCGTCTATTCGCCCATGTGAATTGTCTTCCTGATAAAGCAATCTCTCGCAGATCAAGACTTTCAATTATCGCATTAAACATAAATGGCCACCTAGGATTAAAATTCTGATTACTTTTCTCCTCGTTTTTGCGTAAGATATTAAAGTCTCCCCCTAGCAAGATAGGTAAAGACTCTGTCTCACACATTCGGACCAATTCAGACAAAAATAGTGGTTTATGTGAATCCTGTGCCGCCCCATAAACCGGCATAAGGATCCATTCGAAACCATCATGCTTAGATCTTATATGAAGTTTAACACAAAAATCACCTGTTTCTACCTTTTTAACTTGTAATGTTTCTTCATTAATCCCAACCAAAATTCCTCCGGATCTTCCATGTGGAGGTAGACAAAACCAAAGAAAATCTCTACCGGCAGCAAGGTGTTTTAAGAAGGGTCCCGTAAAATGAGATCTACCTGTTTCCAATAACGCAATAAAGTCTAACCGATAATCTCTAATTGCCTCATTAACAAAAAGGTGCTTCGCCGGATCTTTAAACCTCTCACTATTCCATGTCATTCCTCTCAATCCTTCCATCAGGATTTAGTAGTTTTAATTCTTACACGTGTGCTTCTTCTCACGTTGGTCTTATCATAAGACTTACGTCTCCTTGTGCGTATCACTTTCGGACAAGAAACATCTAAATCCGAGAAACTTTCACTCAGAGGACTATGATCATCTATCAAATCTTCACATAGGGTAGAAGCATGAGCAACTAAATGGTTTTGTCCAGAAGTATAAGTGTCTCCAACTTGGTTTTTAAGCATTGTTAAATTTCGATTTAGTTCGGTGTCTATGATCAACCTTGCTGCCTTTTCTTTTTCTTTTATACTACTCCCCATCGAAACTCCCAAACAGTTGGCCCTACCAATAACTTCCTTCTGAGTAAAAGATGAAACAGCAAATTTGTTCAAAAGATTCGTACCTTGGCCATAGACATCATGTCGGCGCTGAGTCAATAACATTGCTCTTTCCATTTGCGGAACATCAGCATTAGGTTGATCTTGAATACGCCCACTTGATCTCACTCCAATTGGTGGCTGCACTCCACCAAAATGGATAACCTATTCCTTTGTCGGCCGGACCACCTCCTGTCTGTCAACACTAGAGGTGTTCATCATCCGGTTCTGGGCATCTCTAGGCTTCCCGATCGCATCGCTGCACAGCATGCTCTGCAGACCAGGAGCCACCTCTCCCTTCTTAGTCAAAGATTCGGGCAGAACTGCTCCTAAACATGACACATTGTCAATATCCGAAAGAGAACAAAGTTTAGTAGAATTCATATTCATAAAATTTTCAGATTTTGTTTCCTCCGTATTAAAAAAGAATTGAGATGTAGGATTCAGCGACCAACCTGCATTCTGCAACGCATTACAGGCTAAGCTGAAACCCTCTGTCCTCGAGTCTGAAGTAGGCATCCCTACCGTTTGAGAGATAGACAACATATCAGATTGGTGACTATTCGTCTCAAACATCTCAAAAACCACATCTTTTAACATCGAATGTTCAGAAATATTTGAACCTGCTTGGTGATAACCCACATAGCTAGGTGAAACATGCGTAAGGTTAGAAAACTTGTTACTCCCACTTGGAGTTTCTTTAGTTGAGGACGCATGCGATCCTATAAAAGAATTCATGGAAGCTGGATTGGACATAGCACAATGTGACACATAATCATAATCATGTAAACCATATTTATGGGCAGAAAATTTTATATCAGCATAATTGAACGTACCCGCAGATGAGACGATCGAGCCTTGCCGTGGCATCACTGCAGGCTGGCAAAGCATCTCGGTAGACTGCCGATGCATCATGGTAGACTGGCAGAGCATCGTGGCAGGCCGCGTAGGCGTCCCGGCAGGCTGCCAGGTCATCACGGGATGTTGTCGTGGGTTCATGGCAGAGCGGAAACCAGCAGCGACAGGAGTCTAAATAGATACAGTATCCACTGATTTTTGTATCTTCGGAGGTGCTGACATTGATTGACGCTCGTCCTCCTCCACCATATCTGCCCAGGATTGTTTCTTTTCTTCACGAATGGGTAAATCCAAGACCCCAACTCTTAGAGAGGAAAGGGATAACGTGTTTCCCTCCATTGGTACATTATGCATATCTTGATCACCACAACATGGTTTTGTTCATTTTCAGTGTTAGCAACTCCCTTCACGGTACCATCCGAAGCATTATTACCATCCCCATTGGCATGGTCATTGCCACCATCATCATTATCCGGAGCATCCATCATGCGCACATCCTCGTTTGTAGGCTCAACCATCCCTTCCACTTCAAATCTCAGCTTATAAAACTCCCCATTAATTCTAACATCCAACCTTGACGCAATCAGACTCGCATCAAGACAGTCAATTCTGATTCTTAAAACATCTGTTCTCCTAGTAAACTCCATGTCAATGTCAGTGGTTTGACCAAACAGGTTACCAAGAGCCCAAAGACCAAGGTAGTCATCAAGAGCCTCTGAAGGTAAATCATATACCCTCACCCAGAAATTATCAATAGTCCAAGCAGGTTCAATTGGCTTTTTCCATGTTTCAAAGGTCATAGTCATATTACTATTTGGGATAGTATATCGTCCAAAGTATTGTGCCCTCTCAAGATCAGCTTTGCTAGGGAAAGTAACCCTGAAAACATTCCTATCAATTTGTCTCACTTCTCACTAATAATTCACATCAGGCACAATCCATCTAAGCTGATTGATAATCTCATCCACTGTCAACTGGCCATTAGAAATTGTAACCTTACTCAACCGAGTGTTATAAAGTCTAGGTCGGACCAAACCTGATCTTGGGAATTCCCAAAACATTAGTTCTTCATGAGCAGCTCCATATAAAGTCATGGATGGTTTTGGAGCAGAAATCAAAGGGCAGTTTCTCGATTCATGATCAGGGCTTTGACAACACAAGCACAGTTCAGTAGTGCAGTCATTTAGGCAATGCCCACTTCTGCCACATCTAAAGCAATCAGCCATCCTCTTCTTTCCTCGTGCAGCAACTACCACATGAGAGTTTGCAGCGTTCACATACTGGGAAATAGCAGCCTCATTGGTGTGTCTCTGAACTTGCTTCGGCTGATTCAAACCAGCCACAGCCAAAAGTGTCTCCACCGGGGTCCGTTGCACCTGCTGAGGAGCCTGAGTTGTCTGCCTCAGAGCACTAGCAGAAACAGGTTGCCGCCCCACCATCTGTTCCGTATTATTGACAGCAGACACAGGCACTGTATCAGCTGTCGTCAGCACCTTCTGTTGGGGTAGATCGGCAAGTTGCCGTGCGAAGGAAGACGCCATTTCCTTCACCAGTTGGTTCTGCACTTCAGTCAGCACCGAGCCATTGCCCCTTCCCCTGGACATGCCGTGCGCACCCCTATTACCACGGTAGCCACCTCGGTTCTAGCTGTTCTGCCCATAAGATCGGCGGCCATTGCCCCGATAGTATCCCTGGTTGAACCTTCCTCTTCCTCCATCTAGATTTTCTTGCCCCGAACGGAAGACACCATCCCCAAAGGCAATGTTTCCCTAGTTACCTTCTTCCTGTCCAGCGGTACCACTCGAACTTCCTTGGAAGAAATTCCCACGACCTCCATGAGGACCATCCCATCGGCCATTGCCGCGACCATCACCAGCACCATGCCCACCTCCATGGTTAGGGGTCTGACCCCCACCTCTATTCGCCATCACAGCAGCGACAGCGCCACCGAAGACGAGATCAGATGGAGGCACCAGAGGCACCGGCGAAGTAAACTTTCGTGAGAAAAACCCTAGAGGTGCACAACGCCCTCTATTTGTACATCTCATCAACGCGTGCTCAGCCACGTACGATCTAAGGCCCATTCGACCTTCAGTTTGAGTCTTGAGATTAGCAAATCTCTTTTGAAGTTGGCCCATATGGCCCACCTTTGAAAACTCCGAATTTTGTAACAAAATTTGAAAGAGTCTAGACGGGAAGGATCTACCGAAGGTGAAGACAACGCCGGAGATGTTGCCGTTGAAGACGACGATGGTCGAGGCCTCCCAGTAGCCGCCCGTCTCCGACGCCAGGAAGTTTTCCTCAACATCTTCTTCCGATGCACCATGGTCCATTCCGCCGCATTAAAATCTTCAAGGATGAATGTCGACGGGAATAGCACCGGCTGCTCCTTGTCGATCTTGATCTGACCTGTACAACGAACAGGAGAATGCTGATCCCTTACCTGACTCGGATCAGCGTCAAGGATCAAAGCCATCTCCCGCTGCCGCATTTTCTTCTTCTCCCTTCGTCTAATTGAAGACAGAGACGCCCCCACGAGGTCGCAGATCTCCGATTCCACAGGTTTACTCATGTAGGACAGGTAACCAGCAGAGCATTCCACGGTTTCGATCCCAAAGAATCATCCTCAGCATCGGAATCAGAAGAGATCGCCCAGAATCGCCCTTTGGGGCTCCCAAAGGGCGACCCGCAATTAGCGGCCATCCTTCCCCCGGCATATGTTGCTTTTGACCCGTGTGGCTTCGTGGTTATCATGTGTACGTCCTTTAATTTTTCTAGATCAACCTAGGCATGGGACACATACAGGAATGATTCACGTACCATCCACCGGCTTCTCCTGGTTGTACCTAGGAAGAAACGAAATCTCATCTGCTGAGGAAGTAACTTATAAGAATGTAATAAACCATGTGTAGCAGGCTGCATGTCAAGCTAGAGGAAGAAAACAAAAATAAAACCAAAAAACAAGAAAATGATTAAACCAAACCCGGGAGTGTTTCTGCAGCCGCATGAAACATGAATTTAATCTGTTTTATGCATGCACTACAGCAACGCGTCACTAGCCGTCGGCATAGGCCAGATTGCCGTCGGCGACCTACGGACGACAGCCGTCAGCGCACCACAGCGTCGGCCTAGACTCATTTGCCGTCAGCGTAGTAAAACCGCCGGCGTAGAAGGCTTAGTCCAAATGGTCCCACCTAGATGGCTAACGGTAGTTGGACACGCCGTCGGCCTAGTTTTGTTAATATTTTTTCAAATTGTATGACTCTAAATACGCTTAATCTCCAGTTAAAATGCACCCATGGTCAAACCTCCCTGTTAGTCATCCATCATCACACTAGTCCAGCCCGAGCACACTTAACATCTCTGTTTCTTTCGGATGAGCTTTCGATAAAAAAAATTAGACCTTGTTGATAATACTACCATATCAATCATATTAACCCTTGGACGTTAGTGTCACACGACTTTATTTTTTAAATTTTAAAAAATTATTTAAGTAAACAAAAATGAATAATTAATAAGAATCTTGAATTCAAATAATACTAAAATAAATATTTTTTCTTTTTTCTATTTAATATGGAATAATTCATATCTTTAAATCCGTAAATCAGAATTCGACAAATAATATGTCTTCATCGATCAAAAAAACAAGAAGAATCCAATCATATCGTGTTTTTAATCATGCAACATGTATTTTTAATAGTGTACCGCAAGGTTTTCGAAATAAAATTTATTTAATAGTGTTCAAATCTTCAAAAAAAAAACATATAAAAAATCTCTTTTCAATTTTAGGATACTAAGAAAATCCTTAGCTCGGGGCTGAGTCTCGCTAAAATTCGATTGGATCTCTGATAAAATAGCATATTTTGAACCTCAAAATGGTTTTTGTGAAAACTCATGAGCATCAGATCATGTACTTGTAGTTCAAATCTGACACACTTCCTATCGATTAGGTAGGAATTTGACTTTTTCAGTATGGGTGTATGGAAAGGTGGTCTGCGTATTTTTGTAAAATAGGGTGGCAGCATTTTGAAACTTTCATTTGGTGGTTGCTTCATAAAACACCACATTTTTGGCACTCGGAAAATGGAAAATAGCTTTTTGTGCGACGAAAAAAGAAAACTTCCTTCTGCAACATTTTTCTCCATCCCATGATGCACAATATAGGCACATTATCGCAAATTATATCGCGATTCTAGCCATAACATTGGTCGTTTGGCCTGAAAGTCATGAAACCTCGAACATGATAGCTCATTCTAAGAAGGTTTTTTAAGATGCAACAATATAAAAAGTTTGATATTTTTACTTGCAAATATGTCACATAATATGACGCAACACAAAGGTTTTACATTGTTCGGATCATTTTGGAATTTTTTATGCCTGTTTCAAATTATGGTCAAAACAACGGGCATGAAGATTCTTAGCTCGGGGCTAAGCCTCAGTAAAGTTGCATTAGATCTCTGATAAAAGAGCATATTGTGAACCTAAAAATGAATTTTTTGAAAAATCATGAGCATCATATGATGTACCTGTAGTTCAAATCTGACCCACTTCCTACCGGTTCGGTAGGAATTTGTCGTTTTCACGAGGATTGGATAGAAAGCTTTAAGATATCCCGGTTAGAAAATTCTCCATGCAAGGTGGTCTAGTATTTTTGACAAATGGGTGGTACCATTTTTAAACTTTCATTTGGTGGTTTCTTCACAAAAAACCCTGTTTTTGACACTCGAAAAATAAAAATGTGTTATACAAAGTATATGTAATATATTTATATTTTATTCAACAAAAATATGTAATATTTGAGTTTAGATAGATAGATCTAATTTTTTGCAAATTTTGATATATTATATGTATTTTTCAGAAGTAGAATGATTATTTATGATTTTTCTAGGATTAATGTGGGAAAAAGGGAAAATAGCTATGCCGACGGCAAAGCCGTCGGCGTAGGTGTGAAACCTAGGCCATTGGCGTAGCCTTGATGCTGTCGCATCGCCGTCATGGCCAATCCACTATGCTGATGACCCGGTCTACGCCCACGGGTGCCACCGGCCTATCCCATCCTAAGCCGATGGCCAACATAGGCCGACGACCAGTTTGCTCGGCTTCCCACCTTGGGGCCTACGCCGTCGGCATAGCATTTGATCGTCGGCATCTTGATTTGTCCCCGTAGTGTTGCAATGAACCAACCTCTAACAAAAGTTTGTTGTGCATCTATGCAAGGCACCTCCTCTAAACATGCTTTCACCCTGCTATATTAAAAAAGATGAAATAGTGCTAGGAGGAACTAGACACTTTTTTGATATAGTAGAAGCGGGTCGGCGTGAGAATTCCGGAAAATCGTCCCTGACAGGGATTGAACTCCGGTTGTTGGGATGCGCCAACTGCGACCCAACCACTAGGCTATTGCCTCGTTCTCTTCACCCCGCTATATTAATATATAAACCACAACACACACAACCAACGATTGGTTCAAAAAGAAAAAAATGTTAGGACAATAGAAAAAACATGCCCGAAAAAAGAAGAAGAAAAAGGAGACTAAGGCTGAACAAGATGTTCCACCACACTCCTAGAATCGAGGCGCCAAGTGCCAAGTGCTAAGAAACACCTTCAAGAAGGAAAAAATACGGTTGCTGTTAGGACTAGATAATCTTAGGGTTCCCCTGGCACATAGAAGGTGGACCTAGGGTAGCCATGACACCCTCTAAGAAGTAATGGTGCCACCTGAAAGCGGTACCACACCGGTGGCGGTCGAACTGAGAAGGATTTCTCCCAAAAAACCCACCCACAAGCCTCGGATGATCCGATGATCTGATGCACGGAAGCCCTGCAAGGTCGAACCCTCGACACCAAAAAACTCACCTCCGACGAAATGGCGCCATTATGACCACGAAGCCACCACTGTTGTCTCTCCAAAGAAACCGACACAATACCTGCACAACGGAGGAAAATAGTAGCTCGATTTGGGGCCAACGGTACCACCGCCACATGGAAGGAACTACCTCCACCGCCAAAGGAGGTAGTCGACCGGATGCATCCGCAAGGCATACGAGTCAAAGTTAGGTCCTACCAGACCCAGCGGACCCATAAATCCCTGCTGGGGAACACAACTCCTAATAGGGTTCGACCGGGCCTAGGTTTGTCCCGTAAAGCCCACCGCCACATTGCAACAGGCCGGCCGCGTCATTGGCGCCGCGTTATCGCCCCTGAGAGCAACCGACCCATCGCATCGGGACTCCCCCGGCAGCGACTGCCAGTGGCGGTGCGGAGGAGAGGTGGAGGTGGGTCTGGCTGGAGGGGAGGGGGGGGGGGCAGGGGGTGACGGGAGTTGCGAGAGCGTTTTTTTTTTGGGTCCACCATTCGTGCTCAGAGGATCTGTGGGCCTGCTCCTGTGCAAGCCGTCAATCTCTAACTTCGTGAGAATGGACCTTGGGAAAGATCGGAAGGACGTGCATACGTATTGCATAGTCATATGCTTGGAATAGAAATTAACTCACCCTAATTCAATAGTACGCTGTAAACATTCCGGCCCAAGAAAAGCAGATAAGAACCCTCTCTATTTCTTTGATTAAGTTATGTAAGTTAAGTGTTAGCCCATGAGAATAATTTGAAATTCGTAGATGCTAGAGATCTAATTTTCTAAACATAATGGTTTATTACAGGAGTCCAGCCGACTATGAATGCAAGTACTTAATGAAAGGTTTTTTTAGGTTAAAAAATACGGGCATCCTTGGTTGTGCATCTTAGATAATTTTTATGTGGTGTGTACTGTCTAGCACCTTTCTGACGCTTGTCATCATCAATTTCGTCATTGTCAAAATGGAAGAGGTCATCGATGTATATATTATCATTGCATCAATGCTACTGCAGGTTGCTACATATAGATATGCATGCTGGGGCATGGGAGTGGTCAGCCCCATCGGATGAAGCACAACTACCTTATCTTACATGCACGATTGTTCATAGTTCGGTACACATAGCTTTACTAGACAATCTAGTGATCATTTTTCATACTCCTAGCTTTACTGGAGTAGTTTGCTTGATCAACCTAGGATCGGGAGGCATGCAGGAGTTGCATGTGTAGCTCAAAGCAAACCTGGGTACGGTGTAGCTTCTTGTATCTGCGCACCGTTCTCTAGTTTCCAGTGACTGGTCTGTCGCTCTAATTTCGTATACATCACTGGCTCCACTGTCGTTGTTAGAGGTTGTGGTCACTGATACTCGTGTGCTGGACGCCGAGTGGTGAGTGCCTGAGCCCTGTGCTCTACTGTTATCTTGCTGGCCACTGGGTATGCAGTGTTCAATACTTCAGTAAAATTGATTTTTTTCGAAAGATGGGCTAAAGCTTTACCTGAATCAACTAATTAAGAGAGGATTTTTACAAGCAAGTAAATAATTCGAATGTTAAAAAACCTATTTCTACAGACAAGATATCACCCAAGTGCTTAGTACCCGCTAAAACCCACAAAAAGGGGTTTCTTTCTTAATTTTGTCCACTAATGGAGGCACCTTCTTGTTATGAAAGACCCTACCGTTCTGATCATTCAAAATCTCCCAAGAAGTTAGCAATGTTAGGGAGGCAAGGGCCATGCGGTTCGCATTGGGGTCTTCTACCATCATAGACCACCAACTCTTAATTGTTAGACCCGTCCATTACCATTACCGAGATTGAAGAGCATGAAGACCCAGCCAATCTCTTATGAAGCCCCAGAGGCGGATAGATGCTTTTCTTCCATAATGGTCATAATCTGCAACTTGGCCACCCTTTTTTTCAACTGGTCTGCCGTCCAAACCTATTCCTCACTGCAAGCCAAGAGATTGTTTTTTTGTTTTGGGAGGTGACCAAGCCTTCAAAACCATACTATCCATGTTGGAGAAGCTAAATCCAAAAATTTGCACTTCATAGGCCAATGTCGACGAGTATTGCCCGTTCTCCTTAAGCTTCCAACTAATGGCATCCTCCACATTGCCATCAAGATCCACGTTATCTAGAAGGACTCAAAGCTCCACAAATTGGGTTAGGTCATAGAAAGCGAAATTTTGTTCAAATTTTATATTCCTAACCCAATGTGTTGTCTTGCATAGTTTGCTGTTCCCACCACTTCTTTACTTTTGATAGTGCAAAGACTAGGGATACTATCTCTTTAGGCTTTCTTCCTTGCAACTATGGCGCATGCCAAAAAAGATGTCTTGCAATCATTTTCAAGGCTGTATGACTGTCTTTTCTTCATCTTAGAATATTTCAGAGTGGTTTATTGGTTGTTTCCAATATTTGAAAAAAAGTTGATTACCTCAAAAGTGTAAACATAGTTCTCTTTAACAACATACCAGCCGGTTTTATTGACAAAAAGCATGTCTGATGGGTCTTAGACTGTGTAATCAGCGGTGAGGCACGACAACTACTCCCTCCATACATAATATAAGATATTATTACATAGGGTATTTTCATATTTTGTTGTAATAATATATGATATTATTGTCTGGAGGGAGTATTTGCCAACATTTGTCCTGCTCATCGCACAGTAGAGTAGGTTCATCTGATCAGCATCTTATACTCTTATTTGTCATCAATGGACACTAATATTAGAATACCTACCCAAAAAAGGAGTAGTGATGAATATATGAAACCATGGATTATTATTATCTAACCATGATGAAAACAATTGTGTGTCACATCAGACGTGAACTTACACGACTTAGAATTTACCTCGTGTTCGATGTAAAATATATATAGTATTTTATATCAGCATTTTTTGAACCGAATGACTTTGATTACAGAAGGCCCATTTTTAATTATTGTGAATGTAGCAGCTAGAACAGAAATATTAGGTGCTTTTTTTGTCTGAAAGTAATTGTGAGTAAAAAATCGGGTCTCAAAGTTGTCATGTCTTTATCTGAGGTAATTACACTTTTCATCCCACAAGTTACAGCCGGGGTGCAAAAACATCCCACTACTTGTAAACTGGACAAATCTAGCCCCACAAGTTGTCCCCGGGGTACAATCTAGTCCAATACAAATAATTTCAAACAGATTTCAGCAAATTAGTTCGACCTGGGATGGCATGTTGCAAATAAGTCCAGAAAATAGGGTGGTCCTCACGCGCCTGACCCTCCAGCCTGTGGCTCGACCGCACCAGGTAGCCACCCGATCGAACCAGACTTAGTCAAAACGGGAGGTGACCTCAGCCTTCTCCAGCGATCCACCTGCAGCGGACCAAATAGAGCGGAAGTTACAGCGCAGGTGTTGTAGGGTGACGGCGCCCTCGTCCGCGGCCTCCTTTGTGGCTCGATCCCACCGTAGAGATGCGCTACCGCGAGCATGGTGAGGACAAGCCACCTTATGGTACCTGATCATCCTCTCTATCTCGTTCTTCTGTCTACTCTGACAGCGGTACCGGTGATGTTGCCGAAGGTACCACATGATCAGGTAGATCACAGTGTGTTTTACCTGCAAAAATTGCTGGGAAATTGTGTTGGTAGCACTATCAGATCGATTTTTAGAGTAAATGTCGTCGTTTAAGACAGCTTTCTGGCGAGTCGATGTGTGGTTCTCTGTTGATGCAGACGAGATCGTCGGCGTCTACGTTATCCATGGATCTGGGTTAAAATGAGACAATCCTCAGTACTATTGTTAGTTGATAAAGGGTTTTTGCATAAACCAGTAGACAATTGTGGAAATCATGCATGCGAATTTGATCAAAAATTCAGTTAGTAGCTATACCGTTCTGTTAACTGCATGTTCACGAGAAGGTGTAGTTAACTGCATTTCCACGAGCAGGTCAATTTATCTGAACATTATCTATATTGCGTGCCGGACCATCTGCATAAACAACAATGACAACATGTAATAAGAAGTCATTTTTTCTATATTGTTTGTACTAAGTTGTGTCATTATAATGTCTGTACTAAAACATGCAATATTTCTTTGGGTGCTATCTAATATGAAGTCATTTTATTTGCAGTTTTGTTTCCACGTGAAGACTGTGGAATGTTCTCGGTGGAAGTAGTTCACAATGGGTTTTTTTGTGGATTGAGACATGATTTGGACTATGTTAGTGCAACCACGTCTTATTTTGATAATTTGACTGTGGACACTTGGTCACTGACATGGATTAATCAAATTCTGAGAAGATTGGGTCATGATAGAGATGAGAGGACCTCTATCTTTTGGTTGTTGCCTGGCAAGGATCTGTTTGATGGATTGGTGCTTGTTGAGATGTAGTCACACATTAGGGATATGATTAATGCCACCAAGTACCATAAGACACTTGTCTTGTATGTTGATCACAGTAATTTCATCAAGGGACTCAGACAAGATGTAATTGTGGGCCAAAGACTAGATCCAAGGCAAGCACAAGCTGGTACAAGTCAAGCACAAGCTGCTCCAAGGGTAGCTCAAGATGCTCCAAGTCAAGCACAAGCTGCGCCAAGTCCACCACAAGCTGCTCTTAGGCCAGCAGCGGCTGCTCCAAGTCAAGCACAAGCTGTTGCAAGGCCAGCACAAGCTGGTACAAGTCAAGCACAAGTAGCTCCAAGGACAGCACAAGCTGCCCCAAGGACAGCACCACCTGCTCCAAGGCTAGTACCAGTTGCTCATGTTGAATCTGTTTCTTCAATCATCATGGCAACAAATCCTGATCATGCTGAATCTTCACGTTCATCAAGTTTGGTTGTTGTAGACGAGACGGATATGCAGTTTGTAGAGTCAAATGGAAGTGGCAGTGATGAGGATGACATTGAGTTCTACGATAGTGACTTTGATGTTAAAGATGGGGATGATGACTTCTTCGCTAATAATGTTGATAAATCTGTGAACGATAATAATGAGCAGGAAGTGTGCGAGGAAAATGAAGATGATGACGCCCTCGAAAATGACACTCTTGACCTTCATACAGAAAGTAGACAACACTTGATGAAGAGCATCAAAGCATTTAATCCAGAAGTGGATATGGACAATCCCACTTTCAAGATTGGGATGGTGTTCAGTGGTGTTGGGGAGTTGAGGAAAGCAGTGATGACCTATGCTATCAGGAATAGCGTAAAAGTGAACAAGTTGAGGAATGAGAGAAGAAGGTACGAAGCTATTTGCGCTCCTGGATGTAGTTGGAGGCTGAAAGCTTCAAATGATCCAAGAAGGACAGGAGGCTTTATAATCACTGAATATGAAGGAACCCATCAGTGTGAGGGTAGCTTCCCAGTGAGTGCAATAACTACCAAAGTTCTGACAGAGAAGTTCATGCATGAATTCATAGATAACCAGAGGTTAGATATAAAAAGCTTTGCGGCAAAGGTGCTACGGGAATTCAAGATGTGCCCAGATAGATGGAAGCTAAGAAGAGCCAGGAAAGCTGCATTGCTAAAAATTCATGGAGATGAAGAAGGAAAATTCAGGCAGCTCTTGGACTATGGACAAGAGCTAAGGAGGAGCAATCCTGGTTCTAAGTTCTTTGTCACAACAAATTCAGTTGGTGACCCTGAAAGTCCTGAGCATGATTTTCCTCAAAATTTGAACTAGATTTTGGCAAATGAACTAGAAGTGGGATTTTGGCAGGATCCCACCTGACACCCTAAATAAATGTTGTGCAGAAGGTGTTTCCTGATGCGAAACACCGATTCTGTGTTAGGCATATGATTCAAAACTTCCAAAGGGTTGGTCATAGAGGAGAGACACTGAAGAATGATATATGGGCGATCGCAAGATCAACTTCTGTTCCAAAGTGGAAGAGAAGCATGGAGAAGCTTAAAGTTGACAGTGAAAGAGCTTATTCATGGATTGAAGAGCTTGTCCCCTCACAATGGATAAAGGCATTTTCAGTGAATTCCCTAAGTGTGACATGTTGTTGAACAATCATTCAGAGGTGTTTAACAGTTACAATGACATAAGTTTACCAATCATGTTGCTATGTTATTATAGTGTCTCATTATGTTCTGATATATTATTCTTTAACATTGGAACCAGCTATATTCTAGAAGCAAGGGAGATGCCTTTCTTATGCATGCTAGAAACTATGTTCTACAAAATTCTACAGAGAACTGAAAGCAAACAGAAGGAAGCTGAGAAGATGACTGGAAGAATTTGTCCAAAGATTAAGAAGAAGTTGGACAAATTCTTTGAATGGAGTGGTGAATGTACTGTTACTCCTGCTGGTAACTTTCTCTACTCTGTTTCCAGTCATGAGTTCGAGAAAGATTACAGTGTAGATTTCAATGCTAGGACATGTGATTGCAAGAGATGGCAACTGACTAGAATTCCATGTCACCATGTCATAGCATGTTGTAGGAAAGATAGGATTAATCCTGAAAATTTAGTCCATAGCTGCTACACTGTTGATGCATTCAACAAAACTTATGCATACAAGTTGGCACCTTTAAGAGGGAGAGTGTTTTAGGAAAACATGAATGTTGTGCCTATACATCCACCTCTTTTCACCAAAGTTATGGGAAGGCCTAAGAAAAATAGGAAGAAGGCACCAGAGGATAAAATAAAGAAGGGAGTGAAAGTATTCACAAAGGCAGGTGTTACAATTCATTGCTCCATATGTGGGACAGCTGACCACAACAAGAAGGGCCATCAGAAATATCTTGACAGCTTGGCAGCGCAAAATGAAGAAAACATTAATGGGGAGGATGAACATATAGACATCCCATCTTTACTAGAAGTAAGTTCTCTTTTTTGTACCCAACTTGTATTTATGTGCAGCGAGTCGAATGCATTAAGTAACTTATATTTATGTGCAGCATGTTATTCCACACAATCCAAACCCTTCTATGGATCCTACCCAGCAAGAAGATACCATGGTCTACATGATGCAACAGGAGATAGCATGTTATTTATGTGCATCATGTTATTTACAAAATATAGTCTTTTTGTACTTACTTGCGTACCAATTTTTGTAGGAGAAGGAGCATGTGCCAATCAGTAGGTTTCTTGGCCCATTACCAGAGAATATGTTTATAGCAGATGCAAGAGAGAGCATTCCACCTTCAGCACAGAGGGTTACTACTGCATCAACTAGAGGAAATCTAAGAGGTGGTAGAGGCAGAGGCAGGAGTACTACAGCTAGGGCACCAGCTAGTACATCAGGTCATGGAAAAAACAACATAGAGAAAGGAAAGGGGAAGAAAAGGCAAAGCAACAGTACACCACAAGAGTCAGAGAAAGGTACCATCAATGTTCCTACTGCTCATGACCAGGGGAGAGGAAGGAAAGCTAGGAGGGGATCATACAAGACAGGTCCTGGCAGTGCTCATCATTTACTTTTTGGTGATGGAGAGGAGAGAAGGAGAATTCATCTACCAGATTTAAATGTTGACGTATCACACAATGAGGATGCACAAGAAGTTCCTCTCACTCAAAATGCACCACCAGCTGAAGACATTTAGCTATTTAGATCACATATGTTGGAATCCTTTTTTTCTTCTTTATTTGGTCCTAAATATGTGCACTAGGTGATTGATGAATTCTCTCGAATTATGGATGTTATATGCATTTTCTATCATATTGCATTCACATATGGTTTATACGCATATTCACTACCAGTTCATGAGCAAAGTAGATCATATGTGCAAGGACTACATATTTAGAGTTCATTGATAAAAATGGCTTACCTGCTTGACCAAGAACATAACTATTGTTGCTGATTTGACTTGACAATGTCAATAAGAAGACCATTTCCACTGCAGTTTGCTAGAGATGGACCATCAAGTAATATTGCAGCTGCAATCTGAAGAAGACAATTTCCACTTCAATTAGCTAGGGCTGGACCATCATCTCCACTTTGGTTTGTTGGAGTTGCAATCTGCACAATAAAGAGATGATCATAAATAACACTAGACATTGTAGCTGATCACATATTTAGATGAAAAATGACAGCATGTATCCAGTACCACGGCATATAGCTAATTAGATGGTAATTGCTTGAACATGTAGCTATTTACATGATACATACGAACACACCATCAGAAAATGTACCTATTTAAATCATATATAGCAGGACATATACAACTATGACAACAAAATGAGAAATAAGCATTGACATATTTCAATCAGGCAGAATCAATAGTTGGACAGAACATAACGCACTCTTATTATTCATAACATTGCGCAAAGATCCATTACACTTGATACTACACACAAAAATTTCCATAAGCAAACAGCACGATCCTACACACACAAAGCACTAATAGTCTTGTTCTCCTCTTCTTCTACTTTCTTCACCTCCTTTTGCGCACACAAATTCTGCCTGATTTCTGTTTCTACTCCTTATGCCTCTTTTTTCCTGCAATTCGTAGGCTCCAGAATTGAGCTAAATTCATAAACAACACCAAAACTGACAAGTTCCCTGCAATTCATATGCTCAATTGCTTACCATGAAGGATTCCCGTGATGGATTGGCGCTGCGCTCGGCGCTGGTCGGCCCTTCCTCTCGTCAAGCTTGCCCTGCAGAAAATCTGCTTGCATCTGTAGGCTCAACATGTCGGTGGGGGTGAGGACGCCAGTCATCTATCCCCCTCTGATCATCCGACGCGAGCAAGTAATACAGGCGAAGAACCCGGTCATACAATACGTGGTGGGCGATGAACTTCTCCCTATTCTCCTCCTCCTCTGCCGCCTGCCTGCGTCCCGCCTCTTCCAACTCCGCGCCCGCAAGCAGCAGAATCGGTTTCTCCCTCGTGTCGCCGACTAGGAGGGTGGACCTCCTCCGTGCACCTCGTCCATAGGCTCCAGCACCGGGGCCCTGTCCCGCGTCATCGACCAGGGGAACGCCCCTCCCCCGCGCACCTTGGCAACCGGCTCCAGCACCGGGCACCTCCCCCGTGTCGCCGACCAGGGGAATGGACCTCCATCGCGCACCATCGCCACCGGCTCCAGCAACGAGCCCCTCGACCACTGGCCCCTCCACCGCGCTCCTCGACGACCCGGCCCTCAAGCGCGCTCCTCGACGAGCAGGTGTAGGGGAGCGGCCGGTACTCTCCAAGGAGCTCTCAGACATCGCGTCGCCGCCGCTGCTCTCACCTAGCTTGGTCTATGGATAAGGTTCTGTCCGATAGTATATGGATTAGATTCGGTCGGTGGCTATGTGACTAGTCTGGTTCGATCGGGTGGCTACCTTGTGCGGTCGAGCCACAGGCTGGAGGGTCAGGCGCGTGAGGACCACCCTATTTTCTGGACTTATTTGCAACATGCCATCCCAGGTCGAACTAATTCGCTGAAATCTGTTTGAAATTATTTGTATTGGACTAGACTGTACCTCGGGGACAACTTGTGGGACTAGATTTGTCCAGTTTACAAGTAGTGGGATGTTTTTGCACCCCGGCTGCAACTTGTGGGATGAAAAGTGTAATTACCTCTCTTTATCTTGTGTTGCCTCTACCTTTGGCATTTATGAATGGACAATGTGGAGCGGTGCTTTTCCCACATAAACACATCTCTTCAAACACCAACACGTACTAAATATGTCTAGGTGTACCGAATCATTTAATTAGTCATTACTCATCGGTTCTACATCAAGTTCTTGAGCGTAAATTTTGAAGATACACTAGCTAACTTTGTACTCCCCCTGCCCACAAATAAAAGAATTGAATTTTTTGGATTCATATGTACCTACACACAGTTTAGTATATAGATACATGCGAATTAAGACAAATTCAAGTCTCTTATTTATGGACGGGTGGAGTATGTATATGGAATCCATTTCCACAAGTATAATTGGAAAGCCACGTGACTACAACACAATCGCCTTCCCTGGTTGGTGTAAGCTAATTTTCATGATATTCAAATAGTATTATGATATTTTTATCCCTTAGATTTACTAGCAACATCAACCTATCTAGGCTTGCGAGGCATGCGGAAGTATTATGTGTGCTCTGTCTTATCACGACATACGATAGAGGCTTATGGCATGTAAAAGCCGACACACTTAGTTCAGTGACAATCTCTTGTGTATGCTGTTGGGCTTTAGGCTCATATGGTCCATTAGTGCATAACATAGGGTGAAACTAGAGTTTAGGGACTATTGGTTTGGGTTGGGGCTTCACCTTCTACTTCTTTTGTGTCATTAGAAGTACAAACCTGGCCAAACAACTTACTTCCGCACATAGGCTTTTACATGGACTTTCGATTTTGATTTACAAGTCAACAAGCATGTCAGAATGGGCTTCCCGCATCTTCTCGCGGCTTTTCACTTAAAAGTGAATTGGTATTACTATGTTGTTTGACCATGTATTGGTATTACTATGTTGCCGCCAAAGTTCGACTTATCTATGTACAAATTCCCATTGCCTACCCTATTATCCAATCCTTCTTTTTGCTAACACGAACTGTTTTGACAGAGAGGAGAGGGAGCTAGGGTTTCCCACACTACTGACATCTCCGTTCGCGCCACCAAACGGTGCTCGCTGCCGCGGTACCTCATGCATCTCATTCCACATGCCCTTCTCCTCATTCCCGTCACGTGGCTTCCCTTCCTCGTATCCACCCGGTTAGGACCAGGACATCACCATCGACCTTTCTACCGCCGTTTGTGCCGTCGACCAGCCTCGCGGAACACCACTTGTCCCTGACATTAGGTTGTGTTGTCAATATCGAGGAATATATCATAGTTTTACTAACAGCAATATATCCACCAGCCATCCTAAAAGTAGGTTGTAAAACCAAAATTTATCATTTCACCAACTGTCTAGCTACATGTCCTTCCTAATATTCTACCAACTCCAACCACTTGTCGCTCAATTGAAGCTAAAACAAAAATGCACTTAGTCTCACATTGCTAGTTGGAAGAGAGTTACAGTGGTCTATAAGGTGAGTTGTTCTAGTTCAACTAAATGACTGAGACGAGAAGTAGCCTTCACGCACTCCTCCTCCACCGCCCTCCTCCTCCTCGTCCTCCTTCGCACACTCCTCATCCACGACGTTGTTGCAGGAATGAGACTAGCATATATTCATGCATCTCGTTTATATTATGTATTAATTAGGAGTCATTAGCAGACACACTATCTCATCCATTTCCAGTAATTCTGGATTATGGGCTATGCTATATAAACCCAGACACAAACCCTAGTTGGTACATGCCACATGCGACTAATTGCTTCTAGATCCTTGTGTCGCCACCATCTTCTGGCATACACCGCAGGATGGGACAGCAGGTCTCCAGAACCCCACCTCTCATAGACATGTACGGATGATGGGCGGTCAGGTTTTTGGGAAACGCTCTAACGCGACTACTAGCAACATGATGTGCTCTGACGACAATTTTTCCAACCACGACTTCTTCAAGGACATCAACAAATTTTTTGGAAACCTCAACATCAGCGTCCATGTGAACGTTGTTGCTGCTCAGGTTGTAGCATACGTAAGCTTTATCTTTCTCTTTCAGTTTTTGCTAGAATTTCTTGGTCTAGCGTTTGGAATAGAGGTGACCAGTTTATCATATTTAGTGTAATATATTCATCTAATGTGTTAGTCCGTATGATTAGTTTAATTATTGTTCATATGATCATGTTTTACGAGTTATTTATTCATTTAAAAAAATATGGTTGTTTGCTTATATTTTCAACATATGATACCACTTGGTTGTTCTTTGTCAATTGAAAATTCAGTCCCGAGTTACCAAAGTTGTAAAGAGATCATTTTGCACATATATATGCCATATATTTAACTAATTGCTCGCTCGGATGCTTGGAATATCCAAATTGGTCATCAATAAAACACGGCCGCTTTTCATGGTTAGTCTTGGGTAACATTATCCACGGTAAATATAGTTTTCCGGTTACACTTAGATGCGTTCACCTAGGCTTGTGTAGAAACCAGGGTATTCATGTTCAAGCATCCACATTATTTCCGCGGACTCCCTCTTTCTTACCCATGCGACACTCGAAGTCGTAGACACGCTCGTACAACACATCTGTTTCCGCGGACTCGCCAGGCATCACTACGTTCTTCCAGGAGCGCCTCCTCTTGCATGGCGTCGCGGGATCGAAGGGCGCGAGTCCGTAGTGGTCTCCGTCGGCCTTCTGGTCGCGGACGTAGAACCACTTGTCCCTCCACCCTTGGACGGACATCATCAGCTTGATGTCGAAGTACGTGATGGAGGGGTCGACGTGGATAACGCAGCCGCCTACATCGTAGACTATGGAGCCAGACGCCGATTGGCGCTTCAATTTGAAGAGGCGCTTGAAGAGACCGAAATGCGGCTCGATTCCGAGCCAGCACTCGCAAAGAGTAATATAGCAAGCTACATGGAGGATGGAGTTTGGGGACAGCTGATGGAGCTGGAGCCCGTAAAAACAGAGAAGGCCCCTGAAGAAAGGATGCAGGGGCAACGAAAGACCGCGGATGATGAACGCTAGGAACATCACCCGAAAGCCGGCAGGAGGAGAGGGGATTACCTCGCTGCCAGGGACGCGCGCGTCCACGACTGCGGAAGACAAAACTCCGTCCTGGCGTAGAAGACGAAGCTCTGAAGACTTTATCACGGATGCGCGCCATGCACCATTGGTGACGCGAGTGTCCGTGCCCTTCTTTTTCCCGGAGGCAGCGGTGCTGGTGCCTGCAGTGGCGGAGCCACCCTTCTTCTTCGTAGCAACCGCGGCAGCGGCGGAATCGGCCGCGGTACCTCCCTTCTTCTTCCCCATTCCGCGGCGGCAGTGTGACCGGAGAAAGTAGCTGGGAAATACGCGGAGCTGGTCCAGCGCCGCGAAGGAGAGGAGCGCAAAGAAGCAGAGGAGCAGCGGCAATGGCGACGGAGGCAAAGACAGAAAAGAAGCAGATGTGAAAATTACCGTCACCGCATCGCTACTTAACCCCTGGAAGATGCAATCCAACGGCTAAGAAAAACCCTATCAGAAGCGTGGCGTTCATCGTGCTCGACACGTGGAGGACCTGAAGCGCGAACCGTCCCCCACTACCCCCATTACACGCAGAAATCAAGGAGGCGCAGTTAAAACAAATATTACGCACGCCCGGTCAAATCAAAGTCAGAAAATGGGACCCACCGCTCGTCACGTCCCGTCAAACTCGCTCACGCAGGCAACTGAGGTCATCGCATCGTCAGCACTGACGTCATCCAAAGTTACGCAGCAGAAGACTTCGACTACTTTAGGTCTTGTTCGAGTCTTCGACTCCATCAAGCACTGGGGGCTACTCCCATAGGGAGCACCGATCGCGCACCCTACGATTTTTTCTTCCTCTTTTTACAGGAACATGGGCAATCAAAGCAAACCCAACCACTCGAACCACCACTCGACTTTGTACGTGGGTTACTCCTATAGGGAGCGGCGGAAACAAATCGACTGCAACAAGCAACAAAAGACGACAACAATTGCAAAGTTCTTTAGTCCTTGCCTGAGTCTTCGACTCAACCAGGCACTCGGGGCCTACTCCCATAGGGAGCGCTGGTCGCGCACCCTATGATTATTTGTACATCGTATTGCGTATTGATAACATCCACACTCGAAGCTTATGGCGACACCGCCTCAAGAATTTTCCCTACAAAGAGACTGCGTCTCCTGGGTTACCCGAATCATCTCCACGATGACAACATTCGGATGCCGCGCTTACAGCGTGAAGATAAGACCTGAATAAGGCCTGGCAATGCATTTGCTGCGCACTACCAGAAATATATCCGTGCCTTCAGGTACGATGAACATGCCTTGACGGACGCATCGAGTGCTCATACCGATATACTGGAATTCGACTCCTGTAAGACCTCTGCGGCTTGAGTCGAATTACACAAGCACTTTTCCGGATTCGAGTCCAGGGACTTGAGTTCGAGTAGATGGCATTGTTTTACCCTAAGGTAGTTAACTGATACCGATGCATCGGTTAAATCAGGCACGCACATCAACAATCCCTATGACATAAACAAAGCAGTCGAAAAACATACTCAGTCATGCACTCGAAAGGCTTCATAAAGTCCCCAGTCGAATCTGCGATTACACTGGACACTCGGGGGCTACTGACGTGGGTATACCCTACAGGTACTTGAGCTTGGTATATACGGCCTGAATACAACGGAAGCCCACGGTGTCGCCAAAGCCCAAACAGAGAACTCGAGTAGCCTACGGACTCTCGATTGCTTGAAGAACAAGACGAAACTAAAGATAGAAAGTTCAAAGGGGAAAAACCCTAACTTGTAACCGACTCGACCTGCTACCCGAGACCTAGCCTATCTATATAAAGGCTAGGAGGGGGCGGCGAGGAGGACACACGCAACCCTAGTTTCCACGAACCTCGCCAGATTGCATATGCGCACCATTGTAATCCTCGATTCCTTCAATAATTCCACGAGCAGACAAGCAGGAGTAGGGACCTCTACGAGGCCTGAACCTAGGTAAATCTTCGAGTCCCATGTGTGCTTGTTTGCTAGCCGATAGATGTCTCCAGCGCTCCCTCCTTCTCCTAAACCCAAGTCCATAACAATGGGTATTGATGAGTTAAAACCTCGTCAATTACAGAGTAGGCGTGCGTTCTGTTCAACTTGTGGCCGAGGCGAACAAGCGGCGTGATGGTTTTATGTGTAGTCCATGTGTTGAATGTCGAAATGACCAGGATCACAATTCCTCAAGAGTCATTCAGAGTCACCTGCTTCGGTCCGGTTTCATGTCCGGCTATAATGTTTGGACCAAGCATGGAGAAAGAGGGGTTATGATGGAAGATATCGATGAAGAAGAGAACGATGATGACAACTACCAATCTATGTTCCTTGAATACGCTAATACCGCAATGGAAGACAATGAAGAGGAAGGGGTGAAGAACGGGAACCAGATGAGCCCGCTGATAATCTTGGTCGGGTCATTTCTGATGCAAAGCGAGACTGTGACATAGAAAAGAAGAGGTTGCAGTTCAAGAAGATGTTACAGGACCACAACAAATTATTGTACCCAACTTGTGAAGATGGCCAGAAAAAGCTAGGTAGCACACTAGAATTGCTGAAGTGGAAGGCAGAGACCGGTGTGACTGACTCGGGATTTGAAAAGTTGCTGGTAATAATGAAGAAGCTGCTTCCAAGAAATAACGAATTGCCCTCCAGTAGGTACGAAGCAAAGAAGGTTGTCTGCCCTCTAGGATTAGACGTGCAAAAGATACATGCATGCCCTAATGACTGCATCCTCTACCGTGGTGAGAAGTACGAGAATATGGATAAATGTCCGGTTTGCACTGCATTACGGTATAAGATTAGAAAAGATGACCTTGGCGATGTTGAGGGCGGGCCACCCAGGAAGAGAGTTCCTGCCAAGGTGATGTGGTATGCTCCTATAATACCACGATTGAAACGTTTGTTCAGAAACAAAGAGCATGCAAAGTTGTTGCGATGGCACATGGAAGACCGTAAGAAAGACGGGAAGTTGAGGCACCCTGCTGATGGTCGGCAGTGGAGAAAAATCGAGAGGGACTTCCCGGACTTTGCTGGTGATGCAAGAAACTTATGGTTTGGTCTAAGTACCGATGTCATGAATCCTTTTGGGGAGCAGAACTGCAGTCATAGCACCTGGCCTGTGACTCTATGTATCTACAACCTTCCTCCTTGGTTGTGCATGAAGCGGAGGTTCATTATGATGCCAGTGCTCATCCAAGGCCCGAAGCAACCCGGCAACGATATTGATGTGTACCTAAGGCCATTAGTTGATGAACTTTTACAGTTGTGGGCCAAACTAGGTGTACGTGTGTGGGATGAGCACAAACAGCAGGAATTTGACCTACAAGCGTTGCTGTTCGTAACCATCAATGATTGGCCTGCTCTTAGTAACATTTCAGGACAGACGAACAAAGGATACAATGCATGCACACGCTGTTTAGATGAGACTAAAAATTTATATCTAGATAAATGTAGGAAGAATGTGTACCCGTACAATCGTCGTTTTCTTCCGCCAAGTCATCAATTAAGGAAGAAAGGCAAGCATTTGAATGGCAAGGGGCCCTCGGTCTAGGGTTTCACTGGAGGAAGACCACCGGAGCGTCGGAATCACATGAAAACTTCCATGTGCCCCTAGGATATGTGTGTGAGAGTGGTGCAAGGTTGGTAGGTGCCATGTGTAGGCCCCAGGTGTGACCCCCTTCCCGGACATGCGTTAACACTTAGTGAAATCCTGGATCTGTACGTGGAAACTCCCGCCGTGGGACAACCCGGGGCCTAGAATGTGGCAAAATTGGCCCAACATTTGCTCTCCATGTACATATGTCCTATACAAACCAAAAAAAAATAGAAAGGTCCACCGTGCTACCCTCGTACGGAGAAAGCTATAGGGGTAGACGATCCGGGGCCCCCAGTCTAGGGTTTCGCCGGAGGAAGACCACTAGAGCGTCGGAATCACATGAAAATGGCAAAATGGTTAATAGTTTGACTAGTTAGAATAATTATTTTATAAAACAGAAATTAGATTTGAATCACTTATTCAAATTTAAGCATTTTTTATGTTAAAAATTTAGTGAGATTCAAAAATATGCAAAGTATAATAGTTATTTTATAAAACAGAAAATAGATTTGGATTACTTATTCAAATTCAAGAACTTTTCATGTTGAAAATTTTCTCAAATTTATAAGTATGTAAAAACTGTATAATTCAAATGTTTAAAAAATATGCTAATTGAATTTTTTTAAACAGCGCGTCCCTGGGGTGAAAAAATTGAAAAAATGACCTTTAGTCCCGGTACGTGCTACACACCGGGACTAAAGGTGTGGCGTTCGCGCGCGCACGTTGGACGGTGCCGAAAACCTTTTAGTCCCGGTGAGTGGCACGCACTGGAAATAAAGGGGTGGACCTTAGTCCCGGTTCGTATCACGCACCGGTGCGTTATACGGACCGGGACTAAAGGTCCCCCCCTATCTATTGGCGCGCCCCTTCTTATCCCAAATCACCACTCGAGGACGCACGCAGAGCACCACCACGCGCGGGGACGACGAAGGAGATGCCGGCAGGCTGCCCGATCTCTCCGGCCGCCACCACCCCAACTGGCGCGCCCACTCCAGCTGCCACGACCCCCAACCGCCGCCGCCACTCCAGCCGCCGCGCGCGCGTCCCCGGCCAGAGGTACCACGCCCCCTCCCCTTCCCCCGTCCGGCTGTTGCCAGTGGCCTTGGCGGCCACTGTTGACGAGGCGCCCCCGGCCAGTTTTCTCTAGCTAGTTATTTATTTTTTTTATTTTTTTATTTTGTAGTGTATATAGTTGTAATATTATTTAGTAGTGTAATATTATATAGTAGTGTAATATTATTATAGTATATAGTAGTGTAGTATTATTTAGTAGTGTAAGATTATAGTATATATATAGTAGTGTAATATTATTTAGTAGTGTAATATTATATATATAGTAGTATATTGCATTAGAGTAGTATATTATAATATTATAGTATTATATATATAGTAGTATATTGCATATATTGATGAATATTATATATATAGTAGTATATTGCATATATAGTAGTGCTAAATAAAATAGCTGAAGAAATAACTACCCTAAGTCCGGTACTGCTCACGGGTCCCCTAGACTTAGGGTTAGGGTGGTAGTGCTCGCGGACCCCCGGACTTAGGGTTAGGGTGGTGGTGTTCGTGGACCTCCGGACTTAGGGTTAGGGTGGTGGTGCTCGCGGCCCCCGGACTTAGGGTTAGGGTGCTAGTGCTCGCGAGCCCCGGACTTAGGGTTAGGGTGGCAGTGCTCACAGGCCTCGGACTTAGGGTTAGGGTGGCAGTGCTCGCGGGCCCCCGGACTTAGGGTTAGGGTGGTAGTCCTCGCGGGCTCCGGACCTAGGGTTAGGGTGGTGGTGCTCGCGGGCCCCCGGACTTAGGGTTAGGGTGGTCGTGCTCGCGGGCCCCGTACTTAGGGTTAGGGTTGCAGTGCTCGCGGGCCCCGGACTTAGGGATAGGGTGGCAGTGCTCACGGGCCCCCGGACTTAGGGTTAGGGTGGTAGCGCTCACGGACCCCCGGACTTAGGGTTAGGGTGGTAGTGCTCGCGGGCCCCCGGACTTAGGGTATATAGGAAATATATTTTTGTATATAGGAAATATTTGTATATAGGCAATATTTGTATATAGGAAATAATATTGTGTGCATCTCGCATTTTCCAGAAACTATGGATCCACCTAGTCTAATGCGCAGAGACCTAGAAAAAGAAGAAATTCTTGAGGATATGATTAACGACGCCCATGTTGATCCACCCGAATCTCCGTCCATGTATCTGAACCCCTCCGGTGAGGGTGAGGAGGTCGACCGAAATGATCAACGAAGCGGACGGCTCCGTTGATGGAAAAGCCGACGACCTCGGTGGAACCTTAACGAAGTCTGGTGAGGTATATATATGAAGTCCGGTGATTAGTAGATGCATTAATTGAGTTGTATATATATAAATTGACGAATGTTTCTTCTCTTAGGCCTCCACATCGAGTAAAAAAAATCCAAACGAGGCCCGGCCAAAAAGTTGGACGCATCTACGTGTTATACAATTACGGTGGTATCACCACGGGGTGAACCGTTGGAACCCGAAAAGGCTAAAACTGTATTTGTACAACAATGCGGATTTATGGTTAGGGATCGCATCCCGATCACCATTCGAGAGTGGAATAAGATCAAAGGGGCGGAAGAGGGTGAGTATGTCACCGACAGGTACAAATAGGGTCTTTGGAATGACCTCATGACACATTTCACCCTGCCAGAATGTGAGGATGATGTCGACACAGCTGCATTGAGGAAGAAAGTCAAGTAGTGGACTCTTACGAAGATGGTCGAACTATTCAAGAACTAGAAGAAAGCATTATGGCAAAAGTATCAGAAGAAGAAGATTTCTCCTAAATTCGAATGCTATCTAACGAAGCTGCAGGCTAACTGGGATGCATTTGTGAAGTACAAGGAGTCAGAACCTGCTATGAAAAAGTCATAAAAAACAAGAAAAATGCCGCAATGAAGAAATATCACCATCACCTGGGGCCAGGGGGGCTATGCGACTGCCATGCCAAAGTGGGATGCTAAAGAGAGTGAGTTGCTTGCTAAAGGGATCACTCCAGAACCAATACGCGAAGAATGGGATCTGAGGGCAAGAGAGTGAGCTGCTTGCGACCTCTATGAATGTGACCGTTGAGGAATTGCTAGGTCCCAAGGATGACAAGTTACCCAAGGCTCAGGTAGTCCCTACATATGTCCCAGGGAAGCCTCTGGTCAGCTTTGAGCAGTTCCAACAACTGCCAACACAAATGCGGAGTTTACATAACTAGTACTTGAAAGCCGTAAAGCATGAGAGAATAATGATCGTGGCGAAAGTCCCACATGATTACTACTTCCGAGAAGAAGAGGTCCATGTTGAGTTTCTAAAACTCATCCAGTTATACACTTTCGACGCCGTCGACAAATCTATCATGGGTTGCTATTGTCTGTAAGTTGTTGAATTTATTGTCTATATATAATTGTTCATTTTTTTAGCTGTTCAGTTCATTGCATGTAATTATCCTAATTATATCCTTTTGTACTCTATTATTATGCAGAATGAAGATCATGGAATGTAAAAGAAGGTCAATCTTTAGTGTTGGGTTCATTGACCCAGATAAAATACATATAAAGACGCTAACGGATAAACCCGAGGAGACGCAGGAAAGCCTTCTAAGGTTTCTAACGGAGCAAAATTTCTGTGACCACATACCATTTCCTTATAATTTCGCGTGAGGGTCTTACTTTGTTGTACACATTCACTTTTGCTTACTCGATGTTAAGTGTAATTGATGAGTTACTGATGTATATATATAAACTTGTGTAGTTTCCACTGGATTCTGCTAGACATTGAACTTGATAAGGGAAGAGTTGAAGTCATGGACCCATTAAAGAGACCCCTGGAAATGTTTAGGGACATGCTCCAGAGGTAATTTTCGTGCTACATCGGTCTTTTTCGTTGATTTCCGGAGATATCACGTAATAAATAACTCATTCATTTTCTTTATCGGGCAGGGTTTGGAACCAGTTCAAGAGTACGGTTACGGGTGACTTTAGTGAGAAGCTGACGTTTAAGCCGGTCTCGGTAAGTAGTACGCGCATCTCTTTACTTCTAGTTTCAATACAATTATATTGCTAGATTATTATTTTGATTGAATTCTATTCTCGTAAAGTGTGCGAGGCAGCCACCGAAGACGAATCTATGTGGATTCTATGTTTGCGAGTTCATTCGCACGTTTACCAGTGAGCTGAATGATTATAGAGTCGATGTAAGCAATACATTCACAACATTATTTTATTACCGTCACTTTTTGTTATCATGATTGATATTCATATTGATCTCTTTTTCTTATATAGTTCGAGAAAATGCGGGATCAGCTCCTACCAGAGCAACGCGTAGTAGCAATTGCCGAAGAACTGGCAGGATTCTTGATGAACGAGATGATAGATGACGTCGGAGAATTTAGTGTGAATAGGCGCCGATGATCCCTGACCGTGTAATTGAATAGACGGGCTCTAGTCCCGATAATTGTGATCTCCATGTGTAACTATCATGTATATATTTGTATGCTCGATCTTAAGAGAAGTTATCTTATGTATGCATGAACATGTACGGTATGTGGTAGCGTAGAAAACTATTTTGAAATGAAAAAAAAGGATACAAATTGAATTCTCTGCCGCGGCAGAGAAAGTGCCTAAAATTCTGCCGTGGCGAAGAACCATTGTCCCGGTTCGAATGTCTGAACCGGGACTAATGGGGGGCACCCCCGCGCCCGCAGAGACGGCCACGTGGATGCCCATTGGTCCCGGCTGGTAAGAGGGCCTGGACTAGTGGGTGGGCCTTTAGTCCCGCCTCTCTAATCCCGGTACCACAACCGGAACTAAAGGCTCTTACGGGCCGGGACTAAAGGCCTGTTCTCTACTTGACGGTAACTTGGTGATCATGTCTATTAATTCCGCAAGATTTGAGTAGGCTTGGGAGGCTTGCGGGAATGACATGCGCAACATGCCTAACAAAACTGTAGCAAACCTATGAAATCATTGTGCCAGAGGGTGTGGTCGGCACGTCGATCGTTTTTACACTCTTGGCCTGCTAATCCGGTGGTAGGACAAAATGCTTGAACGTGTAGCAGTGGGCTGTGTAAGGAGCCGCAGATTACCGGTTGAGTATGGAACCCCGGATGGTTTTGTAGCCGGTTGAGCTTCTTTCAGAGTTAACGGAGAATATTGTCAAGTGCAAAAAGAAAATAAGTTAGGTGGCGCATAATTTTATGTATAGAAGCTGATTCTATAAGTGAGGTGAAGTGCTACATAACAAGGGAGGAGTGCATAGATCCTACGAGGACTGTTGAAAACCGAAGATTGATCTAATTATAATCGAAGGTATCATGATGTTAATTTGCCTCCATTAATTTTGGCAGCGACCATGTATATGCATATGGAGATAACAACTTAAGAAGAGACACATCTTTCTTTTGTGTGTGTGTAGGACGAGGCACAAGTACTGTATGTCATAAGTATTCTACCCTTCCCTGCTTCCCGTGTGTAAATTGTAGTTCCACCTGGGTAACAACAGCCGGTACCATGCGGTCACTTCTGACCACCATAGCATGACCATCTTCTAGCGGAGATGGACGCCGGGGCAGTGGCCCCGGACTTCTTCGGCAACCTTGGCGGGTGTTGTGGCCGTGAGGGCGGTACGACTGCCAAAAAGAAAGTAAGAATCAAAGAAACAACATCAAATGAAGCAAGCAACCACAAGATCCAAAAATACCAATTGAAAACAACAATTGATACCAAATGAAAATAACAAGATATTATGATACGAGAAAATACGTGCTTAAATGAAATAGGGAAGCTCCCCAATCTTTGTGCACAAATTAGAATCATTGCATTTGAATAAATCAAGCACAAATATGGAATTCTCACTTCCCAATAAACATTTAAACCAGAAAAGATGAGAAAGAAGGAAAATGAGCATTTTTAAATGAATTAGAGAAGCACCCCAAGGATTATACACCAATTATAATAATTATATTTGGAAACAAAGTGCACAATCATGGAATCCTTACTCCTACATACTCATTTAACGATACAAGGCAATAGAGATTAAAATAGGAGTGCCCGAAGATGCAAACAAATGGGGCAATCACTCATTGGCAAATAAATTTGGAAGCCACCGAAGAGTCAATATGAAATAAAAGGTGGACTCCAAGGAAAACAAAAACAACCAAAGATTTATCTTCTCTTGTTTATACAAGTTTCTAGGTGGAAAATATCACAAAGACATATGCCCAAAAAGAAACATGCACACAGAAAAGAAAGCACATGAAAAACAAAAGAAAGGCATAGAATATACCAATAAACTTTTTGCTTGAAAGCATGGCCAAGGGCTCAATAATATATTATTGTACACTAATGAGCTTCAAATACAAACATACCACATACATCAACACTATCATTAAGGGAAAGGAGATAGTTGCAATATATATAGATAAGCAACAATAATAACAAAGAAAATTCAACTTTGAAAATTTTCACTATTTCACATGAGAGAAATTGAGAAAAAGATAGACAATGAAATTTCTAGATTGACATATATGGGATTGGTTAATCATAAGAATGATTTTGTATAGTCCCCATTATATGCAATCGTCTCAACTTACTCACATATGTAATAGAGAGTTTTCTTTTAAAAACAAAACAAGAACCACACAATTTGAAAATACACAAAAATTTGTGCCATGAGACAACCTACAAAAGGTTGGAAGCATGAAAGAGATGGTGACAAGGGCCCCGATCTCGTCGCCCGGGTGGGGCATGTAGGTCACCGTGCGGCGTGTGCCTTGGGGAGGGAAGGCGGGGCCGATGAGGCGAGGCGAGGCGACAGAGGAGATGTGCGGATCGCCATGCCACGGGGAGGGATTTTCGATCCGGAGGCGGAGGCGGAGGTGCAGCAAGCCAAAGAGAGGATACTACGCGGTTGGGCTGTGGGCTTAGGTGGGCCCAGTGACGTGTTGCGTGGAGGACGTGAAACACAGGACGCACCCACGTATTATTGCCGGCACTTTCCATAGTGGTTTTAAAAATCATATTATTGTAGGCATTTTCGAGAAGTGTCGCAAAAAATCATTTTTTTCCCGGCAATGCCTTCAAAAATCGATTTATTTAGGCATTTCTAAAAACTGCCCTAATAAATAGTTTTTATAGGAATTTTAAAAAATTCCTCTAGCAAAGTGAAAACCCGGCTTGTTTGAAGCATAGTAATCGACTAGAGGATGTATAATTGCTTATTCTTTTTTTTTTCCACTAGTTGATTATCATAGCAACTATGTCTTATGCTTGAACTGTACTAGGAATGAACTTGAATTCTGTTAATAAAAGGGTTGTGCGCATCGATTGATGCAGATGCCGGGGTGCTTATCCCCCATTCGAAAACAGTGTCGTATGTTTTTTTTTTGTTTCATTGAGATGTTCTTATTAATAAATGATATGATACTTATGTTTTTCCTCATTTTTAGAAACAATGTGATCTGTATTGGACTGTAGGCTATGAGATGGAGAAATAACATAAAAGGGGAACTGAGAAAAAAGGAAACCAGTGAGGTATCCGTCGATTATGTGGAAATAAATTAAAACATTAAATTTAGGCATGCAACAGTCTGAGATACCATACCGATCCAATAAAATGAGATAAGACCTCTATCTTTTTTCAAATAAATTCGGTAAATTAAATAGTCTCTTAGGTAATGAAAAAATTTAGATGCTAGAGATTTAATGTTGTAAAGTCTAAGCATAATGGTCGGCAATAACACTTATGTACCAGAACAGGAGTACAATCTATTGTGAACGTATGTACCTAATGAAGACCCTTTTTTATGAAAAATACATGCATCCTTGAGCATGCATCTTAAAGGTTGTTTCATGTGTGTACCGTGTAGAACCCTTTGGTAGCTTGTCAGCATCAATTTCATCAGTGTCAGAATTGAAGAGATCATCCATCTATATATTATCATGACATCCATGCTACTTCTGGTTGCTAGGTTCATAGTTATATGATGCATGGTGGGTCATGGAGGTGTTCAACCCTAACCCATGAAACACAACTACCTTAGATGGATGGTTTGCCTTATAGTTCTGCCCATGCTAGTATTCCATCGGGTAAACCTAGGCTTGAGATACGCGGGAGTTGCATATGTAACAAAGAAGACAGGGCCGTAATGGGACAAATAATCCCTCTGCATCTTACATATTTTGGTTGCTCTGGTCATTTGTTCAATGGGTTAGTCACTGCACCGGCCTGCCCGATGTCTCTGGCTCATTTGGATCTGCTAAAACATGTTGTCGACACTGGATCTCATGTCCCAGCAATGAGGTAGCAAATTGCTGAGGGACATGCTCTACGGGGTTGATGTACCGAGTCAGCTCCTATTTCTTTCTATGTCAGCTCTATGGCAGACGGTTACCAAGTACAAAAATCAACGTAGGGCTAGTATTAAAAATAGTTGTAGGATGATTAACTTATTAAAAATAGTTGTATTATTATATTATGTACTCAGAACAATAGAAAAAAAGCAACCATATGCTTCCACATAGAACCAATAATCTAATCCATTAACCATTTGTTAACGTTGTATATTCAATATGGAGATGAAAATAGAGGCGAACAAAATAGGCACGGATCCGTCTCAATCCGGACAAGCTCAATGACATCGTAAAAAAGACCATCATGCGCCTGTAGGACAAGAGGATGGAGTACACTATATAGGGGGCGATTCTAGATGGCGGTCGACCGCCTGATCAAACTCGCGCGGTCAGGTTCCGACCGAGCATTTCCTTTTTGGACAACTCCCAGCTTTCCGTTTTTGGATGCCACGTTTTCCTGGACCAGCACAGTACATTCCCTTTCTGTACAATTCCCTTTACCTGATGCTTCCTACTTATGAATTTTCTTGTACAATTCCCTTTTTGGGACAGTGATATTTTAGGGTGAAAAAAAAGGGAGGGGAATAGCAGTATACTTTCAAATAGATTGACTTGTCACTTTCAAATAGATTGATTTGTCACTTTGAAACAATATACTTCTTTTGTACAATTCCCTTATTCCCGTTGAAACAATATTTATTTTAAAAATAACATACTTTTATTTAGAAAGAAATATAATGTCTAGCACTTACATTATGTGACAAAAGTAAAACATCAGGGCTTTGCCAAAAAAATCTTGTGGGATCTTGTGGGGTACATGTTATGCTGAACAATCATGGGATAAATTAAAACTATCACACACAGAAAGAAACAAAACAAAAATACATACCACTTAAAAACACGCAATAGGTTCAGTACATAAAAGGTCATACATTATGTATCTTATAGCACAACATGCAAAAAGAAAGTCGCCATGGACAGATAAAAGAGGTCATTTGATTTGTACATAATGCAAAAGGCAGACCAAACAAACATAGAAGATGCCAAGAGTTTCATCCTATAAATCCAAGGCACTCAAAATGGTCTTCATTGCTGATCCTGCTGTAGTCTGCACACCTCTTGGCTTTGTCATACATGAAGTTCTCCTTAGTGACATTTTCAATTGTATAAAACTTGACAGAAATGCCATGAACAAAATAGTGGCTCCTTGTCAATATATTTGCATGACCAGCGTTGTCAAACTTGATAAACATTGCGCCATTTTGATCTACAGGAAATTTGTATCCTTGCAGCCAAGGCACAATAGAGTACACATATGGAATGCAATCTGAAGAAATTATGTGTTGTAGACTCACCCTTAGTAGTCCATTGTTCTTCCCCTCTACCACATCTAAAATATTCATTGTTGTTTCTGACATTGTGGGGTTCTATAAGGTTGTTGAAATAGCTTCATAAGAACATATAAATTAGGTTGGATACTCTAATTACATAGGGTTGGTAAGCAAAAATCATAATACATGTTTGTGAAACAAAATTAATAGACACGGAACTAGTTTAATAAAAACATCACTAGCAAGTTGGTCACAATGAAGTTTCGGGTTGATCAAACAAGCAGGATTTCATCGGCGCTAGTGATTCAACTACACACTATAAAACTTGATAAAAATTTCAAAACAAGATTGGTCGCTCTGGTTATATAAGATTGGTGAAATAGCTTGATAATAACATCGAAATAAGGTTGGATACTCTAATTACATAGGGTTGGTGACAAAAAATGACAATGCATGTTTGTCAAGAAAAAATAAATAGACACATAACTAGTTTGATAAGAACATCACTAGCAGGTTGGTCACAATGAAGCTTCAGGTTGATCAAAAATCGGGATTCATCGGCGCTAGTGATTCAACTACACACTATAAAACATGATAAAAACTTCAAAACAAGATTGGTCACTCTGCTTATATAAGGTTGGTGAAATAGCTTGATAAGAAAAACGAAATAAGGTTTGATATTGTAATTACATGGGGTTGGTGAGCAAAAATGATAATACATGTTTGTCAAGCAAAATTAAATAGACACAAAACTAGTTTGATAAGAACATCACTAGCAAGTTGATCACAATGAAGCTTCAGGTTGATCAAAAAAGGCAGGATTTCATCGGTGCTAGTGATTCAACTACACACTATAAAACTTGATAAAAACATCAATACAATATTGGTCACTCTAGTATATAAGGTTGGTGAAATAGCTTGATAAGAACATCGAAATAACTTCAGATATTCTAATTACATAGGGCTGGTCAGCGAAAATGATAATACATGTTTGTCAAGCAAAATTAAATAGACACAGCACTAGTTTGATAAGAACATCACTAGCAAGTTGGTCACAATGAAGCTTCAGGTTGATAAAAAAGGCAGGATTTCATCGACGCTAGTGATTCAACTACAAACTATAAAACTTGATAAAAACTCCAAAACAAGATTGGCCACTCTGGTTATATAAGGTTGTCGAAATGGCTTCATAAGAACATCGAAATTAGGTTGGATACTCTAATTACATAGGGTTGGTAAGCAAAAATCATAATACATGTTTGTGAAGCAAAATTAATAGACACGGAAGTAGTTTAATAAAAACATGACTAGCAAGTTGGTCACAATGAAGTTTCAGGTTTATCAAACAAGCAGGATTTCATCGGCGCTAGTGGTTCAACTACACACTATAAAACTTGATAAAAACTTCAAAACAAGATTGGTCACACTGTTTTTATATAAAGATTAGTGAAATATCTTGATAATAATATCGAAATAAGGTTGGATATTCTAATTACATAGGGTTGGTGACCAAAAATGACAATGCATGTTTGTCAAGCAAAAATAAATAGACAAAGAACTAGTTTGATAAGAACATCACTAGCAGGTTGGTCACAATGAAGTTTTAGGTTGATCAAAAAGCAGGATTTCACCGGCGCTAGTGATTCAATTACACACTATAAAACTTGATAAAACTTCAAAACAAGATCGGTCACTGTGATTATATACAAGTCAGTGAAATAGCTTGATAAGAACAACGAAATAAGGTCGGTAACTCTAATTACATGAGGCTGGTGAGCAAAAAAGATAATACATGTTTTTTGATGAAAAATGAAAATAGGCACTTAACTAATTTTATAAGAATTTCATCGGCTCTAGTGATTCAACTACACACTATAAAACTTGATAAAAACATCAATACACTATTGGTCACTTCGATTATATACAAGCCGATGAAATAGCTTGATAAGAACATGAAAATAAGGTCGGTAACTCTAATTAAACAGCGTTGGTGAGTAAAAATGATGATACTTGTTTGTCTAACAAAAAATAATAGACATGGAACTAGTTTGATAAGAACAACACTAGCAAGTTGGTCACAATGAAGCTTCAAGTTGATCAAAAAAGAAGAATTTCATCGACGCTAGTAATTCAAATACACACTATGTAACTTTGTAAAAAACATCAAAACAATGATTGGTCAATCTGAGTCGCTGAATTAGCTTGATAAGAACATCGAAAAAAGGTCGATAACTCCAATAACAAGGGGTTGGTGAGCAAAAATGATAATACATGTTTGTGAAGCAAAATTAATAGACACGAAAGTAATTGATAAGAACATCACTAGCAAGTTGATCAAAATGAAGTGTCAAGTTAATCAAAAAAGGCAGAATTCCATTAGTGCTAGTGAATCAACTACTATATAAGTTGATAAAAACATCAAAACAAGATTGGTAAAATTGATTATTTCGGATTGGTTACTCTAGTTATATCAGAATGGTGACAAATGTTATTACATGTTGATCAAAACAAGTTATTAGACAGGTAAATTAACGACATACTATATAGCTTGATAAAGCGCATTGCAAAATCTGAAAAACTTATGAATGTCTATCCAAACCGAGCAGCGTACCCCGACCACATAATTCCAGAAACCTATCTAATTATATGAACATACAGAAAATTGCAGGGCAATGTTAAACCTCACTGCCTTGGTAAAAATGGCAGTAAATTAAATCAACAATTTGAGTAGAAACTTGTAAGTACATAAGATTTGAATACAGATCTAGACAAACCTTCCAGCAGATACTTGTCACAAGAATACTAAGTCAATGGGGAACGCCGAAAAAGACTGCCACAAGATCAGTTAATTATCAAGTTATAAAGCTATACTAAATCAGTGACACAAATTATGGATCGGAGGGAGTAACTAACATGATCTTCGTCTCTGTAATTTACGGGTAATTGCTCCCCAAGAACAATTAAAGGACTAGGAATAGTTGTATTTTCATTATGAAAACAAGAAGGCACCAACATCAGTAGTGGGAATCTATAGAAGAACCCTACTACAACATTTATGAGCTTTTGATGCAAAAATATAGTTCAACGGTAATCCAAAGAAACAGAAGTAGCATTCAAATAAAAAAGCACCAGTAGTGTGAACTATAGAACAATCCTACTACAAGATTTGTAGGAAGGAACATAGTGCATATAATTACGAAAGTTACTCGCATAGTGCTTTAAATTGGAAGAGAAGATCTAAAACATTTTCATGTGTTAGAAGATTTTAAAATTTTAGAAGCATGGAATAATAGTCTCATCTTATTTATAAGTCAAGTGCTCAGACAAAATCGGTCCATCAACATATAAATGTTGTCGCAATAGTATGCGAATCACATATAAGAATTTAGTAAAATACCCGAATCAAATACAAGTATCTAGTATACTATCAGAATCACATATCAATATCTAACCAAATGCACATATACATGATATAGATGAAACTTCTCATATTTCCTCACCTATCTATCAAGGGAAGATTTTCTGCCAAACAAAAAAATCCACCAAGTGTATTGTTAAACATGGTACTTGATGCCTAAAAAATTGGCGAGTAGATCAAACTTTCTTCAGAAACTGAGACTACATCACGGAACAAACACATTACCCTCCACGCTAGAAATATCCCGACTTAATAAAAAACACAAATTACAAAAGTTATGTGGCATCAGGAAGGCACTAACCAAGAGCAATAGCTTACATAAAAATACCGCTCATTGACAGAGAAGATGGTCAGAGCGCCGCCTATGCCCAAGGTCGCCTCATCTCGCACGGATTGTGGCGGCGCCACCACACCATGGACCTCCTCTGGCCACAGTGCTGATATGTCCATTGTTGGACAATGGAGAGAGCCATACCATCCAGCGATATACATATATATAGCTCATTCGCTTCTCTGCTACTTGTGTGAATATTTTACAGCTAATTTCAATCAAGAGATACTGGTATGTATATATCTTCGAGATGGTCTTTAACTAGCTTCATAACCATTTCATCATCATTTCTCATCAGCCTAAAGGGAGGGGAGCAGAAGAGATCGTCAATGAACCTACAGAACAACAAGATATTCAGCTCAGTCACTATTACTAGCATACCGTGAAAGCAGATTGCAACCGAGAAAAATATACATCTTTTGATAAAAATGGAGAGTTGCTGACTAATCATCTTTAGCAAAGATCTATTTCAGCATATGAAACTACATGCATACCCGTGCTATAGAGGAAAAATCTAGAAAGTGTTGCATGTCTGAAACAATGAGTAAACATGTCAAAGTCCTAAAAAGCAGAGTATATGCACGACTCAAATTCCATTGAAGATTTCTTTGACATAAGTACTTCCTCTTCACAGTTTATCTAGTTAAGTATGAAAAATGATGGATACTCCAGGGGAAAAAGCAAGTACTATTGTCCAAGTAGATCAGTTGAATCCAGTCACTCATCCAGTAGCATCGTAGATACATTTACAAAAATGTGAAATATTGCCACAAGTAATGTATGGTGTAGACAGTAAGCCTTCTGATGGCCACGGAAAATTAAGATCACACGAAGAAAATACACATGTATCAGTAACATCTAAAATATCTCCATGCACTTCAGATAAGCTTGAGCGTAACGGCTTTCAGTCATGCTTCCAACTTCTCAAGTTGACAGCAAATCATATTGAGTCAACAATGTAAGCAACGAATCCACAACAGAGAGAGGTCGGGAGGAAATGCAACAATATGAGCAATTTATAGAAACTAGTTCACTAATTCAATGATGAACACACGTATCAAAAAGAGGTCAGCTACATATGTTCCTCTTCTTCCACTCTGATGTATGTGCTAGTGGAATTCGAGTGAAGGCACATACCACGAAACACAACAATGGGCAACCGACTGCCTAATTTAATCACTATCTGCAGTTCACTTTGGAGATGAAACAATTAAAAATTGTGAGATAGCATTGTGAGATAGACCACACCAGTGTTGTTGCTAGCCATCTTGAGGATGGCAATGGTTGAATCAATCCAAAGGGAGGGTGAGATCGGGAGGAAGAAGGGAAGGGGGAAATTACAGCTTATTCGGCACCTTGAATTGCAGGTTCTTCCTCAGTTCCTCCAGCCTCAGTGTGGGGGATCGCCCATGATCAGTAGGGGCGAACCTAGGATGGTGTGCCGGTGGGTAAGTAGAGGAATGTGGGTGGCGACGATGCTCATCAGGGATGGGATTGAGGCATCAATGGGGAAGATGTGGGGGCGGACGGGTGGTAGGGAAGGGGAAAGGGAAGGGGAGGTCGCCGGGCCGGCGGCTAGGGTTCTGCTCCTCCTCCTAATCCTGGAAGGTCCAGCCAAGCAGGCGGCGGCATAGGGGCAAGAGGACGCGAGGGGGAGGAGGGCTTGGCGCGGCGGCGGCCAAGGATTGCTGTGCGGCAGGGGAGGAGGGGGCTTCTCGAAATGACTGGCTGCCGGAAAGTAACGATGAAGGAAGCGGCGCTCGCTCAGAAAGGGAATTGCCATCGCGTTGGGCGCGAGCGCTTCGCGCGGCAAACTGACCGCAGCGCGCGGTCGACCGCGTATGAGAGAATCCGCTATACAGGCGCAATTAGCTTTCCAACTCTACTAGTACTATTTTATTTGATTCCAATTGGCCTGGCCGATGTCCTTGGCTCCATTGGATGCGCTTAGATAGCACTACACCACGGTAGATTATTAGAGGCACATAAAAATGCCTTAAAAAATACTCAAAGTGTCTTTAAAAATATTTGAAGGAAATAAAAAAAGCCAATCAAATGGTGTAGGGAAAAATCAATTATGGCAATTTCAAAAGATGTCTTTAAAAATAATTTCTAGGGAATTTAAAAAATGCCTTTAGAAATAGATTTTTTGAGGTACTTTGAAAACTGCCTTGGAATATAATTTGAGGCACTTCTAAAAAATTGCTTGAAAAACGAATAAAGGAAATATACAATAATGCCTTATAAAACAAATGTGGCATTATATAATAATGCCTCTAAAAAATTAAAGCCAATGATTTCCAGGCACTTTTAAGGTGAATTCAAGATATGGTAGGCACATTTCATATTTATTATGATGAATAACTAATGATTCTACAACAGACATATTATTCAATTTAATCCATTGAAAACATCTGTCAAGTTCCATCATTTGCACTATTCAATACAAGTTATAGAATTGAATTCACTCAATTTGGAACTACAATATTCTGAACTGTTGCTATCGGACATGCTTGTACATGCTTTACATTAGCATCCATCAACATATTGGCTACAAAGCCCTGCTCCACCCTTTATGTGTACCATTTCTTCTCGTCCTGATAACATAAAGCTCAAATGGTTAGTTTCTGATCAATACAATATGCAGCTAACATACGACATCATGCAATCCTCAGATAATTCATTTGGCTAGCTTAATCAGAATATTAGCTCATAGAGAAAATAGTTAACATGTAAAATAGTACCAACTCATACAAGCAAAGCCACCAAGCATAGCCAACTCATTGTGCTGCTTCAGTGAAACTCCATTTTAATCAAGATTATATGAAAAGCACCAACATATGCAACACCAAAGTCATTAAAATATTGCATCCTAATATTGGTGGACACACTCCTACACTCCTGAACTCACACTGTAAATTGTCTGAACTTTCTCATATAACTTACTGGGGATTATGTCGACTAATTGAGGTTCTCTGGCTCCTCACGAGGTGCAATCTGCCCTCATGTTTTTATCTACCTTCCGAATTAAACTTGTTATGCGAAAACTAGTGATTAAAGCTCTCACGAACTTGATGGTACACTTTACTTTTCTTGCCCTTAATAAACTTGAACCATTGTGTCGTCTATGTTGTATATGCTTGAACTTATATGTTGGGGATTAGCAGAACCATGCTATCATGGGGAACGCTTTCAACATTGCACTTGTACTTTATACCTAGTTGATATCATGCTCTTTTGTCTAAGGATGCCATCGGTGTGAAATGAAAGGGGAGCTTGTAAGTCCATGGAGTTATGTATGTGTGTTAGAGAAACGCCTGGGCCGCCAGTCTAATCCATGTTGTCATGGTGAAAACTGCAGCGTAACCATAATGAGCTATCTATGAAGCATTCTTCTTATAAAAAAAAGAGTCAGATATTGAGAAAAAGAGAAAAAGGAAAAAAAGATATGAGAAAAGAGGAAAGAGAGAAAAAAGCACCATTTTCCCATGGTAAATAAGAAGATTGCTGAGATGCTCGTTGTCTGCTTGCCTTGTCATTTTGATATGGGGATTCTTCCATATCATCGGGCAAGGGGTACCCCGTTGGTGGTTCTCTATGATACACATGTACTTACTATGATAAGAACTTACCGGTAACTAAACTTGAGTAGCATGAGGAGCGGCCCTCGTATTCAAGGGACATGAGATTGCCAACTTATACTTTGTCAAGCATATACTCCATAGTTTGTTCACTTTAACCTTAATCACTTCAAGATGCTTATGATAGGGGCAATGAGAGCTGAAAGCTAATAAGTACCATAATTTTTGGAAGCTCTTTATGAAACTTGAATCCCTACTTCCTTCTATGAAGGCCTTTTATTTACTTTTATGTTGAGTCTCCACCTCCTATCTTTATGCACCTACTGAGAGAGCATAGTGGCCATTCTTAGTTCTATGTGCATTGTCCCAAGACTTGTTGATTGATGCATAACTTTGATATTGCTTGTTCTTGAACAATTTGTATCTAGTCACCCTTATGAACTTTGAAGGTGTCCTATGCATTTGTTTGCTACTCTATGAGGGACAAGCTGAATGCCATTATGCTATGTTTTTGTTTATGTGAAACAAACAAACGTCTTACAAAGCATTGTTATTCATGATCTTTGTTTGTATCCTTTCATGTTGCATGCATAGTTACTATGTCTTATCATTAGAACTTCTTCTTTCATGCTCATGTTTAGAGTTCTTTGATCCCAGCTTTCAATGCTTGCAAATGGTTTGATCTTGATTATGATGGTGCATGTCACCTAAAAAATTATTACTTTTTATCACTTACCTACTCGAGGACGAGCATGAGTTAAGCTTGGGGATGTTGATACATTACAAACGTATCTATAATTTTTGATGTTCCATGCTTGTTTTATATTTACTTTCTTATGTTTTGTCCACACTTTGGAGTATTTTTATACATTTCCTAGAACTAACCTATTAACAAGATGCCATAGTGCTAGTTGCCTGTTTTCTGCTATTTTTGGTTCCAGAAAAGTCAGAAAATGAATATTCTCGGAATTGGACGGGACAATAGCCAAAGTTGATATTTTACCTGAAGACTCACGGATCCAGAAGACGAGATGTAGGGGGGCCATAGGGCAGCCACACCACCCCTTGATGTGGGCAGCCCTAGGCCGTGCTAGGGCATGGTGTGGGCCCCCTGGCCGGCCACCGACCTTGCCCCTTCGCCTATAAGAAGCCCCCGATGAAAAAAATCCTAAATCGTCCAGCCTCCAACCACAAAAAGTTCCGCAGCGCCGCCGCCATCGAAGAGGAGATTCGGGGGACAGAAAGTCTCTGTTCTGGCACCCTTCCGAGACGGGGAAGTGCCCCTAGAGCCATCTCTATCAATCTTCACCACCATCTCTATCGCCGTTGCTGATTCCCATGATGAGGAGGGAGTAGTTCTTCCTCGAGGCTAAGGGTTCTACCGGTAGCTATGTGTTCATCTCTCTCTCTATGCATGATCATATTGTGATCATGAGCTTTGTAATCAAGTAGATCTACCTTGCTACTCAAGTGCTTTAATAGATCTCTGCTCTCCCCATGTGTGTGAAAGTGACAGCGTGCACACCATGGTGGCACTTAGGCTAGAGATTACAAATACTTGTTATGAGTTATATTTGGAGTTGGATGTCTTTATGAAATTGTGGTGTTTGTTGGAACCATCTAGTGCTCAAGGTGACAGTGTGGGGTTATCTAGATGGGAAAAGCGAACTTTGAGGTGTGATGTTATAGCCCTACCATGGATTAGAGTGTCCAACCAGAGAGTAGTTTAGAGTAGTATCATAAAGAGATGATATTTATATGAGAGTGTTCACTAGTGAAAGTATGATCCCTAGGCCTTGTTTATAAACATTGAAACACCATTTGCAATTAGATCTTTTACATGTTTGCTTGCTTCCATCTTTATTTCAGTTTACCTTTAGTCTCTTCCACGCCATCAAGCTATTTTCTGGCACCGTTGTCTTATATCCATACCACTTGTATTTCACTATCTTTTCGCCGAACTAGTGCACCTATACACCTGACAAGTGTATTGGGTGTGTTGGGGACACAAGAGACTTCTTGTATCTTGATTGCAGGATTGCTTGAGAGGGAATACCTTTGACCACTTCCTCCCTGAGTTCGATAAACCTTGGATGATCCACTTAAGGGAAACTTGCTGCTGTTCTACAAACCTCTGCACTTGGAGGCCCAACATTGTCTACAAGAATAGAAGCGTGCGTAGACATCACTTACCGGCAATGAATTGAACAAGCCGAGCTAGAGACTGAATTACATAAATAAAGTAATCACTTACAGACAATAGGAACTAAGGATAGATTTGCCAGTTCATTTAGATTGAATAACTGAAAGAATTCTGTAAATTCAATAGGGACCTCGTCTTCAGCAAAGTAATGCTCTTTTTGAACTTTCACTATGAGCCAATATCGCTCTTCTTTTGATACTTTCATGTACCATTCATGCAATCGTCGCATTTTTGTTGGCATATCCCGAAGCCTCTCAGAACTGACCAGAGGCTCCCCGTGAACAAATTTGGGTGCTACCTCCGCCTTGGGCATATGAGCGCCGTGAATAATGTCATGCATAGACATATTACATTGCTCGGCCAATATCTTAGCCGTTTCCATATGCAAAGGTTTTCCCTCATATAGTTGAGGTTCGGGTATGTACACCTGGAGCGAGGGGAGTGATTGATTTGCTTGTTTCCCCAGCTGGGGAACGTCTGTTTTGGTTCTTCGGCTACCACTTGATTGTTTTGCTTGTTTCCCCAGCTGGAGAACGTCCGTTCTGATGCTTCCGCTACCACTCGATTGTTTTGCTTGTTCCCCCTGATGGGGAACGTCTTTTGCGATGCTTCCTGTACCATTTGATCTCTTCGCTTCAAAGGTCTTTCAAGACATCGTGTATAGTCATCTGGCGCATTTAACTGAGCTTGGGATGGCTGCGTCAGTAATTTCCTAAAGTGCTCCTTGGTTTCCGGTTTTATTTGGACCTCTGGCTCAGGTTGTTTCTTCTTAAAACGAGCATCCACTTTGGCCCGTATAACCGCATCGGTCTCCTCATCGTTTAGGTTGTAAGCCCTCTTGGGAGGAACCGGCGATACTCTTGGGAGGGGCGACAACTGTCGCTTTGGGGGTCGGTTATCGCTCGACGGAGCGGTGCTATTCTTCTGCTTTTGTCCGTTAGTGGGTGGAGGCGGCTGCGTAGATTGAGATGGACTCGTGTTGAGGTCATGGATTGTACTTGGAGGTGGTGGACTTTTACTGGGAGGAGACGGTGCCCTTAGAGGTGGACGTGGAGGTGGCCTTTTACTGGGAGGAGATGGTGGCCTTGTAGGTGATGGATTGTTTCTCGGGGGAGAAGGTGGCCTTGGTGCCGAGCCTAGAAAGTTGATGTATTCCATTTTCCAAAGAATGAAGCCACTCGTGACTTCTCCCAGTGTCGTCCCCCCTTCACCTCCAGGGAAGTCAAGTAGTAGTGAATGACACAGCGGTTCAACTTCATCCACACCAACACGAGCATAGCCAGCTGGAATCGGATTGCAATGGTAGGTCGCTCCCGGTGCAGAAGGTAAATCAAAGCCGACTGCCACCTTCATGGATATGTTCTTCATTTCAACATGCATCTCACAACTAGTCTTCTCCTTATTTGCAGCCACGGGATACACATTCATCGTTGCATCATTACCGTGGCCCTCCGTAGAAGCCATGCTGCTTTTCCATTGCGATGGGCTGATCGTACTGTCTGGTGCAGGATCTTGTTGTCGGAGTCCTTTAAGTTCATTAAGCTCCTGCCGATGCTCCTGCTGCATGGCTTCAAACCTCGCGAACCGCTCCTCTTTTTTCCGCTTTGTTTTTCTCAGTTGGCTTCTGTATGTGTCAAGGTCCTCGGGAAACCCGATAGCCCATGGACAAGAAGGTCCAAACCCTCTTGTTCTTCCAGCCTTTTCAGGATTCCCGAGGGCCTTTGTCAGCTCATCGTTCTCTCTGTCAGGAACAAACTTTCCCTCTTCAACCTCTTTTATCACTTTAATAAGATCATCTTTGGGTCCAAAAACTTCTTTGGTTGCAACAATCTCGCCTGTTTCTAGGTCATACGATGCCCCATGCCCGAGTAAACAATTTCTTGACCTCAAGGGCCAACCAGACATAGCTGAAGTGATCCCTTTAGCCAACAGGTCGGCCTCGGCTTTATCCCACTTAGGAATGGCAGTCTTGTAGCCACCTGTGCCCATATGATGGTGATACTTCTTTTTGGCTGCATTTTGCTTATTCTTTTCTGACATTGCCACAGCTGGTGCTGAGGTCTTGTATTCCACAAATGCAGCCCAGTTATCATGCTGCATCTCTAGTGGGCCAGTAAATGGAGGAGTTTTTTTCTTCAATACATATTTGTGGTACAATCTTTTCTTCCATTCCTTCAATAGTTCGCCCATCTTCTTAAGAGCCCATGATGTCTACGCACTTCTATTCTTGTAGACAGTTGTTGGGCCTCCAAGTGCAGAGGTTTGTAGAACAGCATCAAGTTTTCCCTTAAGTGGATCACCCAAGATTTATCGAACTCAGGGAGGAAGTGGTCAAAGGTATCCCCTCTCAAGCAACACTACAATCAAGATACAAGAAGTCTCTTGTGTCCCCAACACACCCAATACACTTGTCATGTGTATAGGTGCACTAGTTCGGTGAAGAGATAGTGAAATACAAGTGGTAACGGTGATAGAAAATAGCTTGATGGCGTGGAAAAGACTAAAGTAAAACTGAAATAAAGATAGAAGCAAGCAAACATGTAATAGATGATGGGTTTGTAGCATGGAAAACAAAAAATTTCTACCGCAAGAACAAACAAAACCCAGATCTAATCGAGATAAAAGCCAAGATCTAATCTATTAGACATGTGCAACAAGATAGATCTGTACTAACCCTCGTAGAACCGAAAGCGTTACGAGATTAGATCTCAGGGTTGATGTAGTCGATCACTTGCCGATCTCAAGATCGTGTGGACGATCCTTCCGGCGCTACGTTCCGGCAGCGCTTCATCGATCACACATGCGAGTCGAAGGCACCTTCCTCTCCCGTTCAATGAGCAATGGAGGTAGTAGATCTTCTCCACGGAATCCCAGTAGCACGACGGTGTGGTGGTGGTAGAGTAGAGAATTCTGCAGGGCTTCGCCTAAGCCGGAGCAGAGCGAAGGAGGAGGAGAGAGACGGCGGCTAGGGTTTGTTATAGTAGAGGTCTGGGGGGTGGCGCCCCCTCCCCTCTATTTAAAGGAGGGAGGTGCCATGGGAGGGGGAGTCCTAGTAGGACTCCCCTCCCTCCTTGGCCGGCGGATTGGGAGGGGGGAGGAATCCTCCTCCCCCACGAATCCGTGTCTTGCCCCACAAAGACTCCTTGATCCTTTCTTGGTTTTCAAGCAAACTCCAAGAAATCTTCTAGAAGCTTCCAGAACATTCCGAAACCTTGTAGAATCTCCATACAAACACTCCGGAACATTTCCTAACTTAGAAAATGATCCCCAATATATGAATCTTATTCTCCGTACAATTCCGGATCTCCTCGTGATGTCCCGGATCCAATCCGAGACTCCGAACAACATTCGGTCTCCAACGCATATTCCATATCTACTTAAAACAACTTCGAACCTTAAGTGTGTCACCCTACGGTTCGTGAATATGCAGACATGATGAAGACACCTCTTCGATCAATAACCATCAGCGGGATCTAGAGATCCATAATGGCTCCCACATACTCAACGATGACTTCGTGATCGATAGAACCATTAACATACGAAACCAATTCCCTTTGTCACGCGATATTCTACTTATCCGAGGTTTGATCGTCGGTATCTCCATACCTAGTTCTACCTCGTTACTGATAAGTACTCTTTACTCGTTCCATGTTATGTCATCCCTTGTGACCTAGTCGCATGCTTGCAAGCTAACTAGATGACATTCCACCGAGAGGGCCCAGAGCATATATATCTGTCATATGGATGGACAAATCCCAATCTTGGTCCATGCGCTTCAACACATACTTTCAGAATACCCAATGACACCTTTATAATCACCCAGTTACGAAGCGGTGTTTGATGTCATCAAAGTACCCATCCGGTGATGGTGATTAACATAACCTCATGGTCGAAGGATTAGGTCACTATGCATTTGAAAGCTTACAAATAATCTGAACTTAATGACTTGATCTTATGCTACGCTTACTATGGGTGTGTGTCCATCACATCATTCTCCTAATGATATAACCTTGTTATTAATGATATCCAATGTCCATGATCAGGAAACCATGATCATCATTTAATCAACAAGCTAGTTCCACAAGAGGCTTACTAGGGACTCTTTTATGTTTACAAAACACACATGTATCAGTGTTTCCTTATAATACAATTATAGCAGGGGATGTAAACATTCATCATAAACACAAAGATATAATAATAACCACTTTTATTATTGCCTCTTGGGCATATCTCCAACAGTCTCCCACTTGCACTAGAGTCAATAATCTAGATTACATGGTAATATACCTAACACCCATGGCGTTCTGGTGTTGGTCATGCTTTGCTCTAGGGAGAGGTTTAGTCAACGGATCTGCCACATTCAGATCAGTGTGTACTTTGCAAATCTTTATGTCACCATCTCGGACATACTCGCGAATAGCATGGAAACGTAGCTTGATGTGCTTCAGCTTTCTATGTGACCTTGGCTCCTGTGCATTAGCTATGGCACCTGTGTTGTCACAGTAGATGGCCATCGGGTCCAACGCACTAGGAACCACGCCAAGTTCAGTAATGAACTCCTTCATCCATATGGCTTCTTGTGCAGCCTCCGAAGCAGCTATGTATTCCGATTCAGTTGAAGATTTCGCCACAACGCTTTGCTTGGCACTCCTCCAGCTCACTGCAGCACCATTCAAAATAAATACGATCCAGTCGTGACTTTGAGTCATCTGGATCGGTGTTCCAACTAGCATCAGTGTAACCGTTTACAACAAGTTGTTCATCACCTCCATAAGAAAGAACCATATCCTTAGTCTATTCAGGTACTTTAGGATATTCTTGACCGCTGTCCAGTGTTCCATTCCAGGATCACTTTGATATCTGCTAGTCAAACTAACATCATGTGCTATATCCGGTCTTGTACACAGCATGGCATACATGATAGAACCTATGGCCGAGGCATAGGGAATATTATTCATCTTTTCTCTATCTTTTGCCGTTGCAGGACTTTGAGTCTTACTCAAGGTCTTACCTGACAACATGGGCATGAACCCTTTCTTGCTCTCTTCCATTCTAAACTTCTTTAGAACTTTGTCTAAGTATGTACTTTGTGAAAGCGCTATTAGGCGTCTTGATCTATCTCTATAAATCTTGATGCCTAGAATATATGCTTCTACCTCAAGATCCTTCATTGAAAAACTATTATTCAAATAGGTTTTGACGCTATTAAGAAGTTCTATATCATTCCCAATCAACAATATGTCATCTACATATAGTACTAGGAATGCTACAGAGCTCCCACTCACTTTCTTGTAAATACAAGCTTCTCCATAAGTTTGTATAAATCCAAAGTTTTTGATTACTTTATCAAAACGTTGATTCCAACTCCGGGATGCTTGCTTCAGTCCATAAATGGAGCGCTGAAGTTTGCATACCTTGTCAGCATCACTAGGATCGACAAAACCCTTGGGTTGTACCATATACAACTCTTCCTCAATGTCACCATTAAGGAACGCTGTTTTGACATCCATCTGCCAAATTTCATAATCGAAATATGCAGCGATTGCTAACAAAATCCTCACAGACTTTAGCTTTGCTACTGGTGAGAAAGTCTCATCGTAGTCAACTCCTTGAATTTGTCGGAACCCTTTCGCGACAAGTCGATCTTTATAGACGGTAACATTACCATCAGCATCTGTTTTTCTTTTGAAAATCCATTTGTTCTCGACAACCTTACGGCCATCCGGTAAGTCCACCAAAGTCCATACTTGGTTTTCGTACATGGATCCCATTTCGGATTTCATGGCTTCTAGCCATTTGTCAGAATCTGGGCTCACCATAGCTTCTTCATACGTCGCAGGGTCATCAGTGTTGTCCACCAACATGACGTTCAAGGCAGAGTCATACCAATCAGGAGTGGTACGAACCCTCGTTGACCTGCGAGGTTCAGCAGTAACTTTGTTCGAAGTTTCATGATCACCATCATTAGCTTCCTCTCCAGTTGGTGTAGGCGGCACAAAAACATCTTCCGGTGCTGTGCTACTCTCAACTCCAAGAGAAGGTTCAATAACCTCGTCGAGTTCTACTTTCCTTCCAGTCACTTCCTTCGAGAGAAACTCCTTCTCAAGAAAGGATCCATTCTTGGCAACGAAAACTTTGCCTTCGGATCTATGATAGAAGGTATACCCAATTGTTTCTTTAGGGTATCCTATGAAGACGCATTTCTCCGCTTTGGGTTCAAGCTTATCAGGCTGTAACTTCTTTACATACGCTTCGCAACCCCAAACTTTAAGGAACGACAACTTAGGTTTCTTACCAAACCACAATTTGTACGGTGTCTGACATGGTTATACCCTACGGGTACGTAACTTCAGCATACCTAATCCAGCCCAAGGAAGGCCCACGGCAGACATACGCTGGCCCATGAAGATTTTCGGGTGGCCAAGGCCCATGACGTCTTCGGATCCTTGGAGAGCAAGACTAGAGGAGATAGGAAATTCAAAGGAGTAAAACCCTAGAACTTGGAACCGACTAGGACTACGCCCGGGACCTGCCTAAGTCTATATAAAGGCCAGGAGGGCACGTCCTAGGGCAACTCGACTCATACTTTCGCACACGCATCCACGCCAGATCGAATCTGCGCACCCTGTAACCTTCGGTTCCGCCGTAATCAAAGAGCAGACAAGCAGGAGTAGGGTTTTACCTCCGGGGGCCTGAACCTGGGTAAATCTCGTGTCCCCTGGTTGCTTGTCTGTTAACCGTGCCACGATCTCCAGCATCCCCATCTTCTCCAAAACCCAAGTCCATAACAATGGGCATTAACGAGATTAAACCTCGTCAATTGGCGCCGTCTGTGGGAATTGGGGCTGCTGATTGTCTTGTCGTGGCGGTTCCGACCCGATCGATCTACAACTCAGCGGCGACGGAGAATCACCTCCTCTTCGGTGCTCGACTTCACCGCCCACTCACGGATACCATGAAGGATTTCGAGCCCGTGGCGGCGCACTCGAAATTCTGTTCGAGCTTCGCCTGTGGGACAAACTGGCACCCTCCGCCTCCCTGAGCGGGTGCCCATGCCGTCAATCAGGCCCGCTTCATGGGCTCCACACCCCGTGCTACGCACGTCACCATCAACAGATGAGTTCTACGGCAGCAGCAGCTGCAACTCCGATCTGTGCGATCCACCTTCGGATGAAGGGACCTACGGTTCCGGATCCGAAAGCTGCGGCAAGCGACCAATCAATGCGAGCGCTATCTGTGCGCCACAGTCATCCAAACCGACGAGGAAACGCCTAACCCGCCGCCCAACCACAACCCGCAGGACGGAAACGGCGAAAACGGGGAAAACAGGGGCCACCTCATCCAACTTAGCAAAGAAGGATGGGTCGAAGCACGCCGCTACCGTCATGCGAAATAGTCCTACCTCTAGACTCCCCACGTGATCTGCTGAGGGCATACCACTACCTCCTCATCGAGGAGCACAAGAAGCAAGTCAAGATGCAGGAGACGCTCGACAAACGCAAGCAAGCAGCCTCTGAGTCCAGTGCACGACGAGCTGCGCTCTCCACCATGGGACCCGGCTCTAGCACAAACGGAAACCAGGGAAACAAGCACCGCCCTCGGGTGGAAAACATGGACCCGAAGGAGCGGCGTGACGTGACCCGAACTCTCCACACATCGTTCATGGATATGGACGCTGACGGCAACATCATCCCGAAGACGCCACAAGCTGCGATCATGGCAGCCATCACAGATCTCGGCTCACCCACCTCCGGAGGGACCCGAAAAGGGCCATGCATAGGTCCGCACTCACCGGACTAGGACTAATCGAGCTGTGCTCCACGAAGACGCTCCACGGAGCCGAAGAAGAAAGCTCCGCCAGCGCGATCGAGCCCCACTCCCTCATCCGAAGATGAAGAGGAACACGATCTTCCTCGAAGGAAGAAGAGCTCGCACCGCATTAAACGCGACTACGACGCCAGAGACAATTACACAGCGCAAGATCGACAAAGCACGCGCTAAACGCGCATGCTCGTCTGAATCTGAGATGGATGAAGACGAAGGAGAACTCTGCGGGGCTCGATGCTTCAGCAGATCCGTCTGGCGAACACAGATGCCACGGAACTTCAAGCTTCCTTCGGATACTCCGAAGTTCAACGGAACGCAAGATCCAAAGTCCTGGCTCAGTGACCATCTGTCATCCGTCAAGCTTCACGGAGGCAACAAAGAAACCGCCATGCAATGCCTTTAGCTGTAGTTGATAGGCGCGGCGCGGGTCTGGCTTAGCAGCCTATCATCAGGATCCATCCGAAGCTGGGAGGAGCTCGCTTATAGCTTCATCCGAAATTTCAAAGGCACCAGCAAGAGGCCCGCCTCAATCGAAGAGTTGCGAGCCTGCACTCAGAGAACGGGTGAATCTATTCGCTCGTACATACTACGCTGGTCTACAACCAAGAACTCCACAGACACATCTCGAAGAAAGGGCCATCGACGCTTGTGGACGGCGGCGCCAGACTTCAAAGAGGAACTTGGGCGTGTAAAGCCCAAAACACTCGACCACCTCATGGAAATCGCCATGCGTTAGACGGCGAAGATTGCATCCAGCGGCGAATCAGATGAAGAGGACGACCACGGCCGAAGACGCTAACGCCGCAGCAAGAGGAGATCGCGGCGTCTGAGGACCGCGACGGACCCGACATGGTCGCAGCGGCCACGCCGACGCCGTAATGACAACAGCCGCAGCGGAGGATACCGCAGCGGAAACTTCCGCGACAACGGACGACCAACGCAGCTGTGGCACGCCGCGACCGCGACAACGGACCCTCAGCATTCGACAAACTTTCGGGTCCATGCACCATCCACTTCTACATCGACAAACAAGATGGCAAAAAGAAAGCCAGCCACATGCTCAAGGACTGCCGCGAGTTCTAGAAAATCAGCGAAGGCATGATGCAGATGAGGCAACAAGCTCCAATTCCTGCGTTCGGAAACGCACCTGCGCCAGGTGAAATAGCACACGGAGCTCCTCCACCGCCGCCTATTGAGGCCCAAATCAACCAACATCGCACCAGCAAAACAACGCCGGGTCGATACCCCCACCAAAGGAGCGCTAAATATGATCCGTAAGGGCGCCCACCAACAGGTGCGAAGAAAATCACCCGACAAATCAACTTGGCTGGCAACTCCGCAATCCTCGAGTACCTCAGCGGATCGGAGTCCTGCATCACATTCACTCGCGCGGATCACCCTTGCCAGATCCCTCGCCCAGGTCATGATGCCCTGGTGCTGGAGGCACAGATCGGAGGCTTCGAGATGAGTCGCGTCTTCATGGACGGCGGCAGCGGCATCAACCTAATGTTCGCAAGCACTCTAGCAGTTATGCGGATCCCGCAATGCAGCCTAGAACAATCAGACACAACGTACCACGGCATTGTCCCAGGGAAGGGCATCTTCCCCCTGGGAAAAATAGGACTCGACGTCATCTTCGGGAAGCCGGACAACTTTCAGAGCGCCTAGAATTGAAGTGGTGGACCGTCCGCAATACCATGCCATCTCGACGTGGTAGCATTCGCAAGGTTCCCGGCCGTCCCCACCACGCATACCTACTACTCAAGATGCCAGACCAAGGCGCCATCACAGTCCACGGAGTTTCACCCGATCGGACCAATGCGACAGGATTTCAACAAAATCTCCCGATCTTCGGCATGCAAGACGAGCTTGTAAGGCTCCGCGAGGTGACGGACAATGGGCTACCCCCAGTCACAAAGCACAACGCACCTGACATGTCTTTCGACTCCACCATCAACACCAAGAAAGTGCAGGTCCATCCAACGGATGCCTCCAAGACGGCGCTGATCGCCAACGACCTCAGCATCAAGATAGGAAGCGCGCTTCGAATTCCTCCGTGAGCGCTGGAAATATTCGCTGGTGTCCTGCGGACATGCCAGAGTTCCAGGAATTCGAGCACACACTCAATGTCTTCCCGCACACCAAGCCGATCAAGCAGTCCATCCAAGACGCCGAGCCACGAGCGAAGCTATCGGCAAGGAGATCAACAGACACTCCAGCAGACTTCATCCGAGAAATCAAGGAAAGTGAGTGGCTGGCAACACGTTGATGGTCCCGAAGAAGGACACGGACATCCTGCGGATGTGCGTGGACTTCACGTCACTAAATAAACACGCGCCTAAGGACCACTTCCTCTTCCTCGGATCGACCGGATCATCGATTCGACCGCGGGTTGTGAGAAACTCTCTTTCCTCGACGCCTACTCAAGCTATAACAGATTCGACTCAAGGTCGAAGATCAAGAGAAAACGGCGCTCATCACACCGTTCGAGTATCCGCTACAACACAATGCCCTTCGGCTAAAGAACGCTGGGTGCCACGTACTGTTGATGCATGCGAGCCTCAAGGACCAGATCGGTCGCAACGCCCAAGTCTATGTCGACGACATAGTCATAAAAACCAAGGAGGCAAGAACACTTATCGGCGATCTCGCGAGACGTTCGACAACCTTGATCACTCTGTGATCAAGCTCAATCTGAAAAGTGCGCCTTCGGCGTCCCCTCGGGTCAGCTGCTCGGGTACTTCATCTCTCAACGAGGGATCGAAGCGAACCCGAAGAAAATCAAAGCTATCATGACAATGGAGAAGCCGAAAAACCTCAAGGGCGTTCAAAAGCTCGCAGGGCGAATAGAGGCACTAAGCAGGTTCATCAGCCGCATGGGCGAGAAGGCCCTACCATTTTACCAGCTGCTGCGCAAGGCAGACAAGTTCGAGTGGACACCAGAAGCCAACGACGCATTCGAAAGCCTCAAGCGGCTCCTCTCCACCTCGCCAGTTTTGGTCACGCCAAAAGAGCGCGAGTCCCTGTTGCTGTACATAGCAGCCACACACCAGGTGGTTAGCACAGTACTCGTGGTCGAACGACCCGAAGAAGGTAAGACCCACGGGGTACAACGCCCAATTTACTACCTCAGCGAGGTTCTCACTCCAACAAAATAGCGGTACCCGCACTACCAGAAGCTGGCCTACGGCGTGTTCATGACGGCTCGACGACTGAGCCACTACTTCCAGGAGCATCAGGTGATGGTCGTCAACGAGGCACCCCTAAACAGCATCCTAAATAACCCAGAGGCCCGCGTATGCCTGTATGGGGCATTGAACTATCACCCCTGGACATCATCTACGAGAAGCGACACGTAATCAAATCTCAAGTCCTTCCGGACTTCCTGGTGCACTGGATGGAGCTACAGCTGCCTGACACCCCAAACATGTCGCAATCCTGGACAATGCATTTTGACGGCTCCAAACGCGTTGAGCAGCAGGCGAAGTCATACCACCTCCCCAAGGTGACAAGATGAAGTACGTCCTTCGGATGAAATTCAGAGCTTCCAACAACGAGGCGAATCTGAAGCCCTCATCCATGGCATGAAGATGGCAAAATATGTGGCGCATAACGCTACCTGGTCATCTACGGTGACTCCAACCTTGTCGTACAGCAGACGATGAATGAGTGCGACGCACACGCCGAAAACATGATCGCGTATCGCGCGCTATACAACGCACTCGAAGGAGAATTTGACGGCTGCGAACTTCGGCACGTTGGAAGAGAGAGCAACGAGGAGGCCGATAGACTCGCCAACATCGGCTCCACTTGTGCAAAGGTACCACCAGGTGTGTTCCTCGAACAGATCTGCATGCCATCCATCAAGCGAAAATTCCCCACAGGATCACCCGAAGAAGCAGAACACTCGGGGGCTACGCTACCCGAAGGTCATGAAGGACCCGAAAAGTTGGATACCGAAGTTGCCATGGTCAACCTGATGCAGGTCATGGCAGTCGACCAAACTTGGACACGCCCATACCTCCGGTTCTCGATAAACGGAGAATTGCGGATACCGACAGATGCGGCGGCGTATCTCGTCGGTCAAAGCCTTCACCATCATCAACGGCGCTGTACAAACGCAGCATTACGGGCGTACTACAACGGTGCGTCACCATCAATGACGGCAAGGCCATACTCCAAGATATCCACAGGGCATCTGCGGCCACCACGCGGTAGCCGCCCTCGTCGCCAAAGCTCGCGGCAGGATTCTCGCCAACGGCCATGAGCGACGTGAAAGACATCGTCCGAAGATGCAACGGGTGCCAACGGTTCGCCGACAAACCGCACGCACCTGGGTCCGAACTTCGACCCATACCCATAGCCTGGCCTTTTGCCCAATGGGGCCTTGACATGATCGCAACCGCCAAAATCCTCGAAGGAGGACACGTCTTCCTCCGGTCGCAATCGACAAATTCACCAAGTGGATCGAAGCCATGCCGCCACCAACCAGAAGGGCAAAACCGCCGTCAAGTTCTTGAATCCATTGTCTACAGGTTTGGCGTACGCAGATCATCACCGACAACGGATCGAACTTTATCTCCGAAGAATTCCAGGACTTCTGCGAAGGCCTCGGGATCAATATCACGTATGCCTCAGTGGCACACCCGCAAACAAACGGGCAAGTGGAAAAGGCCAACGGCCTAATCGGCGCTGGCATCAAGAAGCGCCTCATGAGCTCACTCGAGCACAAAGCTGAAAACTGGACTAAAGAGCTACCGTCTGTCCTGTGGAGCTTACGTACTACGCCAAACAGCTCCACCTGCTACACACCGTTCTTCATGGTGCACGGAGCTAAGGCCGTGCTACCAGCCGAAGTACGCCACCAGGCTCCACGAGTCGTCGCTTACAGCGAAGCCGAGTCCACGGCTGCACTCGAAGACGCCGTCGACACACTCGACGAAGCACGGAATATAACAGCTCGATCAATGTGTACCAGCAGAGTCTTCGCAACTATCACAGCCACCGGTTGCGCCCAAGGTCCTTCGTCGAAGGAGACCTCGTCTTGCGACTCAAGCAAAAGCGACCGAACAAATTCGATTCACCATGGGAAGGACCCTACGCCATCACCGAGGTCATCCCAGGTGGTGCCTATCGCCTCAAGCACATGGAGTCTGGAGTCGCATACTCCAACCCGTGGAACGTCTCGCACCTGCGACGATTCTACCCGTAGCAACCTACCCCCCTTTTTACTTTCAATAAGGCTTTCAGCCAAGGCTACTCAGCCGAACCATGTACCTCCTCCATTACGACATAAATAAAGCTAAGTACCTCGCCCCCAACCCTCGGTTGACTATTTTCTGCAACTTTACTACATGCTGCATACGCACTCGGGGGCTCCCCCCACCTCACGATTTCATCGACTGAGGACAAACCGTGTACACCTGAGTAGCTGACCACGTCAGGCAAACGAAAAGGGCACGTACTAAATCAAAGCACTGTGTGCTCGCAAACAAGCAAACCTTTACAACAAAGGGCACATACACGCCCAGCCGCAATATACAAATTTTACATCTATCTGTTTATTTTCAGGTCCTACCTACTCTGAAGAATAACCTGAGCACGCTGCTCAAACAAATCTACAATCTGTTCGGCATGCTGCCTTACAGCCGCGTAATGCGGACGCATGTTCCACTGGCCACCATCTGGTCGAGGAGGTGGCCCGATCACGCCAACAGCCAAATCTACCAGCGGTGCACCTCACAAGAGACAAGGCAGCCTTCACCCCTGCGATGAGCTGCTGCCGCAGCTCCTTGACATTGTTGGCACTCCGAAACTTCGTCGAAGACCAAGGTCGTTGCACGGCATCCAACGGAAACATGACGTGCAGCACCGAGGAAAGCGATGTCTGCACCTGGCGGAGCACCCGCGAAACCTGGTAGACACGATCCTGCACCGTCGCCAGAACTATGGCGCGATCACGATCCATCCAGAAGAAGCCGCCGGCCTCCATGTCCTGTTGAGTCAAGCAATTGACTCGAACAGCAATACGCTCCTTTTCTTCCCTCGGAGCAAGATTGGCACCTGCGACAACCGCACAAAACAAGAGTAAGGCCAGCAGGCTCACCCGAAGAACTGAGCTACAGCCCGAAGAAGGATCAACTTACATTGCAGCTGCTCGGACAGCCGACCCAGCTCCGCCATCAAATACTCTCTCGGCTGCACACGGTCCGCTTTGGATTTCCAAGCGTCGGTACCACGTAACCAAGCAAATCTCTCTCCAAGCTGCGCACGCGATCTCGAAGAAACACGAGCTGCGAGGAATCATCCAATGATGCTCGCAAGGGCCTTTCGGATGAAGTGTCAACTGGGTCTGCACCCGAAGGAACCTATAGCAGCAGAAAAAAAGAAGGCACACAGACATTCAGCCAAGGATAGAGCACAACTCGGAGGAATTCATTAAAGTATATAAGGCCACTACGTGGCACAAGGATGATACTACAAAAGATATTTACAACAAAATAGACTACAAACTACCCTACGTCTACTATGCCTAAGGCGGAGGACACCGAGTCGCCTCGTAACCAGATCGCTTAGATTTGGCCTCGCCTGCTGCCGTAATGCATACTCGATGCAAGTCAATGAGCTTGGGCCCATATCGCTCAAATGCGGCGGAGTAGGCGGCAAAGGCTACCTCGGATCCATCCGCAGCTGTAGGCATCCGAGAAGTAATCTGGGGCAGGTCCAACTCCGCCCCAGCCGCCATGGCCATCGCCAGCCCGACGGACACGCCGATGCCCTTCTGCTTGCGCTTGTATGCTGCGGTAACCGGACAGAGCCTCTACCAGGCATCCACGTCTTGAGGATGCGCCCTTGAGAAGAGCTCTGGTAGAAGCGACCAAGGACCTCTTCGCCTTGGCAAGGATTTGACGACGGTGCTGCAGTGGTCTTCGACCGCCACATGGCATCATCTAGAGCACTCCGTGCTCGAGCACCGGTCAAACTTCGATGCTGCGGCATCGAGACAAAAAGAAGAAAACATGAAGAAAGGCAACATAGAAGAAGATCCGTGAAAAGAAGCAAGTACAAAAGCTAGCGCTCACCGAAATAGCCTTGGCAGCAGCCATGAGCTTCTCCCACCCCTTTTTCACGAGCAGCATAGCGGTGGCCAGCTGCTCCTCACGATCTCTGACCTCCTGCTGCAGACGCTCTTTCGCCCGGCTGCCTTCGTCACTCCAGCTCAAAGCGCTCTCTTCGCCCAGTAGCCTTCGCCCGATTGGCCAAGGCTCTTCTTGAGCATCGACCTCACGGAGAGAGTCGTTATGCTCTGCATTTACAACAAGCAAGTGTCAAAGAACAGGACCAGGATAAGCAAGAGAAGTACTACAAGGCGAATACCTTGCAAGCTGCCATTTTCGCCTCCAGGCGCTCCTCCACCGGCCGCTTGGCCTCTTGGACAAAAGGCTGCAGCAACAGGCAATAGTAGTAAGAGCAGGACTTGGGGGCTACGCCCAACACAAAGAAGCATAAACAACATCAGCATACGACGACACTCGGGGGCTCCCGCCGTAACATCAAGCAAAAAAACTTACGTGCTCGGGCGAACCCAAGAGCCCATGCGAAATTCTGAGGCGCAACCACCAGCCTCTCCTGCACAGGAGGAACTGGCGCAGCGTCACCAGAAGTCGCCACCGTCTGAGGAGGAGGCGACGCAATGTTCGACTCCCCCATCATCTCGCGCGCACCATCACTAGAGCCGTCGGAGGATTGCCTGCATACGAACCAATCAAAACAGGTGCAAAAATAACAAGGGAACAAAGGACAACAGTGGCAACAAGAAAACTTACGAGCCCAACGCGCTCAGGTCGAAGATAGGAGAAGCCCTTCGGGCCCTCTTCTCCTCCTTCTTTTCTTCCTTCTTCTTTTCTTCCTTCTTCCGCTTTGCTGGCGGGTGCGGAGCAACAGCCCGCACAGGAATGGCAGGAAGGGGAGAGGAAGAACCCCCATGAACATCATCATGACGCTCAAGGCCCAGAGGATTTCTGGGAGTCGGAGGAGTCGAGGCATCTGACGACTCGCTAGAGCTCCGTGATCGCTTGCGCGAATGGTCCTCACTCGATTCGTCGGCATCCTCCGCTGGGGATCGCGCTGATGGTAGTTCGGACACGAAATCCACCACTTCATTATCCGGGGCATTCGGATACCTCTCGGGCAATGGTGGTGCCATGCCCGGCACTTTGAAGCTCTGCAAAAGGAAAAGGAACTTTGTTAGCACACAAAGGAAAAAGTACACAGCTGACAAAAACAAAAGGGCAGCACTACGTGCGCAAATCTACACCTTCGGCACGACCAACGTCGAAGAAAATGGAGGAGTCAGCGACTTCCCCGGGATTTCTTCATCGGCCTTGAACTTTAACAGCGCGTGAAGAGCCTTGTCAAGTTCCACCTCGGAGATCTTCTCACTCGAAACCCTCGTCGGATCACGGCGCCCAGAGTAAAGAAACATCGGATGCGCCCTCGCTTGGAGGGGATGCACCCGACGCTCAAGAAACGTCCGGATGATGTCGACACCGTTCACCTCCTTCTCAGGAATCAATTGGAGATCCTCCACCCGACGATACAGGGCCTCTATGTCCGCCACCTCACCGTCTAAGATTTGGTTTTTCCAGGATCTTTTCTTCTCAATCAATTGGGAGGGGTCAAAAGGAACGAGACCAAAATCTTGCCCAGGCAGTACGGAGTCACGGATGTAAAACCATTTCCTCCGCCAGTACTGGACAGATTCGGACATGGAAAAGGAAAAGAATTGCACATTGGGACTGAGGGAGATGATGAAACCCCCAATGGGATACACACCATCCGAACCAGACTGCCTCTTCACGGAATAAAGCTTCCGGAAGAGGCCAAAGTGCGGCTCAATGCCAAGCCAACACTCGCAAAGCGTGATAAAACACGCAATGTGGAGAAGGGAGTTGGGAGACAGATGATGGAGTTGAACCCCATAGAAAAAGAGCAGTCCACGAAGGAAGTCATGGACCGGAAAAGAAAACCCGCGAATCATGAAGGCAACAAACATAACCCGATACCCAGATGGGGGACGGGGGATTACCTCATTGCCGGGGAGTCTCACGGCCGTCGTGTCTTGCGGGATCAGGCTCCGCTCGCGCAGTTTGCGGAGATCGCTCTCCCGCGTTTCTGATCGCCGCCAGCCACCGTCGGTGACGCGAGCAGTGGCGGTGCCCTTCTTGCCTCCGGCGGCGCTGGTCCCAACTGCAGATGAGGACTTCTTTGTTTGCCCCATGGCGCTACGGCGGTGGTGGCGTTGCCAACGAAGAAAGACAAAGGAAATGTGGAGGAAACTCTCAGCGCGCAGCAAGAATAGCTCAAGAACGAGGGGGCAGTGAATAGATGAACTGCTGCGGTGAAAAACAAACCACGATTTCACCAGGGATTATAACAGCGAAGACGACGCACGCTGGCCGTCCATCGAGAAGACCTAACGCCAACGGTAGATCTGGCCGTACACGTGTCAGCACCAAAATGAACCGTCGATACCACGCCGTCCACTATGTGCGGAAATCGAGGAGACGCCGTAATCATCTCCACGCCGCGCGTGACCGGTCAATTCAAAGTCAGCAAGTGGGACCCACGCTTCGTCCAGTCAAGTCATCTCTGGCGTAGCAGCTGAGGTCATCGATCGTAAGCACCGACGTCATCAAAAGCTATACTAGCACCATTTCGCTCCACGCCTAAAGTACTCACCGAATCTACGATTCGACTAAATACTTGGGGCTACTCCTATCGGGGCGCTGGCCGCGCACCGGCTGCACAAATGAGGACAAAATTATTTCTCTGAGTCCTACGTCGAGTTTACGACTCCACTACGGACTCGGGGGCTACTCCCATAGGGAGGATGGATTTAAGCATCCGAAAATTTTCGAGTCCTGCGGACCTAATTATTGAAGCAATGCTTGAACTAAAAGTCTCCGCTCGAGTCTACGACTCGACCAGAGATACTGGGGTTACTCCCATAGGAGGCTGGTCGCGCACCCTATGAAATCTTCGACTGCGATCTTTCGGATCAGCACGCAAAAACTTTTTGGCAACTCTGCCCCAACAAAACGCTGAGTGAGCAACAATCTCCTTGGCCACCCGAAGCACCTCCGAGGTGATAAGTGTTCGGACGATGCGTCTGCGACGCAAAGATAAGACCTACAGATATCATCTGATGGCCTAGCAACGCACCTGACTGCGCTCTGCTAGTATGAATCCATACCAGCAGGTACGATGAAAAATCCCGACGGACGCGTTGGGTACACCAATTAAAATCACTGGAATTCCACTCCTATAAGTCCTCCGCGGCCTGAGTTGAATTACGCCAGCATATGTTCCAGGCCTGGGTTAAGGGACCCAAACCTGAAGAAGATCGTGTTGTTTCGTCCTAAGACAGTTAACTGACCCTGATCCTTCGGGTGAGTCAGGCACACGCATCAACAATCCCTACACACATATACTATTAACATATAACTGCTCCCGAAGGATGGAAGAGTCCTCAGCCGAATCTACGATTCGACTGATCACTCGGGGGCTACTGACATGGTTATACCCCTACGGCACGTAACTTCAGCATACCTAGTCCAGCCCAAGGAAGGCCCACGGCAGACATACGCTGGCCCATGAAGATTTTCGGGTGGCCAAGGCCCATGACGTCTTCGGATCCTTGGAGAGCAAGACTAGAGGAGATAGGAAATTCAAAGGAGTAAAACCCTAGAACTTTTAACCGACTAGGACTACGCCCGGGACCTGCCTAAGTCTATATAAAGGCCAGGAGGGCACGTCCTAGGGCAACTCGACTCATACTTTCGCACACGCATCCACGCCAGATCGAATCTGCGCACCCTGTAACCTTCGGTTCCGCCATAATCAAAGAGCAGACAAGCAGGAGTAGGGTTTTCCCTCCGGGGGCCTGAACCTGGGTAAATCTCGTGTCCCCTGGTTGCTTGTCTGTTAACCGTGCCACGATCTCCAGCATCCCCATCTTCTCCAAAACCCAAGTCCATAACAATAGGCATTGACGAGATTAAACCTCGTCAGTGTCGTTTCAACAGATTTAGATGGTGCCCTATTTAAAGTGAATGCGGCTGTCTCTAATGCATAGCCCCAAAACGATAGCGGTAAATTTGTAAGAGACATCATAGACCGAACCATATCTAAGAGAGTTCGATTACGATGTTCGGACACACCATTACGCTATGGTGTTCCTGGCGGTGTCAACTGCGAAAGTATTCCACATTTCTTTAAATGCATGCCAAACTCATAACTCAGATATTCACCTCCACGGTCAGAACGCAGAAACTTAATCTTCTTGTTACGATGATTTTCCACTTCACTTTGAAATTCCTTAAACTTCGCGAAAGTTTCGGACTTATGTTTCATAAAGTAGACATACCCATATCTACTTAAGTCATCCGTGAAAGTGAGAACATAACGATATCCACCACATGACGCTACACTCATTGGACCGCACACATCGGTATGAATTATTTCCAATAAGTCTGTAGCTCGCTCCATTATTCCAGAGAATGGAGTCTTAGTCATTTTTCCCATTAGACATGCTTCGCATCTTTCAAGTGATTCAAAATCAAGTGATTCAAGAAGTCCATCTGAATGGAGTTTCTTCATACGCTTCACTCCAATGTGACCAAGATGACAGTGTCACATGTATGTAGAATTATCATTCAATTTTATTCGTTTAGCATCTATGTTGTGAACATGTGTATCACTACTATCGAGATTCAATAAGAATAAACCATTCATCTCAGGTGCATTATCATAAAAGATATTACTCATATAAATCGAACAACCTTTATTCTCAGACTTAAAAGAGTAACCGTCTCGCAATAAATAAGATCCAGATATAATATTCATGCTTAACGCAGGCATCAAATAACAATTATTTAAATTTAAAACTAATCCCGAAGGTAGATGTAGAGGGAGTGTGCCGACGGCGATCACATCAACCTTGGAGCCATTTCCAACGCGCATCGTCACCTCGTCTCTTGCCAGTCTTCGTTTATTCCGCAGCTCCTGTTTCGAGTTACAAATATGAGCAACCGAACCAGTATCAAATACCCAGGCACTACTACGATTACTAGTAAGATACACATCAATAACATGTATATCGAATATACCTTTCTTCTTGATGTTGCCGTTCTTCAGATCCGCCAGGTACTTGGGGAAGTTACGCTTCCAGTGACCAGCACCCTTGCAGTAGAAGCATTCAGTTTCAGGTTTAGGACCAGCCTTGGGCTTCTTAGCGGTCTGCGACTTTCTTGCCGTCCTTCTTGAAGTTGCCCTTTTTCTTAGGATTGCCCTGTTTCTTGAAATTGGTGGTCTTATTGACCATGGACACTTGGTGCTCCTTCTTGATCTCCACTTCAGCAGTTTTCAGCATGGACGATAGTTCAGGCAACGTCTTGTTCATGCAGTGCATATTGTAGTTCATCACAAAGTTCTTATAACTCGGTGGCAGTGATTGGAGGACACGGTGAATCCCTAACTCATTAGGAATCGTTATCCCCAACTCTTGGAGTTTGTTTGCGTGCCCAGACATGGTGAGCACGTGCTCGCTAACGGAGCTTCCCTCTTCCATCTTGCAGGTAAAGAACTTTTCGGAGGCCTCATAGCTCTCCACGGTCCCGTGAGTCTCAAAAATGAGCTTGAGCTCCTTAATGATCTCGAACAGGTCGTGGTGCTCAAAACGCTTCTGGAGCTCCGTTTCTAAACGTACAGAATGGCACACTGAACTGTGGAGTAATGATTTTTCCGAGTGGCGTAAACATTCTTTACGTCATCGGTGGCATCATCTGCAGGTGGGTCACCTAGCGGTGCTTCGAGCACATAGGTCATCTGACCAGCCCCGAGGAAAATCTTGCACCACGGAGCCAGTCCGTGAAGTTGCTTCCATTGTTCTTAAGTTTTTCTTTCTCTAGGAATGCATTGAAATTGATGGAGAGGTTCGCCATAATCTACAACAAATTTGCATGTAGTTTAGACTAAGTTTATGATAAATTGAGTTCTACTTTAATTCTTAAATTAACTAGGTGAACTCCCACTCAAAACAACATCCCTCACATTGTCTTAGTGATTACACGAACCAAGTCCACTACACCAAGTCCAATCTTCATGAGAGAAGATGTAGTTTCATCGGCGAACAATCTTCATGTTCATCATATCACTTATATGATTCATGCTCTACCTTTCGGTATTCCGTGTTCCGAGACCATGTCTGTACATGCTAGGCTCGTCAAGATTAACCTTAGTTTCCGCATGTGCAAATCTGGCTTGCACCCGTTGTATGCACACGTAGAATCTATCACATCCGATCATCACGAGATGCTTCGAGACGACGAGTCTTAGCAACGGTGCCAACTAAGGATGAACACGATCTAAGCAATACAAGATGCATAAAGGATTAACATCACAGGCAATTCATAATTAGTGTGATATGATATGGCTCTTTCTCTTATGCTTTTGATCTCCATCTCCAAAGCACGGACATGATATCCATCATCACCAGCATTGTGTCAAGGTCAGTGGCGCCGCTTCATGGTTGTCCATCATCACCAGCAACTATTACAACTACTTGGAATAAAGCTATTACAAGATGAATAGACACGCAGGTCTTAACAGAATTAAAGACAACCATTAGGCTCCTGCCGGTTGCCATATTACAACAAGGATCATTGCATACATCAAATATAATCACAATCACATGATGGCCATATCACATCACCAAACCCCTGCAAAAACAAGTTAGACGCCTGTAATTTTCTTTGCATGTTTTATGTGGTTTGGGGCTTTCGAATAAGAACGGATCTTACCTATGAAACTGAACCACAACGTTGATACAAGTGCTATCGAGTGCAAAGTGTAGATTGGATCTATACTATGATGGGAGAGACACCCATAAAGCCACTTGTGCAAAGCAAGTTACACGTCAAGCGTGGAGCAAGTCTCATGTGTGATGACATGTAAGGTTAGCCCGAGCCGCTTCATCCCACCATACCGCAAGATGCAAAGTACACAAAGCAAAAGACGGCACGAGCACCAACGCCCACAAAACCATTGTGTTCTACTCGTGCAACAGATCTACGCATAGACAAGGCTCTGATACCACAGATGGGCATAGCATGGAAAACAAAAAAATTCTACCGCAAGAACGAACAAAACCTAGATCTAATCTAGATAAAAGCCAAGATCTAATCTATTAGACATGCGCAACGAGATAGATCTGTACTAACCCTCGTAGAACCGAAAGCGTTACGAGATTAGATCTCGGGGTTGATGTAGTCGATCACTTGCCGATCTCAAGATCGTGTGGACGATCCTTCCGGCGCCACGTTCCGGCAGCGCTTCCGATCGGTCCTGCGTCATGGTCGAAGACCTTCCTCTCCCCGTTCCAGCGAGCAGCGGAGGTAGTAGATCTTCTCCACGGAATCCCATCAGCACTACGGTGTGGTGGTGGTGGTGGAGTAGAGAATTCTGCAGGGCTTCGCCTAAGCTGGAGCAGAGCGAAGGAGGAGGAGAGAGACGGCGTCTAGTGTTTGTTATAGTAGAGGTCTGGGGGGTGGCGCCCCCTCCCCTCTATTTAAAGGAGGGAGGCGCCATGGTAGGGGGAGTCCTAGTAGGACTCCCCTCCCTCCTTGGCCGGCGGATTGGGAGGGGGGAGGAATCCTCCTCTCCCACGAATCCGTGTCTTGCCCCACAAAGACTTCTTGATCCTTTCTTGGTTTTCAAGCAAACTCCAAGAAATCTTCTAGAAGCTTCCATAACATTCCGAAACCTTCTAGAATCTCCATACAAACACTCCGGAACATTTCCTAACTTAGAAAATGATCCCCAATATATGAATCTTATTCTCCGGATGATTCCGGATCTCCTCGTGATGTCCCGGATCCAATCCGAGACTCCGAACAACATTCGGTCTCCAACGCATATTCCATATCTACTTAAAACAACTTCAAACCTTAAGTGTGTCACCCTACGGTTCGTGAATATGCAGACATGATGAAGACACCTCTCTGATCAATAACCATCAGCCGGATCTGGAGATCCATAATGGCTCCCACATACTCAACGATGACTTCGTGATCGATAGAACCATTAACATACGAAACCAATTCCCTTTGTCACGCGATATTCTACTTATCCGAGGTTTGATCGTCGGTATCTCCATACCTAGTTCTACCTCGTTACTGATAAGTACTCTTTACTCGTTCCATGATATGTCATCCCTTGTGACCTAGCCACATGCTTGCAAGCTAACTAGATGACATTCCATCGAGAGGGCCTAGAGCATATCTATCCGTCATATGGATGGACAAATCCCAATCTTGGTCCATGCGCTTCAACACATACTTTCAGAATACTCAATGACATCTTTATAACCACCCGATTCTGAGCGGTGTTTGATGTCATCAAAGTACCCATCCGGTGATGGTGATTAACATAACCTCATGGTCGAAGGATTAGGTTACTATGCATTTGAAAGCTTACAGCAATACGAACTTAATGACTTGATCTTATGCTACGCTTACTATGGGTGTGTGTCTATCACATCATTCTCCTAATGATATAACCTTGTTATTAATGACATCCAATGTCCATGATCAGGAAACCATGATCATCATTTAATCAACAAGCTAGTTCCACAAGAGGCTTACTAGGGACTCTTTTATGTTTACAAAACACACATGTATCAGTGTTTCCTTATAATACAATTATAGCATGGGATGTAAACATTCATCATAAACAGAAAGATATAATAATAACCACTTTTATTATTGCCTCTTGGGCATATCTCCAACAATAGATCTAATAGCAAACAGTGTGTCAATGCTTAGAAACAAGGCCTAGGGATCATACTTTCACTAGTGAACACTCTCATATAAATATATTCTTCTTTATGATACTACTCTGAACTACTCTCTGGTTGGACACTCTAATCCAAGGTAGGGCTATAACAACACACCTCAAAGTAAGCCTTTCCCATCTAGAAAACCCCACACTATCACCTTGAGTACTAGATGGTTCCAACAAACACCACAATTTCATAAATACATCCAACTCCAAATATAACTTATAACAAGTATTTGCAATCTCTAGCCTAAGTGCCACCATGGTGTGCACGCTGTCACTTTCACACACATGGGGAGAGCAGATATCTATTAAAGCACTTGAGTAGCAAGGTTGATCTATAGATTACAAGCTCATGATCTCAATAATATCATGCATAGAGAGAGATGAACACATTGATACCGGTAGAACCCTTAGCCTCGAGAGAGAACTACTCCCTCCTCATCATGGGAATCAGCAACGGCGATGGAGATGGTGGTGGAGATCGATGGAGATGGATCCGGGGGCACTTCCCCGTCCCGGCAGGGTGCCGAAACAGAGACTTTCTGTCCCCCGAATCTCCCCTTCGGTAGCGGCGGTGCTACAGAACTTTTCGTGGTTTTCTGATTGACGATCTAGGGTTTATGCATCGGGAGGCTCTTATAGGCGAGAGGGGAGACCGAGGGGGTGCCGGACGGGCCCACACCATGCCTGGGGGGGACCCGCGCCTGGGAGGGTGTGGCCATGCCCTGGCCCTCCTCCATCTCGTATTCTGGCTCTGTGAGTCTTCCAGTAAAATAGGAACTTTGGCTTTTGTCCCGTCCAATTCCGAGAATATTCATTTTCTGACTTTCCTGGAACCAAAAACAGCAGAAAATAGGCAACTGGCACTATGGCATCTTGTAAATAGGTTAGTCCAAGAAATCATATGAAAAGTACTCCAAAGTATGGACAAAACATAAGAAAGTAGATAAAACCAAGCATGGAACATAAAAAATTATGGATACATTTGCAATGTATCAGCCCACTACTTGACTTTCCTCGTCATTTGCTGTGTGAGCTCATCAGTCTCCAAGACTGGTAGGGTGAAATGTGTCATGAGAGAATTCCACATCGCATCTCTCACTCTGTCATCTACAAAACTAGCCCCAGCTGGATCCCTTTTCTTTCCTGGCTTATTCCACTCTCGCGTAGTGATCGGGACGGTTTCTCTAACAATCACTCTGCATTGATGTACAAATGCATTCACAGATTCTTTGGGCTACAACAGTTGACCCAGCGCAGAGACTAAGTCAATGCTGAAACGGACATCAGCGGGCAACTTTTGTGTCGGGCCTTTTGTCCTTGTAGAAGATTGGCCGGATGCGGAGGTATAAAAGAAGAAACATTCGTCAGTACATATATACGAATCAATTAGTGCATCTATACTAGTGATCAATCGGTAGAGGCTTTATATACCTCGACAGTGTTTGTTATTATTAAGGTGTCTTCACCATGGTCTCCACCAGGGTCAGCACCATCGTCTCCACTATCGTCTCCACCCTCGTCTCCTCCAGACAAATTAAGATACTAGGAGCCATCATCGTAATAAGAACCCCCAGTACCCTCATTTATCATGTTGAGAATCTCATCTTCATTCTGTCTATCGTCCATAGCTTAACTAATACAGAAAAAGAATATTGCATTAAGTAAAAGAATATTACAATTGTGACAACTCGGGTACAGAAAAAATATTACGTACTAATAATGAAACAATTTTGCATTAAGATAAAGTACAATAATATAAGATAAAGTACATTATTAATACATCTCGCTCATAAGATAAAGTACAATAATAATCAAACTAGCGAACTCAGCTGCCGTGTTCTGTGCCACGACAGCTCTCCACCTAGAGAACAGGAACCATCACTGGAGAATAGCTCGGGTGAGATCCGTGAACCTGCCAGATATTGGAGAACCTGGTCTCCAAAAGATACATATATCACCGTAAGTGCTCGTCCTCCTCCCTGATACGACGACGTACCACCTCCTCGGGGGTCGGCTCCCTCTACACCGCTCCTGGACCTCGTGGACGCCACCAAAGAAGTTTCGGGTCGACGATGATACCTGGATTCCTCACCAAGGTACAAGTCCCGACAGGTAGCACCTCCCAGTGCCAGCCCGGTGGAGCCCAGGATCGGACATCCCCGGAACCGACGGAGTCCAGCACGCTCAGACGAGGAGGACGCGGCATAACTAAATAATAGCAATAAACAATCATAAAACATAAACCGTAACTAAATCACTAAGTATTGCCCTAATAACACTAACCCTAAACCTAACACTAACTAAATTAAACCTAATTAACTAAGTATTCTAACTAACCCTAACTAACCCTAAAGAAATAGTTTTGACAAGAGAAGGCACAATGTACAATGAAGAAAATAGCCTAACACGAACTCTCCGGGAATGATCGGACTCTCCGGGTCATGGCTAGACCCGGCGTGGAGGTGGGGGTATTTATACTCTCCGTCTCGTCTTTTGGCTCCGTGAGTCTTCCGGTAAAATATCGACTTTGGCTTTTGTCCGGTCCAATTCCGAGAATATTCATTTTCTAACTTTGCTGGAACCAAAAACATAAGAAAACAGGCAACTAGCATTGTGGCATCTTGTTAATAGGTTAGTCCCAGAAAATGTGTAAAAGTACTCCAAAGTGTGGACAAAACATAAGAAAGTAGATATAAAATAAGCATGGAACATCAAAAATTATAGATACATTAGCAACGTATCACACGGTTATGAACATATTTATTTAAGACTCCCATGAACCTCTCAAAGGGGAACATATTGTGTAGAAATACATGACCGATAATATTAATCTCTCCGACTAGGTGAACTAGGAGGTGCATCATAATACTGAAGAAGGATGGTGGAAACACCAACTCGAAGCTGACAAGACATTGGACCACATCTTTCTGTAACCTTGGTAGACTATCTAGACTGATTACGTTCTAAGAAATTGCATTGAGAAACGCACATAGCTTCACAATGGGTACTCGAACATTTTCCGGCAGGAGTCCCCTCAATGCAATCGGAAGCAGCTGGGTCATAAGCACATGGCAGCCATGAGACTTTAGGCTTTGCATTTTTTTCTCTGCCATATTTATTATTCCCTTTATGTTCGACGAGAAACCAGACGGGACCTTGATACTTTAAAGGATTTTAAAAAATATTTCCTTCTCTTCTTTGGTAAGAGCGTAGCTGGCAGTACCTTCAAATAACTCTGGATGCATGCCGTCTCGGTCTTTCATACGTTGTTGGTCCTGCCGTGCTTCCGGTGTATCTTTGCTCTTCTCATACACGCCCAAGAAGCCTAGCAGCGTCACGCAAAGATTCTTCGTCAGGTGCATCATGTCAATTGCAGAGCGGACCTCTAGGATTTTCCAATAGGGTAGCTCTCAAAATATAGATTTCTTTTTCCACATGGGTGCGTGTCCGACATCGTCCTTCGGAACATATTGTCTACCAGGACTCTTTCCAAAGATTACTCTTAAATCCTTCACCATATCAAATACATCATCACCAGTACGGCGGATGGGCTTACACTGGCTGTCTGGCTCACCATTGAAATGCTTACCTTTCTTTCTTAGGGTGTGCGTGGGCGGAAGAAAACAACGATTCTCTAGGTACACATGCTTCTTACATTTATCCAAATATATACTTTCTGTCTCATTTAAATAGTGTGTGCATGCATTGTATCCCTTGTTTGTCTATCCTGAAATGTTACTAAGAGCAGGCCAATCATTGATTATTATGAACAACAATGCTCGCAGGTCAAATTCCTCCTGCTTGTTCTCATCCCACACACATACACCTTGTCCGTGCCACAACTGTAAGAGTTTTTCAACTAATGGCCTTAGGTACACATCAATGTCGTTGCCGAGTTGCTTCAGGCCTTGGATGAGCACTGGAATCATAATGAACTTTCACTTCATGCACAACCAAGGAGGAAGGTTATAGATACACAGAGTCACAGGCCAGGTACTATGACTGCAGCTCTGCTCCCCAAAAGGATTCATGCCATCTGTACTTAGACCAAACCATAAGTTCCTCGCGTCACCTGCAAAGTCCGGAAACTCTCTCTCGATTTTTCTCCACTGCGACCCATCAGCGGGTTGTCTCAACATCTCGTCTTTCTTACGGTCTTCCATGTGCCATCACAACAACTTGGCGTGCTCTTGTTTCCTGAACAAACGTTTCAACCATGGTATTATAGGAGCATACCACATCACCTTGGCAGGAATCCTCTTCATGCGGCGCTCGCCCTCAACATCACCAGGGTCATCTCGTCTTATCTTATACTGCAATGCAGTGCATACTGGGCATGCATCCAAATTCTCGTACTCCTCGCCGCGGTAGAGGATGCAGTCATTAATGCATGCATGTATCTTCTGCACCTCTAATCCTAGAGGGCCGACAACCTTATTTGCTTTGTAGTTACTCGCGGGCAGTTCCTTATCCTTTGGAAGCAACTTCTTCATTATTTTCAGTAACTTTTCAAATCCTTTGTCAGTCACACCGTTCTCTTCCTTCCACAGTGTGATACCCAGTTTTATGTGCCCATTTTCACAATTTGGGTACAACAATTTGTTGTGATCCTCTAACATCTGCTTGAACTTCAACCTCTCTCTTTCAGTTACGCATTCTTCCTGGGCATCAGCAATTGCCCGACTAAGATCATCATCGGGCAGATATGATGCCCGTTCTTCATCTTCTTCTTCATCAATGTCTTCCATTGTAGTACCATCGTATTCATGGGACATAGTAGGGTAGTCGTTATCATTCTCTACTTCTTTGTTGTCTTCCATCATAACCCCTCTTTCTCCGTGCTTGGTCCAACAATTATAGCCGGTCATGAAACCGGACCAAAACAGGTGGCTGTGAAGGACTCTTGAGGAAGAGTATTCCTTATGATTCCGACAGAGACCACATGGACAAGACATAAAACCATTCCGCTTCTTTGGCTCGGCCACAAGGAGAAAAGAATGCACGCCTTTAATGAACTCGCGAGAGAGTCGGTCAACGTACATCCATTGCTGGCTCATCTGTATTATATAATTAAGTACATCAAACAGAATCATTATGATAAAATTAGTACTGGTCTAAAAAACAAAATTAAAGACAACAACCGGGACTAAATATATGATGAACCTTTAGTCCCGGTTAGAGGCACCAACCGGGACTAAATGTGGATGTGGCAACAACATGTCGACAATATGTCCTCAGTGGGCAGCACTAAGCCAGTAAATGACGACACTATTTTGGGTGGGTGGCACCACTATGCCAAGGGTGATTGTGTCGACATTATGTCTTCAGTGCCCGACACTATGTTGTGATGCTTAATCTATAAATAGGTATGCATTCTTGTGAAGAACTGCAAGATGGTGTGCGAGACCAGGGACACCACTACGGCGGAGCTTATCGAAGATGTCTTAGGACCTCGTCCTCAGACATCTTCGAGGAGCTCGCTGTAGAGGCACTCCCTAATATATGAAATTAGTTAGCTCCACCGGCATACTGATCTAGCTAGAGAAGATATAAACTGAAATATAGTGTGCGAGAGCAGGGACACCACTACAGTAGAGCTTCTCGAAGATGTCTTAGGATCCCGTCCTCAGACATCTTCGAGGAGCTCGCCATAGAGGCAGTCCCTAATATATGAATTGTTTTAGTTACCCAGCGTATTAATCTATAGCTAGAGAAATTATTAACTCCAAGAAGGTGCGAGAGGGACACCACTATGGCGGAGCTTCTCTAAGATGTCTTAGGATCCTATCCTCAGACATCTTCGAGGAGCTCGCTATAGAGGAGCTTCTCGAAGATGTACTGTGATGTCTTCTTATCAAGCTTTTATGAATTAACCCTATCTTTGTTACAATTTTTCAGTTTGTTGAAGGCAGGTAGACGAAAAAGGGTATTTTGCCCAGTAGTTAGAATGATGAATCACGCATTTATGTGCTTCTAGAATCAAATTTCGAGACTACATGCCAAAACAAGATATATAGATAGAATCCACATATTGTGATATTCACCTTGTAGTTCCTTATATTAATACAAGATATATAGAATCTAAACATTGATCTCATGTTATCATTGCAAAAATTACCACCAAACTAAATCCACAAATCCATCTACAAGATAGAGCATGAAATGAGAGTTCAAAGGATGAAGTTGCTCACCTTCTAGAACCTTTGGATAGATGGGGCACCACAAAATGTTGACAAATCTTGAAAAAAAATTGGGCATGAACTCGAGCTTAAAGCAAGAAAGAGAGAGGAGTCACCAGCTTGAAATGGTGGATCGGGAAGGTGGGGGAAGAAGATATAGCCAGGCCTTTAGTCCCGGTTCGTGTCTAGAACTGGGACTAAAGGTCCACCTATAGTCCCGGTTCATATAACAAACCGGGACTAAAGGGTCTGGCGCCCGACCCAGCCTGCCTGAAACCCTTTAGTCCCAGTTTGTTACACGAACCGGGACTAAAGGTTCTGTTCGAACCGGGACTAGTGCCTGCCATCTCCTGGGGCCAGATCTAGCCATTGGAATCGGGGCATTAGTCCCGGTTTGTAGCAAAACCGGGACTAATATCCCTGAACCAAAGGTCCGTTTTCTACTAGTGGCCAACCACCCGACTCGATAACCCTTCATGTTGTACCCCTATTTCTCTTCCTCGTCCCCCTCTCGCTCTCTGGCCTCAAACGGAAAGCAGTAGAGAGCAGGTCCCCGTCTGAATCCGTCTGCCTCGTCACCAGTTCGTGCCGTCCACGTGCGGCGCGCCTCCTTATCCCTTGTGCCGAGCCCTGCGAACCCTAGCCTCTTTTCCTTCCTCACGCCGCTGATCCTATTGCTATATTTCCACCGTCAGGTGCTCCTGAAGTTTGCCATGGCGCTGCCATGCTAGGCCTCCCCCGCCCACGCTAGCTCCGCCCGCCATGCATGCACCTAGTAGCCCCGCCGGTCACCGCGCTCGCCACGCCGTGCGCCGTGCTCCAACAGCGGCTTCGGCAGACAACAGTAGCCTCACGCGCTGCCTCTGTTTTTAGCAAGATCCCTCCGCGCACAGTCCTCCTTAGACCTAGCAACCTGAACAAGTCTTGCAGCCGAAGATCCCCTCTTCGCCTTTTGTTTTTGCGCTGCCGTGATTTACGCCTCCATTTGGTCGCCACCGTTGTCGGAAAACGGCCAGATCCGCTGTCGTCGCAAGTTCAGATTCAACAGAGTTCAGACTGCTAGGAACTTTTCCACATAACCCCTAGAAGTATTCGCCGATCACAAACCAGTCCCTCGTTGACCCGCGTGTTAGTGTCTCGGTGACCTTGCTATGGCTCCCTCCGTCATGGGCCGACTGTCTTGCTGGGTAGATCCCGCTTCTGTGAGAAAAGTTTTAACACCTTTTCTTATATAAATAAAATTCGAGAACATTGTTAAATGTAAATAAATTCATACAAATTCAAATAATTCGAATTTGACAAAATTTCCTAGATGAAAAGTGTTTCAAATTTAAACATGATTTCAAATATAAATTCAAATTTGACCAAAGTCAACTCTACCTAGTCAAACCAGTGAAATTTGATCCTTTTAGAATTACTTTCATTTAATAATAATTTTAAATTCATAAATTCAAATTTTGGAAATGATAAATGTTTTCTGATCAGAAAAAATACTAGGAATTCAAATATGCCATCCAAAATAATTTTTGAGCAAGATAAAATATCAAAATTATTTAAATGCCAACAAATGCTTTTTCTTAATAAATCTATAACTTTAATTCCGTAATTTCAAATTTGACAAATAATATGTCTAAATCGATTAGCGCAACGAGCCTGTTCTAATTATGCATTCCATGATATGAATTGAAGCATGCATCATATAAATATTAAAGGAGCAGTAAGGTTTATGGAAGCAAAATGTGAATAAACAACTAATAAAAATGCTTATTTCTTGCTTCCACCCCTCACATGCCATGCTATATTATAACATGAAATTGTGCATCATTCCATCATGGCATACCTTGTTTGCTTGTTGCATATGATTTATATAACTATGCAATGTATTTATTTCGGCCCTTGAGTGTTTGGTTTTTATCCGGATAGACACTGAGCAAGGAGAATACCAGGAGCCTCAGGAGTATTACCCAGATCCTTCGTATTCTACAATTGAACTGCTAGGCAAGCAATTCTCCATGCTTGCATACGTATAGCACCTATGCTTCTATCTTATTATTGCATCATTGAGTCGCGATTGCATTAAATTGAATTCCAAGTATTGTATAGCCTTTAGTTTTAAACCCCAACCGAAGATTCTACCTCAATCCCATGAGCCATTACTATAGGAGTTGTTTGAGCCATGCGAGTCATAGAATTGCATGTGTATGGTTTGTGCGGGTCTTTGGATAATGAGGTACCTAAACAACTTAATCTGAGTAGTAATAGGATAACTAATGAAAGAGGCACTGGTGGGCATTATCCGCTATTGGGTTCTTTAAGCTCACTTTTGTCTAGTAGGACCCCGAGTACTTGATTCATGTTCCTTGACTATCGTACTATCCGCATATAGGACCATGAATCCCCTTCGCCTCAAGTTGATTTGCACTTTATTTCTTGGGGACACAAACTAGTTTGGGGCTTTATTACTATCCTGTACTTATGCCATGATTTACTGCTTTCTTTACGATTGTGCGTGGAGCACTTGTACTGTTTAGGAATTGCAGAGTGTTTTTGCGGTATCGACAGGCCCAGTCATACTTTTAGGTTCCCAGTCGTTTACATCCATTGGCGCAAACCTTAGGTCCGTCTCAAAGCCGGCCAACTTCGTTGCAGGTAGCTTAATAGGGTGGCCCCTTCAAATGATTTATGAATCCTCTGAATGCATTGTCGTGAGGCCTCGTTGCGTTTTATTTGGTTCTTTCCAAGGTTGATCGTGTGTGTGTTGCTATTTATGCACCTCGGCAGGGTAAATCTTCCTGAAAGCTGTGTCCGTGGTTATGGACGACTTGGAGCATAATTTCTCGATTATAGACAGGCATAACTAAAGTACTGTCTTTAATTTGACTAAGACATGACTAGTAAATAGTGCAACACTCATAGAATGGTTAATAAAATTACCAATGGATGGAATGTTCTTCCTCCTTCTCGTCGGTAAGCGAGAAGGAGGGCGAGCGATGTTTATTTATGATGCTTATATCACTGTTGTCAATAATTAACGAGCGTCTGTCCATCTCTGGTTGGAAGGATGTGTAGCATGTCTCTATAGAAATGTTTAGATATTATATTTCGCCGCAATTGCGTCACCTCCAGGTTGTTCCCTTTAGATGCATTAAGACTTGTTGAGTACCCTAGAGTCTCACACAATAAATATTTGATTCAGATGGACATGTTTACCCCCAAGAAGGGTACTGGTTTAAGGAGAAGGATGATGGTGGCAATGACTGTCCGGTGTAGAGATTCTGGGGATGGGGATTCATGAGATCTGTGGGCGGGATGTGCTTACTTTTAGGGCATCTTATGCCGATTTGCTTCTTATCCGTACTCGGATCATGTTTTCCGCTTCCGCTTGATACTCTGTTGCTTGATGTATGAGGATGTATCCTAAACTATTATATCTATCTAGGATATTTGGATCTTGTCGTATGGTGTTGAATATTTCTATTTTCTATTGTTTCTAGATGGTATGACTCTGATGTCTATTGTAAGTCACTGGCATACATACTCATTATTGTATATCTTGGTCGCGTTACCTGTCGATTACGCTGCTCGATCTAGTCCCGATGTTCTAAAAGTGGGTGGAATGGTTGGCATGTACCGTGCCCTGCTCCATGAGGTGGGCCTACTCAGGGCCGGTCCTGAGATTTCGGGGGCCCGGGGCGAAGCTAGAACATGGGGCCCCTTAATACAAACGCCAAAATAGTAATAACATTTTTCTCGCAAAAAATACGAATCACATTCAAAGTGCATTCAGAATTGACATTGATATCAAATAATTTGTACATATCGTTTAATTTCTTTTTATCATGTCTAGATGCAAACTTAACGTAGGATGGATCATCAATATCACTCTTAACAATTAGGATGTCAACTATGCCTCGATTCATGACATCATGGTGGCTGGTTGGCTTATAGAGGTCTCCTATCGGTCTATCACATCTAGGTGTGGACGTGTGAGTGCAGACTACGAGTCAACTTCAGCTATTGTACATACCAGGAATAACCAAATAGTGACGCACATGACACATATAAGAGATAGAAATTAGACTCGTGATGCTATCTAAACAAAAATCCTACATTTCTAGTTCAGAGTAGACCACCTACCGGGTACTCTCGACGGTCTCCGTTTCACTTGCACACAGCCTTGGCCCTCTAGGGGCTGGCGTGCTGCACCCTAGCTACGCTCATCGCACTAGATTAATAGTTTCAGGAGCAATTGGCGCGATGGAACCGGAAAACGTAGTGTACTGTATTCCTTCTGTTAAACAATATAAAAACACTGCAATTCCTGGATCTGTCATGGTATAGTGCGGGCCCACTCCACTTAATAATCCTTCCATATATAGCTGACCAAAAGAGAAAAGGCCCAAAATCCAAAGGAAAAGGTCCAAAGTCCCAGCCCAGTAGGAATCAGCGGAAGCAAACCGTTCATCCTACCCTTAGCAGCACGAAAGAAAAGCTCTCGATCTAAGCCTGCACTTTAATGGCGAGCTTTTCCCAACCTATATATGGCGTATCAAGATGGGGCCCCTTGGCTTAGGGGGCCCGGGGCGACCGCCCCTCCTGCCCACCCCAGGGCTGGCCCTGGGCCTACTGTGTGTGGCTGCGCGGCCTCGCGATAGTACGTCCTGTCCACTTTTGGTTTATCCAGACTTGAGCTTAAAGCGTAAGGTCCGAGGTATTCCACACTGGGATGCAATCTAAGCACAAGATGAGTTTTCCCTTTTGATAAGTATTACCATGAAGGAAATACATATTATACATCACAAATTATGGTGGTACGCTATGTGCTATATTTTGTACCATTTGGCAGTTGTCACTAATTACCAAGTTCATAAGTATCAATTTTGGAGGGCCCTTACTTACGTGGATCCATATGCTACTACTAATAGCTAGATAACTATAGACATATTTTTTTGAGATTAACTATAGACATATTGGTTCTTAGGGATGAAGATGGAGTGCAAAAATGGAAACGGGATAAAAAATGGAAACAAAATTTTAAAAAATGGAAATGGAATTTTTTGATGGAAATGGAAATAAAACGGAACAATTTTTTTTGACGGAATAGAGGCGGAAACAGAATTACGGTTTTCGGCTAATTTGGAATTTCCATTCCAGGGTTGATATGCACGGACAAATCGAACTGGTATCTTGTAAATCCAAACTTCCAAAGCTGCTCATCCCAAAACCGACGACGACGTAATCCCTTCATGCATATGAGGAGGCTTACAGAATATGGCCTTCAGATTATTAGGAAACAATGCTAGAATTAGGGAACAATTTAATTGGTTTTCTTGAATGCTTCAGATTATTTTCCATGATTCAAGGGTTCTCTTGGTTCTGGATAACATATGTATTGCTCCACATCGTACCGTGTTTAGTCTGTATCTGTTTTCGAAAATATTTGGTTCCTTTTTTGTTTTCAGGGTTTCTGTATTTGTTTTCGCTTCCGCAAAAAATATTTTAAAAAATGTGGCGCCAATCAGCTCCGTCCATTTTCGTCCCGTTTTCATCCCTGATGGTGCTTGAGTTGTTCAATCCATCGTATGAAACCAGCTCGGCATGTACTATGACCAAAACCCTCCATGATTGGTGTCTTTTGCATCATGACCATAATGGTGCCTTGTTGATCACGTTGTATACTTTCATTAAGTCAACACAGACTTGTGAGGCATGCTTAAATGACCCACACAAGACGCAATACAAAATGGTCGGCTTCATTGTGGACGACAGTGTGCTCTGCTCAATTCCCATTGTTTAGTGCTTATTCCATGCACCCGGCGATAAAAGCGGGTGAGTAGTCTAGTATCAATTATGTCGCGCAAGGAACTTGAGCTCACTTTCCGAACATGGCCTCAAAAGTAATACATGGAATAACTTGCCATCACTAAAATAAATCTTGGAGAAATATCTTGTTGAGGACAACCAACATCGATTGAAAGGAAACTCACTTCCTTAAATTGCTCACCTTTAGGGATATTTTGAATAAGTGGAAAACGAGAGTCTGCGACATAACAACCTTTCCTTTCATCATGATCTCATAGACAAATAACGAGGCGCAATAAATTGGAACATCACGGGTGGTAAACATTCTGGAGATACTTTGCCGTGAGAAAAAATCCTATGTATGTGCCTTCTGGGCCTTTTTTGTTCAATGAACTGTTCTTATTAATAGAGGGTACGATTCTTACCCTTTTTCCTCATTTTTAGAAAAAAATGTGATCTGTAGTGGACTGCCGGCTGTGAGATAGATAAAGAAAATAAAAGAAAATCAGGAAAAAAAGGAAATTCGACAGTGTTCAGGCGATCATGTGGAAAATAAATTAAAAGTTTAAAAGCATGCAACAAAATCTCTATAGGTCCAATAAAATGAGATAATATCTCTATACTTTTTCTTAGAATAAATTTCTATAAATTAATATAGCCTTTGAGGTAATGTAAAATTTTAGATGCTAGAGAGAATTAATTTTTAAAATTCTAAGCATAATGGTCGACAATAACACTTAAGTACCAGAACATGAGTGCTCAGCTCCGGTGATGGAGGGGCGAAGACGATGGCGCGCCTTCGGCTCGCACTAGTGGTTGTAGTCATCGCTAGATGGTCCAATGACCTATTTATAATTTTTATTACGTTTGGGTCTCTTTGTACTACTGTTGATGATTTTTAATAGATCGGTGGAATTTCGCAAAAAAATAGGTTCTGAAGGCATGTACCTAATGACAACCTTTTTTTTCTTATGATAAATACTTGCAGCCTTGAGCATGCATATTAAAGGTTGTTTTATGTGTACTCTATAGAATCCTTCGGTCTCTTCTCATCATCAATTTCATCACTGTCATAATTGAAGATCCGATCGATGTATATATTACCATGCCATCCATGCTACTTCTGGCTGCTTGGTGCATAGTTGTATGATGTATGGTGGGTTGTGGGGGTGTTCAACCCCAACCCACGAAACACAACTACCTTAGACGGATGATTTGTCTGAATCAGTTTTCCCCACGGTAGTATTCGATCAGGTAAACCTAGGCTTGAGAGAACCATAGAAGTTGCATATCTGACCCAGAAGACACGATGGTAATGGGACAAATAATCCATCTACAACTTTCATCTTTTGCTTGCTCTGGACATTTGTTCAGTGGGTTGGTGTAACATCCCAAAACTTCAATCCAAGCTTATCAAGATCCAAATCATCAAATTTAGGGTTAACAAAAACTTTTCCAAATTAAAAATGAAAGCATTAATGTGTATGTACATTTAAATTAGGAATTGATTTGAATTGACATGGTTCTGTGATTCTTTGCATGTAAAATGTTTCTTAGGTGAAATAAACATCATCTACATCATTTCCAAACTTTTCCCAAAGAAGAACAACTCAAAATGAATAATTGAAGTGAATGGTCATTTTGGCCAAATTAACTATCATGCCTACTTTGGCTATTCCTAGTACTCAAAACTTAACAGAAACATGTGTGGATCTTTACACCCCTTGATAGTACACATAATGAGGTACCAAGGCCCACTTTGTGATCTGCTAAAATCTTTCAAATGCTAATTTTAAATGACAGTTTAAAATTGAATCTAATTCATATGGAAAGATCCCACTATTTCAAAAACCACTCAAACTCAATTTTCAAAACCCAAGCACACACAGAGTCTCAAGCTTATGCCTAGCAAACCCACCAAAAATCTTTTCAAAATTCCAAAGTTTATTTTTTGCGGCCATTTAATCAAACACTTGGCAGGTAGGGTTAAACTCTAAACCATAGCTCACTGTTTTGAACAGGGTTCTGCCCCTATTTGATCTCCATTTAATCCTTTGGTCCCCTCATGATCTAACCATACCATTAGCACCCCTCCCCCTTGTCCCTAGCCACAGTGCCGAGCCACCCCGAGCACTAGCTCGTCGGCCGACCATGCACTCGCCCCAGCAGACCACCTCCCTCTCTCTCGCCATGTCTAGGAGGTAGCTAGGACCTAACCGCCACCCTCTGTCCCCTTCCCGAGCCAAGACCAGCACTGGACCACCGAGGAGAGCCCGCGCCCAGTGTCACCGAGCCATGCCGAGCATGCGCCAGAGCGTCGCACCCGACACGCGTGCACAAGCCGCCGCTCGACCGCAACCCGCGCCCATCGCTCCGCCACGACCCAGGGAACACGACAGACACACCCGTTCGCCACCCAACGCACTACGCCCACCGCCGCTGCCCGACCGCCGCCGCCCGAGGAGCAGAGAGCCATCCTTTATACCACCGCTTTATGCCCGCATTGAGTTCCTAGAGCACCGACAGAGACCGCTGTCGATCGCCACCTCAGCCATGCCGCTAGCCGCCCGTAGCCATGCCGCCACCTGCCCATCCCTCTCGGTCTCGCCGTCGAGCCTATAAAAGGAGGGCACCCCCAGCCATTTGAAGCACACCACTCCACTCCCCTCACCTCACTGACCATTCCCCACCTCTAGCTGGAGCAGCACGAGCACTTGCTCGCCAGAATTTGGCTGGAGTAGCCCGCAGCAGAGGAGGAAGGGGCGCCGCTGATTGCGACCACCCCCGGAGCTGTCTCGACCGTCCCTGAGCTCGCCGTAGACCACTATTCCGTTTGCCCGCCTCGTCATCATCGCTGGAGCCCTGGTACGCCCCCTATGCACCCCCACCGAGCCGCTAAGGTTTGAGCTCGCCGGTGACAGGTCCGTCGTCGACGACAAGCCACAGCCGTTGATCCTCAGTCTAATCTAACGGCCCACATCGCCCCGTACCGCTTCGCGCGTTATGAGCCGCTGACTTGTGGACCCCCTGTCAGTTGAGCCTCAAGGTCAGAAGGACACCGGTCGGCCAAGAGTTCCCGCCACCCGCTAGTTTGAATTAGGATTTGTCTTTTTAGTTTAAACTTAGTTCTGTCTCTGAGTTTAAAAATCAATTCAGAGAGTTTGACAAATCTAATTTGCATGAAACCAGTTTTGCCTGAAAGGTATTGAAAGGATCTATCCAAGACCGTTGGATTTAATTCAATTAGAGTTATAGATCTCTCCTAGTAAAAATAATTAAAAAAAAGCAATTGCACCTTGCAACATTTTTCAAAATTCAACCATGATAGGTTTTGAGATGTTTCCAGCTCTCAAAAATCACATTTCACCATACATATCTGAATATGTAATAATATTAAGGTTTACATGCAGTGACTTTGGACTAGTACCAAAATAATGCTATATAGGCATTTCTAGTCACTTTAAATCATTAAATATTGAACTTAAACCAAAGTAATTATGATCCAATCCTTAAATCACATTTCCACATGTTAGAATATGTGGTGATGACATGTGTCCACATGATCCCATATTTTAAGTGGTGAATATTAAATCTTAGTTAACTTTTCAATGAGTAGAAATTACTTTTCTAAATTAAAAAGAATGAAACTAGTGAGTTAAACTTGTGATGCTTGTGATGATAATAGAACATCAAATGTGTATCTTAGAATGCTAATTAGACTAGTTAAGTATTGTTTGGTGATTGTGTACTCCGTATGTATATATAGACGATAGTACCGACCAAGTCTACAAGGAGGAGGAGTTCTACCAAGAAGAAGAAGAAGAAAACTTTAACCACTGCACCAACCAAGGCAAGCCACCATTAACAATGCAAGTTAACACTTGCAAGTATAATGCTTAGCAAGATAGGATTAAACTAGATGGTTTAGCAAGATGCTATAGGCATGCTTGAGTCATATCACTTCAACTATTAGTTACCCCAAGTCTTATTCACAAGCTTTACTTCCTTTACTTTACCCAAAGTTCTCTACTTTTTGAAGGTAGCATAAAGAGTATAAAACTTGACCTATTTTAGAACCCTTTAGATGGCATTCTATGGCATGAGATTGAACCCATCATTTCCACCTTAGTGAACACTCTTAACTTAATAGTTTAGAGTAGATAAAAAACTTGAGTCACTTTAGATGGGAGCACTTGGTGAAAATGAATTATGAAAACCTTGGAATGATAAGTCATTTTATTGAGATGTTTTGACATGTGTTGAGAAACACAAATGGTTTATGATGATGAAAATGTTGAGGCATGAGCCTTGACCCTTTTATAAAACTGATGGTTGGATTCGGATGCGATACCATTCCAAATTTACCGTACAAGCACACTACCTAATTTGGGTAAGGCTTAGCTGGAAATTTATATGCATTAGTATTAGTTCCCTCGCGGGAGAGGTTTGATCTGAGGCTACCTCTCAATGTTGTCCACCTATGCAGTGCCCAAGATGACTGATGGTCATGGTTGGGAGGCCATGCTCATAGGAGAGGTGCTTATACTAGGGTGTGTAAAGGGAAAGTTATGTTTGATTATCTGCATACTAAGTATGATGATTCGTGGTTATCCTCAGCGTATGTATCGAATCTTGTGGTGAAAGTGTACCAGCTCTGCAGAGTGTCAAACTATTCGAATAGCCGCGTCCGCGGTTATGGATGGTTGGAATGGCCATACTGTTTCGTTGTCAGATGTTTTCCAAACAACTTATGAAATGAACGATGAATCTTGACTTGACCACAACAGGGTTGTGTTTATAACAATATCTTCCCAACTTAAGTGATTCTAGAACTTTATGTTATCTTTCTTTGCTTCAGAACTCAGCTTAGGTTTCAAACTTAACTTTATGGTTAAACCTACATTTAGCACTTTGACTTAGAACTATATTACTTGTTAGAGGTAGTTTGCGAGTACTTAAAGAGTACTCATGGCTTTTGTCCCTGGCTATTCTCATGGCCAGACTATGAAGGAGACTATCAAGATGATGGCCAACAGGATGGCTATGATAACTAGGACTATCTGCCTTCGTCAGTATTGACTGTGCCCTTGAAGATGGATCCCACCGCTACGCTTATCTTTTATATCCGCTATTTGTTGTATTAAGACTGGATCATGAGATCCTTATTTGTGTAAGACCTTATGTATGGTTTGTCATGGATGATGTACTGTGATATCCAATCCGTTATGTCTCGCAAAAATGGTAATCCTGGGATTTTGAGGTATGGCATAATGGGCATCTGGGATTAATAATCCGGGTGTTGACAAGTTGGTATCAGACCCATCCTGACCATAGGAGACCCTATTTAGAATGAACGTCCAAACAAAAACTTAGTTTCAAAACCAAAGTGAGTAGTTATGAAAAAATATTTCCTCTCTTATCCTTGTGAACTCATTCTTTCTCAAAAATTCATATTCCTCAAAATTCTTACATTACTACTTAAAAATTGACACACTTGATCACTTCACTAATTTCCTCATCCTTAATTCTTGTAGATGGAGACTCAGTTCAACAAGTTCTACCAGTTGGGAAACGGAGGTCAGCTGATCTTCGAGAGGGATCTGGATTCACTGTCGGAGTTACTGGGACATCCACATCTGGAGTTTCTTGGAGCTCAACTTCCAGGACCCCCAGGAGGAGACTTATAGTGGCTAGTCACCGCAGATCTTAGAGGAAGCATCGAAGCACCAACTTCTGGAAGAATTCAGTTCTCCGTGAGAGAGAACAACTGGCTAGATGGATTAGCCAGGGCAATGCATGAAGCTCTCATACGTCTATGTGCCCTCAGCGTCAACAAGATCCAAGGAACCCGTTTTGCCCACTATGCAAGACGTGACTTCATGGGAATGCCGATGGAGATGCCAAGTCACCCAGAGTTGAGGCGTCAAGTGGAGAATCTTGACTTCTTGCTGCACGACAGACAGCAGGAACTGGACAATGCCCGAGAGTTAGCCAACCAGAGTTGTGCCATTGCCGACCAGAAGGCCCAGACTTTCGCACTGCTCGTCCAAGATCGCCAGTCTCTTTGCCGCCAGCGTGCAAAGAAGGATCACACCATCGCCCGTCTTCGCAAGAAGGTGGACGACCTCGAGAAGACCATCAAGGAGCAGGAAGCTCAGCTTGCCGCCGAGGAAGAAGAATATGAGGGTGAAGACATCCAGGGAGACATGGACTCTTACGTCAGCAACGATGATGACTTTCTGGAGGAGGATGACGTGGACTTCTACACTGATGATGAGGACTCCGACTTCATCGACGATGAGTAGATGCACTAGAGCACTGTCGTAGCATGAGTTGTATTGGTCCCACTGTATCGTAGCTTACAGAATGGTTCTTCAAACCATCTGTTTCCCTTTGATTGTTTTGGTGTGTGTTGTATCGTGTGCTTGATTGCATGAATGAAAATGAAGTTAGTTGAAAAACCTGAGTCTAACTCAAAGTTTTAGCTTTGAAAACCCCCAAACCATGAAACTTAGAATTTCCCTCTTAGCCCTATATCTATCTCAATATTTAGATGACTCGTGGAAACCAAGGAGGGAGCAGCTCGTCGCAAGACCCAATGCTGCAGATCTTGCAGAATCTCATCGCAGACCGTGAAGCAAGCAGGGCAGAGCGCCAAGCCAACTTAGCAACATTGCAGCAGATCGCCCAAATGGCTCTCAACAACCAAGGGCATGGAAATCAGGATCACCAGGGATCCAAACTCAAAAAAATTCAGAACACCCATCCCCCAATCTTCAGCCAATCTGAAAACCCGTTAGATGCGGATGACTGGTTACAGACAATGGAAAACAACTTAGAAGTTGCAAGAGTTGATGAAAATGAGAAAGTTCTTTTCGCCACCCACTACCTAGCAGGAGATGCAAGAGCTTGGTGAAATAGTATCCGCAATATGAACCATGGTCAAGTGATGGCATGGGAAGCATTCAAAGTCAAGTTCAGCCGCACCCACGTGCCACAAGGTCTAGTCAACAGGATGAGAGATGAATTCCACGAATTGAAGCAAGGGAGAATGACTGTGGTGGAGTACCGTGATAGATTCCTGTCACTTGCCAGATATGCACCTGATGAGATCAACACGGAGGCTAAGAGGAAGGAGAGATTCCTGAACGGACTGCATGATGAGAGGCAGACTATCCCCGTCAACATCCATTTCGAGGATCTCGAAGAGCTAGTCGACTCTGCCATTCAGATGGAAGGGAAGATTAACCAGGCAAATGACAACCGCAAGCATCGCATGATGCAGCAATCTGGATCCAGCAGTCACCAGAAGTACCATCCCAACCCTTCACCAGGATATGCACCAAGGAACAATCGACTCCCAACGTCTCGCCCAAGCTACCCCAACCATAGCAGAGGCAATGTGAAGTCCGGTGGAAACAATCACAACTCTAGTAATGCCAACAATTTCAACCGTGCACCTCCCAAGAACACCAGCAACAACAACAACACTGTACCCCGAACTAGCAGCAATGTTGTACCTGTCGCAGTCAAGGACAAGTCCCAGATCACTTGTTTCGAGTGTGGAGTGAAGGGTCACTATTCCAATGAGTGTCCCAAGAAGACTGCAGCCAATGCCAATGTGAATGCCCCAGCTCAGCAGCAGCGTCGTGTTCAACCAGGAAGAAGATTTGCCCCAGGGAACCCTCACAACTGCAACGGCCGTCTCTTCCACATGAACGCAGAAGAAGCCCAAGAAGCGCCAGATGTAGTGATGGGTATGTTTTCTGTCAACTCAGTTTTAGCAAGAGTATTGTTTGATTCGGGAGCATCACATTCATTTGTCACCGAAGAATTTGCATGCACTAGTAAGATTCACCCAACCAACCTACAGCATGTCATGATAGTTCAAATCCCCGGTTCAACAACCAAAGCTAGAAAAATTTGCAAAGTTGTGCCTATCAGAATACATGGGATAGATTTTTATGCCAACCTAATTATACTTGGAACCAAAGGATTGGAAGTAGTAATAGGTATGGACTGGATGTCAAGGCATAAAGGACTGATAGACTGTGCTAAGAAAGCCATCACCATGACCAGTAGTTCTGGAGTAACAGTAGAGCATATCTCTGAAACCTTACCCCGTCAATTCAAGTGCAACAAGAGTGTAGCCCTCCCCACCATAGACCAAGTCAGAGTAGTCTGTGAATACCCTGATGTATTCCTAGATGAATTGCCAGGTATGCCCCCAGATAGGGATATTGAGTTCATTATCGAACTAATCCCCGGAACCGGACCCATAGCCCAGAGACTCTATAGCATGAACCCCTCAGAGTTAGTGGAACTGAAGAAGAAGTTGGATGCCATCTTAGAGAAAGGCTTGATTCAACCAAGCGCATCGCCATGGAGATCACCGGTGTTATTTGTTGACAAGAAAGATGGGGGCAACCGTCTGTGCATAGATTACAGAAAGTTGAATGATGTCACCATCAAGAACAAGTACCCCTTGCCAAAGATAGAGGATCTATTTGATCAATTGACTAGAGCCCAGGTATTCTCAAAGATTGATCTTAGGACTGGTTATCACCAACTTAAGATTCATGCAACGGATATTCCGAAGACCGCCTTTACTACTCGCTATGGTTTATACGAGTATACGGTTATGTCTTTTGGATTAACCAATGCCCCTGCTTACTTCATGAATCTCATGAATAAGATCTTTATGAATTTCCTAGATAAGTTTGTAGTTGTGTTTATCGACGACATCCTTATCTACTCCAAGTCAGAACAAGAGCATGAGCAACATTTGAGAGTTATCCTAGAAACCCTGAGAGAGCATCAGTTATATGCCAAGTTTAGCAAGTGTGAGTTTTGGCTGAAGGAAGTAGGATTCCTAGGACATATTGTGTCTGCAGGAGGAGTCTCTGTTGATCCCGCCAAGATCAAAGATGTCGAAGAATGGGAAGCCCTAACCACTCAAACCCAAGTCCGTGCATTTCTCGGATTAGCAGGATACTACCGCAAGTTCGTAGAAGGATTCTCAAGCATCACCCGACCCATGACCCAATTGTTGAGGAAGGACAACAAGTTTGAATGGATCGACAAATGTGAAGCCAGTTTCCAGGAGCTGAAGAAACGATTAATATCAGCCCCCATATTGGTCATGCCAGACATCAAGAAGCCATTTGATGTGTATTGTGACGCATCTAAGATTGGTCTAGGATGTGTATTGATGCAAGAAGGCAAAGTCATCGCATATCTATCTCGACAACTGAAGCAACATGAGCAGAACTATCCGACCCATGATCTTGAGCTAGCAGCTGTGGTTCTAGCATTGAAGACATGGCGTCATTATCTGATGGGTAATCGCTGTGAGATTTACTCAGATCATAAGAGCTTGAAGTATATTTTCACTCAGAAGGAGCTGAATATGAGACAACAGAGATGGATAGTGTTAATCAAGGATTATGACCTTGACATTCACTATCACCCCGGCAAAGCCAATGTGGTAGAGGATGCTCTTAGCAGATTGCCGTGTAGGCTAAATACCATGATCAAGGAGAAGCAACCAAGTTTGTATGAAGAGTTGGAGCAGTTCATGACTGAATTAGTTAGCAAAGGATTCCTAGCTAGCATTGAACTTCAACCCACTTTGATTATCCAAATCAAGGAAGCCCAGAAGGGAAATGAAAGTATTGACGGAATCAAACGTCGTATTGGTACAGGAAAGGTACCTGGATTCACTAAAGAAGAAGAAGAAGGAGTATTGTGGTACAAATGACGTATCTGTGTGCTAGCAGATTCAGAGCTGAAGCAAGTTATCATGAAGGAAGCTCATGATACTCTTTATTCTATCCACCCCAGAGGAACAAAGATGTATCAGGATTTGAAAGAGCAATTTTGGTGGCACAAGATGAAGAGATAAATCGGAAGCTACATCGCCAAATGTGACATCTGTCAAAGAGTCAAAGCAGAACATCAGAGACCTACAGGACTATTGCAACCACTGCAGATTCCGGAATGGAAATGGGATTCCGTAGGAATGGACTTTATCACCGGTTTGCCTACTTCCAGTAGGGGAAATGACTCAATCTGGGTCATAGTTGATAGACTGTCCAAGGTAGCTCACTTCATACCTGTCAAGACTACCTACCAGAGTGCGAAGCTAGCAGAACTGTATATTGCTAGGATTGTCAGTCTGCATGGAACCCCCAAGACCATCGTATCAGATCGAGGAACCCAGTTTACCTCAAGTTTTTGGCAGAAAGTCCAAGAAGGATTGGGAACCAAGTTGAACTTCAGTACCGCTTATCACCCATAAGCGATGGATGATGAGAGAGTCAACCAGATCCTAGAGGATATGCTTAGAGCTCGTGTGTTGGAATACAGATCAAAATGGGAAGACTGCCTGCCTTTCGCAGAGTTCTCATATAACAACAGTTATCAAGCTAGTTTGTAGACGGCACCCTTTGAATTCCTATATGGAAGAAAGTGTCATACCCCTATGAATTGGTCGCAAGTAGGAGAGAGTCAGATCTTTGGACCCGACATTCTCCGGGAAGCAGAAGAGAAAGTTCACAAAGTGCGTGAGCACCTCAAGACCGCTCAATCCAGACAAAAGAGTTATGCTGACAAGAGAAGGAGAGACCTGACTTTCAATGTCAGAGATTTTGTATATCTCAAGGTTTCACCATTGAAGGGAACTCAACGCTTTAGTCTAAAGGGAAAGTGAGCCCCCAGATATATGGGACCTTTCAAGATTCTGAACCATCGAGGAGAAGTATCGTATCAACTAGAACTGCCTGAAGAGATGTCAGCCATCCACAATGTGTTCCATATCTCGTTACTTCGCAAATGCTTGGAAGTGCCTGAGAAGACTGAAGTTTTCAAGAACATCGATCACAGAGCCATAGAAATCAACAATGACCTGACCTATCGGGAAGTGCCCATCCGTATCTTAGAAGAAGCCTGCAGAACCACCAGGACCAGGAGCATCAAGTTTCTCATGATTCAGTGGAGCAACCATACAGAGGAGGAAGCCACTTGGGAGCGCGAAGATTACATTAGGACAGAGTTCCCAGATCTCTTTAGTTCCTAGTTTTCTTTGTAAATCTCGGGACGAGATTTTGTTTAAGGGGGGAGGCTTGTAACATCCCAAAACTTCAATCCAAGCTTATCAAGATCCAAATCATCAAATTTAGGGTTAACAAAAACTTTTCCAAATTAAAAATGAAAGCATTCTTGTGTATGTACATTTAAATTAGGAATTGATTTGAATTGCCATGGTTCTGTGATTCTTTGCTTGTAAAATGTTTCTTAGGTGAAATAAACATCATCTACATCATTCCCAAACTTTTCCCAAATAAGAACAACTCAAAATTAATAATTGAAGTGAATGGTCATTTTGGCCAAATTAACTATCATGCCTACTTTGGCTATTCCTAGTACTCAAAACTTAACAGAAACATGTGTGGATCTTTACACCCCTTGATAGTACACATAATGAGGTACCAAGTCCCACTTTGTGATCTGCTAAAATCTTTCAAATGCTAATTTTAAATGACAATTTAAAATTGAATCTAATTCATATGGGAAGATCCCACTATTTCAAAAACCACTCAAACAAACTCAATTTTCAAAACCCAAGCACCCACAGAGTCTCAAGCTTATGCCTAGCAAACCCACCAAAAATCTTTTCAAAATTCCAAAGTTTATTTCTTGCGGCCATTTAACCAAACACTTGGCAGGCAGGGTTAAACTCTAAACCATTGCTCACTGTTTTGAACAGGGTTCTGCCCCCATTTGATCTCCATTTAATCCTTTGTTCCCCTCATGATCTAACCATACCATTAGCACCCCTCCCCCTTGTCCCTAGCCACAGTGCCGAGCCACCCCGAGCACTAGCTCGCCGGCCGACCATGCACTCGCCCCAACAGACCACCTCCCTCTCTCTCGCCATGTCTAGGAGGTAGCCAGGACCTCACCGCCACCCTCTGTCCCCTTCCCGAGCCAAGCCCAGCAGTGGACCACCGAGGAGAGCCCGCGCCCAGTGCCACCGAGCCATGCCGAGCATGTGCCAGAGCGCCGCACCCGGCACGCGTGCACAAGCCGCTGCTCGACCGTAGCCCACGCCCACCGCTCCGCCACGACCCAGGGAACACGACGGACATGCCCGTTCGCCGCCCAACGCACCACAGCCACCGCTCGCCGTGGACACCGCCGCCTCTGCCGCTCAGAGCGCCAGCTGCCCTCGATCGCATACCACCGCCCCTATGCCCGCATTGAGTTCCTAGAGCACCGCCAGGAGACCGCCTGTCGATCGCCACCCTCAGCCATGCCGCTAGCCGCCCGTAGCCATGTCGCCACCGTCGCCTGCCCATCCCTCTCGGTCTCGCCGTCGAGCCTATAAAAGGAGGGCACCCCCAGCCATTTGAAGCACACCACTCCACTCCCCTCACCTCACTGACCGTTCCCCACCTCTAGCCAGAGCAGCACGAGCACTTGCTTGCCGAAATTTGGCCAGAGTAACCCGCATCAGAGGAGGAAGGGGAGCCGCTGATTGCGACCACACCCGGAGCTGCCTCGACCGTCCCTGAGCTTGCCGTCGACCACCAGTCTGTTTGCCCGCCTTGACGTCGTTGCTGGAGCCCTGGTACACCCCCTATGCACCCCCACCGAGCCGCTAGGGTTCGAGCTCGCGGCGACAGGTCCGTCGTCGACGACAAGCCATAGCCGTTGATCCTCAGTCTAATCTAACGGCCCACATCGCCCTGTACCGCTTCGCGCGTTATGAGCCGCTGACTTGTGGAACCCCCCTGTCAGTTGAGCCCCGCGCCACGGAGTGACATTGGGCCGCCCGTTAGAGTTCCCGCGCGACCCAGTTAGTTTGAATTAGGATTTGTCTTTTTAGTTTAAACTTAGTTCTATCTCTAAGTTTAAAAATCAATTCAGAGAGTTTGACAAATCCAATTTGCATGAAACCAATTTTGCCTGAAAGGTATTGAAAAGATCTATCCAAGTCCGTTGGATTTAATTCAATTAGAGTTACAGATCTCTCCTAGTAAAAATAATAAAACAGAAGCAATTGCACCTTGCAAAAAATTTCAAAATTCAACCATGATAGGTTTTGAGATGTTTCCAGCTCTAAAAAATCACATTTCACCATACCTATCTGAATATGTAATAATATTAAGGTTTACATGCAGTGACTTTGGACTAGTACCAAAATAATGCTATATAGGCATTTCTAGTCACTTTAAATCATTAAATATTGAACTTAAACCAAAGTAATTATGATCCAATCCTTAAATCACATTCCCACATGTTAGAATATGTGGTGATGACATGTGTCCACATGATCCCATATTTTAAGTGGTGAATATTAAATCTTAGTTAATTTTGCAATGAGTAGAAATTACTTTTCTAAATTAAAAAGAATGAAACTAGTGAGTTAAACTTGTGATGCTTGTGATGATAATAGATCATCAAATGTGTGTCTTAGAATGCTAATTATACTAGTTAAGTATTATTTGGTGATTGTGTACTCCGTATGAATTTATAGACGATAGTACCGACCAAGTCTACGAGGAAGAGGAATTCTAAGAAGAAAACTTCAACCACTCCACCAACCAAGGCAAGCCACCATTAACAATGCAAGCTAACACTTGCAAGTATAATGCTTAGCAAGATAGGATTAAACTAGATGGTTTAGCAAGATGCTATAGGCATGCTTGAGTCATATCACTTCAACTATTAGTTACCCCAAGTCTTATTCACAAGCTTTACTTCCTTTACTTTACCAAAAGTTCTCTACTTTTTGAAGGTAGCATAAAGAGTATAAAACTTGACCTATTTTAGAACCCTTTAGATGTCATTCTATGGCATGAGATTGAACCCATCATTTCCACCTTAGTGAACACTCTTAACTTAATAGTTTAGAGTAGATAGAAAACTTGAGTCACTTTAGATGGGAGCACTTGGTGAAAATGAATTATGGAAACCTTGGAATGATGAGTCATTGTATTGAGATGTTTTGACATGTGTTGAGAAACACAAATGGTTTATGATGATGAAAATGTTGAGGCATGAGCCTTAACCCTTTTATAAAACTGATGGTTGGATTCGGATGCGATACCATTCCAAATTTACCGTACAACCACACTACATAAATTGGGTAAGGCTTAGCTGGAAATTTATATGCATTACTATTAGTTCCCTCGCGGGAGAGGTTTGAGCTGAGGCTACCTCTCAATGTTGTCCACCTATGCAGTGCCCAAGATGACTGATGGTCATGGTTGGGAGGCCATGCTCATAGGACAGGTGCTTATACTAGGGTGTGTAAAGGGAAAGTTATGTTTGATTATCTGCATACTAAGTATGATGATTCAGGGTTATCCCTGACAGATGTATCGAACCTTGTGGTGAAAGTGTACCACCTCTGCAGAGTGTCAAACTATTCGAATAGCCGCGTCCGCGGTTATGGACAGTTGGAATGTCCATACTGTTTCGTTGTTAGATGTTTTCCAAACAACTTATGAAATGAATGATAAATCTTGACTTGACCACAACAGGGTTGTGTTTATAACAATAGCTTCCCAACTTTAGTGATTCTAGAACTTTATTTTATCTTTCTTTGCTTCAGAACTCAGCTTAGGTTTCAAACTTAACTTTATGGTTAAACCTAGATTTAGCACTTTGACTTAGAACTATATTACTTGTTAGAGGTAGTTTGCGAGTACTTAAAGAGTACTCATGGCTTTTGTCCCTGGCTATTCTCATGGCCAGACTATGAAGGAAATTATCAAGATGATGGCCAACAGGACGGCTATGATAACTAGGACTATCTGCCCTTCGTCAGCATTGCCTGTGCCCTTGAAGATGGATCCTACCGCTACGCTTATCTTTTATATCCGTTGTTTGTTGTATTAAGACTGATCATGGTTTGTAATGGATGACGTACTGTGATATACAATCCGTTATGTCTCGCAAAAATGATAATCCTAAGATTGCGAGGTATGACATAACGGGCATCTGGAATTATAAATCCGAGTGTTGACAGTTGGTACGGCCTGCCCGATGTCTCTGGCTCAATTGGATAATAAAACATGCTGCGGACACTGGATCTCGTGTCCAAGCAATGAGGTAGCAAATTGCTGAGGGACATGCTCTACCGGGTTGATGTAGCGAGTCAGCTCCTATTTCTTTCTATGTCAGCTCTATGGCAGACGGTTACCAAGTACAAAAAGCAACGTAGGCCTAGTATTAAAAAATAGTTGTAGGACTATTATCTTATTAAAAATAGTTGTATTATTATATTACGTACTCAAAATAATAGTATAAAGCTACCATATGCTTCCACATAGAACCAATAATCTAATCCATTAACCATGTCTGTTAACGTTATATACTACTCCCTCTATTTTAAAATATAAGATGTTTTAGGTTTGTGAAAGGAATACATCTCGATTCCATTTAGTGTGTAGCTTCATTCTAAAAGGGGTCTAGATACGCTCAATACACAAAGCTAAAACATCTTATATTTTAAAATGGAGGGCGGCTCTTGCTAATGTTTGTAGTCTTCGCTAGATGGTCCATCGATTTTTTTGTATTTTTTATTACTATTACGCCTCTTTGTATTACTGTTGATGATTATTAATAGATCGGTGGAATTTTCGCAAAAAAAAATATGGAGATGAAAAATAGAGGTAACCAAAATAGGCACCGATCCGTCTCAATCCAGACAAGCTCAATGACATCGTAAAAAATAACATGCACCCCCCTTGAAAGCAAAAAAATCTGGCACTGCTCTACCATGGTGACAAGAGGATGGAGCACGACTTATTTGAATAACCCGGTGACCTATCAATTGTAGAAGTAGGATTTTTGGCAAGCAATAAGCACTTAAATAACACAATTCGAGTATGCCAGGAAAGTGAACAATAACAATGAGAATTCTCTTATAGAAAGTGATGATCACGAAGTCAAAGCTAGACCAGCATCTTCTCCTATTGAAATTCCTTGAAGAGACCTTCAACCAATGCCTAAATAAATGCATATGTCGAAAAGTTCCACTACTAATAGATTTAGTATTACACCCACACAATCGCTAATTTCTTAAGTCGCAACTTTGTACTTTGACTCTCATTTGTCGAATGAATGTGAAAAGCATGCATATCTCGAAAACTGATGCTTCCCTAGGGCTTCCAAATACATTAGCCAATATGAGACGTAAACATGTCAGTTGTCTTGTTTTTTCCCTTCTAGTGTTTTCTTTTCCTTTCTCTTCTTACCTTTTCTCTTTAGGAACCCCTTGATAGGGGGAAGGGGTAGATGAGAACTGGGAATTCAGTCTATTTATTATCTCTATCGGAGCCACTTGCTAGGGGTTGGGGTAGTCAAGCGAAAGAAAACTCAACTCCGTTTTGTTTATAAAGTATGTCCTAGAAAACCCCCAAGCATGGGGGCAAGGGGTTGATCTAGTTGGGAAAGGGGGAGTCCACTATATAGGCGCAATTAGCTCTCCAACTCTACTACTACTAGTTTATTTCTTTGCAATTGGCCTGGCCGGTGTCCTTGGCTCCATTGGATGCGCTTAGATAGGTCATGGAGACTGAATTTTGCATGCTTGCAGTGTGGTGGTGACGAGGGTTTAACTCATCAATGCCTATTGTTATGGACTTGGGTTTTGGAGAAGGAGGGAGCGCTAGGGACATGTGTTGGCTAGAAAACAAGCACACAGGGGACTCGAAGATTTACCCAGGTTCAGGCCTCGTAAAGGTCCCTACTCCCGCTTGTCTGCTCATGGAATTATCAAAGGAATCGAGGATTACAATGGTGCGCAGATGCAATCTGGCGAGGGTTGTGGAAACTAGGGTTGCGTGTGTCCTCCTCGCCGCCCCCTCCTAGCCTTTATATAGATAGGCTAGGTCTCGGGTAGCAGGTCGAGTCGGTTACAGGTTAGGGTTTTCCCCTTTGAACTTTCTATCTCTAGCTTCTTCTTGTTCTTCAAGCAATCGAGAGTCCGTAGGTTACTCGAGTTCTTCATTTGGGCCTTGGCGACACCGTGGGCTTCTACATATTCAGGCCGTATATACCAAGCTCGAGTACCTGTAGGGTATACCCATGTCAGTAGCCCCCGAGTGTCCAGTGGAATCGCAGATTCGACTGGAGACTTTATGAAGCCTTTCGAGTGCATGACTAAGTATGTTTTTCGACTGCTTTGTTTATGTCATAGGGATTGTTGATGTGCGTGCCTGATTTAACCGATGTACCGGTATCAGTTAACTACCTTAGGGTGACTTTTGAGTGCATGACTAAGTAAAGTAACGCCATCTACTCGAACTCGAGTCCCCGGACTCGAATCCGGAAAGTGCTGGCGTAATTCGACTCAATCCACGGAGGTCTTATAGGAGTCAAATTCCAGTATATGGGTGTGAGTACTCGACGCGTCCGTCAAGGCATGTTCATCGTACCTGTAGGCACGGATATATTTCTGGTAGTGCGCAGCTAATGCGTTGCTAGGCCTTATTCAGGTCTTATCCTCATGCTGTAAGCGTGGCATCCGAATTTTGTCATCGCGGAGACGATTCGGGTGACCCAGGAGACACAGTCTCTTTGTAGGGAAAAATTATGAGGCGGTGTCGCCATAAACTTCGAGTGTGGATGTTATCAACACACAGTACTTTGTACAAATAATCATAGGGTGCGCGACCAGCGCTCCCTATGGGAGTAGCCCCCGAGTGCCTGGTTGAGTCGAAGACTTAGGCAAGGACTAACGAACTTTTTGCGACTGCTGTCGTCTTTTGTTTGCTTGTCTCAGTCGAATTTTCTTCCGGCGCTCCCTATGGGAGTAACCCATGTCCATAGTCGAACCGTGTTTCAAGTGATTGGGTTTTGCTTTGATTGTTCCTGTTCTTGTAAAAGAAGAAGAAAAAATCGTAGGGTGCGCGACCAGCGCTCCCTATGGGAGTAGCCCCCGAGTGCTTGGTGGAGTCGAAGACTCGAGTGAGGACTAAAGTAGTCGAAGTCTTCTGCTACGTAGTTTTTGATGACGCCAGTGCTGATGATTTCATGACCTCAGTTGGCCGCGTGAGCGAGTTTGACGGGACGTGACGAGTGGTGGGTCCCACTCTCTGACTTTGATTTGACCGGGCGTGTGTAATCTTTATTTTAACCGCGCCTCCTTGATTTCCACGTGTAATGGGAGTAGTGGGGGGACGGTTCGCGTTTCAGCTCTTCCACGTGTCGAGCACGATGAACGCCACGCGTATGGTAGGGTTTTTCTGAGCCGTTGGGTTGCATCTTCCAAGGGTTAAGTAGTGACGTTGCGACGGTAAAATTCACATCTACTCTCATTCACCTTTGCCTTCATCGCCATTGCCGCTGCTCCTCTGCTTTCTCTGCGCTCTTTTCCCTCCATGGCGCTGGACCAGCTCCGCACATTTCCTAGCTACTTCCTCCGGTCACATCGCCGCCACGCAATGGGGAAGAAGAAAGGAGGTGTTGCGGGTGATTCCGCTGCTGCGATGAAGAAGAAGGGCGGCACCGTCGCTGCGGGCACCAGCACCATCGCCGGCGGGAAGAAAAAGGGCACGGGCACCCGCGTCACGAATGGCGTGTGGCGTCCATTTGTGATCAAGTCCTCGGATCTTCGTCTACTTCGCCAAGACGGAGTGTTGTCCGCCGCAGTGGCCGACGCACGCGTCCCCGGCCGCGAGGTTACCCCCTCTCCTCCTGCCGGTTTTTGAGTGATGTTCCTAGCGTTCATCATTCGCGGCCTCTCGTTGCCCCTGCATCCTTTCTTCAGGGGCCTTCTTTGCTTTTATGGGCTCCAGCTCCATCACCTGTCCCCTAATTCCATGCTCCACATAGCTTGCTACATCACCCTTTGCGAGTGCTGGATCGGAATCGAGCCGCATTTCAGCCTCTTCAAGCGCCTCTTCAAATTGAAGCGTCAATCGGCGTTTGGCTCCGTAGTCTATGATGTAGGCGGCTGCGGAATCCACGTCGATCCATCCACCACATACTTCGACATCAAGCTGGCGATGTCCGTCCAGGGATGGAGGGACAAGTGGTTCTACGTCCGCGACAAGAAGGCTGACGGAGAACACTTCAGACTCGCACCCTTCTACCCCATGACGCCGTGTCGAGGGAGACGCTCCTGGAAGAATGTGGTTATGCCCGGCGAGTCCGTGGAGACAGATGTGATGTACGAGCGCGTCTGCGACCTCGAGAGTCACATAGGCAAAGAGGAGGGAGGCTGCGTCCTCATTCACACGTGGCTGCACCGTCGCGTCCAGCCCCTGTAGGCTAGAGTCCACCCCATGTTTCAGTGGGCTGGCGCTGACGATGTCACTCACGTGTCTGCCGATGGCATGTCCGCGAGTGAGGTAGATAAGAGGGTTCGACTGGTCACCAAGTACACCATCAAGGATGTGCTCCCCAGTGAACCAGTCGTTCCTCCGTTCGATGCATCTAACCCTCCTCCTGAGGTATAGTTGTGCTACGTAGTAGCTTAGTTTGTTGATTGCTTCTTTTCTTTGTGCTAAATTGTGGTTTGTATGCAGGATTGGGCGGTGTCACCCTGTATGCCCCCTCTTCCTAAGGGGGTTATCCCTCGCGAATCTTTGGAAGAGGACGAGTCGGAGTCGACCGTCCCATCTGATGTGGAGGAGGAAGCCCCCGAGTCGGGTAGTCCGGATACTCGCAAGCGTTCGCACAGCGAGGATTCCGATGTGTCGCCTCCTTCGACTCCAGAAGGTGCAGGTGTTGGTGCAGAGTCGTCGATCCCTGTCGTTCCTATGAGTGCCGTGGCGCCATCTTCTCGCAAGAAGATGCGACTGCCAAAGGAGTCCTCATCAGAGTCGGGGGAGCCAACTTTTGACTTTGATAAGTTTGATTCGTAAGTTTTCGAGTTGCCCTTTTTGGTTCTTCTTTGGATTTGCCATTTCTTGATGTTTGTTTTGTCTTGCAGCCAGCAGGCGTCGTCATCTTCTGGCGACGTCCAATTTTTGAAAGAATCGGGAGTCGCAACCTCAAGGGCCAAGAAAGAGGTCGAGCGTGCTCCTTCTCCTCCATTGGCGGCCCACTCCGGGCACAACTCTTCCAGCTCTCCGCATGATGGGGAGCATCGGATGGTTGCCCGGATGACTGCACACCAATCGACTTCGGAGTCATTGGAGGATCATGTAAGTGTAGGATTTCTTCTATTGATGCTGCAATCGATGTTATCTATTGCTTCTGCTGATCCTTTGTTGCTTTTCCTTTTGCGATAGCTCCTTGTGAAAGAAGCCGCTCACTTGGCGGAGCAGGTGCTTGCGATGGGCCACCAGCATGCAATGCTGGATACGCGCCATCGCGTGGTAGAAAGTAAGTGATATTTTCTTCTCCTTCTTCTGCATCATTGTCATGTAGTCGACTGATAATCAGTCCCTTTTGTTTTTTCTTTGTAGCTGAACATAATTCCCTTCTGCGCAACGCCGCCACCATGGAAAAGACGCTCGTCGCGGCTGTAAAGAGCCGCGATGAGGCAATCGCGGCGCGTGACGAGGCACAGAAGCGCGAAGAAGACCTGCGTGCCTCCATTGCAGCTAGGGAGAAGGTGTTCGAAGAACAGCTTTTCTCGATTGCCAAGGCCCTCTCAGGTACTTTGCTTGGGTATCATTATCGTTCTTTGTTCGATTTTGTCGTTGGTGCTTACTTTTGTGCCCATGTGTGGGTTTATGTGCAGATGCTGGTGATTTGAGCTTCGATCCTCAGGCCCTCCGCCGTGACGATGCCTTGGCGGGTGCGCTTTTAGCAGTCGAGGACCGCAGCGCCGCCATTCAAGATATGCTCTCCAAGGCCAAGGGCATGCTCAGTCGTCTCCGAAAGGAGTTGATGCCCAAGGCTGAGCTAATCGAGAACATGAATGAGCTGGTGGAGTCTCTCATCGGGGGTGTTCCTGCAAGTTTCAAGAAACCGCACCATGCAGCCGGCGCATCAATATCACTCGCCATGGTGCAGGCCCACGGAGTCGAAGTTGATCCTGCAGCGGTCTTAAGGGCGATGCCCGTTAGCGCGGACGGCCAGCAGGTAGTCTTTGCTCCCTTCGCGACTGCCTGTGGAAAGTATGGACCGTAGTTGATTAACACAGTTCCGAAGTACTCTAAGGAGCTGCAGCGAGCCAAGAAGGCGGCGAAGGCTGTGGCATCAGGGGCCGGCGGAAAGTCAGTGGCATCTGATACCGCCACGGACTCGATGAGGCCCCCGAAGCCGTCTAAGTCGAAGAAGTCAGTTGCTCCTCAGTAGCTTTGTAATAGTTGATTAGTTCATGTCTTTTGGCGAGTGTATCTGCTGATACTTTTGCTAATCTTGAATGCACTCGAATCTTTTGTCTATGTGTCGATTTGGTATTCTTATTGCTTCTTGCTTGGCTTGTGGTAGGGCACATCAAGTGATCCTTTGAGGGAACCTCAGGATTCGCCGCCCCTTGATGATACTTTGGCACCGCCGCGCTCGAGGGTGGATGAGCTGTCTTTGCTCTCGCGACTGCATGATCACGTGAAGTAGTTGGAACGTTAATTGCCCGTGTTCCGCAGTAACGCGGATGTATGGAAGTCAAAGGAAGAGAAGGCTACCGCCCGAGAACAGTATCTGTTGGGGGAGATGACGCTGTTGGGCGACCAGTTTAAGTGTTAGTTTACTTACTCTTATCTTTTCCTTGTAGTCACTCGCAATGGTGTGCTATCCTCACGCTTCCATTGTTGTTTTGTATAGTTGTCAGTGCTCACCATCCGCAGGATGAGAAGGATAGGGTTGTCATTCGCATGCATGATCTGACACAAGAGCAACTTCAGGAGAGTGGATACTTCTAGGTGGATCATGATCGTGCGATCACGCTGGCGACCCTGCAGGATCGTGCGTCGCGAGTGCTGCATTTTCTGAAGAAGTCGCAGTCATGCTTGAAGAACATTTATCGGACGATGTTTCCGCCGGATGTTGCTCCATCGAGCATGCTGGCCCTTCTTGCTAAGTTCCAAGACCTGGCTGCGGTTCGCGAGTGTGTAAGGCAGCAGTTGGTGGCTGGTGCCAAGGACGCTCTGTCGCTGGTGCGACTGCATAGGCCTGATGTAGACGTTGTGGCAATTGCGGCTGGTCCACCTGCGCCACCAGCGGGTTATGCTTGGAATATGGTGCCCCACTACCAGACGGTGGATCGCCCAACGGAGGAGATTGTCGACTTCTTCGAGGAGCAAACCAACATTCTCTTGTTGCAATAGTAGTTTAATTTGTATCCTGCACATAAGTGTACCAGTGTTGTAAAGTTCGTATATAATGATGTGCATAATTGATTGTTGATGATGTAAAAAGAGCTTGTTAGCATGTATGTTTTGTGAGTGTGTTGCACTATGCGACTCCTTTTTCGTTAGCCTGACCATCCGCTTATCTCAGTCCCTTGTCAACCTATCAGGTGCGTTGCAACTGGGTTGATGTGTGTCAAGGGTTTCTATTGGTGTGCCATCTAGTCAGGATATCGCGTTGTAGTTCGTAGAACAGATGTGTAAACGGTGGCGCAGCCCCCGAGTGGATAAGTTGCAAAAATAAAGGAGAACACAGAGTTTTGGGGCACTTAGCTTTATTTATTCGCGAGACAGTATGAAGTACAATGTGTGGCTAAGTAGCCTTGGCTGAGTGGCCTTATTTGCAATGTAAAAGTAAAAAAATTAAGGGTAGAAGCATCGCAGCTGCGCGACGTTCCAGGGGTTGGAGTATGCGAATCTTGTCTCTAAATCTTGAAGGCGATAGGGATTACTTCTGTAATCATGTATGGTCCCTCCTAGGGGGACTCGATCTTGAGATGTCTTTGCTGCTTCAGTCGCAAGACCAGGTCGCCTTCGACGAAGGATCTGGGGCATAGCCTCCTACTGTGGTAATTGCGTAGGTTCTGCTGGTAGATCGTTGATCTTTCCGCGGAGATTTCCCTTGCCTCATTAAGGAGGTCGACGGAGTCTTTGAGTGTCAGGGTTGACTCCTGCTCGCTGTAGACGACCACACGCGGCGCTTTGTATCGTACCTCAGCAGGTAGCACCGCTTCAGCCCCATGTACCATAAAGAACGGGGTGTAGCCTGTAGCACTGTTTGGAGTTGTGCGTAGGCTCCAGAGTACTGATTATAGTTCGTCTGGCCAGCAACCCGCGGCTTGGTCGAGTGGCCGGAGGAGTCGCTTCTTGATGCCGCCGCAGACGAGCCTATTCGCCTTTTCGACCTGACCGTTGGTCTGTGGATGTGCTACTGAGGCGTAGCTGATGTTGATCCCCAGATTCTCGCAAAATTCTTGGAACTCCTTAGATGTGAAGTTTGTTTCATTGTCTGTGATGATGTTGTGTGGCACTCCGAAGCGGAATACGATGGACTCGAAGAACTTGACTGCGCTATGCCATGATTGATTGGTCATTAGCATGGCCTCTATCCACTTGGTGAACTTGTCGACTGCGACCAGGAGGTAGACGTAGCCTCCTCGCGAGGACTTGGGGAGTTTGTCGACCATGTCGAGTCCCCATTGCACGAAGGGCCAGGCCAATAGAATTGGCCGGAGCTCTACGCCAGGTGCGTGCGGCTTGTCCGCGAATCGTTGGCACGCATTGCATTTCTAGACGATGTCCTTGGCGTCGCGCATGGCCGTAGGCCAGTAGAACCTAGCTCGTAGAGCTTTGGCCACGAGGGCACAACTGCCAGCGTGGTGTCCGCAGGTTCCCTCATGGATGTCGAGGAGAACAGCTCTTCCATCGGCTGTGGAGACACATCGCTGGAGTACTCCTGTGATGCTGCGCTTGTATAGTTCGCCGTTGATAATAGCGAATGCCTTGGATCGCCGCAAGATGTGCCGTGCATCAGTCGGATCATCCGATAGCCTTTTGCTGAGGAGGTACGTGATGTACGGCTGAGTCCAGGGTGATTCGATCATCATGACGCTCATTGTCCTTCGAGTCCTGTATCCAGCTCCAGGTCATCGAGTACCATTGGCTCATTGGGTGGCGTAACCCCCGAGTCCGTTGCTGTGCTTGTTTTCTTCTCTGCTGCCTTTGGCTTGATGGAGCGTTCGCAGATGCGCTCGAGAAATACCCCAGGTGGTATGGGGGCGCAGGTAGAGCCTATGTTGGCGAGTGCGTCCGCCTCTTCATTGCTTTCGCGGCCTACGTGTCGCAGCTCGCAGCCGTCGAAGTCCCCTTCGAGTGTGTCGTAGAGGTCGCGGTAGGCGATCATATTGTCGTTCAGTACGTCACACTCATGTATTGTTTGGTTGACGACCAACTTGGAGTCACCGTATATAATGAGCCTTTTGGCACCGCAGGATTTTGCCATCCTCATCCCGTGTAGCAGGGCCTCGTATTCAGGTTCATTGTTGGAGGCGATGAACTGCATTCGCAGGATGTACTTCAGCTTGTCTCCTTGGGGCGATGTCAGTATGACACCTGCACCTGCTCCGTCCTTCCGCTTGGATCCATCGAAGTGCATTGTCCAGAGGTAGGACATATCTGGTTTTCGGGGAGCTGGTTCTCCATCTAGTGCACGAGGAAGTCAGGAAGAACTGGCGACTTGATTGCGTCGCACTTTTCGTATGTAATGTCTCGTGGAGACAATTCGATTCCCCAAAGCGCGACTCGTCCTATAGCGTCGGGGTTGTTGAGATATGCCCCAGCGGGGCGTCGTTGACCACCACGATTGGGTGTTCCTGGAAGTAGTGGTGCAGTCGCCGGGCGGTCATGAAGACGTCGTACGCCAGTTTCGGGTAATGCGGGTACTGCTGTTTTGTTGGCGTGAGGACCTCGCTGAGGTAGTAGACTGGGCGTTGTACCGCGTGGACCTTGTTTTCCTCGGCTCGTTCGACCACAAGTACTGTGCTAACCACTTGGTTGGTGGCGGAGATATACAGCAACAACGGTTCCCTTTCTCGTGGGGTCACCAATACTGACGAAGTGGGATAGCAGGCGCTTGAGGTCTTCGAATGCTTCCTGCGCTTCGTTGGTCCACTCGAACTTTTCAGCTTTGGGGAGGAGTTGGTAGAAGGGTAGTGCCTTTTCACCCATCCGACTGATGAATCGACTGAGGGCCGCGATTCGCCCAGCCAGCTGCTGGACGCCCCTTATGTTTTTCGGCTTCTCCATGGCCAGTATGGCTTTTATTTTCTTCGGGTTTTCCTCGATTCCTCTCGCGGAGATGAGATACCCGAGTAGTTGCCCAGATGGTACGCCGAAGGCGCATTTGTCCGGATTGAGCTTGATCCGGTAGCGGTCGAGGTTGGCGAAGGTTTCGCGTAAATCGTTGATTAGGGAGGCTTCCTCCTTGGGCTTGATTACTATGTCGTCGACATAGACTTGGATGTTGCGACCAAGTTGATCCTTGAGGCAAGCCTGCATGCACCGCTGGTAGGTGGCTCCTGCGTTTTTTAGCCCGAAAGGCGTTGTGTTGTAGCAGAACACACCTAACAGCATTGTGAACGCTGTTTTTTCTTGATCTTCCTCCTTCATTCGAATCTAATTATAGCCTAAGTAGGCGTCGAGGAAGCAGAGGAGCTCGCATCCTGCGGTGGAGTCGATGATCTAGTTGATTTGTGGTAGCGGGAAGTGATCCTTTGGGTAGTGCTTATTCAGAGAGGTGAAGTCCACGCACATCCGCAGGATATCCGTGTCCTTTTTTGGTACTAGCACCGTGTTGGCGAGCCAAGTGCTTTCCTTGATCTCACGTATGAATTTGGCGTCGAGGAGTCTGTTGATCTCCATTCCGACTACCTGTGCTCATGGCTCAGATAATCGCCGGATTGTTTGCTTGACTGGCCTTGCGTCTGGGTTGACGTAGAGTGCGTGCTCGGCGAATTCCCTGGGAACTCCTGGCATGTCCGCTAGACACCAGGAGAAGATTTCCCAGTGCTCAAGGAGGAATTCGACGAGCGCGAGTTCGAATGCGGGACTCAAGTTGTTGGCGATGAGGGCCGTTTTGACGGGATGTGATGGGTGGACCTGCACTTTCTTTGTGTGCACCGATGAGTCGAAAGTTAGATCGGGCAAACTTGGCCGGATCAGGGGAGGCAGACTGTTGGACTGGGAAATTCTGTTGAATTCCCTATCGCAGCTGTCGGATCTCTCGAAGCTCCCGTTGACTATGATGACGCCATTGGGACCTAGCATTTTCATCTGCAGGTAGGCGTAGTGTGGTACTGCCATGAACCTGGCGAACGCGACACATCCGAGGATGCAGTGGTACTGTGAGGGCCAGTCGACGACCTCAAAGTCGATGTGCTCGCGCTGAAAGTTTTTCGGCGTGCCGAAGATGACGTCGAGGTTGATTTTGCCCAGGGGGTATACGCCTTTTCCTGGTACGATGTCGTGGAATGTTGTGTCCGAGGCTTCTAGGCAAGTCAGAGAGATCCTCATTGCTCGCAAGGTACTCGCGAATATAAGGTTGATGCCGCTTCCTCCATCCATGAAGACGCGGCTCATGTCGAATCCTCCAATTTGTGCCTCGAGTATGACGGGACAATGGCCTGGACGGGGTACTTGAGGCGGATGATTGCGTTTGTCGAAGGTGATGCAAGACTCGCTTCCGCTGAGGTACTCAGTGGTAGAAGGTGCCGAGTTTGTGGCCAAGTTAACTTGGCGAGTGATAGCCTTCTGCACCCTGTTTGAGGGGTGTCCTTTTTGGCTCATCATGGTACCCATGGCTCGTGGGTATGGTTCGCCTCCCTGGTGTTGGTCCGGCGCAACTGCGTTTGGGGGTATGCCAGGTGGTGGTGGCGGAGCGCCATGTGCCACAGCGCCTGGAGCGGCTCCGTAGCCTCTTTTGACTGCGTTGCGATTCATCCGAACCAGTCCATCATGTAGTTTGAGGAACTCGCAACAGTCCTTGAGGAGGTGGCTAGACCTCTTCTTTCCATCATGTTTGTTGATGTAGAAGTGCACCGTACATGGCCCGGACAGTTTGTCTTCAATGGATGTCGCGGGTGCCTCATCACGATTGCGGCATTGCCACACTTGCGTGGTTTTCCCGGAGTCGCGGTATCCACTGCTGCGGTATCCACTGTTGCGGTTATCATCGCGTCTGTCGGCGTAGCCAGCTGCGACCATATTGACGTCGTCGCGGTCATCGTATATGCGCATGCGGAGTTTGCCCCGACGGTCGCGTCTGCGCTCGAGTTCTGCCTCCTCATTGGAGTGGGCGCGATTTTTCACCGAATCTTCTCCATCGGCCCACCGATTCGCGATTTCCATCAGGTGGTCGATTGTCTTGGGATTTGAGCGGCCCAGCTCCTCTCTGAGCTCTATGCGGCGGACGCTGCCATTGAATGCGTCAATCGCGCGATCCTCCGAGATGTTTTCTGCGAAATTCTTGATGATGGACCACCTTTGGATGTAGGAGCGTAGCGATTCGCCTGGTCTTTGCTGGCAGCATCTCAGCTCTTCGATTGATGTGGGCCGCTTGTATGTGCCCTTGAAGTTGCGCACGAAGCTGTAAACCAGCTCATCCCAACTGCGAATGGATCCGCGTGGAAGGTTGTTGAGCCATGCTCGAGCAGCGCCTTGCAGCTGTAGCTGTAGGCATTGCATGGCCGTGCTTCGAATGCCGCCGTGGAGCCTGACAGAGGAGATGTGGTCCTCCAGCCAGATCTTCGGGTCCTGTAGGCCGTCAAACTTTGGGTTCTCCGACGGGAGTTTAAACCCTTTGGGCATTCGTTTTTTCCTGATGGACCTGCTGAAGCATCTGGCGCCACAAAGCTCCACATCTTCCTCTTCTGAGTCAGTCAACCCAGCACGTCGCGCCCTTGATTTGTCGATCTTGCGCTGCGTGAGGTCATCGCGCGCATCATAGTCGTGGTTGTGTCGCCGTGAGCGGCGGCATTGAGAGAGGTCGTGACTATCGTCGCTGGATAAGGGCGAGGAGTAGCGCTTTGCCTTTTTTCGGCTCTGGTGTTGGTTCCTTGTCGAGGGCAGCTTCGACTAGTCCTAAGCCTGCGATCGTAGATCGGTGCATGGCGGCTCGGGGATCTCCAGCCGGCGGCTGGTTGTTGAGGAGGTACATGGTGGCTGCGGTCACCGCGTCCTGCGGCGTCTTGGAGACCACGTTGCCCCGTGTATCGACTGTCATAGAGCTGAAGTCGAGGACTTTTGCAGCTTCTATGCGTTCTTGCTCGGTGAGATGTGCCATCTAAGATCGCCTCTTCTTTGCGAGGTACTCGTTGCCCTTTGAGGAGGATCCTCCGTGGGAGGAGAGCCCAGCACGTCGAAGGCTCGACTCGTCGGCCGCCTTTTTGCGCGCCTCGAGTTGCGCGATAGTTTGCACTTGGCGCTTAAATTCTTCCTTCAGGAGTCAGTGGTAGCCCATTAGCAGTTCTTGCGGAGATCCGAAGGGTAGAGGGTTGCCTCGTAAGACCTCACAGCAGCGAGCCCACTCTTGTTCATTGAGCCTGATCGCGACGCATTCGCCGGTTTTCTCGTTTGTTATGGTTGGAGGTTCGATTGCTCATCCATTGTTGACGGGGGTGCGACTGCCGCCGTTGCCACCATGGCCGCCGTTAGGCGGGTCGGTTTTGTTACCGCGATTGCCTATGTTGTCGCGGTTGGCGGAGGTGTCGCATGCGTTGATGACGGCGCACATGAAGTGATTGGGGAAGCTGCTGCTCCCGCAGCTCTCAGATCCGGAGCCGTAGGCTCCATCTTCAGTTGCCAGATCGCTCAGATCAGAGTCGCGACTGCTGTCGCTGACTATATTCTCGACTGTTGCCGGGGAGTTGAGCTCACTGAGGGTGCCGATCGATGGAGGGAACCCTGATGCTGGGGCGATTGACGGCACCGTCGGCTGGTCAGGCATGTGAAGCGTGCCCATCTGACCAACTTGGAAGCGGAAGCTCCCTATTGCCAGGCTGATTCCGTCGCCCACGGACTCGAAAGTCGGGCGAGTGGCCGGCGTGTGGACGGTGAAGTCGAACGCGCCGAAGAGCTGGCGAATCTCCGTTGTTGTGGAGCTGTAGATCTTTGTTGATGGGGCCGAAGAAGCCGCAAAATCAGTACTCCAAATTCCCACAGACGGCGCCAATTGACGAGGGTTTAACTCATCAATGTTCATTGTTATGGACTTGGGTTTTGAAGAAGGAGGGAGCGCTGGAGACATCTATCGGCTAGCAAACAAGAACACAGGGGACTCGAAGATTTACCCAGGTTCAGGCCTCGTAGAGGTCCCTACTCCTGCTTGTCTCCTCGTGGAATTATTAAAGGAATCGAGGATTACAATGGTGTGCAGATGCAATCTGGCGAGGGTTGTGGAAACTAGGGTTGCCTGTGTCCTCCTCGCCGCCCCCTCCTAGCCTTTATATAGATAGGCTAGGTCTCCGGTAGCAGGTCGAGTCGGTTACAGGTTAGGGTTTTCCCCTTTAAACTTTCTATCTCTAGCTTCTTCTTGTTCTTCAAGCAATCGATAGTGCGTAGGTTACTCGATTTCTTCATTTGGGCCTTAGCGACACCGTGGGCTTCTACATATTCATGCCGCATATACCAAGCTCGAGTACCTGTAGGGTATACCCATGTCAGGTGGTGAATGCCTGAGCCATATGTGGCAGCCGGGTTGTTGTACCCAGCCGGGTCCTCTTCGTTTTGAGATGTGAGCTCCGTGGCAGTACATCAAAACAATTATAGGACTAATACTTCATTGAAGTGAAATAAAATATGCGGCTCACTGTCCTTGCTTCATATTAGGATATTGTCGAGAGCTTTATATCTTTTTTCAAGTACTGCAACAAGTTGATCATCTTAAACATAGTACATCTTAAGTACATGTCAGTTGTTTTTCTCAGCGAGCACCATGTTTCATGGTTGTTAGAAAATGTGATCAGCTCGCCAATGGTCTAGAACTAGTGTCATAGTACCCACACAAAAAACTGAAGGAGCGTGCTTTGTTAGAGCCATATGTGGCTTGGATTTAGCATCATCTCATCGTTGTTAATTTGTCAAGGTTGCCGTGTGTGATAGTCAAGGTTCCCTGGCGTAACTCGTTATAGTGGAAAGATAGAGTAGATCAACCTAGTTTTCGGCGCATTATTTACTTTACTTATAATTTGCCTCCACCTTCCAATATTACGAATATGTTTGGAAATTGGTTGAATGGAGTGGACAAGAAGGACAAAGCTCGTTTACGCATTGGCGTTTCGGCTATATGTTGGTCCATCTAGAAGACACAAAATAACATTGTGTTTAATAATCAATCTGGTACTAATTTTCTGCAGGTTATTCGGATGGCGGCTCACTGGATCTAACTTTGGTCTTACCTTCTACCGGAGGATCAGGAGGAGCCTATGGTCACTGGATGTTCCAGGCTCCTATCGGTTGCTCAGTACTGCTTTTTTCGGACTACTGGGTGGCGTCATTCTAGTAGACTCCGAGATGGATAGATATTTTTTGCTTATCCTTTTTTGTGGTTGATTTGTGTTTCAACCTTAGCAGATCCTTGCTTGTAAGACTATATACACTTTTATGAATTATGCAATAAAAGGCTGTGTGCATCGCTCGATGCAGAGGCCGGATTTTTCCCCCTTTTCGAAAAAAAATACCAGCCTATAACCCTATTTTCGTTACAATTTGTGGAAGTGGACTTCACTCACTTGTGGCCCATTCACTAAAGCCCATATTAGTCACTGTATGTCCACTGAGATTCGGGTCCCACCCAAATATATATCCGGTTCAGATCTAACCCAAACTTGCTCTCGCTCTTAAGTGTGTGACCCATATTGAGATACAACGAACAACCTAAGTCCACTGAGATTGACCCATATTGAGATACAACGAACAACTCGTCATTTGTATGTCTCAATAAATAAATATTATTGAAACATACAAATGACGAATTGTTCGTTGTATCTCAATATGGGTCAATCCGACTTGCTAAACTCTTTTGGTTGCTCAAGACATTTGTTCAGTGGGTTGGTCACTACACCAGTCTGTCTGATGTCTCTGGCTCGTTTGGATCTGGTAAAACATGTTGTGGACATTGAATCTCGTGTCTTGGCAATGAGGTAGCAAATTGCCGAGGGACGTGCTCTACCGGGTTGATGTCGAGAGTCAGATCTTATTTCTTTCTATGTCAACTCTATGGCCGACTGTTACCAAGTACAACAAACAACTGCAGGGCTAGTATTGAAAAATAGTTGTAGGACTATTATCTTATTAAATATAGTTGTATTATTATGCTATGTACTCAAAACAATAGAAAAAAGCCACCATTTGCTTCCACATAGGACAAGAGGATGGAGCCTGACCGATTAGCTTTACCAACTCTACTAGTATTTTATTTCTTTCCAATTGGCCTGGACGATGTCCTTGGCTCCATTGGATGCACTTAGTTAGGTCCTAGAGACTGAATTTTTATTTCACTACAAGAGATCTGGTCCGTAGAGGCACTATTTTAGTGCTGTAGAGACACTTTTATTGTCTTTACATACTTGTAGAGGCATTTTACACATTGTCTCAAAAGTGTCGCTATGGGCAGTGTCCGTCTTTACATACTTGTAGAGGCATTTTACACATTGTCTTAAAAATGTCGCTATGGGCAGTATCCCTATGGGACAAGGACACTAGTAATAATTTCTATACTTCTTATAAGACACAACAAATAAGCATTATTTTATGTCTCTACACGTAGAGTAAAAAGTATCATGAAAAATATGTCAAAACCAATCCTTGAACTCTTGACCTTAATGATAAAACATATTGCACTAACCATCTCAACCTCACACAAGATATTGTTTACATCTAGAATGAATTTCTTTTGAGTATAACGCATTAGGACTAAAACATAGAACAAATGCCTCTAGACAACAAGCAAAATGTCTCAAATAGACATTTTAGAACGTGTCTCAATGATTGCCTGTATATAAATTTTTGTGACAATTTAGAATGCCTCAAAATTTATCTCTAGAATGAAAATCTTATTCCTTTAGAAAAATGTCTTAACTAATGTCTATATATTTGAGACACATCCTTAAGTATCTCAAAAATTGTCTCTACAAGGTGCAACATGTCTCTAGGTGATTTTTCATGAGACAAAATAATAAGTGTCTCAAAAAGAATGTCTCTATGGTAGGTTTTTGTTGTAGTGTTTCTTGCAGTGTGGTGGTGAATGCCTGAGCCATATGTGCCACCTGGTCCTTGTACCCAGTCGGGTCCTCTTCGTTTTGAGATGTGAGCTCTATGGCAGTACATCAAAACAATTCTAGGACTAATACTTCCTTGAAGTGAAATAAGAATATGCTTCTCAATGTCCTTGCTTCATATTAGGATATTGTTGAGAGTTTTACTTCTTTTGCAAGTACTGCAACAAGTTGATCATCTTAATAGTTACAAAAATCTTTATTCTTAACTACATATTAGTTGTTTTTCTCGGGGAGCACCATGTTTCATGGGTGTTAGAAAATGTGATCAGCTCGTCAATGGTCTGGAACTAGTGTCATAGTACCTACACAAAAAACTGAAGGAGCATGCTTTGTTAGAGCCATATGTGGCTTAGATTTAGCATCATCGCCATTGTTAATTTGTCAAGGTTCCCTTGCGTAACTAGTTATAATGGAAAGATAGAGTAGATCAGCCTAATTGTCCATCATATATATATAATCCAATAGTAATTCGTATTTTGTGCATTATATGTTGTGAATTTTAGTTCATCCGACATCGTTTATTTCACTGTGCCGACCTCTCTAAGATGATGATACATTCCATGAGTTGATGGATATGGAATATATGATACAAACTAACTGCATGTACATGTGACATATGCCCGTGCTCCTGAAACCAATAACCAATTTGGTCGAGAAATTCCCTATGAAGTATATGAGCTTGCTTTTAGATGTGGCTGGCATACTAGATGTGCTAGGTCAATGCTTTTTGTTGTTCCCGGCCTGCAACAAGGTAAAGCTTGACCTTATGACATAAAATGTTTTGTAGTGAAGACAAGCACGTGTTGACGTGGAGTAGATGCCACAAGTTGTTGTGGGTGAAGTATTTAGCATGTACCACATGACGTACCATTCGGCTTCTTCTTTATACCAGTGTCAACTTTGCAGTTGCTCGTATATATATATATATATATATATATATATATATATATATATATATATATATATATATATATATATATATATATATATATTAGAAACAAGTTTTCGTATATATATATATATATGTATATATGTATATATATATATATGTATGGGACACCATGATGGTACAATACCTGTATTTTATACATAACCAAAGTGTACGTACCTAAATTTTACATACCTAAGGTTTACATACTTAAGATATATCTATTCAAGTTATATATATCTAAGGTATCACATACCTAATGTGTACATACCTAAGTTACATATATATACACGTATGCGGCGTAAATACACCTTAGGTATGTAATATGTTAGGTATACGTAACTTAGGTATGCGTATCTTAGGTACACTAGTAGAAACCGCGCAATTTGCCCCGGTTCGTAAGGCCTTTAGCCCCGGATTTTAAACCGGGGCTGCGAAAGCGGGACTAAAGGTCCAAGCTTTAGCCCTCGTTCAGTTACGAACCGGGGCTAGAGATCCAACCACGTGGCCTGCTAGGCACGCTGGGCGGCAGGACATTTAGCCCCGGGTCGTGTTACGAACCGGGACTAAAGGTTCCCTGCCGCGGCAGTATTTTGTGCCATTTGGCTGCCGCGGCAGGGGATGGGGTTTTAGGGTTTTGTTTTTTTTCATTTTGTGTTTTGTGTTCAATTATTTTTTATTCTGTGTTTTCATTAGAAACAAGTTTTCGTATACATATAGAACGCTACACAGTACTTGGCCACATTGACGCAATATATAATATAATTACTCTTACAAGCATATATATATATATGGAGTCCCAACAAGGTCCAGAGCATGTCTATTTGATTACATGGAGATCATTACATGGATGCTTTAGGATCTACTTATACAGTATTATCCATGTGGGTCTATGACCTCGTCGAGAAAAAATGCAGCAAATTCCTCTTGGATTGCTATTAGGCGGTCCTCTGGTAGGAGCTTGTCCCGCATCGCGTCCAACTATGTAAAAAGGAGATCGTATGGATTAGACTCAACACGATTTTTTGTAATAAAAATAAAGGGTGAATATATTGTTTACTTACTCGAGCATTTTCCGAGGGCTTCTCAATACCGATGCGAATGAACTCGCACACGTAGAATCCACATAGATTAGTTCCCTGTGGCTGCCTCGCGCACTTTACAAGAATAGAATTCAATCAAATAATAACGCTAGCATGATAAATGCACATAAACTAGAATTAAATAGATGCGCGGACTTAGCTCGTACTACTTACCGAGAGTGATTTAAAAAATAGCTCCTCATGCCATTGACCGCGGACATGTTTCTTGAACTTTGTCCAAACCCTACCCGACAAAGAAAATTAATGTATGAGTTAATAACTACTTGATATCCCAGAAAATGAATGAAAGAAACCGATATAGTGCGATAATGGTTCAAATTACCTCTAGAGCGCATCGATAATGATGCGGTAGTTTTCAATGTCTTTGTTTAGTGAGTCCATGATGTGAACTCTTCCCATGTCAAGTGAAATGCTTAGAAGAATCCAGTGGTACCTACGCAAGGTTTACATACGTCAGTAACTCATCATTTACACTGAACATCGAGTAAGCAAAAGTTAATGTGTATAAAAACTCACTTGCCATCGTGGTAAGGCAATAGTATTTCGTTACAGAAATATTGTTTCGTGAGAAACCGCAACAAGTTGAGCTCGGTCTCCAGTGGTTTATCCTTTAGTATAGCTCCATGAACTCGATGTGGGTCAATGTACCCAAATCCATTGATAGCCTTTCTTTTACAATCGAGCATCTTCATTCTGCATCATTATATATAGCGTACAAAAGAATATAGTGAGTATACTTACCGGCAATGAATTGAAAAGGCTGAGATAGAGACCTAATTACATAAATAAAGTAATCACTTACAAACAATACGAACTGAGGATAGTTTTGTCGAGTTCCTTTAGATTAAATAACTGAAATAATTCTGTAAATTCAATAGGGACCTCGTCTTCAATGAAGTAATGCGATTTTCGAACTTTTGGTATGAGCCAATTTCGCTGTTCTTTTGATGCTTTCATGTACCATTCATGGAATCGTCGCATTTGTGTTGGCATATCCCGAAGCCTCTCAGAACTGACCAGAGGCTCCCCGTTAACAAATTTGGGTGCTACCTCAGTCTTGGGCATATCGCCGTGAATAATTTCATGAATAGGCATCCCACATTGCTCGGCCAATATCCTAGCCGTTTCCGGATCCATAGGTTCTTCCTCATATAGTTGAGGTTTGGGTATGTTCACCTGGAGTGGGGGGGGATCGATTGGTTTGCTTGTTTTTCCAGCTGGGGAACATCTCTTTTGGTTCTTCGGCTACCACTCGATTGTTTTGCTTGTTTCCCCAGCTGAGGGACGTCTGTTCTAATGCTTCCGCTACCACTCGATTGTTTTGTTTGTTCCCCCTGCTGGGGAACCTCTTTTTTGATGCTTCCTCTACCGCTTGATCTCTTTTGTTTCAATGTCTTCTGAAGACATCGTGTATAGTCATCTGGCGCATTTAACTGAGCTTGGGATGGCTGCGTCAGTAATTTCCTAAAGTGCTCCTTGGTTTCTGGTTTTATTTAGACCTCTGGCTCAGGTTGTTTCTTTTTAAAATGAGCATCCACTTCGGCACGTACGACCACATCGGTCTCCTCATCGGTCAGGTCGTAAGCCCTCTTGGGAGGAACCGACGGTACTCTTGGGAGGGCGACAAGCCGCCAGGCGTTGGTTATCGCTTGACGGAGCGGTGGTATTCTTCCGCTTTTGCCCCTTAGTGGGTGGAGGCGGCTGCGTAGATTGAGATGGACTCGTGTTGGGGTCATGGATTGGACTATTACTGGGAGGAGAGGGTGCACTTGGAGGTGGACTTGGAGGAGACGGTGCACTGGGAGGAGACGGTTGCCTTGGTGGAGAAGGTGGCCTTGGTGTCGAGCCTGGAAACTTGATGTATTCTTTTTTCCAAAGAATGAAGCCACTCGTGACTTCTCCGATGTCGCCTCCCCTTCACCTCGTGGATGTTAAGCTGTAGTGACTGACACATAGGTAGAATTTCATCCACACCGACACGAGCATAGCCAGCTGGAATCGGATTGCAATGGTAGGTCGCTCCCGGTGCAGAAGGTAAAGCAAAGCCGACCGCCACCTTCATGGACATATTCTTCAGTTCAACATGCAGCTCACAACTAGTCTTCTCCTTAATTGCATCCACGGGGTACACATCCATCGTTGCATCATTACCATGGCCATCCGTGGAAGCCACACTGCTTTTCCGTTGCGATGGGCCGACCGTACTGTCCGGTGTAGGATCTTGCTATAGGAGTCCTTTAAGTTCATTAAGCTCTTGACGATACTCCTGCAGCGCGGCTTCAAACCTCGCGAACCGCTCTGTATCCTCCTCTTTTTGCCGCTTTGTTCTTCTCGATCGGCTTATGTATGTGTCACGGTGCTCGGGAAACCCGATAACCCATGGATAAGAAGGTCTGAACCCTCTTGTTCATCCAGCCTTTTCAGGATTCCCGAGAGCCTTTGTCAGCTCATCGTTCTCTCTGTCCGGAACAAACGTTCCCTCTTCAACCTCTTTGATCACTTTAACAAGTTCTTTCTTGGGTGTAGAAATTTCTTCGGCTGCAACAATCTCGCCTGTTTCTGGGTCTAATGATGCCCCATTCCCGAATACCCAATTTCTTGACCTCAAGGGCCAACTAGACGTAGCTGGAGTGACCCCTTTAGCCTCTAGGTCAGCCTCAGCTTTATCCGACTTAGGCATGGCACTCCTGTAGCCACCTGTGCCCATATGATGGTGATATTTCTTTTTGGCTGCATTTTCCTTATTTTTTGCTGATATTGCCTTAGCTGGTGCTGAGGTCTTGTATTCCACAAATGCGGCCCAGTTATCCTGCTGCAACTCTAGTGGGCCAACGAATGGAGGAGTTGTTTCCTTCAAGACATACTTGTGGTACAATCTTTTTTTCCATTTCTTGAATAGTTCGGCCATCTTCTTAAGAGCAAAGTGCTTGACTTTCCTCGTCATTTGCTGTGTGAGCTCATCAGTCTCCAAGACAGGTAGGGTGAAATGTGTCATGAGAGAATTCCACATTGTATCTTTCGCTCTGTCATCTACAAAACTAGCCTCAGCTGGATCCTTTTTCTTTCCTGGCTTGTTCCAGTTTCGCGTGGTGATCGGGACTTTGTCTCTAACAATCACTCTGCATTGACTTGTAAATGCATTTGCAGCTTCTTTGGGCTCCAGCGGGTGACCCTGCGGAGAGACTAAGTCAATGCTGAAACGGACATCAGCGGGCAACTTGTGTGTCGGGCCTCTTGTATTTGTAGAAGATTGGCCGGAAGCGGAGGTCTAAGAGAAAAAACATTCGTCAGTACATATATACGAATCAATTAGTGCATCTATACTAGTGAACCATCGATAGAGGCTTTATATACCTTGACGGAGTTTGTCATTATTATGGTGTCTTCACCATGGTCTCCACAATGGTCAGCACCATCGTCTCCACTATTTGGTCCACCATCGTCTCCTCCAGACAAATTAAGATATTCGGAGCCATCATAATAAGACCCCCTAGTACCCTCATCTATAATGTCGAGGAGCTCCTCTTCATTCTGTCTACCGTCCATAGCTTAACTAATGCAGAAAAAGAATATTGTATTAAGTAAAAAAATATTACAACTGCGACAACTCGGATACAGTACTTAGTGATTAAGATAAATTACAATAATATAAGATAAAGTATATTATTAATACATCACCGGAGAATAGCTCGGGTGCATTATAGGATAACGTACATTATTAATACATCACCAGAGAATAGCTCGGGTGCATTATAGGATAAAATATAAGATAAAATACATTATTAAGATAAACTAGCGAACGCGGCTGTCGCGTTCTGTGCTACGGGAGCTCTGCAGCCACAGAAGAGGAACCATCACCGGAGAATAGCTCGGGTGAGATCCGTGAACCTGCCAGATATTGGAGAACCTAGTCTCCAAAAGATACATGTATCGCCGTACATGCTCGTCCTCGTCCCTGATACGACGACGTACCACCTCCTCGGGGGCTGGCTCCCTCTACACCGCTCCTGGACCTCGTGGACGCCACCAAAGAAGATCTGGGTCGACGATGATACCCGGATTCCTCACCAAGGTACGAGTCCCGACAGGTAGCACCTCCCAGTGCCAACCCGGCGGAGCCCAGACTCGGACATCCCCGACGGAGTCCAGTAGGCTCGGACGAGATGGACGCGGAATAACTAAATAATAGCAATAAATAATCATAAACAGTAACTAAATCACTAAGTATATATTGTCCTAATAACAATAACCCTAAACCTATCACTAACTAAACTAAACCTCATTAACTAAGTATTCTAAATACTAATACTACTAACACTAACCCTAAACCTAACACTAACTAATACTACTAACTAACACTAACCAAAATACTAATACTATCTAAATACTAATACAATTAACACTAACTAAAATACTATCTAACCATAAGACTAATAGTAACTAAATACTAATACAATTAACACTAACTAAAATACTAATAGTACTAATTCACACTAACTAAAATACTAATACTACAAACTAACACTAACCAAAATACTAATACAACTAACACTAATTTACACTAACTAAAATATTATCTAACCATAACACTAACACTAACACTAAGTAAATACTAATACAATTAACACTAACTAAAATACTAATATACTACTAACTAACACTAAATAACTAATATACTAATATACTACTAACTAACACTACTAACCAAAATACTAATTAACACTAAATACTAATATACTACTAATAACTAACACTAACACTACTAACCAAAATTAACTAATATAATTAACCCTAATTAACCAAAACTAGCACGGCGATCACATACAGCAATAGTGTGTGAGGCGAGGCAAGCGTGAGATCGGGAGCAGCGGCGGCAGAAGCTTCTCAGGCGCCGTGGTGTGAGGCGATGGACGGGCGCGAGAAGAAGAAACTGGCGAGGATCTCCGGGTCGTGGCTCGACCCGGGGCGGGGGTGGTATTTATACCACCCCCCCTTTAGCCCCGGGTGGACCTTTAGCCCCGGTTCGTATTACCACCCGAGACTAAAGGTGTTTTCGGCCCGCCGCACGGGGTTAAAGGTCACCCGGCTAAAGGTTATTTTTGACGCCAAACCCAAAAATAGTTTATAGTTTTTAGAAAATTATGTATTATATATCAAAAAATTTCAAAAAAAGAAGATCTATAATTTAAATCTATTATCATACTTTATTATACAACTTAAATGAAATTATCTATTATCTAACAAGTATTATATTTAGTAGAAATGTTCACAAAAAATAATAAAAATATAGTTTATTATTTAAAAACGGAAAAATACATATAATATAGCAAAATATTCATAAAAATATAGTAGAAATGTTCTGCCGCCATTTCCCCCGCTTCCCGCCATGTTCTCCCGCCATTTTCCCCGCTTTCCGCCATGTTCTCCCGCCATTTCCCCCGCTTTCCGCCATGTTCTCCCGCCATTTCCCCTGCTTCCCGCCATGTTCTCCCGCCATTTCCCCCGCTTCCCGCCATGTTTCTCCCGCCATTTCTCCCGCTTCCCGCCATGTTCTCCCGCCATGTCCCTCTATATCTAGGCCGACCGCCATTTCTATCGACACATCCACACCTTCTCTCTCACAACAATGGACACCGCTTCATCGGGCTTTTTCTCGACGCCGAGGTTCAGGCGCCCATACCCATGCCTCGCTGGGTACCGCTGTCATTGCTAGATGCTGTTGGAGGGGTTCCTGTTCCTCCTATGTCTCAAGGTTCGGCCCGCCAGGCGGCCATCACGAACCACTTCTACCTCGAACTCATGCCGGAGCAGCGGATGGATCCCCATTGGGATCCCGACAACCTCGACACCTGAAATGCCTTTTTCGCAAACCGGCAGGAAAGGGAGCTCGCCAGTCTGAGGGTGGCCCGCCCGATGAACCTAACGAGGCTGGTCGCCCTTTGTGGGCGAACCGGACTATCGCCGGTGTGATGCGCTACATCGCCATGGGAGACCATCCTCGCCTGAGGTACCCGTACTTTCACCAGCAGCATAGCCACATGAATGGTGGTGGTGGTGAAGGCCTAGGACGTACTGGGGTCGTCATCCGGGAGCCCTCTCCCCCGCGCGTCGTGAATCCGAGGCCGGAGGATCCATCCACGTGCTACGAGGAAGGGCTCAGGATCCATCCAAGGTACGACGGCATTTGATGACGATGACGATTCCGAAGACGACCCAAAAGCTATGTACTACAGGGCTAGATATGATTATGACTAATTTTTCATTTTAATATTAATAAATGTCTGGCCACAACAAGTTGCAATACTACCTATTGAGATCGAGAAAGTTTATATCCATATACATATAAGAAGATCATTAAAAATAAAGGTTTAATAATATTGTACATCACCAACATCTACACATGTTAGGGTTTTCTTCTAATCCGTAACCATGGAGCATCTTCCTTATTTAACGGGATGCTTGGGTCATCCTTCACAGCGAAGGGTGGAATTTCATGAAACTTATCCTAATCCTAGAGGGCAGACAACCTTCTTTGCTTCGTAGGTACTGGCGGGCAGTTTGTTATCCTTTGGAAGCAACTTCTTCATTATTCTCAGCAACTTTTCAAATCCTTTGTCAGTCACACCGTTCTCTGCCTTCCATTGCAGCAATTCCAGTGTGCTATCCAGTTTTTTGTGCCCATCTTCACAATTTGGGTACAACAATTTTTTGTGATCCTCTAACATCTTCTTGAACTTCAACCTCTCCTTTCGATTCGCATTCTTCCGGGCATCAGCAATGGCTGACTAAGATCATCATCGGGCAGATCGATGCCCGTTCTTCATCTTTTTCTTCATCAATGTCTTCCATTGTAGTACCATCGTATTCGTGGTAGTCGTCATTCTCTTCTTCTTCATTGTCTTCCATCATAACCCCTCTTTCTTCGTGCTTGGTCCAACAATTATAGCCGGTCATGAAACCGGAAAGCAGTGGTCGTGAAGGACTCTTGAGGAAGAGTATTCTTTATGATTTCGACAGACACCACATGGACAAGACATAAAACCACTCCGCTTGTTTGCCTTGTCCACAAGAAGAAAAGAATGCACGCCTTTAATGAACTCGTTAGAGAGTCGGTCAGCGTACATCCATTGCCGGCTCATCTGCAATATATAATTAATTAAGTACATCAAACATAATCATAATTAATTAGTACTAATCTAAAACCAGCAACCGGGACTAAAGATATGATGAACCTTAGTCCCGGTTGGAGGCACCAACCGGGACTAAATGTGGATGTGGAGACAACATGTCGACACTATGTCCTCAAGGCAAGACTAAGCCGATAAATTAAATGCCGACACTATTTTGGGTGGGTGGCGCACTATGCCGGCGTGAGTGTCGATATTATGTCATCGATCCGACACTACGTTGTGCTGCTTAATCTATAAATAGGTATGCATTCTTGTGAAGAACTGCAAGATGGTGTGTGAGACCAGGGACACCACTACGGCGGAGCTTCTCGAAGATGTCTTAGGACCTCGTCCTCAGACATCTTCGAGGAGCTCGCCGTAGAGGCACTCTCTAATATGTGAAATTAGTTAGCTCCACCAGCATACTGATTTAGCTAGAGAAGATATAAACCGAAGGATGGTGGGAGAGGGACACCACTACGATAGCTTCTCGAAGATGTCTTAGGATCCCGTCCTCAGACATCTTCGAGGAGCTCGCCATAGAGGCACTCCCTAATATGTGAATTGTGATGTCTTCTTATCAAGCTTTTTTGAATTAACCCTATCTTTGTTATAAATTTTTCAGTTTGTTGAACGCAGGTAGACGAAAAAGGATATTTTGCCCAGCTAGCTAGTTAGTTAGAATGATGAACTCACGCATGTGTGTGCTTCTAAAATCAATTTTCGAGACTCTATGTACCAAAACAAGATATATATTGATAGAATAATCCACATATTATGATATTTACCTTAGAGTTTCTTACATTAATACAAGATAGATAGAATCTAAACATTGATATCGTGCTATCATTGCAAAAACTATTACCAAACTAAATTCACAAATCCATCTATAAGATAGAGCATGAAATAAGCTAATATAGCAATGAGAGTTCAAAGGATGAAGTTGCTCACCTTTTAGAACCTTTGGATAGATGGGACACCACAAAATCTAGACAAATCTTGAGGGAAAAGGGGGCATGAACTCGAGCTTGAAGCAAGAAAGAGAGAGAGGAGAGCCACCAGCTTGAATGGTGGCTCGGGCAGGGGAAGAAGGAGATATAGCCAGACCTTTAGCTCCGGTTGTTCAGAATACAGGAAGTTGGTCTTAGCCTAACCGGTCGTGTAACAAATCGGGACTAAAGGGTCCGACGCAAACCAGCCTTCAAACCCTTTAGCCGGTTTATTACACGACCGGGTCTAAAGGTCCCGTTCAACGGGCTAGTGTCGCCACCCTCTCCGCTTCTAGTTGTTGATAGGAGTATTAGTCCCGGTTTGTAGCCAAACCGGGGCTAATACCCCTGGACCAAATGTCTGTTTTTTACTAGTGGTATGTGATACCTAGGTATGTATAACTTAGATACGTATACCCTCAAGTATGTGTGGTTCATAGCGAAAATACGAATATTATGTATGGTGTCTGGCGGATTTGCTGCCTAACGTGGTCTAGGGTGGTAGCTGCGCACGCAGTCGCAATCATTGCATTTTGTTCCGCGATCCGTGCAACCGTTAGCATCTGTTAATTCTCCGTTGGTCTAGTTGATTCCATGGTCGTCTCTGTCCGCGCGTGTGGTTGGGGACCCGTACCCGTCGGTTTCTGTCATCCTAGTAGTAGATTTTTTTATCACCTGGTGCACGTGACCATGTGTCCAGCGCTTAGGATTTCAAAGGTTGAACCAGGCTGCCCACTGTACCTCCGAACCGGAAACACTTGCCCATAAATCACAGCAAATGTGGATTGAGAACACACTATGTGATACTACAAGAAAATCAACTGGAATTCCATTACTAGAATATTCCTAGTTATTACTATAACTTATAATCATAAGAAGCGGACCTGATTCCATCGAAAGGTGAAGCAAATCCATAGAAAAATAGACGTCAAAAAAATCCAGATCCAAAAAAAAAGGGGCTAAACTCAATCCCGAAGCTGGCCTCGCGATATTCTCCTCTGTGTTCCTCACCAGATCCACGTATCGGTAGTTTGCCTGCCGGCGGCCGCGCCACGCTCGACGGTTGTTGCTGAGATGGAAACTGGGACGGTAGCTCTATGCTTAACGGCGGCCGTGCGCGAGGATTGTAGCGGAGCTTGAAGTAGGGGTCGCGGCGGCCACGCTAGAGGGAGGACGGAGGCGCGACATGGACTGCTCGGCGTGGACTCCATGGAGGTGCAGGTGGACTGCTGGCACGGCTCCATCCCACACTGCGGAAGGAGGTGGACCACGTGGCCATCCTGGGCCGACGCTGGAGAAACAGGGGAGGCTGAGGTTGGGGCCGGCACAGTGTTGCAGAAGGCTGGCAGGTAGACTGGGATTGCCGGCTCACGGATATGCTGTTCGTCCCGTTGACAGGTCGTGGCTCGGCTCGTGCGTCGGCCGCTGGTGAGAGGATGGTAGGGGAGAAGCAGGTGCCTCCACCACTTCGTGACCTGATGCATACGTGCGGTTGCAGGCTCCCGACCAGCGCCGCGGAAAAAAATGAGGCCGGCACGGGAAGGGTGGATCCAGAGACGGGCAGGTCGTGGATGGAGGCGGCGAGATCGAGGGGGAGCATGGCTCGACCTCCTCTACATCTCGAGCCGGCCGATGCCGCGAAGGAGGAGCATGGGACGCAGCCGGAAGGCAAGGAGGCGCTGGATCCCGCCGGCGGCCGTAAGGCGTGGATGCCCAGGTGGGGAATCGTTGGAGCTTGGAGAAGGCAGGACACAGAGGTTCCGTGCTGGTACCTGACTTTTTTTATTTTTTACCAGTTGGCTCTTGGTGTGGGATGAAGGAAATATGTCCTGAGAGGCAATAATAAAGTTGTTATTATATATTTCTTATATATGATAGATGTTTGTTTTGCATGCTAGAATTGTATTGATCGGAAACATCAATACATTTGTGTTTAATAAACAAAAAGGATTCCTAGTTATGCCTTTCTTATAGACTAGCTTGTTGATTAACAAGATGATTAAGGTTTCCTGATCATGGACATTGGATGTTGTTAATAACAAGGTCACAGCATTTGTGAAATGATGTGATAAACATTCATCCGAAGTATAGCATTACGATCAAGTCATTATGTTTAAATTGTTATAACATCATACGAAGTAATCTTTATCCTTAGACCAAGAGATCATGTTAATTGCTAATACCGGAAAAGTATCTTGATAACATCAAACGTCACATCATAAGAGGGTGACTATAAAGATGGGTTCAGTACTACGAAGGTGTTATGTTAAGGCTCATGGATCAAGAGTGGAATTTGTCAATCCCGATGACGGATAGATATACTCTGGGCCCTCTCGGTGATATCACATTGAGATAGCTTGCAAGCAAGTGATGTGATCACTAGAATGTTATATCACGGGAACGAGAAAAGAGTGCATGTCGGTAACGAAATCAAACTAGGTATTTGGATACCGATGATCGAATCTCAGACATGTATTATATCAAGAGACAAAGGCATTAAATTACAAACGTTAAAGGTTCTTACGATCACAGAAGTCATCGTTGAATATGTAGGAGTCAGTATGGACCTCCAGGTCCCGCTTCTGATTATTGATCTGAGAGGAGTCTCAATCATGTCTGCATTATTCGCGAACCGTAGGGTGACACACTTAAGAGTTACCGGACACCATTTTAGAGCACATATGTTTGAGACAAAAGAATTGCAAAGCGCAGGAATAGTTTCGATAGAAATCGGAAATTGTTTCGGGTGAAATTACAGAAAGTGGTTCTGCATATGATATTGAAATATTGCAAGGGTTATATGTGAATGTTTGTTAATTAAAGTAATTAATAAAATTCTGAATAAATTTAATAAAAGAGTTTTATTAAATAAGAGAGCATTAAACTTAGAGAATTTTAATGCATTTAATGTAGGGACTTTAAAAGGGAATGTGAAGAGGCATTTTAATGTGGAGGGGTTACCACCACATGAATGGGGGATGTGAGGAGTCACCCCCCATGCGCCGGTCAAGGAGAGGGGGTACCCCCTCCTCCTATAAAAGACCCCCCTCTTCCTCCTTCTTCCTCACACCTCCTCGTGAAGGATCTCTCTTCCCCTCTAAAATTATTCCTCCATGGTCTCGAATTAGCGAGATACATGTTCCAGTGGCATTTAAATGCAGGAAGGAGTTGCTGCTTCCGCTGGATCGCTGGAGCGAGGAGGTGGAGGTTGTCCGGTGGCTTGAACGAGTGTGCGAGTACGGATGCGCTGCTGAGTTGCGGTGCTCGGACTTCCTCACGATCTTGAGATCGGCAAGTATACGACTACATCAACCACGAGTTCCTACTCGTTAACAAAACTCGTTGTCTTCGAGGGTAAGTTCTCGATGGATGTATGTCTACCCATTGCTCTGTACCTAGTAGATAGATCTTGGCGTGTAGTTCTTATCGTAGGAATTTTTTTGTTTTCTATGTTGCGGACCCAATATGGGGCATTGGGGGAGAAAAATGATTGTTAACGACGTTAGATAGATGTAGGGTGGAAAGATATGTATAGGACAAACCAATGGCCAGATGAGGGTGCACCGGTACCACCTGGGCATCCCACTATTTTGCATATATATATATATATGTGCTACTACTGGTAGATGGCACTAGATAAACGATTGAGTTAACTCATCCTACAAAACATCTTCCATGCATGCATGGTTGATCACTGTCTCACTTTTACATGACCATGCTTGACAAAGCGGCCGTATCAAACCTATGATTTCATTCTGCGTGATGGTGCGGTCTCGGCACGTCGACTATTTTTACACTATTGGCTTGCTCACTCAATGGTAGGACAAAGTGCTCAGCGGTGTGGCAGTGGGCTGTGCGAGGAGCGGGTAGATTACTGGTTGAGCAAGGAACTCTAGACTGTTTGGTTGCTGGTTGAGCTTCTTTCAGACTTAACGAAGAATATTGCTAAGTGCAGAAATAAAATAAGCTACGTGGTGCATAATTTCATCTTGAGAAACTGATTCTTCAAGTGAGGTGAAGTGCAACTTAACAAAGTGAGGAAAGCATATTATCGGATCCCTACGACTGTTTAAAACTGAAGATGGGTCTAATTATTTTCTTCTCACGAAGACGCAAAACTTGTGTCTCGATTTATTGATAGGAAAGTAGAAATACAACTATACAAGCCTAAGAATAGGCTGAAACACCTATCACTCAAGACAGTACATGGATGAGGCCGGCGAATATTACAACCGATGTCACCAAACAGATCCTTGTCTAGATGCCCACACTAAACACGAGCCTTGCCACAGGAAGGATAATCCAATCCGCTAAGAAGGGCATACTTGGGCCACTCCGGCTTTGGTGTAGATGTTAAGGAAGCAGTAGCACCACCCACCACCTCGTTCTTCATTGATGAGACATAAGCCAACAACCATCAGCCACCCCGTCCAGTGAATCCATGCGACTGAAACACCGCAACAGGGTAACCGAACTCGAGCGATGTCGGAGCTCCAAGAATATTCTCTCCAAAGTCAAAGCATGCCCCAACACCATGTGTGCCACCTAGGACAGTACCTCCAAGAACAACGCCTCCATGGAGGGAGCGACGTCTAGGACATAGTCCTTATCCAATTCGGTAAGCCAGATCTATGTTTTCACTAGGGAACCGAGCCACAAGGGATAGAGGTGAACCGAGCCTCAAGCATAAATCATCAAGCTGGGTTGGTCGGGTCAGGCAACATTGGGCCCCCTGATCCTCCACCTCTGAACGTGACGCAGACCAAGCACCCAGAGGATACTATCAGACCAGTGGGTACCAGGGTAACACAGCCATCTACTGTCGGGCCTCTCCATAAGGCATATATCTTCAAGGAAAAAAGGCGCCAAGTAATCTCTCCAAGGACTCTGTAGGGGAGGGACCATGGAGAGAGAAGGCACCTCGTGAAGCTACCGCGTGAAGCGTACTTAGACGACATCGCCCCAGTGCTGAAGCCGGGGCACCACGTGATAACTGAACTACCCCTTGCCCAAGGCAAGGGCCTTCTTCTTCCTCAAGCCTGGAGTTGCCGACAAGACCTGAACCTAGTGGGGACCACCCCACTTGATCGTGCGAGAGTAACATGCAGGAGAAGAAGGGCAAGACAGACACGGCGCCCGCCGGTGGACCAACTCCATAGTAGGTGATCGTTGTGCCGTACCTGCCCCTGCCAGGATGACCATGTGGAAACCATCTCCGCCCAAGGGCGGGAAGAGGACCGGAGCACCTATAAAAGGGGCAGGAGGGCACCCTAGAGAGGGACCTTCTTCCACCAATGGAAATCCTAAATCTGAGCACACGCTCAACACCTTGTACTGTAAACCTCACCAAGCAGTGCAAGCAATCCAGACAAGTAGGGGTAGAGTTTTATACCGCACGGTGGCCTGAACCTGGGGAACTCCCTATGGCACTTTGTCGTGTTCTCTCTGTAGTTTCCTCACCAGGCTCCGAGAAGGTTTGGGGAGATCGTGTTTATCCCCCAGTGTTCCATTCCATCCTACTTCGAGAGGTTCCCTGCAGGAAAAATCTCCAATGACACCACAACCAGTAGCTAGGTACGTTCGGACGGAGAGGTGCGTGAGGAGGCGGGGTCGGCACCAAGATTAAGCCATATATTAATGCCTACTCGTTAAAAAATCCATGTAATTTTTCATATTCACCAACCCAATTGGTTTGTATGATGATAATGTTTCTACCAAATTGGCGCTCAACATATTATTGAAAATCAAGAAACACATAATACATATTATAATGTTTTTAAGAAAATATATCCAAGTAAATTTTCTAAAATCATCAATGAAGTTTACATAATATGAATGTTTGTCTACAGATAGAGGAGTTGGACCCTATACATCGGAAAAAATCTGTTCCAAATGAAGTTTAGAAACACTAGTAGAAACATGATAGGTAGCTAGTGACTCTTGGTCAATTGGCAAACATGTTTAATACACCGTAAAAGTCGTGGTCAGCCGTAGAACACGTAGAAGCAACAGATTAGACAATTAAATAGTAAAGCACTCAAAAATATCAAATACTCCATAGATACTAGGATAACTTCAAATTGGTTCGAGGCAATGGGTTGGAGTCCTTGTCGCTCCGAAAAGTAGTTGAAATTAATTGCATACCCTTCAATTTGTTCGATATAAAGAAGATATACTATGGACGTCTAAAATGTGTTGAAGCAACTCTCTAGCCTTGTGTCACGGGCACTCGGCAACTCGCCTGAGTCCGGTAGTGCAGTGAGATGAAAAGGTCCAGCCAAAGTTCGTTGGTGCTTGGTGGTGTATGTGTTTCGATAATTTTACTAGATGCATAGGATTTGAAGACATCAGGAAATATAGAAGTCAACATAGTCGCACTACCAACACAGCGAGGGAAGCCGCCTCTTGATGCTGCCGCCTACTTCCAAAGTGTAACTGGTGTAGTCCTGTCAAGTTATATTGCTCACGATTTAGCTTGTTTTTGTAGGGAGGCGTGAAGTGTTGGTTTGGTGCAATGGGTATAGTGCTAGCCTGTGTGGCGGCCATACCTTTGTGTGAATATAATGAACTCATTTCGGCTATAGCTTTTTGGAAAATAAATCATACATACAACTACCGTGGCCTATGTCTTTATCATCCCGCACATGCAGTCCTCGCCTTCCTCCTCACCGTCGTCACATTCAGCCGACAGTCGGCACTACACCAACCTAGAGAAATTAGATGTTTGTGACGACATGGTCCCGTAGTAGGCATCAAAGTTTCAGGAGTGCGGATTTCCCACATGTAGGTTGGACCCCGGCATCTTCCGTACCGCACGATTGTTGGAGATTCGTGCAGAATCAACGAGTCAAGGACACCACACATTTGCACTTAAACCCTCCTAAAAAGTTGAAAACACCACCTGGCAGTGAAACTTGTATGTTTTTTGACTGGATATGCTGAAACTTGTATGTATATTCATTTTTTAAATTTTGGTTATGTTTTCTAAATTTTCTACTACAGAAACTTGTACTCCTATTTTTTTCTAGTTTTGGTTATTTTCCTAATTCTAGTTATTTTTCCAATTTGTAACCCAAGATTTGAAACAATTTTAGTTCTCTAACAAATCTTGTATGAATACAGACGAATGATGTGGAAGGGTCTTCCTGATAAATAACTTGCACGAATCTCGAACAAACCAATGGTAATAATGGTGCCCGGGGTCCAACCTACATGTGGGATTGCATTTCTCATTCATTATGGATGACAACACAATAAATCATGCATGCTTGTAGTTCACTTTGTTTATGTTTTCTTTCAGATGTACTCCTACTAAAGATGAATGACGATTATAGAGGGTATTTTTACCCAATTGCTCCACTCTGCAGCGACAACGGCCTAGGCAGATGAGATGTATGCCTCGGAGCTCAAGTTCTTAGCTGTCGAATTCCTTAGTGCTGGCGGCGCTAGAGAAACGGTGGCGGTGGTGGTGGTGCCTACCCAATAGCAGGCATGCGTGAAGATGACGACATCTCTAGCGGTGCCGGCACTGGAGCAGAAGAAGGCCGTGGACTCCTTTGGGCAGGGGACCTCTATCTACTGCTTCATGTGGTAAGCAATATAGTAGTTATTGATTGATCGATCTACTAGACAAGACGCAAATGCCATGTTTTTATTCTTGAGTAGTTGAGATATGTACTACTTACTGTACATGCAAACTCCAGCAGGTATTCGTCTAGATGCAGTATGGTGCACAGGAAGATATATATTCGTCTAGATGCATGCAGTATGGAAAACAGGAAGATACCTAGCTCTTCACGTTTTTAAAAAAGAAAATTGTGAGGAAGATCTAGTGTGTCATGCTAATGAAGTGTTGGTTCTACATGGAATAGGTGGCTATGCTAAGGGGGAGAAGGCGGCTAGGGCCTATGATCTCGCCGCGTTGTGTGATGCTAATGAGCTAATCAAGTGTTGGTGCTACATGGAACATGTGGCTATGATAAGGAGGAGAAGGCCGCTAGGGCCTATGATCTCACCGCGTTGAAGTACTGGGTTGCTAGCAACACCACCATCTTACTGGTAAGAGCATATCATATATAGACAAATTACACACTTGCATATTAAAATACTCCCTCTGATCCATATTACTTGTCATTGGATTGGATGTATCTAGTACTAAAACATGTCTAGATACATCCATTTCTACGACAAGTAATATGGATCGGAGGGAGTAGAACAATTAGCATATCTATGTGCTACATGTGTTTATCCTGCAATTGTTATTTTTTAGGTTGCTAACTACGAGATGAGCTTGAGGAGATGAAGCACAAATAGTCTCCTATGGGAGTTCAATTAGTTTAGTGGTTGCTCAAGGGAGCAGCAGGCAACATGCAATTGACATTGCTACACAGAAAATCTGAAAGATTAACGAATCAATTCTCGTGTGTTTCTATTTTTAGCATTTGTTACATGATGTTTATTTGTGATTTTCTATTTATAGATTCATAGTACCAAGTTTTCATGTTTGGACTAAACTGCAAGTCTATAAGTATTATCCACTTATATAAACTTCCAGTGCCATGACATGTGCATTTTTTGCATGTACCAAAGAATGTATTAATAAGAAAATAATTTGAACATCCTAATTGAGTGTTTTGCAGTCTGTATAAAGAAAATTTCTTACATTCTCTCACTCAAAAGAATCTCCTTCCTCTCTACTCGCATGTTACATGTACATCTCATATCGATAACCTCGGCTTCTTTAGGATTTTTTGAATTCTGGCCCTTCTTCTCTGTGTTAAAATCGTACTAGTGTTGAACTTGCATATGAAATAATCCCTAACTATTTTATCACATATCTTAATTTGTTTATAGATTTATTCGTGATTTAGCAGCACAAGCACTACAAAGCTTTTACCATATGCTAATGTCATAGTAATTTTCCCTTAAATAGGTATTATCTATTTCGAGTATTCTTGTTTATCGCATGTTTGTTCTCAGAGCATCAGTTGGTAAGAAGAAGTCATGCCTACAAAAGGCATGAGATGATGGCGCCTTAGATTAGATTTGTGTCTTTGGGTTATGCTACAGTTTTCAATTACACGCCTCTAATGTTTATGGTGTTGCAGCACATTGAAATAGGGAAATAACTTATTTTTACAACCTATCTGTGCCAACTTAAAGTTATGTTAATAACTAATTTCATGTAAAAGACATTAATTTCTAGAGAAAACATATTTACATGCAGTTGAAGGCCATATTGCATGTTACTCACTGATAATTATTTCACAGGTCAGTCTTATGTAGGGCAGTGTCTCTATGATTTTATTATGGTATTTGATAAGATGTTGATCCAATTCCATTGCAATAATGTAAAATTTCAATGATTTTTTGTGTAAGTCGTTGAAAATATGAATGTATGACTCACAGATCAAAGATAATTAAGAAAATGCCTATAATTTTTTGCCATTTCTTGGAAACTGTTACCTACAGTATAGGATGTCTAATCTCATACTTGTAGTGAAGATTTGCTATCTGGAATGTTGATTCATTTCCATAGTGGTTGCATGGTGCCTCTACTGTAGAGGAGGTTTTTTTTGCTGCAAATGGGTTCGAACAACAGTAATCTCATCAAACCTAGGTGATATTTTATTCTTCATTCTCATACTCCCTCCATTAACAATTACCTTACACCCTATGTATAGTCAAAGTCAAAATTTGTAAAATTTGAACATTTATCTAGGAAAAAATATCAACATCAATAATGTAAAATATATTCTATCCGAACTATTATGAACTATATCTTTATATTATATGATTAAAAGTTATGGATGTTTATATTGTTTCTTATATCCTTGATCAAATTTTGCAAATTTTAACTTTGCCTAAACCCAGAACGCAAGGAATTTGTGAACGGACGGAGTACTCATACACACATGTTTTTAAACCAGTTATCTACTATTGCTGTAGATATTTATTTGTATTTCCATACTCTGTATTATGCAGCCAACTAGACTTTGTGATATTTTCTTGACAAAGAGAATTTTGTGACTTCTTCATATCAATAAACATGTTTGCATCCTAATAAGGGGAAAGAGAGGGAACATTCGCCAGTATGACCTGCTATAACCATTGCTATTCTTATACCCTCCATTCTAAAGTTTCTAATCTATGAAAAATGGTTAGAAAAGGGGGGATTATTCTAGCATGGTCTTGCTGTTATTTTATTACTATATCATGTTAGTGGATGGACCTATGTGGTTTCATAGTTTCACTTCATATAGCCATTTACCTAGAGCTATTAAAAGAAACTCACCATTTTCTTTAGTGCCTCAAACACTCATGCATGTTCATTGAAGTAATAGTAATCTTCAATATATGTTTCCACTACTAATGTTTTTGTATTGCTGTTGTGCAGTAGATTATATATACTTTTCTCAAGTAATTGAAAGCACATCCACGAACATATTAGGAGTGTAACAAAACATATGCAAGGTTATGTATGGCAATGCCATTTATTATAAGAAATAAGAGTAAGATCAGCTATTTCTAGTGAAGAGCCCTAGTGTAATAATTTTTCTAACACCTTCAAATTCAACATCTCGAGAACTACATATTTACTGTTCCAGTTCTTCCTAGATTTAAGTTATGTGTATATTTGATTCGATTTGATCACAAGACGTCATAGATTTTAGCTTACTAGGTTTATGTCAAGAGACTTGTGTGTACACTCAGGTCTACTTTTGCGAGCTTGTTGATTTCAGTACACCTGAATTTGTAGGTAAATTGTCAGTTATCTGTAATTGTAAAGAGGTGTGATATATTTTCACGTCAAGTTATTTCTATTGTCATGTTCTCAAGTGGAAGTTCTCCTTTGGTATCTTTCAGTGATAATGTTTACCAGCAGTACGCTTTACAGCCCGCACAGGATCAAAAACAACGACGAGTTCATGAAGGGAGTGGATGTTCACTTCCACAGTGATTGTGTGCCAATGGCTTGAGGGGATATTGGGGATGTGGTCACTAGGAGTGTATGTTTGCTTTCATGTTGTGGTGCCAGAGGTTGTTTTGGCGATGGATGAAAATCTAAAAGTATTTTGTCAAAGCTTGGAGATTGTTTGGATTGCGTGTTTGTGCCGGCACCGCTTTCATCTGCTTTGGTAATGCATGCATTGTTGCCTACGAACTAAAAACAACAAAAAATCGAACAGCCAAACAAACAACCATAATATAATTTTGACGATTTTAGTAGAGGATGGCGCAGCAGAGCACGTTGGGTCCATCTAGTAATAATGATGGCCCACACGTTACATAAATAGAGTACAAAAGTAGACGCCATCAGATAGGGTTCAATGGAAGTCGCTTTAGAAACAATACACATAAAGAACTAATATTATCTACATATAGATTGAATAATGATGTACAACTGTAAAGCAACCAAAGACATATAAGTACTCTTCAGAATAAAATGAATTTCACAATTACCAGCTTGTGATATAAAATAAGGAGGGAGCTCGCCAAGAGATGTCCCGATACCCCAAAGAACAGCTTCCAACTGAACTTGAGGGAGTAAATCGAAGACATGGATCATCACTGACACAGGGTATATCGGCGATACAAATTCCAAACACTTTTTTTCAAGCCATGATGGTGCCTGTTTAAGCAATATGGTATCATATGGAGAAGTCTTCAAATCAACCGAACCACATTGAACAACCTTAATAGTGAGAGAGCAATATGGGGCCAAAGATATAGCACAATCATATGCAAACATGAACCTGTATTTCACATAGTAAATCCATTTAATAAAACAAACTCATTGCTCCAGACAAACAAAATAAAAATTTCCATTTTCAAGTTTAACACTTGGCATGCATTCAATACAAGACTCCAATACAACACAACTGCTAGTTACGAGAGTATACAAAACTAACTAAACAAGGTATGGATAAGGGTGTCGATGTCATTGGCAGCAAATGAGTTTTCAAGACCAAGCAAAGACCAGATGGCTCGTTTGACAAGCACAAGGCATGCCTCGTTGCTCATGGTTTTACTCGGCGGTATGGTAATACTTATAGCGACACATTCAGTCTAGTTGTCAAGCCATCGGTGATGCGTTTGGTCCTTTCTCTTGCCATATCTCGAAGCTGGACCCTGTGTCAGATTAATGTCAGTAATGTCTTTCTCCATGATTTTCTGTCTGAGGATGTCTATATGTACCAGCCACCCGATTTTGAGAATGATCAGCACCCCTCTCACGTTTGTAAGTTATAACATGCTATTTATGGTCTTAAAAAGTTTCCCGGTGACGTGGGGTTAACACGTTAATGCCCATGGTTGATGCACTTGCAGTTTTGATGAAGAGGGGAGCACTGGAGACTTTGTTCGGCTAACAGGCAAACAACTCGGGGACACAAGGTTTATCCAGGTTCAGGCCCTCAGAGAGAAAACCCTACTCCTTCTTGTTTGCTCTTGATTATCGATGAACCGGAGGTTACAGAGGGTTCCTTGATGGCTATGGTGCGCAAATGTAATCTGGAAGGTGTATGTTCTAGGGTTTGAGATGTCCTTCTCGTTGTTCCCTCCTGGCCTTTATATGGAGGAAACCAGGTCTCGGGATACAGCCGAGTCAGTTACAGATTTAGGGTTTTCCCTTTAACTTTTTATCTAGAGCTTGTCGTATCCTTCAAGGAGTTGCGTCCTCTCCATGGGCCTGGGCCACCCTAATTTTTAAGGGCTTCATGATCGGATATGTATCATCAAGTGGTACTCTGATACGTTGCTAACGTATCCATAATTTTTTATGTTCCATGCTTGGTTTTATCTACTTTCTTATGTTTTGTCCACACTTTGGAGTACTTTTTATACACTTTTTTGGACTAACCTATTAACAAGATGCCGTAGTGCCAGTTGCCTGTTTTCTGCTGTTTTTGGTTCCAGGAAAGTCAGAAAATCAATCTTCTCGGAATTGGACGGGACAAAAGCCAAAGTCGATATTTTACCGCAAGACTCACGGAGCCAGAAGAGGAGACGGAGAGGGGCCACAGGGTGGCCACACCATGTGGTGGCGCGGGCTAGCCCTGGCCGTGCCACCAGGTGGTGTGGGCCCCCTGGCCGCCCACCGACCTTGCCTCTTCGCCTATAAGATGCCTCCCGATGCAAAAACCCAAAATCATCAAGCCTCCAGCCATGAAAAGTTCCACAGCCACGCCAATCAAGGGGATATTCGGGGACAAAAGTCTCTGTTCAAGACCTGCCGGACGGAAGTGCCCCAGGAGCCATCTCCATTGATCTCCACCACCATCTCCATCACCATTGCTGATTCCCATGATGAGGAGGGAGTAGTTCTCTCTCGAGGCTAAGGGTTCTACTGGTAGCTATGTGTTCATCTCTCTCTCTATGCATGATCTTATTGAGATCATGAGTTTGTAATCTATAGATCTACCTTGCTACTCAAGTGCTTTAATAGATCTCTGCTCTCCCCATCTGTGTGAAGTTGACAGTGTGCACACCATGGTGGCACTTAGGCTAGATATTTCAAATACTTGTTATGAGTTATATTTGGGGTTGGATGTCTTTATGAAACTGTGGTGTTTTTTGGATCCATCTAGCGCTCAAGGTGACAGTGTGGGGTTATCTAGATGGGTAAAGTGAACTTTGAGGAGTGTTGTTATAGTCCTACCATGGATTAGAGTGTCCAACCAGAGAGTAGTTCAGCGTAGTATCATAAAGAAGAATATATTTATATAAGAGTGTTCACTAGTGAAAGTATGATCCCTAGGACTTGTTTCTAAACATTGAAACACCGTTTGCAATTAGATCTGTTACATGTTTGCTTGCTTCCATCTTTATTTCAGTTTGCCTTTAGTATCTTCCACGCCATCAAGCTATTTTCTAGCACCGTTGTCTTTTATCCATACCACTTGTATTTCACTATCTCTTCGTCGAACTAGTGCACCTATACACCTGACAAGTGTATGGGGTGTGTTGGGGACACAAGAGACTTCTTGTATCTTGATTGCAGGGTTGCTTGAGAGGGGATACCTTTGACCACTTCCTCCCTGAGTTCGATAAACCTTGGATGATCCACTTAAGGGAAAACTTGCTGCTATTCTATAAACCTCTGCACTTGGAGGCCGAACAACTGTCTACAAGATTAGAAGTGCGTAGACATCATACTCCGGTGGACCAGACCGGGTAGGCACACATTAGGTACCCACAGGGCATACCTATGTCAGTAACCACTGAGTGTTCGAGTCGTTAGAAACAAATACTTGTCACCTGAAAGTTCATCGAGTCATATTGTTCGAGTCATACGGATGATTGATGCACACGCCTGGCTCATCCGAAAGATGGGGGCCTGTTAATTTCTCTCGGGGGAAAACAATGTTATCTACTCAAATTCGAGTCCCCGGACTCGAATTCGGTAATTGGTGGTGTAATTTGACTCACGCTGCGGAGGCCTTATTGAGTCGAATTCTAGTGAATATGAGTTTGTAGCCAACGCGTCCATCGGGATTTTTCATCGCACCGATTGGTATGGTATTTATCTGGTAGAGCGCAACGGATGCAGTTACCAGGCCATTAGATTGTATATGTATGTCTTATGTTTATGTCATTGATGCAACACCCGAATATTTGTCATCGTGGAGGTGATTCGGGTGGCCAAGGAGACATTGTATCTTTACTTGACAATTGTGGTGTATAGGATGCAGAGTCACCGTAAACATAGATTGCCAATGGATTGACCCATGTTGTGGATGCATTCAACGTAGAGGTTCAAGGAAAAATGCATTTTTCCTTCTTTTTTTCATGGGGTGCGCAACCAGTGCTCCCTATGGGACTAGACCTCGAGTGTCTGTTTGAGTGGTAGACTCGAGTAGGGACTTTGTAGTTTTTGAGTCTTGCGAATGCTGTCAATGGTCGAACTTTGTTTAATGCACGCTCAGTGCTCCCTATGGGAGTAGCTCTCGATTTTTTCGAGTGAGGAGTCAGAGTGTGTCACTCGAAAGTCATAAATGTGCATGTCCAGTGCTCCAGTTGGAGACTCGAGTCTGGATGAATCATGGATTCGGGCAGAGACTCGAGTCTTGCACCTGATTGTCGCACTTGGTAATGGGCTGATACTGGACCCGGAAGTACATCGGATGTGCAGCCAATGCTCTTGATAGGAGTAGCCCCTGAGTGTTTGGTCGAGTTGTAGACTCAAGCAAAAGCTGAGTAAGTCGAAGAAATAGTCGTTACTAGCTCCATCTTTTACTGTGAACGTGAACACCGAATGAAGAAGACCACTGGAGGCCACGTTACCAATGGAGGTTGGCAGCGTTCAACGGTCAAGATCTCTGAACTATGGTAGCTCTGTCAAGCTAGCCTTATTCCGGGGGAGGAGAAAGATTGCAAGATTCCAGGTGCAGAGGTAATCCCAGATCCTCCTGCCAGATTTCGAGTGATATTTCTCGCCTTCGTCCTTCGAGGACTTTCTCTCCCTCTCCATTAATTTGTATGTGGCTTGCTCTTCCTGTACGGGTTAATTCTAACACTGGTTGTCTCCCAATTCTATCTTCCATATTGCTTGCCTCAACACTCTCTGTGAGTGTTGGCTCGAAATCGAACCGTACTTTAGGATCTTCAAGAAGCTTTACAGCATGAAGAGGCAGTTGGGCTCCGATGGCATGGTGTACGAGGTGGGCAGATGCGGCATATTCATTCGCTCGAACCATAACTATTTCAGCATTAACATCGGCAAATTAGCGCAAGGGTGGAGGGCCAAGTGGTTCTACATCCGTGACCAGAAATTGCCGGGTCAAAACTATGGTCTTGTGTATTTTGATGTGAGTCCTGAGATGAAGAGGAAGCGGTCCTGGAGGAACAAAGTTCCTTCAGGTGAAACCGACAAAGTTGAAGCATTGTACAATCGGGTGTAGGATTTGCAGCTGGAGCACAGGAAAGAGGTAATGGGCATCGACCTCATCCGCACCTTCCTACAGCATCGGGTACAGCCCCTGCAAGGCAGGGCATACCCGATGTATCTCTATGCTAGTTCTGTTGACCCGACACAGATCTCTGCTAAAGACTTTTCCTCCATGGAGCTAGAGAAAAGAGTCAAGTCTCTGACCATCTTGACTACTAATGAGACGCTTCCTGCGGAAACATCGACTGTCCCATTCTACGCTAGCAATCCCGTGCCAGAGGTAAGGTTCTTGTTGTATACTCACTTGCTCTTATGCGGGTGCGTAGTGTATGCTTGAGCATCTTGATGTCGTGTTTGTAGGGCCTAAAAGTTAAAGGCATGATGCCCACGTCGCTCGAGAAGTATGATAATGCTCCTGACGGTGAGGAGCTATACGAGTCAGAGTCGACCGTCCCTGCTGCTCAGTCACAGGAATCCCCCGAGTCCAACGAGGGTGGCACTCGCAAGAGGGTGCGGAGTGAATGTTCGGATGCCTCGGCCCTCGGATTGCCACAAGGGCCTGCCCCTAGCGCGGGTGCTACTAGGTCGATTCTGTCGGTGCCCATCCGAGCTGCACCGCCCACTCCTCAAGCTAAGAAGTGGAAGAGAGCGGAGGTGGAGGTCTTCGATCTTGATAATTTCAGCATGTAAGTTTCTTTGGCTACTGTCTTGTGATCTGAGCATGGTTGGTTTGTTTGTATGATGGATGTGTTGAATTGACAGGGATCCACCACGAAAGGTGCCGACAAGGATGAAGTGGACGAAGAAGTCGTGGATTCCAGGCCACGAGTGCCGAGGAAGCTGTGCCTTCCCCGAAGAAGGTGGCCACTAACGATGCTAGTTCTTCAGGTTCTTCCAAATTGGTCGGTAGGAGAATTGTCACTCGGACTACCACACAACACACTTCAGAGTCTTCGGTTAACCATGTAACTGTCCCATACCACTCCAGATATTCCCCGGGTCTTCTGTTCTAGTATGAAGTGTTTGTGCAGCTGTTTCTACGGAACATGGTGCAGATGGGGTAGCAATTTGTGCGGTTGGATTCAGACTTTAAGTAGATCCAGGGTGAGTTACTCTAGTCTTGCCCCTTAATGTTTTTGGTTGCTAGAACAAGCCGATGAACTACATTTTGCTTGTTTTTTAGAGGAAAATAATCAAGCTATTTGTTCCTTGGAGTCACTTGAGAAGAGTATCAGTTCGGTGGAGACAAAGGATAAGAATGAGGAGGAAGCCCTCGAGCATTTCAAGACTGAGACAAAACATCATGAGGAGGGCCTGGCGGAGGCTGCGGCGGAGCGGGAGAGAATTTTGGTTGAGCAACTCATGGAGGCCGCCCAGGCTCTATCTGGTAAGCCCTTCATGCAGTCCTGCTTGTATGTGTGCTTCTGCTTGTCTTGAGTTGGATTAATAATCGATGGCCAAACATCTGCAGATGCGGCAGGTGTTGACTTTGATCGCCAGGTGTTTGAGCGTGACGACTCACTAGTTAGCATCGTGGCTGCGATCGAGGATCATAGCACTTATGCCAGGGACGTCCCCATCAAGGCCAAGGTCGTGCTTGGGAGGTTCCACCGAGAGATGGTCCCAAAGCCTGTGTGACATGGGTATACCCTACAGGTACTCGAGTTCGGTATATACGGTCCTGATATGGCGGAAGCCCATGGCGTTGCCAAGGCCCAGATGAAGAATTCAAGTGGCCCACAGACTCTCGATTGCTTGCGAGACAAGAAGAAGCTTAAGATAGAAAGTTTTAAGGAAAACCCTAATCTATAATCGACTCTACCTGCTACCCGAGACCTAGCCTATCTATATAAAGGCTAGGACGGGGCGGCGAGGAGGACACACGCAACCCTAGTTTCCACAACTCTCGCCAAATTGCATCTGCGCACCCCTGTAATCTTTGATTCCTTCGTTAATTCCAAGAGCAGACAAGCAGGAGTAGGGACCTCTACGAGGCCTGAACCTGGGTAAAACTTGCTTCCCTGTGTGCTTGTTTGCTAGCCGACTGATGCCTCCAGCGCTCCCTCCTTCTCCAAAACCCAAGTCCATAACAATGGGCATTGACGAGTTAAACCCTCGTCACTGTGGTTGTAGAAGACCTTGGCGGCCTTGCAGATTCCTTCACGAGGGACGCACCAACGGAGTACAAGCAGATGCACAAGGCGGCAGGTGCTTCCCTTAGACTGGAAATGGCGGAGGCTTGCAACACTAACTTGGACATCAGAAAGGTCACCTCCAAGATGCCAGTAACAGGAGAAGGAAAAGAGGTAGCTTTCGCTCCTTTTGCCAAGCGTTGCAAGAAGTATGGACCACAAATAATTGAGTTGCTTGCGAAGTACTCTACGGACCAAAAAAAGGTTATTCACGGCAAAATCCATGGTGTCTGAGGCTGCGACGGATGCCGCAAAGCCCTCAGATGCTGGCGTTTAGATAGTGTTGCGCTACATCTTGCTATCACCTTTTGTGTAAATTTTAAAACTTTGTAGTCCTTCTAGTTACTTTGCGACTGATGATTGTTGGTACTTGTGTAGCTTATTCCGGAACTTCTATATTTTGATTGTCTATCAATATCCATGCTTGTGTTTATTTGTGAGGAGTATGCCGTTTTGTCATCTACTGAATGGTGGTTCTCATCTTCTAGCTTTTCGCTTCTATAGGGCACCACAAGTGGCGTGCCGGATGCTCCATCCTCTATTGTTTCTTTGGTTCCCCCACAATTGAGAGCTGACGAGTTGTCGCAACTCCCTATGCTACACGATCATGTCAAGGATACGGAGAAGACTATTGCGATCGTCCGAGGCAACACTGATGTGTGGAAGTCAAAGGTGGAGAAGGCATTAAAACGGGAGAAGTATCTTCTTGGCGAGGTGGCATAAATCAGCAAGCAGTTGCAATGCGAGTATCATTGGCTGATTCTTCTCCTTCGAGTGCTAGTCTGGTGTCGACTAGATTCTCATGAATCTATGTGTACAATTGTGAATCTTATTCCACAGGAAGAGAAGGAGCACGTCAGCATCCGGTTGAATTGCCTTACTTAGGCGGAGTTGGAGGCTGGTGGATTATTCTAGATTGACCAGAGTCGAGCGATAATGTTGGTGACGTTGCATGATCGTGTCTCCTAGGTGTTCGATGTCTTGAAGCGTGTGATCAACACTCGCTGCGATATGCATTGCTATGTTCCCGTTGGACGAGGCTCCCACCAGTGTGCTTGCGTTGCCACAGAAGTTTCACAATGTCACTGTTGTGCGTGAGTGCATTCGCTAGCATCTTGTTGCGGGTGCCAAGGCTGCGCTAGCTCTTGTTCATATGCAGCGCCCATATGTGGACCTAGAAGCCGTTGCTAAAGGACCACCAGCGCCTCTAGATGGCATTGCATGGAACATGCAACCGCATTACTGGGTGATTTTCTAGCCTACGGAAGAGATCATTCGGTTGTTGGATGAGTAGACAAACATCATATTCCAACAGTAAGGGTAGAGTTTGGCCGGTGTAGGATATTTAGAAGATGTAAAATTTGTGTAATCTTGAGAGAACATTGTATTATGTGTTGTATATGTTTGATGCAAGTGCATTCTTACTGTGCCTTTTCGTTAGCCTGACGCCAAACAACCTCAGTACCCTATCAACCTGTTAGTTGAGTTGCAACTGGGTTGGAGATTTCAAGGATCCGGTTGCTGGTAGAGTCAGATACTCGGTTGTCGCAGTCGAGTTGTATTAGATTTAGAATCAGCGAAGCTATCAAAGGGGCGTATCCCTCGAGTTCATTCTATGCGAAGTGATGGGGATATGCCGAATGGGGTATACCCAGCATGCCATTTCGACTGAGCCAAGGCCTTTGCGAGTGGCCCTGCAGGACGGCGACTGGAATGCGACTAAAGAGGAAGCCTGGTAACTAGAAGCTGGAGGCCCAGAAGCATAGTTAGGCCCTATCAGATTAGGTCAAATCCTCTGAGTCCTTAACTACTTCGGTTGTATAATTTGTAAACCCTAGCGAGGCACCCCCTATAGAATCCTCCCTAGGGTACTCTCCCTAGACATGTTCCATCATACACAACATCGACTTGCTGCCTAGCAGCCGAGCTCGCCAGCCTTGTAACTCACTCGATAATACAATCTAGCAGGAGTAGGTCTTTACCCTACGGGAGGCCGAACCTGGGTAAACCTCTGTGTCTTTGCCCTCATCTCGCTCTGCAAATGGCTTCCCGCTCTTGCCCCAAATACTTCAAATCGCTACCCCTGGTAGCGACTGCCGTGGTCATTCCCACGACAATGGCGCCCAATATGAGGCATGGCCGGTCCAGCCCGAGTTCTACAGCGAGACCCTATTCGCTAATCGATCAGCCGATAACCACCGGCCGCATGATCGCGAGCGGCGGGATCCTTCAGATCCTGCCCAGCAGCTACATCCCAGCATCGCGCACAATCACACAAAGCGCGGTGATCCCTGTCGGCACCATCAACTTATTTGTCGGCTTCATGGACACCGTCAACCCGGCGGAGACGGTGATCATCAGCGGGTGGTTGCCACAGCGCGATCTACTCTCGGAAGGCCAGATCCGCTCCATCACCCGCCTCGCCTTCGAGTACGACTAGGCCGCCAGCAACGCGGCTGGGATCGACGCGGCCATGGACGATGTGGCCCTCCACGACGATGTCGAATCAGCGACCCCTGCCTCGGTCGCCCTATCCATCACCGCCGCATCATGCGAAGACTCTATCATGGGAGTCTCCAACGCTGAGGATTTCGATGACCCTACCATCCTCGGGTACTTTGACTACAACTCTGGGTCAGAGTCCCCTGACAACTTCCACGCTAGATCCAATCGCTTCAACGTGATCTACATGGCGGGCAGCGTGAGTGCCCCGCTAGATCCCTTATCCACACCGATCCTGTCGACCGCGACGACAATGGAGGTCGAGGAGTACCGCCTACAACTAGAGGCAGCAACACGCGTGGAGCAGGCCGAGCGTGAGAAATACCGCCTCGAGTGGAAAACGGAGCGGGAGTTGTCGCTCTACCACCAGCACCGCATCAGGAGCCGCCTAATCTCCGACGTCTAGGTCCGCACCCTAAACTTTGACGACGAGCACGGCCGCGCTTGCGCGGCCGAGCACGAGGTCTGCGAGAACGTGCCACCCGGTAGCAACAACCACCTGCCACCTGGCGCACCTGCGGCCGGAGCACCACCACCACCCCGCCACATGCCTCCTCCAGAGCAGCCGCGGAACATCATATCACCCCAAGCCCGGGACTCCAATGGTCTGCCGCTCTACTCCACCCTGATGGACAATGTCATCCCGGGGCAAGCTGCAGTCTCCAATCTCAACATCACGGGAGAAGGCGTGCTGCAGATCAAGTATGCCCAGGCACTACTCGCCAGGGTCGTCGAGCAACAAGCTGCGGGAGTCGACCCTCGGGGATGGATGTACTCCCGCTTGTTGGGGAGCAGGGCGGCCTCGAGCGGCCGTCCAATGATCGCCAACACCCTCAACAGCCCACCGCCCGAGCCCCTGCAGCTCCAACCACGGGCCATGAATCCCGCACTCTCCACCAACGAGCCGCGACCCGCGAACAACACGGTCGCCACCAATGGTCAGCCGATCGATGTGCGGACCCACATCATCAACAATCAGGCCTCATGAGCGCGCCAACCGAATGACCTGAGGTGCACCCTCACCAACGACGGCAAGCCGGAGCCAAGGGGCTCCCTCAGCCGGGTCGGCCCAGAATGCTTCAGACCAATGATCCGAGGCGAAAAGTATCCTGCCAACTACAAGGCGCCAACGGAGATAGAAAAGTACGACCTGATGTACACCTAGCAATGTGGCTGGATACATATCTCATGGCAATGGGGATCGCTGGCCACACCGACCTACTCGCCGCGCGTTACCTCCCCGTGATGATGGAAGGAGCGACCCGGCAATGGATCAACACCCTCCCCGTGGACATCATTGATTATGGGAGGACATGCGAGAGGCCTTCGTTAGGCACATTGAGGGCTCCTACACCCGCGCCACCACCATCGAGGACCTGCAGCGCTGCATCTAGGGACAACGCGAGTCTACCTGCCACTAGGTGCAATGGTGGCAGGACTTGTGGATCAGTGCCTCCGGCATCCACCCGGACACGGCGATCCACTACTTCAAGAAAGTGTGCTGGTACGAACCTCTAGTCACCAAGATCCAGAGGGTCTACCTGACGCTCGAAAACATCCCTGATCTCCTTGAGCTCGCCAAACGCTATGCGGAGGAGGACCCCAACCAAGACTCCGATGACGAGTCGGGTGGGAGATGCCGCACCGGCGGCAACAACAACGGGAGACAACGCGAGATGCGCTATAGCAACACTCGCCTCACCGGCAAGCACCGCAGTGATGGGCGACTCAACTTCATCGTGAACACCGGCTACAGGAAGCGCGACCCGAAGAACTTCGGTCGTGATAGAGGGAACTACAGCGACAGCAGAAACTACTGCGCCAACAAAACAACTTTGCCCCCAACTTACAGTGAGGTTGTCAATATCACCAGTTTTGCTGAAAACAACGGATTAAACGTATTGTGTGGAAGAAAGTAAAAGCTTGCAGAAAGTAAACACAAAACAGTAAACAGTTGTAGATTGATGGTAAAAGAAAGGACCGGGGTCCATAGTTCACTAGTGGTGGTTCTCCTTAAGATAGATGACATGTTGGGTGAACAAATTACAGCAGGGCAATTGACAAACATCGAGAAAGCATACATGCATATACTAATCATCTTGACTCCTATGAGATTTGATTGGGCATTACAAAATCATACATAGACCATAATCCAACTGCATCTATGACTAATAATCCACCTTCAGGTTATCATCCGAACCCCCTCCAGTATTAAGTTGCAAGCAACAGATAATTGCATTACGCATTGTGTCTAAAGTAAACAATACGATTGTTCTATGAACAAAGGATTGATGTTTTCTCCCTAGTAGCAACAACACATCTAGTACCTTAGAGATTTCTGTCACTTCCCTAGATTACTAGAGGCATGAACCCACTATCGAGCATAAATACTCCCTCTTGGAGTTGCTAGCATCTACTCAGCCAAGATATCTACTAACAACAGAGAGCATGCAAGATCACAAATAACAAAGACATGATAGAATCAATAATCAATCTGAAATAGCATCTTAATATCCATCGGATCCCCGCAAACACAACATGTAGGATTACAAATAGATGATCTTGATCATGAACGGAGCTCACAAGATCTAAACATGGTAGCAAAGGAGAAGAACCAACCATCTAGCTACTACATGGACCCGTAGTCCAAGGGTGAACTACTCACGCATCACACCGGAGGCTTGCATGGTGATGAAGAAGGCCTCCAGGGTGAATTATCCCCTCAAGTAGGGTGCCGGGAAGAGATTCAGATCCCTCCTGATCTAGGGATGGAGATGACAGTGGCTACAGACTCTTTCGTGGAATTTTGATCGGGTCCTTAGGGTTTCTGTATCGGAGGCATCTTATAGGCGAGAGGGGAGGCCGAGGGGGTGCCCTAGGCATCCACACCACCCCTTGGCGTGGGCCAGGCCTGGCCGCGCGGCCAGGTGGTGTGGCGGCCCTCTAGCCTCTGTCCGTCTCGTATTCTGGCTCTGTGTCCCCCTCGGTGAAAAACTGACTTTGGCTTTTGTCCCGTCCAATTCCGAGAATATTCATTTTCTGACATTCCTAGAACCAAAAACAGCAGAAAACAGGCAGTTGGCACTGTGGCATCTTGTTAATAGGTTAGTCCAAGAAAGTGTATAAAAAGTAGTCCAAAGTGTGGACAAAACATAACAAAGTAGATAAAAACCAAGCATGGAACATCAAAAATTATGGATACGTTAGCAACGTATCAACATGCCCAAGCTTAACTCCTGCTCGTCCTCGAGTAGGTAATTGATAAAAAGAAAGAATAATTTTTGAGGTGACATGCACCATCATAAACTTGTTCAAAGTATTTGTAAAACATTGATAACTGGGATCATAGTACTTCAACATAACATGAAAGATAAAGTTCTAACAATAAGACATAGAAACTATGTTGCAACATGAAAAGGCACAAACAAAAGATTCATGAATAACAATACTTTGCAAGACGTTTGTTTGTTTCACATAAAGAAAACATAGCATAGTGGCATTCACCTTTTCCCTTATAGAGTAGCAAACATAAATGCATAGGACACCTTCAAAGTTCATAAGAGTGACTAGATACAAATAGTTTAAGAACAAGCAATATCAAAGTTATGCATCAATCAACAAGTCTTGGGACAATGCACATAGAACTAAGAATGGACACTATGCTCTCAAAGTAGGTGCATAAAGATAGAAGGTGGAGACTCAACATAAAAGTAAAAGAAAGGCCTTCATAGAAGGAAGTAGGGATTCAAGTTTCATAAAGAGCTTCAAAAAATTATGGTACTTATTAGCTTTCAGCTCTCATTGCCCCTATCATAAGCATCTTTAGGTGATTAAAGTTAAAGTGACACAACTAAGAGGATATGCTTGACAAGTTATAAGTTGAAATCTCATGCCCCTTACTTACGAAGACCGAACCTCATGCTACTCAACTTCAGTCACAAGTAAGCTCTTGTCATTGTAAGTACATATGTATCATAGAGAACCGCCAACGGGGTACCCCTTGCACATGATACAGGAGCTATCCCATAATCAAAATGACAAGGCAAGCAGACAATGAGAATCTCAGCGATCTTTTTATTTGTTATTTGCATAGGTTTTTATTGAGGATGCTTCATAGAGTGCTCATTATGGTTATGCTGCAAGTTTCCACCATGATTAGGCATGGCTTAGGCTAGCGCCCTAGGCGTTTCTCTAACACACATATAAACTCCATGATCTTACAAGTTCCCCTTTTATTTCACACCGTCGGGATCCATAGGCAAAAGAACATGATATCAACGGGGTACAATGTACAAGTGCAATATTGAAAGCGTTCCCCATGATACATGGTTCTGCTAACTTGAACTTATAAAGCGCAAGCATATATGCAACAAAGATGGACGCAATGGTTCAAGTTTATTAAATGCAAGAAAGTAAAGTGTGCCATCAAGTTCGTGAGAGCTTTAATCACTATTTTTCACATAACAAGTTTAATTCGGAAGGTAGACAAAAACATGAATATACTTGGAATAGCAAATGCTAATAGGTAGGTATGGTGGACTATTTGGAATAACTTGGTTTTAGGAGTTGGATGCATGAGTGGAACTCACACTTGGTTATGGAGGCTAGCAAAAGACTGGGAGCGACCAACTAAGAGAGCAATAATGGCCATAATCATGAAAAGCGACAAAACATCATTAATCAAAGCATAAAGTGATACTACAAGTCGAAAACTAAATGATCATAAAGGCTTATGGTGACTTGGGATAGTCATAACATGGTGTGATCATGCGCCAAGTCAACCCAAATAAAGCATCAAAGGATAATACCACAATACTATGCTTTAATATGCTAAAACAACGCATGATTCTTCCAAGACACATTAAGCAATCTTCAATTGTTTATAACATGTCATTCTATAGCAAATATCACTAAGCATAAAGCCAAAACAATATCAAGCATGGCATGACAAAGCATAGGCCACAGTCAAAAACAAGCTCTCTTTACCACTTAAGCATGAACTTTCCTACTCTTTTCCAATCCAAACCAAACTATTTGAAAACTAATGTATGAAAGAGGGGGTCCAAACAATTTATTCAAGCAAACTAAGAAAACCAAGGAAACGAAAACCAAAAACAAAAAACGAAGACGCTCCAAGAACAACACAAATGTGCATGAAACAATAAAAATGAAGTGTTTGGAAGAAACCTGGGATTTTTATTGATGAAGAAGGGGATGACCAAGGCATCCCCAAGCTTTGACGCTTGTACCTCTTGAATATTTCTTGGTGTGACACGGGGTGGCATCCCCAATCTTGAGCCTTAGTCCATTCTTCATCTCATTACATCATTCTCTCCATACACCTAAAATTTTTCCTTCACATAAAATTTCACACAATCTTTATTAGCAACATTAGTGCACTCAAGATAATAAGTCTTTGGGTTCAGTTTCAACACCAATAAAACTTCCATTAAAACACAAGCTACTTAAGAACTTCCCTTAAAAATCTCAATTCCCCAAAGAAAACTCAAAAAGGAACCAACAAGAAGCAAATGCAAATAATGGCAGAAATCTGTCAAAACAGACCAGTAAGTAAAAACCAATTTTTTCGAAGACCTTATGTTGCCCAAATAATAAAGTGTTGAACTAACGAAAATTAGATAACAACCTGGATCAGAAGCACAAAAATTCACGCCTCAAAATGACGTACAGAGATTTTACATGAATTTTTACGGTGAAGCACAAAAATCTGTTTCGGGACAGCAACTTTCCCAAGCGTTACTTCTCTCTCATTAGAGGTTACTCTTGGCACAAAAAGCAAATAAAAAGGATAAGAAGCGGTTATTATTGAAGAAAATAAAAAGTAATAACTTCCAAGAATCATCTAAAACTTTTGGGTTATCTCCCAATAAGTACTTTTCTTTAACGCCTTTAAGTTAGGCATAAGAAGCAAGAAAAAGAATCAAGTGTTCTCAAATGAAGAAGCATTAAGAGCAAATTTTGTTTTCATAGGAGAGGCAAAAGAAATCTTCTCTCTCTTCTTAGGGAAGTGTTCTATACCTTTCTTGAGTGGGAGTTTATATTTAATGGTGCCTTCTTTCATATCAATAATGGCACCAACAGTTCTAAGAAAAGGTCTTCCCAAAGTAATAGGACAAGAAGCATTGCATTCAACATACAAAACATAGAAATCAACGGGGACATATGAATTGTTAACAATAATCAGAACATCATTAATACTCCTCGTGAGTTTCTTTTTAGCATTATCATCAAGTGGGACATTTAAATAGTAATCTTCCAAAGGTGGCAAATCAAGCATATCATAAATCTTTCTAGGCATAATAGAAACACTAATATCAAGATCACATAAAGCTTTAAAATAAAAATAATTCACTTTCATATTGATAATGGGTTCCCAACCATCTTCTTGTTTCATAGGGATGGAAGCTTTATGTTTCATCTTTTCTTCTTTAATTTTTATGAGAGCATCAATAATGTGTTTTGTAAAGGCCATATTCATAGCACTAGCATTAGGACTTTTAGAAAGCTTTTGTAGGAACTTAATAACTTCAGAGATATTGCAACCATCAAGATCAAAATCATAATTATCATCTAAAGTAGTAGAGCTATTAGTAGCTTTAGCACTAGTGGTAGTGATAGTAGAAACACTAATGTTTCTAGCAATTTCATCTTCTCTTTCCCACTTAGCATGCAATTTAGCTGATAGTCTAACATTTTCATCAATTCTAACTTGTATGGCATTAGTAGCAGTAAAGGGATTATCAATAGTTTCAGGTTTAGCAGCCATTTTATTCAAAGAAGATTGAGCTTCAGCCAAAGATGCTATATTTCTTTCAGCATTAGAGAGTTTTTCCTCAATAGTTTTATTGAAAGCAGTTTGTTTACTAATAAAATCTTTAAGCATAAGTTCAAGTTCAGAGGGAGCACTCCTATTATTGTTGTAGGAATTTCCATAAGCATTACCATTGTTGGGAGGATATGGCTTATAATTGTTGTTACCAAAATTATTCCTGTAGGCATTGTTGCTAAAATTGTTATTTCTTATAAAGTTCACATCAACTTGCTCTTCTTGAGCAACCAAAGAGGCTAAGGGAACATTATTTGGATCAATATGGGCTTTCCCATTAACAAGCATAGACATAATAATATCAATCTTATCACTCAAGGAGGAGGTTTCTTCAACAGAATTTACCTTCTTACCTTGTAGAGCTCTCTCAGTATGCCATTCAGAATAGTTAACCATCATATTATCCAAATGCTTTGTTGCAGCACCCAAAGTAATGGTCATAAAGGTACCTCCAGCAGCAGAATCCAATAGGTTCCTTAAAGAATAGTTCAATCCTGCATAAAAAGTTTGGATGATCATCCAAGCAATCAGTCCATGAGTGGGACAATTCTTTACCAAAGATTTCATTCTTTCCCAAGCTTGAGCAACATGTTCATTATCAGATTGTTTAAACTTCATTATTTCACTTCTCATAGATATAATCTTAGCAGGAGGATAGTATTTTCCAATGAAAGCATCTTTGCATTTAGTCCAAGAATCAATACTATTCCTAGTTAAGGAATTCAACCATTCTTTAGCTTTTCCTCTCAAAGAGAAAGGAAACAATTTTAGTTTAATAATATCTCCATTTATATCCCTATGCTTTTGCATCTCACAAAGTTCAACAAAGTTATTTAGATGGGCAGCAACATCTTCATTACTAATACCAGAAAATTGTTCTCTCATAACAAGATTGAGTAAAGCAGGTTTTATCTCAAAGAAAGTAGCTTCAAGAACAGGTGGAGCAATAGGTGTGCTCATAAAATCATTGTTGTTGGTGCTAGTGAAGTCCCACAACTTAGTGTTTTCAAGGGTAGTCATTTTTTTGTGTTTTTAATAAAGAAAGCAAACTTGTAAAACTATTTTTTGTGTGTTTTTGATAAAGAAACAAGCAAACAAAGCAAAAGTAAACTAAGCAAAACAAAAATAACAATGTAAAGAGATTGGTTATGAGGGACTCCCCTTGTGAAGATGTCCTTGACTCCCCGACAACGGCGCTAGAAAATATGCTTGATGGCCCAAAATATATCGAGCTCGTTGGGGAACCCCAAGAGGAAGGTATGATGAGCACAACAGCAAGTTTTCCCTCAGTACAAAACCAAGGTTATCAATCCAGTAGGAGCAAGTAAACACCCCAAAGGTGTAGCTAGCTGAACGTTGGCAGGGCACACTACCGGTGCCAGCAGCAACGTGGAGACCCGCACAACACAACCATAGAACTTTGCCCCCAACTTACGATGAGGTTGTTAATCTCACCGGTTTTTCTAAAAACAAAGGATTAAACGTATCGAATGGAAGGAAGTAATAATTTGCAGAAAGTAAACACAAAGCAGTAAACAGTTTGATAGATTGAATGTAAAAGAAAGGACCGGGGTCCATAGTTCACTAGAGGTGGCTCTCCTTAAGATAAATAACATGCTAGGTGAACAAATTACAGCGGGGCAATTGACAAACATCGAGAAAGCATACAAGCATATACTAACCATCTTGATTCCTTTGAGACTTGATTGGGCATTACAACATTATACATAGACCGCCATCTAACTGCATCTATGACTAATCATCCACCTTCAGGTTATCATCCGAACCCCCTCCAGTATTAAGTTGCAACCAATAAATTATTTCTTTACGAATTCCATGTAAATAAACAATATGATTGTTTTATGAAGAAAGGATTGTTGTTTTCTCCCTAGTAGCAACAGCACATCTAGTACCTTAGAGATTTCTGTCACTTCCCCAGATTACCAGAGGCATGAACCCACTATCGAGCATAAATACTAACTCTTGGAGTTGCTAGCATCTACTTGGCCAAGATAGCTACTAACAATGGAAAGCATGCAAGATCACAAATAACAAAGACATGATAGAATCAATAATCAATCTGAAATAGCATCTCAATATCCATCGGATCGCCGCAAACACAACACGCAGAATTACAAATAGATGATCTTGATCATGAACGGAGCTCACAAGATCTAGACACGAAAGCACAAAGGAGGAGAACCAGCCATCTAGCTACTACATGGACCTGTAGCCCAGAGATGAACTACTCATGCATCACACTAGAGGATTGCATGATGATGAAGAAGGCCTCCAGGGTGAATTCCCCTCTCCGACAGTGTGCCGGGAAGAGCATCAGATCCCTCCCGATCTAGGGATGGAGATGATGGCGGCTACAGACTCTTTCGTGGATATTTTGATCAGGTCCTTAGGGTTTCTGTATCAGAGGCAATATATAGGCAGAAGGAGAGGCCGAGGGGTGCACAGGCGGCGGACCACCTGGCGTGGGCCAGGCCTAGCCATGTGACAGTGGTGTGGCCAGGCCCCAGCCCCTCTCCGTCTCGTATTCTGGCTCCAAATGTCCCTCGGTAAAATAATGACTTTGGCTTTTGTCCTGTCCAATTCCGAGAATATTCATTTTCTGACTTCCTGGAACCAAAAACAGCAGAAAACAGGCAGCTGGCACTATGGCTCTTGTTAATAGGTTAGTCCAAGAAATCAAATGAAAAGTACTCCAAAGTGTGGACAAAACACAAGATAGTAGATAAAACTAAGCATGGAACATCAAAAATTATAGATACATTTGCAATGTATCATGGCCCAAAATATATCGAACTCGTTGGGCAACCCCAAGAGGAAGGTATGATGAGCACAGCAGCAAGTTTTCCCTCAGTTATGAAACCAAGGTTATCGAACTAGTAGGAGCAAGGAAACACCTCCAAGGTGTTGTTGCCAACTTGGAATCCTGCACAACACAACCACATAACTTTGCCCCCAACTTACAGTGAGGTTGTCAATCTCACCGATTTTGCTGAAAACAAAGGATTAAATGTATTGTTTGGAAGAAAGTAAAAGCTTGCAAAAAGTAAACACAAAACAGTAAACAATTGTAGATTGATGGTTGATGTCTACGCACTTCTATTCTTGTAGACAGTTGTTGGGCCTCCAAGTGCAGATGTTTGTAGAACAGCAGCAAGTTTTCCCTTAAGTGGATTAGCCAAGGTTTATCAAACTCAGGGAGGAAGTGGTCAAAGGTATCCCCTCTCAAGCAACCCTGCAATCAAGATACAAGAAGTCTCTTGTGTCCCCAACACACCCAATACACTTGTCAGGTGTATAGGTGCACTAGTTCGGCGAAGATATAGTGAAATACAAGTGGTATGGATAATTATAAGTGGTAACGGTGATAGAAGATAGCTTGATGGCGTGGAAAAGACTAAAGTAAAACTGAAATAAAGATGGAAGCAAGCAAACATGTAACAGATCTAGTTGCAAACGATGTTTCAATGCTTAGAAACAAGGCCTAGGGATCATACTTTCACTAGTGAACACTCTCATATAAATATATCCTCTTTATGATACTACTCTTAACTACTCTCCGATTGGACACTCTAATCCATGGTAGGGCTATAACAGCACACCTCAAAGTTCGCTTTCCCCATCTAGATAACCCCACACTGTCACTTTGAGCACTAGATGGTTCCAATAAACACCACAATTTCATAGAAACATCCAACTCCAAATATAACTCATAACACGTATTTGTAATCTCTAGCCTAAGTGCCACCATGGTGTGCATGCTGTCACTTTCACACACATGGGAAGAGCAGAGATCTATTAAAGCACTTGAGTAGCAAGGTAGATCTATAGATTACAAGCTCATGATCACAATATGATCATCCATAGAGAGAGAGAGATGAACACATGGCTACCAGTAGAACCCTTAGCCTCGAGAGAGAACTACTCCCTCCTCATCATGGGAATCAACAATGGTGATGGAGCTGGCGGTGGAGATCGATGGAGATGGCTCCGGGGGCACTTCCTCGTCCCGGCAGGGTGCCGGAACAGAGACTTTCTGTCCCCGAATCTCCCCTTCGGTGGCGGCGGCGCTGTGGAACTTTTCGTGGCTGGAGGCTTGATTCTTTAGGGTTTATGCATCGGGAGGCTCTTATAGGCGAAAGAGGCAAGGTCGGTGGCCGGCCAGGGGGCCCACACCATGCCCTGGCGCGGCCTGGGCTGGCCTGCGCCAAGGGGGTGTGGCCACCCTGTGGCCCCTCTCCGACTCTCCTTCTGGCTCCATGAGTCTTCCGGGAAAATAGTAACTTTGGCTTTTGTCCCGTCCAATTCCGAGAATATTCATTTTCTGACTTCCTGGAACCAAAAACACTAGAAAACAGGCAACTGGCACTGTGGCATCTTGTTAATAGGTTAGTCCAAGAAATCATATGAAAAGTACTCCAAAGTTGGAACAAAACACAAGAAAGTAGATAAAACCAAGCATGGAACATCAAAAATTATAGATACATTTGCAATGTATCAATGGTAAAAGAAAGGACCGAGGTCCATAGTTCACTAGTGATGGTTCTCCTTAAGATAGATGACATGTTGGGTGAACAAATTACAGTGGGGCAATTGACAAACATCGAGAAAGAATACATGCATATACTAATAATCTTGACTCCTATGAGATTTGATTGAGCATTACAACATTATACATAGACCGTAATCCAACTACATCTATGACTAATAATCCACCTTCAGGTTATCATCAGAACCCCCTCCAGTATTAAGTTGCAAGCAACAGATAATTGCATTACGCATTGCGTGTAAAGTAAACAATATGATTGTTCTATGAACAAAGGATTGCTGTTTTCTCCCTAGTAGCAACAACACATCTAGTACCTTAGAGATTTCTATCACTTCTCCAGATTACTAGAGGCATGAACCCACTATCGAGCATAAATGCTCCCTCTTGGAGTTGCTAGCATCTACTAGGCCAAGATATCTACTAACAACGGAGAGCATGCAAGATCACAAATAACAAAGACATGCTAGAATCAATAATCAATCTGAAATAGCATCTCAATATCCATCGGATCCTTGCAAACACAACATCTAGGATTACAAATAGATGATCTTGATCATGAATGAAGCTCACAAGATCTAAACATGGTAGAAGAAAGGAGAAGAACCAACCATCTAGCTACTACATGGACCCATAGTCCAAGGATGAACACTCACGCCTCACACCAGAGGCTTGCATGGTGATGAAGAAGGCCTGTAGGGTGAATTCTCCCCTCCGGCATGGTGCCGGGAAGAGCTTCAGATCCCTCCCGATCTAGGGATGGAGATGGCGGCGGCTACAAACTCTTTCGTGGAATTTTGATCGGGTCCTTAGGGTTTCTATATCGGAGGCATCTTATAGGCGAGAGGGGAGGCCGAGGTGGTGCCCTAGGCAGCCACACCACCCCCTGGCGCGAGCCAAGCCTGGCCGTACGACCAGGTGGTGTGGCGCCCCTCTGGCCCCTCTCTGTCTCGTATTCTGGCTCCATGTGCCCCTTGGTGAAAAACTGACTTTGGCTTTTGTCCCGTCCAATTCCAAGAATATTCATTTTCTAACTTTCCTGGAACCAAAAACAGCAGAAAACAGGCAGCTGACACTATGGCATCTTGTTAATAGGTTAGTCCAAGAAAGTGTATAAAAATTACTCCAAAGTGTGGACAAAACATAAGAAAGTAGATAAAAACCAAGCATGGAACATCAAAAATTATGGATACGTTAGCAACGTATCACACAGCAGGGAGGGGAAGCCCGCTACTCACACCACCGTTGACTGCCACTCTCTCAAGGAGATCGAGAATGCAAGGCGAGCAAGAGAGGGACCCAACAACGACCCGCCAAGGGACAACGACGGGTTCGGCAACAATGTTGGCTCGCTACACACATTCACTAGGCTCGGCACCAAGCGCGAGAAGGAGGTGCTTGACCATGCAGTCGCCGTAAATGCAGTGACATAAGTCGACATCCCGCGCTTCCTCAACTGGTCTGACCAGATCATCACTTGGAGCCACGAGGATCACGCGCCGCGGATCGAGTACCGTGGGCCAGTCGCTCTGGTGGTTAAGCCAAAAGTGGCTAACTACTGGCTCCCCAAGACCCTGATGGACGGAGGAAGCTCCATCAACATCCTCTACCTGGATACATTCATGAGGCTGCAACTCCCACAGCCGATGGTCGAATCAACCCTCACCACCTTCCACGGCATCGTCCCAGGTCGGAAGGCCTACCCAATCAGAAAGTGATGTTGCCAGTCACCTTCGGCACGCCAGCCAACTACCGCACCGAGCGGATTGTCTACAAGATGGTGAACTTCTGCAACCCCTACCACTGCGTCCTAGGGTGACAAGCATTCGCCAAATTCATGGCGGCCCCACATTATGCGTACAACATGATGAAGCTCCTAGGGCCACGTGGCATCATCACCGTCCACGGCGACCACGACATGGCCGTGGAGTGCGAGGACAGTGGTGCCAAGCTCGTCGACGACGTCATCACTGAGGAGACCAACTACGCCGATGAGCTTGCCAAATATGCCAAATGGGGGTAGCAGGTACATCACGGGGGCTCTAGAATATTAGGATGTGTTGCCCACAAGAGATTATCTCAATACAAACATTATACATGACTATGCTCATTATTATCTTTTATCCCATTTGATGTGCAGCTGCAGGTGGATCTTGAACCCTGGCCTATCTCCATCCATTAATTCAAATCCGTTATAAAGTAAACTAGATTGATCTAGTCAACTAAGGTAAAACAAACAAACAAAGTCTTGTAGACGTGTCATTTTTATTACCTTTTAGCAGTGCTTTCCAAGGTTCGATTAAACCTAGGTCTTCTAGGGGAAAAACTATTATACTACATCTGTGAATCTGGATCAAAGGTATTAACCCTTTTTCTGGTGCCGTTGTCGGGAAAGCAATTACGTTATCCTGGTGAGGACATTAGAGACCTTGTTTTTAGTTTCATTATTAGTTATAGTTTAATTATTGTTATTAATTACTTTTTTGTTATCTATTTGAAAACCCAGCAAAATTTGTTACTTGTTATTCATTTTTATTACTTAAAAAATACCAAAAAGATAAGAGCCATGGCTCAAAAGAGATTAGGGGAGTAAGTTACTCCCACTTATGATTTTATTCGTGCACCCATCACTCAGCCTGCAGTTGATGCGGAAATATATGAGATAAAACCTAACCTTTTAAGTTTGGTTCAACAAAACCAATTTGGGGATTCATCCGTTGAAGATTCGGTATTCCACTTAAATACTTTTACTGAAATTTGTGACATGATGCGTATTAAGGATGTAGATCCAAATGTTGTTAAGCTAAGATTGTTTCCTTTCTATCTTAGAGGAAAGGCTAAGGATTGGTTGCTATCTCTACCAAAGGGCACTATTAAATCTTGGGAGGAATGTACTAATTTGTTTATGACTAAATTATTTTCCCCGGGTAAGACTATGCAGCTAAGATCCAACATTACAAGCTTTAGACAAGAAGACCGTGAGCCACTAGCGCTTGCGTGGGAAAGGTTGAATGAAGCCGTAATGAACTGTCCTAATCATGGGATGGAAGAGTAACTTATATTACATTTGTATTATAATGGTCTTAACCCAATGTCTAAGTCTATGCTAGATACTGTAGTAGGAGGAATGATCATGGGAAAGCATGTGAGTGTTGCAAAGAAGCTACTTGATGATATGCAAAATAACCATGCCCAATGGCATGTGGAAAGAACCTCGAAGAGAGTAAGTTCAATTACCGAGGTAAACAATGAAGAGGTTACATCTAAGGTAGATGAGTTGCCTAGCTTAGTAAAGGGTAAGTAAAATACCCAAGTTAATGCTATCTCTACTGATGTTAATGATGTTAATTTTATAGCTGGTACTTGATACATTGCAAATGTATCTATAATTTTTGATGTTCCATGCTTGGTTTATCTCCTTTCTTGTGTTTTGTCCACACTTTGGAGTACTTTTCATATGATTTCTTGGACTAACCTATTAACAAGAGCCACAGTGCCAGCTGCCTGTTTTCTGCTGTTTTTGGTTCCAGGAAAGTCAGAAAATGAATATTCTCGGAATTGGACGGGACAAAAGCAAAAGTGCCTATTTTTCCGGAAGACTCACGGAGCCAGAATACAAGACGGAGGAGGGCCAGGGGCTGGCCACACCCCCCTAGGCGCGGGCTGGGCCTGGCCGCGCCAGGGCATGGTGTGGACCCCCCAGGCACCCCCTCGGTCTCCCTCTTCACCTATAAGAAGCCTTCTGACCTAAAAACTCCAGGGGGGTCGACATTTTTCTAGAAGGAGTTCCGCTCCGCCGCCACCACCAGATTCCACAAAATATTACCAGAAACTCCGTTCTGGCACCCTGCCGGGACGGGAAATTGGAGGAGATAATTTCCATCATCATCACCATCGCTTCTCCATCGACCATCCATGTTTCCCCCATATATGAGTGAGTAATCCCCCGCTATAGGCTATGGGGATGGTAGGGATTGGATGAGATCATTCATGTAATGGCATCAGATTGTTAGGGCATGGTGCCTAGTATCTTTTATTAGTGCTTTATGACTTTGTTGTGACTTGTTGTGCTTAATGCTTGTCACTAGGGCCTGAGTGCCATGATTTCAGATCTGAACATGTTATTGACTCATTATGATAGTATTGTTTATGGTCTTATCTACAAGTTGTATACACACGTTGTTGTCCGGAACCAATGCCCCCGAAGTGACAGAAATCGGGGTAACCGGAGGGAATGGCTTTGATGTGAGGATCACATGTGTTCATGGAGTGTTAATGCTTTGCTCCGATGCTCTATTAAAAGGAGCACCTTAATTGCTAGTAGTTCCATTAAGGCCCGCTGCAAACGGGCTAGCAGGACAAAAGATGTTGTGCAAGTTCTCATTGCGAGCATGTATGACTATATATGGGACACATGCCTAGGATTATCTAGTACTTGGATGCTTTATCTTATTTATCTGCAATTGCCCTATGTTCTGATTGCTATGTGAATTGTCTTGTCCATGCAACGCCCGTCCATCCATCCCTATGCCTACCGCACTCGAATCCCACTGTTTACTGCTATTGTTACTGCTGTCTTTACTTTACTACTGCTGTTACTTTACTATTCCTACTACAAAATTGTTGCTACTGATAAACTGCTGTGAGCAAGATTGTTTCCAGGTGCAGCTGAATTGACAACTCAGTTGTTAAGGCTTATAAATATTATTTGGCTCCCCTTGTGTCGAATCAATAAATTGGGTTTCACTTCCCTCAAAAATACTGCGATACACCCCCTATACTTGTGGGTCATCAAGACTATTTTTTGACGCCGTTGCCGGGGAGCATAGCTTTATTTATCAAGTCCACCTGGAATCACTATTGTTCAAGCTAAGTTTATTTTCGCCTTGTTTGCTTGTTTCTTTATCAAATATACAAAAAAAAGTAGTTCCTACTCTAGTTGTTATTTTTGTTGGTCTGTTATTGTCTTGATTTATCATGCTTGTTGTCAATGGTTGGTTTCTTTGAAACTGAAGCTTATTGGCAAGGTGGGTTCATAGAAGATCAAAAATATTATTATAAGGAACACCGCTTGTCACAAAAAGGGAAACACTTATGGGAACAAATTGATAGATTGTATACCATTGCTAGAAACATGTGCTCTACTTATAATGTTACTTATTGCTGCGATAAATCTTGTTGCAGAAAGAGGTATAAACACCTCCCTTTTCAATGTGAGTATAATGATAATGATACCATATCTTCTTATGCTAAAGGGATTTATGACTTTTATGATGCAGAACAAATTGAAGACTTTATTGCTTGGAAGGGTGCTTTTGAACTTGCTAGTTTGCTTGAAAATATTGATGATTCACCTTACAAATATGAGGTTTATGGTATACTTAAATTTTGCTTTGATAATTACAAGGATGAAAATGGCTATATTCTTGAATATTTTAATAGATGCTTTCCACAAATGGAAGAGACTAATGCCTTGCAGGATCCTATGGAAGAAGAAATTGATGAACCTGAAATCTCATTAGATGAAAAAGAGGAGAGTGATGAACAAAAGGAGGAAGAATGGATTAGCTACCCATGCCTACTGTAACTACCTCGGTGAATTACGCTCCTAGTTACAAGCCTGGATGAGCGGAAATGGTTAAAATAGTACGGTGGGGCCCAAATGCCACTCACAGGTAGACCTTTCGGCCATCCTAACCATTTCCAAACATCGGGACAAGAACGGGCGGCGTAATCGGCAGGCGAAGGGATCAACTACATACACAAATGAGTATGTATGCAAGCCACCATACAATGGTTCTCAGAGTCATTCCATCTAAAAGAAAGGAAAATATAGCAACGCCATACGGCAAGATCCAAATATCCTAGATAGATATAATAGTTTAGGATATCTCCTCATACATCAAACATCAGAGTTTCAGGCGGAAGCGGAAAACAAGATCCGAGTACGGATAAGAAGCAAATCGGCATAAGATGCCCCATAAATAAACACATCCCGCCCACAGATCTCACGGATCCCCGTTCCCGGAATCTCTACACCGAATGATCGTTGCCCACATCGTCTGCCTCCTCCACCCGAGATCCATCTTGCGAGCTTACCTGTTCATCTGAATCAAACAATTTATCGTGTGAGACCCTAGGGGTACTCAGCAAGTCTTTATGCCTCTAAAGGGGACACAACCTGGGGTGATGCAATTGCAGCAAAAGATAAACCCTAACAATTCTATAGATACTCGCTAACCATCCGCCTAACCAGAGATAGACGGATGTCCGTGAATTGATAACAACAGTTATAATGGTAACATTAACAGATCCATCCTCCTCCTCGCCATCGACGAGGAAGCGACAACAACCCCCATCCGCTGGCAGTTTTATTATCCATTCCATGAGTGTTGCCCTATTTACTAGTCGGTACTTAGTCAAATTAAAAGCGGTACTTTAGTTATTCTTGTCTATGATCGAGAACCGTGCTCCAAGTCGTCCATAACCGCGGACACGGCTTTGAAAAGTTTTACCTGAGGTGCACAAATAGCAACACACACTCGATCAACCTCGGAAAAACCAAATCAAAACCAACGAGGCATCACGACAAAGCGATCACAGATTCAGAAATATTTCAGGGGCCACCCCATTAAGCTACCCGCAAACGAAGCCCGCCCTACGAGACGGACTCAAGGTTTAGTGGCCGGTCAGAACGATCGGGAACCCGAAAGTGTGACCGGGCTTGTCGACATAAATAAACGGTCACGCCCTAACAAAGACAGTGCAAGACTGCACAATTTAAATAAAGCAAAGCATGGCATAAGTACAGGATAGTAAATAAAACCTCAAACTAGTTTGTGGCCCCAAGAAATAAGAATGAATCAAGCTCGCCTCAGGGGTTCATAAGCCTCCCGGATGTGGATAGCGAATATTCAAGGAACAGAATCAAGTACTGGGTCCCACGGGACACAAGTGAGCCTGAAAAACCAAATAGCAAATATGGCTCACCGATGCCGCTTTCATTAGTTATCCCATTACTACTCAGGTTAATTTGTTTAGGTACCTCGTTATCCATCAGACACTCACATACCCTACACATGCTGTTCTACGACTCGCATGGCTCAAACAACTCCTGTAGTAATGGCTCGTGGGATGGAGGAACAAGCTCGTGGGGTTTAAAAGTAAAGTCTATGCAATACTTGGGATTCAATTTAATGCAATCGCGACTCAATGATGCAAGAATAAGATAGAGGCAATAGGTACTATATGTATGCAAGCATGTGGTAGTGCTTGCCTAGCAGCTCAGTTGAAGCAAGGGATGGATCTGGGTAGTGCTCCTGGTTTTCTTTATATATCCCCGCCATTGCCTATTCAAGAAGAACCAAACAAACAAGGGCCAACATAAATAAAGTGCACAATCATATGAATAAAATGCGACAAGCATACAATCATGCCATGATGAATGATGCACAATTTGCATGGCAATAAAGTAGCATGGCATGGGTGAGGTGTGGAATACAAGAAATAATCATTTTGTGGAGTTTTAATCACATTTTAACCTCAATTAAGTTGCTGTATACTTTATATTTATATGATTCATGCTGCAAAACAGATAATGGAATGCATAAACAGAAAGGTCTCGTCGAGCTAATCATTTTAGACATATTATTTGTCAAATTTGGAGTTATAAAACAAAAGTTATTAATTAATTAAGGTAAAAGGGCATTTTGTTGTAATTTTAATTATCTCGAAAATTAAAGTGTTCAAAATATATTTTGGAGGCCATATTTGAATTCCTCATATTTTTCTGATTTCAAAACATATATTATTTGTATTATTTGGATTTATATTTTAAAAGTTATTTTAAAACAGATTTGAATTTGAATTTATTATAAATTTGAAAAGTTTGAATTAAACAGAGAAACATAAAATCTTTTGTTACTCAGCCCAGTGCTAGCCACAGACACAGACAACTGGGCCCGTGCTGACCTGGTGAAAAACGACTCAGGGAATCCTTTCTCACCGCGGCCCGAGCTAGACCAGTGGGTCGGTGTGTGGGTCGGAGTGCTCTTGACCACACGCGGGCATACCGGGCGTGACACGCGGCAGATCCCAGGGAGTGCGGGTTAAGCGCTCAGGTCTGCGGGGTGTTTTCTGCAAGATGGTCGGAGAGGCTGACGGTGGGCTCGGTTGTACCGCGGGTTTAGGAATAAAAGCTAGGGGGGGGGGGTTCTGCAAAAAAGGCGACGCGTACTGTGCTTCTTCTCTGCAACTCTGACGACAAAACGGTGCTCGACAGCGGCAGAGCGCGGCGCGCGGTGCTCGAACACGTGACCTGGGCGTGCGCTGGGAGGCGGCCACCACTGGGCTAGGGCGGGGTAGTAGTTAGGGGGTCAGGCGCGGCCTAGTTATGGTGCTATGCGGCGGAGCGAGCGAAGCTTAGCGGGCGACGCAGAGGGCGCTCGACGGTCGGTCCGGCGGCACTAAACGGTGATGACGAGGCGGACCATGTCGGGGAGGGAGAGAGGCTCACTGCGGGGCTATCGGTGGCGTCGGATCTGCCAGAGGAGCAACGGATCGTCGGCGAAGCAGAGGCCGGCGGAGTTAGGGATTCGCGTCGGAGCGGCGTCGGCCTGGTGGCTTTGGTCCTCCTCCTCCTCGACGGCGTGTACAGGACGATGCAGGGGAACCTCCTCGGCTTCCTCGACGACCTCCACGCCACGCTCGCCTGCTGGAGCGACGGGGGCGACGTGGTGCTGGCGGTGGCCGGCGAGAGAGGTTGGCGTCGGTGGAGAGGGAGGGGAGGAGCGGCAGGCGCTTAGGGGTAGATCTGGGGTCGTCTGCAGAGAGGGGGAGTGGGTAAAGCAGAGAGGGAGAGGGAGGTGCCGTGTGGGGAGCGGGGTAGATGGAAAAAGGTGGCCTCGGTGCCACCTTTCTCTCCTCCTTCTCACGTGCTTGGGTCGGGCAAGGGGTGCAGGGGCAGGTGCATGGGGCTGCAGGTGGGGACGGCTGGTTGGTGGGGAGGCTCGGGCTAGGGCCCTCCTGGCAGAGAGAGAGCTAGAGAGAGAGGGGTAGGCTCGGGTGTAGCTAGGGTTGGAGCTAGAGGGGGCTCGGGTTAGGGCTGGTAGCCTCGGGTTAGGGCTTGAGGTGGTGGTAGCTAGGTGGGTCCAGGGTGGCCAGGTGGGGCCAGCTAGGTGAGAGGGGAGAGAGGCCGAGAGAGAGGGTGGAGCTAGGGTTAGCTAGAGAGAGAGAGGCTAGATGGAGGGTGGTATGGTAGATGGTGGTAGAGGTGTAGGTGATTAGTGTAGGATTTTAGATAGAGGTTTGGGTGATGTTTTCTTTTGGCAAGCTCAAGCAAGAACAAAGCAAGATCAAACAAGAGCTAGACCAAAGGGAGGAAGAGATAAAAGGTGGTGATGGGGTGGATGGAGATGATATTTAGGGTGTAGATGCTTGCATGCATCAAGCATGAACAAACATAAGAGGGGTAGAGAGAGATGTGGGGAATGATCCACTCAAAATTCAAATAAAAACCAAAAGGCTAGAAAAAGGTGGTACTTGCATGGGCCATGCATAATATTAATGCTAGGTTTCATCTTGTGAAAACAACATAAATAGCCATAGCATGTATACATATGCATTCCAAAAATATGGAATAAGCCAAACTAGAAGAAGTGAAAGGATGCCCCATGTGGAGTAGTTGGAGATGACCATATTTGAACAAACATGGGACATGCTAGTGTGTATGTGCCACTAGATGCTTAATAGTCCCAAAAATATCCCAACATGAGCATAACCCCAAAACAACACATATGGAAGCTAGAAAAGGGTTCCACTCACAAGGCATGCAAAGGTGGCCATGTGGCTCTCATAAACCAATAATGTGAAAACAATATGGTGCATATATGAGAGCATGTGGAGATAGAATGGATCCACACCAACACATATGAGCTAGATTTAAATAGCACAAGAAAAGCAATGGCTCATATATGACTAGGGTGGTGGAATGATGGGGTGATGACAAGAAAGGTGGTGAAGTTAATAAAAGATATGCCCCCAACTCAACTTGGGCATTAAACAATATATCAATAACCAAATACAATATCAAGAGGCAAAATACAATTAACAATGCATAAGAGAGAAGAACCAAAAGACAAAGGGGTTTTATATGATGCTCAAATGCAAGGTGGCATGATGACATGAGCATGATATATTTATGATGCAACAATTATATATATGAAGTAGCCATTATATAGACTAGGCTAGTAGCATTGCAATTGTTAGACAATTGGGATGCTACAACTCTCCCCCACTAAACAAGAATCTCGCCCCGAGATTCCTAGGAAAAGAGAACAACACAAGAAGAGGAGGGTGTTCGGAACGAAGGTGACCCTCATGTTCCCAAGTTGCTGAACAACGGAATGGTGCGACCACTACACCTTGAAAAACTTGCTAGACTTGTTGCGAGTCTTGCGTTTTGCTTGAGAAACAACGGATAGAAGAGTTGAAGGATTGTCGTGAGACAAGAAGGATAGGATGAACATAGCTCCGGTTTTCGAGAAACAAGATAAAAGACTAGAACCACTTGTGAAAGAAAGGACAAGATGATGTATCATGGATAAAGAAAACGCACCGTTAAGATTAAAGATTTACCGATACTAGAGAGGATGAACCTTTGTCTCGCCGGAAGAAAAGAGCTAGATTGGAGAGGTTTTGAACCACTATGACAATAGCATCGTATCTTCTCTCGGATTGAGAAATGAAGTTCGGAAACAATATTGCCTTCAAACAATAGAGTCCCTTGATATCAACAGAAAGATTTAGTTAGACATCGAATTAGATTCTTCTTGCGCCGGTAAGAACCAAGGATCACGCAATTGAGGTGCGCGGATATACTTCCAGAGACGGATGTGAAGCTATATCATGGTGGAATCCCGAGAAGCAAAGAATATGGAAGATCTGGAGTTTATTGTAGAGATACTTATTGCTTTCTTTAGCCTTGAGGCTAACGCAATAGATTTGCGGCTGATGGCATCAACCATAATTGGCTTTACCACAGAAAAGAATTGATGAAACAAAGAGAGAGATAGTTCCTTTCATCTGGTTTGGGGATGTAGAGCATCGGTAGAAAGACGAGGACCGAAAAGAGTTTGCGTTTGTTTCCACCAGATAATTGAAGATTTTGCTCCATCTAGAATAGACAGACCACCAACAAGAGATCATTGATTACTTTCTTCGAGAGAGCACTCCGGAAAACAAGGACGGAAGTAAAAGTATCAAGGGATAAAGGCCACTTCTAACTTCCGTGGAATGAGTGAAATCACATTAATTCACCAATTCAATGTACGAGAGTGAATGATAAGAGTAGTGGTATGGTAGCTACTCCATCCCGCACTCAAAGCATTACTCCGCACATGAATAAGAAAACCATGCAACCCAACTACCGAAATAGACGGAAGGTATTGATAAGAAGAGCTCATGGAACTCCGTTAGAAAACAAGGATAGATGCAAATGATTCGCCGGATTCATAGATAGATAAAGATGATGATGTTGTCGTCATGTCTGAAGTACCAAGCCACCGGAAAGATATGAAGGAAGATTATGGAGAAGAACTGCAAGATTCAACAGCTACAGAAAAGATAGCAACAACTTGAACAGAAGGAATACAAGATCTGGAAGGTCTTCATGTCCTCCGGTGGATTGAGCATAGACGATAGAGCGAGAGATTTCAAGAGATTACTTAACGAGATAGAGGTGAAAAGAACTGCATGTTGTTCTTGAAATGATTGAGAGAGATTTAGCAGTCTTGAGGAAAACTTTAGCGGAACGACGATGATAACTTGCCAACAAGGAAACTCCGGGTTTGATTGAAGGTGGAAGATGGAATTAACAATGGACTTGCTAATTCCAGAATTGAAGTGATCTATTGAGCAGAAGGACGTGGCCGAGATAGGTGACTTCAAAAAGTCAGAATTCTCGCTTTGAGACTTTGCACACAGGCAGTGCTCACGAAGCTTGAGAGAAAGAGACACAGATGATCTTCCATGTCCTTCCATTGATATGGAATATGCAAGCATATTATTAACATATACCACCATGGATTAACAAGATATTCCGAGAATATCAAGTTCAACAGGCGGAAGAAACGAACAAATGCTCGAAACACTTTCTGAGCTCAACGCTCTTAGAAAGATCAATGTTAAGAGCACGGGTTCGTGTTGAAGAAGATGCACTGGAAGAATAGATTATCTGGTCCTTCGGAAGAAAAAGAGATGTCACCTGGTTCACATTGTCGATTGGATCACCGGTTGCAAAGATAAAGAGATCTAGGATAAAGAAACGATGATAGCTCATACCTCAAGCAAAGCTACCAGAGACGAAAAGATGCAATTCCCTCGTCTCAAAGAGAATTTTGCAGATATGGAGTTCAAAAAGATGTGCAGCAGGATGGACAGATGATAGACCGCCGTACTGCCTTGAGAAACTCCGGAGTGGCAAAGATACTTGAATATGCATAGATATGATCACGGTGTACTCAAAATCACAGGAGATAACCGTCACCATCTGAAGGATAAAGTGATTGCATTTTCCATATTCCACTCATGATAAGTGTCATATAGTTATGTCGAGAACCAAATTACAATCACCAGCCTCGGATCGACACATGTTATGTAATTAGCCCAAGAGAATTGGAGATGAAAAGAAACTCCAGGATTAAGCGCCGGTGACAAAAGAATGAGTTAGCATGGACATGCTGATAAAAGGGAGATAGATAATGTTTCACACACGACTGGAAAGGAGTGTGGAAACACAGATGTATCAAAGAAAAATTTTCCGCATTTTTTGGCATTAAACTACCAATAGATGCGCAAAATCACTTATCAGGTAGAGATTAGCAACTGAAGGTTTCACAGAATGTGGAGTTGCTAGAAGGAAGGACACCCTTAATAAGATGGCACCGGTCAACAAGAAGTCAGATAGATCGCGCCGGTTTTCAAAAGCCTGTCAGTATGGAATGTACCAACAGTTGATAACCAAAGGCAGATTGTGATAACAAATTGGATGCAACAGATAGACAAGGAATTACACACACACACACACACACACACACACACACTTTCTATAGTACTACGGAAACCCAGAACACGTGAATCCTAGTTTGAATTTTAAGAAGAGGATTGAAAATGTTACACTTCCTTACCAGAAAAAGGTGGGTGGGTGGTTAAGAAGAAAAGTGGAAGCAGTTCTATTCTCGCGTTTTGTTTTTCCCATGTATACATAACTACCAAAAATATTTACTAGACTGACAACGACCATTTGGCTGAGACCCTGAAGGTCGGGATGGCTCTGATACCAATTGTAACTACCTCGGTGAATTACGCTCCTAGTTACAAGCCTGGATGAGCGGAAATGGTTAAAATAGTACGGTGGGGCCCAAATGCCACTCACAGGTAGACCTTTCGGCCGTCCTAACCATTTCCAAACATCGGGACAAGAACGGGCGGCGTAATCGGCAGGCGAAGGGATCAACTACATACACAAATGAGTATGTATGCAAGCCACCATACAATGGTTCTCAGAGTCATTCCATCTAAAAGAAAGGAAAATATAGCAACGCCATACGGCAATATCCAAATATCCTAGATAGATATAATAGTTTAGGATATCTCCTCATACATCAAACATCAGAGTTTCAGGCGGAAGCGGAAAACAAGATCCGAGTACGGATAAGAAGCAAATCGGCATAAGATGCCCCATAAATAAACACATCCCGCCCACAGATCTCACGGATCCCCGTTCCCGGAATCTCTACACCGAATGATCGTTGCCCACATCATCCGTCTCCTCCACCCAGTATCCATATTGCGAGCTTCCCTGTTCATCTGAATCAAACAATTTATCGTGTGAGACCCTAGGGGTACTCAGCAAGTCTTTATGCCTCTAAAGGGGACACAACCTGGGGTGATGCAATTGCAGCAAAATATAAACCCTAACAATTCTATAGATACTCGCTAACCATCCGCCTAACCAGAGATAGACGGATGTCCGTGAATTGATAACAATAGTTATAATGGTAACATTAATAGATCCATCCTCCTCCTCGCTTACCGACGAGGAAGCGGACGAACAACCCCCCATCCGTTGGCAGTTTTATTATCCATTCCATGAGTGTTGCCCTATTTACTAGTCAGGTACTTAGTCAAATTAAAAGCGGTACTTTAGTTATTCTTGTCTATGATCGAGAAACTGTGCTCCAAGTCGTCCATAACCACGGACACGGCTTTCAGAAAGTTTTACCCTGCAGGGGTGCACAAATAGCAACACACACTCGATCAACCTCGGAAAAACCAAATCAAAACCAACGAGGCAGTCACGACAAAATGATCACAGGATTCAGAAACATTTCAGGGGGCCACCCCATTAAGCTACCCGCAACGAAGCTGGCCGGCTACGAGACGGACTCAAGGTTTGTGTGGCCGGCTGTAAATGACTGGGAACCCGAAAGTGTGACTGGGCTTGTCGATACAGCGAAAACGGGTCACGGCCCTAAACAGTACAGGTGCAGTACCTCGCACAATTTAAATAAAGCAGTAAAGCATGGCATAAGTACAGGATAGTAAATAAAACCTCAAACTAGTTTGTGGCCCCAAGAAATAAGAATGAATCAAGCTCTGGCTCAGGGGGGTTCATAAGCCTCCCGGATGTGGATAGCGCGAATATTCAAGGAACAGGAATCAAGTACTCGGGGTCCTACGGGACACAAGTGAGCCTGAAAAACCAAATAGCAAATATGGCTCACCGATGCCGCTTTCATTAGTTATCCCATTACTACTCAGGTTAAGTTGTTTAGGTACCTCGTTATCCATCATACACTCACATACCCTACACATGCTGTTCTACGACTCGCATGGCTCAAACAACTCCTGTAGTAATGGCTCGTGGGATGGAGGAACAAGCTTCGGTGGGGTTTAAAAGTAAAGGCTATGCAATACTTGGGATTCAATTTAATGCAATCGCGACTCAATGATGCAAGAATAAGATAGAGGCAATAGGTACTATATGTATGCAAGCATGTGGTAGTGCTTGCCTAGCAGCTCAGTTGAAGCAAGGGATGGATCTGGGTAGTGCTCCTGGGTTTCTTGATATATCCCCTGCTCAGCGTCTATTCGAAGAAGAACCAAACAAACAAGGGCCAACATAAATAAAGTGCACAATCATATGAATAAAATGCGACAAGCATACAATCATGCCATGATGAATGATGCACAATTTGCATGGCAATAAAGTAGCATGGCATGGGTGAGGTGTGGAATACAAGAAATAATCATTTTGTGGAGTTTTAATCACATTTTAACCTCAATTAAGTTGCTGTATACTTTATATTTATATGATGCATGCTGCAAAACAGATAATGGAATGCATAAACAGAAAGGTCTCGTCGAGCTAATCATTTTAGACATATTATTTGTCAAATTTGGAGTTATAAAACAAAAGTTATTAATTAATTAAGGTAAAAGGGCATTTTGTTGTAATTTTAATTATCTCGAAAATTAAAGTGTTCAAAATATATTTTGGAGGCCATATTTGAATTCCTCATATTTTTCTGATTTCAAAACATATATTATTTGTATTATTTGGATTTATATTTTAAAAGTTATTTTAAAACAGATTTGAATTTGAATTTATTATAAATTTGAAAAGTTTGAATTAAACAGAGAAACAGAAAATCTTTTGTTACTCAGCCCAGTGCTAGCCAGAATACGCATAAGCCCGGGCGTCTTGACCTGGCGAAAACGACTCAGGAATCCTTTCTCACCGTGGCTTGAACCCAGGGACAGTGGGCGGGTGGAGTGCTCTCGGACCCTGCAGCGCTTAGTGGCGTGACACGCGGCAGATCCCAGGGAGTGCGGGTTAAGCGCTCAGGTCTGCGGGGTGTTTTCTGCAAGATGGTCGGAGAGGCTGACGGTGGGCTCGGTTGTACCGCGGGTTTAGGAATAAAAGCTAGGGGGGTTTCTGCAAAAAGGCGACGCGTACTGTGCTTCTTCTCTGAAACTCTGACGACAAAACGGTGCTCGACAGCTGCAGAGCGCGGCGCGCGGTGCTCAAACATGCGACCTGGGCGTGCGCGCGGAGGCGGCCACCGCTGGGCTAGGGCGGGGTAGTTGTTAGGGGGTCAGGCGCGGCCTAGTTATGGTGCTATGCGGTGAGCGAAGCGATGGTTAGCGGCGCAGAGAGGGCGCTTCGGCCACGGTCCGGGCGGCACTAAACGGTGATGACGAGGCGGACCATGTCGGGAGGAGAGAGGCTCACCAGGGCTATCGGTGGCGTCGGATCTGCGGAGGAGCAGCAGCGGATCGTCGGGCGCAGGCCGCGTGAGCTAGGGTTTCGCGTCGGAGCGGCGTCGGCCTGGTGGCTTTGGTCCTCCTCCTCCTCGACGGCGTGTATAGGACGATGCAGGGGAACCTCCTCGGCTTCCTCGACGACCTCCACGCCACGCTCGCCTGCTGGAGCGATGGGGGCGACGTGGTGCTGGCGGTGGCCGGCGAGAGAGGTTGGCGTCGGTGGAGAGGGAGGGGAGGAGCGGCAGGCGCTTAGGGGTAGATCTGGGGTCGTCTGCAGAGAGGGGGAGTGGGTAAAGCAGAGAGGGAGAGGGAGGTGCCGTGTGGGGAGCGGGGTAGATGGAAAAAGGTGGCCTCGGTGCCACCTTTCTCTCCTCCTCCTTCTCACGTGCTTGGGTCGGGCAGGACTAGGGCAGGGGCAGGTGCATGGGGCTGCAGGTGGGGACGGCTGGTTGGTGGGGAGGCTCGGGCTAGGGCCCTCCTGGCAGAGAGAGAGCTAGAGAGAGAGGGGTAGGCTCGGGTGTAGCTAGGGTTGGAGCTAGAGGGGGCTCGGGTTAGGGCTGGTAGCCTCGGGTTAGGGCTTGAGGTGGTGGTAGCTAGGTGGGTCCAGGGTGGCCAGGTGGGGCCAGCTAGGTGAGAGGGGAGAGAGGCCGAGAGAGAGGGTGGAGCTAGGGTTAGCTAGAGAGAGAGAGGCTAGATGGAGGGTGGTATGGTAGATGGTGGTAGAGGTGTAGGTGATTAGTGTAGGATTTTAGATAGAGGTTTGGGTGATGTGTTTTCTTTTGGCAAGCTCAAGCAAGAACAAAGCAAGATCAAACAAGAGCTAGACCAAAGGGAGGAAGAGATAAAAGGTGGTGATGGGGTGGATGGAGATGATATTTAGGGTGTAGATGCTTTCATGCATCAAGCATGAACAAACATAAGAGGGGTAGAGAGAGATGTGGGGAATGATCCACTCAAAATTCAAATAAAAACCAAAAGGCTAGAAAAAGGTGGTACTTGCATGGGCCATGCATAATATTAATGCTAGGTTTCATCTTGTGAAAACAACATAAATAGCCATAGCATGTATACATATGCATTCCAAAAATATGGAATAAGCCAAACTAGAAGAAGTGAAAGGATGCCCCATGTGGAGTAGTTGGAGATGACCATATTTGAACAAACATGGGACATGCTAGTGTGTATGTGCCACTAGATGCTTAATAGTCCCAAAAATATCCCAACATGAGCATAACCCCAAAACAACACATATGGAAGCTAGAAAAGGGTTCCACTCACAAGGCATGCAAAGGTGGCCATGTGGCTCTCATAAACCAATAATGTGAAAACAATATGGTGCATATATGAGAGCATGTGGAGATAGAATGGATCCACACCAACACATATGAGCTAGATTTAAATAGCACAAGAAAAGCAATGGCTCATATATGACTAGGGTGGTGGAATGATGGGGTGATGACAAGAAAGGTGGTGAAGTTAATAAAAGATATGCCCCCAACTCAACTTGGGCATTAAACAATATATCAATAACCAAATACAATATCAAGAGGCAAAATACAATTAACAATGCATAAGAGAGAAGAACCAAAAGACAAAGGGGTTTTATATGATGCTCAAATGCAAGGTGGCATGATGACATGAGCATGATATATTTATGATGCAACAATTATATATATGAAGTAGCCATTATATAGACTAGGCTAGTAGCATTGCAATTGTTAGACAATTGGGATGGTACACCTACCTTCTAATGAGACTAACTCTTTATCCCTTACATTATTTGATTATCCTCCATGCTTACTAAAGAAGGATGAATGTTATGTTCCTGAGGATTCTTTTGAAAATGTTAATAATAAAGCTCTAGTGCTTGTAGATCATGAAAAGCATGCTTTACGTGATAGTTATATTGTTGAGTTCATTCATGAGGGTACTGAAAATTATTATGAGAGAGGAAAATATGGTTGTAGAAGTTTTCATGGTATTGAAACACCTCTCTATGTGCTAAAAGTTTTGAAGTTACTCTTGTTTTATCTTCCTATGCCTGTCACTTTGTTCTTTGTGAATTTATTTGCATACAAGATTCCTATGCATAGGAAGTGGGTTAGACTTAAATGTGTTTTGAATCTGCTTCTTGATGCTCTATTTTACTTCAACTCATATTTCTTATGTGAGCATCCTCTCAAACTATCATGCGTGAAGATGATAATATGTCTATTATTCTTGTGAGACCTTTTCTTAAATACTGCAGGAGTTGTTATTAATTGTAATCAAGGGAAAGTGACGTTCAATGTTAATGACAAGGAACATACTGTCTATTTCCCCAAGAAGATTGAAAGGACTTATGGTTTGAATTCAATTGAACATGATGAGGGCATTCAAGTTGGAGAAATATATTGTCCCATACCAAGAGAAAAATTTGAACTATTATGATTGGGACCATTGCTATCAAGGTTAAGGTAACATAATCATTAGTGGAATACAAAGTTTTCTCTCATATGAAATTGTTTTGGTAACAAGACCTGATCAACGTTGTTAACAAAAGGATTTCATGGAACAAAACAATGTTTACACCATGATTATCTCCGCTTACTTCTATTCTATCCATTTTTGTTTTTGCTTTTGCCTAACTTAAATGCATTAAAGAAAAGTACTTATTGGGAGATAACCCAAACGTTTTAGAAGAGTCTTGGAAGTTACTACTTCAGTAAGAACCGCTCCTTATCCTTTTTATTTTCTTTTTGTGCCAAGAGTAACCTCTAATGAGAGAGAAGTAATGATTGGGAAAGTTGCTGTCCCGAAATAGATTTCTGTGCTTCACCGTAAAAATTCGTGTAAAATATATGAACGTCTTTTTGAGGCGTGAATTTTTGTGCTTCTGACCCAGGTTGTTATCTAACTTTCGTTAGTTCAACACTTTTTGATTTGAGCAACAGAAGGTCTTCGAAGAAATTCGTCTTTACCTGCTGGTCTGTTTTGACAGATTTCTTCCATTTTCTGCATTTGCTTCTTGTTAGTTCTTTTTTGAGTTCTTTTGGGGAATTGAGCTTTTTGAGGGAAGTGCTACAGTAGCTAGTGTTTTAATGGAAGTTTATTTGGTGTTATAACTGAACCTTAAGACCTATTATCTTGAGTGCACTAATATTGCTAATAAAGATTGCGTGAATATTTGTATGAAGGAAAAATTTCAGATGTATGGAAGGAATGAGTAATGAGATGAAGGATGGACTAAAGATCAAGCTTGGTGATGCCACGCGTGTCACCCCAAGAAATATCCAAGAAGTACAAGCGTCAAAGCTTGGGGATACCCAAGGCATCCCCCTCTTCATCAATAAAAATCCCAGGTTTCTTTCAAACGCTTCATTTTTATTGTTTCATGCACAGTTGTGTTATTCTTGGAGCGTCTTCTTTTTCGTTTTCGTTTTGGTTTTTCATTTGCTTGTTTTTCTTAATAAATTTGTTGGACCTCCTATTTCATACATTGGTGTTCAAATGGTTTGGTTTGGATTGGAAAAGAGTAGAACGCTTAAGTGGTAAAGAGAGCTTGTTTTTGACTGTGGCCTATGCTTTGTTATGCCATGCTTGATATTGTTTTGGCTTTATGCTTAGTATTCTTTGCTGTAGCATGACTTGTTATAAACAATTGAGTTTGCTTAATGTTCCTTGGATGAATCATGCGTTGTTTTAGCATATTAAAGCATAGTATAGTGGTATTCTCCTTTGATGCTTTATTTGGGTTGACTTGGCGCATGCTCACACCATGTTATGACTATCCAAAGTCACCATAGCCTTTATGAACTTTTAGTTTTCAACTTGTAGTATCACTTTATGCTTTGATCAATGATGTTTTATCGCTCTGCATGATTATGGCCATTATTGCTCTCTTAGTTTGTCACTCCCAGTCTTTTGCTAGCCTCCGCAACCAAGTATGAGTTCAACTCATGCATCCAACTCCTTAAACCAAGTTATTCCAAAGAGTCCACCATACCTACCTACTAGCATACGCTATTCCAAGTATATTCATGTTTTTGTTTACCTTCCGAATTAAACTTGTTATGAGAAAACTAGTGATTAAAGCTCTCACGAACTTGATGGCACACTTTACTTTACTTGCCCTTAATAAACTTGAACCATTGTGTCGTCTATGTTGTATATGCTTGCACTTATTTGTTGGGAATTATCAGAACCATGCTTTCATGGGGAACGCTTTCAACATTGCACGGGTACTTTTGTACCTAGTTGATATCATGCTCTTTTGTCTATGGATGTCGTCGGTGTGAAATGAAAGGGGAGCTTCTAAGTCCATGTAGTTATGTATATGTGTTAGAGAAACGCCTGGGCCGCTGGTCTAATCCATGCTGACATGGTGGAAACCTGCAGCGTAACCATAATGAGCTGTCTATGAAGCATTCTTCTTATAAAAAAAGAGTCCTATATTCAGAAAAAAAGAGAAAAAGAAAAAAAAGAGATATTATGAAAAGAGGAAAGAGAGAAAAAAGCACCATATTCCCATGGTAAATAAGAAGATTGCTGAGATGCTCGTTGTCTGCTTGCCTTGTCATTTTGATATGGTGATTCTTTCGTATCATCGGGCAAGGGGTACCCCGTTGGCGGTTCTCTATGATACACATGTACTTGCGATGACAAGAACTTACCGGTGACTAAACTTGAGTAGCATGAGGAGCAGCCCTCATATTCAAGGGACATGAGATTCCTAACTTATACTTCGTCAAGCATGTACACCATAGTTTGTTCACTTTAACCTTAATCACTTCAAGATGCTTATGATAGGGGCAATGAGATCTGAAAGCTATAAGTACCATAATTTTTGGAAGCTCTTTATGAGACTTGAATCCCTACTTCCTTTTATAAAGGCCCTTCTTCCACCATTATATTGAGTCTCCACCTTCTATCTTTATGCACCTACTTTGAGAGCATAGTGGCCATTCTTAGTTCTATGTGCATTGTACCAAGACTTGTTGATTGATGCATACCTTGATATTGCTTGTTTTAAACTATTTGTATCTAGTCACTCTTGTAAACTTTAAAGGTGTCCTAAGCATTTATGTTTGCTACTCTATGAGGGACAAGCTGAATGCCACTATGCTATGTTTTCTTTATGTGAAACAAACAAACGTCTTGCAAAGCATTGCTATTCATGCATCTTTTGTTTGTGGCTTTTCATGTTGCAACATAGTTTCTATGTCTTATTGCTAGAACTTTGTCTTTCATGTTATGATTGAAGTATTATGATCCCAGCTTTGAATGTTTTACAAATAGTTTGATCAAGTTTATGATGGTGCATGTCACCTCAAAAATTATTCTTTCTTTTTATCACTTACCTACTCAAGGACGAGCAGGAGTTAAGCATGGGGATGTTGATACATTGCAAATGTATCTATAATTTTTGATGTTCCATGCTTGGTTTTATCTCCTTTCTTGTGTTTTGTCCACACTTTGGAGTACTTTTCATATGATTTGTTGGACTAACCTATTAACAAGAGCCACAGTGCCAGCTGCCTGTTTTCTGCTATTTTTGGTTCCAGGAAAGTCAGAAAATGAATATTCTCGGAATTGGACGGGACAAAAGCAAAAGTGCCTATTTTTCTAGAAGACTCATGGAGCCAGAATACGAGACGGAGGAGGGCCAGGGGCTGGCCACACCCCCCCAAGGCGCGGGCTGGGCATGGCCGCGCGCTAGGGCATGGTGTGGACCCCCCAGGCACCCCCTCGGTCTCCCTCTTCGCCTATAAGAAGCCTTCTGACCTAAAAATTCCGGGGGGTTCGACGTTTTTCCAGAAGGATTTCCGCTCCACCGCCACCACAAGATTCCACGAAACAGTACCAGAAACTCCATTCTGGCTCCTTGTCGGGACGGGGAATTGGAGGAGATCATTGCCATCATCATCACCATCGCTTCTCCATCGACCATCCATGTTTCCCCCATCTATGAGTGAGTAATCCCCCGCTGTAGGCTATGGGGATGGTAGGGATTGGATGAGATCGTTCATGTAATGGGATCAGATTGTTAGGGCATGGTGCCTAGTATCTTTTATTAGTGCTTTATGACTTTTTTGCAACTTGTTGTGCTTAATGCTTGTCACTAGGGCCCGAGTGCCATGATTTCAGATCTGAACATGTTATTGACTCATTATGATAGTATTGTTTATGGTCTTATCTACAAGTTGTATACACACGTTGTTGTCTGGAACCAATGGCCCCGAAGTGACAGAAATCGGGATAACCGGAGGGAATGGCTTTGATGTGAGGATCACATGTCTTCACGGAGTGTTAATGCTTTGCTCCGATGCTCTATTAAAAGGAGCACCTTAATTGCCAGAAGTTCCCTTGAGGCCCCGGTGCAAACGGGCTGGCAGGACAAAACATGTTGTGCAAGTTCTCATTGCGAGCACGTATGACTATATATGGGACACATGCCTAGGATTATCTAGTACTTGGATGATTTATCTTATTTATCTGCAATTGCCCTATGTTCTGATTGCTATGTGAATTGTCTTGTCCATGCAATGCCCGTCCATCCATCCCTATGCCTACCGTGACCGAATCCCAATTGTTATCGCTATTGTTACTGCTGTCTTTACTTTACTACTGCTGTTACTTTACTATTCCTACTACAAAACTATTGCTACTGATAAACTGCTGTGAGCAAGATTGTTTCCAGGTGCAGCTGAATTGATAACTCAGTTGTTAAGGCTTATAAATATTCCTTGGCTCCCCTTGTGTCGAATCAATAAATTGGGTTTCACTTTCCTCGAAAATACTGCGATACACCCCCTATACTTGTGGGTCATCAGTACCCCTTTTAATCTTGCATGGAAAAATAATTATGCTTCTAATGTTCAAAAATACCATGATAATCCTACAGGAGCTCCTTATAATAATTATGATAATACTAATGGAGCAAATCATGGCAAGATCCTGTTTGAGAAAACCATTAGAACATTTATACAAGCTCAAATTGAGCAAAATAATATGCTTATTAAGATTACGGAGAACCATGAAAGTATTATAGGAAGATTATCTAACCAGGTCGTTGCAATTAGAAATAATGTGCAGGCTCTATAGGAAAGAACAAAGACCGTGGAGGCTCAGCTCGGTAAGGTAGCCGAGAGCCAAGTTCTCATACTAGCAAAGTTTGCTGGAAAACCCGAGCCAAATCCGGTAGAAGAACTCAAAATGATGAGGGTGGTAACCAATAATGAAAAACCTGAAGAGCTGGATTATAGCAATGCGCCAACACCAGAATATACCATGGAAGATCTATTGAAGATGATTACCATTAAGAATCCAGGTATAGAACAAGGTAATGATTCTATGTACCAACAATTTATAAAACAAGTAGCATCTAGGGTTCGTGCTTCAGAGATGGAGTAGAAAAGACTAGCTGATAAGCTTCCAGCTAAGCTAGATGATATATTTGAGCCCACTATTAAAATTAAGTTGGGAGTTATCGAGATATCCACAATTTTTGGTCTTGGTGCAAGCATCTCAATGATTTCCAAAAGCTTATTCGATAAATTAAACTTGGGGCAATTTATTACAACTGAATTGAGACTCCATCTATCTGATTCAACTTATAAACAAGTTATTGGGATAAAAGAAAATATAGTTTTTAAATTAAAGGTAGTCTCGCTCTTATTGATATCATTATTGTGGACATGCCTGAAGATCCCATAGCACCTATAATTCTAGGTAGGCCATTCCTAAGAACTATTAAATCTTTGATTAATTTACATGAAGGGAGTGTGAGAATAGGGCTACCATCTAGAGATCGTTTTGTAGTCCACTTCCCTAGGAAAAAGAAGGCCAAGTCTAATGATGATGATGGTGTAATTACTTTGAAATCCAATTACTTTGGAGTGGGCATTCCACTTCACAAACCTAAGTGATTGCCATCAAGGTCAAGATAATTGACCTTAACTAGAAGCGCTTCATGGGAGGCAACCCATATGAAATAAAATTTCTCTTTATATTTCCTATTATATTTTTATTGTGTTAGTTTTGTTTTATTTTTAATAAAGATTGTTCAAGAAGACCTATGGAGATAGAAGAAGAAACAAGGTAATCCTCTATATTTTATTTTACTAACACATGGCCTAAGAAGTATTGATGGATCATTACTTAGTATTTTTCCTGTTATCTAGCCCTTTGATAAGATGTGCAAAGGCGCACGAAGCTACTAATCAAATTCCTTAAGTTTTGTAGTTCACGGTGTTCTTAACAACCACTGGTACGGCCGGAGCGGACCGTACCATGCGCCCATACCACACAGAGCCAAAGAGAGATAAAAAATGATGTTTGCCGAAAGAAATAGTGTCGAAAACGACCACTGGTATGGCTGGACGCGCCCGTACCGTACCCCCAAGCAAATATCAAATTTCAAGCAAAGTCACCGCAGCGTTAACGACCAGTAGTACGGGCGCGTGTGACCGTACTGCACGCCCGTACCGAGTGCACCTCCTGGGAGCAATCATTGCCCCCAAGGTAAGTCACTCGGTACGGGCGGGATCTGGCCGTACCGCCCGCCCGTACCACGTACGCGGCTGCCATAAGCACCCCGAGGAGGTAACCTAAAAATCCCCAAACCAGTTTTATCTTTATTCTTCCTCCGAACTTAAGACCACCTCCATTGGATGTTCAAATTTACTCAATCTTTCTTCGACTCTTCGCACTCACTCGATCTAAGGTATGATTCTCCTCTGATCCCCAACTTATTTGTTCAAAAGCTTCACTCAATCATTCATCATTGTCAATCTAGACATAGGTCTTATTCTTGATTCAATATTGTTATTAAGTATGCTTAGCATTGTTTTTAGAGGAGTTTCTTTTATAGATAGTGTAGAGAATCACTTATGCTATGTTTCTATTGGAACAAAAAAAATATTGGCAATCTTTATTTACTTTGTCTTGTTTTTATTTATTAGATGAACACAAGGAGTCATATACGTGAGATGGCTGTGGAATCCTCCGCACCACCCGTTGAAACGATAACCCCCGAGTCACTTGGCATCGAGTTCACCGAGGAGTTCCATCTGAGCCGTTTTGATCGTCTCAAGATTCTAGAGATCAAGTCCACCAATTGGGCGTGTCCTTATATCCTGAATCAACTTGGCATTCGTGGTGATTTTGATTTACATTGCAACAATGTTGGTTTGTACAATTTTTTGTTTCATGATGTCGTGACATATCGTCTCTTGATGCTTGATTTCATCAGCACCTTGACACACACGGTGGATGCTTATGGTTCTTCTGAGGAACAAAGGCCCGGAGTTGATCGAATTAAATTCCGCCTTATGAACTATGAGTATACTTTGGCACTCAGCCAATGGGCTCAATGCTTTGGGTTGCAAACAACACCACCGATGTATGCACAACTACCTTTGTCTTAGATCCTTCCTCTTCACAATATTTTAATTTGATGAGAATTCATGGAAACACACCCAAGGGGAACAAAATTGATCATCCTGCTATTCAATATTTATTCTATGTGATTGCTAACACACTGTAGGCACGTGGTGAGTTTACTAGAGTTAATGAGGAGGACATGTTGATCCTCGCAAAAGCTGCCCTTATCAATTGTAACTTAATGCCAAATTTGGGCGCACTTCTTGTGTTTTACCTTAAGCATCTGGATCTTCAATCTCGAGGACCCATATGTGGAGGAGGGGTTGTGACCGTTCTTGCACACGCAATTCGCATCAACCTAGGTAACATCCAACTGTTGACTAGAGGTAACTGTCTCGGGCTTTTTACTCTAATAGCATGTGGTATGATTTCTAAAAATCATGGTAGATAATTCTTTGATATACCTAGAGCGGATCACTTGATCCTAGCTCCTTTGCCTAATAGTTTATTCTCTATCGAGGATGGACGTTTGCGTTATGACGCATAGGTTGAAGCTAATCTACCCCAACAAGAAATACTTGTGGGAGGAGGAGAAGATGAACACGTAGAACAAGAAGGACACTAACAAGATATGCAACCACCAAACCACTACACCACCTATGAAGACATCTATGTAGTCGAAGGAAATATTCAAAACATGAACAACCTCTCCATCAACCTTTGAGATGCCACTTCAAGCCTTGCCACCTAGTTCCATGATTGGAGCAGTCAATGAAACATGGGAGATTATCCACCTCCACCACAATGAGCAACAAAATGGCTTGCAAAATCCTGAGCTTGGGGATTTGTTCTCCTGGAAAATTTATTTGTGTAAAAACGAGGTTGTACTCCAGCTCCTTGGGAGCTTTGAAACACTCATGTTGGCTTGTTCCAACACCTTCCTTTTTAATTTTCTTTTATTTTAGTTTATTTTTTTGTTTGTTTTTCTTTTCTTAAAACCCTTGCTTGGTCGCAAGTTCTTTCCTATTCTTTAATCCTATCTTCAAAAATACAAAAAGAATTTTCTATTTTTCCTCTTTTCGTAAATGTGGATTCATACTTTGCCTCTTTGCTCTAATATCATTTCGAGAGTAATCCCTATAAGGAAGAGGATCATGAAGTTACTTATGAGAGGTATGTCCTATGTCTCCCACTTATGAAGTTTGAGTTGTTTATCTTAGTTGGTTGATTTGCTAAGATGCCATGCTAGTGGGAAGTAATTTAATATGGTTAGAGTAAGGATTTTTATTGGTATGATGATTAGTTGTTGAAGCTCTTGCTCTAGTTCTTTTAGTTAACCGAGTCTTGCCTTGGAAATAATAATGCCAAACAAGTAAAATAAGAAAAATTCTAAAATTTACAACTTGTTTGATAAATGATTGTCTTAAGAGTATACCCTTGATGACACTTAAACCCATAGATATTTTGATAGTCTTGAAGACACTCATGAAATGAGTTGTTTGATTGAAATAAAGTCTAGTGGTAATTGTGATGCATGTCAAAGCTAACCTTGTGGATCAAACCACTGTACTAGCTCAAAAAAAGAGAAAGAGAAAGAAGTGAGACAACTTTGTTTTATGTCTCTAATGCACACCTTTGGGATGCCAACAACTCTGCTAGCTTTTGAACGATCTATGGTATAACCCCGGATTTCAGCTATGAGTTGATGACATGAGTGGCATTCGTGTCAATATATGGACAAAATATTGGTACTCTCAAAGGTTGTGCAAACACTTGCATAAGAAACAATCAACAATCCTTGAAAATAAAAGAAAGAAAAAATATCTATGAGGAACCACATAACAAGTCCTTGGCATGGTCTCATTACTACTTCATAATTTTTTCTTGAAAGACAATGATTGGATTAGAAGTGTTTTAGATAGACTTGATTTAGTGATGTGGGTGTAAATAAGACACTTCATTGTTATACTACTTGGGACATGAAACTCTCTTACTCAATTATGCTATTTAAACATCCTAGTGTTCCTTGGAAAGCTGAGAGTTAATTAGAGGAATTGGATTGATTGCTACACTGCTAGTTATTTATACTTATATTAAACTTTCATTTGATTATCTTGATTTACCGAAGCTTGTATAGTATTATTCTCATATGTCTAGCTTTGATAAGCTTCGCAAATGAATGAAGTGTTGAATACATACGACTACCGACTGTCAGTGAACTCTTATTCTCGTTGTTTCAAGTTTAAACGTTGAATTCCTTATAGTTCTTTTGGTTCTTCTAGCTCAAGGACGATTAAGCTTTGAGCTTTGGGGAAGTTGATGGCTCTGATCTTTATGCATCTTCCACTGCATTTAAACATTGGTTTTGGTTAAGCAATTTCCCAAGGAACTCTCAACTCTTGCCACTAATGACTAATAATTGCAAAGATATGAAAATCCCTTCTTTGATTTATGTTGTGCATAAATTCACGGATTTAAAGCGAAATAAGGAGTCATAATGAAGGATTTTGAGGAAGTACACATGGCCAAGTAATTGGAGAGGCATTCGAGGGTGTCTACAAGCTTAACGACCACTGGTACGGTCACGGTCCGCCTGTACCGCCCGCCCGTACCAGGTGGTGACGGCTTCGTCTCATAAAACGCTAAAACTTTCATGAATACGCCTATATATTTTGAGGCTCTAGCTCCCCATTCGGGATCAACAAGAACATCACAAGTTAAAGTTTTGATCTGTGTTTTACACTTAATAATCGTTTGTAACCCATGGCTTCGGTGTACTCTCGGTTGGATTAAAAATCTATTGCTATGCCCGCTGCATCATGGGGGCTCTAGAATATTAGGATGTGTTGCCCACAAGAGATTATCTCAATACAAATATTATACATGAATGTGCTTATTATTATATTTTACGCCATTTGATGTAGAGCTGCAGGTGGATCTTCAACCTTGGCCTATCTCCATGCATTGATTCAAACCCGTTATAAAGTAAACTAGATTGGTCTGGTCAACTAAGGTAAAACGGACAAACAAAGTCTTATAGACGTGTCCTTTTTTATTACTTTTTAGCAGTGCTTTCTGAGGTTCGATTAAACCTAGGTCTTCTAGGGAAAAAGTTATTATACTACATCCGCGAATCTGAATCAAAGGTATCATGGAGCAATATGTGATATACAGCTGAGTCCAGGAGGGATCGACGAGCATGACTTCCATGGGTCCTTCGGTTGAAGGAGGTGGTTCTGCTTTAGCAGATGCGCCAGGGTCTTCGGGTGGCATAGCTCCCGAGTTCATAGATGTTTCTAGTGGATCCTTGGATGGCTAGAGATTGATGGAGCCGATGTTGGCCAGCTTGTCGGCCTCCTTGTTACTTTCGCAGCCGATGTGCCGGAGTTCACAACTGTCGAATTCTCCATCAAGTGTGTTGTAGATGTCACATTAGGCGATCATGTTGTTGTTTATGGCATCGAATTTGTTCATCACCTGCTGCATGACGAGGTTAGAGTCACCATAGATCACGAGGAGAGTGGTGCCACAAGCTTTGGCCATCCACATCCCGAGGAGCAGGGCTTCATATTCTCCTTCATTGTTGGACGCGTGGAACTTCATGCGCCGCATGTACTTCTTCTTGTCGCCCTGTAGAGATGTCAGAATGACACTGGCACCTGTTCCCTCCTGGTGCTTGGAATCGTCGAAGTGTTGGAAATATGCCCTAGATAAAAATAATATGGATTATTATCATATTTCATAAAGTTTATGATTAAGTTTTATATCATGCTATAACTGTATTGAAAGGAAACGTCAAGACACGTGTGGTATATGAACAACCAGTAGTTCCCGATGAATCTCTACTCACACTGGTTCATTGGTCAACAAATTATCAAGGTTTCCTGATCATGTGGCATTTATGCCAGTTGACAATGGAGTTGCCTCATTGCGATAATGAGATGATGAGCTATACCCAATCTAAGCATTGTGATCCGATCATACCACGAAGTTCAAAGTTATGATGATTAGAAAGACCTAGTGTCCTATTTCTCAGATCGTGAGACCATATCAATCCCTATCACCTGAGAATACTTAGGTAGCATCAAATGCCACTCGGTTAAACGGTGATCATAAATCTGTGTTCAAGTATTAAGAGGGGCATGTAGAGGCATTATGTGTCAAGAGCATAATTTGTCCATCCATGTGACAGAAAGATATTCGAGGGCCCACTCGGAGAAGTTATATCCAAACAGTTGTGAAGCGTGTGACTAGGTCATGTAGATATCACTTGTCGAAACAAGTTAAGTAGCATTTGTCGGTAACGAGATTGAAAACAACATGGTGATGTCATTTATAAGATCTTGGACAATGCAAGTATCATAAAGACAAAAGTAATATGATACAACATTCATGGTTCAACGATGAAGATTCATGGAATGCACAGGGGTCATCATGGGAATCTAGGTCCCGCTGATGATCATTGGTACGAGAGGGGCCTCGACCATGTCTAGAGTGTTCCCGAACCACGGGGTATCACGTTAAGGGATTGATGATGCTCAGAGATTGTTTTGGTATTATCGGAATCACCGAAGAATAGAAAGAGAGAAACCGGAAGGGTTTCGGAAAGTCTGCAGGATGTCCGGAGTGGGGTGGAAGCAGTTCCATAGCCACGGGATTGAATAAAGTGTAAATGAATATTAAATATTGATTTAATCATTTATTTATGTTTCTTTAATAAAAGAAAAAGGAATTAAATTGGTCAAATACCTAATTGGGCCAAAATCCCTAGGGAAAAGGGCCCATGTGGGAAATACCAAAAGGGAGGAGAGAGAGAGGGGTGGCCGGTTGGGCCTTGGGCACCCCGCACGGGGCCCACAAGGGCCTTGCCCGTCCGGCCAGCCCTCCCCCTCTCCCCTCTCTTCTGTTTAGTCCCACATGGCTTAGCTAAAGCCGCATGGGGTCTTTTTTCCCCTATATAAAGAGAGGTATTTTGAGAAAATAAACACACCAATAATCAATAAAGGTTCCCTCTCTTTTGGGGAGACCTCCAATTGATTCTCTCTCTCTCCTAATACCGCAACCCCAAGTCAGGACTCTGCAAATAGGAGACTTCTTCACCGCAGAGCACCGTCGAGCCGTGGGATTCGGATCTAGAAGGTCTATTTCCGCAACATCTACTGGATTGGAGGAGCGGGAGTCATCGTCAGGCACCGGACATGTGTAAATACCCTGGAGGTGCAACACATGGGGCACTAGGAGTCGTCAGAGCCGTAGGAACCGTCGGACTTCAACACGATGATGACCCACAAGTATAGGGGGTGTATCGCAGTATTTTCAAGGGAAGTGAAACCTAATTTATTGATTCGACACAAGGGGAGATAAAGAATATTTATAAGCCTTAACAACTGAGTTGTCAATTCAGCTGCACCTGGAAACAATCTTGCTCACAGCAGTTTATCAGTAGCACAGTTTTGTAGTAGAAATAGTAAAGTAATAGCAGTAGTAAAGTAAAGACAACACTAACAATTGCAGCAAACAGTAGGATTCGAGTGCGGTAGGCACATGGATGGATGGATGGGTGTTGCATGGACAAGACAATTCACATGGCAATCAGATCATAGGACAATTGCAGATAAATAAGATAAAGCATCCAAGTACTAAATAATCCTAGGCATGTGTTTCATATATAGTCATACGTGCTCGCAATGAGAAATTTGTAACACCCCGTCCACTCCTGGGCCCGGGGGGTGTCACTCCTGGCAGCTTAATAGGATATCTAGACTGACCCCACAGACCAACACTAGTCTTTTCTGCGCACTTTGTCCTCACTCGTGCCTTGCTACCCACTTCGGTCGGTCACCCATCCTAGAATTGCTCTAGGCCAAGCACGCTTAACCTTAGAGTTCTTTTCGAATGAGCTTCCGGAAAAGAAGTTGCAACTTGTTGATATGGGTATCCTATCAATCCTATTAAGCCATGTGCCTGGATCTCACAAACTTGCACAATATCTTTTGTCCTGCCAGCCCGTTTGCAGCGGGGCCTCAAGGGAACTACTGGCAATTAAGGTGATCCTTTTAGTAGAGCACCGGAGCAAAGCATTAACACTCTGTGAACACATGTGATCCTCACATCAATGCCATTTCCTCCGGTTATCCCGATTTCTGTCACTTCGGGGACATTGGTTCCGGACAACAACGTGTGTATACAACTTGCAGGTAAGACCATAAACAATACTATCATAATGAATCAATAACATGTTCAGATCTGAAATCATGGCACTCGGGCCCTAGTGACAAGCATTAAGCATAACAAGTCGCAACAAAGTCAAAAAGCACTAATAGTAGATACTAGGCACCATGCCCTAACAATCTGATGCCATTACAATGAGCGATATCATCTAATCCCTACCATCCCCATAGCCTACAGCAGGGGATTACTCACTCATAGATAGGGGAAACATGGATGGTCGATGGAGAAGCGATGGTGATGATGATGGCGATGATCTCCTCCAATTCCCCGTCCTGGTAGGGTGCCAGAACGGACTTTCTAGTTCCGAATCGTGGAATCTGGTGGTGGCGGTGGAGCAGAACTTCTTCTGGAAAAACGTCGAACCCCCCTGAATTTTTAGGTCAGAAGGCATCTTATAGGCGAAGAGGGAGACCGAGGGGGTGTTTGGGGTGGCCAGACCACCCCCTGGTGCGGCCAGGCCCAGCCCGCGCGACCAGGTGGTGTGGCTAGGCCCCAGCCCCACTCTGTCTCATATTCTGGCTTCGGGAGTCTTCTGGTGAAATAGGATTTTTGGCATTTTTTCCGGGATTTTTCCTGATAGTTGATTTTCTGCACAAAAACTAGACACCAAGGTAATTCTTCTAAAAATAGCGTTAGTCCGTGTTACTTGCATCCAAATCACACAAGTTTAGAGGAAAAACAATAGCAAAAGTGTTCAGGAAAGTAGATACATTTTGGACGTATCAACTCCCCCAAGCTTAGCTTATTGCTTGTCCTCAAGCAATTCAGTTGAAAACTGAGTGCGATAAAAGAAACTTTCAGGAACACATTTGCTTCATATGATGTGTATATTCTCAGCATGTACTCAACTACTTAGACAATTCATAATAAGAAGTATGCAACTAAGTCTACTTAATAGGAATTGCAAGCTATGAAGAGATTCCAACTCAAAAAATAATAAGTAGCATGAAACATAAACATAAGCAACATTACGATGCTCATAACAAGGTATGATAGAGTGGTATCTCACTTGCCTTTGATTGTGAATGCCAAGGCACCTATGAAGTTCAGGTGAAGACTAGAAGTAAAGATATCAAAGATACAAGCATCAAAGTCATAACACAAATAATCAAATTTTGAGACAAGCACATTATACTAAGAATGACAACTATGCTCTCACGAAAGTTCTCAAAGAATGTGTGGAGACTCAACAGGGGAATGAAAAGGTTTTGAATAGTTTGAAAGGCTTCCAAATGCTGAAAGTATGGTACTCGTTAGCTTTGAGCTCTCATTGCCCCTATCATAAGCATCTTTAAGTGGTTAAGGTTAAAGTGACACAACTAAGAGGATATGCTTGACAAGTTATAAGTTAAAATCTCATGCCCCTTACTTACGAGTACCGAACGTCATGCTACTCAACTTCAGTCACAAGTAAGCTCTTGTCATTGTAAGTACATATATATCATAGAGAACCGCCAACGGTGTACCCCTTTCACATGATATAGGAGCTATCCCATAATCAAAATGACAAGGCCAAAAAACAATGAGCATCTCAACGATTTTTTTATCTGCTATTTGCATAGGTTTTTATTGAGGATGCTTCATAGAATGCTCATTATGGTTATGCTGCAAGTTTCCACAATGATTAGGCGTGGCTTAGGCTAGCGGCCTAGGCATTTCTCTAACACATATACAAAGTCCATGATCTTACAAGTTCCCCTTTTATTTCACACCGCCGGGATCCGTAAGCAAAAGAACATGATATCAACGAGGTACTAAGTACCAGTGCAGTGTTGAAAGCGTTCCCCATGATACATGGTTCTGCTAACTTCAACTTATAAAGCGCAAGCATATACACAACCAAGATGGACGCAATGGTTCAGGTTTATTAAGTGCAAGAAAATAAAGTGTGCAATCAAGTTCGTGAGAGCTTTACGAACTAACTTTCCCAACAGACAAACATTTTATTCGGAAGAAAACAAGGCATACTTAATATGCACGGAATAGCAAACAATGCTAATAGGTAGGTATGGTGGACACTTTTGGCAATAATTGGTTTAAGGGAGTTGGAAACATGAGTAAAATATACTCAGTGTAAGTGAAGGCTAGCAATAGTAAGGGAGCGACAAACGAGAGAGCAATAACTGTCATAATCATGCTTGCAACAAAACAGGACTAACCATGGCATGAAAGTGATTCAAGACCCTCAAGGCAAAATAGTTCATCGAGGCTTAACTGATTATTTCAGTCATATGCATGCGTGAGCATGTGCCAAGTCAATTCAAATGAAACATTCAGAGGAGGATACCACGGTGTCATACCAAGTTATGAATAGAGTAATGCAAGCAAACATTCATATGGCATGCTACAAACTATTAGCAAGCTGGAACTAATCATATGAAAGCAAGAACTACTAAGCATCCATAAATAACATACACCCTACACGAAGAGGCTAAGCATGCCCACAATGATGAGTATATGTACAAAAATGAAAACAAATAGAGTTCGTTACCAGCCTCTTACCACACCTCAAGTTGTAATTAATCCTCATTATTGCCCTTCACTTGTGTGGCTTGAATAATAATATGAAACCAAATCCCACTGAGGACTGCTGAACCCTGCAACAAAACTCACAAAACCAAAGAAGAACATCAAATATTTTTGGTGTTTTCGATTTTTTAAAACAAGAACCAAAAAGGGAAGAACAAGCAAAGAAAAATCTTTTTGGGGTTTTCGAATAGTTCAAAGAAAACAAGCAAACCAAGGCAACAAGAAAGAAGCAAACCAAAGAGAAACAACAGAAATATTTTTGGTCTTTTTGTGTTTTAGAAAGCAAAAGCGAAGAAAGAACGAAAACTGAAAAGAGAACCAAACATGAATATACATAGTACCGACACAAAATGATATGGAGATGAGTGTGGTGTTGGTGTACCTCCCCCAAGCTTAGGATTTTGGCCTAAGTGGGTGTCAATCTCAAGCTGGCCAGGATGGAGCACCTCCGTAGTACGGTGAGGAGGTACCCTCGTCCTGGTGCAAGCTCGAGGACGCCCCACCATAATGCGCAGAGTAATCGTAGGAGGGCACATCCTCCTGGTGCTGCATGTGGAAACCCAGCAAGCGGAGATACTCGTCCACCTCCTCCTTGGAGCACGACCACTGCCTCCTGTGAACACTAAACAAAGTAGACTGTGGCAAAGGAATCTCCCTTTCATCACCGTCAGTAAACAACATCCTATATACTAGACTGTCCAAATCAGAATCAGAAGTGACAAAGTGATGTGTTTTCATAGCAACAAGGTCAAGCCTTTTTGGTGCCAATATAGTATCATTGGGGTCCACTGAAAGCTCTAATGCATTGACCATACGTGAAGCGATGATGCCCCCATATATAGGCCCCCTAGCAGCTAGGCGGCGAGCAATAAGAGAGCCAAGATTGTACCGAGTATCATTGTTAAGCGCAGCAGCAAGGAAGGCTAAATGATAGTTGGAGATATTACTCGTATTCTCCCTACCAAGAATGCTAGTAGCAAGATAATATGCAAAGTATCTAAGAGCAGGGAGTTGGATGTTTCTTATCTTTCCATGCTGAGCTACGCGGTCGTCGTCATTGGTAACACCCCGATAGAGCTCCAGCAAATCAGCGGGTCGCCCTTGAATCTTCTTCACGGTCCCCGTCATGCCCATACCTACAATACCACAAAATCTTTCCAATCGCATGGTAAAGGGCAAATTATAAATTCTAAAAGAGACAGTTGACTGATAGGGGTGTGTTAGTAAATACGAAGCTCTCAACAAAAGTTTGGGTGAGCATAGCGTATTGCTCACTCTCATCTTGAATGTATGAGGTCAAACCAACCCTCTGAATCAGTAGCAAGAAATCATCAAGAATCCCTGTAGCTTGTAAGAAAGTAAAACAAGGAAAAGTAGATGGGTGAGCATCCCCATCGTCTCCTTCATTACCAATGCGAGGTGCAATGAGATCTTCGTTGTATGATGGCCTAAAGAGAGGCTGATCTTGAGGGCCTTGACCTCCTAGGTGCATCCCTCTCAAATATTTCTCCAAAGGTATGGTTGTTCATGTTTGATATTCTGAAATTTAAACATCTATTAAACAAGTGATTGCAAAGTGAATATAATGAAGGGCACTACTCATAGGGACTTGTAAGAGGCCTAAACATGCATCAAAACTATATCTCTAAGCATCAAACAAGCTTACAAGCTCTCATAACCTGTCACCTACAACAGCAAAATACTCAAGATATAAACCACTAAACACAAATCTACTTGGACAAGTGGAGGAGTCACATACCGGAGAACAGATGCTCCAAATTTAGCAGAAAAGATGGCCTGAGCAAGGAGATCGAAAAATCGAGGGCAAGCACAGCAAGAATGCGATTTCGAGCAATGAACTGGTGTTTACTCGGGAGAGAGAAGAACGTGGCAAGTGAGAGAGTGAGTGGAGGGCCAGGGGTGGCCCACACCATAGGCAGGCGCGCCCCAGGGCTAGCCGCGCCACCAGGTGGTGTACCTTCCTTGTGGGCCCCCCTGGTACCTTCCAGGCACTCCTCTGCCCCTTTTTTCACGTAAAAAGTTAATATGAATTTTCTGGAATTTTTCGAGACACTTTATTTTTGAGCAATTTTCAGGCATGGATGAATGATTTTCTGACAGAAAGATTTTTTTGAATGATGCAAAGACAAAACAAGGCTAGGACTTCAAAAGTTCTAAGACACTCTAACATGCAAGCAACTAGCAACAGAAAAGAAAACTAAACAAAAGCAAAAAAACTAAAATGGATAGAATAGAAGTAATCGGAGATAATCATGGTGAAAACATTGTTTTGTTCAATGAAATCCTTTTGTTAACAAGGTTGATCAGGTCTTGTTACCAAACCAATTTTATATGAAACAAAACTTTGTATTCCACTAATGATTATGTTACCTCAACTTTGATAGCAATGGTCCCAATCATAATAGTTTCAAATTTTTCTCTTGGTATGGGACAATATATTTCTCCAACTTGAATGCCCTCAACATGTTCAATTGAATTTAAACCATAAGTCCTATCAATCTTCTTGGGGAAATAGACAGTATGCTCTTTGTCAATAACATTAAAAGTCACCTTTCCTTAATTACAATTAATAACAACTCTTGTAGTATTAAGCAAAGGTCTCCCAAGAATAATAGACATATTATCATCTTCAGGCACTTCAAGCACAACAAAATCAGTTAATATCAAGCAAGTATGAGCCGCTTGAACAGGTACATCCTCGCATATACCAACAGGAATAGCGGTAGATTTATCAGCCATTTGCAAACATATATCAGTTGGTATTAGTTTTTCCAGATGAAGTCTCTTATATAGAGAAAAAAGCATAACACTAACTCCTGCTCCCAAATCACACAAAGCAGTTCTAACATAACTATTCTTAATAGAGCAAGGAATAGTTGGAATCCCTGGGTCTCCAAGTTTCTTTGGAACCTTACCATTAAAGGAATAATTAGGCAGCAAAGTAGAAAATTCTTCATTAGGGATCTTCCTTTTATTCGAGATAATATCCTTCATATATTTTGAGTAAGGAGGCAATTTAATAGCATCAGTCAAAGGAATTTGCAGGAATAAAGGTTTAATCCACTCACAAAACTTATTATTGTGTTCATCTTCCTTTAACTTGTGTTTCTTATCAGGGAAAGGCATAGGTTTTTGGACCCAAGGCTCTCTTTCACTACCATGTTTCTTAGCAACAAAATATTCTATAGTGTATTTAGTATTCTTAGTGTGCTTTTCAGGTTCTTCTTCAACTTTTTCTTTATCAGGAACATCATTTTCTTCATTACCACTTCCAGTTTCAGCATCAGAGATAGATATACTATTAGGATCTTTAGCAGGTTCAGCGGGTTCTACAATAGTTTTATGTTTCTTTTTTCTTTTCTTATGAGTAGAACCACTATTTTCAGCTTGTTGAGAATCCTGCTCGATTCTTTTGGGATGCCCCTCAGGATATAGAGGATCCTCGGTAGCAACACCACTTCTAGTTCTAATTTCATAAGCATGTTTTTCTTTAGCAACATTAACTAGGAAGTCTTTTTGCACTTTAATAAGTTGATCTATTTGAGTTTAAACCATTTGAAAATGTTTAACAAGCATTTTAACATCATTAGAGGTTCTTTCCACAATATCTTTTAACTCAACAATAGCTCTAGTGTTTTCCATTAGATGATTTTGCACCCTTTTATTAAAATTATCTTGCTTAACAATAAAAATATCGAATTCTTCTAAGCATTGATCAGGAGGTTTAGAGTAAGGGATATCACCTTCATCAAAGTGTTGGAGAGAGTGTACCTCAATAGTAGATGAGTGGGGAATTGGCTTACATAATTCTTCTATAGGAGGTAAATTCTTGACATCTGCAGCCTTAAGACATTTCTTAGCTTCCTTCATCACTCATTTCAATAACTCCCCTCTTCTTAGATAGTGGTATAGGCGCCGGTATAGTTGGTTCAAGTATAATTACTTCAGGTATAGCTGGTTCAGGAGGAGTCCAATCTTCATAGTTCTTGGTTATTTTAGCCATTAATTCCTCAGCTTCCTTGGGAGTCCTATTCCTGAAAACACAATCAGCACAACTATCTAGGTATGTCCTAGATTCTTCGGTTAGTCCATTATAAAATATATCAAGAAGCTCATTCTTAGGTAATGGACTTCCAGCCTGTGCATGAATCAAAGAACAAAACCTTGCCCATGATTCAGGCAATATCTCTTTTCTCCCTGTTTAAAATCAAAAAGTTCCTGCAAAATAGCATGTCTAGCACTAGGAGGAAAATTTTCTGCAGGAAACTACTAATCAAGCAATCAGGGCTATCAATAGATCCAGGAGGTAGATTACTAAACCAAGTTTTAGCTTCTCCTTTCAGCGAAAATGGGAAAATTTTAGCAACAAAGTAGGTGCGCATCTTAATATCATCAGAAACAGGCCACTCATGGTAGAAAGCTCAGTCGTATGTGCTACCGCACTTTCATTCTTAGTCCCACTAAAAGGTTCTTTCTCAACAATAGCTATGTAAGATAGATCAAGAGAGAAATCATAATCTTATCTTTAATGTTTATGGGAGACGCAGCAAACTTAGCATTAGGTATAATTTGGGTCTAATAGTACGCCTCTTAAGGAGATTCTTAGCACCACTCCTATCATGGGTGTTTTGACATTCTTTAATAAATTCATCGGTCATCTCAACATAACCGTCTTCAATATCATAACTCTCACTAGACTCAGGTGAACTAACAGGTGTAATGGTGTCTTCATTAGGAGTTTCAGTATTTCCAGCTATAGTTCTAGCAATCGTAGCATCTATGAAAGGATCTAATGAACCACTCTTATCAAGCACAGTAGAAGCAGCATCATAAGTATCAGAAGTTTCAGATTCAGCAGAAGTAGCAGTGTGTGTAGCATGTGTATGTGGTGGTGTAACGAGCTTACTCATAACAGATGGTGAATCAAGAGCAACACAGGTATTCAGAACTGTACATCTTCTTGTAGTGGATGGTAAAATAGGAACCTTGCCATCATGAGACTTACCCATGATGGATGGATGGCAGCGAACAATTATGAATCCAAGTGAACTTGATAAATAAAGCTATGCTCCCTGGCAACGGCACCAGAAAATAGTCTTGATGACCCACAAGTATAGGGGTGTATCGCAGTATTTTCGAGGGAAGTGAAACCCAATTTATTGATTCGACAAAAGGGGAGCCAAAGAATATTTATAAACCTTAACAACTGAGTTGTCAATTCAGCTGCACATGGAAACAATCTTGCTCACAGTAGTTTATCAGTAGCACAGTTTTGTAGTAGAAATAGTAAAGTAATAGCAGTAGTAAAGTAAAGACAGCAGTAACAATTGCAGCAAACAGTAGGATTCGAGTGCGGTAGGCATAGGGATGGATGGATGGCGTTGCATGGACAAGACAATTCACATGGCAATCAGAACATAGGGCAATTGCAGATAAATAAGATAAAGCATCCAAGTACTAAATAATCCTAGGCATGTGTTACATATATAGTCATATGTGCTCGCAATGAGAACTTGCACAACATCTTTTGTCCTGCCAGCCCATTTGCAGCGGGGCCTCAAGGGAACTACTGGCAATTAAGGTCCTCCTTTTAATAGAGCACCGAAGCAAAGCATTAACACTCCATGAACACATGTGATCCTCACATCAAAGCCATTCCCTCAAGTTATCCCGATTTCTTTCACTTCGGGGCCATTGGTTCTGGACAACAACGTGTGTATACAACTTGCAGGTAAGACCATAACCAATACTATCATAATGAATCAATAACATGTTCAGATCTGAAATCATGGCACTCGGGCCCCAGTGACAAGCATTAAGCATAACAAGTTGCAACAAAGTCAAAAGCACTAATAGTAGATACTAGGCACCATGCCCTAACAATCTGATGCCATTACAATGAACGGTCTCATCCAATCCCTACCATCCCCATAGCCTACAACGGGGGATTACTCACTCATAGATGGGGGAAGCATGGATGGTCGATGGAGAAGCAATGGTGATGATGATGGCGATGATCTCCTCTAATTCCCCGTCCCGGCAGGGTGCCAGAACGAAGTTTCTGGTTCCGAATCGTGGAATCTGGTGGTGGCGGTGGAGTGGAACTCCTTTTGGAAAAATGTCAAACCCCCCCTGAGTTTTTAGGTCAGAAGGCATATTATAGGTGAAGAGGGAGACCGAGGGGGTGTCTAGGGCGGCCAGACCACCCCCTGGCGCGGCAAGGCCCAGCCCGCGCGGCCAGGTGGTGTGGCTGGGCCCCAGCCCCACTTCGTCTCATATTCTAGCTCCAAGAGTCTTCTGGTGAAATAGGATTTTTGGCATATTTTCTGCGATTTTTCGTTATAGTTGATTTTCCGCACAAAAACTAGACACCAAGGTAATTCTGCTGAAAACAGCGTCAGTCCGTGTTAGTTGCATCCAAATCACACAAGTTTAGAGGAAAAACAATAGCAAAAGTATTCGGGAAAGTAGATATGTTTTGGACGTATCACACGACCTCGAGGTTGGCGTATGTACGACTACATCAGCCACACTCTCCCGAGTGTTGACAATGGTTTTCGGTCTTCAAGGGTATGTTCATGAAAATCCCCTCCCGTTACTGCATTACTAATAGATAGGTCCTGGCATTAGGGTTCTTGGCGTAGGAAAGAATATTGTTTTCATGCACGAACCCCTATAGTGGTATCAGAGCTAGATCTATGCGTAGTATTACTAGTACGGGTACAACACCCTAGTTGTAGCTTGTGAGCATTGATCTTTTAGTTGTTACCCTGCCACGTGTACTTGTGCATACTGTTGTAATGCTTGATGAAGTGGCCCCAAACCGACTTTACGCGTTCATTCGCGAGACTGGTCCACGCTTGACATACGGCTTGTACCATATAAAGTGGCTTTGGGGGGTGTCTGTCTCTCTCGGATTAGTTGGTATGCCATTTGCAAAGGAGGGCCCCGAAAGGGGTGTAGTATAGACACCTATTTGATCAGCATTGTGGTTGAAGTTCATAGGAAAGGACAGTTCTTGTGTGAAAGCCCTAACAGCCATGTAAAACATGCAAAGATAAAGTCGAGGCGTCTAACTTTGTTTTGCAGGGGAGTTGTGATGTGATATGGTCGTAGTCAGGGTAAAGTAGTTTACTTTCTATTGCTAACTAATAGTAACACTCATGGTGATGGTGGACTACAACACCAGAGGTGATGGTACCCTGGTGCCCACGGCACCGGAACCCTGGCGCCGGATCCGGAGACATGGGATGGAGATCATAGCACGAAGGACCATATCGCATCGCATTTACATTCAATGTTTATTGTTTGTGCATCTTGTTATGTGCTAGTATTAGATACTCGACGATAGCCTAATAAGATGATCCCTAAACAAAATACCAACGAAAGTGTTCTCCCTTAGTGTGCACCACCAAGAAAGTTATCCGTTATAAGGCAGGACGTGATGATCGGGTGTCAGGCATATCCGCATCACATATGGTGGGTGTAGGCCCTGTTGCACAGCGAATACACGTAAGGTTGAGTTGGCGATCCTAGCATGTGTATACATGGCCTTGGAACACGGATGGTTGAAAGATCGAGCATGAGTCGCTTGAATGATGTGATCGACGTTTTGGCGTCCACCTTTGCAACTATATCGCGGACCATGACGATCGAGGGGGTGTAGTGCATGGGGATCGCGTAATCACTAAAACCTTCTTGAGGATAGTAGTTTTAGTGGAGTTCTTTTTAACTCATATAATTATAAACTTAGTCTAAAATCATTTTGCATTTGTAAATGTAAAAATGGCTTGCCGTGAAGCTTCTTTTGAGATTGCAGAATGGGTAGTTGTTGAAAAGCTTAGACTTGATGGATCCAACTTCCATGAGTGCCTTTTGCGTCTGAATGATCTCCTCACTAAGAACAATGTGGTAGATTACATATGCCTCATGATGGATTTGGACGGGCCATACGACTATGAGACCCAACGAGAGCGGGCATACTGCTATTTTCGTCAAGCGATCTCCACTTACATTCAAGTGATTAGCTATGGGATGGTGAACGAACTACATCCACTCATCGGTGATCTTGACCCATATTCGATGGTGGATCAGCTGAGAGCGGAGTTCATAAGCCATGGGAACATGTGGAAGCACGAGCTACTTGGAGAGTTCCTTTCCATACACATGGAGGAACACACGTGACTGAAGAGTCATTTGGAGCGCATGCATGATGAACACATGAGACTGGTTTACTTCATGGACTACTAGATAACTGACTCCTTTGCGATAGGCGTATTGAGCTACGAAGGACTGATGACCCACAAGTATAGGGGGTGTATCGCAGTATTTTCGATAAGTAAGAGTGTCGAATCCAACAAGGAGCAGAAGGTGTTGACGAGTGGCTTGAAGCAGGAATTCTCTATAAATACTTAGCAAATGGATTTTTAGGGGTTTTTGATAATGTAGATAAATAAATTACGAGTAAATAAAAGACAATAATAATAAATGCAGCAAGTGGCCAATTCCTTTCTTTAGCAAAGGACAAGCCAGTTGTATTACTTAAGATGACCAAACGTTCTCGAGGACACACGGGAATATCGTCAAGTGCTTTCACTTCATATAGTTGATTAATCTTCTTTAGTTTGCTAAGTGTTGTGTGCGTGAACCTGTGCTAATGTACCCACCTTCCTAGGACTAATACATACTTGTGATTATACCCTTTGCAAGCATATGCAAGTACAAGAAAGTAATTAAGGTAGAAACCTAACCACAACTTTAAATTCTAAGACCCTGACGTCCCTTGTGCAAAGGTTTCCTAACGGGGGTTCAGGTTTCTGTCACTCCGGCAACCCCTACGATTAGTAGCCAAATACACAATGAATTCCCCTAGGCCCATAAAGGTGAAGTGTCATGTAGTCGATGTTCACATGACACCACTAGAAGAAATACACCACAACCTAAATATCAAACTATTGAATCTTTCTCAACACATATCCACTACTAACAACATGACTTCTCCCATGTCCTCAAGAACAAAACGAACTACTCACAAGACATCATATGGATCAAGATCAGAGATGATATAATGATATGTAACATTCTGAACATAAATGATAATTCAACCGTTCACTCAATAGCATCAACTACAAGGAGTAATCAACACCGAGAAAGTTTCCCCTAAGAACTATGCAAGATTCAACCCAATTGTTATAGCGGTATGAAGTGGTGATGATGGTGCTGGTGGAGATGATGATCGTGATGATGATGATCCCGATGAAGTCCAGCTTGATGGTGGTGTTGATGGCGATGATCTCCCCTCTCCAGGAAGGAATTCTCCCGGCAGAATTCTGTCTGTCGGAGAGATCTTTCTCTCTCGGTGTTTTCCGCCCCGCAGAGGGGGCGGAATCTTTCTATGGTCGCTCCCCATGTATTAGAGTTTCAAGGGGATAATATACGCTAGAGGGGAGAGCCTGGAGTGGGCTAGGGTGGCCACACCGCCTGCTAGCGTGGCCTAGGGCTTCCCGCGCCAGGGAGTGGTGTGGGCCCCCTGTGGCCCATCTCCACTCCCCCTTCTAGCAATCTTCGTCTTCTGGAAAAATAGAATTTTCCATGTATTTTCTCGAATTTTCTGATCTTCGTGAATTTTGCCTCAAAACAACACCTTTTCCATCAGAATCCTGACTGTAGTGGTCCATGCTCCAAAAGTCATCAACCATGCAAAAAAAGATGAAATAACATAAGTATCATCTCTTAATATGAAATATATCAATGAATAACAATAAATTATGATATAGAATAGTGATGCAAAATGGACGTATCAACTCCCCCCAAGCTTAGACTTAGCTTGTCCCCAAGCAAAAACTGAGCTCAATAAACATGACCTCAGGTTTATGGAGTGAAGAGTCGATAAAATAATACGAACAAGAAGCATCACATTCATCAATACATAAATCATGATAGAAGACAACTCACTATTATATGACCTAACTTGCAATAAGTAAAGGAAACACAATAAAGATGCATAAAGTAAATCATAATTGGTAATGGCAAACTTAGCTCTTGGTCGAAGAATAGTTGACAATTTGCTGGAGTTCACACATAACTGGTTTTTAATGATAGCTTTCAAAGTAGTAACACTAAGATAAGAGCAAATATGAAAAACAAGGAACATAAGAAACATGATTGAATAAATCATCATATGAATGAATGAAACATAACAACTCAAAATACTTGCTGAGGTAGAAGGGAATAGGTTTACTGACTCAACTAAAAAGTAAAAGATAGGCCCTTCGTAGAGGGAAGCAGGGATTTCAAGTTTCATAAACAGCTTCCAAAAATTATGGTACTTATTAGCTTTCAGCTCTCATTGCCCCTATCATAGGCATCTTTAGGTTATTAAGGTTAAAGTGATCAAATATGAGGATATGCTTAACAAGTTGTAAGTTGAAAATCTCATGTCCGTTGAATACGAGGGTCGCTCCTCATGCTACTCAAGTTTAGTTACTGGTAAGTTCTTGTCATAGTAAGTACATGTGTATCATAGAGAACCGCCAACAGGGTGCCCCTTGCCCGATGAGCCGAAGAATCCCCATATCAAAATGACAAGGAAAGCAGACAACAAGCATCTCAGCAATCTTCTTATTTACCATGGGAAAATGGTGCTTTTTTCTCTCTTTCCTCTTTTCTCAATTCCTTTTTTTTCTTTTCTCAATCTCTATCTCTTTTTTATAAGAAGAATGCTTCATAGATTGCTCATTATGGTTACGCTGCAGGTTTCCACCATGATTAGGCATGGATTAGACCGGCGACCCAGGTGTTTCTCTAACACACATACATAACTTCATGGACTTACAAGCTCCCCTTTCATTTCACACTAATGACATCCATAAACAAAAGAGCATGATATCAACTAGGTACAATGTACAAGTGCAATGTTGAAAGCGTTACCCATGACATCATGGTTCTGCTAATTCACAACTTACAAAGCGCAAGCATATACGCAACATAGATGGGCACAATGGTTCAAGTTTATTAAGTGCAAGAAAGTAAAGTGTGCCATCAAGTTCGTGAGAGCTTTAATCACTAATTTTCACATAACAAGTTTAATTCGGAAGGTAGATAAAAACATGAATTTACTTGGAATAGCAATAGTGCTAGTAGGTAGGTATGGTGGACACAAATGGCATAGGTTTTGGTTTTAAGGATTGGATGCACGAGAAGCATTCCCTCTCAGTACAGGTTTTTGGCTAGCAAGGCTGGGTAGCAAGCATAAGAGTTGAAGGAAACAAACAAACATACAAGTGATAAAAACCAACATGCAATCTTCCTAGGAAGCACAAAAGATCTTAACTAGAGAATAGTATTCTTATGAGCAAATCAAGAAAGAAAGATGATGATATTATATTTCTTAAGAGTACTTTTATCTTTTTCATTCAATTCTCAAAATAGTGTTGCTACTGACCGAGCCAGGTTTGCCAAAACCAACTAAATTAACTCAATGATCCCAAAGTGATACCAATACTAACGACAAGACCAATCATATAATCAGAAATTGAAAACTAATATAAGATATGCAAAAGAGTAAATGATAGAACTTCTCATTAATATCCCATAACAGTAACTCACTCCAAGGGATACATAGATATCTAACGAGAGGGGGGACACTTCCATAATGCAAACCATCCTACATGATAACTTCTCTATTCATGATATGACTCTACTAAAAAGGTAAAGAGATAGAAGATAGTGATGTGATACCGCGACACTCCCCCAAGCTTGGAACAAACCAAGGGGATGCCAAAACCTGATGACGAATTACTCCTTCGGGGGTGGTGGTGTTCTCTCGTCATCGTCCAACTTCCAAGGTAAGGGCTCCCCATCAACAAAATACATCGTGGTCTCCAACATCCTGAAACTTGCAGTAGCACTTATGTGTTTAAACCTAACCTCATACTCACAATTTTGATTATGCATGTCGTAGATCTGCGCTTGTACTTGGTTGGTTGTTTGGTGGAGCAGGAGAATTTCATCCTTAAGCTCAGTAGTCTCCTTCTGGTGCTTGGCGATGAGTTCGGAACAAATCTTATGGATGATGTCCACTTCGCGTTCCGCCATCTTCCTGTACCTAAAGACTTCTTGCTCCAGTGCTTCCATCCTGTCCTCTAGATTTCCTTCACCTGTAGGGCCCTGGACTTCTTTTATCTATACCTCCCCATCTTCGAGCAACAACTCCTTGGGATGAATCTTCCACTCACGCATGTACGGGTTGATGATATTCGCAGAAGAATCTTCCTAGGTTGATCCTGAGGAAAACATGGTGGCTCCAAAACTGGAACTCTACATGTCAAAAACAGATTGAAACGAAAACACGACGAGAACACGATATATGAACCTCAGGGGATCCGGGGGATTATATATTATGAACTTTTACAACAAAAGGAAGGTACTAGGAGAAAACGGGTCGGAGACAGAGTCCGAAGTGGCCACACCACCTGCTGGAGCGACCAGGGGGGCCTGCGCCAGGGGGTGGTGTGAGCCACCCTGGCTCCGTTTCCGTCCCTCTTTCGCTTCGTTGCTTTCCTTGTTGGATAAAAACTCCAAAAATATAACTGGACAGAATTTTCGTGGAACTTTTCTTACCAGAACGGTTACCTATTCGAAAACGGACTCTGCAGGTCTCTGAATTTGGTCTTTGATAAAATTTTCCGGAGTTACTACTTGAATAGCATCAATATCTTCATTGTAAGAATCTCCAGCATTATAGTGCTTGATTCACTGACCATTCACCACTTGTGTAGTGTTATCTTTTAAAGAAGAAATTTTTATTGCAACTGAATGATATACTTCTTCGATAACAAAAGGTCCTTCCCATTTTGAAAGTAGTTTCCCTGCAAAAAATCTGAGACGAGACATATACAGTAGAACTTTCTCACCAACATGGAACTCCCTCTTAAGAATTCTCCGGTCATGCCATCTTTTAACTTTTTCCTTAAAGAGTCTAGCATTCTCATATGCGTCACTCCTCCATTCATCCAACGAACTTAAGTCAAATAATCTTTTCTCACCAGCAAGTTTACAGTCTCTATTAAGTTCTTTCACTTCCCAATAAGCTTTGTGTTCTAATTCTAAAGGCAGATGGCAAGATTTCCCATAAACCATTTTATAAGGAGACATTCCCATAGGATTTTTTATAGGCGGTCCTATAAGCCCATAATGCATCGTTCAAATTTTTAGACCAATTTTTTCTAGATCTATTAATAATCTTTTGCAAGATGGATTTAATTTCTCTATTTGATAGCTCTACTTGCCCACTAGTTTGCGGATGATAAGCTGAAGCAATTCTATGATTAACATCATATTTAGCAAGGGTCTTTCTAAAACCACCATGAATGAAATGAGACCCTCCATCAGTCATAAGATACCTAGGCACTCCAAACCTAGGAAAGATAATATCCTTAAGCATTTTTAAAGAGGTCTCCCCATGAGCACTTTTTTTAGGTATGGCTTCTACCCACTTAGTACATAGTCAACAGCAACAAGAATATGGGTATAACCTTTTGAAGGGGGAAAAGGACCCATAAAGTCGTATCCCCAACAATCAAATGGTTCAATAATGAGAGAGTAATTCATAGGCATCACATGATAAGACAAATTTTCTTGCATGTTTAAAAAGGGTAGGCCAGTAAAAACCTAATTGTAGCACCTTCTGTGCGGTTCTATTTCCCGCATGATGTCCTCCATAGGCACTACCATGACATTTCCGTAATATCTCCTTTTGTTCATATTCTGGAACACATCTTCGCATAATACCATCTACTCCTTCTTTATATAAATGTGGATCATCCCAAAAATAATGCCTCAAATCGTAAAAGAACTTCCTTCTTTGCTGAGCTGTAAAAGTTGGAGGCAAATACTTGGAGACATTAAAGTTAGCATAATCAGCATACCAAGGGCTTCCTTGCGAGCTTACCCCTACTGTAGCCAGATGTTCATTTGGGAAACTATCATTAATTGGCATAGGATCAAAAGAGATGTTTTCCAATCGAGATAAATTACCAGCAATAGGATTTTCAGCACCTTTCCTATCTAGAATATGTAGGTCAAACTCTTATAAGAGAAGCACCCATCTAATGAGCCTAGGCTTAGCATCTTTCTTCATCATAAGGTACTTAATAGCAGCATGATCAGTATGAATGGTAACTTTTTAGTCAACAATATAAGGTCTAAACTTATCACAAGCAAAGACAACAGCTAAGATTTATTTTTCAGTAGTAGCATAATTCTTTTGAGCAGGGTCAAGAGTCTTACTAGCATAATTGATAACATTTAACTTTTTATCTATTCATTGCCCAAGCACAGCACCTATAGCAAAATCACTAACGTCACACATGATTTCAAAGGGTGCGCTCCAATCCGGTGGTTGAACAATAGGAGCAGTAGTTAAAGCCTTCTTTAGAGTTTCAAAATCTTCCTTACAATCATCATCAAAAACAATGGGTACATCCTTTTGAAGAAGATTAGTGAGGGGTTTTGATATCTTAGAGAAATCTTTAATAAACCTTCTATAGAAACCAGCATGACCAAGGATACTACGAATACCTTTGACGTCTCTTGGATAGGACATTTTATCAATTGCTTCAACTTTAGCTCTATCAACTTCTATTCCTCTTTCGGAAATCTTATGTCCGAGGACAATCCCTTCATTGACCATGAAGTGGCATTTCTCCCAATTAAGAACAAGATTAGTTTCTTCACATCTCTGCAAAACTTTATCAAGGTTGTGCAAATAATTATCAAAAGAAGTCCCATAGACAGAAAAATCACCCATGAATACTTCCACAATTTCCTCACAAAAACCATGAAAGATAGCAGACATGCATCTTTGAAAAGTAGCAGGAGCATTACACAAACCAAAAGGCATACGTCTATAAGCATAGGTTCCATAAGGGCATGTAAAAGTAGTTTTTTCTTGATCTTGTTGTTTAACCGCAATTTGAGAGAACCCAGAGTATCCATCAAGAAAACAAAAATGGGTCTTTTTAGACAACCTTTCTAACATTTGATCAATAAAAGGAAGTGGGTAATGGTCTTTCTTAGTAACTTTGTTAACTTTTCTGAAATCAATGCACATCCTATAACCTACTACTATTCTTTGGGGAATAACCTCATCATTATCATTAGGCACAACGGTAATTCCCCCCTTTTTAGGCACACAATGAACAGGACTAACCCATTCACTATCAGCAATAGGGTAAATAATACCAACATCAAGGAGTTTTAATACCTCGTTTCTTACCACTTCCTTCATCTTAGGATTTAAACGACGTTGATGCTCTACCACTGGCTTTGCATCTGGTTCTATATTGATAGCATGCTGACATATAGTAGGAGAAATCCCCTTTAAATCATCCAGAGTATAGCCCATAGCCCCTCGGTGTTTTTTCAATACCTCCAATAATCTTTCCTCTTCCTTCCCTGAAAGTTTAGAACTAATAATAACAGGATATATTTTATTATCTTTGATGTAAGCATATTTAAGATCGTCAGGTAAAGGTTTTAGATCGAAGACCGGATCCTTTTTAGGTGGCAATGTGGTACCCAAATCTTCCACAAGCAAGTTATGCTTAAGCATCTTAGGTTGACGATGGAGAATCTCGTCAATCTCATTTCTTTCCTCCATGAAGATTTCACTTTCGTGGTCTTCCATAAATTGCTACAAAGCATTGTTAGGAGCAAGAGAAATAGTAGCAAGTTGTTCAACTCGAAAATCCTCATTATGGGTTTCATTTTCACGAGGTTCTTTAGTAAATTTCAAAAAATTAAACTCATAAGATTCCCCATCAAATTTAGTTAAAATTTTCTCCCTTTTGCAGTCTATAATGGCTCCACATGTACTCAAGAAAGGTCTACCCAAAATGATAGGATAGGTTTTACTAGCAGCTGAACCAAGTACTAGAAAATCAGCAGGATATTTAGTCTTACCACAAAGAACTTCCACATCTCTTACGATTCCAATTGGAGAGATGGTCTCTCTATTAGCAAGGTGAATAACCACATCAATCTCTTCTAGTTCACAAGTTCTAATTTCATGCATAATTTCTTTGTAAAGCTCATAAGGAATAACACTTGAACTTGCACCAATATCACATAAACCATAATAGCAATGATCACCAATTCTAACAGAAAGCACAGGGACACTAGCCTTTTTAGTTCTATTAGGATGTGAGACAATACTAGAAGCATCCTCACAGAAGACAATGTGTCCATCTTATACACTTTTAGTTACAAGTTCATTCACAATTGCTACAGCAGGTTCAATGTTTATTTGTTCATCAGGTTTTACAGTTCTCTTTGTACTTTTATTGATTACACTAGTTATCATAGGATGCTCCTTTACCTTATCCGGGAAGGATATTTTCTCAATATAAGGTTCAGGTAAGATGTGATCAATAGTGCAAAATTCAGTACTAATAATAGGAATATAATCAACAATATCTTTATATGGTGCATGATACTTGTTCCATCCCTTTTTCGGAATTTCAATATAAGAGGCAAAGGCCTTAAAACAATTTGCCATAACTTGAGAGTCTAGACCATAAACATTACTAATATTATGAAAGTCATCAGTTCCCATAAAAGATTCAATGCATTCAAAATCATAATTTATACCTGACTTCCTTCCTTTGTCATTCTCCCATGCTTCAGCGTTGTCTTGGATACGGTCTAGAAGATCCCATTTAGCTTCTTCTTCCATGCGTGTAAATGATCCAGCACAAGAAACATCCAATAGATCCTTATCATGAAGAGAAAGCCTTGCATAAAAGTTATTGATAATAATATTGTGAGGGAGCTCATGAATAGGACATTTGAGCATTAGTGACTTCAATCTCCCCCAAGCTTGAGCTGTACTCTCTCCATCAAGAGGCCAAAAGTTGTATATTTGATTCCGATCTTTATGAATCTCACTAGGAGGATAAAATTTAGAATAGAAGAGAGGTACTACTTCCTCCCATTCAAGAGCTTGACCATTCTTCAGCAGCTTATACCATTCCTCGGCTCTTCCTTTTAGTGATAATGAGAATAACTTCTTCTTGGCTTGATCTATTGTAATACCTGCACACTTAAACAACCCGCATAATTCGTGTATAAACAGCAAATGATCAACAGGATGGACAGTTCCATCTCCAACATAATAGTTATCCATAACACGATCAATAATTCTTGTAGGTATTTTAAAAGTATCATTCTCAGCAGGTGGTGGTTCATCTACTACCTTAGCAGTGGTAGTAGCATTACGAAATAAGAAACTCAACGAATTATCCATATTGAAATAAAGCAACTAACAGAAGTAAACAATACTCATAGTAGAAGTTTCCTTTACCAGTTCCACTCTCCAATAGCGCTTCATTCCCCGGCAACGGCGCCAGAAAATAGTCTTGATGACCCATAAGTATAGGGGGTGTATCGCAGTATTTTCGATAGGTAAGAGTGTCGAACCCAACAAGGAGCAGAAGGTGTTGACGAGTGGCTTGGAGCAGGAATTCTCTGTAAATACTTAGCAAACGGATTTTTAGCGGTTTTTGATAATGCAGATAAATAAAGTACGAGTAAATAAAAGACAATAATAATAAATGCAGCAAGTGGCCCAATCCTTTCTTTAGCAAAGGACAAGCCAGTTGTATTACTTAAGATGACCAAACATTCTCGAGGACACACAGGAATATCATCAAGTGCTTTCGCTTCATATAGTTGATTAATCTTCTTTAGTTTGCTAAGTGTTGTGTGGGTGAACCTGTGCTAATGTACCGACCTTCCTAAGACTAATACATACTTGTGATTATACCCCTTGCAAGCATCCGCAAGTACAAGAAAGTAATTAAGGTAGAAACCTAACCACAACTTTAAACTCTAAGACCCTGACATCCCTTGTGCAAAGGTTTCCTAACAGGGGTTCAGGTTTCTGTCACTCCGGCAACCCCTACGATTAGTAGCCAAATACACAATGCATTCCCCTAGGCCCATAAAGGTGAAATGTCATGTAGTCGATGTTCACATGACACCACTAGAAGAAATACACCACAACTTAAATATCAAACTATTGAATCTTTCTCAACACAATTCCACTACTAACAACATGACTTCTCCCATGTCCTCAAGAACAAAATGAACTACTCACAAGACATCATATGGATCAAGATCAGAGATGATATAATGATATATAACAATCTGAACATAAACGATAATTCAATGGTTCACTCAATAGCATCAACTACAAAGAGTAATCAACACCGGGAAAGTTCCCCCTAAGAACTATGCAAGATTCAACCCAATTGTTACAGCGGTATGAAGTGGTGATGGTGGTGCTGGTGGAGATGATGATGGTGATGATGATGATGATGCTGATGAAGTCTAGCTTGATGGTGGTGTTGATGGCGACAATCTGCCCTCTCCGAGAAGGAATTCCCCCAGCAGAATTCTATCTGCCGGAGAGATCTTTCTCTCTCGGTGTTTTCCGCCCCGCAGAGGCAGCGGAATCTTTCTGTGGTTGCTCCCCAGGTATTAGGGTTTCGATGGGATAATATACGCCAGAGGGGAAAGCCTGGAGTGAGCCAGGGTGGCCACACCACCTACTGGTGTGGCCTAGGGCTGCCCGCACCAGGGGGTGGTGTGGGCCCCCTGTGGCCCATCTCCACTCCCCCTTCTGGCAATCTTCGTCTTCTGGAAAAATAGAATTTTCCATGTATTTTCCCGTATTTTCTGATCTTTGCGAATTTTGCCTCCAAACAGCACCTTTTCCATCAGAATCCTGACTACAGCGGTCCATGCTCCGAAAGTCATCAACCATGCAAAAAAGATGAAATAACGTAAGTATCATCTCTTAATATGAAATATATCAATGAATAACAATAAATTATGATATAGAATAGTGATGCAAAATGGACGTATCAAGGACACGTTCGGAATAGCATCATGAGTGGTGATACAAAAACACTAGATTTCTATCAGTTCATATTACATTTCAAGAACATAAAGGTTAAACCCATTGCCAGAGAGGTCATCGATGATGAAGGTATATATAATATACAGTTTTATAAATGTTATACTCTTGCAAATATTTATTGCAGTATTGAAGTATCTGATACTTGTTCTGTTTTGTGAAAACATGTCCTTCTACATGAGGGCTGCTTGCTAGAGAGGAGGTTACATTGCTTGTTGATGGAGAGCATGATGATGATGGTCGACGACACTCTCCCTTGACATTTACCATTTAGTTTATAATTTTGGGTTATTGTGATCGATGGATTGTGAACTTCTTTAGTGTGTCTCACACTTCGTAGACGATTATTCATATGAGCTTGTAACAAATAATTGTTCCAGTTTTATGAATGATTTCTATTTTTGTTCATATGTTGTTAGATTATGTGTGAATTATCCGTGTTGTGTAACTAATTAATAATGCATGAACATTTGTTAAATATTAAAATACCTTGAAAATACCCAACTTAATGATATATTCATTTTGAATGAAACCATTGTTTGAAATTCAAAGTTATGTTGATAAATATGTGAAAGCCATTTGATCTCTTGTCACATATGATTCATGGCCAAGTTTGATAGGATAACTGAAACACCGCGTATTGTATGAATAGAAAGTGTTTAATGATTTGTTGAAAGAAAATGCATATTTGATGCACCGTATTTTAACAAAGTGGTGGCTATCATTCTGTGATTGTTGAATTTTGTAAAGGAGTTTACCAAATAAATCATAAGCATAAAACTATTTGATATGATCAAATAATTTTAGCATCAAAGGGTACTGAAGATAAAAGAGAATCTAATTGCTAAGGTTTGATCAATAGTAATGAAATTCGATGTTATGAGATTGGCATAAAACTTATGAAATGCAATGCATTTTGATACATTTAAGTGCAAAGAATCACAGTGTGACATTTGATATTAAGTGAGTGAATAGATGCGCCAGATAAATTATCGTAGTGTTAGTATACAGATCATTAGTTAGAAATAACAAACACTCAATTAGAATAAAGTGAACCATCTGAATTCGTGAGATCGGCACCATATCTAGTATGGATTGTTGTGGAAGTTTTGGAGTTATTTGATATCACCAAAGCAATAGTGAACAAGTCTTTGTAAAGTATTCATTAGACACTTTGAATACGAAATCCATGGCTAAAACTAAAAGATAGGCAAAACTAGTATTGCTGAAACTTTGGTGCATTCTCCAAGAAAACTATGTTCCCGACAATAAAGCTAATGGAAGATAGTGAAAGTACGATGAGGGTTCATAACCCTACATCAGAGTGTTGAGAAGCACAATGGAACATTTTCGAGAACGCGTCTCTTCATAAAGGAAAGGACCAATGATAATGATCATTGTGTTTTCCCCACTAGTGCTTTACTACATGAAGTAGGATTCGTAAATGTACCCTACATCTTGTATGGAGACATTTATGAATCACTTGTCATGTTATCGGAATATGACATACCTACGAACTATAAAGGAAGTGATGGTAAACTAAAGTTATGAGAAATCCTAGAAGTAAATTTCACATAAGATTAGAAAGTAAAGCGTTACTAAATCTTGTCAAGTAATGGTTTACTTGATTTTTCTAAAAGACCACAAGGTCATGACGTAAAAGGAGAAATACAAAGCATGATCCCGTGAAAAATGTCTTGGACAAATTCAAAACAATTTGATTCAGGAGTGATGAATTCTAGTGGATTTAATACTAGTAAAGTACTAGTGTCTCGTAAAAGGAAACTCTCAATTCGATAATTGATCAAGAGATTTTTGAAGTCATTCAAAATATTGAGAAGATATGCGATTTGCATGAAATTGAGTGGGAGCTATAAAAGTCTTCCTAAATTAATATGTGAATGACATATTTTTTAGTGGGAGCAATGTAAGTTTTAGACTCGAATATGTAGGAAACATATTCTAAGTGGGAGATTAATGTTAATTCTTATGTGTACATGACACATTAAGAATGAAAGCGCAAGTACTAATAAATAATGATTTATAGGGATTAAAAGTTGAAAGTAAGTATATTACAATATTATGTTGGAATGTGTTCCTAAAAGAGATTCTAAAGAAGTTTCGAAATAGGAATTGATTAAGGAATGGTCCTTGATCATTCGAATTAGGAATCACATAGAGTAGAACATCAATGATTGAAAGAAAGAAAAGGATGAGCGTCATCCCCTATGTTTTGACATAGGTTTTGTTTTAGAAACCATGATGAGAACTCAACATAATATATGATCCAAGAAGAAACGTTTGGAAGTGATTAAGTATGAATCACTGAACATTGAGTTAAGCTTGTCCATGGTGTCTAAAGAGAACTGTAGACATGTTTTCCAGATCCATGAAGGATGACATACCTTAAAGCATAAAGGGCTATGTTATAAGGGCATATGTTAACCTTAAAAGATTGGAAATCTCTGCATCGATAATACCGACTAAATTCAAATAGGAAGTGAGGTGACAAACATCAAAAAATGCACATAATGCACTAGTGTTTAGATAAGTACATTTAAATTAAAAATATAAGGATACTATTTAACGTGATGTATAATGTTGTGGCTAGACAAGTTCGTTCGCAGAGAGTGTGTCCCAGGGCAGAGTACCCATGAGAAAGTTCGCATTGACTAATATAACGTCACTGATGGCTACTGGAAACAGACCTCACTCTGTTACCATAACTTCTATACATACACAAGTTATTATCATAATATGATAAGGTATTAATGTCAATTAGGGTGACATTACTGAGTTGGAAAGGATATGAGGGGTTGTAAAGTCTAGACCCTAGAATCAACCTCTTCCATGAGCAAGCATGATCAGAAGTGCCAGGTTATATGGTGCCTATGATTAGTAAACAAATGCAGCTAGTTTATTTGTACTCTAGTGCAAATGGGAGACTATTGGAAATATGCCCTACAGACAAATAATAATATGGATTATTATCATATTTCATAAAGTTTATGATTAAGTTGTATATCATGCTATAACTATATTGAAAGGAAAAGTCAATACACGTGTGATATATGAACAACCAGTATTTCTTGGTGAATCTCTAGTCACTGGTTCATTGGTCGACAAATGATCAAGGTTTCCTAATCATGTGTCATTTATGCTAGTTGAAAATGGAGTCACCTCATTGCAAGAATGAGATGTTGACCTATACCCAATCTAAGCGTGACCCGATCATGTCATAAAGTTCAAAGTTATGATGATTAGAAAGACCCAGTGTCCTATTTCTCATACTGTGAGACCATATCAATCACTATCACCCGAGAATACTTAGATAACATCAAACTTCACTCGGTTAAACGGTGATCATAAAGGTGTGTTTAGGTATTCAGAGGGGAATGTAGGGGCATTATGTGTCAAGAGCGGGATTTGTCCATCTGCGTGACGGAAAGATACTTGAGGGTCCACTTGGAGAAGTGATGACCCACAAGTATAGGGGGTGTATCGCAGTATTTTCGATAAGTAAGAGTGCCGAACCCAACGAGGAGTAGAAGGTGCTGGCTAGTGGTATGGATCAGGAATTCTCTGCAAATACTTAGCAAACAGATTTTTAGGGGTTTTCAATAAAGCAAGTAAACAAAGTATGAGTAAATAAAAGACAGTAGGAATAAATGGAGCAAGTGGCCCGATCCTTTATGAAGCAAAGGACAAGTCGGTTGTATTACTTAAGATGACCAAACGTTCTCAAGGACACATGGGAAGACTGTCAAGTGCTTTCACTTCATATAGTTGATTAATCTTCTTTAGCTTGCTAAGTGTTGTGTGGGTGAACCTGTGCTAATGTATCGCCCCATGCAAGACTAATACATACTTGTGATTATACCCCTTGCAAACATCCGTAAGTACAAGAAAGTAATTAAGGTAGAAACCTAACCACGGCTTTAAACTCTAAGACCCTTACGTCCCTTGTGCAATGGTTTCCTAACGGGGGTTCAGGTTTCTGTCACTCCGGCAACCCCTATGATTAGTAGCCAAATACACAATGTATTCCCCTAGGCCCATATAGGTGAAGTGTCATGTAGTCGACGTTCACATGACACCACTAGAAGAAGTACACCACAACTTAAATAACAATCTATTGAATCTTTCCCAACACAACTCCACTACTAACAACAAGACTTCTCCCATGTCCTCAAGAACAAAACGAACTACTCACAAGACATCATATGGACCATGATCAAAGATGGAATAATGATGTATAACAATCTGAACATAAACAATAATTCAATGGTTCACTCAATAGCATCAACTACAAAGAGTAATCAACACCGGAAAAGTTTCCCCTATGAACTATGCAAGATTCAACTCAATTGTTACAACAATATGGAGATGGTGATGAGGGTGCTGATGGTGATGATGGTGGTGATGATAATGATGATCCCGATGAAGTCCAGCTTGATGGTGGTGTTGATGGCGACGATCTTCCCCCTCCGGGAAGGAATTCCCCCGGCAGAAATCTGACAGCCGGAGAGATCTTTCTCTCTCGGTGTTTTCCGCCCCGCAGAGGCGGCGGAATCTTTTTGTGGTCGCTCCCCAAGTCTTAGGGTTTTGGGAGGATGATATACGCCAGAGGGGAGAGGCTGGAGTGGGCTAGGGCGGCCACACCACCTCCAGGCGCGGCCTAGGGCTACCCGCGCCATGGGGTGGTGTGGGCCCCCTGTGGCCCATCTCTACTCCATCTTCTGGCATCCTTAGTCTTCTGGAAAAATAGGATTTTCCGTATATTTTCCCGGATTTTCTGATATTCGCGAATTTTGCCTCCAAACAGCACCTTTTCCATCAGAATCCTGACTGCAGCGGTCCATGCTCCAAAAGTCATCAATCATGCAAAAACAGATGAAATAACATAAGTATCACCTCTCAATATGAAATATATTAATGAATAATAGTGAATTAAGACATAGAATAGTGATGCAAAATGGACGTATCAACTCCCCCCAAGCTTAGACTTCGATTGTCCCCAAGCGAAACTGAGCTCAATAAACATGGCCTCAGGTTTATGGAGTGAAGAGTCGATAAAAGAATACGGACAAGAAGCATCACAATGATCAAATACATAGATCATAATAGAAGACAACTCACTATTATATAACTCAACTTGTAATAAGTAAAGGAAACACAATAAAGATACATAAAGTGAATCATAATTGGTAATGGCAAACTTAGCTCTTGCTCGAAGAATAGTTGATAATTTGCTGGAGTTCACAAATAGCTGGTTTTCAATGATAGCCTTCAAAGTAGTAAACATCATGATAAGAGCAATGTGCAAAACAAGGAACATAAGAAACATGAGTGAATAAATCATCATACGAATGAATGAAACACAACAGCTCAAAATACTTGCTGAGATAGAAGGGAGTAGGTTTACTGACTCAACTACAAAGTAAAATAAAAGGCCCTTCAAAGAGGGAAGCAGGGATTGCAAGTCTCATAAAGAGCTCCCAAAAATTATGATACTTACTAGCTTTCCGCTCTCATTGCCCCTATCATAGGCATCTTTTGGTGGTTAAGGTAAAAGTGACACAACTAAGAGGATATGCTTGACAAGTTGTAAGTTGAAATCTCATGCCCCTTACTTATGAGTACCGATCCTCATGCTACTCAACTTCAGTCACGAGCAAGCTCTTGTCATTGTAAATACATGCGTATCATTGAGAACCGCCAACGGGGTACCCCTTGCACATGACACAGGAGCTATCCCATAATCAAAATGACAAGGCAAGTAGACAGTGAGCATCTCAGCGATCTTTTTATTTGCTATTTGCATAGGTTTTTATTGAGGATGCTTCATAGAATGCTCACTATAGTTATGCTGCAAGTTTCCACCATGATTAGGCATGACTTAGGCTAGCGGCCCAGGCGTTTCTCTAACACACATATAAACTCCATGATCTTACAAGTTCCACTTTTATTTCACACCGCCGGGATCCATAAGCAAAAGAACATGATATCAATAAGGTACAAAGTACCAAATGAAGTGTTGAAAGCGGTCCCCATGATACATGGTTCGGCTAACTTCAACTCATAAAGCGCAAGCATATACACAACAAAGAAGGACCCAATGGTTCAAGTTTATTAAATGCAAGAAAGTAAAGTGTGCCATCAAGTTCGTGAGAGCTTTAATCACTAATTTTCACATAACAAGTTTAATTTGGGAGGTAGATAAAACAAGAATTTACTTGGAATAGCAATAATGCTAATAGGTAGGTATGGTGGACACAAATGGCAAAGGTTTTGGTTTAAAGGAGGTGGATGCACGAGAAGAATTCCCTCTCAGTACAGGTTTTTGGCTAGCAAGGCTGGGTAGCAAGTATAAGAGTTGAAAGAAACAACCAAACATACAAGTGATAAAGACAAACATGCAATCTTCCTTGGAAGCACAAAAGATCTTAACTAGAGAATACTAGACTTATGAGCAAATCAAGAAAGAAAGACGATGAAATAATTTTTCTATAGAGTACTTCTATCTTTTCATTCAACTCTCAAAAATAGTGTTGCTACTGACCGATCCAGGTTTGCCAAAACCAACTAAATTAACTCAATGATCCCAGAGTGCTACCAATACTAACAACAAGATCAATCATATAACCACGAATTGAAAACTAATATAAGCTATGAAAAAGAGTGAATGATAGAACTTCTCATTAATATTCCATAACGGAAACTCACACCAAGGGATACATATCTAACGAGAGAGGGGACACTTCCATAATGCAAACCATACTACAAAATAACTCATCTATTCATGATATGACTCTACTAAAAAGGTAAAAAGATAGAAGATAGTGATATGATACCGAGACACTCCCCCAAGCTTGGAATAAACCAAGGGGATGCCAAACCTGATGACGAATTACTCCTTAGGTGGTGGTGGTATCCTCTCATCTTCGTCCGTCTTCCAGGGTAAAGGCTTCCCATCAACAAAGGACGTCGTGGTTTCCAACATCCTGAAACTTGCAACAGTACTTATGCGTTTAAATCTAGCCTCATACTTACAGTTTTGATTTTGAACGTCATAGAACTGCGCTTGCAGTTCGTTGGTTGTTTGGCGGAGTGAGAGGACTTCGTTTTTTAGTTCAGCAGTCTCCTTTTGGTGCTTGGTGATGAGTTCAGAACAAATTTTATGGATGATATCCACTTCGCGCTCGGCCATCTTCTTGTACCTAAAGACTTCTTGTTCCAATGCTTCCATCCTGTCCTCCAGACTTCCTTCACCTTTAGGTCCTTGAACCTCTTTAATCCGAACCTCCCCACCTTCGATCAATAACTCCTTGGGATGAATCTTCAATTCTCTCATGTATGGGTTGATGATATCTTCCAAGGAATCTCCCTTACCTGATCCAGTGGAAGACATTGAGGCTACAAATCTGAGATTTTACCTGGCAAAAACAGATCGAAACAAAAATACGACGAAAACACGATATACGGACCTCGGGGGATTCGAGGGGTTATATTACGAAGTTTCGTATCAAAAGGAAGGTACTGGGAGAAAACGAGTCGGAGGCAGAGTCCTAGGTGTCCTCACCACCTGGTGGCGTGGCCAGGGGTGGGCCCACGCCATGGGGTGGTGTGGGATACCCCGGCTCTGGTTCCGTCCCTTTTTCGCTTCGTAACTTTCCTTATCGACTGAAAACTGCAAAAATATAGTTGGATAGTGTTTTCACAGAACTTTTCTTACTAGAACTATTACCTATTTGAAAACAGACTCTGCTGGTCTCTGAATTTGGTCCTTGATGAATTTCTCTGGATTTATAACTTGAAAGGCATCAACATCTTCATTGTAAGAATCTCCAGCAATATAGTGTTTGAGTCGCTGTCCATTCACTATTTGTGTAGTATTATCTTTTAGAGAAGAAATTTTTATTGCTCCTGAACGGTATACTTCTTCAATGATGAAAGGTCCTTCCCATTTTGATAGTAGCTTACCTGCAAAAAATCTAAGACGAGACCTATACAATAGAACTTTCTCACCAACATGAAATTCTCTCTTAAGTATTCGCTTGTCATGCCATCTTTTAACTTTTTCCTTAAAGAGCCTAGCATTCTCATAGGCTTCACTCCTCCATTCATCTAAAGAACTTAAGTCAAATAATCTTTTCTCACGAGCGAGCTTACAATCTCTATTTAGTTCTTTCACTGCCCAGTAAGCTTTGTGTTCTAATTCTAAGGGTAGGTGACAAGCTTTCCCATAAACCATTTTATAAGGAGACATTCCCATAGGATTTTTGTAAGCAGTTCTATATGCCCATAAAGCATCATTCAACTTCTTGGCCCAGTTTTTTCTAGACCTATTAACAGTCTTTTCCAAGATAGATTTAATTTCTCTATTTGATAACTCTACTGGCCCGCTAGTTTGGGGGTGATAAGCTGAAGCAATTCTATGATTAACATCATATTTAGCAAGGGTCTTCCTAAAACCACCATGAATGAAATGAGAACCCCCATCAGTCATGAGATACCTAGGCACCCCAAACCTAGGAAAGATAACATCCTTAAGCATTTTTAGAGAAGTCTCCCCGTCATCACTCTTTGTAGGAATGGCTTCTACCCACTTAGTAACATAATCAACAACAACAAGAATATGAGTGTAACCTTTCAAAGGAGGGAAAGGACCCATAAAGTCGAATCCCCAACAATCAAAATGTTCAATAACTAGAGAGTAGTTCATAGGCATTTCATTGCGTCTAGAAATATTACCAACACGCTGACATTCATCACAAGATAAAACAAATTTTCTTGCATCTTTAAAAAGGGTAGGACAGTAGAAACCTGATTGTAGTACCTTTTGTGCAGTTCTATCTCCTGCATGATGTCCTCCATAGGCACTACCATGACATTTACGCAATATCTCCTTTTGTTCATATTCTGGAACACATCTTCGCATAATACCATCCACTCCTTTGTATAAGTGTGGGTCATCCAAAAAATAATGCCTCAAATCATAGAAGAACTTTCTTCTTTGCTGAGATGTAAAAGTTGGAGGCAAATACTTGGAGACAATAAAGTTAGCATAATCAGCATACCAAGGGCTTCCTCGTGAGCTCACCCCTACTGCAGCTAACTGTTCATTTGGGAAACTATCATTAACAGGCATAGGGTCAAAAGAGATGTTTTCCAAACGAGATAAATTATCAGCTACAGGGTTTTCAGCACCCTTCCTATCTACTATATGTAGATCAAACTCTTGTAAAAGAAGTACCCATCTAATAAGCCTAGGCTTAGCGTCCTTCTTCGTCATAAGATATTTAATAGCAGCATGATCAGTATGAATGGTTACTTTTGAGTCCACAATATAGGGCCTAAACTTATCACAGGCAAAAACAACAACTAGAAATTCCTTTTCAGTAGTGGCATAATTCCTTTGAGCAGCGTATAAAGTCTTACTAGCATAATGGATAACGTTTAACTTTTTATCAATACGTTGCCCAAGGACAGCCCCTACAGCAAAATCACTAGCATCACACATTATTTCAAAGGGTAAAATCTAATCAGGTGGTTAAACAATAGGGGCTGTAGTTAAAGCCTTCTTAAGACTTTCAAAAGCTTCCCTACAATCATCATCAAAAACAAAGGGCACATCCTTTTGAAGAAGATTAGTGAGAGGTTTTGATATCCTAGAGAAGTCTTTAATAAACCTCCTACAGAAACCAGCATGACCAAGGATACTACGAATACCTTTGATGTCTCTTGGACATGGCATCTTCTCAATTGCCTAAACCTTAGCTCTATAAACTTCTATGCCTCTTTCAGAAACTTTATGCCCAAGAACAATCCCTTCATTAACCATGAAGTGGCATTTCTCCCAATTAAGAACAAGATTAGTTTCTTCACATCTCTTCAAAACTTTATCAAGGTTGTGTAGACAATTATCAAAAGAAGTTCCATAGACAGAAAAGTCATCCATGAACACTTCTACAATTTCCTCACAAAAACCATGAAAGATAGCAGACATGCACCTTTGGAAAGTAGCAGGAGCATTACATAAACCAAAAGGCATACGTCTATAAGCATAAGTGCCATAAGGGAAAGTAAAAGTAGTTTTTTCTTGATCTTGTTGTTTAACAGAAATTTGAGAGAAACCAGAATAACCATCAAGAAAACAAAAATGGGTCTTTTTAGACAACCTTTCCAACATTTGATCAATAAAAGGAAGCGAGTAGTGATCTTTCTTAGTAACTTTATTGACTTTCCTAAAATCGATGCACATCCTATAGCCTACCACTATTCTTTGAGGAACAAGCTCATCATTATCATTAGGGACAACGGTAATACCTCCCTTTTTAGGAACACAATGAATAGGACTAACCCATTCACTATTAGCAATAGGGTAAATAATACCAGTCTCAAGGAGTTTCAATACCTCATTCCTTACCACTTCCTTCATCTTAGGATTTAAACGTCGTTGGTGTTCCACTACTGGCTTCGCATCTAATTCTATGTTGATAGAGTGTTGACATATAGTAGGTGAAATCCCTTTTAAATCATCCAGAGTGTAGCCCATAGCTCCTCGGTATTTCTTCAAAACCTCCAATAGCCTTTCTTTTTCCTTTCCTGAAAGTTTAGAGCTAATAATAACATGATATATCTTTTTATCATCAATATAAGCATATTTAAGATCATCAGGGAGAGGTTTTAGATCGAAGACCGGATCCTTTTTAGGTGGCAACATGGTTCCCAGGTCTTCTATAGGCAAGTCATGCTTAAGCAGCCTGGGTTGACGACGGAGGATCTCGTCAATCTCATTCGTTTCTTCCATGAAACCAATGTTTTCCCTCAGTATGAAACCAATGTTTAATCGAACCAGTAGGAGCAAGGAAACACCCCAAAGGTGTTGCTAGCTAAACGTTGGCAGGTCGCACTAGCGGTGCCAGCAGCAACGTGGAGACCTGCACAACACAACCACATAACTCTGTCCCCAACTTGCGATTAGGTTGTCAATCTCACCGGTTTTGATGAAAACAAAGGATTAAACGTATCGAGTGGAACAAAGTAATAGTTTGCAGAAAGTAAACACAAAGCAGTAAACAGTTGATTGTAGATTGAAAGTAAAAGAAAGGACCGGGGTCCATAGTTCACTAGAGGTGGCTCTCCTTCAGATAGATAACATGCTGGGTGAACAAATTACAGCGGGGCAATTGACAAACATCGAGAAAGCAATATGCATATACTAATCATCTTGACTCCTCTGAGATTTGATTGGGCATTACAACATTATACATAGACTGCCATCAAACTGCATCTATGACTAATAATCCACCTTCAGGTTATCATCCGAACCCCCTCTAGTATTAAGTTGCAAGCAACGGATAATTGCATGTAAAGTAAACAATACGATTGTTCTATGCACAAAGGATTGTTGTTTTCTCCCTAGTAGCAATAGCACATCTAGTACCTTAGAGATTTCTGTCACTTCCCCAGATTACAAGAGGCATGAACCCACTATCGAGCATAAATACTAACTCTTGGAGTTGCTTGCATCTACTTGGCCAAGATAGCTACTAACAACGGAAAGCATGCAATATCACAAATAACAAAGACATGATAGAATCAATAATCAATCTGAAATAGCATCTCAATATCCATCGGATCCCCGCAAACACAACATGCAGGATTACAAATAGATGATCTTGATCATGAACGGAGCTCACAAGATCTAAACATGATAGCACAAAGGAGGAGAACCAGCCATCTAGCTACTACATGGACCCGTAGTCCAGATGATGAAGAAGGCCTCTAGGGTGAATTCCCCTCTCCGGCAGGGTGCCGGGAAGGGCTTCAGATCCCTCCCGATCTAGGGATGGAGATGACAGCGGCTATAGACTCTTTCGTGGAATTTTGATCGGGTACATAGGGTTTCCGTATCAGAGGCAATATATAGGCGGAAGGAGAGGCCGAGGGGGTGCCTGGGGTGGCCAGACCACCCCCTGGCGCAGGCCAGGCCTGGCCGCGCGGCCAGGTGGTGTGGCTGGGGCCCAGCCCCTCTCCGTCTCGTATTCTGGCTCCAGATATCCCTCGGTGAAAAACTGACTTTGGCTTTTGTCCCGTCCAATTCCAAGAATATTCATTTTGTAACTTTCCTGGAACCAAAAACAGCAAAAAAACAAGCAGCTGGCACTGTGGCTCTTGTTAATAGGTTAGTCCAAGAAATCATATGAAAAGTACTCCAAAGTGTGGACAAAACATAAGAAAGTAGGTAAAACCAAGCATGGAACATAAAAAATTATGGATCCGTTGGCAACATATCAACATCCCCAAGCTTAACTCCTGCTCATCCTCGAGTAGGTAAGTGATAAAAAGAAAGAATAATTTTTGAGGTGACATGCACCATCATAAACTTGATCAAAGTATTTGTAAAACATTCAAAGCTGGGATCATTGTACTTCAATCATAACATGAAAGACAAACTTCTAGCAATAAGACAAAGAAACTATGTTGCAACATGAAAAGGCACAAACAAAAGATTCATGAATAACAATGCTTTGCAAGGCGTTTGTTTGTTTCACATAAAGAAAACATAGCATAGTGGCATTTAGATTGTCCCTCGTAGAGTAGCAAACATAAATGCATAGGACACCTTCAAAGTTCATAAGAGTGACTAGATACAAATAGTTTAAAACAAGCAATATCAAAGCTATGCATCAATCAACAAGTCTTGGGACAATGCACATAGAACTAAGAATGGCCACTATGCTCTCAAAGTAGGTGCATAAAGGTAGAAGGTGGAGACTCAACATAAAAGTAAAAGAAAGGCCTTCATAGAAGGAAGTAGGGATTCAAGTTTCATAAAGAGCTTCCAAAAATTATGGTACTTAATAGCTTTCAGCTCTCATTGCCCCTATCATAAGCATCTTGAAGTGATTAAGGTTAAAGTGAACAAACTATGGTGTATATGCTTGACGAAGTATAAGTTGGAAATCTCATGTCCCTTGAATACGAGGGCCGATCCTCATGCTACTCAAGTTTAGTCACCGGTAAGTTCTTGTCATCGTAAGGACATGTGTATCATAGAGAACCGCCAACGGTGTACCCCTTGCCCGATGATACGGAAGAATCCCCATATCAAAATGACAAGGCAAGCAGACAACGAGCATCTCAGCAATATTCTTATTTACCATGGGAATATGGTGATTTTTTCTCTCTTTCCTATTTTCATATATCTCCTTTTTTTCTCTTTTCTTTTTCACAACATCTTTCTCTTTTTTTTATAAGAAGAATGCTTCATAGACATCTCATTATGGTTACGCTGCAGGTTTCCACCATGTCAGCATGGATTAGACCAGCGGTCTAGGCGTTTCTCTAACACATATACATAACTCCATGGACTTACAAGCTCCCCTTTCATTTCACACCGACGACATCCATAGACAAGAGAGCATGATATAAACTAGGTACAAAGTACAAGTGCAATATTGAAAGTGTTCCCCATGACAGCATGGTTCTGCTAATCCTCAACAAGTAAGTGCAAGCATATACAACATAGGCGACACAATGGTTCAAGTTTATTAGGGGCAAGAAAAGTAAAGTGTGCCATCAAGTTCGTGAGAGCTTTAATCACTAGTTTTCTAATAACAAGTTTAATTCAGAAGGTAGCTAAAAACATGAATATACTTGGAATAGCATGTGCTAGTAGGTAGGTATCATGAGACCTTCTGTTGCTCAAATCTAAAAGTGTTGAACTAAAGAAAGTTAGATAACAACCTGGGGAAGAAGCACAAAAATTCACGCCTCAAAAGGACGTACATAGATTTTACACGAATTTTTACCGTGAAGCACAAAAATTTGTTTCGGGACAACAACTTTCCCAATCATTACTTCTCTCTCATTAGAGGTTACTCTTGGCACAAAAAGCAAATAAAAAGGATAAAGAACGGTTATTACTGAGGTAATAACTTCCAAGACTCATCTAAACTTTTGGGTTATCTCCCAATAAGTACTTTTCTTTAACGCCTTTAAGTTAGGCATGATAGTTTGAGAAGATGCTCACATAAGAAATATGAATTGAAGTAAAAGAGAGCATCAAGAAGCAAATTCAAAACACATGTAAGTCTAACCCACTTCCTATGCAAAATAATCTTGTAAAGAAACAAGTCACGCGAGCACAAAGCAACAAGCATAGGAAAGCAAAACAAGTGCAACTTCAAAATTTTCAACATAAAGAGGCGAAACTTAATATTATTGAGATGCATAAAACCATGTTTCCCTCTCTCATAATAACTTTCAGTAGCATCATGAATAAAATTAACAATATAACAATCACATGAAACATTCTTATCATGAGCCACATGCATAAAAGAATTAATATTCCCCACATAAACATAGTCATTCTTATTAATTATAGTGGGAGCAAATTCAACAAAATAGCTATCATTATTATTCTCATCACCATAATCATCAAATATAGGAGGCATATTGTAATCATAATTAATTTTCTCCTCAATAGTAGGTGGACTGAAAATATCATATTCATCATTGTAATCATCATATATTGGAGGCATAGTATCATCATAAGCAATAGAATAATTATCTTCCAAAGTGTGTTCATTTGTAAACATATCATCATTGGAAGGATCATGGATAGCACTAATAGTATAGCAATTATTAATATCATCATTTTCAGAATTGGTACCAAAGAGATTTTCAATATCAAAAGTAGTGTGCTTTTCCAAATCATGATCACTATTATAGGTAACAGGCATAGGAACATCATCGAGTTCAGACTCATCAAAAACTATAATAGGAGCAACGTGCTTAGGGGAAAATACCGTTTCCTCTCTCCTTTTACTCCTCATTTTCTTCCTTTTCTTCTTCTCTTTAGGAGGGAGAGGCTTGAAAGGAAGCTTATCCATATACCCTGGTTTATTGTTAGAGACAATAGAAGAAATTTGGAGGATTCCTTGTTTTCATTAATAAGATCAGAACACATATTAGTCCTGTCATATTTTGGTAAAATCTCATCTTCTATAATATTTTGTATGTAAGTATTTGTGTGACAATTATCAACACAATAAAGATGACAACCATGCAGGACGCTATTTATATCAAAAGCACTCATATCTACCAAATAAGTTTTTTCTTGATAATTCTTCACACCCCAAAAATAATGTAAGTTCATCATGTTGATTAGGAGTGATCATGTCATCACAATATAAACTTGTAGTACTCATTGGATTAGAAGGGATATTATTATGGCCTAAGCATTGAAAATTGAAATGACCCACTTCAAAGCAAAGTTCACAAATAAAAGGATAGAGGGCACAAACTTTTTTACCAAGATCATTTAGAGCCCTATACCACATTCTAGTTTTTTTATTCCTGTGGGTGACAAAATATTCTTCTTCAATTTGATTCTTCTTAGAGGTTTGAGCATGTTTATTGCTATCATTAATAACAATTTCAGTTTTCATGCAAGTGTCTTTAAAGGGCTCATGATACATGTCCCATTTTTATTTAGGAGCATTAATATGAGAAGCAAAGGTTTTAAAACAATCAATAAGAATTTGAGGATCAAGACCATATTTAGCACTAAGCTCTTGAAAATCAGCAGTTTCAGGGAAATACTTAATGCAATCATACTCATAGTTTATACCTGGTTCTTTACCTTTGTTGTTATCCCAATCTTCGGTATTGCTTTGAATTGTTTCAAGAAGATCCCACTTAGCTTTCACCTCCTTACTCATGAAGGATCCCTCTAAACAAGTATCTAGATAGTCCTTGTAATATCCTGAAAGCCTTGCATAGAAATTATTAATAACAATATTACTGGAGAGCTCATGAATGGGACATTTGAGCATTAGTGACTTCAATCTCCCCCATGCTTGGGCAATACTTTCTCCATCATGTGGATAAAATTATAAATGTAATTCCTATCTTTATGAATTTCATGAGGAGGATAAAATTTAGAGTAAAAGAGAGATTCAAGTTCCTTCCACTCCAAATGATGAGGATCATCTAGTAGCTCAAACCACTCCCTTGCTTTGCCCTTGAGTGACAAAGGGAATAGCTTCCACTTAACTTGGTTTGTTGAAATACCTGCACACTTGAACAACTCGCATAATTCGTGTATAAAGAGTAAATGATCACCAGGATGGACGGTTCCATCTCCCAAGTAACAGTTGTTCATAACACGTTCAACAATTCTTATAGGTATTTTAAAAGAGATGCTTTCAGTGTGTGGATTTAAAATATCACAAGTATCATTAGAATTACCACATATGGGAGATAAAGTATCATCAGAGAAAAATTCCTTCTTTAAAGCTGGGGAACTAAAAAGACCATTTTCAGAAAAACTAACTTCCCCAAGCTTAGACGTTTCCATAGCATTAGTAACAAAGGTGTTCAAAAGATTCATACTAATAACATTGCTATTAGCATGCAAAGAAAGTTCCATGCGTTTTTTAATTTTCTTTTCAGACAATTCATGTTCTATCTTAGGAAAAATACTAAAAAGCTCTCTAATTTTATTGTTGTTTTCCATTAAGCCTAACTAGTGAAAACAAGAAACAAAAAGACAAAATTGCAGAATCTAAAGGAAATAACTTCGAATACTCACACCGGAGGATGTGAGTACCTTTTACCTTACCTCCCCGGCAACGGTGCCAGAAAATAGCTTGATGTCTATGCACTTCTATTCTTGTAGACAATTATTGGGACTCCAAGTGCAGAGGTTTATAGAACAACAGCAAGTTTTCCCTTAAGTGGATCACCCAAGGTTTATCGAACTCAGGGAGGAAGTGGTCAAAGGTATCTCTCTCAAGCAACCCTGCAATCAAGATACAAGAAGTCTCTTGTGTCCCCAACACACCCAATACACTTGTCAGGTGTATAGGTGCACTAGTTCGGTGAAGAGATAGTGAAATACAAGTGGTATGGATATAAGACAACGGTGCCAAAAAATAGCTTGATGGCGTGGAAGAGACTAAAAGCAAACTGAAATAAAGATGGAATCAAGCAAACATGTAACAGATCTAGTTGCAAACGGTGTTTCAATGCTTAGAAACAAGGCCTAGGGTTCGTACTTCCACTAGTGAACACCCTCATATAAATATCTTCTCTTTATGATACTACTCTGAACTACTCTCCGGTTGGACACTCTAATCCATGGTAGGGCTATAACAACACTCCTCAAAGTTCGCTTTCCCCATCTAGATAACCCCACACTATCACCTTGAGCACTAGATGGTTCCAACAAACACCACAATTTCATAGAGACATCCAACTCCAAATATAACTCATAAGAAGTATTTGTAATCTCTAGCCTAAGTGCCACCATGGTGTGCATGCTGTCAACTTCACACACATGGGGAGAGCAGAGATCTATTAAAGCACTTGAGTAGCATGGTAGATCCATAGATTACAAGCTCATGATCTCAATAAGATCATGCATAGATAGAGAGATGAACACATAGCTACCGGTAGAACCCTTAGCCTCGAGAGAGAACTACTCCCTCCTCATCATAGGAATCAGCAATGGTGATGGAGATGGTGGTGGAGATCGATGGAGATGGCTCCGAGGGCATTTCCCCGTCCCAGCAAGGTGCCGGAACAGAGACTTTCTGTCCCCCGAATCTCCCCTTCGGTGGCGGCGGTGCTGCGGAACTTTTCGTGGCTGGAGGCTTGATGATTTAGGGTTTATGCATCGAGAGGCTTCTTATAGGCGAAGAGGCAAGGTCGGTGGGAGGCCAGGGGGCCCACACCACCTGGTGGCGTGGCCAGGTCTAGCTCGCACCACCACATGGTGTGGCCACCCTATGGCCCCTATCTGTCTCGTCTTCTGGCTCTGTGAGTCTTAGTGATGGTGGATAAATTCACCAAATGGATTGAGGCTAAACCTATCACTAGTTGTGATGGAGAAACAGCCAAAAGATTTGTCGAGGATGTTATAATCCGGTATGGTTATCCACATAGCATTATCACGGACAACGGGAGTAACTTCTCTATGGGAGAATTAGCCGAATTCTGCAATGAGAAAAATATCTGGCTTGACATTACGTCAATCGCACATCCACAAGCTAACAAACAAGTTGAAAGAGCAAATGGTTTAATCCTACAAGGCCTAAAACCGAGACTCGAAGCACCACTACGACGTGATGTGGGGGCCTGGGCAGAGGAATTACCCTCTGTAATATGGAGTTTACAAACGACTCCAAACAGGTCAACCGGATACACACCTTTCTTCTTGGTCTATGGTGCAGAAGCAGTTCTTCCTAGTGATTTGATTCACACCTCTCCTAGAGTGGCCGCGTATATTGAAGAGGATGCCGAGATTTCTCGACAAAATGATCTCGACTTAGTCGAAGAAGTTCATGTCGTTGCTGAAATGAGATCTATAGTCTATCAGCAGAAGTTACGCAAGTATCATAGCCAGAGAGTCTGAAATAGATCTTTCAATAAAGGTGATTTGGTTCTCCGGCTTGTGCAACAAAGAAAGCACAAACTTTCCCCAGTATGGGAAGGGCCCTTCTTAGTTAGTCGAGTATTGCACAATGGATCGTACTACTTAACTGACATGAGGCCAGTCAAAGAAAGACCTGCTACTAAGAAGAGAAAGAGAGCTAGAGGCAGTACAAATCCGGATGAGTTAGACAGACCGTGGAATATTGCTCAGCTACGTCCCTTTTATTCTTAGTTTATCCTTCTTTGTAAACATATATATGTACATGTTCTGTGAGAAATAAAAGTTTTGGTTGTCTCAATTTTTTCTGAGAAGTTTTTACCATCTTATTTCCGAATGATCATGTCATAGTCGAAAATCCCAGAATGCTTGAAAGTACTTTATGCTCATGTTCGTTCTGGTTTAGATTTCCGATTCTAAATCTGCTACCCTTGGGTATAACTCTAAAGTTTCTAGTCTTTACTTTGGTTATTTGTCTGATTGCTAGATGCGGGCATTTTTCCGAATAGTGAATTGTTGGTACTCGAAGCCGGCTTTGTTTCCGAGTTTAAACTGGTTTAGCAATTTAGCTCCGTTGCTCGGCAAAGTTTCTGGCAGAAGGTTTAGCCAGCTCACGAAAGGGACGAGGCAGAAAGCCAGATAAACGATAAGTAGGGACGAAAAAGTACAAGTGCTTATGTAAACATTTCAGGCACACAAAAATTAAAGCCAAAAGTGCTGAATAGATCAAAAGCTTAGCACTAGCAAAATCATAGTACTTTACATTTACAGACGCATCATGTTTTTTCAGGATAATACAAATATTTCTGGCAATTTATGATGCAGGAGGAGATGAAGGAGCTGCCGGCTCGCTGGAAATACCCCCTTGATATCGTTCCGAGATGTTCGCATCCGAGGTGGTCCGTTCATCGTCGGAAACTTCTGCTGATTCTTCCGGAGGAGGAGGCGGAGTATCTACGTGGGTGAAGAAGGGGATCTCGTAGCTGGTCAGGTCAGCCACGTGACACCCATATCCGGCGCAGGAGTGCATGATGGCTTGAAGGTCCTGCTCCTGGCCGTCTTCATCTACTTTGTAGTACCCTCTGGTCACTTGCCATATTTCTATGTTTCCATGGTGGCTCATGACCATGGTGAGAGCGTTCTGTGCAGCAGTCCGCGCGTAGGACATGTTCCAATCCTGAACAAGTTGCGGCATCTCCTTTGCCTTGTACCACACCTGAAAATCCGACATGCTAGGCATGTCCGGAATCTTGAGAGCTTCGCCGATGTCCTCAAGGGATTGGCGGAAGTCATGGAGCAGGTCACCGACTTGGGTAAGCCGCTGGGTACGGGGCTCGGTGGAGTAAGAGTCCATCAAGTTCAGAGGACCTATACACAAAAACAAGTCAAGAAAAGTCCGACATTGATAGAAGTCGAAGAAAGTGGAAAAGTCAGAAAGATGGAACGTACCGAAAATGATGTCGTCGATTTTGGTCTTCTCTTCCGAAGACTCTGGAGTTCAGCTCGGAGCGCATCATAAAGATCCTTCTCTCTGCTAAGCTCATTTTTGAGGTCCGAGATTGTTTTATCTTGAGCAATGATCTTGCAATCACGCTCTTCAGTAGCCATGGAGGAGGACTCAAGGACTTGAGTAATGCTCTTTTCATGATTTGCCTTGAGCTGGTCTAGCTCTTGGTGAAGCTCCTTGTTCTCCACCACCAAGGTCTTGAGGTTCTCGGCCTGTTCAATCATGGCGCAGGATTGTTTCACTAGCGCTGTAAGACAAAAATAACAATAGTTCAGAACAAATTCGACATTGAAAATACAAAGACAAGGTTTGAGTCTCGGAATGTTCACCTTCGGCCTCATCCTTGGCAACTTTAAGTTCAGAATTTTTAAGTCGGAGAGCCTTGATCTCTCTCCGCTTATCACATACATTCTTCAATAAATCCAGATTATACGAACATACTTTCTGTAAGTCAGAATACCCAAAGTCAGAAAGCTACTTAAGACTCGGGCTAATATTTTTGCTAAATATCAGCACGAGCCTTGGGGGCTATACTAGTTCATTCTTTGGAATCCTAATGAAGCATAAACCCGGATTGTTTATCCTACTTCATGCTTGGGGGATAGAGGATATGATATAAAATACAATAAAGGAAAAACAGGAGTTGGAATTCCGACTTACATATTGTTCGTGAATGAGTTTATCCAAACTCGCGTTCACTTCAACGGCCACCTTCTCGGCGAGAGTCAGAGGAATCACTGGGGCTGTTGGAAGCTCACCAGTCCTAATCCTCTCGTCACGAAGGCGCACCTAGGCTTGACGTCCTTTGCTTCTTGCGCTTCTTCTTCGGCAGATAAGGTTCTTTTCTCCAGGCATTGCCTGGCGAGCCGCTGGATCTCTTCAGCAAATTTCTGGGACAGGCCAAACTTGGCAAGTCCCGGATTGCTGATAAGGTTTTCGCAAGGTTTCGCCGAGGATCATTACCCAAAGAGGGTTCACCCTTATCTAAATCTGACTCACCCATGGTGACGTCAGTTTGTGACTCAAGGTTCGCAGGCTCCGTTGAAGGAGCCGGATCTTCTGCGGCATCCGGGAAGATCACCGACGTTGTGGAAGGTTGAGGGGCAGGAGTCGGAGGAGCCACGGCAGGAGAAGCTATGGTAAGCTTCGTCTGCCGCAGCGGCTTCAAAGGAATCCCTGTCCCTTTGCCCTTGATGAGCGGTTTTGCTCTGATAATGTAATAAAGTCAGAAACATTATATCTCGGAAAGAAATTCGAGTAAAATACAAAGGCGGAAAGTTGTGATTGAAAGTTACCTCTTCACAACAGGCACCTCCTTTGTGCCAACAGCCACCGTCGGAGCTTTGCGCTTCCTGAGCGCAAGATCCAGCAATGGGACCACGCACTTCTACCTCCTGAGAGAACTCCGGAGGATATCCTTCGAGCGGAGCAAGTTTCGACTCGGGGAGGTCAGCAAGCTGAAAAGAAGAAAAGATATCAGTATTGCAATGTAACTCGAAGATTGAAACACATAAAAAAGTGTACTGATAGAAGCTTACTGGCACTACGGGGTTATCCGCCGTATGCATATCCAGAGAAACCTCCAGGATTCTCCTCTCGATCCGCTCCCTAATCACCCACTTGACCTGGCTTATGTAGCCCTGTGTGGTATAGACTTTGGGGCTGATGTGGAGGGAGTCTTTCTTGGATGACGTGATGGAATGCATCAGTCGGGTTCCGTGGTACTGAAGGGCCTGGATCCGACATGAGACCCAACACTGGACCAAGTCGGATCCCTTCAGACCCTTGTGTTTGATCAAGTATTCGATCCGCCTCTTAGCGAGGATCAGATCGTCGGTGAGAGCCGGAGCAGCCTCGTCCCAGGATGGTTGGGCCGTGGCAGCTCCATCGATGAAAGCCGGCAAAGCAGTGGCTTTGCCGGGAGCCGGAATATCCCTATGATAGAAGAACGTGGCTAGCCATTGTTTGACCGAGTCACTAGCTAAAATTTTGGGATACGCGCGCTCGCATCTAAGAGAAAAACTAATAGTACCGGTGATGTAAGGAACACCGGCGGTAATGGAGTTTCTCCGGACATGAAAATAGTATCGGAATAGAGTCAAACTCGGCCTAATGCCGAGAAAGCCCTCACACAACGAAGCATACGCGCTCATCTCTAAGAGAGAGTTGGGAGGAAGATGATGGAGTTGAACTCCGTAATGATCAATCACCTCGGAGAAGAACTCCGAGGGAGGAAACGACAAACCTCTATCGAGGTGGGTGCCGAAGTGGACCCGCTCGCCGTCGCGCGGGTTGGGGACGGTTTCCCCGAAGCCGCTCCGCCAGTCGTCGGCACGGAGGAGCCCTTCTTTCTCCACGTTCTTGAGACCCTCGTCTTTGAGCGCGTAGGGAATCCAGAGCCCACGAAAGCTCTCTTTCTCCGCCACCGCTTCCGTCGCCGCTGCCGCCGCCAAGCCGGAAGAGGAAGATGAGGCCATTTCTCCGGCGAGCAGTTGACCTAGAATGGGCGGCGCTGGGAGTTCTTTGGGGAGCAACGGGGGAGCTCTGTGCGTGCAGGGAGATTGGAAGGAGAGGAAAAGGCAAAGGACTGGTGAAAGGAGAAGGAGAAAATCCTAACCCCTTATATTCACCTAACTGCGCCAAGATTCATGCAAATGCTACAGTATAACCGCCACGCATCGTGGAAGGAACTGGGAAGGTCCCACGCGATGATTACGTTGCCTCAATCTCCACGCACGCATTGAAACGGCGCCTCGGTTCCGCGAACCGCAGACCCACCAACGGTCGTGCTGACGAAATGCCTGTCAGATGATGTGACTTGACCATGACTTGTGTCAGGTGGCGTTAGAGACCAAGTTCCGGCTTAGTTTGAAATCAAGCTGGAAAATCCGAGTAACCTGTTGATAGGTCCGACTTATTTTTTAAGACCCGGGTCGTATTTTTTATTGTGAAGTTTCAGGAACCCTTCAAAATTCTGCAAGACAAAGATTAAGCTAGACGATGATAAATCCGACTTTGGATCTTGGAGGCCTCCGGGGGCTGCTGTTGGGGATATACTTTTCGGGTATCCTCACAGTTCCTCACTCACCAGGGTGGCCCACTTCGGGTTAGAGCTTTGCTTCATGGGCAGCCCAATCAGGGAGAGAAGACGGAGTCCAGTCCGGCTACGGGAAGGCCCAGAAGACTTACCGACTTAGGCCCATAGTGTTACTTGTAGTTCAAGATGTATTTTGTAACCGACTCTTAGTCGTAGCCGGATAGATCTCTTTTGTAAACCCTAGGCTGGATATCTATATAAACCGTCCTAGGGAGAGCCTTTAGGGCACACCCTCAATAGTCTACAATCTCAACTCGCACAGACGAAACCCTTGTAACCCATATTCCAGCTCTGTCGTATTACTGGATTGCTAGCAGGAGTAGGATTCACCCAAAGCCGGCGGATTCGAACCAAGGTAAACTTGTGTGCTCACCGTCCCAGAATACCGTACGTCTCACACCCCTCTCTTCCACATGCCTCGAGGACCCCCTCATTGCGTACTTGTCATCAATCCGACGACACATAAAACATTCTTATCATGAGCCACATCCATAAATGAATTAATACTCCCCACATAAACATAGTCATTCTTATTAATTGTAGTGGGAGAAAATTCAACAAAATAGCTATCATTATTATTCTCATCACCATAATCATCAAATATAGGAGGCATATTGTAATCATAATTATTTTTCTCCTCAATAGTGGGTGGACTGAAAATATCATACTCATCATTGTAATCATCATACATCGGAGGTATAGTATCATCAAAGTAAATTTTCTCCTCCGTGCTTGGGGGACTAAAAATATCATGCTCATGAAAACCAGCTTCCCCAAGCTTAGACTTTTCCATAGCATTAGTAATAAAGGTGTTCAAAAAATTCATACTAATAACATTGCTATTAGCATGCAAAGAAAGTTTCATGGGTTTTTTAATTTTCTTTTCAGACCATTCATGTTCTACCTTAGGAAAAATACTAAAAAGCTCTCTAATTTTGTTGTTGTTTTCCATTAAGCCTAACTAGTGAAAATAAAAACAAGAAACAAAACGATATAATTGCAGAATCTAAAGGAACTAACTTCGAGCACTCACACACCAGCTACAGTACTAGAAGATAGCTTAGTAGCCAGAAGATGTGAGTACCTTTTACCTTACCTCTCCGGCAACGGCGCCAGAAAATAGCTTGATGTTTACACACGTTTCTATTCTACAGTGTTGGGCCTCCAAGTGCAGAGGTTTGTAGAACAATAGCAAGTTTACCTTAAGTGGATCACCCAAGGTTTATCGAACTTAGGGAGGAAGTGGTCAAAGGTATCCCTCTCAAGCAACCCTACAATCAAGATACAAGAAGTCTCTTGTGTCCCCAACAAACCCAATACACTTGTCAGGTGTATAGGTTCACTAGTTCGGCTAAGAGATAGTGTAATACAAGTAATATGGATGATTATAAGTGGTAATTGCAATCTGAAATAAGAGTGGCAGCAAACAAACATGTAACAGAACTGATTGTAAATGGTGTTTTAATGATTAGAAACAAGGCCTAGGGATCATACTTTCACTAGTGGACACTCTCATATAAATATCTTCTATTCATGATGCTACCCTGAACTACTCTCTAGTTGGACGATGTAGGGCTATAACAGCACACCTTAAAGTTCGCATTCCCCATCTAGATAACCCCTCACTGTCACCTTGAGCGCTAGATAGTTCCAACAAACACCACAATCTCATAGAGACATCTAACTCAAATTATACTCATGATAAGTATTTATGTAACCTTAGCCAAAGTACCACACAGTGTGCACACTATCAACTTCACACACGTGGGGATAAGCAGAGATTAATTAAATCACTTGAGTAATAGAATAGATCTAGATTAGAAAGCTCATGATCTCAATAAGATCACGCATAGGTAGAGATGAACACATAGCTACTGGTAGAGCCCTTAGCCTCGAGAGAGAACTACTCCCTCCTCATCACGGGAGTCAGCAACAGCGATGGAGATGACGGTGGAGTCAATGGAAGTGGCTCCGGGGGCACTTCCCCGTCATGGCAGGGTGCCGAAACAAAGACTTCTGTCCCCCGAATCTCCTCTTTGATGGTGGTGACGTTGCGAAACTTTTCGTGGAATTCTGATCTCATACTTAGGATTTTCATCCCGGGAGGCTTTTATAGGCGATGAGGTAAGGTCGGTGGATGCCCGAGGCGTCCACACCACCCCCTAGCGCGGCCTGGCCTAGCCCGTGCCACCAGGTAGTGTGGGCCCCTCGTGACCCCTCTCCGTCTCGTCTTCTGGCTCCGTGAGTCTTCTAGTAAAATAGGATATTTGGATTTTGTCCTATCCAATTTCGAGAATATGTATTTTCTAGCTTTTCTGAAACCAAAAACAGCAGAAAACAGGCAAAGCACTACAACATCTTGTTAATAGGTTAGTTCCAGAAAATGTATAAAAATGCCTCAAAGTGTAGACAAAACATAAGATAATACAAAACAAGCATGGAGCATCAAAAAATATGGATACGTTTATGACGTATCAGCTCCTTATCCTTGGGGCTCACCCGGACGAGCGAGGTTGATAGCAGGCGCTTGAGGTCTTCGAATGCTTCTTGTGCTTCTCTTGTCCATTCGAACTGGTTCGTCTTGCGAAGGAATTGGTAGAACGGCAGGGCCTTCACACCCATCTGACTGATGAATCATCTGAGTGCCGCGATTCGCCTAGCTAGTTGTCGGACGCCTTTGATGTTCTTCGGCTTCTCCATGGCCAGTATGGCTTCTATATTCCTTGGGTTTGCTTCGATTCCTCTTGCGGAAATGAGGTACCCGAGTAATTACCCGCATTGTATGCCGAAAGCGCACTTCTCTGGGTTTAGCTTGATTTTGTAGCGGTCGAGGTTGTCGAAGGTTTCGCCGAGATCGTCGATGAGTGTGGTGCTCTCATTTGTCTTGACCACTATGTCTTTGATGTAGACTTGGATGTTGCAGCCAATTTGGCTCTTCAGGCAAGCCTGCATACACCTTTGATAGGTGGTTGTTGCGTTCTTCAGCCCGAAAGGCATTGTGTTGTAGCAATTAATATACCATGAATGGTGTGATGAAGGTCGTTTTCTCCTGGTCCTCCACTTTCATCCGGATTTGATGGTAGCCTGAGTAGGCATCAAGGAAGGAGAGGTGTTAGCACCCCATGGTGGAATCGATGATTTGGTTGATCCATGGTAGTTGGAAATGGTCCTTCGGGCTGTGCTTATTAAGGGATGTGTAGTCCACGCACATGCGCAGTATGTATGTGTCCTTCTTGGGCACCAGCACGGGGTTAGTTACCCAGTTGCTTTCCTTGATATTGCGGATGAAATCGGTGTTGAGGAGCCTGTTGACTTCCACGCCTATAGTTTTGGCCTTCTCTTCGGATAGCCAACACATCGACTGCTTGATTGGTCGTGCGTTAGGGAACATGTTGAGTGCATGCTTAGCGAACTCCCTAGGAACTCCTGGCATGTCCATAGGACACCATGCGAGATTTCCCAGTGCTCACGGAGGAATTCGACGAGTGTGAGTTCCTATGCAGAACTCGGGTTGTTGGTGATGAATTCCATGTTGGCGGGGTCTATCGGGTGGACCTGGATCTCCTTAGTGTTGACCGTGGAGTTGAAGGATTACTCACATGCATTCTGTTTGCTCTAAGGCGGAAGAGTGGTGTTTGTCGACTCCTTGAGCCTTGCCAGGTCCTCTTGCAAGCTGAAGGACTAGGAGATTCTGTTGAATTCCCCATCACAGTTGTCGGATTTGGTGAAGCTCCCCTAGATGGTGATCACACCGTTTGGGCCTGGCATCTTCAGCATGAGGTACGCATAGTGCGGTACCACCAGGAACCTTGCGAATGCCATTAAGCCAATGATAGTGTCGTACTGGGATGTCCAGGCGACCACCTCGAATTCGAGATGTTCTTGCCTGAAAGTTCTTGGGTTTGCCGAAGATGACCTCGAGGTGGATCTTTCCTAGGGGCAGATTCGCTTCTCACGTATGATGCCATGGAAGGTTGTTTCGTATGCTTCCAGGCTAGAGAGGGATCTGCATGGCATGCAAGGTGCTAGCAAACATGAGGTTGATGCCGCTGCCACCGTCCATGAAGACTTTTCTCATCTCAAAGCTGCCAATTTGTTCCTCAAGCACCAGAGCAGCATGTCTTGGGTGCGGGACCTGACGCGGGTGGTCAGATCTATCGAAGGTGATGTAGGACTCAGACCCACTGAGGTACTCAGGGATGGCGGGTGGAGCGGTGATGGCCAGATTCACTTGGTGGGTGATCGTCTTCTGGGTCTTGTTGGAGGAGCCTACCTTCTGGATCATGCCAATGTTCCCAGCGGATGCAGGAACTGCTCCGCTCCGTTGTTTTGCGCCGGCGCAGCCACGGGAAGCACGAGTCCTCCAAGTGGTGGTGTTGTTGTGTCGCATGCTACGGGCCCTGGTGCAGTTGCGTACCCCTGGTTCATTGAGTCACGCTACAGTTGGATGTACATGTCTTGGAGCTTCTAGAACTCCCGGCAGTCCTTGAGGAGGTGGCTTGACTTCTTCTTGTTGTCCTTGTTGTCGATGTAGAAGTGGAGGTTGCAGGGACCCGACAGCCACTCCATGGTGGTGGGTGCATCATCGCGAGTGTGGTGTTTCCACACTTGCGTTGTCTTGCCGATGTCGTGGTAGCTCTTGCCACGTTATCCATTGTTGCGGTTATCATCGTCGCGTTTGTCAGCGTAGCTATCCACGACCATGTCAACCTCATCACGGTCCTCATAGCCGTGCATTCTATGTTTCCTCGGCAGTCACGCCTACGGCCGAGGTAATCCTTGTCATCTGAGTGTGATTGGTTGTTGTGGATGGTGTCTTCACCGTCTACCCGGCGGTTTGCTATGTCCATCAGGTGGTCGATGGTCTTGGGCTTGGTGCGGCCATGTCATAATGACGACAACGGCAGACGAAGGAACGACGAACACCGCGATGGATCAAGCCGGCATGGTGGCCGTCACCATGAAGCTCCGGTTGGAGGAAACAACCCACCGGCACCACCCTCTCCGCCAAGCAGCTCCCATAATGGCTCCCATGGATGCTAAGGAGGGAACCAAGGTGGAGGCAGTGGTGGAGGAAATAGAAATCCGGCTCCACGGCACCGTAGCCGCAGCGAACATCCGAGACGGTGCTCTCGGTCACCATGTGACGCCAGGCACCAAATCAACTCAAACATAGAGGCGTGGCACTATGAGTCGGATAATATATACATGGGACCAAAATGCTTTGGGCCGTGCATTCGACAAACAGATTTCCCGGAGGGATTTGCTATCTTAAGGCATATTCAAACCTATGACGGTGTGGCTCGGCCAGAAACCTGGATCCAGGATTTATTCCAGGCCTGCTGCATCGCCAAAGGAGCAAACAGCTTGGCCGCGACCTGGTATCTCCCGCTTAAGATGAGGAACACAGCTCAATCATGGCTCAATAAACTCCTGGAAAACACCATCCACAACTGGTTTGACATGCAAAGTGTGTTCTTTCGGAACTTTGAGAGAACATACAAGAAGCCCTACATGATCGGAGATCTGCAGCGGTGCACCCAGAAACCCGGAGAAACTTGTCGGGATTACCTCGGACGATGGATCGACACGAAGAACTTCTTAGGTACCCGTAGGGCATACCTATGTCACCTAGTCTTGGTACCCTCATTTGAGTGCTCCTATGCATCAGTTGTGTTTTACTTCCTCCATGGCTGATCCGTCTTTATTCATATTCTCTCATGATGATGTTCATATCTACATGCTGGTCTATGTTGATGATAATGTCATTGCTGGATCTAGTCCTGTTACTGTTGATTGCCTGGTGCGCTCTCTCGCTGAAACTTTTCCTATTATGGACCTTGGGTGTTGGAATATTTTCTTGGATTTGAAGCGGGTTACACTTTCGAGGACATGACATTGAGTCAACGTAAGTTTGCACTTGATCTCCTTTATCGTGTTAGGATGGAGAATTGCAAGTCCACTTCAACTCTGATGGTTCCTACGGAACAACTTTCTTGGGATACTGGGTCAGCATTGGGTACCCAAGATTCCTTTCGGTACCTGTTGTGGTGTATATTATTTGACTTTCTCATGCCTAGATATTTTTTGCTATCAACAAGGTAGGTCGGTTCCTCGCCTAGCCTACTGAGCTAGACCAGGAAGATGTTAAGCGTATTGTGTGTTACGTTGAAGGAACTTTGGACATTGGTTTGACTATCCACAAGTCATATTTTATGGGTATTTGCGTTTTCACAGATGCAGACTGGGCCATATGTGTTGATGACTGTCGCTCAACTAGAGGGTTTTCCCTCTTTGTTGGATCTAACCGGGTTCATCTATTCTATTGTACCAAATCATCCGCTCATTTCATTTTCTTTTCTAACTAGTGGATGGACACTTCTTACACGACATAATCATGGTGAAATAAAAAGAACAAATAGTAGTCGATAATTATGGCATTTTGGCATAGACTAAGACACTCATACATGGAAAACTAAATACATATTCAGGTTTATAGACAAGGATGGCAATGGGGACAATACCGTATGGGGACCCCCTAGAACATCCTCATCCCCATTAATCCATAATTTCCCGATCTCCATCCCATATATACTATGGGGGATACAATTTTCCCAAACGTACCCCCAAATGGGGAACGGTTCCCCATTGGGTTCTCCATTCCCACTAACAAGAAACACATGGTATAATATATGGACATGATTTTTCAAGATCGTGTTCGTCCCGCTACCAGGTCATGCAGATGTCTTCGTCATGGTGGCATTTGAGGTGGAACCGTAGGAATTTTCAGGACTTTGGTGATATTCATAGGATCTTTGGTGAATCATGTAGGGTTTCTGGAGCTATATAGAGAGAAATATACATGGATATACATGTCATATGTGAAAATCGAGTCCCCATTGGATATCGGATATGCGTATAGTGTACCATCCCCATTCCCACTATACTATGGGGAATAAATTTGTTTGAAAATCTATCCCCGTGGGGATGTTTTCACTTTTCATCCATCCTTGCCCCTAATGGATGAAATCCCCGTGGGTCTAGCGGATATGGGGCTGCACTACCATTCCTATTTACTACCTTCTTCACCGATCTAGAGACACTAGGGACTAAGTTGTGGCATAGAAGGGTACGGTTTGGCCAGCGGCCATGGTCGAACGAACGAATAGGCGAGACCACTAGAGAAAACTAGCAACTTACAACGTGGCGACATTTCCGATTGACCAAAAGACGAACATTTATAATCGAGTTTGTCAGAACAAACAGAAGAACCGAAGAGTCTCCGTGATAGGGGTGGGCGTTCGGTTCCTCTGAACCGAACGTTTCGGTGCTTCGGTAGTTTAGATTTCTCGGTTCCTTGAAAACAGGCAATAACCGGTCTCTAAAAATTATTGGAACCGAGCGTTCGGTCCTCCTACTGACCGGTTCCTGGTTTTTCGGTTGGAACCGAGTGTGAGGTTTCCCGATTTTCTTTAGTTTTTTCGTTATTTCTTCTGGTTTTGTGTTTTTTATCCGGTTTTTTGGTGCAGTCCGGTTTTTCCGAACTTAGTTCCAAATCTGAACTTCTTTCCATGTTTGAACATTTTACAAATCAGAACATATTTTAAATTTGAACATTTTACAAGTTTGAACTTTTTCAGATTTGAACATTTTACAAGTTTGAACATTTTTTAGTTTTTAACATTTTCCAAGTTTTAACACTTATTTAGATATGAACAATTTTTAAATTTGATCATTTTTCAAGTCCAAACAAGTTTTAAATTTGAATATTTTTAAATTTAAACATTTTTGAAAATCTTAACATTTTTACTGTTTCAAATTTTATGAAAGATTCTAATTGACCGAAGTGGGCCAGCCCACTCTACGCAGCTAGTTAGCGATGGCTCCATAGCGCACGCTAGAGGCGGAAAATAGCAGCTCCATCGGTACTTGGTTATTTACCGAACTGACCGAAGTGGGTTGTGGCCTAAGGCACAGCGGCGCTGGGCTGGGCCAGATTGTCCGGCCTGCTGGGATAGCTGCTACATGGTAGCTTGTCTAGGCTGTGAACGGTGGTTTGTGTGCGCGATTTTTTTTAAATAATATAATTTTTTAAATCTTTTTCAGATTTATTGCATGTTTTTTAGAATTTACAAATCCAGCGTTTTGTCGGCTGGGCAAAACCGAATGGCCACCAGTCGGCCTAGGGCAAACGATTAATCGTTCGGCCAGGATCCACCATCCAGTTGGCCTGGCCTAGACCGAATGGCCCTTTTGGTCAGGCCCAGACCGACTGGGGCAATCGGTCAGCCCCAAGCCGATTAGGCCTGCGATTTTCAGATTTGTATGCAAATTTCTCCGATGCGACCTGCGATGCTTCGCTACTGGCTGCACAGCAACGCACATCAGCTGAACAGAAGCAACACTGCGCGCGAGCTGTTGGGGAAGAAACTAGGGGGCGAGAGCCAGGAGTACTACTCGCGGTCTCGCGCTGCAAATTCGTTCGATGCACTGCATTCTAACTCCGGGGCAAAATCGACCAGTAGTTGAGAAAAGGAACCCTCCGGATGCTCTCCTTGGTATCCGGGTTTGTGCTAAGACACAGACTAAATTGAACCAGAAGGAGTACTACGTACGTACGGAGGCCTGCAGGGCGCCAGTCGGCTCGCTCGTGACCGAAAGGGCATTCGGCCCGGGTCAGGTCGATTGGGGCTATCGGCTTGCGCGTGCCCCGCGGCCCCACGCGTCGACCTGCAATCGGTTAGCTGCTGACCGAGTGAGACTCAATCGGGTTGGCTCGTGCCGATTAGCCCATTTGGCTTGATCCAGACCGACAAAACACTAGATTTGTAAAAAAATTAAAACATACAATAGATCTAGAAAAGATTTAAAAAAGTGTAGTATTTAAAAAAAATCGCCGGTTTGTGTGGACTAGCAAACAGCATGGCAGCATTTTAGCCAGAAATCAGCAACAAAAGAGCAAGTAGCGATCGTGGCATTATTTCTGGGAAGCGGAATCAAATTTTAGGATTTGATCTGGGTCGAGGAGATCGGTCCGTCGGTACCTTCGGTGGACCGAGGACTGTACCGAAACTATCGAAATATAATTTCGGTTTTTAAGAATACCGAAGTTAGTACGAATTAATCGATTTCAGTTAGTTCGGCTATGGTCCAAGTTATCTCGGTTCGGTCGTTCGGTTTTCAGGCTTTATGCCCACTCCTATCTACAGGGCTACTAGTACATAGACACACACAACTGGGCCCTTAATTTTCTTGGGACCGGGGTGCTCGCCCCTCTAGCCCTGCCCCAGGACCCGGCCTGGATTGAGGGGTGTGTTTACCCGTATGTACATGTAAGGTGTTGTACCCTATCGTGATATGTAAAGAGATCCAAGGTGGGCAGGTGACGTCAAGCTCAGAGGATTTTTTGGATTGGATTGTAATTTTCTTTTTTGGCTGGTGGTCTTTTACGTAAAGGTCTGCATTCTGCTGTTTTTTTAGTTTTGTGAGATCGGTGTCTACGGGGCTTGTACTATGATACTTATGATATAAACGAGACACGTATTACCATGAAAAAAAAGGGTGGACATGTTCCCACACCGAAAACCAAAACATAAACTCAGACCACCAACTAAATTTAATAGCCAGCCATAAATAAAACTAGGAAAGATATTTATTGACAGGAGGGAAAATATCATGATTAATAGTGTTTCCCTTTGGCAGCTAGCACGCCTACGTACAAAAAGATTGGACAATGGAAAAGCTTGATACCGACATATATATTGCCTTGCACAGGAGGCCAAGCGCGTATCAGAATTCATTTCCCTTTATAGCAGATCGAATCGCATCCACACGCATGCCAAAAATAAACGATTTGAAACAGATACACCCCTGTAAATTGTGGCGCTGCTAATGCTAGGAGGCCGGAATTGTGTCTTCCGATCGACATCTCTCTGCAGTCTAGCTAGCGCAATGGCTTCCTTTTCTCTATTCGCCGTGTTGCTGATCCTGCTCTTCGCCTCTCGAAGCAATGCATCGCGGCTCTACCCAACTAGCCAAGAGGTACATATATGTCATCTGCGTACTGGAATTAACTCTATGTTTTGGCCACTAATTTCATTTTATTTGATCTGCAGTCCAACAAAGAAACAAACCTTTAGGTTCAACCTCGGTTGCTTCAAGGATTGACGGATACTAGTGAGAATAATGGTTACGTCCATTTCTACGTATGTCTGATCTCCCCTACCTTAATTCGTTAGCTTGTATGCCCTTGTTTAATCTGGCCTAATTGGCATCCTCTGTTCATGTAGGCGGCAGATCACCAGATGCAAGGAGAGTACTACGGAGTCAGCGTGATTATGGACGTGTACGACTTCTTGCTGACCAACGACCAGTTCACTGTATCCAGTGTTAAAATCTTCAGCGACGAAGGAGATGCTATCCAGATCGGTTGGGAGGTAAGCTTGGTGCCATCCTATTTTTAAATATATATATGTGCAATGCAATCTATCTATGTACACTAGCTTATGTTTTCAATGATTTGTTACAGGTCCACCCGCAATTTTACGGTGGTGATTCAAGCGCTCATTTATCTGCCTTTTGGTTTGTAAAAACCATGAAGGTAGTGATCTTGATCGACTGAGTTAGTGATTTTCCCTGTTCGTGTATGTACTAATAATATTTGTTGCTTTTCGATGCAGACTGCAGACGGGTACCAATATGCCTGCTTCAACACCAACTGTTCTACAGGTTTCCAGCCCGAGGCTGGCGCGCCCATCGCTCTTGGTGACGTCATTGAGCCTGTCTCCGAGCCCCATGGAACCAAGCAAAATATCACAATCAAAGTTATTAAGGTAGGTTGAGGAAGTATAGTAGTACATATCTTGGCGGTATAAATTTTGAAATATATATGTCCACTATAATTATGACCTCATGCATGGGATCTTACTCATCATACTACAGGATAGTGCATCGGGAGACTGGCTGGTGTATTACGGCTTTAACCGGCCAGACCCAACGCTGATTGGTCGTTACCCCAAGTCGTTATTCACCAACGGCTTGGCAGATCGAGCGACCCACATCACCATCGGTGGTTATGTGGTGGCAGGCAACACGGGGCTCGTTCCCATGGGTAGCGGCTATCTCCCGACCAATGATAGCAGGTCCATGGCCGATGCAACATCCTTCAGCAACATCCAGGTCATTGATCAGAGCGGGAAAGCTTCGCTCTTGATACATGGCTTCCGTGGTTACACCACCCCGTACTCAGTTAGTCCTATGATCAATGGAGAGTTCTTCTATGGTGGGCCCTATCGTACGACCATGTAATTGAGAGTAGGCACAATAATATTCGATATGAATATATCCAAAGCTAAGCAAACATTTCGTTATCAATAATCATTACGTATTTGGTTTTATATTTACATCTGTTGGTTTGTTTTATAGTTGTTAAACTGTGTTGTCATGTGTTTTTTACTTTATATTGTCCAACAAAACTATTATATATTAAAAGTACCACGCACCACTGAAAGCTGGGGCCCTCTCATGGCCTCTCTTCTGGAAGAGACGGCAAGAATTGGGCGGGGGTGGTGCCAGAGTAGTTAGGTTTAGGTGTAGTGGTTGTATGCCGATAGTGGGCCTTCTGCCCATCGACGTGGGTGCTCCAGGCAGTTGCGGTTAGATCTGGAGATTAGGGTTAGTCCTACTGGTGCTCGATATACTCTGGCCGGAGCTATAGAAAATGATGATGGCCACTTCATCTATCAATAAAACCATTGTGGGCTTCTTCCTCTACCTCGTTGTCGCGGTGTTGTTCCATATTCCTCTGGCCGTCCTTGGAGGCGTGGGCGCGAGGGGGGGGGTAGGGAGGGAGGTGGAGATCACGATGAGGCGCGGTGGGAGTGACTCTGTGTTGGCATATGCGCATGCGCGCGAAATCGGCCGGTGGTTGGCTTTGCCTGCTTCTGCTGCTCTTCTTCTTCCGGCCGTCCATGGCGGTGAGGGGAACAAGAAGGGAGGGCAATGTGGACCCCTTGATCTACTAGAAAATCTCTAGTTGCACATTAGTGCTATTTTCTTGCTGGAACCATTTGTTAGCATCATATGGGTGTGTTGGATCAATATATTAACCAAGTGTAAGCACATAAATGATCTCTTGTTATTATACTTGATGTGATTTATTCATGAGAATGGGTTCTTGAGTTCATAGGGATCATATGATGACCCAGATCTATATGAATAGCTCTTGAATACCTTGTACCATCAAATAAATCTATCTGAATAGGAAGCCAGGCCCACTGTATGAAAGTGGTAATAGCAAATATTAATATATTATTAGTTGTATTCACTAATGGACATCTTATATCTGTTACAATCTTGTGCAAATGTTTATATTGTATTATAACTATTAGATGATTTGTTTTAAGTAGTAGCAGATTTGTTCTTCTGAATAATTACAATATAATGTGGATGATCTATGATGATTTATTAGCAAAATTTGAATGAAATTAATATTACACTTGAATTTGGTTTAATTTAATGCATCCGCATATATTTGTCATGTAGGAGGCCATGTCATCCGGTTGTCATGATAAGAAGAAGAGAAGGCTAGGTCAGCCTGAGGACATCCATCAATATGAGCGGCCTTACCAATTAATTGATGGGGGAAGCCAAGTTTCGGTGATTCCATGAGTGTAGCTTTATTTGCAAGTTCATTTTGTCACATAGGTTATTTGAATGCGTATTAAAGTTGATTTTTCTCCCATGCAGTTTGACTCGCTGAACTCGGGGAATCTGTGGACGAGTGCAATGTTGATTCCTTCATTTCGAAGGAATTGATCAAGCTCTGTTTAGAGACCCCTGGAAACTTTGTGTATGGTACTATGTACAAATGACCATACCATCCTAGCAAGCCAAAGGGTGGTCTTCTTGTGAACCTGATGTATTATGCGTGTGACCTACCGGCGGAGTGTAAAGATGCTCGCGAGAAGGCTAAGCATGTTGCTGTGTTGCAGGTTCTTCGTGAGGTAGACCTGACTTAGACTAGCCGTTGGCGGATGGTCCTATGTGTCATAGTAGATGGTGATGTTTATTTTGACTATAAGAACCTCTTTTGTAGTGGTTTTAGTACTGAACAGTGCCTACTATTTGCCTACTGGATTACAATGTGGTGTTTTGGTGTTTGGAGTGGTCTTTTTCCTTTAAGAAGCGAAGTACCTGTGAACAATGCCTAGTAGTAATTATGTTTGATAATTGCTCATATAGGGTCAGTTTCAGTAAATTTTTCAATGTGTGTCACTGCAAAACTGTGCGAAATGGGTACTATTAGTGTTCAAAAATTTAATGTACAATACAAAATAGATTCGATATAATATTTATTTGAAGTTTTTGAACAATCCAATTAGAATGTATGTAGTTTGAAATAAAAAGGAAATTTATCTATTAACAAATGATTGGCAGATATGCGCGTGTAAATTTTTCAATTTAACATAATATTTTCTTGTATTGTCCAATGTTCTAGTTTTTTAACAAAGCAAACAGTCTCAGCTTAATGATCGAGACTGCGTCCAGCGATGGCGGCGATCGAGATCTAAGACTGGACGATCGGACTACCAGCACGTTGTTTTTCCTAGAGATGCCCCGCTGTACGCAATACAACTTCACCCCGATCCGGCCCGATCTCAGTATGCGCGCACGTTGTATACGTGGCCTGTACGCTGACTCGACCTCACCCCAATCCTGCCCGATACCCGCTAACAGGTTTAAAATTTGGTCTATGGGGGAACACCGAAGCAAGGCTCTTGGTTGGTTGGCACAGGGCCGCGCGCGGTGGCATTCTCCGTAATTGGCTGTGTTTGATTTGCGATGTCATTGGAGAGACCTAGGCCATTGGATCGTGAAGAACCTAAGGCTGAGATCTGATGTTCCTGTCACACTTCTTGCTTTTATAAGTAGTAGAGATAGAGACTAAAAATTGAGACCAATGGGCGGACGAACCTAGCGCATATATTTTTTCAAGGCTATGGACATCTAATTTAGTAGAAATAACCATTAGATACCAGCATGATGTACCGTGGTCCAGTGGTGGACCTACAGGATATGCCCGGTATGCCGTGGCATACCCTGCGGCCAAGCTTTGCAAGTAGTATCCTAGTTTAATCAACTGTCTGATTAATCAACCTGATTTAATGCATGCAGCATGCAGACATGCATGTCTCGCTCTGGGAGTAGTACTACTACCATCTGCTACTAATTACTAGGCTCGCTTTGGCCTCTAGTCTTGTGTATGTCATCAAGACGGTCTAGCGTATATGCTATTTTTGCTATTGACATGCACCGTGCATGCACCTAGCTATTTTGGTAATAGATTTATAACATTATCATAATGACTAAGCAAAGAAAATATCCAACTATTGTACTATTCTATTCTCTTCGTCTAGAAAATAATGTCACAAATTTGTATAGATTTACATATAACTATACTCTAAAATACGTTTAGACATGTAACTATACACTGAAATACATCTAGACACATACATATCCAACAAATCCACGATAACCTTTTCGAATGGAGTATTTATATTAGCAGTATAATCTAGTAGATAGAAGATGTAAGAATAATTGACTAATAATTTAGCCTACTATAATTAGTCTACGATAGTCAAGTATATGTTATATTGTGGCTTTAACGGTGAGAATTTAGTCCAATATAATGCAAAATTATTTGTTACTTAATTAAGTTTTCATATTTCTCAATCGTCATTTATTCTTTATTTTCTTGGAGAAAATCTTTGTCAATGGGCAAGCTAAAAATTTGATGTGGCATACCCTCTACTAAAATCCTAGGTCCGCCACTGCCGTGGTCGGTCCGGATTGCACCAATGTACCACACCACTGAGCTATTGCACAAAGCACCATATGTACCTCTATTTACCATGTGTCCTTTCAGTTTGCTTGATATTTATACAAGAGGATGCGGTGGATAGAAATTACCATCAGGAACACATAGCTCCTCTTTCCAACTACATATACTCCAGCAGCTCTTCTACTTGAGCACTCAAAGCGTATTAGAATGATCCGAGAGTAGGTACTAGATAGATGACATTCACTAGTTGTCAACATATCGTAGGAATTGGAGGCACCGGGCTACGTTTTAAGCAAGTCGTCGTCCATGAATTGTTTGCGCGCTCCTAAATTGCCATTAGGAAATTACTGGTTGTTTTAAGACACTGCTTCGACTCATGTCCGGTGCCAGCTGGGTCATCCACCAACATATATTCGACATCGGCGACTGGCGATGTCACGGGCTTGGGGCTCGAGCCCTCAGCAGTGCCCTCACTGACGTCAGGCCTGGTCTCCATCAACGCCACACCGTCGTCCCTGGCCCCATTCAGTAGTTATCCGAGTAGTCAGTGCTCGTATATGTCCCATAATAGACATTAGTGTAAAAATCTTCCTAGAAGTAAAAGGTACCGTAAAAAGGTAACTAGATTACCTGTGGGACTTAAGGTTTTTGGCTTTTTGCCGGCTATTGAATGATCTAGACATTTACAAGTTGCCGCTAAATGGCCGGCGATACAGTTGGTTCAACGGGCATGAATTGAGCTCTATATAAGCTGCTGCTTAGTGGCTGTCCTATAGATCTGGAGCAGGATCATTCGGTTTGCCCCCTCAGCTGCATCGCAACGCTTATTTCTGATCAACCTGTGCCGCGGCAGCCGGTTTTTCATCAGGGAAAAGGGCTCCTACCTGGATCCCTTTTGACTGAACCTGTCAATCTGTCATGGCTTCAACGGAGCGAACATCCTTGAGACATAACAGCGCATTCTCAATCCAACCTTCAGTCCTGGAGCACAAAGAAGATTGGATTTGTTAATAAGAAAATGCACTAGGTTAATAGCTGAAATTTCAGTCATATGCCACTACGTCACCCAGTAGGACAGGGACGGGGACAACAGAAGCAGCATGGCGCTCTTTAGATTCGTCATTGTGATGCTCCCTTACTACAAATAATTATTACAATTCGTCATGAGAACCCTTGGTCGTGTGGGTGATATGTGTCATCTCGGTGTTGTTCGTTGATTGAGTCAGGAGGGTTTGGTCCTCGAATAGTTGTCATGACTTCTTCTCGCTAGGAATGGTCTGGTACCGACAAGTTTAGCCGAATGGGGAACTGGTTGTTTGTTATATGTGGTGTTGGCGTGGTGTAAGAGGTTCAGCACTTAGGAGAAGCGTTGGCTTGTCTATTCTATCCCTTATATTAACATGTTTGTGTAGGCTTATCTTGTGGAGAGTGTGAGTGTGGCCCTATTATTTCCCATTTTCTAGTGGCTTTGTCCCCATTTGTACCGATTTTGCCCCATTTATTATTATTATTTTGATACATGATGCTTTATTACATAAAAGTTTTAAGTATTACACATGTACTCTAAATAACTAAGATGCACACAGCCGATAGAAGTCCAATAATGCATACAAAATAAAAACAGAAGAATTATATATCACACTGAGAAATTGTAAAAATGCCTAAGGCGATGGTGGAGCACTAATCCTAAGGTTATGCTGCCATCCATGACGGGTAAATTAATCACACGTCCTTTCCTTCAGACGTGTACACACCTCTGTAAATAAGTCGTAAAATTCCACACGATGTAGGGATGACCATGAGCGAAATGTGCTAGTACAACGGTAGATCACCTGCAATAGAGAAGAATATTTGTCATTAAACATTTTATCACTTCTACATAGCCATAGCGATCATATAATGACAACCGTTCCCACCCTAAGAAGTATTTTACACTTGTAATCTATCCCATGTAATCAATTCCTAAATACATTGGCAACGCTATGCGGTGGATACAAACCCGAAGCTGCTTGGGTGACCGACCATATGAACCATGCAAAAATACATTGGGCAAATAATTGCTTAATTATCTAATCATGCTGACAAAACACACATTTAATATTCTCATGCCAATTCCTCTTAACTAGATTATCTTTCGTAAGGATAAGCCCCCGATGAAGATACTGAGAAAAAATTAATTTTCATAGGTATCTTTATCTTCCAGATCTTCCTATTTATTATCAATTGGTATGGCTAGCTGGACTAGCGCGTTGTACAAAAAACTAACTGAGAATTTACCATTCTCGTTTAAGTTCCAACAAAATTGATCAACCCTAGTTGTCAATTGGAAAGATGCTAGTCGATATAGTAGTGCATTCCAATAGAAGAGTTTGAGTCCGATCAAATCTCTCTCGAAAGTCACATTTGTATAAGACTCCATCACATTGGCAATTGTATCACCCTTGTGACGAACAATATTGTACAACGCAGGATATTGTTTCCGGAGGGTAACTTACCAAGACAGTTATCCGCCTACAAATGTATCTCACATCCGTCCTTAATCGAAAAGCATCCAAGGCGGAAGAAATCGTTCTTCATCACCATCAAACCAGCCCAAAAATGAGAGTCACCAGGTTTCCAAACCACCCATGATAATGCTTTCGAGCCAATATATTTTCTGTTAAGGAGAGTTTGCCACACCACATCTTCAATTAGCAACTTGAAGATCCATTTGCTGAGGAGGGGTGTATTTTTGATTTGAGGATCATGAATACCAAGTTCGACCTAGTGTTTGGTTCGGCATAGCACATTTCATTTAGCCAGTCTATACTTATTTTTCCCACTGTCTCCCTACCAAAAGAATCTTGATCGGAAGTAATCCAATTATTTTAAGACTCCTTTCGGTAGTTAGAAGAATTATATGATATACTATCCTTTTGGTATTCTAATTGTTTTCCCGAGTGATATCAATTTACTATGCTTTCTGTATTTTTCTATTAATTCAATTTAATAAGCATGAACAATAAACACGAGTGACAAAATTTTATACGACTCTTAGCTTGCTATTTCTTGAGATGAAGATACAAGTTCATTGCAGGTGAAGTCTAATCATGAAAGTAAGAAACCGCCGCTAATATATGAGTGAATCACTATTTTTATCTATGGTAGCTAATTGAGGATAGAATGTCCGATGTGTGTAGCAACTCAAAGTACTCATATCTTTACTCCGGATTGGCTCTGTATCTTTTAAATTTATGGAAAGTAATTGTGCTTTATGTTGTATTCCATTTGGTGACACCGCTCTATAATTGAAAAGAATTAATGAGTGTCATCTGCAAAGCTGGTTAATATCAAATTGATGAGACCACTCACCACTGTTGTCTATATAGAACACCCATTCCAATAGTATAGCTAGCTAGCCTCATGCGTAGAACACGACAGCCTTCCATGGTGGGGATTAGGTAATTTTGTACATGATACGTAGTATTCTTCTGAGTAGCATTGTGGGAGGGAATTCGGGAGTTTCATCGATCTGTCAAACAATTTACCTCTCAACAGTTGGACAGGGGTCTTGGCGCCACCGCAAAGCACAGAATATGAAGACATTCAAGGTCAACTGTAAGCGCTGATAGAGCAAGGGCCCATGAACACGCAGTTAGGTTGGAAGACACTATCATCGGTCTGTCGGTGGGGAGCGTGGCCCAAAGTACACGTGGCATGCTTGATTGGCGCTTGTCCGGTAGACTTAGCGTGCTTGGATGAGATGGTTGTAATCAGTCGCCTGTCCAATAAAACTCCATCTTGCATCGCAAAAGACAAAGTTAATCTCTTTTAGGACATGAGATACAAAATAATGGACGTACATTTTTGGACCGCGCGTCTCGCGTGGCTCCCCATGGGCGACGGAGGCGCCAAATCCTACCATCTTGTAGGTTTTGTGCCTTGTTTCTTCTAGACCTCCTATAAAAGTTGACGGTACAAGTACTTGGTTTCCGATCTATCAGGTTTTGGTGTCTCCCCGCTCGATCACGTCTTGTGATCTACTGTAAAGTTCTGTTCTTAGCTTCTCTTGATTATTCACTAGATGCATGTCCCATCATAACCTAAAATCGCAGCTATAGATTTCCATACATTAGTAGCGACAGTCCTTCGTCAGGGTGTTATTGTAGGTAGTATGCATAGTAGTCCAAACAAAGTTTCATATTTCCTTATTTTTGCACCTTCGTTCTTTTATTCGCTTGCAAGATATTTCAATCTTGAAGCCATCTTCTCCGAATGGGAACAACAATGGGTAATGCATAGACATGAAATTTAGGTGAGTTTCTCATATCCTTTGAGATACCATATCTTTTTAATCAATGATGATGCCACATACTTTACACCCTTGAGGAGAACATCACTATACTTCACAGTCCGCTAACAAAGGTAGGGTCCACTTTTGTTTTCTTGTCATTGCATCTTGACACAAGTATCCTATGTTGTCTCTCATTTTCGGTTCACTGCGCGAGCGAGGTTTGTTCCCATCTTCAGGTAAGAGAGTTGTTCCGATATGGTGGTAGATTTGGCTAGTCAATCGGAAAGCATATGGACCATTATTTGTGTTTATTTGTTTGTCGACAATCACTCTCATTGATGTGAATGAGAGAGAACATGAAGTTGTATGACCCGAGATTCTCTCTCAAGTTTATTGAATTGCTTCCTTAATAGGCTTGATAAATAAGCTAGAGGCTGGCTGAGTGATGGCTGGTCAGTTTTTTATTTGAATATAAAATTTCTTCCTACCACAATAGTAAATGACGGTGTCTGCATTTGTATGTTGGCTTTCCAAAGTCCCATTATTTGCTATCAGCACCATAGAGGAATAGAATATATATTCACAGATTTGGCAGGAGTAAGAAAATATACGACATCTCTACACAAACGAGTTGGCAGATCATGGGCGTAGATGATTCTAGGGATCAATACTCTTTCCGAGTGATCCGATGGTACTTATTTTCAGGGCCGGCTCTAGGCCATGGCGACCTTGGCAAAGGCCAACGGGAGCCCACGATTACATATTTCTCTATATTTTATACCCTACACATATGTAAAAAAAGGCCTATAGCCGGCCGCCCCAAGCGAGAGCACGTGATCATGTGAACTTGGATTGGAACGCAACTGATCGGTGATCGTACTGACCGATAGTGACATGCAGGGGCCTCGTCCGGACTGACCGATAGTGACATGCAGGGGCATCGTCCGAACGGTCGATCTCCCCGACGCGCCTGACACGAACGCGACGCCAGGAGTCTAGGATGCCTCGATCTCTGCGGCACACGCCGATACGCGGTTACGCCTGGACGGCTCGACCTCGCTTTCTCTGTTTCATTGATCTCCAGCCACGCCAACCCAACCCAATTCTTGATCGATCTCCAGCCGTCCTAATTCTTGATCGAAAGTTCAGCACTTCGGCTTTGCGCCCTTTCTCTCTAGTATATTCAATCTTCCCGGAATGCTTAGTTCTTATCTCATGTCTTTTAGCCAAACTTGTAGGAAAGTGGATTAAGATTGTTTCTTTAACTAGCAGGGTGGCCCTCGCAATATTTGTGTGCCTAAATGATCAAGCAATAAGCCTATGATTTTACATCTATTTGATATCGTAAATATCAAACAGTAATATAAATCTCTAACTAACCGAATATGTTATGGTAAACAAAAATGTCATCTCTGTTGGGAACACCTTTTCCTTTTGGAGCCAACAATTTGAATGCCATATCCAAAAACATCAAATGGATGGTCACATGTGTCGTTTCTTCCAGACAATAGATAAGTAGGTTGAGGTAAGTTCACAATTATTGATGTAAGATAAATTATTTCCTAATTAATATGTACGTCGGGTAAATAATACTTCCTCTGTTTCTAGATATAAGATGCTTTTTTTGAAAATAAAAACATAATATAGGGTGTACTATGTTGCACCCCTCGTCTAGGAAAATACTTTAGAGTCTAGCTAGATTATGTATTTTCTGACATTAATAAGTCAGAGTAATCACACCAAAAACTGGTGTAATTATCCCTCCAAGTGCGTTCTTTAATTTTCATGCCAAAAGTTCTACACCTTACATTTAGAAACGAAGCGAGTAATTGTTGTTCTACTTTTTGCACATCTATCTTTTTCTCATTTACTTTTTGCAAATCTTGGAGAACCACCTGAGATGAGATGACGTATCCTTGGAGTGACCAATGGAGAGCGTCCTCCATGGAGCAACCGCGCGTTCTACCTACCATATCGCATTGTGCATAACTTGCTTTACATATTTAGAGGTGCATGTTTCTAGCTGAGCGTGACTAAAAAGGAACTTTTTGTACTACGGTCCGACATACTGGATATTAACTCCATCCCCTTTTTACAACTGATATTGAACCCGATCAGTATACGTTTGAATTTGTTTTTCTTTTCGAAAGAGTCCATGAGCTACACGTCTCATTAAGACTGCTTTCTGCATGAAGTTCTGCCGATATTGATAAAGGAAAATAATACAATTGGTTAAAATGGATAAAAAAGGATCATCATCATCTCACTATAATTTTGCATTTAGCGGTAAAAATAATTGGCTTGGCTATTCTAAGTGTGTTCTCACAATCAAAATCATGTCCATATTTTTTTGGGATCGCGACTCAGTTTCCACTTTAATAAAACGGACCGTGGATACGTATTAGTAGTACCTATAGTTACCTGCTCTATCCACGTCGACCAGAGAGCTCCTTTTGTTTCGTTCTGGTAGGCCAGCCGGTCGGACAGAAGTGCACGTACGGGGCCTTCATAATATCTTCCCTTTAAAGTTTACGTGTCATAAACTCATAAACTCAAGTGTACACGTTTAATATTTTATGGCTTTTAATCTTAGCCATTAATAATCAGATCAACATGGTATATTTTATAAACCTATGTGGAGCAACCTGGTGCCTCGAAACAACCTTATATTGTTTTTAGTATATAATAGAAATAGATTCTTCATGTAATTAGGTGATATGGCGCCGAGACATAAATCTGGCGCTGTGAAAAGAAATAAAAGATAGCAAGATATTGAACTTATTGAATCAAAAAGGTGCTTTAAAAACGACAATTTCTGATAGCAAGTAGCGTTGATGTGAATGACGATGATCAGAAGTGAAGGATCTGAATCCGGACAAAACGATGATCATAACTCAAATACTGATCATGAGGTCAACGAATAGTTCTTGGATGACGATAAGTTACCAAATGTTTTGAGACTAACAATATGTTATGTGTGATTGGATGTTAATTTTTAATATTTTGCAAGTGCAAGTAGATACATATATGTCTATATTTTTATATTTTTTTTTAGAAAGGAGCATATATTAATATCGCGGAGATACCAATTACACCCAGCAACAACGCATTGCCCTAGCGGCATTACAGATGCACACAACCAACAAAAAAGAGAAGAATTACAAAAAAAGAAAAGTCTCGCTACAGTGATTTATTTGTCGAAACAGCAGCACTAACACCACCAAGACAACACCAGAAGTCCAGCTTCTCCAAAAACGACGCCTCTAAGAAGGGAACAGTGCACAAGCGCTGTCGTCGCCCGATCAAAGGTCTTAGGTTTTCACCCTGAGGAAAGTCCTCACTCTCAAAACAATGCCTTCAGCAAGGACATTGTCAGACACAACCAATTAAGGCCAGACCTTGGATTTTTACCCTGAAAGGCAAGACAACAAAATTATCCTGTGCAGTCGTCCCCACTAGCATGCCGTTGCTGCAAGTCACAAATCAACCAAGCCAATTCTCCATCGCAACCCATACTCGAATCGCCATTGCTAGTCCTCAGACCTTGGCTTTCATGACCTTCTCTGTCAGCACCATGGAACGAGAATATGCCCCATGATATTAACTGTCAGCTGAGCTTCGAACCGCTCCCGCTGAAACCAAACGGTCAGACAAGAACATGGGCGCGCACAACCAAATCCCTACTGAACCAGCAATCTCTAGGCATGGTACGCCCATGGGAGCTCGCTGGCGTAGCCTTCCGGAACACGACACTTCGGCCAGATCAATGAGAACAGGCATACGGCAAATATTCATCTCGGCGCCGAGAAGGAACCCTAGGACCACCTCATTTATTCAAACCGAGCAAGCATCCCCCACGCCACCCGCTGGCAACCTGCGGGATCTGCCTCCCCAATCCCAGCTGACGACCATGGCCAGCGGTCCGAACGAAGACGACAGCGCAGGGACGATCATCACCGGAACTGGCTGAGACACAGCATGGAGATGGGAAGGCGATAGGACCACCCCGATCAAAACATCTGGGTTTGTCCATGGGAGGCGGCAGAAAACCACCCCGATCCAAAGATCTGAGATCGTCCCTGACCAACCCGACCCGGCCCAGCCCCAACCACCACCGCTGATCAAGCGTTGCCGGGAGGACCTCCTCCACCACCCCGGCCAGGGGCGCTGCCCTGGCCGCTGCTCGTTGACGCGTCGCGCATCTCCGCCCCAGCAGAACATGGTGAGAATCTCCGGCGTCTGCCCCCTAGACCCCCTTAGGCGGCTGGTCCCGCTGCCCCGCGGCGAGGGTCGGTGGAAGCGGCGGCGAGAGAGACTCCGGCGACGGCTGTTTGGTGGCAGCTAGGTTAGCCCCCGGCGTCTCCCTAGGGAGAGACACGAGAGGCCGGGTGCTGGAAGTCTTAGAAGCGTAATCTTAGAAGTCAGAAGATCTATTCCTATATTCCTTGATATGCCTACGTGTACATTAAACTTAGGGGTCCATGCTATCAACTTCGCACTAGGACCCCACAAAACATAGAGCCGGCCCTGCTTATTTCAATGGTGCCTCTCGTTTTTTTGGAAAGGAGCATATATTAATATCAAAAGATACCAATTACACCCAGCCTCTGCAACAACGCATTGCCCTAGCAGCCGTACGGATACACACAACCAAAAAAGAAAGAAGAATTACAAAAAAGAAAAATCCCGCTACAGTGACCCATTCGTTGAAACAGCGGTACTACCACCACCAAGACAACACCAGAAGTCCAGCTTCTCCAAAAGCGACGCCTCCAAGAAGGGAACAGTGCACAAACACCGTCATCGCCCGATCATAGATCTTAGATTTTCACCCTGAAGAAAGTCCATGCTCTCAAACAATACCTTCAACAAGGCCATTGCTAGGCACAACCAATTAAGGCCAGACCCTAGGTTTTCACCCTGAAAGGTAGGACTGAGAACCTCTCCTGTGCAGTCGCCCCCACTTGCATGCCACTACACCAAGTCACGAGTCACCAAGCCAATTCCTCATCACCACCCAGACTCAAACCACCATTGTCAATCCTCAGATCTCGGTCTCCATGATATTCTCCCTCAGCACCATGGAACGAGAACATGCCCCATGATATTAACAGCCAAGAGAGCTTCGAAGTGCTCCCTCTGAGCCCAGTCGGTCAGAATAAAACATGGGTGCGCACGACCGAATCCCTCCAATCCAGCAATCTCCAGGCATTGTTCGCCCATGGGAGTTCGCCGGCGGAGCCTTCCGGAACACGCCACTTCCGCCAGATCGATGGGGACAAGCACCGGCAGATCATCATCTTGACGACAAAAGGAATCCTAGGACCGCCGCCATTATTCGCAAGACTAGCAGGCCCCCACGCTGCCAGTCACCTCCATGCCGGAGACAAGAAAGGAAGGAAGCAGTCCAAGCGCAAGGCTGCGGTACCGACGATCCAAGGAACCGCCAGATCCCTCCGCCTCGACGGTGGCTGGACCCATCTGGCGAGATCGACCAGTTAGCTCAGATCTTGGCCCGACGAGCCAGCACGCCGCCAAGCTCGTTGAAGATGAGTTGAGGGCACACCGCCGCCTCCTCCCTGCCGCCCTGCCGGAGGGCCTCAGGCCCCGGCCCGAACAGCCGCGCTGCCCTGCGCCTCCGCCGGTGATCCTCCAACTCCCGAGGAAAAACAGCAGAGACATCTCTCCATCTCGCCCGTCTTTCGACGCTTGGGCCCATCACGCCGGGAGGGCAGCGGGGGCGGCCGAGGGGCGGGGGGTGGGGGCACCGCCTAGGGTTTGGTGGAGGGGGGCGCCGCCAGAGACGCTCGGGAGGGAGCGCCTCGAGCGGTCCGTCCGTCAATGGTGCCTCTCGTTTGAGAGCATGGTTAATTGAGAACATTATATTTATTTTTTTCTTAATATTCTTGCCGCGACAATAAGATATAGCTTCTAACATGACCTTGAGTGTTCAATCTGCAGAGTAATAATGGTATAAAGTCACCAAATTAGAGTTGTCATGGAGATTACCAAATGAAGCCAAGAGGTTCGTCGAGTCAGCAAAGTAGAATTGTCATGGAGGTTTCCTACACCAAATTGGTGGGACGGGTATGCATTGGTCTCATGTTGCCTACTCCAAATTGATGTCAGTGTTTTGCAAATTAGTATGCGTAGGGACTCTCTATCCATCATGATGAGGTCATTTGTTCCGCGCGGTACAGATATGACTGAGATTGCTTCGGATTGATCTTATGTCTAACTTAGATCCAATTTGGACCCATTGAAAACAAACGGGGTAGATTATTTAGCCTATTTGGACAATCTTTGTAACTTTATTTTCTATTATTTTAACTGAATTATACGATATTTTGAGTGCTAGAAATTACACCATGTTGTTTCCTAGGTTTGTGAGTGCATATTGAATCATTTTCAACCGTCGCACTTCATGAAAATAATTTCTAAGTTGCGGCCAGCTCGGTCCTTGAGAAACCGAGGATCAGATCGGTGTCATTGGTGGAGATTAAAAAAAAAGGTCTCTGTGCGAGACTGCGACATGTCACCAATTCCACAGGAAAACCGACGACCGCCTGCCAATCAAAAAAATCCGACTCCCATAAGACTTCTTTTGACAGCTAGTATTAGGATATTGTTGACCCGTTGCAACGCCATGGTATTGTGCTGGTCTTTTTTATTTTGTGTAAGGTCAATAATGCGCTGTTTACCACTTGGTCACACGGTTCCATATATATTATTGCCAAGCATTGATGAGTTTCACCTGCAAAATTGGTTACCTGATAGAATAGACCATTGTTTTATATATTGGACATCCATTCCAACAATGTAGCAAGCTAGCCTCACGTATAGAACAGGAGAGTCCATGATACAGAGCAGTCTTCTAAAGACCATGTCTCCCAAGTTTCTTTTGCAGGGATGTCTCCCAACTAATTTAGCAGCATAAACTAGGATTTTGAGGCATTCGGAAATTTGATCTGCGAACTGTCATTAAGTTAACCTGGTAACTTTCGGACGGGGGTGGAGGAAATTGCACAACCCATTACTTATTGCGGTCAACGTTACGCAAAACACCAACTTTTCATGTTTTTTTGCACAAACCACCAACTATTGGTGTAATAGGTTGCACACAGGTCTAAATCTCATATTTAAGTGGATTAACCGCAATCCATATGACCGGGTCCATGACATAAGGATCTGATGTCCATGTGTCATTATCTAGTTTCTTTATCTTTTAAAAAAAAATAAAAATTCCAACTATTAAGAAAATATTCTTTCAAAATTTCTGGATTAGTTAGTTTAGGGTTGTTTATATTATTTCAATTACAGAAAGTTTTTACCTTTTTGAAAAAGTTTGAAAACAACTCACTAGATAATGACACGTTGACACCGCATCATCACTGCCTTGTGGATCTTGGTCGTCAGATTTTAATTAAACCTAATCTAGGATTTGGACCTGTGTGCAACGTATTACACCAATAGTTGGTGATCCGTGCAAAAAACAGGTAAAGTTGGTGTTTTGCGCAACGATGGCAGCAATGTGTGGTAGTTTGTGCAATTTGCTCGACGGGATGTTATCCCCACATCATGACCCGGAAAGTGATGATTTCGTATGTGATGTTTTGAAGAAGCATGCAGTTAGACGAAGCTGATCATCATTCCATTGTTGGGACGCATAGCCGAGGGGACAAGCTTCCTCACAACATGTTCCAACGAGGCAGCAGCAAGGAGAAAGGACACTAGTACGCTAAACAAAACAACCAAAGCGTGATTCCAACCGCATCTCGCGCTGCATAGCGTGCTCACTCTCCATCTCTCGTGCTGGCCTAGAAGAACCGGCCACCTCACTGAAGATGTGAACATGCTTGTGCAAAGAGAGAGTGTGGTTCATTTCTGTACAAAAATGAATTACAAAGGAAAAGGAATAGTACAATTACATGGGTTAGTATCCCTCAAGAGAATATTTAAGATACGTCAAAATAAATATGAAGATTGTTTTATGAAAGCATGGGTGCGGCTACACTCTCACTTCTTTCAGAGATTTTCGGTGTAACAAATTTTTGAAATAGGTCAACACCTTAGATAGGGTATTATGTTGAGGTATTTGAGAGAGAAACCAAAAATTCATGTATATTTTCTTCCACTTGTTATTTTTGTATTGTGTTGAACTTTTCCATCTGGTTATTTTATTTGTGACATAGTATAATGTTGTACTACAGTCATAATGTTTCCTTTTTTATTCTAATTTAGTATTTAAAAACCCAAGATATCTCGAGCTCGTTGGGGAATCCCAAGAGGAAGGTATGATGAGCACATGAGCAAATTTCCCTCAGTTATGAAACCAAGGTTTAATCGAACCAGTAGGAGCAAGGAAACACCTCAAAGGTGTTGCTAGCTGGACTTTGGCAGGGCGCACTACCGGCGTCAGCAGCAACGTGGAGACCTGCACAACACAACCACAGAACTCTGTCCCCAACTTACAGTGAGGTTGTCAATCTCACTGATTTTGCTAAAAACAAAGGATTAAACGTATCGAGTGGAAGAAAGTAATAGTTTGCAGAAAGTAAACACAAAGCAGCAAACAGTTGATTGTAGATTGAATGTAAAAGAAAGGACCGGGGTTCATAGTTCACTACTGGTAGCTCTCCTTAAGATAGATAACATGTTGGGTGAACAAATTATAGCGGAGCAATTGATAAACATCGAGAAAGCAATCATGCATATACTACTCATCTTGACTCCTTTGAGACTTGATTGGGCATCACAACATTATACATAGACCGCCATCCAACTGCATCTATGACTAATAATCCACCTTCAGGTTATCATCCGAACCCCCTCCAGTATTAAGTTGCAAGCAACAGATAATTGCATTACGAATTGCGTGTAAATTAAATAATACAATTGTTCTATGAACAAAGGATTGTTGTTTTCTCCCTAGTAGCAATAGCACATCTAGTACCTTAGAGATTTCTGTCACTTCTCCAGATTACTAGAGGCATGAACCCACTATCAAGCATAAATACTAACTCTTGGAGTTGCTAGCATCTACTTGGCCAAGATTGCTACTAACAACGGAAAGCATGCAAGATCACAAATAACAAAGACATGATAGAATCAATAATCAATCTGAAATAGCACCTCAATATCCATCGGATCCCCGCAAACACAACATGTAGGAATACAAATAGATGATCTTGATCATGAACGGAGCTCACAAGATCTAAACATGATAGCACAAAGGAGGAGAACCAGCCATCTAGCTACTACATGGACTCGTAGTCCAGAGATGAACTACTCACGCATCACACCGGAGGCTTGCATGGTGATGAAGAAGGCCTCCAAGGTGAATTCCCCTATCCGGCAGGGTGCCGAGAAGAGCTTAGATCCCTCCCGATCTAGGGATGGAGACGACGGCGGCTACAGACTCTTTCGTAGAATTTTGATCGGGTACTTAGGGTTTCTGTATCGGAGGCAACTTAGAGGCGAAAGGGGAGTCCAAGGGGGTGCCGGAGGCGGCCAGACCACCCCCTGGCGCGGGCCAGGCTGGGCCACACGGCTAGGTGGTGTGGCGGCCCCCTGGCCCCTCTCTGTCTCGTATTCTGGCTCCTTGTGTCCCTCGGTGAAAAACTGTCTTTGGCTTTTGTCCCGTCCAATTCCGAGAATATTCATTTTCTGACTTCCTGGAACCAAAAACAGCAGAAAACAGGCAGCTGGCACTGTGGCATCTTGTTAATAGGTTGGTCCAAGAAAGTGTATGAAAAGTACTCCAAAGTTGGAACAAAACATAAGAAAGTAGATAAAACCAAGCATGGAACATCAAAAATTATGGATACGTTAGCAACGTATCAACATCCCCAAGCTTAACTCCTACTCATCTTCGAGTAGGTAAGTGATAAAAAGAAAGAATAATTTTTGAGGTGACATGCACCATCATAAACTTGATCAAAGTATTTGTAAAACATTCAAAGCTGGGATCATAGTACTTCAATCATAACATGAAAGATAAAGTTCTAACAATAAGACATAGCAACTATGTTGTAACATGAAAAGGCACAAACAAAAGATTTATGAATAACAATGATTTGCAAGATGTTTGTTTGTTTCACATAAAGAAAACATAGCATAGTGGCATTCAGCTTGTCCCTCATAGAGTAGCAAACATAAATGCATAGGACACCTTCAAAGTTCATAAGAGTGACTAGATACAAATAGTTTAAAACAAGCAATATCAAAGTTATGCAGCAATCAACAAGTCTTTGGACAATGCACATAGAACTAAGAATGGCCACTATGCTCTTAAAATAGGTGCATAAAGATAGAAGGTGTACACTCAACATAAAAGTAAAAGAAAGGCCTTTATAGAAGGAAGTAGGGATTCAAGTTTCATAAAGAGCTTCCAAAAATTATGGTACTTACTAGCTTTCAGCTCTCATTGCCCCTATCATAAGCTTCTTGAAGTGATTAAGGTTAAAGTGAACAAACTATGAAGTATATGCTTGATGAAGTATAAGTTGGAAACCTCATGTCCCTTGAATACGAGGGCCGCTCCTCATGCTACTCAAGTTTAGTCACCGGTAAGTTCTTGTCATCGTAAGTACATGTGTATCATAGAGAACTTAACGGGTACCTTGCCCGATGATACGGAAGAATCCCCATATCAAAATGACAAGGCAAGCAGACAACGAGCATCTCAGCAATCTTCTTATTTACCATGGGAAAATGGTGCTTTTTTCTCTCTTTCCTCTTTTCTCATATCTCTTTTTTCTTTTCTTTTTCTCTTTTTTCTCAATATCTGACTCTTGTTTTATAAGAAGAATGCTTCATAGACAACTCATTATGGTTACGCTGCAAGTTTCCACCATGACGACATGGATTAGACCAGTGGCCCAGGCGTTTCTCTAACACATATACATAACTCCATGGACTTACAAGCTCCCCTTTCATTTCACACTGACGACATCCATAGACAAAAGAGCATGATATCAACTAGGTACAAAGTACAAGTGCAATGTTGAAAGCGTTCCCAATGACAGCATGGTTCTGCTAATCCCCAACATATAAGTGCAAGCATATACAACATAGACGACACAATGGTTCAAGTTTATTAAGGGCAAGAAAAGTAAAGTGTGCCATCAAGTTCGTGAGAGCTTTAATCACTAGTTTTCTCATAACAAGTTTAATTCGGAAGGTAGATAAAAGCATGAATATAGTTGGAATAGCAAACTCTAATAGGTAGGTATGGTTGACTCTTTGGAATAACTTGGTTTAAGGAGTTGGATGCATGAGTGGAACTCACACTTGGTTACGGAGGCTAGCAAAAGACTAGGAGCGACCAACTAAGAGAGCAATAATGGCCATAATCATGCAGAGCGACAAAACATCATTAATCAAAGCATAAAATGATACTACAAGTTGAAAACTAAAGGATCATAAAGGCTATGGTGACTTGGGATAGTCATAACATGGTGTGAGCATGTGCCAAGTCAACCCAAATAAAGCATCAAAGGAGAATACCACAATACTATGCTTTAATATGCTAAAACAATGCATGATCCTTCCAAGGCACATTAAGCAATCTCAATTGTTTATAACAAGTCATGCTACAACAAAGAATACTAAGCATAAAGCCAAAACAATATCAAGCATGGCATGACAAAGCATAGGCCACATTCAAAAACAAGCTCTCTTTACCACTTAAGCATGAACTTTCCTACTTTTTCCCAATCCAAACCAAACTATTTGAAAACCAATGCATGAAAGAGGGGGTCCAATAAATTTATTCAGCAAACTAAGAAAACCAAGCAAACGAAAAACCAAAACGAAAATGAAAAAGAAGATGCTCCAAGAACAACACAACTGTGCATGAAACAATAAAAATGAAGTGTTTGGAAGAAACCTGGGATTTTTATCGATGAAGAAGGGGATGCCTTGGGCATCCCCAAGATTTGACGCTTGTACTTCTTGGATATTTCTTGGGGTGACACACGTGGCATCCCCAAGCTTGAGCTTTAGTCCATTCTTCATCTCATTACTCATTCCTTTCATACACCTGAAATTTTTTGTCAACACCCGGATTTTTAATCCTAGATGCCTGTTATGCCATACATCGCAATCCCATGATTACCATTTTTGCGAGACATAATAGATTGGATATCACAGTACATCATCCATTACAAACCATAATAAGGTCTTACACGAATAAAGGATCTCATGCCAAAAACAAAGAAATTCTATCTTGGGAACTAAAAAAGAATCGGAATGGGAAGTATTTATTTCTGGATTCTCCGGCTAGCATCATCGAGTCTTAATACAACAAGCAGTAGAATAAATAATAAGCGTAGTGGTGGGGTCCATCTTTAGGGTTATAGGCAATGCTGACAATGGAAGATAGTCCTAGTTATCATAGACGTCCTGCTGTCCTTCATCTTGGTAGTCTCCTTCATAGTCTGGCCATAGGAATAGTCAGGGACAAAAGCCATGAGTACTCTTTAAGTACTCGCAAACTATCACTAACAAGTAAGGTAATTCTAGTGGGAAATGCTAACTCTAGGTTTATTTGTAAAGTTAAGTTTGAAACCTAAGCTGAGTTCAGAAACAGCGAAAGATAAAATAAAGTTCTAGAATCACTTAAGTTGGGAAGCTAGTGTCATAGTCACAACCCTGTTGTGGCCAAGTCAAGATTCATCATTCATATCATAAGTCATTTTGAAAACATCTGACAGTGGAACAGTATGGCCACTCCAACTGTGCATGACCATGGACGTGGCTATTCAAATAGTTTGACACTCTGTAGAGGTGGTACACTTTCACCACAAGATTCGATACATCTGTTAGGGATAACCCTAAATCGTCATACTTAGTATGCAGATAATCAAACATAACCTTTCCTTTCCACACCCTAGTATAAGCACCTCTCCTATGAGCATGGCCTCCCAACCATGACCATCTGTCATCTTGGGCACTGCATAGGTGGACAACATTGACAGGTAGCCTCAGCTCAACCTCTCCCGTGAGGGAACTAATACTAATGCATATAAACTTCTGACTAAGCCTTACCCAATTCAAGTATTGTGGTTGTACGGTAAAATTGGAATGGTATCGCATCCGAACCCAACCATCAGTTTTGTAAAAGGGTTAAGGCTCATGCCTCAACATTTTCATCATCATAAACCAATTGTGTTTCTCAACACATGTCAAAAGATCTTAATAGAATGACTCATCATTCCAAGGTTTTCACAAGTCATTTTCACCAAGTATTCCCATCTAAGTGACTCAAGTTTTGATTTAGCTCTAAGCTACTAAGTTAAGAGTGTTCACTAATGTGGGATGCTAAGATCAATCTCATGCCATAGAATGACATCTAAGTTTATCTAGATAGGTCAAGTTTTATACTTTTTATGCTACCTTCAAACAAGTAAAGGATTTTGGTAAAGTAAAGAAGTAAAGCTTGTAAATAACATTTGGAGTAGGTATAAGTCCAAGGGTATAACCAAAGCATGCCTAATGCATTTACTTAGGTTATCTAGTTTGCAAGGTCTAGCTTGCATTGTTAATGATGGCTTGCCTTGTGTAGTGTAGTGGTTGAAGTTTTCTTCCTCCTCTTGGTAGAACTCCTCCTGCTTGAAAGCTTGGTCGGTACTATCGTCTATAAATACATACGGGATACACAATCACCAAACAAAACTTAACTAGGCTACTTAGCATACTAAGGCACACAGTTGATGATCTATTATCATCACAAGCATCACAAGGTTTAATTAACTAGCTTCCTTCTTTTTATTTGAGAAAAGTAATTTCTACTCATTGAAATTAACTAAGATTTAATATTCTCCAATTAAAATATGGGATCATGTGGACACATGTCATCACCACATATTCTAATATATGGGAATGTGATTTAAATGTTGGATCACATTTTAATAAGTTTAAGTTGAATATTTAATGCTTTAAAGTGACTAGAAATGCCTATATAGCATTACTTTGGTACTAGTCCAAAGTCACTGCATGCAAACTTTAATATTATTACATATTCAGATAGGTATGGAATCAACTCCAAAGCTATTATGGTTGATTTTAGAAAGATGTTTGAATGTGCAAATGCTTTTGTCTTGTTATTTTTACTAGGAGAGATCTCTAACTCTAAAAGATTTAAATCTAACGGGCTTGGATAGAGATTTTCATTACCTTTCCAACAAAATTGGAATCACTCCATTTGGATTTGTAAAACTCTTTGAATTGATTTTTGAACCAAGGGACATATTTGATTTTAAGTCTAAATAGAAAAACCTAATTTGAATTAACTGGGTCAGTGCGGGAAAATAAATGGGCCAGCCCAGTAATGTTGAGCGGCACAGAGGGCGACTGACAGGCTGGTCCCATATGTTAGCGGCACATAAAACCCGAAGCGGTTCCGGGCAATCTGGGCGCTATGATTAGAACACAGATTGACGGTCCACGGTCATCGTCGACGACGGAATTGTCGCCGGTGAGACCGAACCCTAAACGGCCGGTGGGGGTCTACCGGGGACGTACCCGGGCTCCAGCTAGTGCGGCGAGGCAGGTGAACCAACTGGAAGGTGACAGCGAGGTCAGGCGAAGTCGCGGCAGGGGCTGAGGTGGACGAAATCGACGGGGACTTCTCCTCCTCTCCAGCGGCTACCTCCAGTGGAATTCCGGCGAATGACGGCTCGAGCGGCTCCGGCGAGAGAGGGGAAATGGTCAGTGGAGAGAGGGCAGTGGAATGGTGTGAAAAGATGGTGCTGGGGTGGCCTCCTTATATAGGCTCGACGAGGGGACCGACGGGTGTGGGCTGGCATCTCCGGCGAGGGCGGTACAGAGGGCTACCGGCGTGGGAAAGGTAGGCGGACGGTGGGCGGTCTGCTAGCGGTTCTCTACGGCGTAATGGTGACACTAGGGGCGGTGGCATTTGGTCGGGGGCTTCCCGCGATTTGGGAGACAGAGGTGGTGCTCGACGACGATCATGGCGACTGTGGGTCGCGCGGTGGTGCACGGCCGTGTCTGGCGGGGTGCTGGGTTGATTGCGGAGCGGCGTGCGCGATTTGGTGTCGAGGCGCGGTCTGCTGCGTGCTGGCTGCGATTGCGCTCTAGCGTGCGCTACGCATGGCACAGAGAGAAAGGGCGGCGTGGTGCTGAGGTGGTCTAGGGCCTGGCTGGGCTTGGGGAAGGGGCAGGGAGTCACGGTGTGGTCCGGTCTATCTCCTAGACATGGCGAGAGAGGGAGGGGCGGTCGGCTGGGAGTTGTCCATGCTCGACCAGCGAGCATGGCGCTCAGGTGGCGTGGCACTGGCACCAGGGGCTATGGATAGAGGTGGGTTTGGTCTGGTTGGGCCTGGGGGAGACCAAGATGATCAATGCAAACCAATTGGCTCGACAAGAATTGCTCCAAAACAGTAATAGTTAGGCCACATTTTGTCTGCCTGCCAACTGGTCGATCAAATGGCTGCATGAAGAAAAGTTTTGAATTTTTGAAAGATTTTTGGTAGAGTGGTGTAACTTATGCTTGAGCATCTATATTTGCTTGGGATTTTGAATTGGACTTCATTTGAGTGGTTTTTGAATTAGTGTGATCTTGATACATACACTAGATTCAATTTTCAAATGTCATTTAAAATTAGAGTTTGAATGTTTTTGGGAGATCACAAAGTGGGCCTTGGCACAACACTACTTGTACTAGCAAGGGGTGCAAAGAACCACAATTGTCTTTGTTGGCATATGAGTCCTAGGAACACCCAAAGTGTCCTAGTTAGTTAAAATGGCACAAATGACCATTTCCTTATTTTATTCTTTTTGATTTCTTTTTCTTTGGGATTTGTTTGGGAATGATCTATATGATTTTTAATTCACCTTAGAATCATTTTACAACCAATGGATCACTCAAACATGGCAATTCAAAACAACTCCTAATTTAAATGCACACACATATGAATGCTTAATTATTTTAAATGGAAAAGCTTTTGTTAACCCTAAATTCGGTAGATTTGATCACGATTAACTTTGGATTAAGTTTTGGGATGTTACATTTTTCCTTCATACAAAACTTCCACACAATCTTTATTAGCAACATTAGTGCACTCAAGATAATAAGTCTTCGGGTTCAGTTTCAACACCAATAAAACTTCCAATAAAACACAAGCTACTATAGCACTTCCCTCAAAAAGCTCAATTCCCCAAAATAACTCAAAAAGGAACCAACAAGAAGCAAATGCAAATAATGGCAGAAATCTATCAAAACAGACCAGCAGGTAAAGACGATTTTTTGGAAGACCTTCTGTTGTTCAAATCGAAAAGTGTTGAACTAACGAAAGTTAGATAACAACCTGGGGCAGAAGCACAAAACTTCACGCCTCAAAAATACGTACAGAGATTTTACAGGAATGTTTATAGTGAATCATAGAAATCTGTTTCGGGACAGCAACTTTCCCAATCATTACTTATCTCTTATTAGAGGTTACTCTTGGCACAAAAAGCAAATAAAAAGGATAAGGAGCGGTTATTACAGAGGTAATAACTTCCAAGACTCATCTAAAACTTTTGGGTTATCTCCCAATAAGTACTTTTCTTTAACGCCTTTTAGTTAGGCATAAGAATTTTGATGATGCTCACATAAGAAATATGAATTGAAGTAAAAGAGAGCATCAGGAAGCAAATTCAAAACACATTTAAGTCTAACCCACTTCCTATGCATAGGAATATTATATGCAAATAAATTCACAAAGAACAAAGTGACAGGCATAGGAAGATAAAACGAGAGTAACATCAAAACTTTCAGCACATAGAGAGGTGTTTCAGTACCATGAAAACTTTTACAACCATATTTTCCTCTCTCATAATAATTTTCAGTAGCCTCATGAATAAACTCAACAATATAACTATCACATAAAGCATGCTTTTCATGATCTACAAACATATAAGTTTTATCAAGATCAAAAATAGTGAGATTAGAACCTTCATACCCACTTTTAACAATTTTATAACAAGATGATTAATCAATCTCATTTTCAATAGTAGTACAATTAATATTATCAACCAATATAGGACCATCATCTAGAGCTTTATTATAAACATTTTCAAAAGAATCCATAGGAACATAACATTTATCCTCCTTTGGTAAGCATGGAGGACAATCAAATAATGTAAGGGGTAAAGAGTTACTCTCATTAGAAGGTAGGCATGGGTAGATCCATTCTTCCTCCTCTAGATCATCACTCTCCTCCTCTTTTTCATCCAATGAGCTTCCAGTTTCAGCAATTTCTTCTTCCATAGGCTCCTGCAAGGCATTAGTCTCTTCTGTTGGTGGAGAGCATTTATTAAGATATTCAAGAATATATCCATTCTCTACCTTGTAATTATCAAAGCAAAATTTAAGTATATCATAAACCTCATATTTATAAGGTGCATCATCAGTATTTTCAAGCAAATAAGCAAGTTCGAATGCACCCTTCCAAGCAATAAATTCTTCAATTTGTTCCACATCATAAAAGTCATAATTTCCCTTAACATAAGAAGATATGGTAACATCATCATTATACTCGCATTGAAAAGGGAGGTGTTTATACTTCTTACAGCAACAAGATTTATCAAAGCAATAAGTAACATTATAAGTAGATCACACGTTTCTAGCAATGGTATATGATGGCCCAAAATATATCGAGATCGTTGGGGAACCCCAAGAGGAAGGTATGACGAGCACACCAGCAAGTTTTCCTCAAAGAAAACCAAGGTTATCAATCCAGTAGGAGCAAGGAAACACCCCAAAGGTGTAGCTAGCTGAACGTTGGTAGGGCGCACTACCGGTGCCAGCAGCAACGTGGAGACCTGCACAACACAACCACAAAACTTTGGCCCAAACTTATGATGAGGTTGTCAATCTCACCGGTTTTGCTGAAAATAAAGGATTAAACGTATCGAATGGAAGGAAATAATAGTTTGTAGAAATTAAACACAAAGCAGTAAACAGTTGATTGTAGATTGAATGTAAAAGAAAGGACCAGGGTCCATAGTTCACTAGAGGTCGCTCTCCAGAAGATAGATAACATGCTGGGTGAACAAATTACAGCGGGGTAATTGACAAACATCGAGAAAGCAATACATGCATATACTAATCATCTTGACTCCTTTGAGATTCGATTAGGCATTACAATATTATACATAGATCGCCATCCAACTACATCTATGACTAATAATCCACCTTCAGGTTATCATCCGAACCCCCTCCAGTATTAAGTTGCAAGCAACCGATTATTGCATTACGAATTGCGTGTAAAGTAAACAATACGATTGTTCTACGAACAAAGGATTGTTGTTTTCTCCCTAGTAGAAACAACACATCTAGTACCTTAGAGATTTCTATCACTTCCCCAGATTACCAGAGGCATGAACCCACTATCGAGCATAAAATACTAACTCTTGGAGTTGCTAGCATCTACTTGGCCAAGATAGCTACTAACAACGGAAAGCATGCAAGATCAAAAATAACAAAGACATGACAGAATCAATAATCAATCTAAAATAGCATCTCAATATCCATCGGATCCCCACAAACACAACATGCAGAATTACAAATAGATGATCTTGATCATGAACGAAGCTCACAAGATCTAGACATGATAGCACAAAGGAGGAGAACCAGCCATATAGCTACTACATGGACCCGTAGTCTAGAGATGAACTACTCACGCATCACACCGGAGGCTTGCATGGTGATGAAGAAGGCCTCTAGGGTGAATTCCCCTCTCCGGCAGGGCGCCGGGAAGAGCTTCAGATCCCTCCCGATCTAGGGATAGAGACGATGGCGGCTACAGACTCTTTCGTGGAATTTTGATCAGGTACTTAGGGTTTCTATATCGGAGGCATGTTATAGGCGGAAGGAGAGGCCGAGGGGTTGTCTGGGCTGGCCACACCACCCCCTGGCGTGGCCAGGCCTGCCCACGCAGCCAGGTGGTGTAGCCGCCCCCTTGTGCCTCTCCGTCTCATATTATGGCTCCATGTGTCCCTCGGTGAAATACTGACTTTGGCTTTTGTCCCGTCCAATTCCGGAATATTCATTTTCTGACATCCTGGAACCAAAAACAATAGAAAACAGGCAGCTGGCACTGTGGCTCTTGTTAATAGGTTAGTCCAAGAAATCATATGAAAAGTACTCCAAAGTGTGGACAAAACACAAGAAAGTAGATAAAACCAAGCATGGAACATCAAAAATTATAGATACATTTGCAATGTATCAGTATACAATTTATCAATTTGTTCCCATAAGTGTTTCCCTTTTTGTGACAAGCGGTGTTCCTTATAATAATATTTCCGTTCTTCCGTGAACCCACCTTGCCAATAAGATTCAGTTTCAAAGAAACCAATCATTGATATAAAGCATGATAAAGCAAGACAATAATAGACCAACGAAAATAACCACTATAGTAGGAACTTTTCTTATATTTTTGATAAAGAAAGCAAAGTAGTAAACTAATTTTTTGTGTTTTTGATAAAGAAACAAGAAAACAAAGTAGAAATAAACTAAGCAAAACAAAAATAACAAAGTAAAGAGATTGGTTATGTGGGACTCCCCTTGTAAAGATGTCCTTGACTCCCCGGCAACGGCGCCAGAAAAAAGCTTTGATGGCCCAAGATATCTCGAGCTCATTGGGTAACCCCAAGAGGAAGGTATGATGAGCACAGCAGCAAGTTTACCTCAGTTATGAAACCAAGGTTTAATCGAACCAGTAGGAGCAAGGAAACACCCCAAAGGGGAGTCAACAGCAACGTGGAGACCTGCACAACACAACCACAAAACTCTGTCCCCAACTTATAGTGAGGTTGTGAATCTCAACGGTTTTGTTGAAAACAAAGGATTAAACGTATCGAGTGGAAGAAAGTACTAGTTTGTAGAAAGTAAACACAAAGCAGTAAACAGTTGATTGTAGATTGATAGTAAAAGAAAGGACTAGGGTCCATAGTTCACTAGTGGTGGCTCTCCTTAAAATAGATAACATGTTGGGTGAACAAATTACAACGGGGCAATTGAAAAACATCGAGAAAGCAATCATGCATATACTACTCATCTTGACTTCTTTGAGACTTGATTGGGCATTACAACATTATACATAGACCGCCATCCAACTGCATCTATGACTAATAATCCACCTTCAAGTTATCATCCAAACCCCCTCCAGTATTAAGTTGCAAGCAACAGATAATTGCATTATGAATTGCGTGTAAAGTAAACAATACAATTGTTCCATGAACAAAGTGAAGGAGATATGTCCTAGAGGCAAATAATAAATAGGTTTTTTATTGTCATATCTCAATTAGTTTATAATAGTTTCATATTGTGCTATAACTGTATCAAGTAGAAACATTGGTACATGTGTGGTATGAAATACCAAGTCCCTAGTAGCCTCTATTCATACTAGTTCGTTGGTCACGAAGATGATCTGGGTTTCAAGATCATGGGTATTTATGCCGACTGACAACGGGATCATATCATTGGAGAATGATGTGGTTGGACATTCCTCGAAGGATTGCAACACGATGAAGTCATATAGTTCATTGTTGCAACAGCTATACCTAGACTCCTTCTCCTTAGACCATGAGGTCATATTACTCACTGTTTCCCTAGGCTGCTTAGACTGCATCAACCGTCATCTGGTAATACGGTGGCCATAAAGGTGTACGTTGGGTATTCCGAAGGAACAGTAGATGACATGTGACTGCAATACCGGGATTTGTTGACCCACATGACGGGTAAAGATATATACGGCCGACTTGGTGATATTACATCCATAAATGTTATAACATGTGACTAGGTCACAGGGATGTAATATCACGGTAACAAGAAAACAGAACTTGTTGTGAACGATATTGAACAAGGTATGGGATACCAATGATCGGATCTCAGACAAGTTGTATCGAGAAACAAAAGGAAGAGGATGCTACATTTAGACGGTTCAAACGACATTGTCATCAGGAATGCATAGGGGTCACATGGACATCCCTGGTCCCTCTGTTGATCATTGATACAGATCATGTCTAGAGCATTCCCGAGCCGTGAGAGGATACACTTAAGGGTACGATGAGAGCGATCATCATAAGACAGAATCACAGTAGAGAAAGAGAGAAAGCCGGAATCGTTCCGCGGAGAGATCCGAAGTTGTTCGAAGAAAGAATAAAGGAAAAGACCGGAAAAGTGTTTTCGGATAAATGAGAATTTAAATATATATTTATTATATGTTAATTATGAATTAATATATTCTAAATAATATTTAAGTTAAGATTTATAAAGGCAACTTTTATATTAGGCCAAATCCCAAAGGGAAAAGGACTAGAAATAAAGCTGCAGAAAAAGAAGACAAAAAAAGAAAAAGAAAAGGATAGCTGCTGTTGCAAGTGGGATTGGCAACCCACAAAGGTGGGCGGCCGGAAGGCCGGCCCATCCGGGCGCCCGGCAAGAGCCGTCGCCTCATTGGCCGAAGTTAGGCATGTGAGCGCCGCGCATGGGCTGCGAGGGGCGTGTCGGCCTGAAGGGAATATGCCCGAGAGGCAATAATAAAGTGGTTATTATCTTATTCCATGTTTATGATAAATGTTTATTTTGCATGCTATAATTGTATTAATTGGAAACGTTAATACATGTGTTTTTAATAAACAAAATACAAAGTTCCTAGTACTGCCTCTCATATAAACTAGCTTGTTGATTAACAAGATGATCAAGGTTTCCTGATCATGGACATTGAATGTTGTTAATAATGAGGTCACAATATTGGTGGAATGATGTGATGAACATTCATCCGAAGTATAGCATTACGATCAAAGTCATTATGTTTATATTGCTATAACATCATACGAAGTAATCTTAGTCCTTAGACCATGAGATCATGTTAATTGCTAACACCAGAAGAGTATCTTGATAACATCAAACGTCACACCGTAACATGGTGACTATAAAAGGTGTTATGTTGAGGTTCATGGATCAAGAGTGGGATTTTTCCATCCCGATGACAGATATATATACTTTGGGCCCTCTCGGTGATATCACATTAAGATAGCTTGCAAGCAAGTGATGTGATCACTAGAATGTTATATCATGGGAACAAGAAAAGAGTGCATGTCGGCAACGAGATCAAACTAGGTATGGAGATACCGATGATCGAATCTCGGACATGTAATATATCGCGAGACAAAGGGATTTAGTTACTAGCGTTAAAGGTTCTCACGATCACAAAAGTCATCGTTGAATGTGTAGGAGTCAGTATGGATCTCCAGGTCCCGCTTCTGATTATTGATCCAAGAGGGGTCTCGATCATGTCTGCATTATTCGCGAATCGTAGGAATTTTTTGTTTTCTATGCTGCAAACCCAACAGTGGTATCAGAGCCTGATCTATGCGTAGGTGCTTTGCACGGGTAGAACACATAAGAGTATGTGGGCGATGATGATCATGTTATTGCTTCTTATATGTACTTTGGATATTGGTGGCATAGTTGGATGAAGCGGCCCGGACCAACCTTACATGTCATCGCACATGAGACCGGTTCCACGATTGACATGCAACTAGTTTTGCATAAGTGGCTAGCGGGTGTCTGTCTCTCCTACTATAGTCAATATCTAATTTACAACGAGTTGCTAATAACTTAGTTATCATCGTTGTGGTTCCATGTTCGTAGGTAAGACCGGTTCCATCTTCGAAAGCCCTAAGCCACGTAAAAACTTGCAATCGATAAATTAGAGGCGTCTAGTTTACATCGTTGCTGGGCTAGTGTCATGATATGGTAATGTTGTAAGTTGATGTATAGTTGATACTCTTACAACACACCTAACGTGTAAGTTCCATAGACCTTGGCCTTACACACAAAGGAATGATAGAGATCATACCACGATGCATATGATGGTGATCAAATGCACAGACCATATCATTCCACTTTACACATATGATGTTTGCATCTTATATTGATTGTTTGGCGTTTTAGTAGCATTATAAGATGATCCCTCATTTAAATATCAAGATAAAAATGTGTTCTTCTTTAATTATGCACCATTGTATGGATCGTGTTTCAAGACATCACGTGATGATCGGGTGTACTCGACACTACGCTTTCATACAACGGGTGTAAGACAGTTTTACACACGCGAGTACTAAGGTTCTTACTTGGCGAGCCTAGCATGTATAGACATGGCCTCGGAACACGGACCGAAAGGTTAAGCATGAGTCATATAGTTGATATGATGCCCATATTGATGCTTGCCTTTGAAGCTACACCGACTCACGTGATGATCGGACTTGGTGTAGTGGATTTGGTTCATGTAATCACGAAAAAGGCACGAGGGATGTCGTCTTTGAGTGGGAGTTCATTTCTAATTTGGATTAGTCGAACTCAATTTGTCATAAACTAAATCGAAGTGAATTTTCATAATTTGTTGTAGGCATTGGCGTATGTTCACTACCTTATGCTTAGTTTTAATTGAGATAATAGAACTGTAGAATTCTAGATATTTACTTTACGAAGTGGTATCGTATTGTTTTTAATGTCAATTTAAAGTTTATAAGTCCTATTGCAAACTTTCAGCAAACTCTATTTACTCCATGAAGTTTAATAAGTAGTATTAAATCAAGAGTAAGAATTCCAATGTTAGTATCTAAAGTATCATGTTTGCCTCCATGATTATTGATATTCAAAAGTTGTTTTAATGTCAAGATTATATAGGAGCTGAAAAATTGTTTCAGAAACCATCATGTGTGGAAGATATTGTGATATCTGAAACAATGTTTTTGGTTGCATTATGATAGAGTATAATTTAGCAAAATACATGTTCTCATACTGTATGAGAATTTGTGATGGATGGAGATGCTAGGCATCCGAATCTCCCAAAAGGTTTTGGGAACTAAAATTATACTCGGCATTCTTCGTTATAGGCTATATTAGCTTGATCATGAAAGTTTTCATGATAAGGAAGATGTAAGTAAAGTGTTTACTACACTAATAGATTACTAAAGAATGGATTTTTTGAAAGAACACCAAACATTTGATGATGGTGATCCACTTCAAAGTGCAAGTCCAAAGGTATTAGTATTTGACTATACACGCTTTGTACTATGTGTCATGTGAATGACACCACTATTGATGTTGATAGATTCTTTTAAAAAGAAAAGGAATTGCTGAAAGAGAATCGATAAAATATTTGGCAGAAAAGGAATGTTGGAGATGTCCAACTTAGGTATATAGAAGATATACATGTTATGGTTGTATCCTTTGCTTGTTAAACAACGTGGTTCTTAGGTACTGGATACCGGTATTGGATACCGAATTGGTTGGTATGAAGTGTCATAAAGGACAACGCAATTCCTGAACTGCAATGGCCTAAGTAACTAGCAAGAGAATAAGTGATGATGTTCATCGAAAACAAATAAAGTGTTATTGTATTTTTCGTTGTCGTCAAACCTAGCCTTCAAGATTTGTTTTAATAATTGTTATTTTTGTTCTGGTATTACGAGAACAATGGTTGTTCAAATAATTACCATATTCCATAAAGGATGGATGAAATTCTACAAGTCTAGTGGGAGAAATCACATCCATAAGCACTATTGCTAAAATGTCACAAGACAAATGATTGAAAGATCAATTATGAAGTGACATCACTGTTTAAATTATATTGGAAAGAAAACATGAAGAAACTCCATGTTGATGGAGTTTTGGAGTCTTTGATTTTGATCAATAGACGCTTGTGAGACTTTCCTCAAGATAATTGAAACTCCGTCCATAGGCCAAAGAGGAACGGATGACTAACTTATTGGATATTATACATATTGATGTATATAGTCCATTATATGTAGCCATATGCGATGGATCTTTTTGCTTCATATGCTTTCTCTAGAAATTTAAGTGAATTTATCTATATATTTACTTAATAAGGAAGAAGTATGAAACATTTGAAAATTGTTCAAAGACTTTCAAGATGAAGTGGAAAATCATTGTAACAAGAAAATAAAGAGTTTATGATTCGATCATAAAGGAAGATATTTGAGTTACATGTTTAGCAAAAACACCTAAGATTTGAGGAATTGTTCCATGATTTGTGTTTCCCGATAAACCATAGGAGTATGGCATATTCGAGAGATGAAATCAAACCATGTTTGACACGGTAAGATCAAAGGTGTCATTTATAAAACTGCCATTATGTTTTAAGGATTGAAGCTTTAGAGACTACCGCTTTTACACTGAAAAGAGCACCATCGTGATTCGTTGAAATGACACCATATAAGTTATGGTTTGGGATAAAACCCGAATTGTCTTTTCTTAAATTTTGGTATGCTATGCATAAGTAAAATGTTTACAACCAAAGTCGGATAAGCACGTATTTGTAGGTTATCCCAAAGAATTTGTTGGAAATTTCTCCATAACACCGAGGACAAAAGAATTTGTCGCTTGGAACGTTAAGTTTCTTGAGAAGGAATTTTTTGTGAAAAATTAAGTGGGAGGACAATAGAACTTTGATAAGGTTGTTGAACCTTAGCTATATGTGCTAAGTAGCGCAGCGCCGGAAAGTGTCCTGATGGCGGCCACAATGCTCATGGCTCCTGTGATTACAAAGGTTGTGATCTAGGAGATTAGAGTTCCTATTGAACCGTGTGGGTCGGTAAGAATCAAATAGTGTGATTTGATAAGCAAGTCATTATTGTTTTGACAATGATGAACCGACTACATGCAAAGAAGCGATGATGGGCCCTGACTCCATAAAATGACTAGAAGTCATAGAATCCATGATAGTATCCATACACGAGAATCAAGTTTCTGAACTTGGAACACCCTCTAAAAAGGCGTAAAGCCTATCGGTCGTGTTTGGATCTATAAAGAAATAGACATGGATGTTTAACATCTATGAAATAGTCGACATGTCCGAAAGAAGTTTACGGCAATGTTCAAGGAGTTGACTATGACAAGATTTGATCTTTCATAGCGATATTTAGTCTTGACGGATTAATGTCGCAACCACTACATATAATTTGGTATATGGTAGTTGAATAAACAAAACAAGGCTCTTCTAATAGAATGGTTACCTAGGATGTGTACAAGACATAGTCCGAAGGGTTTTGTTAATTCAAAGGGTGCTAAAAGGGCGTGCAAACTTCAGTAGTTGAAGTAAGCATAGCGGAGTTGGAATCTTCACCATGACGAAACTGTTAAAAGAGTTTAAATTCATCGGAGATGATGAAGATGCTTGCATTTGCAAGAAATTAAGTGGGAGCGCTAAGACATATTTATAATACATTATGTAGATAACATATTGTTGATTGGAAATGATGTATCTTGTATTGACACAAGTTAAGAATTTCATTAAAATAAGATTTCGATGAAAGACTTGGGCAAACCCGGAATATTTGGCATCAATATCTATATGGATAGATTGAGGCGCTAATATGGTTATGCCAGACATACATATATGAGATATTGAAAGGGTTCAATATGGAAACAACAAGAAAGGTTCTTGCTGCATGGAAAGGATTGTATCAAGATTCAAGTGTTTCAACACTTGGTGAGTAAAATCACATGAAGATTTTGATCGATTATACCGTGATATGTATATATCCAGAATGTCCTATGCTCTAAATGTTATGAGCACATACCAAAATGATTCATAAGATGATCATTGGACAATAGTAAAGATATTCTTATGAGCTTTGGAAGAACTAAGAATATATCATGTATAAGTGACAAATAGTTAAAGGTAGTTCATTGTAAAGTGTTACATTGATACTAGTTTTGTCACAAGATACAAATTAAATTTATCTCAATTTAGACTATGGGTGGCACAATGTAATGGAAAGGATGTTCCATGATGGATTTGGATAAGTTCCAAAGTTGAAACATTGTGACGGATACTACAACAAAAGGCTAAGTATATGACTGCTATAGTAGCAGCAAAGGAGGGCATTTGTGTTAAGAAGTTTGCTATCAAACTAGGTGTGGTTCAAAGTGGGCTAATACTATGAAGATATATTGTATGACAATAATATCAACATATTTTAACCCGAACGAACTAAAGGTCTCACCAAAGGACCAAATTTATACAATGCCATCTCATTTGAGATTGAGTGATGCGTAGAGACGCAAAGACATGCAAATACACACGGACCTGAAAGTGCCAGATCCGGAGATTATGTTAACCACTAGCAAACGCGTATATTCAACACCTAGGTGTTGTATATACAAGTTTACAAACTAGATTATTGACTAGTGCAAGTGGGAGACTGAAGGGAATATGCCCAAGAGGCAATAATAAAGTGGTTATTATCTTATTCCATGTTTATGATAAATGTTTATTTTGCATGCTATAATTGTATTAATTGGAAACGTTAATACATGTGTGTTTAATAAATAAAATACAAAGTTCCTAGTACTGCCTCTCATATAAACTAGCTTGTTGATTAACAAGATGATCAAGGTTTCCTGATCATGGACATTGGATGTTGTTAATAACGAGGTCACAACATTGGTGGAATGATGTGATGAACATTCATCCTAAGTATAGCATTACGATCAAAGTCATTATGTTTATATTGCTATAACATCATACGAAGTAATCTTAGTCCTTAGACCATGAGATTATGTTAATTGCTAACACCGGAAGAGTATCTTGATAACATCAAACGTCACACCGTAACAGGGTGACTATAAAGGTGGGTTCAGTGCTACAAAGGTGTTATGTTGAGGCTCATGGATCAAGAGTGGGATTTGTCCATCCCGATGACGAATAGATATACTCTGGGCCCTCTCGGTGATATCACATTAAGATAGCTTGCAAGCAAGTGATGTGATCACTAGAATGTTATATCACGGGAACGAGAAAAGAGTGCATGTCGGCAATGAGATCAAACTAGGTATGGAGATACCGATGATCGAATCTCGGACATGTAATATATCACGAGACAAAGGGATTTAGTTACTAGCGTTAAAGGTTCTCACGATCACATAAGTCATCGTTGAATGTGTAGGAGTCAGTATGGATCTCCAGGTCCCGCTTCTGATTATTGATCTGAGAGGGGTCTCGATCATGTCTGCATTATTCGTGAACCGTAGGGTGAAAGACTTAAGGGATACCGACACCATTTAGAGCAAATATGTTTTAGATAAAGATTTAAGAAAGCGTTGGAATTATTTCAATAGACACCGAAACTGTTTCGGGTGAAATTGCTGAAATTAGTTCTGCATGTAATATTGAAATGTTGCAGGGGGTTTTATGTGAATGTTTGTTAATTAAAGTAATTAGCAAAATTCTGAATAAAATTAATAAAAGAGTTTTATTAAATGAGAGAGCATTAAATTTGGAGAAATTTAATGCATTTAAAGTGGAGACTTTAAAAGAGAATGTGAAGGGGCAAATTTATGTGGAGGGAGTTACCACCACATGAATGAGGAGGTGATGGGTCACCCCTTGGGGCGCCAGCCATGGGGAGGGGTACCCTCCCCTCCTCTTATAAAAGGCCCCCTCTCACACCTTCACACTCACACCTCCTCGTGAAGGATCTCTCTCCCCCTCTATTATTATTCCCCATGGTCTCGGATTAGCGAGATACATGTTCCCAGTGGCTTTATCTGGAAAGGAGTTGTTGCTTCCGCTGCTTTGCTAGAGCGAGGGATGGAGGTTGTCGGGGTACCAGACGTGTGTGCGATCACGGATGCACCGCTGCTTTGCGGTGCTGGACTTGGTGGTGTTGGACTTGCTGGAGCTGGATCTAAAGGGTGTGCTAGAGCCGGACCTGCTGGACTTCAGCACGATCTTGAGATTGGCAAGTGTACGACTACATCATCCACGAGTTCCATCTCGTTAACAAAGCTTTGTTGTCTTCAAGGGTAAGTTCTCTATGGATGTATATCCACCCCTTGCTTGTATCTAGTAGATAGATCTTGGCGTATAGTTCCCATCGTAGGAAATTTTTTGTTTTCTATGCTCCAAACCCAACACGGCCCGCCTGGCTGCTGCCCCTCCTGGTCGCTGCTGCTGGGCCACTGGGGTGCCGCTGGCCCACCCGGCTGGCTGATGGCTGCTGCCTGGCGCTGCAGGCTGCTGTGTGGGCCCTTGTGGCCCAGCCGGCTGGGATGCTTCTTTTTGACTATTTTCTTCATCTATTAGTCCCACATAGGGCACTTAAGAGGGAGGGTACACCTCCCTTAGCCTATATAAGGGGGTGCCGATGGGAGGACTAAAAACAAACAACAATTGGAGAAGTCCTTTGGTTGACTTTCTCCTCCTCCCTCTCTCTATACCTCGTGACCATGGCCCCAAGTCTGGGCTGTGCGATCGAGGCACACCTGCAGTACGCCGTTGCGCTACAGGGATTCCTAGCCGGATATCAACTTCCGCACTCCCGGCGAGATCGGGGAGCCGGAGGTCTCATTGTGCACCGGAAGTGTACGAAGACACGAGGCGCAATACTTGGGGCGCTTAAATGTCGTGAGCCGGAGCTGTTGCACGATGAAGATCAAGAAGGAGCAAGGGGTGACCTGCGAGAAGCTTCGCGACCTTGAGGTCGGCTACGAGTACGACTACTTCAACCATGTTCCCCGCGGAACATTAACCGCGTACGGTCTACAAGGGTATTTATTCTATACGCATCGGCCGTTACCGCATTACTACATAGATAGATCCTAGGCAGTTTCTGGGGTTTCAACGTAGGAAATTTTTTGTTTTCCGCACTGATCCCCATCAGTGGTATCAGAGCCGATCTATACGTATAGATGTTGTATGGCCAGTACGCACAAGTATTGTGCGGGCATTGATCCCTTAGTGGTTACCCTCTAACGTGTACTTGTTTATATCGCGGTATTGTTTGATGAAGCGGCCCGGACCGACCTTATGCGTATTCGTATGCGAGACTGGTTCCACGCTCAACATACGACTTGTACCGTATAAGTGGCTAGCGGGTGTCTGTCTCTCATTCAATAGTTGATATAGCATTTACAACGGAGGGCCCCGAAAGGGGTGTAGTAGAGACAATTGTCGGATCCATGTTGTGGTTGGAAAGTCTGTAGTTTAGAAATGGTTCTAGTGCGAAAGCCCTAATAACCACGTAAAACTTGCAATAGATAAAGTAGAGGCGTCTAACTTTATTTTGCAGGGGGGCATGTGATTATGATATGGCAATGGTCATTACAAAGGTAAAGTAGTTTACTTTTCTGTTGCTAAGTAGTATAGTAATAAGTCATCATTCTGATGGACGACCTGGTGGAGGCGTCGTGGACTTGGCGTCAAACCAAGGGCAAGATGGAGATCATGCCGGAGCGCTCGATGGAGATCAAAGCGCAAGAAAGACCATATCATATCACATTATACATATGATGTTGATACCAGTTTTTACATCTTATTGTGTGCTAGTATTTAGATACTCAAACGGTAGCAAATAAGATAATCCCTATTGAATACCAATGTTCCGTGTTCCCCTTGTGTGTACACCACCAAGAAAGTTCTTCGGTATGAGGCGATCCAGGGTTACAGGCCTGGGTGTCAGACATATCTACATTCGCATACAGTGGGTGTAAGCCATGTTGCACAGCGAATACACACAAGTTAGATTTGGCGAGCCTAGCACGACATAGAAGCGTGGCCTCGGAATGTCTACCTTTGATAATGCACTAATGGTTGTGTAACACGGGGGAGGTGCAGAGGATAGGGATCATGCGATCACTAAAATCGTCCAGGGGATGACAATTTTAGTGGAGACCAATTATAAATTGATCTCTTATTATAAACTTAGTCTAGATGTCTGTTTGCAAATATCTTAGTAGACCTTGGCCTATCCCATTGAGGTCCTTTGCGACCATGGGAATATATTGCGTGATTTGGTACTTAGCAAAAGGGTCCAACTTCATAGATTAATACCCACGCCTGAGGGATGACCTCGTAAAAGGTGATCTTCTCTTCTTGATACAATAACCATTAGGAGATAATTCGATGACTCCAGAATGCTTGAAAAAAACACTTAGCGATCTTGCATTAGAGTTGAGAACTCTTGGAAGGGCTTGATTGCAAATGGAGGACATAGATGAAAATGTATATATAACATATACAAATTATAAATGTGGTTCTTGCAAAACTCGTTGCAGTTTGCGAAGTATTTGATATTTGTCCCATTTTATGAAAACAGGAGGATCTGTTTGAGAATTGCTGGTCTTGAGGCAACGTGACGTGATGACGGCAAGCAAAACAGTTGATGGCCAACATCACCTCTTTCCTCAAAGTTTGTCATTTGGATTAGTGGACTTGAATATAATTTTGTAATCCTAGTTTGTGTGTCTTGCTTTTCGTGAGACGATTATTCATATGAACAAGTTACAAATCAGTTTGTACTATTCTTATGAACAATACCTTATGGTCACATTATGGTTATAAATAAGTTATTATCATCACTATGTTAATGATAATGGTTTAAACATTTATAAAGGATTATAATGTTAAAAGATATCCAAAGTTTAATAATGAAATGACACTACAGTTTAAGTCATTTTGGTTATTGCAGGTTCTTTATGAAAGATCGGGGTCCTAGATGCTTAATCTAGAGACTTTGCAAAACCATGCCTCTTGGGTAGAATGACTAAAACTCCGCATTCTGGTAAAACGGTTATATGCGAAGAAATGTTCAAACTTATACATAATGATGTATCATATTTTTAACAAGTAGTGGAAATCATTTATTGTGGACTTAAGTGAATAAGTGTATTTACTTAATGAAACATGAAGTTTGAAATGATTTGAATTGTTCAAATGAGTTCATAACTAAATGGGATTTTGAATTAACTGAATTAACAAGTCTCTTCGATTTAATCGACATGACTAAGGTATTCAAGTTAAGTTTAGCATAAAAGGAACTTGTGAAAGATGTTTCACAAATTATGATAATTGGATGAATTCAAACTGTGTTGAAATACCTAAACATCATAATCATTATGTATTAAGATACATATGGCATAATATCATCTCTTATAGGGGTTATAGTTGTCGTTTAGAGTTAAAGATTGAAATAAGCAAACACTCATTTGAAATACAAAGGAACATCTAAAAGATTCGTGGAAACAACACCATAAGTGTTATGGCACGTTCGAGTTTCTGGAGATTTCGACAATTCGAAGTCATGGCGAATAAACAAGTCTTTGTAGAGCATTCTTAGGAAGCTATGAATGCATCTTCCACAAGGGGCAAACCAGTTGTTGTCCTAAGTTGATGTGTCTTGATGAAGATACAGGTGGAAGAAAGTAAAAGATCAAAACAAGGCATTTGACCTTACCTCCAAATTGTTGAGTGGCACAGCGGAATTTGTTCCGTGAATCCAAACTCTGCAAATAGAGTAGAAACCAATGATAATGATCATAAAGTTTCAAGTAAATACTTTTACTAAAAGAAAGTAGGATTCAACTATATATTCTACAAGTTTATAGAACTATATTGTTGATTCACTTATCATGTTTTGAATAAGACATACCTATGAATTACAAAGAAGCGTGATGGACCTGAGTACAAGAAATGAAAGGTCATTGAAATCTCGTTAATGGAATTCTCGATTTAATGGTGATCAAAGAATTTTGGAATGTCCAAGATTATCGAGAGGACCTAGATCTGAGTGGGAGCAAATCAGCTTGGCTAATTCATAATATGTAATTGACATATTTTGAGAGGGAGCTAAGTGAAATCCCTGGATCTCAAACATGAATGTCATATATGAGTGGGAGCGTGAAATCATTCTAGGATATGTGGACGACATATGTGAATGATGTGATTGGTGATAAATAAGGGTGAAGTTGAAGTTATCAAACAAAGAGATCTATCGAGATAGATTGGTGAGTTTAATAAACACTGAATGTCGAATGCTTCCTGGACTTGATTCTAAAAGATGTTCAGAATGTCCTAAGACAAGATTCTGAAGTAGCTCAGAATGGATCAAGGTAAGAAAGAAGTTCTTACTGTATGAAGCATTGAGTTTGTATTGCAACTATGGTTGAAAGAAAGAGATCCGTTGCATCTCCTATGCCCCAGTCATAGGTTCTTCCATACAACCATGTTGTATACTCGATGTAATATGACCCGAAGTTCTGGTTGGTAGGACAAAGTATTAATTGTAAGAACATGTCTTTAAGTGATTCCAGAGTTGATCACTGAACCAGAATTAAGTTTTGTACTTAAATGGCAAGAAGCAAAGTAAGTGGCATAGTTGCATTTCATGCACTAGGATCTACATAGATATAGAAGTATAAAAGCTCCATCTGATGTGATGTATAATGTTGTGGCAGGGATAGTTCGCTTTTAACATAGAATGAGGTGTCCCAGGGCCCAGTGCCCATGAGAAAGCCCTCGAGGTTGATCTAACGTCACTGTAAGCTCGGAATCGCCTCGCTCATTGCCGTGACTATAGTATATACACAAAGGATAGCAAAGTGTGTTTCGAAGTTTAGATGACAACGGTGAAAATGACTATCATCATAAACACTAGAAACAAAAGTCTCACTTTGTTGCCAAACAAATACTTCGACCCATTATAAGATAATGGAGTGAATGTCAAAATTAGGAAGACACTAACGATTTGCAAAAGACATAATGATCTGGTAAAACAGAACATGGACATGATGTTTCCCATAAGCATGCATGATCTATAAACGCATATGGTATATGGTTTATATAAGTAAAATGCGATCTAGTTTATTTGTACTCTAGTGCAAGTGGGAGACTGAAGGAGATATGCCCTAGAGGCAAATAATAAATAGGTTTTTATTGTCATATCTCAATTAGTTTATAATAGTTTCATATTGTGCTATAACTGTATCAAGTAGAAACATTGGTACATGTGTGGTATGAAACAACCAAGTCCCTAGTAGCCTCTATTCATACTAGTTCGTTGGTCACGAAGATGATCTGGGTTTCAAGATCATGGGCATTTATGCCGACTGACAACGGGATCATATTATTAGAGAATGATGTGGTTGGACATTCCTCAAAGGGTTGCAACACGATCAAGTCATATAGTTCATTGTTGCAACAGATATACCCAAACTCCTTCTCCTTAGACCGTGAGCTCATATTACTCACTATTTCCCTAGGTTGCTTAGACTACATCAACCGTCATCTGGTAATACGGTGGCCATAAAGGTGTACGTTGGGTATTCCGAAGGAATATTAGATGTCATGTGACTACAAGACTGGGATTTGTTCACCCACATGACGGGTAAAGATATATACGACCGACTTGGTGATATTACATCCATAAATGTTGCAACATGTGACTAGGTCACGGAGATGTAATATCACGGTAACAAGAAAACATAACTTGTTGTGAAGGAGATTGAACAAGGTATGGGATACCAATGATCGGATCTCGGACAAGTTGTATTGACAAACAAAAGGAAGAGGATGCTACATTTAGACGGTTCAAATGACATTGTCATCAGGAATGCATAGGAGTCACATGGACATCCCTGGTCCCTTTGTTGATCATTGATACAGATCATGTATATAGCATTCCTGAGCCGTGAGAGGATACACTTAAGGGTACGATAAGAGCGATCATTCGTAAGACGGAATCACAGTAGAGAAAGAGAGAAAGCCGGAATCGTTCCGCGGAGAGATCCGAAGTTGTTCGGAGAAAGAATAAAGGAAAAGACCAGAAAAGTGTTTTTGGATAAATGGAAATTTAAATATATATTTATTATATGTTAATTATGAATTAATATATTCTAAATAATATTTAAGTTAAGATTTATAAAGGCAACTTTTATATTAGGCCAAATCCCAAAGGGAAAAGGCCTAGAAATAAAGTTGCAGAAAAAGAAAAGAAAAAAAGGACAAAGACATTCTTGACGCAGTGGCTTGGCGACCCACAAAGGTGGGCCGGTACTAATCGTCAGACGCTGGCTGGCAGAGCACTGGCGCCACGCCTGGTGGCCGCCACCGAGCTCAGCTCACCCGGTTATGCCTCGCCAGCCGTTCTTGGCAGGCGGGCGGAGCCACATCCCGGCGCCAGAATGCCGCCCGCCTCATTGGCGAAGCTAGGCCACGGGCGTGGCCGGCCCTAGCTGCTGCCTCTGGCCATTGCTGGTCATTTGGGCGCCATTGGCCCCCACCAATGGCATTGTCTGCCATTGCGGTGGCTTGTCTTTGGGCCCTTAGCCTGGGAAGCTTATTTTTGACTATTAGTCCAACATGGGGCACCTAAGCCTATATAAGGGGGTGCCCATGGGAGGACTAAAAACACACAACAATTGGAGAAGTCCTTTGGTTGACTTTCTCCTCCTCCCTCTCTCTATACCTCGTGACCATGGCCCCAAGTCTAGGCTGTGCGATCGAGGCACACTTGCACTACGCCGTTGCGCTGCAGGGATTCCTAGCCGAATATCAACTTCCGCACTCCCGGCGGGATCGGGGAGCCGGAGGTCTCATCATGCAATGGATGTGTACGAAGACACGAGGAGTAACACTTGGGGCGCTTAAATGTCATGAGTCGGAGCTGTTGCACGATGAAGATCAAGAAGGAGCAAGGGGTGACCTGTGAGGACCTTCGCGACCTTGAGGTCGGCTACGAGTACGACTACTTCAACCACGTTCCCCGCGAAACGTTAACCGCGTACGGTCTACAAGGGTATGTATTCTATACGCATCGGCTGTTACCGCATTACTACATAGATAGATCCTAGGCAGTTTCTGGGGTTTCAACGTAGGAATTTTTTTGTTTTCCGCACCGATCCCCAACACAAAGGATTGTTCTTTTCTCCCTAGTAGAAACAACACATCTAGTACCTTAGAGATTTCTGTTACTTCCCCAGATTACTAGAGGCATGAACCCACTATCGAGCATAAATACTAACTCTTGGAGTTGCTAGCATCTACTTGGCCAAGATAGCTACTAACAACAAAAAGCATGCAAGATCACAAATAACAAAGACATGGTAGAATCAATAATCAATCTGAAATAGCATCTCAATATCCATCGGATCCCCGCAAACACAACATGTAGGATTACAAATAGATGATCTTGATCATGAACGGCGCTCACAAGATCTAAACATGATAGCACAAAGGAGGGGAACCAGCCATCTAGCTACTACATGGACCCGTAGTCCAGAGATGAACTACTCACGCATCACACCGGAGGCTTGCATGGTGATGAAGAAGGCCTCCAGGGTGAATTCCCCTCTCCGACAGGGTGCCGGGAAGAGCTTCCGATCCCTCCCGATCTAGGGATGGAGATGACGGCGGCTACAGACAACAGACTCTTTCAGGGAATTTTGATCGGGTACTTAGAGTTTCTGTATCGGAGGCATCTTATAGGCGAAGGGGAGTCCAAGGGGGTGCCGGAGGCGGCCAGACCACCCCCTGGCGCGGGCCAGGCTGGGCCACACGGCTAGGTGGTGTGGCGGCCCCCTGGCCCCTCTCCGTCTCGTATTCTAGCTCCTTGTGTCCCTCGGTGAAAAACTGACTTTGGCTTTTGTCCTGTCTAATTCCGAGAATATTCATTTTCTGACTTCCTGGAACCAAAAACAGCAGAAAACAGGCAGCTGGCACTGTGGCATCTTGTTAATAGGTTAGTCCAAGAAAGTGTATGAAAAGTACTTCAAAGTTGGAACAAAACATAAGAAAGTAGATAAAACCAAGCATGGAACATCAAAAATTATGGATACGTTAGCAACATATCAACATCCCCAAGCTTAACTCCTACTCGTCCTCGAGTAGGTAAGTGATAAAAAGAAAGAATAATTTTTGAGGTGACATGCACCATCATAAACTTGATCAAAGTATTTGTAAAACATTCAAAGCTGGGATCATAGTACTTCAATCATAACATGAAAGATAAAGTTCTAGCACTAAGACATAGAAACTATGTTGTAACATGAAAAGACACAAACAAAAGATTCATGAATAACAATGCTTTGCAAGATGTTTGTTTGTTTCACATAAAGAAAACATAGCATAGTGGCATTCATCTTGTCCCTCATAGAGTAGCAAACATAAATGCATAGGACACCTTCAAAGTTCATAAGAGTGACTAGATACAAATAGTTTAAAACAAGCAATATCAAAGTTATGCAGCAATCAACAAGTCTTTGGACAATGCACATAGAACTAAGAATGGCCACTATGCTCTCAAAATAGGTGCATAAAGATAGAAGGTGTACACTCAACATAAAAGTAAAAGAATGGCCTTTATAGAAGGAAGTAGGGATTCAAGTTTCATAAAGAGCTTCCAAAAATTATGGTACTTACTAGCTTTCAGCTCTCATTGCCCCTATCATAAGCATCTTGAAGTGATTAAGGTTAAAGTGAACAAACTATGAAGTATATGCTTGATGAAGTATAAGTTGGAAACCTCATGTCCCTTGAATACGAGGGCCGCTCCTCATGCTACTCAACTTTAGTCACCGGTAAGTTCTTGTCATCGTAAGTACATGTGTATCATAGAGAACCGCCAATGAGGTAGCCCTTGCCCAATGATACGGAAGAATCCCCATATCAAAATGAGAAGGCAAGCAGACAACGAGCATCTCAGCAATCTTCTTATTTACCATGGGAAAATGGTGCTTTTTCTCTCTTGCCTCTTTTCTCATATCTCTTTTTTCTTTTCTTTTTCTCTTTTTTCTCAATATCTGACTCTTTGTTTTATAAGAAGAATGCTTCATAGACAGCTCATTATGGTTACGCTGCAGGTTTCCACCATGATGGCATGGATTAGACCAGCGGCCCAGGGGTTTCTCTAACACATATACATAACTCCATGGACTTACAAGCTCCCCTTTCATTTCACATCGACGACATCCATAGACAAAAGAGCATGATATCAACTAGGTACAAAGTACAAGTGCAATGTTGAAAGTGTTCCCCGTGACACCATGGTTCTGCTAATCCCCAACATATAAGTGCAAGCATATACAACATAGACGACACAATGGTTCAAGTTTATTAAGGGCAAGAAAAGTAAAGTGTGCCATCAAGTTCGTGAGAGCTTTAATCACTAGTTTTCTCATAACAAGTTTAATTCGGAAGGTAGATAAAAGCATGAATATACTTGGAATAGCAAATGATAATAGGTAGGTATGGTGGACTCTTTGGAATAACTTGGTTTAAGGAGTTGGATGCATAAGTGGAACTCACACTTGGTTACAGAGGCTAGCAAAAGACTGGGAGCGACCAACTAAGAGAGCAATAATGGCCATAATCATGCAGAGAGACAAAACATCATTAATCAAAGCATAAAGTGATACTACAAGTTGAAAACTAAAGGATCATAAAGGCTATGGTGACTTGGGATAGTTATAACATGGTGTGAGCATGTGCCAAGTCAACCCAAATAAAGTATCAAAGGAGAATACCACAATACTATGCTTTAATATGCTAAAACAACGCATGATCCTTCTAAGGCACATTAAGCAATCTCAATTGTTTATAACAAGTCATGCTACAGCAAAGAATACTAAGCATAAAGCCAAAAAAATATCAAGCATGGCATGACAAAGCATAGGCCACAGTCAAAAACAAGCTCTCTTTACCACTTAAGCATTTACTTTCCTACTCTTTCCCAATCAAAACCAAACTATTTGAAAACCAATGCATGAAATAGGGGGTCCAACCAATTTATTCAGCAAACTAAGAAAACCAAGCAATCGAAAAACCAAAACAAAAATGAAAAAGAAGACGCTCCAAGAACAACACAACTGTGCATGAAACAATAAAAATGAAGTGTTTGGAAGAAACCTGGGATTTTTATCGATGAAGAAGGGGATGCCTTGGGCATCCCTAAGCTTTGACGCTTGTACTTCTTGGATATTTCTTGGGGTGACACACGTGGCATCCCCAAGATTAATCTTTAGTCCATTCTTCATCTCATTACTCATTCCTTCCATACACCTGAAATTGTTCCTTCATACAAAACTTCCACACAATCTTTATTAGCAACATTAGTGCACTCAAGATAATAAGTCTTCAGGTTCAGTTTCAACACCAATAAAACTTCCAATAAAACACAAGCTACTATAGCACTTCCCTCAAAAAGCTCAATTCCCCAAAATAACTCAAAAAGGAACCAACAAGAAGCAAATGCAAATAATGGCAGAAATCTGTCAAAACATACCAGCAGGTAAAGACGATTTTTTCGAAGACCTTATGTTGTTCAAATCAAAAAGTGTTGAACTAACGAAAGTTAGATAACAACCTGGGGCAGAAGCACAAAACTTCACGCCTCAAAAAGACATACAGAGATTGTACAGGAATGTTTACGGTGAATCATAGAAATCTGTTTCGGGACAGCAACTTTCCCAATCATTACTTATCTCTTATTAGAGGTTACTCTTGGCACAAAAAGCAAATAAAAAGGATAAGGAGCGGTTATTACAGAGGTAATAACTTCCAAGACTCATCTAAAACTTTTGGGTTATCTCCCAATAAGTACTTTTCTTTAACGCCTTTTAGTTAGGCATAAGAATTTTGATGATGCTCACATAAGAAATATGAATTGAAGTAAAAGAGAGCATCAAGAAGCAAATTCAAAACACATTTAAGTCTAACCCACTTCCTATGCATAGGAATCTTATATGCAAATAAATTCACAAAGAACAAAGCGACAGGCATAGGAAGATAAAACGAGAGTAACATCAAAACTTTCAGCACATAGAGAGGTGTTTCAGTACCATGAAAACTTTTACAACCATATTTTCCTCTCTCATAATAATTTTCAGTAGCCTCATGAATAAACTCAACAATATAACTATCACATAAAGCATGCTTTTCATGATCTACAAACATATAAGTTTTATCAAGCTCAAAAATAGTGAGATTAGAACCTTCATACCCACTTTTAACAATTTTATAACAAGACGATTAATCAATCTCATTTTCAATAGTAGTACAATTAATATTATCAACCAATATAGGACCATCATCTAGAGCTTTATTATAAACATTTTCAAAAGAATCCATAGGAACATAACATTTATCCTCCTTTGGTAAGCATGGAGGACAATCAAATAATGTAAGGGGTAAAGAGTTACTCTCATTAGAAGGTAGGCATGGGTAGATCCATTCTTCCTCCTCTAGATCATCACTCTCCTCCTCTTTTTCATCCAATGAGCTTCCAGTTTCAGCAATTTCTTCTTCCATAGGCTCCTGCAAGGCATTAGTCTCTTCTGTTGGTGGAGAGCATTTATTAAGATATTCAAGAATATATCCATTCTCTACCTTGTAATTATCAAAGCAAAATTTAAGTATATTATAAACCTCATATTTATAAGGTGCATCATCAGTATTTTCAAGCAAATAAGCAAGTTCGAATGCACCCTTCCAAGCAATAAATTCTTCAATTTGTTCCACATCATAAAAGTCATAATTTCCCTTAACATAAGAAGATATGGTAACATCATCATTATACTCGCATTGAAAAGGGAGGTGTTTATACTTCTTACAGCAACAAGATTTATCAAAGCAATAAGTAACATTATAAGTAGATCACACGTTTCTAGCAATGGTATATGATGGCCCAAAATATATCGAGATCGTTGGGGAACCCCAAGAGGAAGGTATGATGAGCACACCAGCAAGTTTTCCCTCAGTACGAAACCAAGGTTATCAATCCAGTAGGAGCAAGGAAACACCCCAAAGGTGTAGCTAGCTGAACGTTGGTAGGGCGCACTACCGGTGCCAGCAGCAACGTGGAGACCTGCACAACACAACCACAAAACTTTGGCCCCAACTTATGATGAGGTTGTCAATCTCACCGGTTTTGCTGAAAATAAAGGATTAAACGTATCGAATGGAAGGAAATAATAGTTTGTAGAAAGTAAACACAAAGCAGTAAACAGTTGATTGTAGATTGAATGTGAAAGAAAGGACCAGGGTCCATATTTCACTAGAGGTGGCTCTCCTGAAGATAGATAACATGCTGGGTGAACAAATTACAGCGGCGCAATTGACAAACATCGAGAAAGCAATACATGCATATACTAATCATCTTGACTCCTTTGAGATTCGATTGGGCATTACAACATTATACATAGACCGCCATCCAACTGCATCTATGACTAATAATCCACCTTCAAGTTATCATCTGAACCCCCTCCAGTATTAAGTTGCAAGCAACAGATAATTGCATTACAAATTGCGTGTAAAGTAAACAATACGATTGTTCTATGAACAAAGGATTGTTGTTTTCTCCCTAGTAGCAACAACACATCTAGTACCTTAGAGATTTGTGTCACTTCCGCAGATTACTAGAGGCATGAACCCACTATCGAGCATAAATACTAACTCTTGGAGTTGCTAGCATCTACTTGGCCAAGATAGCTACTAACAACAGAAAGCATGCAAGATCACAAATAACAAAGATATGATAGAATCAATAATGAATCTGAAATAGCATCTCAATATCCATCGGATCCCTGCAAACACAACATGTAGGATTACAAATAGATGATCTTGATCATGAACGGAGCTCACAAGATCTAAACATGATAGCACAAAGGAGGAGAACTATCCATCTAGCTACTACATGGACCTGTAGTCCAGAGATGAACTACTCACGCATCACACCGGAGGATTGCATGGTAATGAAGAAGGCCTCCAGGGTGAATTCTCCTCTCCGGCAGGGTGCCGCAAAGAGCTTCAGATCCCTACCGATCTAGGGATGGAGACGACGGCGGCTACATACTCTTTCGTGGAATTTTGATCGGGTACTTAGGGTTTCTATATTGGAGGCATCTTATAGGCGAAAGGGGTGGCCGACGGGGTGCCGGAGGCGGCCAGACCACCCCTGGCACGGGCCAGGCTGGGCTGCGCGGCCAGGTGGTGTGGCGGACCCCTGGCCCCTCCCCGTCTCGTATTCTGGCTCCTTATGTCCCTCGGTGAAAAACTAACTTTGGATTTTGTCCCGTCCAATTCCGAGAATATTCATTTTCTGACTTCCTGGAACCAAAAGCAGCAGAAAACAGGCAGCTGGCACTGTAGCATCTTATTAATAGGTTTGTCCAAGAAAGTGTATGAAAAGTACTCCAAAGTTGGAACAAAACATAAGAAAGTAGATAAAATCAAGCATGGAACGTCAAAAATGATGGATACGTTAGCAACGTATCAGAAACTCATCAGAGAGGTCAAAAGGCAACTGCCGTCAGGTTGACCATTTGCTGACGTGTGGGGTCGCGTGGTGTGGGACCACGTGGGGCCGTTTGGTCAGGAACGCGTTATGCTGACGTATGGTGTCGTGCCATGTGGAACTGCGTGGGGACGGTTTGTTGGGAACGCGTTATGGGGACGTGGTGTTGGAGCATGTGGGGTGTGTTTGGTGGTTACGTGCGTCCTGTCACCTAAATTGGAAGTTTTCTTGTTTGCTATTTCTATGATTGGTCTTTTTAAGAGCGCATTTTCCACCTCTCTCTCGCTAACAGTTGTGTTTTTTGTGTAAAAAAATAGCGAATCTAGAGCAGCTTCTCTCTTTATTCATTGTTCCTTTTGGCTCTCGTTTTTTCCCAATCTGGTAGCAAATCTAGAGCAGCAAATCTAACCAGCACCATAAATACATTCAGTAAACAGAGAAGATGTAGATAAAGTGGCTAATATAGGATATATAGCAGATGTAGATAAAGCAACGAATATAGGATATATATATATAGGTATGAAAGTGGAGCGGAAATTTTCCGGCTTTTCTACGAAAAAACGGAAATGGAATAAAAATATGAAAGCGGAAACGGAATTTTGCAAAGCGGAAATGGAAACGGATTTTTTTTTATGAAAACGGAACAGTTTTTTCTAGTGGAACAGACACAAAAATAGAATTTCTGTTTCCGTCTAATATGGAATCTCTGTTTTAGGGTTGATGTGCATGACCAAATCCAACCGACACAAAACATTACCTTGTCAAGCCAAACTTGTAAACCTACTCATCCCAATACTGGAGACTATGTAATCCCTTGATGCATTTCGAGGAGGCTTCCACGAAATGATCATTCCATTATTCCCTTGTAAGCCCAACACTGTGTTAAATATAACCAGGGAATAATTTTGTTGTTTTTCTAGAATGCTTGAGATTCCAAGGTTCCAAGGTTCCCTTTGTTCCGTGTAAAATATGCACCGTTTCGCGTCTACGTCGTATTCGATTTTTATTTGCTTCCGATAATATCTGCTTCTGTTTTTGTTTCCGGGGTTTCTGTATTCATTTCTGCGTCCGAAAAAAATATAAAAACAAATGTGGCACCACTCAGTTCCATCCGTTTCCGCTCCATTTTCATCCCTAGATATATAGAACGATACTTAACGAGGTTTAACAATTAGGCCGCTCAGTAGCAGCAGCGGACAAGTTCAACATAGATAATACAAAAGAAGTTGCTTTACAGTAGCAGCAGAAGATCAGTGGCCCCTCATGGCCTTCGCCAGGAGGGCCTCCGCTTCCTCCCTCTGGCGCCTCCTTTACTTCTTGTTGCCCAATCCCTTGATCTTTGGCACCTTGGGCTTTATCAGGGGCATGCGACCCTCCTTGATGGCCACCTTTTGGAGGTTGCGGAGGTGAAAAGAGAGCACCTGGTGCTTGGCTCTGAAACCGTGGATATTCACAGACTTGCCGCAGGTCCTCACGTCCTCGGCATGCTTCACGAGGGAGTTGAAGTCGGTGGCGTGGAGCCTCCTGGTGCAGAAGGGGCACCTGTAGATGTCACCAGAGAAGAAGTTGTCATACTGGCTGGACTTCAGACTCCTTAGCACCTGACAAGTCTTCGTATCCTTGGACTTGTCGTTGTTGCTATCCTCCTGTTGGAAAAACAGTAGAGTGCAATAAGGACATGATTGCGATACCTTGATTATCGGGATTGATTATTTGCATAAATTAAACCGGTTGAAATCCCCTGATTATTCCACAATCCCCATATCTCAAACCAAATCGAATACTGATTCCAACTACAAATCGGTGCTAGTAGTCACTAGGCACTCCCTTAACTGTAACTCGGAGGAAAAATAAAATAGAATTGAAATACGAATAGGGGGATTCATCGAAATACAAGATCTAACACAAGAGGATTACCTACTGTGAAAATATCTAGCATCCAACGATTGAAAATATGAATAGCCGAGCCCTAATAATATACGATCTACCATCCAATGATGAGAATGGGGGAAGAACAAGGGAAGGGGAGAAAATTCTAGTTACCTCCGACCATGGGTCGGCAATGCTGGTGTCATAGGGGTTCTCCGGACTGATCTAATCCTCCTCCTCGTAGGGGTCCTAGCCAAGCGGAATTTGCCTTAGACCGGTGGGGGCCTCCTCACCGGCAGTTACGGCGGAAGCGGGGACAGGGGTTTGGACGGGGACAGTGGCTGCCTTCGATGCCTCGACAGGGACCTGTACGGGGACGGGTGCCTCCTCGCCGGTGGACTTGGAGGCGAGGATGGCCACTGCGCTATTCTTCTCCATCGCCGCATGGTTGGAGTTTTCTTGGAGGGTTGCAGAAGATGATGGGACAGTGGAAACAATTGCGTGAGTGAGCGAGTGAGTGATAAGTGATATTGAGGAGGCCTCTATAAATGTGAAGGGAAGGAACGTTTTGTTGCACCATCGTGCACCACATACGGTACTGCACCGTGCAGGGCCACGCGTCCTCTACCGCCCCGTGCACCGTAACACGCATACCGTGCGTCACGTTATTTTCCCTCGTATCTAACCCTGGCGACTTAGTTATGCTCAGTTATACCCTCGAGTGTAACACTGGCAGTTTGGTTATACTCGGTTTTTCCCTCCATACTAACACTGCTATGTGCAATATACTCAATTTTACCCTCCAGTGGCTGGTCAACAGAGACTCACGTTTTAGCTAGCTGATTGAGTCATTTTATGCACAACAAATTCAAAAAGATCAAAACATAGTGGCTTATACCCAGGGAGTCTTATTATGTGACCTGCCACCATAAGAAAGATTGTGAAATCAAGTTTTAACATAAATCACCACTTCTCAAATCACCTACTATCTATGAAGGTTCATGGCTTTCTACTCAAGACTCTTCCCAAAACATCCCCCCTCCCCCGCCCCGAAAACATAGTTTGTCTAAATGAGGCAATAATTGTCAAACTGATGTATATTTGAATTGCAAATAGTTTGATGTATGCCAAGATGTATTTTATTGTATAAAAGATGCATTTTCCATTTTTTAAAACTCTTTCTATTTTCTATTTGAATCCATTTGTCAGTTTTGCTCTTGGTTTTTAAGTTCTACTCAGTTTTGCCATTGGTTTTTAAGTACTACTCAGTTTTCCCCTCTCTCTTAGTCACAAACTCTCACACATGTGCTCATATTTGGCTGCTACGCTCTGATTGGTTGAGATAGTTGTCACGCGGATCGTGCCCACCAGCCGTTGATCCTCTGTGATCGAGTGAATAGGATAACCCCTATATCTGTCGGGGGGCACCCCTCTATCCATGCAAAATAACGAGTTTGCCACCGGTACTTTAACTCCATAAACAAATGATTTTGAATATAATTTGAAGGGAAAGTGTTCAAAGGTATATAATTTTCATGTATGCAAGTTTAGGCATTACATTCCACTCTATGAAAATGATGATCTCTCAAGATTTTCTTAGCAAAACATTATCATATATTAAGTGCGGTTTCAAAGAGTTCAAAGGTGTATATTTTTCGTATGCGAAGTTTATGCATTACATTCCACTCTATGAAAATAGGGACAAAATGATAATCTCTTGATTTTTTTAGCACATCATTATCATATTAAGTGTGATTTCACAGTGTTCAAATGTTTATAATTTTCGTATACGCAATTTTATGCATTATATTTCACAACATGAAAATGATAAATGATTAGGATTTTATTAGCAAAACATTATCATATCCTAAGTGCGATTTTCAAAGAGTTTAAAGGTGTATAATTTTCATATATGCAAGTTTATGCATTACATTTCACTCTATGAAAATGATAATCTCTCAAAGTTTTGTTAGCACATCATTATCACGTATTAAGTGTGATTTCACAGTGTCAAAGGTGTATAATTTTCGTATACGCAAGTTTATGCATAATATTTCACTCTATGAAAATGATAAACTCTCAAGATTTTTCTTAGCACAACATTATCATGCCCTAAGTGCGATTTCACAGTGTTCGAAGGTGTATATGCACGCGGCATAATTTTTTTAGTTTAGGGATCACTTTTCACGCTCTAAAAATGGTAAACTCTCAATATTTTCTTATGACAACATTATCATGTCCAAATTGTAATTTGAAAGTGTTTAAGAGTTGTGTCAATTATAAACACTCTATTACATTAAGGGTTGTATAATTTTTTAAATTTGAAAGTGCTCAAGAGTCGTGTATTTTTCTTATTTCTTATACATCCATCTCCCTAAATCTCAGAGTTTGACTTTCACCACATAGATTCACTTGATTGCAGCCGAGACATTAACTCGATAAACCAATTAAATCATCGGAACGGCTCGCCGGTCGCATTCTCCACAGCAAGCGCGCGCCCAATCATCTGAATATTTTGGTGCGATATCTAACCTTCCCTGCGCGCGGTTGCCATTGTCATCCTTCATACAGGTCAACGGGACGACACCATACTGTGGCTAGGACGAACGGGATACTGAAGTGAAGCTAGACAAAGGGCTGCCGTCGCCGGAGAAGAAGATGAAAGGGGAGGAAATGACACGGGCGCGGGGCTGGCTCGGGGTCCCATCTTGCAACGCCAACCTGGTTAAGGTGTGGGTCCGACGCTCACGTGGATAAGCTGTGGGTCTCATGCTGATCTGGATAAGTGGAGAGAGGTGTCCACTGCGGGAACCGACTGAACATGGCTCCACCTGTCAGCACGTAATGGCAAGGGTCCACTACAGAACCCGACAGAACGCGGCCCCACTTGCAGCACGTAACGACGAGGATCCACTAAGGGATCCGACTGAACGCGGCACCACTTGTCAGCATGTAACAGCAAGGCTGACGGACATCGAGTTTTAGACCGTGTGAGAGTTTCGTAGAAGAAGATGATCAAAAGTGAGAAAAAGTTAAGCGGCTGGGGAAAACTGAGTACAACTAACGAACCAAGGGTACGAAAATAGAAATCCCTAAAAAAATCCATTATCATACCAAACCTGCTGAGAAGATTGGGCTATAAATTCTTATTTCCATCGTGTCAGGTAATAGTTTATTTTAGAGGACTTTTTGTAGCACGTATTACTACTACCAAGCACTTGTAGTATACATAATGTATTTCCAAGGGAAGTATCAACCTTATCTTGACTCTGATAGTAAACATGTTACTTTGTAAGGAAAGCTGTTTGCCGACAAATAAATCGGGAAGTCGCCAAAGAATCTTTTATGTTATGAGCTCCTGTAGGCATGACCACTATTGTAATAGCCTTGTCAAGGTAGAGCAAACATTGCCACGAAAGTGATATGTCAAACGACTCAACAAGTAAACTTTTCTTAGCGAAGCCCTCAAAGTTGCTGTGAAAGATTTCAGAAATCATGATGAATGTTGACACCAGAAGTTAGTCACTACGGTTCTATGATCAAGATGCATTTTGAAAAAAAAACCAACATTATTATACTCCCTTCGACCCAAATTAGTTGATATGGTTTTGTCTAGATTCGGATGTATCTAGCACTAAAACAAATCTAGATAGATGCGAATCTAGAGAAATCTAAGTCAACTAATTTGGATCGAAGGGAGTATTACATTGTAGCATAATTATTACTGTAATATAACCATCATCTTAGCCAAGCCTATGTTCGATCACAGCAACAATCTAAAAAAATCCCTTCTGAAAACAAACTAGTACGTGATTGATCGATTGTGAATGATTCGTAGACTTTTTTTTCGAAAACCAGTGCAAACGCAAATGATCACGAATACTTACAAATACTCATCCCTATGAATGCATACACGTACGCTCTACCCCTATGAGCATCTCTGAAAGACCGAGTCTGAGAGACTGGTCCAACGTGTCTTGAGACTGACGAAGTCACAACAAGTGTCTAGCTATTGACAGGAACGTCGCCTTCTGCTGAAAAATATTTCATTTTTTATAAGACACCAAAATGTTAAACGTAGAGTTTAATCCCTGGTCGGCTAGAATACGTGCCATACTAACCATCTAATCACGGGTTGGCTACCAAAGTAGCAATATCTGTGGCTGCTCAGCTTGTACTATAGCATCGAGATTTCCGTGCTTAAGGGAAAATTATATGAGGCCCACTAGAGAAGATACTACATATACTCGTATGTAGTATTTGGTCAACAGAGAGCTCTTACTTTTGATGAGTAAAGTAGCTATTTTAATTTGAAGTACCCTTAAAAATTTGTTTCACTTAATTGATCATATGGAAATTGAAAATTACGAGGATTTCCCTGAATGCAGATTTACCTCTATTCAAAAGATGAGCCCATCGGTGGATGAACCACCAAACCGCTGAGTTATTGCCCACATCTTCATTTCTACCACTGAGTTATCACGTGCCCTTTTCTATTTGTTGGTTATTTATGCGAGAGGATAATCGTGTATAACATTAGGAAAGCATATCTCCTATTTCCCACATACTTCGGGAGCTGTTCTGGTTGTCCGCTCAATACATGCATGTTAGAAAGATCGATACTAGGCATACAAGATAGATAATATTCAATAGTTTTGGACATATGGTAGGAGTTGAAGCATCGGGAGATGTTTCATGCTAGTCATCCATGGCCAGTTTGCCGGATACTGATCAGACGCTAGTAAATTTTTAGCCGTTTTGTTATATTATGCCTATTCGAGTTGTACCAGAGTCTACGGATGGGATCGTATTTATTAAGTTGTATCGCATGTATTATACACTACATGAAGGCACGTGAAAATGGTGTTTTCAAAGGGTTTAGAGTGACACCTGACACGTGTGGCCCCATTGTACTGCCTGTGTCTTCGTCGCGAGACACATTTCTCTGCCCGTTTGTCTTTCGGACGAAGTGCAACTTGGTCGACATACAAAGGCGGTTCCTCTAGGTTGGTGTGAATTGACAGGTGAACATAGGCACATGGTGGCATCCGAGCCGTGGCTCGACAATCTGCTGGCCGTATTGACTGCCGGAACAAGGAGCTTACAAGATCAGACAAGTACCTAAGTCAATAAATAAAAGTGGGATTTCTTATATGCTTTCCTTAGTGGTAAGATGATTCGCAGGTGCCACTTTCTAGCATTAGAGCATCTTAAGATAGTCCTTGGTTATTATATTTTCTCATTAAGTTTGCATATGGATTTTCTATGGTATGAGCTACTGAAGCGTAGAAAATAACATGTTTACGCCAAGAAACAACATGTTTTCCTCAACGTTGGTTCCTGGAGTTTCATAACCTTCACCGCGGGCAGCTTCGCCAATTTCTGCTGCGAGACAGTTCAGCGACAGGGATTATGGGAAAGCGTCCGGCGTCAACCTCCCATCCTCGAAGTCAAAGGTGGCAACAGGGCCAGGGAGGAGCTTGACGCCGACGTCGAGGCGAACAGATGCAGGACGACGTTAGCAACGAGAATACGAGATGGCGACGATGCACGAGGACGCTGGCTACGAGTTGATGCAGGCGGGTGGATGCAGAGCACGCCACCATCGATCTGATGCAGGGGGGCAGATGCAGGGGTATGCCGGCGGCGAGCTCCTCCTTGCGCCGACAGTTCATCGCTTGTGTGACCGTGTGAGTCGTGGTGGGGAGGAAAGGGGTGCTCGCATTCGTTGGACATGAGGTTGGGGAACTGGTGGCATGTGGGATGGGAGTAGGGAGTGATGATGAGGGGAAGCGAACAGATCGATCGTGGTGGTTGGCTACTGGGTTTAGGAACTTTTATTTACATAGATACATGTTTTTATTAGACTGACATGTTGGTCTCGGGTATCCATGGAGTCCCCATAGAGGGAATTTGCCCCCCATCCCCGACACACCAGCTTATCGGGCACCCGCCCCGTTATCCCGTGGAGGTTATTTCCTCCCTGTCCCCGCTTCTTAGCCGGTATTTCCCCACGGGTACCCGTCCCCACGGGTAAAACTGCCATCTTGATATCGAAGGGACGGGCTGCTGTTGTGCGCTGAGAGGCAATGGGTTGCCCCGTCCGGCCTGCCCGTGGTCTATGCCAGGCAGGCTGCGGGTGGGGACAGCGTCAACCGGCCCAGCTTGTAGCTGCACGGGCTGCTGCCCAGCGGGCTGCTTCCACAGAGGAGCAGGCCGACGTTGCCTCTGGCTGCTTCAGCCAGGCCATCCGGTCGAGCGCGCCTAGGCCGGGTGCAACAGGTGCACGCTTCTGCTCGCGTTGTTACTGGCGTGTACATACACAACCTTTCCTCGTGGAACGTGGGGCGGGTCAACCACGACTTCCCTGTCCCTCGTCGCCTCGTCGGAGGTGGCCACTTCTTCACCAACATCGCGTATCCCGGCTCTAAAGGCAGTGGTTGAGAGCACCACCCCTCCGTGGCATAAACGGAGAAACCCCATGACGTAGGATGGGGATACTCCCATGGATGAGGACTCACTCCAGAAGGCTATGCACATTCAAGCTGCACGCAACCTCAACCTTTCCTAAGGTACATCGTCACCCAAATCTTTTCTTCCTTTTCCTACTGCACATATGTCTTCTAATATGAATGCATTAGGAGTAAATTTAGGCAGAACGTAGTTTTTTTTTTTGAAAGGAGCATATATTAATATCGGAAGATACCAATTACACCCAGCCTCTGCAACAACGCATTACCCTATTGGCATTACGGATGCACACTACCAAAAAAAAGTGTAGATAAAGTTTCAAAGCTCAATTCATCAAAGTTCTAAAGCTCAATTCATCTTGAAAGGCGATAGTAATACAAGATACTTCCATATGATGGTCATTGATCATAGGAAGAAGTATGCCCACACGCTTCATCAAGATTAGGGCACAATTAGGAGCCAAGATGATTTGAAAAATACATACAAAATATTATAAAACCTCATTTGAACCACCAGAGGAAGTAAATATCTCTCTAGATGAATCACAAATGCAAGATTTCGTAAACTGATATGTCCCACGACTCAACAAGTAAAATTTCCCTAGGGAAGCCCGCGGAGCTGCTCTGAATGATTTCAGAAATTGTGACGAAAGTTGACGCCCGAAGTTAGTCATACGGTTCTACGATCAAGTTGTCTTTTGAAACGAAAAGGATAAACAACACTACATTCTGCTCCATCTCAAAATAGAAGTCAAAAATTTCTATTCTTTTTATGTAATTATACACTAATTTAGTATATAGATAAATTAAATTTAGAAATCTATTTTGGGATGGAGAGAGAAGCGTAATTATTACTCTACTATAAACACCATCTTAGCCATGCCCATGTTTGATCACATCAACAATCAACGTCTTCCTTTGTTAAAATAGATGTCGCAAATTTTTCTAAATTTAAATATATCTAGACATTTTTAGTGTTAGATACATTCAAATTTAAACTAGGATGCCTATTAGTTTTGGTCAAAGTCAAATTTAATAAATTTTGACTAAATATTTAGAAAATAGTATAAACATCTACGACATCAACTCAATGTTATTAGAATCATCATGAACTATATTTTTACATTATATGCATTATATGCATTTGACATTAGAAAAGTTAATATATTTTTACATATAATTAGTCAAACTTACTAAAGATTAACTTTGATCAAACCTAATATGCATCCTAATTTGGAAAAGATGGAGTAATATTCACTAGTTTTGAACATATGGTAGGAGTATTGTACTATGTATAGGTCTCCTTGTACTCTAAGGATTGTACCTGTAATTGTCTATATATATGAGACAGTCGGCCCTATGAGGAGTTGTGCATTCTCCACAATTCCGTCTACATGGTATCAGCCTAACCTCGACTCCTAAACCCTAGCCGCCGCCTCCCTCTCCCTAGGCGCCGCCGGCCCTCCACCAACCCTAGCCGCCGCCTTCCCCCGTAGGCGCCGTCGGCCCTCCACCTCCCTGCCACCAGCCGCTGCCGCCGCCTCCCTCCCCTCGACGCCGCCGGCTCCTGCCACCCAACCCTCGCCGCCGCCGCATCCTCCATCGACGCCGCCGATCCAATCTCCACCACCGCTTCCGCCCCACCATGTCCGACCACTCCTCCAGCAACCCCTTCCATTCCTCCGTCTCCGGGAGCAGCAATCCCTTCGCCGGCCCCTCTGCCGCCGTCATCCGCGATGTTCCCATCCTCGAGCGCGTGCCGGTGAAGCTCTCTCAAACCGCTGCCAATTTCTTCCCGTGGAAGACATACTTCGGCCTTCTCTTCTGCGAGTATGATCTCCTTGATCACGTCGACGGCACCATCGACCTCCTAGCCATGCCGCACGACCCCGACTGGTTGACGATCGACGCCACCATCACCCGCTGGTTCTTCCAGACCGTCTCCCCCGAGATCTTCCGCACCGTCGTCCGCGACAGCGACACCGCGTACATGGTCTGGACCAAGATCTCCGGCCTCTTCACCGACAACAAGATCCACCGCGTCACGTTCCTCCAGCAGGAGTTCTTCGGCATTCATCAAAACGACCTCTCCCTCGACGACTACTGCCTCCGCCTCAAGAGCCTCTCCGACGAGCTCTGTGACCTGGAGTTTCCGATCGACGACAAGATCCTCCTCTCCACGCTGGCGGCGGGTCTCGGCGAGGACCTCAGCAACGCCGCCGCCAATCTCACGCTGCTCACCACGCCATCCTTCGAGCAAGCCGTGGCCTATCTACGTCTCGAGGAGCGGCGGCTGAAGCATCTCCGGGCTAGGGCGTCTCACACCGCCTTCGTCGCGGGTCTTTCGCGGGGCGCTCCCGCCAGTGCGCCTACGGCCCCTCCGCCCCACGCCTTTGCCCCGCCTCCCGGGTTCTACGCGCCACAGCCACCCGCGCCTCCGCCTTCATCCAATGGTGGCGGCAATGGTGGTGGTCGCCGTCGGCGCGGGCGCGGCCGCTCCGGTGGCAACGGCGGCACAGGCGGCACCAGCTACGTCCCCGCGCCCCAGCCTCGCCCACATCAGCCGACTGCACCGACACCACCTTGGAGCACGGGTCACAACCCCTGGACCGGGGTCGTCCACGCCTACATGATGCCCGTGCCGCGGGCGCCTCACCCGAGCATCTTGGGGCCGCGACTGTCCACTCACCAGGCGTTCTTCGCATCGCCTCAGCCGGTCGCTGCGCCGGTCCATGCCACGCCTCTGACTCCCCCCGGCTACTACTCCGTGCCCTCGACTCCGGCCCCATGGGATCCCGCGCTGCTGACCGCTCTTCAGACCGCTCCCACCGCGGGCACGTATGGCGGTGGTGGCGATTGGTTCATGGACACCGGCGCCTCCACGCACATGGCCTCTCACCCCGGTAATCTCTCCACTTCCACTCCCACTTATACTTCTTCTCGCATAATCGTTGGCAACGGTCATGCTCTTCCCATCACTCACACTGGCGCCGCCACTTTTCCCTCCACCTCCACCCCTCTTACTCTCAATAATGTTGTCGTTTCCCCTAACTTGATTCAGAACCTAGTCTCTGTTTGTTCTCTCACTCGTGATAATTCTGTAACTGTGAAATTTGACGCTTCTGGTTTCTCTGTTAAGGATGGTCGTACTCGGATGCTCCTCCACCGATGTGACAACACTGGCGATTTGTACCCTGTTCGGTCGTCTTCCACCGCCACCGGCAGCCATCTCACGCTCTCCGCCGGTGTCGACCTCTGGCACGCCCGCCTCGGCCATCCTAGCTCCACCGCTCTTCGCCAAATAATGCAAGGATTCTCCTTTTCTTGTAATAAAACGGATGCTCATTCCTGTGAAGCATGTCGTTTAGGCAAACATGTTCGCCTTCCGTTTAGTTCTTCTTCCACAGTTGCATCTTTTCCGTTTCAACTTATTCATAGTGATGTTTGGACCTCGCCTGTTCCGAGTAATTCTGGATATACTTACTATCTCGTGCTTTTGGATGACTACTCGCATTTTGTGTGGACTTTTCCCCTTCGCCGTAAATCCGACGTCGTCGCCACCCTCACCTCCTTCTTCGCCTACGTCTCCACACAATTCGGTCGCTCCATCCATGCTTTACAAACCGACAGCGGCAAAGAGTTCGACAACATCACCATCCGCACCCTTCTCGCCTCTCACGGCACCATCTTCCGTCTAACCTATCCATACACCTCTCAACAAAACGGTCGCGCCGAACACATCCTTCGTACTCTCAACGACTACGTCCGCACCCTCTTGTTCCACGCGTACATGCCTCCACGGTTCTGGTCAGATGTTCTCGCCACGGCTACTCTTCTAGTCAACATCCGCCCCTGCCGTTCTCGTTGGCAATAGGCGCCGCACCACCTCCTCTTTGGCGTGCCTCCCGCCTACGACACACTTCGCGTTTTTGGTTGCCGCTGTTATCCTAGCACCGCCGCGCACAAGCTCGCGCCCCACTCTCTCCCTTGTGTGTTTCTCGGCTACCCAGCCAACACCAAGGGTTACCGCTGCTATGATCCGGTCTCCCATCGTGTCATCACATCCCGACACGTTTACTTTGACGAGTTCGTGTTTCCTTTTCAGCAGGGACTACTGGCGACTCCTTCGGCGCACGCTGGCCCCCTTGAGGCCAGCCCTGCCCGCCGACGAGTGACCGCGGCGGCCCCATCTACGCCCGCCCCGCACGGTCCCTCGGCGCCCGCGCCCGCGACGCCGCCTGGCACGCCGCCCGGGTCGCCACCCACCGCGGCCGCGTCTCCGCCCGCCGCGGCCTCGTCTCCACCCGCCATGGCCCCGTCTCCACCCACGTCGGCGACACCCTCGTCCAGCTCGGCACCCTCTTCTTCGACTCTGCCTCCATCACCCGCTTCGGTTGCGGATGCCGCGCCCGCCCCGCCTGCGGGTGTCATCACTCATGCGCGTGCGGGTGTGCGCCGGCCCTCCACCCGCTACCCCGCCGACGAGTACGTCTACACCGCCTCTACGTCTGCGATATCTCCAGTGCCCACCTCTGCCCGGGCCGCTTTGCGCGACCCACAGTGGCACGCTGCGATGCAGGAGGAGTCCGACGCGCTACGGCGCAACAGGACCTGGGAGCTGGTCCCTCGCCCCGCCCGCGCCAACGTCATCACCGGCAAGTGGGTCTTCAAGCACAAGATGGGTCCTGACGGCGCCCTGGAGCGCTACAAGGCGCGCTGGGTGGTTCGCGGCTTTCGACAACGGGCAGGCGTTGACTTCACGGATACGTTTGCCCCGGTTGTCAAGCCGGGCACGATTCGCACTGTCCTTCACCTCACCGTCTCTCGTGCCTGGCCGGTGCACCAGATGGATGTCTCCAACGCCTTCCTCCACGGCCATCTCTCCGAGCAGGTGCACTGCCAGCAGCCCATCGGTTTCGTCGATGCTGAGCATCCGGACCATGTGTGCCTGCTTTCTCGGTCCTTGTATGGGCTGAAGCAGGCCCCGCGCGCCTGGTACCAACGCATTGCTGCATTTCTGCATCAACTTGGCTTCCGCTCTACATGCTCTGACGCGTCACTGTTCGTTTATCGCCACGGCACCGATACTGCCTACTTGCTGCTCTATGTTGACGACATCATCCTAACGGCATGCACTGCTGGCCTCCTTCGACAGCTCACCGACCGCCTTCGCGCTGAGTTCGCACTCAAGGACCTTGGCCCGCTCCACTACTTCCTCGGCATCGAGGTAGTCCGGCGCGCGGATGGGTTCTTTCTTTATCAGCGGAAGTATGCTCATGAGCTCCTCGAGCGTGCTGGGATGCTTAACTGCAACCCTGCGCCTACTCCAGTCGACACGAAGGCCAAGCTTTCGGCTAGCGATGGGTCCCTGGCTCCGTCGTTCTATCGCTCCATCGTCGGTGCCCTGCAGTACTTGACACTGACACGTCCGGAGTTGCACTATGCCGTGCAGCAGGTGTGCTTGCATATGCATGCTCCTCGTGATGCCCACTGGACAGCGGTGAAGCGGATACTTCGCTACATATGCGGTACCATGGACCTCGGCCTCTCACTGCACGCCTCGTCATCGATGGACATCGTCGCCTACTCAGATGCGGACTGGGCTGGCTGCCCCGACATGCGACGGTCTACCTCGGGCTACTGTGTCTACCTCGGCTCGTCGCTCGTCTCTTGGTCTTCCAAGCGACAACCCACCGTCTCTCGCTCTACTGCCGAGGACGAGTATCGGGCTGTGGCTAACGCCGTGGCCGAGTGCACGTGGCTTCGTCAACTTCTCTCCGAGCTCTCTTGTCCTGTCGACAAGGCCACGGTGGTGTTATGTGACAATGTTTCGGCTGTCTACCTCTCCGCCAACCCCGTTCATCATCGCCGCACCAAGCACATCGAGCTGGACATTCACTTTGTTCGTGAGCAGGTTGCTCTCGGTCACGTTCGAGTTCTTCACGTACCGACTTCTCAGCAATTTGCGGACATCATGACCAAGGGTTTGCCAACGTCGACCTTCGACGAGTTTCGTTTCAGTCTATGTGTCAGTACCGACCCTTCGACTATGGGGAGGTGTTGAGACACGTATTGTACTCTGTATAGGTCTTCTTGTACTCTAAGGATTGTATCTGTAATTGTCTATATATATGAGACAGCCGGCCCTACGAGGAACTGTGCATTCTCCACAATTCCGTCTACAGGACGCATCGGGAGATGTTTCATGCAAGTCATCCATGGCCAGTTTGCCGCATACTGATCAGACACTAGTAATTTTTTTGCCGTTTGTTATTTATGCTTATTCGAGTTGTACCACAGTCTCCACATGGGCCCGCGACAAAGGTTGATCGTATTTATTTAAGTTGTATTGCATGTATTTTACACTACTAGCTGAGTCCCGTGCGTTGTTACGGATATAAAAAATCTGAATGCACCAATAAGTATTTTTTTTGGGTTTGCAATGTATGAGGACGTAAGAACGTGATAACCATTCATATAGCGATATATTGTGTATCTCGTGGTTAACATCTACTCTCTCTCTGTCTCCTTATCTAATGGAGACACTGATGATCATTATAATTTTTACTTCTCTAGCAACTTTGAATTTTGATTAGAAATCCATCGGTCTGAAAAAACACCATTACTTCTTAAACCCTTGGTCCAAATAAATGGTGTCATTATTGTGTGAAATATTGATTGCTTCTTGTGTGGATTTACATAGGTCTCCATTTCTCAGCTTACTCGCACTTTTTGAGGAGATAACAAAACAAATGTAGTCCATTACTAACATATGTAATTTTCAAGATGAGCAGCTTCGCTGTTTATATTGATAAAAGTTCTGTCTGGAATTCATGTAGAAGAGTACACGATTTTAGAATTGCATGTACGATCTTTTGTTCCATCAACCAAACCATATTAAAATTCTATCGAGCCCATATCATTGATCTAGTTCGTTCTGTCTGCCAATATATAGTGATGTTGCCCCCTTGGTTATAGGACATCATTTGATTTCAGGTAGTGGGGTTGACATCATATTTGTTCCATCAACAGTTATTCGTTACTCAATTGGTCAAGCCTATCAATCAACCGGACAATACAATATTATGCACATCAATTTAACAAATAAAAGTATACATGATCCACGAAACTGCATGGCAGCAAGAATTATAGAATCAAGTCGTCATTTCTTGTCATCAAATCAAGCAATCAGATAATGACTGGCCTATGATGCCAAATCCTTGAACGCCTACATTGGTTGCAGGGTTGTACTTCTTCCTGATCGTCATGCATGCAGAGCGGCGGAGCACGACCGCGTCTAGCGAAATCAAGCAGGGTCCCAGCTTTCTTCAGCAGCAGTTGATCCAAATTAGAGCAAAGAAGAGACCAAATTGTTTGCCCGAACGATTCAGGTATCACCATGATTAAGTGACGAACAACGTGGGAGAACCAACAATTCGGATTGAAGATACATGGCGCCGCCGGCCACCACAGCTAGTGCCAACCCCGTAATTTTCTTTAATCAATCTCTTAAAAAGAAAAATTAGTTGAAGATATGGAGAATTCAAAGCAAGGAATCAACAATCTCTTCGTAATATCCAAATTGGGAAGCAGAAAACACAAAAAATACGCACACGAGAGATTTGCAACGGGAATTTAGACGCCACGGCTGCTCCATGTTTGCTTTATCCATCGGGAGGGGTTGAGTTAAGGACCATGTCGCCCTACGTTTTTGGCCAAAGTTCACATGGCGGCAGGAGAGTCACCTGAGAGTGACTGTGACAGGTGGAGATCACCTTCCGTCTCCCCACCCGCCACCTGTTAGCGTCCACTTGGCCCAGCCCAGCACTCAGCCTATGTTCTGGACGTTCATGCGCTCACAGTCCAACTATAAGAAGAGAGCCCACTCCATCTCAAATGCCCGAACTGAAAGAAGAAAGGAATCTCTCCCTTATAAGTTGGATGTGGCCCCCTTCCGTAGGCGAGGTGGGACTAAACTAGTGTAGCCTCACCGGTCAACAGCAGCCTAACATCCCATCCCTCTGAGAAGCCCCTTAGGAAGGCATGACGATCGCTAGCTCTGATACCAGATGTTAGCGTCCACTGGCCTAGCCCAGCACTCAGTCTACGTTCTGGACGTTCATGCGCTCACAGCCCAACTATAAGAAGAGAGCCCACTCCATCTCAAAATCCCGAACTGAAAGAAGGAAGAAATCTCTCCCTTATAAGTTGGGTGTGGCCTCCTTCCTAGGCGAGGTGGGACTAAACTAGTGTAGCCTCACCGGTCAACAGCAGCCTAACATCCCATCTCCCTGAGAAGCCCCTCAGAAAGGCATGGCGATCGCTAGCTCTGATACCAGATGTTAGCGTCCACTTGGCCTAGCCCAACACTCAGCCTACGTTCTGAACGTTCATGCGCTCACAGCCCAACTATAAGAAGAGAGCCCACTCCATCTCAAAAGCCCGAACTGAAAGAAGGAAGGAATCTCTCCCTTATAAGTTAGGTGTGGCCTCCTTCCGTAGGCGAGGTGGGACTAAACTAGTGTAGCCTCACCGGTCAACAGCAGCCTAACACCACCATGCGAGACCTCAGATAGGAGAAGGAGACCCTGCCAACAAGGTCTGAGCCGCGCGAACTACAAGAATGGATCGAGACGCCGAGGGCCGGGAGCTACGCCAACGGCCAAACGGGCCGTCGGTGTAGACCTCGACCAGGCCAGCCCTCCTAAGTTCTCAAAGTCTACTTTAAAAATAACAGTTGTAGTTTTCCTAAGTTTCAGTTCATGAAGAGTTTTATGTAAAAGAACCACCCCATTTAGGATAAACCTCCATTTAAGGAAAGCAATTTGGATTGGAGAAACAACCTTATCGGCCCCTAATATAAATCTATTATTAACCACCTTTGTGAAGATCTTAAAGATAACATTCAACAAGCAAACAGGTCTATAAGCCTGCAGCTTATCTGCACGCTGACATTTTGGGATTGGGTGAACTTTCAGATATCTTTGTTTGTAATATACTACATGAAACATTAACTTTGTCAAACATGTATTGTTCTCAACCTATTCATGGCATTATGAAGAACTGATTTGTGTGATATCTCCCTCACAGGAAAACATACACTATACATTTACTTTTTTTTCTACACTACCGTTACAACAATATTTATTTTTGTTGACCTACCTTAGAACATAGGTTATCGATATTGCCATGATAAAGATGTAAGCCTCTCGCTGGAGATGGTGTTTTGGTTCATGGGTGCATAGGAAATTATTATAAAAACAATAAACAAAAACAAATTTCAGAATGTCCAAGAAAATTGAAAGAGAATTTTATGTGGACATCCCGACACTCTATGTTCGCACACAAATTCTCAGATAAAGAAACATTTTATATGGCTTGTGTAAAAAGATAAAAATGTCCGTGAATAATCATGTTGGAGCATCAAAACTTGCCTCTCTGCTCTTCTTCTTTTTGCTGACCTAGCCTGCTATGAAATATAACCTGCTCAACCGTAAGATGAAGAAAAAATGCATTTTAAGTTTTGTCTGTATCCCAACCTAGAGCATTGCTGTTTCTAAGTGACTAGCACTATTTAGGGATTTGAAATCGGCAGGATCTTCTGTTTGGCTCACCACTAGAAAGAAGAACAAAGAAACTGGATCCGCTAACTATGAAACCAATCATTTATGTTTCTAATGTAAGAGACCCGGATGTTGCTGAACCTGAAAAAATCTCGCCGTCAACATGGTCACATAGCTAGGATCAGACCACTAGTAGAAAACGGACCTTTGGTCCAGGGGTAAACCGGGACTAATGCCCTAGTCCCAACGGCTCTATCTGGCCGCAGGGGGCGGCATACACTACTCCCGGTTCGAACGGACCCTTTAGTCTCGGTTCTTGTAACAAATCGGGATTAAAGGGCGTCAGGCAGGCTGGGTCTGACGCCAGTGACTACTGCTTGACTTCCCTGGAGGTGAAGGAGAGACGACACTGGGAGAAGTCACGAGTGGCTTCATTCTTTGAAAAAAGGAATACATCAAGTTTCCAGGCTCGGCACCAATGCCACCTTCTCCACCGAGAAACAATCCATCACCTCCAAGGCCACCGTCTCCTCCTAGTAAAAGTCCACCTCCAAGGACACCGTCCCCTCTCAGTAAAAGTCCACCACCTCCAAGTACAATCCATGACCTCAACACGAGTCCATCTCAATCTACGCAGCCGCCTCCACCCACTAAGGGCCAACATCGGAAGAATAGCACTGCTCCATCGAGCGATAACTGACGCCCAAAGCGACAGTTGTCGCCCCTCCCAATAGTACCGCCGGTTCCTCCCAAGAGAGCTTACGACCTTAACGATGAGGAGACCGATGCAGTCGTATGGACCGAAGTGGATGCTCATTTTAAAAAGAAACAACCTGAGCCAGAGGTCCAAATAAAACCGGAAACCAAGGAGCACTTTAGGAAATTACTGACACAGCTATCCCAAGCTCAGTTAAATGCGCCAGATGACTATACACGATGTCTTTAGAAGATATCAAGTGGTAGAGGAAGCATCACAAAAGACGTTCCCGGGAGAGGGAACAAGCAAAACAATCGAGTGGTAGCGAAAGCATCAAAACGGACGTTCCCCAGCTGGGAAATAAGAAAAACAATCGAGTGGTAGCCGAAGAACCAAAAGAGACGTTCCCCAGCTAGGGAAACAAGCAAATCAATCGCTCCCCCCACTCCAGGTGTACATACCCGAACCTCAACTATATGGGGGAGAACCTTTGCATATGGAAATGGCTAAGATATTGGCCGAGCAATGTAATATGTCTATTCATGACATTATTCACGGCGATCATATGCCCAAGGCTAAGGTAGCACCCGAATTTGTTCACGGGGAGCCTCTGGTCAGTTCTGAGAGGCTTCGGGATATTCCAACAAAAGTGCGACGATTGCATGAATGGTACATGAAAGTATCAAAAGAAGAGCGATATTGGCTCATAGTCAAAGTTCGAAAAGAGCATTACTTCACTGAAGACAAGGTCTCTATTGAATTTACAGAATTCTTTCAGTTATTCAATCTAAAGGAACTTGACAAATCTATCCTCAGTTGCTATTGTCTGTAAGTGATTACTTTATTTATGTAATTAAGTCTCTAGCTCAGCTTGTTTAATTCATTGCCAGTAAGTATACTCACTATATTCTTTTGTACGCTATATATAATGATGCAGATTGAAGATTCTTGAATGCAAAAAAAGTCTATCAACGGATTTGGGTTCACTGACCCACATCGAGTAAATGGACCTGTGCTAAAGAATAAGCCACTAGAGACCGATCAAAACTTGCTCCGGTTTCTCACGAACCAGCATTTCTGTAATAAAATATTATTTCCTTACCACTTCAGATGAGTGTGTTATTGTACACATTAACTTTTGCTTACTCGATGTTCATTGTAAATGATGAGTTACTGATGTATGTAAACCTTGCGTAGCTACCACTGGATTATTCTAAGTATTTCAGTTGACTTGGGAAGAGTTCACATCATGGACTCACTAAACAAAGGACATGGAAGAGTACCGCAATATTATCAATATGCTCCAGAGTGTTTGGACACGGTTCAAGAACAAGGTCTGCGGTCAATAGCGTGAGGAGCTATTTTTTAAATCGGTCTCGGTAATTAGTACAAGCTAGGTCCGCGCATCTATTTAATTCTAGTTTATGTACATTTATCATACTAGAGTTATTATTTGATTGAATTCTATTCTTGTAAAGTGCGCGAGGCAGCCACAGGGGACTAATCTATGTGGATTCTACGTGTGCGAGTTCATTCGCATCACTACTGAGAAGCCCTTGGAAACTGTTCGAGTAAGTAAACAATATATTCATCCTTTATTTTTATTATAAAAAGTTGTGTTGAGTCTAATTCGTATGATCTCCTTCTTTATAGTTGGACGCGATGCGGGACAAACTCCTACCACAAGACCGCCTACTAGCAATCTAAGAGGAATTGGCTGGATTTTTTGTTGACGAGGTCATAGACTCATACGGAGAATACTCTCTAGATAGACCCTAAAGTATCTATGTAATGATCTCCATGTAATCAAATAGACAGGCTCTGGACCTGGTTGAGACTCCATGTAATGATCGACCTCCATGCATGTATGCTTGTAAGAGAAATTATATTATATTTGCATCGACGTGTACAAGTATTAGGTAGTACCGTTGTGTATGTATACGAAAACTTGTTTGTAATGAAAACACAGAATAAAAAATAATTGAACACAAAATATAAAAAAAAACATAAAACCCTAAAACCCCATCTCCTGCCACGGCAGCCAAATGGCCTAAAACACTGCCACGACAGCCACCCTATAGTCCCGGTTCGTGTTACGAACCGGGACTAAATGTCCTCCAGCCTAGCACGGCTCGCGAGGCCACGTGGTGGACCTCTAGTCCCGGTTCGTAACAGAACCGAGACTAAGGCCGGACCTTTAGTCCCGGTTTGCAATCCGGGACTAACGGTCCTTACGAACCGGGGCTAATGGCCTGGTTTCTACTAGTGGACTTGCAATCTAGCATGCTTACATAATTCTGCAAATTTTCATGTGAGTTGGATAATTTCATACAAAGCATGAACATTTCCTATAGTTCCAGCTTTCAAGAACACAATGCCTCCAATAATGTATTTGAGTAGTGCTTGCCTTGCATAGTGTATCGACGAGGCTTTTGTACATACACTATGTTTATGTCATAAACACAAAATAATACAGTAAGAGAAACAAAACATATATGGACCGAAACTAAACAACCAGAATGTTCCGGCATGGGAAACGTTCAAGTATGTCCCATGTAAACATTACTTCTTTGTACCTCTTCCTAGCAGCAAAAGGTAGGGTAAACCAGCTCAGAAAGATTAAAGGTAGTGCGTACGGTTTTCGCCAGCTGGTAAATGACCTAGAGATGTACGAGCTTACGCTTAATGGCTAGCGGTTAACTTATTCCGGATTGCCTCCTATGCGGCATCATGACACTTATTTCTGATCAAGCTGCCAACACAGTAAACGTCCACGATAATAGATCCTTGCAGGAGTAGGAGCATTACCTCGCCAAGAGGGCTCCGAACCTGGGTACATCGTTGTGTTCGCAGTATCTGTGCCCAATCCGTTGCGAATAGCCACCGATAGCATCCTGATTGTCCCTTCCCATGCCATTCCCGATGGTACTGCCGTGTTTCACACCACGATAGTCACCATGGAACGAAACACGTGTCCCGTGATGGTAACAGTCAGTAGAACTTCGCAACACTCCTAGTGAAACCAAACGGTCAGGAAAAAACAAGCGCGACCGACCGAATCCAATATGATCTAGCAATCTCTAGGAATGAGGCGCCTATGGGTGTTCGTCGACGGAGCCTTGCGAAACGCGACATTCCTACCAAATCAGCGATGGTAGGCATCAAACAGATCATCGTCTTGGTATGAGAGAAACCTTAGGACTGCCACCTTTATTCAGGCCGAGCCCCCATGCAACCGGCCATCCCGGACGCCCTATCCACCGGGAAAGTTTGGAAAATCGATAGCGACCCTGGCCTCCATGCCCTATAGGGGACGATCAGCACCGTGGTGGAGGAGATAAGGCTGACCGCAAGGCAGCCAAGGGCGCAGTAGACACAACCCATCCGGCCCAGACCGCTCGTTGTTTTATCGTTGTGGGGATTTAGGATCATTTCGCATGTATGTTTGTGTTTCGGCTATGTGTTCTTTTATCCTTGTTTATAATAGAATTTCGCATGATTTTCCACTAACTAACTGGGCAACTATGTGTATGTTCATTTATTTAATGGAAGAGGCAAATATTTTACCTCCATTTTAACAAAAAAAACTATAGAAACATATAAACAACATCTTGCATAACTACTATAGATCGATGAAGAAAAATGTGTTCTACAGCTTCGACCTGATCCTACACTAGACGCGGGCAAAACATTACAGGTGTAGCAGGTCAGAGTACTCCTAGTCTCCTATCTTTACTTGGCGTATCGGTTGTCCACCTTTCAAATTTATGATAGGTGATTGTTGTGGGCTCCTCTCTTCTATTGCCAAACCATAAGGAGCAGTATTAAGTCATACCACCTGGTTGTTCCATGTCAGTTACACATTCAATTTGTTATTAAGAAATTTGAGAAGATCATTGCATGTTGTGTATATATATATGGTATCCAGTCGGTAGCGGGATTGTCACATAGTAGAACATTTTAAGATGTCATGACATAAAACATGGTTGCTTTCCATATATATGTGTAGTGTTGGTCACTTTGTTATCTGGTCCCTCGATGTTTCTAGCTACATTAACCTAGGATTGTGAGGCATGCAGAAATTCCATGTGCGAGCAGCCACATCTCACTGTAACTGTTGGAGGGGATTCTCAGAGCCACCTCAAGGCGACGAATTTGAGGAAATTAAGGACCTAGGAACCAAGCTCTCGGCCAGTAGGACAATTTAGCAGAGTTGTTGGGAAGGGTCATAAGCTCACACAAGCAGGTTCTCGCGAACGCATCTGTGACGAGAAACAATACTCGTCCGCCAAACAAAGGTGGCTAGATATAGCCGGAAGACTGCTGGGAAGGAGTGACTAACGTCGAGACAGTATCGACCCGCATCTCCCTCATACTCTCTCTGCCTTTTGTCTCCTAATCACGGTAACCACCGCTAAACCATGAGCAAAGCGTTATATTTATTGTCGTAACTAATTGTGGATAGAATGCAGCTGGTTTCTATCAGCTCAAAGTGCTCATATTTTTTACCAAGGATCGGATCTATATCTTTCAAAAATTTGGAAGGTCAATGTGGTGTTTACCACTTGTCATGCCGTCTATAATCATCTTTCGCTTAGTCTGCTCCCTTCTGCCCTCTTGTGTAACCGGTGCGCGGTATACCACCTCCATCTCCCAGGTTGATGTTGTTTTGCCCCCACGCTAGAATAAGTGACTTTGATTAGTCTAGATTTATTCGTGTATCTCAACGTATTTTAGTATAGATAGATATATTCTAATCTAAACAAATACAGTTCACTTATTTTGAGACGCAGGGAGTATCAAATTCCAAGAAAAACATGGCCGTTGTACATATATATTTGACTCCATTCAAACGGCATAGCTAGCTAGCTGCACTCGCGGACCACGACCGCCTTCAATGGCGGGTATTTGATAAATATTTTACATCGTACAGAGAAGTCTTCTGATGACTATGCATGTCTCCCTAATAAATTAGCAGTATCTACCTAGAATTGTGAGGCATTCACAAATTTTATCTTTACTACGACTTACTACCTCATAAATGTTGGACGGGTCTCGGCGCCAGCCCAGTGTGGAGACAATGAAGACATCCTAGGTCTACGGGAAACACTCGTAGAGTAGAACGCCAGGAAGACACGGTTACCTTAGAAGAATGTGTCATCGGTCCATCGGTGGGAAGCGTCACGGAAGTGACAAGCAGCTTCCTCCTAGTAGGTGCAAACTTCAAACGAAGGCAGCCGCAAAGAGAACAAAGACACTTCCCCATCTCTTTTCCAGCTTACTAGAAGACTCTCTAATTGAAGATGTGAAGTTAACCGCGCAAATAAATAGGGTAGTTTGTTAGCGTCCACTTGGCCATTCCAGCACTCAGTCTACGTTCTGAACGTTTATGCGCACATAGTTTAACTATAAGAAGAGAGCCCACTCCATCCCAAAAGCCCGGACTGAAGGGAGGAAAAAATCTTTCCCTGGGTGTGGCCTCCTTCCATAGGCGAGGTGGGACTAAACCAAGCAGCCTCCACCGGTCAACAGAGGGGTCCTAACATCCCATCCCCCGAGAAGTACCTCAGGAAGGCATGGCGATGCCGGCTCTGATACCAGATGTTAGCGTCCACTTAGACCATCCCAGCACTCAGCCTACGTTCTGAACGTTTATGCGCATACAACTTAACTATAAGAAAAGAGTCCACTCCATCCCAAAAGCCCGGACTGAAAGATGAAAGGAATCTCTCCCTTATAAGGTGGGTGTGGCCTCCTTCCGTAGGCGAGGTGGGACTAAACTTCGTGTAGCCTCATCGGTCAACAGCAGCCTAACATATACTTCTAGGAAGACATGAACTCGCAAAATACTTTCTAGTCCACGATGCGGCGGCATGCTGGATTGGCGCTTGCTGGATCGACTTGTCCTGTTTGAACGGCATGGTTGTAATCAGCTCTCCTGCTAAATAAAATTCTATTTTGCATTACAAACGAAAAGGTTAATCTTTTTAGGACACATGATTGAGATAGAAAATAATAACAAAGCGTTTTACAGAGTAAAAATATGTTTCTACAGTTAATGAATTACGTTACTTATAAGATGAAGGTCGGAATGATAGCGAGTTAATAGCACAAAATGTACATACATACTCCCTCTGTTCAGAAATATAAGACGTTTTAGATTTGTGAATCGAATGTATCTAGATGTCTTTTAGTGTATAGGTTCGTAGAGGTTGGGAGTGAACCTATACACTAAAAAGCGTCTAGATATATTCATTTCATAAAGTTAAAATATCTTATATTTCTGAACGGAGGGAGTATTTATGTTTACTGAATGCATAGCCTGGTTTTCGTCTCTGTAGATATAGTCTCCTACTACTAATTTAAAGAAGAGCACGTATGCTTTCAAAACGGAAACAAATCTAGAATGACTTTCTTTTCAATAGAATAATTAATCTTCTATTCAGATTTCTAGCATGCACTGTATGCATGGTCTTCGTTCATGGTCCATTCTTCAGGGAGCAAATTTCGCCCATTTCAGTCGTGACCGGTAAGAAGATTTGCCACGCGAAATCTTCGGAATTTTGTGGAACTTTTTCAAAAAGAAAAAAAGTTGGTCAAAATTTGCTTGGAAATTCAAATTTCAGTCCATTTTCTGTCTGATTTCTTTCTAAGATTCAATATTTGTTTCTCTCTGTTTGTCTAAGATTTGAACGAAAAATAATGAAATGGCCGAGTTTCACCCATTTCGATCAAGACTGGTAAATTCTCAAAGCCGAAATTCAAATCCCTAACATGAACGCCACAAACTATTTACGGTGGTTGTACGTGCTTTGGAGCAGATGTTCTAAATCTGTTATATGATAAAAGCAATATAGGGTGTTTTTTCGAGCCATCGGATCAATCCACATCACCCTTATTATATTGACTGTTATATCTTTAATTTAAGAATAGGCCTATTCACATACAACATACGTGTACCGGTCACATAAAAAATAATTTGGGATCTGCTACTTATGCACCACGATTTACTTATGCATCACGATTTAGTTGAAAATCATGCACTGTATGGTTTTCACGGGATGTGTACCGACGTAGAGTCTGTGTGTGAAGCTATGTAGTCCTATTCACGTTGTATATTCCTATTCATGTATGGAACTAGCACCACAGAACGTCTCACTACGCCGACGGCTAAAAGCCGTTGGTATAGACCAAATTGCCGTCGGAGTAGGTCTATGCCGACGGCAGCCGTCAGCGTAGCACGGTGTCGGCCTAGACACAACTGCCGTCGGCGTAGTAAAATTGTCGTCGTAGACGTCTACGCCGACGGCTAATCCATCGACATAGCTCAGATGGGTCCCACATAAACGGCTAACGACCGTTTGGCTACGCCGACGACTAACAACCGTTTGGAGATATAAATTATACTGTGAAGATATAAATTGCACACGGCCTCTGTAACAACAAAATGCCCTAATGGCATTACGGATGCATACAGCCAAAAATAGAAGAATTACAAAAAAATGTCCTGCTATAGCGATTCATTCCTAGTAGCAGCAACACTAACCACCAAGATAACACTAGAAGTCCATCTTCTTCAAAAACGACACCTCCAAAAAGGAAACACTGCACAAGCGCTCTTCTCGTCCGATCTTAGATCATAGGTTTTTACCTTGGAGAAAAGTGCTAGCTCACAAAATAATGCCTTCAACAGGCCATTGCGAGGCACAACCAATTAAGGTCAGGCCTTAGATTTTCATCCTAAAAGGTAAGACGGTAACTTCTCACGTGATGTCGTCCCCGCTTACTACACCGCTGCTACGAGTCACGAAACACCAAACCAGTTCCTCATTACCACAAAGACTCGAACCACCATTGCTAGTCCTATGATCTCGACTTTCATGACATTCTCTATCTCTGATTTCACCATGAAACGAAAGACGTGTCCCATGATGGTAACAGACAGCAGCATTTTACAATGGTCCCAGTGAAACCAAATGGTCAGAAAAAATAAGCGCGGCCGACCGAATCCAATATAATCCAGCAATCTCCAGGCATGAGGCGCCCATGGGAGTTTGTCGACGGAGCCTTGCGAAACCCGACATTCCTACCAGGTCAGCGAGGGTAGGCATCAAACAGATCTTCATTTTGCATGAGAGAAACCTTAGGACTGCCACCTTTATTCAGGCCGAGCCCCCACGCAACCTGCCATCCCGGCCGCCCTATCCACCTGAAAAGTTTGGCAAATCGATGGTGACCCTGGCCTCCATGCCCGCTAGGCGACGAACAACACCATGGGGGAGGAGATCAGGCTGACCGCAAGGCGACCCAGGGTGCAGCATCCACGACCCATCCGGCCCAGACCACTCGTTGTTTTGCGGTTGTGTGGATTTACGATGACCATTTTGCATGTTTGTTTGTGTTTCGGCTATGTGTTCTTTTATCCTTGTTTATAATGAATTTCAAATGGTTTTCCACTGACTAACTGGGCAACTATGTCTATGTTAATTTATTTAATGGAAGAGGCAAATATTTTCCCTCCATTTTCACAAAAAAACTATAGAAACATATAAACAATATCTTGCATACCTACTAGATCATGTGTTCTGCAGCTTCGACCTGATCCTACACTAGACGCGGGCAAAACATTACAGGTGTAGCAGGTCAGAGTACTCCTAGTCTCCTATCTTTACTTGGCGTATCGGCTGTCCACCTTTCAAATTTATGATAGGTGATTGTTGTGGGCTCCTCTCTTCTGTTGCCAAACGTTAAGGAGCAGTTTTAAGTCATACCAATTGGTTGTTCCATGTCAGTTACACATTCTATTTGTTATTAAGAAATTTGAGAAGATCATTGCACGTTGCGTATATACTCCCTCCGCCCTAAAAAGTATGTCTCAAGTTTGTCTAAACTTGGATGTATCTAGACACTATTTAGTATATATATACATCCAAATTCAAATAAAGTTGAGACATCCTTTTTAGGACGGAGGAAGTATATGGTATCCAGTCGGTAGCAGTATTGTCACATAGTAGAGCATTTTAAGATGCCAATACATAAAACATGGTTGCTTTCCATATATATATGGGTAGTGTTGGTCATTTTGTTATTTGGTCCCTCGATGTGCCTAGCTGCATTAACCTAGGCTTGCTATGCATGCGGGAGTTCCATGTGCGAGAATCCACATCTCAATGTAATTGTTGGAGGGGATTCTGAGGGCCACCTCAAGGCGACGAATTTGAGGAAATTAAGGCCCTAGGAAGCAACCCCTCAGCCAGCAGGACAATTTAGCAGAGTTGTTGGGAAGGGTCATAAGCTCACACAAGCAGGTTCTGGCGAATGCATCTGTGACGAGAAACAAGACTCGTCCGCTATACAAAGGTGGCAAGATCTCACCCGAAGACTGCTTGGAAGGAGTGACGACCGTCGAGACAGTGTTGACCCGCATCTCCCTCGCACTCTCCCTGCCTTCTGTCTCCTAATAGTAACCACCGCTAAAACATAAGGAAAGCTATATCTTTCTTTGTCATAACTAATTGTGGATATATAATTCCGTGCGTGTGTAGCAGATTAAAGAGCTCATATATTTTACTTTGGATCGGATCTACACACTATATCTTTCGAATTCATGGAAGGTCAATGTGGTGTTTACCACTTGGTCACGCCGTCTATAATCATCTTTCGCTTTGTCTGCTCCCTGCTACCCTCTCGTGTAATCGGGGCGCGGTATGCCACCTCCAGCTCCCAGTGTTATATGTTGATCCAAATTCTACAAAGTAAAGGCCAACTTCTGACGGAGCGGAGAGAGACCCGTCGCCGGAGGCTTGGGCCGATGCGGATTTTGTGTGCAAATTGAAGATGTCGCTTTATGGTTTGAAGCAATCTCCAAGACAGTGGTACAAAAGGTTTGATTCATTTATGATCTCACAAGGTTTTAAGAGGTCTCAGTTTGATAGTTGTGTTTACATAAAGTTTGTTAATAGATCACCTATTTACTTGTTGTTATATGTTGATGATATGTTAATTGCTGCCAAGAGCATGAAAGAAATCACTACTTTAAAGGCACACCTAAGTAGTGAATTTGAGATGAAAGATCTTGGTTCTGCTAAGAAAATCCTAGGTATGGAAATTAAACGGGACAGAAAATCTAGGTTGTTGTTTCTTAGTCAGCAAAGTTACGTTGAGAAAGTTCTTCAACGTTTTAATATGCATGATGCAAAGTCAGTTAGTACTCCTGTTGCTCCTCACTTTAAATTGTCAGCATTGCAATGTCCTAGTTCTGATGAAGATATTGAGTACATGTCTCGAGTTCCTTATTCTAGTGCTGTTGGTTCCTTGATGTATGCCATGGTTTGCTCTCGCCCTGATTTATCATATGCTATGAGTTTGGTGAGTCGTTACATGGCTAATCCTGGTAAAGAACATTGGAAAGTTGTTCAGTGGATTTTCAGGTACCTCCGTGGCACATCCAACGCTTGCTTGAAGTTTGGCAAGACTGATGAGGGACTCGCAGGCTATGTGGATTCAGATTTTGCTGCCGACTTGGATAAGAGGAGGTCCCTCACAGGTTATGTGTTCACGGTAGGTGGATGTGCCGTGAGTTGGAAGGCAATGCTGCAACCAGTTGTTGCTCTATCTACAACCGAAGCAGAATATATGGCTGTTGCTGAAGCTTGCAAAGAGTCTGTTTGGTTGAAAGGTTTGTATGCTGAGCTTTGTCAGGATGATTCTTGCATTAACCTGTTCTGTGACAGTCAAAGTGCTATTTACCTTACTAAGGATCAGATGTTCCATGAGAGAACAAAGCACATTGATATCAAGTACCATTATGTTCGTGATGTTGTTGCACAAGGTACACTTAAGGTATGCAACATAAGCACTCATGATAATCCTGCTGATATGATGACAAAGCCTGTTCCTGTTGCTAAGTTTGAGCTATGGTATAACTGCTTAGCCCAATAGGCTATTGGCGCCGAAAGTGTTTTCTTTGTTTGTTCAGGAAGATGATTACTGTTGATGCTACAAGAAGAAATTTGTCTCAAGGTAGAGTTTGTTATATGTTGATCCAAATTCTACAAAGTAAAGGCCAACTTCTGACGGAGCGGAGCGAGGCCCGTCGCCGGAGGCTTGGGCCGCTATATATACTTCTTGTAAGCCGCCGGTTGAGATAAGTTGCATCTGTAAAATCCCCGGCGTTGTGTAAACACTCTCCGATATAGTGAAGTTTCGCTGGCTGGCGTCCGTGGTTTTTCCCCTCTCTTTGTTGGAGGGGATTTTTCACGTTAAATCTGTGTCCCCTTCGCTGCAATTTTATTTTCGTTCTTCGTTATTTACTTGTCGCAAAGCTAACACCCAGGTTGTTGTGTGTTTGCCCTGGCGCCTTCCCCTGTATTGATGATTGCGTTTCAAGGAAATTGAGTTCAGGTAGGCGATCGCCGCCATTAGCATTACAAGTGTCATTCCTAATACTCCATTTGTCTGGAAATAAATGGCTTAGATTTGTCTAGATTTGGATGTAGTGGACGTAATTTAGTGCACACATATATATATATATATATATATATATATATATATATATATATTCAAATTTTGACAAATACAACTAGGCAGTATCAAATTTGAAGTATCTAATACCATTCCAGCGGTATAGCTAACTAGCTTCACGTGCGGCCTTCCATGGCGGGTATTAGATAAATTTTGTCCATGATACGGAGAGGTCTTGTGATGACTATGCATGTCTCCCAAATAAGTTAGCAGTATCAACATAGAATTGGGAGCCATTCAGAAACTTTTATCTTCGAACAGTCATACTATGATTTCCCTCGTAACTGTTGGACGGGGTCTCGTCGCCTGCCCAATTCAATGCCGAGACAATGAAAACATCCATGGTGTACCAGAAACACTCGTAGAACAGGACGCCAGGAACACACGGTTACATTAGAAGAAGGTGTCATCAGTCCATCGGTGGGAAGCATCACGGAAGCGACGAGCAGCCTCCTCCTAGCTAGCACGTTCAAACTTCAAACGGAGTCAGCCGCAAAGAGAACGAAGACGCTTCCGCACCTCCAAGATTCACTGGTACACATCTCTGATTGAAGATGTGAAGATACCTGTGCAAAGAGATAGGGTAGTTCATTTTTCTGTCAGATTAGCTAGTCCAAATGTAGGGTGACATGAACTCGCAAAATACTTTCGAGTCCACGATCGAATGGCATGCTGGATTGGCGCTTGCCAGATTGACTTGTCCTATTTGAACGAGATGGTTGTAATCAGTTCTCCACCTAAATAAAATTCCATTTTGCATTGCAGATTAAAAGGTTAACCTCTTCTAGGACACATGATTGAGATAGAAAATTATAATAAAGTGTTTTACGGAGTAAAAATCTGCTTCTACAGTTAATGAATTTAGTTACTTAAGATGAAGTTCAGAATGATAGTGAGATAATAGCACAAAAAGTACATACATATTTATGTTCACTGAATGCATAACCTGGTTTACGTCTCTGTAGAAATAGTCCCCTACTTCTAATTTAAAGAAGAGCACATATTCTTTGAAAACAGAAACAAATCTAAAATGACTTTCTGTTCAATTGATAATTAATCCTCTATGCATATTTCTAGCACTATGCGTCACTACAGGAAATCGGTAATTTGCCGTAGGCTTCACACCATCCTGTAGTGCATGGTCTTCGCTCCTGGCCCATTCTTCACGGAGCGAAAATCGACATTTTCAATCAGGACCGGTTAGAAAATTTGTCACGCGAAGTCTTCTGGATTTTGGGGAGTTTTGTTAGAAAGTAAAATGTTTGTCAAAATTTTCCCAGAAATTCTAATTTCGGTCCATTTTCAATCAGATTTCGTTCTAGGATTCAATTTTTTTCTTTCTATTTGTCTGAGATTTGAGCGGAAAATACTGAAATGGCAAAGTTTCGCCCATTTCCATCGACACTGGTAAATTCTCATAACCGAAATTCATATCCCTAACAGGAACACCACGAACTACTACGGTGGTTGTACGCGCTATGGAGCAGATGCTCTAAATCTATTATATACTAAAATCAATATAAGTGTTTTTCAAGTCATTGGGTTAATCCACATCACTCTTATTATATTGACAGTTGGATCTTTAATTTAATACTAGGATCTAATATGTCTCCCAGGTGCAGGTCACATAAAAAATATTTAGGATCTGCTACTTATGCGCCACGATTTACTTAAAAATCATGCACTGTATAGTTTTCACGGGATGTGCACCCACATAGAGGAGGAAATTGCAGATTCCACCACCTTCTCTACATGCTTTTGTAAGGATCACCACTTCTTCAGTTTTTTTGCGGTTTTCACCACCTCTACGTCTAATCAGTTGCATATTTCACCAGTTATTCACTAATACGTTACTTAGCTCAGTTGATAGTATAACTAATTACTAGATCCCGCATATAAGTGCTCCAGAATCATGCACAAAATTTATAAAACGATAAAATGTATAAAAACTTGTATCCCGAAAAAATTGTGAGTGTGTACTCTAGGCTATAATAGATCAATTTTATGTGAAATATTGGTGTTTACTCATGAATATTTTGTATATTTATTTCTGCAAAACAAATAATCGTGTCCAACTAAATAAATCATAGAAATATAATTGTGTGCCAAAAATTATGATTGTGTATGCTTTACAAGTTGTAGTGGACTTAATTTTGATTCAACATTTATAGAACTAGGAAATGTGGCATAGAACTAGGAAATGTGGCACGGCGACACGTCATGCCCGTGGTGACAATATTTTTTATTTGAGTACATAATTAGGTATGTGTGTAGAATTACTTCAATGATGTGCTATGGATAAGCAGACCTAACCAAATACTTAATTCTTTCTGAATCAGTGCACACGATTGAGGCAACCCTTTTTGTAAGAAGTATGATAGGTCTAACTATACTGATAGCTTAGCAGCAAGATTTTAAATATAAAATAAATTACTACGAAGAATTATGGTAAGAGAAGTACTCGCGGCTAAGGAATTACCGTAGGGTAACCACTGGCGAGAAATCACCAGCAGAAAACTGTGTCGGAAAAAGTTTATCAGTCAAAGAATAAGAAAATAAAGAACACTTTAGTAAGACCTAGCTGAAAATTACTGTCAAAGTTACTTGTGGGGGAAAATATTTGCGTTAAATTACCGACGTAAGGTTGCAATATCTAGGGCGAGAAGTTATTGTCGCACTATTGGGGAAAGACCGTTGGAGAATTACCCAAAGGAAATTATACGCAGCTGAAAATTGCTGCAACGTAAATCATTTGGGAAAGGCTACCGGTGAAAAATAACGGCGGTAAAAGCGCGTAAAAAAATTGTCGTGAAAGAATAACTGTTGATGAATTACAGTGATAGTGTCACTCACCGTCGAGCTGTTACGGTGGGGTAACTACCCACAAGAAATTAAGAAAGGGAAAATGTGTCAAGAATTATCGCCAAAGAGTACAAAAGAGTTCAAAAAAGTCCCGTTGATATAAATTACAGTGGGCGAATTACAGCGAGTTAAGTACTCCCCGCCAAGGATTACCGTAAAGTAATTACCAGCGAGAAATCACCGACGGAAAATTGTGATAAAGAATTATCGGTTGAAGTATGGAAAAAGCACAAAAATAATTAGGTAAGAGACGTGAAATTACCTCAAAAAGATAATGTAGCATGTTCAAGTAGACATTGATATATATACAAAAGTAGATAGATTAACTGAGCTAAGTGGTGGATTAACAATGAACCGGTGGGATGTGCAATAGATTAGATATATATGTGGTGAAAACTGGAAAAATGTTGCAGAAGTGGTGATTCTTGTAAAAACATGTAGTAAAAATGGTGTATAGTGCAATTTCCTCCACGTAGAGTCCGTGTGAAGCACGGACGTTGAAACGAAATCCAAAGTTAATCGTTAGGTAGTCCTATTCGTGTTGTATACTCCTATTCATGTACGGGACTGACCTACCGACTAGTGCGTACTTTTCTTTGCATGAAACTCATATCATCTGGTTGCACGATCAAACTTGCAAGCAAAAATATCTCAAACAAAGTAGTAGGCAAAAAGAACAGGTCCACAATGTTCACTTTTGCTTCGGTGTCTCCCTACTTTTTAAACTTGGACAGAAAAACTCGATACCGATTCGTTTCGAAGACCATATGAACCCACACGAAGCCTGTATGGTCCTCTTAGACGTATACTCACCGTACACGTATACTCACGTGGCTAGAGGAGGCGGAAATCGGAAGGTATATAGCAGAAGCAACAAAAATTCAAAATATGACATGTAAAGACGTAAATCGCGATAACGAGAAGTGGGATCAGCAGATAAGAATATAGAGTATACCTAGTTCGACCGAGTACACCTATACGAAGGTATACATAGCCTGGATACAGTTTTCGACCGGTCAAATAAAACTAACTCATGCAAACTTAAGTTTTAAAGGGGGACACTGAAGCACACCTCCGCAATGTTTGCACCCATTACTATCAGAGTAGACCTATTAAAGGTCCAAATTACTATCAGAGTTGTACGAGGTGTAGAGTAGTTTCTTAGAACCATGGAAAGATTAGCATTCACTATAACTTTTTTCTTGGCGGTTCAAGACATATTGTCTGAAAAAAGTTACACCCGGACGATAGGGAAAATAGATAATGAGCTAAAATCCGATTTTGCCAATTCTCCGCGGTCCAAAAATGTAGAAGTTCTCAGCTGATGCAAAAGGTGTCGACATGACACTACGATTTGAGTAAGATTCATATTTTAAAAACTACATGTTTTTCGCTAAATTAGCACATTACTACAACAAGATATTTAATACAGTTGTATGTATACGTTTATAAAATCAACCTCAGTCGACACCGAGAAACGTTGATGTGACGATGAGCCGCCACCGGTGAGCAATCTGGCCAGAATCGCTCCGCCGCCGATCCAAATCCTCGCCACCGGCCTTCTGCGTCCCGCACCGACCTCCGTATGGCCTGCCAGCGGTGGCCGGATCCTCCATCATGTTAATCTATTGAGCCTGCGTTGAATCGGAAGGTGGAGGGCGAGCTCTAGTGAGGGAGGGTGGAGGGCGAGCTCCGCTGAGAGAGAGGATCCTGAGAGAGAAGAGAGGGAGGCGGATGGCAGCGAGGTGCTCGGTAATGGGGCTGGTACATGGGCGCCACCGAATGCAAGAATCAATTTTGGTGGTGGGCATCAATGTCGGACTGTTGGTGGTGTCGAGCTACGATGGTAGGCATTAGTTTTGCTAGGAATCGATTTTGCCTCCAGCATACGGCTTGTTTATGACCTAGCTATCTACTTCGTTTGTGGCCGAGACAATGTATTCATGTATTAACTTTATCGCTTATTTGTGAACCATTGTAATGCCTATGTATTATACTACATGTATTATACTGCCTATGTATTTGTGTATTATACTGCCTGTGTACTGGTTGTATTATACTGCATGTTTACTGATCCCTGCTGAATTTCTTTTCCGACCTTTATTATTTATCGCCGGCGCGCTAAAGTGGCGCTCCACTGCTACAGATTACTACCACCGGCGCCACGGGCACACGCGCCGGTGCTAAAGGTAGTTCCCCCGGCGCGCGCCGGTGCTAAAGGTAGCTACCGCTGGACGCGGGCGTGTCGGGGCTAAATGGTTCTATTGTCGGCGCCTACAGCAGTACCCCCGGCGCATAGGGTTCGCGCGCCCGGCGCGACTATCGTATTACCCCCGGCAGACAGGTCAGCGTGCCGACGCTAACTGCATTTACCATCGGCGCATTGGCAGCGCGCCGGCGCTACGCGGTTACCACCGACGTGAGCATCGCCGACGCGTGCCCGTGCGCCGGCGGTAGCCCATTTTAGCGCGCCAGCGGTAAGCCATTTCCCAGTAGTGCGAGGGAGGCAGTACGATTTGTCGTTCGAGGAACTGCCTAGAATTTTTAGCCGCGGTGGTGGGCATCGATGTAGTGGTAGGAATCGGTTTTGCTAGCCTGGTTCATATTAGTGCTCCTATGCTTGTTTGTGCTGCTGCCCTACTATGTTGATCGACTTCTTTATGTAATCCATTTTTATGTTACAGCGTAGTGAATTGGTAAAATGACTGCGATTTGGTAGCGAATCGGCTCAAAATGATTTTGTTTAGTTGAAAATCCACAAAATTTAAAATGAATTCATCTGAAATTTGGCAGATTCCTATATTTATGGTGTCCTATTTTAGCGCGTCTGGAAATCTACTATTGGCGGGGCGCTGTATTTTAGTGTATCCGGAAAACGGCCGCTAGCTGCCGCGCACTAAAACTGCTAAAACGGCACCCTTAAACAAAAAAGTGTAGCACTATTTTAGTGCATCTGTTGCAGATGCTCTAATATCCAAATGATAGTTATATTGTCTTGCATTTATTACCTCTCCCTCATAAATTAGTTGTATCAACCTACATTGGCTTGCTTGGCACACGGGAGTTTTATTGCGCAGATGAATTAGTTGTGTCAATCTACTATTCTAATGGCATTGGTCAAAGCTAATTTCTGAGTATTAGTTATTGTTAACACCTTCATTTGAATTGGCCCTTATGGACGCACGGTTCCTCTTAAAACAATTCGGAAAGAGCACTGCTGTCAAATAGCTTGATTTTGCGTATGATGACTATGTTTTTCTAGGGAGATTAGGCTGGCAATACACCAGAATATGTGCACAACGATCGTGATGTGGAGTATTTTACAAACTTTCAGTGGGATTTTCAAATAGTACATTCTGCAAATGATAGACAGGGCCGGTCTTGGGATTTTAGGGGCCAGGGGCGAATCTAGAACCGAGGGCTCTTCAGTATAGAAATTATATAAGTATTAACAAATATATACCATATTATATTTTCAAGAATTTAGCATTACGTGTTATTAGGTTATAAAAAATTACTTTAGAAACACATTTCAACAATTATCGTGATAAAGCTATCAGATCATGGTGGCAAAATCACATATGAGCAGGACAAGTTAGACACATGCCTTCTCCATAATCTCCACAATATCGTGTGGTCGATGGGAGTGGCGTAGTGGGTGTGGCCGGTGGGTGTGGCGTAGTCTCTAGTAGTATAACCGACTCAGGAAGAGTGTCTCATATACTTAAGCCTGGTACAGACTCTAAATATTGTGAAGTGAGGAGAAGTTTGCTAATATTGTTTTCCTACTTATCAAGTTTATTGACAAAACTTAGACAATCGCGGGCCTAACAGGTCGGAGAAAAACTAATATTTCGAAACATTTTACTCCGATGTGTGACATTTTTTGCTGGGATCCACCATACCCCCAAAAAAGTAGAAATTGTGTTGATTGATTTCTTTCTCTTTCCGTGCTCTCTCTTTGCTTTGGACTCAACGAAGCACCCAATTATAAATGCATGAAAAGACATGCTGATCTGACTGGATATCACCAAAATTGAAATCCCTCTACTAGTCAATGTTCGTAGCTCTAATTTTTTCAGAAATTAAGTCCGATGAGATGCCATATGCCAACAACGGGAGAGAGAGAGGAGCATTTTGCAGGAGCAGCCGTACCTTCTAGATCTTGAGCTGGAGCAGTATTTGCATTTCCTATTCGATTGGAACATGACGTTCATCTAGCGACCGGGTGTTCATCTAGCGACCGGGTGTTGACCTCGTCGCTCTCCCAGCCGCCATGATTATTTTGGTAGATTCGATCACGATTTGGAGATCAATCGTCGGGCAATCTCTTTTCTCCCGCAGGCCCTTCCGTTCATTATTCTCCAAGAGACTAGGGCACAGTTGACTTTCCTGTGTTAGCGACGAAGCCCTCCTATATGCTTCATATCCAAGCTTGGGCCCCCCAATTTCATGGGCCCAGGGCGGCTGCCCCTCTAGCCCTGCCCCAAGGCCGGGCCTGATGATAGACAATGTTACTGTGCCATGAAGGCAAGCAGACTGATGGTCAAGGCATCACGACCTGGAGGAGCAGTTATCAGTTTCTTTACCTTACGGTTCCAGTGTTGAAATTGCAGAATTCGCCTGGACTTACGAGCGCCCGATTACGAAATTCACTAATTATGGTCGTTGATGCAGCACAATTTCTTATTCGTAACTAGATTTTGGAATGAAGAAATGGCCATCTTCATTAACCGCGGGATTTCAAGTGACTTGCATCCTATTTTATAGTTAATTCTAGCATTCCTTCATTCGATGCCATCACAAGACCATGTCGGTTGATAAAGTCAATTTAGCATAGCCATTTGTTATTTTGATTTTTGAGCCTATGATTGAACTTTTGTTCTGGATTCGCTACAGGGTTTATCTATCGTTTTTCCTAGTTGTCCTCTGCCGTAAGAGCATATTTCATGTAGTATCAGTTGTTTGTGCAAGGAACCAAATTTCAATTATTGAGCATGGAACTGAGAAGGATGTGAAGCAAAATAAAGATAATAATGAGCCAGAGTAGGAAAGTTCATAAAGCAAAAGCAGCGGGAAATCCCGCCAAAGCGTTTCTTACGAATATAATCAACTCTCTTTATTCAGGCATGTGATGGTGGGTAGAAATATGCCCGCAAAACATAAGCATACTAAACCTCTTAGTATCTTTTTTCCATGAATAAGTGTGTAAATAAGTTTCCAGCCCACAAGGACAACGAGCAATTCTTATGTGCTACAGATCTGATTTATAAACATAATTGCTCGAACTTAAAGCTTATACCATAACACAAGATGTCAATTTTATTGTGAAGCCCTACACATTCCTATCTTCACCCTTAGTGATGCATGGTGTAGTCTGTTGTCTGCTCTACCCTTTCGCTGCCTGTCATCAAATTCGGTGGGTAGGTATCAAAACTAAAGAGCTCACTCTGTTGTATACGATGGGGGTCACGCTACAGGTGCTTGCTAAGGGCATCTCTAACCGAACCCCTAAACTTTAGAGGAGTAAACCGACTCCTAAAATTTAGAGGAGTAAATTTACTCCTCTAAAGGTTGGCGGCGCGGAACCGATCCCCTAAACTTAGAGGAGTAAACGTTTTTTGCCCCATTTGTTTCCACCACTCCACATATGCACCCACACATCTCATATATAGTTCAAACAAACAATAAAAACATACGGAGAATTCAAACACACGCAATCCATCACTTTTGCGGTTCACATAAACATATTTCATCGAATTTGAGGTCATCGAAATAAAATATGCATAGAGTTCATTCAAAAGTAGACTCTATCAACACCATCGATCAAGGTCACCAAAAAGAATCCATCGACCTTGTTTGATCCAAAATACCACCAACACATCACCTCATATGTCGTGGACCACCATCGAAGAGCTCAAAGACCATCTTCGAAGAACTCATCACCATCACCACCACCTCCTCCTCGGCCACCATCACCATGAGCATCTCCACCAAAAGATCTTTGAAGGATCTTTGCTCGAGTGAGCTCCCAATACTTCCTAGCCGTGGCATCCATATTTCTAGGGTCCATGAACATGATAGCACGCTCATCGATCTCCTTCTATTTTGCTATCCTCTCCTTCTCAATTTTAACCCTCCTCTCCTCGGCAAGGGCCCTTGATGTCTACGCACTTCTATTCTTGTAGACAGTTGTTGGGCCTACAAGTGCAGAGGTTTGTAGAACAGCAGCAAGTTTCCCTTAAGTGGATCACCCAAGGTTTACCGAACTCAGAGAGGAAGTAGTCAATGGTATCCCTCTCAAGTAACCCTGCAATCAAGATACAAGAAGTCTCTTGTGTTCCCAACACATCCAATACACTTGTCAGGTGCATAGGTGCACTAGTTCGGCGAAGAGATAGCGAAATACAAGTGGTATGGATAATTATAAGTGGTAACGGTGCCAGAAAATAGCTTGACGGGAGGAAAAGACTAAAGGCAAAAAGATGGAAGCAAACAAACATGTAACAGATCTAGTTGCAAATGGTCTTTCAATGCTTAGAAACAAGGCCTAGGGATCATACTTTCACTAGTGAACACTCTCAGATAAATATCTTCTCTTTATGATACTACTCTGAACTAATCTCCGGTTGGACAGTCTAATTTATGGTAGGGCTATAACAGCACTCCTCAAAGTTCGTATTCCCCATCTAGATAACCCCACAATATCACCTTGAGCGCTAGATGGTTCCAACAAACACCACAACTTCATAGAGACATCCAACTCAAATATAACTCATAACAAGTATTTGTAATCTCTAGCCTAAGTGCCACCATGGTGTGCACACTGTCAACTTCACACACGTGGGGAGAGCTGAGATCTATTAAAGCACTTGAGTAGCAAGGTAGATCTACTTGATTACAAAGCTCATGATCACAATATGATCATGCATATAGAGAGAGATGAATACATAGCTACTAGTAGAACCCTTAGCCTCGAGGAAGAACTACTCCCTCCTCATCATGTGAGTCAGCAACGACGATGGAGATGGTGGTGGAGATCGATGGAGATGGCTCCGGGGGCACTTCCCAGTCCTGGTAGGGTGTCGGAACAGAGACTTTCTATCCCCCGAATCTCCCCTTCGGTGGTGGCGGCGCTTTGGAACTTTTCGTGGCTGGACGCTGGATTATTTAGGGTTTCTACATCGGAGGCTTCTTATAGGCGAAAGGACGATGTCAGAGGGTGGACCAGGGGCCCACACCACCTGGTGGCGTGACTAGGGGGGACCCGCGCCACCACATGGTGTGGCCAGCCCCTGGCCCCTCTCCGTCTCGTCTTCTGGCTCTATGAGTCTTCCGGAAAAATATCGACTTTGGCTTTTGTCCGGTCCAATTCCGAGAATATTCATCTTTTGACTTTTCTAGAACCAAAAACAGAAGAAAACAAGCAACTAGCACTGTGTCATCTTGTTAATAGGTTAGTTCCAGAAAATGTCTAAAAGTACTCCAAAGTGTGGACAAAACATAAGAAAGTAGATATAAAACAAGCCTGGAACATCAAAAATTATAGATAAGTTTGCAACGTATCAACATCCCCAAGCTTAACTCCTGCTCGTCCTCGAGTAGGTAAGTGATAAAAAGAATAATTTTTAAGGTGACATGCACCATCACAATCAAGATCAAACCATTTGTAAGCATTGAAAGCTGTGATAAAGTACTCTAACATGAGCATGAAAGATGAAGTTCTAACAATAAGATATAGTAACTATGTTGTAACATGAAAAGGTACAAACAAAAGATTCATGAATAACAATGCTTTGCAAGACGTTTGTTTGTTTCACATATAGAAAACATAGCATAGTGGCATTCAGCTTGTCCCTCATGGAGTAGAAAAACATAAATGCATAGGACACCTTCAAAGTTCATAAGGGTGACTAGATACAAATAGTTTAAGAACAAGCAATATTAAAGTTATGAATCAATCAACAAGTTTTAGGACAATGCACATTAAACTAAGAATGGCCACTATGCTCTCTAAATAGGTGCATAAAGATAGAAGATGGAGACTCAACATAAAAGTAAAAGGAAGGCCTTCATAGAAGGAAGGAGGGATTCAAGTCTCATAAAGAGCTTCCAAAAATTATGGTACTTATTAGCTTTCAACTCTCTTTGCCCCTATCATAAGCATCTTGAAATGATTAAGGTTAAAATAAACAAACTATGGAGTATATGCTTGACAAAGTATAAGTTGGTAATCTCATGTCCCTTGAATACGAGGGTCACTCCTCATGCTACTCAAGTTTAGTTACCGGTAAGTTCTTGTCATAGTAAGTACATGTGTATCATAGAGAACCGCCAACGGGATACCCCTTGCCCGATGATATGGAAGAATCCCCATATCAAACTGACAAGGCAAGCAGACAATGAGCATCTCAGCGTCTTCTTATTTACCATGGGAAAATGGTGCTTTTTTCTCTCTTTTCTCTTTTTTCATATTTTTTTATTTTTTTCTCAATCTCTATCTCTTTTTTTATAAGAATAATGCTTCATAGATTGCTCATTATGGTTACGCTACAGGTTTCCACCATGATTAGACATGGATTAGACCAGCCGCCCAGGCGTTTCTCTAACACACATACATAACTCCATGTACTTACAAGATCCCCTTTCATTTCACACCGACGACATCCATAAACAAAAGAGCATGATATCAACTGGGTACAATGTACAAGTGCAATGTTGAAAGCGTTCCCCATGACAGCATGGTTCTGCTAATCCCAACGTATAAGTGCAAGCATATACAACATAGATGACACAGTGGTTCAAGTTTATTAGGGGCAAGAAAAGTAAAGTGTGCCATCAAGTTTGTGAGAGTTTTAATCACTAATTTTTACATAACAAGTTTAATTCGGAAGGTAGATAAAAACATGAATATACTTGGAATAACAAATGCTAATAGGTAGGTATGGTGGACTCTTTGGAATAACTTGGTTTTATTTGGACTTGGATGCATGAGTGGAACTCATACTTGGTTATGGAGGCTAGCAAAAGACTGGGGGCGACAAACTAAGAGAGCAATAATGGCCATAACCATGCAAAGCAACAAAACATTATTAATTAAAGCATAAAGTGATATTACAAGTCGAAAACTAAAGGATCATAGAGGCTATGGTGACTTGGTGTAGTCTTAACATGGTGTGAGCATGCGTCAAGTCAACCCAAATAAAGCATCAAAGGAGAATACCACGATACTATGCTTTAATTTGCTAAACAACGCATGATTCTTTTAAAGAACATTAAGCAATCTCAATTGTTTATAACATGTCATGCTACAGCAAAAATCACTAAGCATAAATCCAAAACAATATCAAGCATGACATGATAAAGTCTAAATCATAGTCAAAAACAAACTCCTTTTATACCACTTAAGCATGAACTTTTCCTACTCTTTTCCAATCCAAACCAATCGACTTATTTGAAACAACTCACAAAGATAATAATAAATAAAGATCAGTGAGCTTGTATCACAAATCCACAAAAAGAACTAAAAAGTTCTAAGCTGAAAGCACAAGTAAACTAAGGCTAAACACAGTGCTAGCAAAAGAGAACACTCACAAGACAATAAGAATGAAAACTAGAGTGTTCTAGGCAATGAAAATAGAGTGTGTCTCTCTCCAAAAGAAGTGTGTTGGGATCCAACCAACTTATTTAAGCAAACCAAGCAAAAGAAAACTAAAAACAAAAACAAAGACGCTCCAAGAACAATACAATAGTGCATGAAATAATAAAAACGAAGTGTCTAAAAAGACCTGGGATTTTTATTGATGAAGAAGGGTATCCCCAAGCTTTGACGCTTGTACCTCTTGAATGTTTCTTGGGGTGACACAGGGTGGCATCCCCAAGCTTGAGCATTTGTCCATTCTTCATCTCATTATATCATTCTTTCCCTACACCTGAAAATTTCCTTCATACAAAACTTCACACAATCTTTATTAGCAACATTAGTGCATTCAATAGATAATAAACCTTTGGGGTTTAGTTTTAAAACATAAAAACTTTCATTAAAAACACAAGCTACTTTAGAAATTCTCTCAAAAATCTCAATTGATCAAAGAGAAAGAGATTAAGAGGCAAATCCAAATAATGGCAGAAATCTGTCAAAACAGACGAGAAGGTAAAAACCAATTTTTTCGAAGACCTTCTGTTGCTCAAATCGAAAAGTGCTAAACTAACGAAAGTTGGGTAACAACCTGGGGCAGAAGCACAAACAATTACAGCTCAAACCGACGTACAGAGATTTTTCACGAATTTTTACAGCGAAGCACAAAAATCTGTTTCGGGACAGCAACTTTCCCAAGCATTACTTCTCTCTCATTAGAGGTTACTCTTGGCACAAAAACCACACAAAAATGATAAGGAGAGGTTATTACTGAAGCAATAACTTCCAAGACTCAACTAAAACTCTTGGGTTATCTCCTAATAAGTACTTTTTTTAACGCCTTTAAGTTAGGCATGATAGTTTGAGAAGATGCTCACATAAGAAATATGAATTGAAGTAAAAGAGACCATCAAGAAGAAAATTCAAAGCACATTTAAGTCTAACCCACTTCCTATGCACAATAATCTTGTAATTAAACAAGTCATGAAAGCACAAAGCAACAAGCATAGGAAAGCAAAACAAGTGCAACTTCAAAATTTTCAACATAAAGAGGGTAAACTTAATATTGTTGAGATACATAAAACCATATTTCCCTCTCTCGTAAGAACTTTCAGTAGCATCATGAATAAAATTAACAATATAAATATCACATAAAACATTCTTATCATGAGCCACATGCATAAAAGAATTAATACTCTCCATATAAAAATAGTCATTCTTATTAATTGTAGTGGGAGCAAAATCATCAAATATAGGAGGCATATTGTAATCATAATCAATTTTCTCCTCAATAGTAGGTGGACTGAAAATATCATATTCATCATTGTAATCATCATATATTGGAGGCATAGTATCATCAAAGTAAATTTTCTCCTCCGTGCTTGGGGGACTAAAAAGATCATTTTCATAAAAACTAGCTTCCCAAGCTTAGACTTTTCCATAGCATTAGCAATAATGGTGTCTAAAGAATTCATACTAACAACATTGCTATTAGCATGCAAATAAAGTTCCATAGGTTTTTTAATTTTCTCTTCAAACACTTCATGTCCTAACTCAAGGTAAATACTATAAAGCTCTCTAATTGTTTTGTTGTTTTCCATTAAGTTTAACTAGTAAAAATAAAAACAAGAAACAAAAAGATATAATTGCAGAATCTAAAGGAAATAACTTCGAGCACTCACACACCAGCAACAGTACTAGAAGATAGCTTAGTAGCCAGAAGATGTGAGTACCTTTTACCTTACCTCCCCGGCAACAGCGCCAGAAAATAGCTTTGATGGCGTGCGGTTGACGTGGGAGCTTCTTCTTCTTCAATCCCCAACAACGGCACAAGAAAATAGCTTGATGTCTACGCACTTCTATTCTTGTAGACAGTTGTTGGGCCTCCAAGTGTAGAGGTTTGTAGAACAGCACCAAGTTTCCCTTAAGTGGATCACCCAAGGTTTGTCGAACTCAGGGAGGAAGTGGTTAAAGGTATCCCTCTCAAGCAACCCTGCAATCAAGATACAAGAAGTCTCTTGTGTCCCCAACACACCCAATACACTTGTCAGGTGTATAGGTGCACTAGTTCGGCGAAGAGATAGTGAAATACAAGTGGTATGGATAATTATAAGTGGTAACGGTGTCAAAAAATAGCTTGACGGGAGGAAAAGACTAAAGGAAAAAAGATGGAAGCAAGCAAACATGTAACAGATCTAGTCGCAAACGGTGTTTCAATGCTTAGAACCAAGTCCTAGGGATCATACTTTCACTAGTGAACACTCTCATATAAATATCTTCTCTTTATGATACTACTCTGAACTACTCTCCGGTTGGACACTCTAATCCATGGTAGGGCTATAACAGCACTCCTCAAAGTTCGTATTCCCCATCTAGATAACCCCACACTATCACCTTGAGCACTAGATGGTTCCAACAAACACCACAATTTCATAGAGACATCCAACTCAAATATAACTCATAACAAGTATTTGTAATCTCCAGCCTAAGTGCCACCATGGTGTGCACACTGTCAACTTCACACACGTGGGGAGAGCAGAGATCTATTAAAGCACTTAAGTAGCAAGGTAGATCTACTTGATTACAAAGCTCATGATCACAATATAATCATGCATAGAGAGAGAGATGAACACATAGCTACCGGTAGAACCCTTAGCCTCGAGGAAGAACTACTCCCTCCTCCTCATGGGAGTCAGCAATAGCGATGGAGATGGTGGTGAAGATCGATGGAGATGGCTCCGAGGACACTTCCCCGTCCCGGTAGGGTGCCGGAACAGAGACTTTCTGTCCCTCAAATCTCCCCTTCGGTGGCGGCGGCGTTGTGGAACTTTTCGTGGTTGGAGGATGGATTATTTAGGGTTTCTGCATCGGAGGCTTCTTATAGGCGAAAGGGCGATGTCAGAGGGTGGACCAGGGGCCCACACCACCTGGTGGCACGACCAGGGGGACTTGCGCTACCACTTGGTGTAGCCAGCCCCTGGCCCCTCTCCGTCTCGTCTTCTGGCTCTATGAGTCTTCTGGTAAAATATCGACTTTGGCTTTTGTCCGGTCCAATTCCGACAATATTTATTTTCTGACTTTTCTGGAACCAAAAACAGAAGAAAACAGGAAAATGGCACTGTGGCATCTTGTTAATAGGTTAGTTCCAGAAAATGTGTAAAAGTACTCCAAAGTGTGGACAAAACATAAGAAAGTAGATACAAAACAAGCATGGAGCATCAAAAATTATAGATACGTTTGCAATGTATCAGCCCTCCTCTCCTCGGCCTCCATATTCTTCTTCCACTTCTCCTCCTCCATTGCCTTGAGCTCGGCCCACCTTGCCGCCTTCTCATCCCTCCTCTCGGCCACCAAGGCTTTCTTAGCCTCAACCATGGCACGTAGTTCTTCTTTGTAGCCTCCAACTTGGGCACCTCTCCTCTTCCTCTCCTTTGCAAGCCTTTTCCCCTCGGGCCTCTTGTGTGGGTCTTCGTCTTCCTCATCATTGGCATCAATGGAGATGCTAACCCTTGATCTTTTTGGAGTGGTCTCCCAATTCCTCCGCACCCACTTCTCATTGCTGGCAAGCTCGTTGAAGCAATGGTGCAAGGTGAATGATTTGCCTCCATTCTTCTTATTGCGTATCTTGTAAAGGTCTTGGATGAGTCGACCATGCTCCGTCATGGGCACTCCACTTGGCAGGTTGGTGGTCACGGTCTCAACACAACTGACCCACCGGTTGCAGCACTCAAGAATGGCTCCCCACCGGTGGCCGAGATAGCCTTGTGTGCGAGTGATCAGCACCTCCACGGTGTTGTTGTTGTAGTCCTCGATGCATGCGCAAAACTTCTCCTTCGATTGGTCCGTGCCAACTGATGCATCGAGAGAGACATGCATCCATGCATAGCACAATGCGACGTCCTCCTTCTCGCTATAGTTGGAGGCTCGGCTCTTCTTCTCTTTTGATTGTGTCTCCTCCACCTCGACTACCTCAACCTCTTCCTCCACCTCTCCTTGCTCGGTGGTGGGATCATCCTCATTCTCATCGAAGTTGATGTCGTCGATACCGGTGGTGTGGCTATCCTCCAATTGGCTCATGAAGGTGGCCACCTCCTCCTCCACTCGACTATGATCAAACAAACATCACCGTGTCATCGTGAGTGTACAAATGCCCAACCGATGAGAGGAAAGGAGAAAACGGAGATTTTTACCTTGGCGATGATACATCGAACACCTCGCGGTCGTCGATGTTGCCAACACCCGCCCGTGATGGCCGTCCTCAGGGACGGTGTGCCGACGATGCCTTGCGCGTCAAAGAGGCTGCTGCATCCTTCGGAAGCGATGCCTCGGCCTTCTTCCTCTTCTTCACCGCCGCCGCATCCGCGAGCGCGACTTTGGCTGGAGCTAGCTTGCTCTGCCACCGGCCGGCCACAGGAGCAAGGGGAGGATGCACCGGAGCCTCCACGCGCTTGCCGCCGGCCTTACCGGAGGCCTTGACGGCCATGTCGGCCGGCCGCACCATGTTGTTTGTCCCCATCCTCTTTCTGGCCCGGACACGGCGGAGATCTCCGATTGCGGTGGCGTCGGGGCGTCTCTGGCGCCGGGGATGGTCGGAGAAGGTACGCCGTAGAGCTGCGCGTCGATCCCGGGCAGAGTCAGCGACATCAGCGCCGGCGGGGAGGTGGGCGGGAAAGAACGACGGAGGGCGGGAAGAGGAGGCACCGAGGTGGAAGGTTTTCTCGGAATTGGTTTTGGAGGAGTAAATTTAGTAGTCGGAGACCAGTTTACTCCTCCAATGAGTAAAAATATACTCCTCTAACCGTTTTGGGTTCGGTTAGGTGCCGTGGATGAGTAAATTTACTCCTCTAACCGATTTTAGGGGATCGGTTAGAGATGCCCTAACTAGAGATGCAAGCTAAAGTGGTGAACTAATCCCGTAAAACACAATCAACTTAGTACATTCTTACCCAAAAGGATTTTTTTGTGCTCATTTTCCCCAAATTTTCCAGATAAACCTAGGCTTGGGAGGCATGCAGGAGTTTAATGTGTAGGACACATGTTGATATCTTTTTTTTGGAAATGGGCGCTTTATTACTTTCATAATGTTTACACCCGGACTCTGCATATCTAGGATGCACACAGCTGATCAAACCACACAAGTGTGAAGCTAGATAATAGCAACAAACAAGAACAAATGACTCCAACATTGTCTAGGACATATCACTAAGGTAGCTCAATCTGCAGATCACGCAGCCATCCATGTCGGGAAAAAATATCCCTCGTCGTATCCTCCAATTGTGTACACCCCTCCCCAAATAAATTGCGAAACTCGAACCGTTGGAGAATAGTCCAGGACCGGAGAATAGCTGTAGCCTGATATATAACCTGCAACGTTGAAGACACATTAGTATTAAAAATCTTGTCATTTCTACATAGCCACATCGACCAAATAATGGCAAGCGCTCCCACCCTAAACAAGATCCTATATTTATCATCAATCCCATGCAGCCAGTTACCAAATACATTGGCCACCGATCGTGGGGGAGATAAACCAGAGGCAACTTGGATGATTGACCATATATGACGAGCAAATTTGCATTGGAAAAACAAATGTTTGATCGTCTCGTCATGATGACAAAACACACATTGTTTACTTCCATGCCAATTCCGCTTAACAAGATTATATTTTGTAAGAATTATCCCTTTACGCAGATACCAAGCAAATATCTTTGTTTTCAAGGGGATTTTTATCTTCCAAATTTTACTATTTTCATCGACTGAAATATTAGGTTGAATCAAGGCTCTATACATCGAGTCCACAGATAAATTGCCGCTCTCATGTAGTTTCCATCTAAACTCGTTTACACTGTCCGACAGTTGAATCGTGGATAATCGTAATAACAGATTATTCCATGAGACTAGTCTAGGACCAACTAGACTTCTTCTGAAAGATACATTAGGAGGATTAGTTTCCATAACTGTGGAAAGGGTGTCCCCATTGTGTCTAACAATCGAATATAGAGCCGGGTATTGTTCTCGGAGAGAATTATGACCAAGCCATTTATCTTCCTAGAATCTAATTTGAGATCCATCCTGTAGGGTTTCGTAGCATGGAAAACAAAAAATTTCTATCGCATACAAACAAACAAGCCAAGATCTATCTACTAGATTGTAGCAACGAGTCGATGGAATAACTCACCCTCGAAGATTCCAAAGTGTTTAACGAGAGCAGATTCTCGTGGGTGATGTAGTCGTACTCTTTCCGATCTCAAGATCGCGTAGACGATCCTTCCGGCGCCACGTTAGGCCGCCCCGTAGTCGGTCACATCGCTCGGTACACGAAGACCTTCCTCTCCTTGTTCCAAGGCAGCGGAGGTTGTAGCACTCTCCTCGCGATTCCGGCAGACAACGCGTGGTACCGAAGTAGAGGGAGATCCCGCAGGCTTCGCCTTAAGCCAAAGTAGTATGGTGGAGCTTTATGAGAGGGGCTATTAGTGGTATATTAATTAGACACACCAATTAGAAGGATCTAAACAATTTAGATGGCTCTAAACCGCTGGCTAAAGCAATTAGAAGCTATAAACCAACACGGCTCTAAACCGGAGGTAGAAGATAGGAACTTGTGTGTGTAAGGAGGGGAGGCCCTGCCCCTCCCTTTATAGGTGGGAGGGTCGGCCAAGGGAGGAGTCCTCCCAAGTCGGCCTTGGGAGGCGCCACGCCAAGGGGACTCCTCCCAAGTCGGCCTCCACCTCCTCCTCTTTCCCACTTCCCAAAATTGCCGTTTGACTTTCAAACTAGCCGTTTGACTTTTCAATTTAGGATTTAAATAAACCCTTTATTTTGGACAGCAAGAACACCTAGTACATGATGCAATCATTCCAACTTACAATGACACATTCATGTACCCTTCCCTCCGGAGTGCCGACATTCCGGGATCTTCTAGAATGTTCCCGATGAAAACACCTAACCATTCCCCAACTCAAACGGACTTTCCTTATATGAATCTTATTCTCCGGACCATTCCGGATCACCTCGTGATATCCCGGATCCCATCCGAGACTCGAACAACATTCGGTCTCTTTCTCATAATACCATAACTACTCAAACAACGTCAATCCTTATGTGTCTCCCCACGGTTCGTGAATTATGCGGACATGATCGAGACACTTCTCCGAACAATAACCAATAGAGGAATCTGGAAATTCATATGGTTCTACATATTTCTACGATTACTTATGCGATCGAATGAACCACTTACATACGATACCAATTTCCCTTTGTCTCACGATATGTTACTTATCCGAGGTTATGATCGTCGGTATCTCGCATACCTAGTTCAACCTCGTTCGATAAGTACTCTTTTCTCGCTCCTGATATGTGATCCCTTGTGACCCAGTCACATGCTTGCAAGCTAATTGGATGAAATTTCACCGAGAGGGCCCAGAGAATATCTATCCGTCATATGGATGGACAAATCCCACTCTTGATCCATGTGTTTCAACCAATACTTTCCGAACACTCAACACCACCTTTATAGCCACCCTGTTACGGTGTGGTGTTTGATGACATCAAAGCATCCATCCAGTAAAGGTGATATGCATGATCTCATGGTCGAAGGAATTAGGTTACTATGTATCAGAAAGCATATAGCAATTGAACTATTGAAATGACTTGATCTTTATGCTACGCTTATCTATAGGAGTATGTCCACCATATCATTCTCCTAACGATATGATCTTGTTGTTGATAACATCTCAATGTTCATGATAGGGAAACCACAATCATCAATCAACCAACAAGCTAGTGAAGTATAGAGGCTATACTAGGGACTTCAAATTAAGTCTACAAATCACACAAGTATTAATGGTTTCCTTGTTAATACTATTATAGCATGAATGTAAACATTTATCATAAACACAAAGATATAATAATAACTACATTTATTATTGCCTCTAGGCATATCTCCAACAGTCTCCCACTTGCACTAGAGTCATCTAATCTAGATTACATGGTAATATACCAACACCCATGGCAGTTTGGTGTTGGTCATGTTTTGCCCTCGGAGAGGTTTAGTCAACGGATCCGCCACATTCAGATCTGTGTGTACTTTGCAAATCTTTATATCCCCATCCTGGATATGTTCTCGAATAGCGTGGAACGCAGCTTGATATGCTTCAGCTTCTTGTGTGACCTTGGTTCTGCGCATTGGCTATGGCGCCCATGTTATCACAAGAGATAGACATTGGGTCCAGACTTGGAACCACACCCAGCTCAGTAATGAACTCTTTCATCCATATCGCTTCTTGTGAAGCCTCGAAGCAGCCATGTATTCCGATTCAGTTGAAGATCTCGCCACAACGCTTTGCTTTGCACTCCTCCAGCTAACTGCTGCACCATTCAAAATAAATACGTATCCAGATTGTGATTTAGAATCATCCGGATCGGTGTTCCAACTAGCATCGGTGTAACCATTAACAACGAGCTGTTCATCACCTCCATAAGAAAGAACCATATCCTTAGTTCTTCTCAAGTACTTAAGGATGTTTTGATCATTGTCCAATGATCCACTCGGATCACTTTGATATCTGCTAGTTAACGATATGCGATGTCGGGTCTAGTACATAGCATGGCATACATTAGAGATCCTATGGCTGAGGCATAGGAGTCTTACTCATCCTTTCTCTATCTTCTCCGATGTCGGACTTTGAGTTTTACTCAAGGTCGATATTGAGCAACATGGGCAAGAACCCTTTCTTGCTATCTTCCATTCCAAACCTCTTTAGAACTTTGTCCAAATATGTACTTTGTGACAATGATATTTAGCGTTGATCTATCTCTATAAATCTTTATGCCTAATATGTAAGCTGCTTCGCCAAGATCCTTCATTGAAAAACTATTATTCAAATACTCTTTGACACTATTAAGAAGGTCTACATCATTCCCAATCAACAATATGTCATCCACATATAGTATTAAGAATGCTACAGAGCTCCCACTCACTTTCTTGTAAATACAAGCTTCTCCATAAGTTTGTATAAAACCAAAACTTTTGATTACCTTATCAAAACGTTGATTCCAACTTTGGGATGCTTGCTTCAATCCATAGATGGACCGTTGAAGCTTGCATACCTTGTTAGCATCTTTAGGATCGACAAAACCTTTGGGTTGCATCATATACAACTCTTCATCAATGTCTCCATTGAGGAATGCTGTTTTGACATCCATCTGCCATATCTCATAATCATAATATGCAGCGATTGCTAACATAATCCTCACAGACTTTAGCTTCGCTACCGGTGAGAAAGTCTCATCGTAGTCAACTCCTTGAATTTGTCGAAACCCTTTTGCGACAAGTCGAGCTTTATAGACAGTAACATTACCATCAGCATCTGTTTTCTTCTTGAAAATCCATTTGTTCTCGACAGCCTTCCGCCATCCGTAAGTCCACCAAAGTCCATACTTGGTTTTCGTACATGGATCCAATCTCGGATTTCATGGCTTCTTGCCATTTATTGGAATCTGGGCTCATCATTGCTTCCTCATATGTCTCGGGGTCATCGTGTTGTCCACCAACATGACATTCATAACGGAATCATACCAACTGAGTGGTACGATTTCTCGTTGACCTCCGAGGCTCAGAGCAACTTCAACCAAGTTTCATGATCACCATCATTAGCTTCCTCTCTTATTGGTGCAGTACCACAGGAACTTCTTCCGGTGCTGCGCTACTCGCAATTTCGAGAGAAGGTTCGACAACCTCGTCGAGTTCTACTTTCCTTCTAGTCACTTCTTTCGAGAGAAATTCCTTCTCTAGAAAGGATCCATTCTTGGCAACGAAGATTTTGCCTTCGGATCTATGATAGAAGGTATACCCAATAGTTTCCTTCGGGTATCCTATGAAGACGATTTTTCCGCTTTGGGTTCAAGCTTGTCCGCTGTAACTTCTTTACATAGGCTTCAGATCCCCAAACTTTAAGGAACGACAATTTAGGTTTCTTCCCAAACCATAATTCATACGGTGTCGTTTCAACGGATTTAGATGGTGCCCAATTTAAAGTGAATGCGTGTTTCTAATGCATAACCCCAAAATGATAGCGTAAATCTGTAAGTGACATCATAGAACGAACCATATCTAAGAGAGTTCGATTACGCTCGACACACCATTCTTACGCTGTGGTGTTCCCGGCGTGTCAATCATGAAAGTATTCCACATTTCTTCAAATGCTCGCCAAACTCAGAACTTAGATATTCACCTCCACGATCAGAACATAGAAATTTAATCTTCTTGTTACGTTGATTCTCTACCTCACTTTGAAACTCCTTAAACTTCTCGAAAGTTTCGGACTTATGTTTCATGAAATAGATATACCCATATCTACTCAAGTCATCCGTGAAGGTAAGAACATAACGATAACCACCGCGCGATGCTACACTCATTGGACCACACACATCGGTATGTATGATTTCCAGTAAGTCCGTAGCTCGCTCCATTATACCAGAAAATGGAGTCTTAGTCATTTTACCCATCAGACATGCTTCGCATCTTTCAAGTGATTCAAAATCAAGTGATTCAAGAAGTCCATCGGAATGGAGTTTCTTCATACGCTTCACTCCAATGTGACCAAGACGACAGTGCCACATATAGGTCGAATTATCGCTTGATTTCAAACGTTTAGCCTCAATGTTGTTGATATGTGTATTTCCACTATCGAGATTCAACAAGAATAGACCATCTATCAAAGGTGCATGTGCATAAAACATATTACTCATATAAATCGAACAACCATTATTCTCGGATTTAAACAAGTAACCTTCTCGCAATAATCAAGATCAAGATATAATGTTGATGCTCAACGCACCAAATAACAATTATTTAAGTATAAAACTAATCCCAATGGTAGATGAAGAGGTAGCGTGCCGATCGCGATCACATCAACCTTTGATCCGCTTCCCACGCCGCATCGTCACCTCGCTCTTCACTAGCTTCCGTTTATTCGCAGCTCTGCTTGAGTTACAAATATGAGCAACCGAACCAAGATCAAATACCCGTGCACTACTACGAATACTAGTGAGATACACATCAATAACATGTATATCAGATATACCTTTCTTCTTGATGTTTCCGTTCTTCAAATCCGCCAAGTACTTTGGGCAATTCCGCCAAAGGACCTTCTCCCTTGCGTAAAAGCACTCAAGATCGGGCTTGGGTCCAGCCTTGGTCTTCTTCGTCGTGGTAACTTTCTTACCACCCTTCTTGAAGTGTCCCTTCCGCTTAGACTTGCCTTTCTTGAATTTGGTGGTCTTATTGACCATCAACACTTGGTGCTCTTTCTTGATCTCCACTTGCAGATTTTAACATAGCAAATAGTTCGCAACTCTTTGTTCATGTTCGCATGTTGTAGTTCATCACAAAGTTCTTGTAACTTGGTGGTAGTGATTGGAGGATGGTAAACCCCAAAGTATTAGGAATCACTATACCCAAGCTTTGAAGTTTATTTGCATGCCTGACATCTTAAGCACATGCTCACCGACGAGCCCCTCTTCCATCTTGCGATTAAAGAACTTTTCAAGCTTCATAACTTTCAATTGCCGCATGAGTCTCAAAAATTAATTTGAGATCCTCGACAATATCATATGGGTCCGACTCTTCAAACCTTTTCTCAAGCTCCGATTCTAAACCATACAAGATAGCACATCGAACTATGGAGTACCGATTCTTCCGAGTAAGGTAAACATTCTTTACTTCATCGGTAGCATCAGTAGGTGGGTCACCTAGCGGTGCATCCAGCACATAGGTCAAATTACCAGTGTGAGGACGATCCTCAAATTGGAACCAATCCGCCAAGTTGCTTCCATTGTTTTCAACTTTTCTTTCTCTAGGAACGCATTAAAATTGATGGTAGGGCTGCCATTGATCTACAACATATTTGCAATAGTTTAGACTAAGTTTATGACAAATTGAGTTCAAATTAATTAATGAAATTAAACTAGGTGAACTCCCACTCAAAACAACATCCCTCACATTGTTTTAGTGATCACACGAACCAAATCCACTACATCAACACCGATCATCACGAGTTGATATAGTTTCAATGGCTTAACAATCATCATGTTCATCATATCTACTATATGATTCATGCTTTACCTTTCGCGATCCGTGTTCCCGAGGCCATGTCCGTACATGCTAGGCTCGTCAAGATCAAACCTTAGCTACCGCATAAGCAAATCTGGCTTGCTTACGTTGTATTCACCGCTGAATCAAAGACACCCGATCATCACGTGGTGCTTCAAGCAGCAAGCTTTGGCAACGGCATACTAAGGGTGAACACTTTAGAACTTGAAATTTATGTGCATGAGGATCATCTTATAATGCTACCGTCATCTACTAAGCAATACAAGATGCATAAAGGATTAACATCACATGCAATTCATAATATGTGATATGATATGGTTTTCTTCTTTGTGCTTCCGATCTCCATCTTCAAGCACGAACATGATCTCCATCATCACCGCATAGCATCAAGGTCAATGACGCTTCTTCATGGTTGTCGCCCACCAGCTTCAACTATTACAACTATTTTGAATAGACACAGTCTTAATGTAAATTAAAGACAACCATATGGCTCCCGCCATTGCCAACTTACAATAAGGAACATTGCATACATCAAATATAATCACAATCATGGCCATATCACATCATCGACACCCCTCGCAAAACAAAGTTAGACGCCTCTACTTTCTTTGCATATTTTACGTGGTTTGGGGCTTTCAATAAGTGTCGTTCTAACTACGAACAAGAACCACAACATTGATACTAGCATTGTTGATCACCCGTTGTAAATTGGATCTTTACTATGCTAGGAGAAACAGGCACCATAAAGCCACTTATGCAATACAAGTTGCATGTCAAGCGTGGAGCAAGTCTCATGAACGATGTCATGTAAGGTTAGCCCGGCCGCTTCATCCCAACATACCGCAAGATGCAAAGTACACAAAAGCAATCTACAATAAAAGCATCAATGCCCACAATGACCATTGTGTTCTACTCGCAACAGATCTACATATAGACACGGCTCGATACCCTTCAGAGGGTTTCGTAGCATGGAAAACAAAAATTTTCTATCGCATACAAACAAACAAGCCAAGATCTATCTACTAGATTGTAGCAACGAGTCGATGGAATAACTCACCCTCGAAGATTCCAAAGTGTTTAACGAGAGCGATTCTCGTGGGTGATGTAGTCGATTCTTTCCGATCTCAAGATCGCAGACGATCCTTCCCGCCACGTTCCGCAGCGCCCCGTAGTCGGTCACACGTTCGTACTGACGAAGACCTTCCTCTCCCTTGTTCTAGCAGGCAGAGGTTGTAGCACTCTCCTCGCGATTCCGGCAAGACAACGGCGTGGTACCGAAGTAGAGGGAGATCCCAGGCTTCCTTAAGCCAAAGTAGTATGGTGGAGCTTTATGAGAGAGGCTATTAGTGGTCTAGTAATTAGACACACCAATTAGAAGGCTCTAAACCAATTAGAAGGCTCTAAACCTGGCTAAAGCAATTAGAAGCTCTAAACCAAAACGGCTCTAAACCGGAGGTAGAAGATAGGAACTTGTGTGTAAGGAGGGGAGGCCCCGCCTCCCTTTATAGGTGGGAGGCCAGGCCAAGGGAGGAGTCCTCCCAAGTCGGCCTTGGGAGGCGCCGGCCAAGGGGACTCCTCCCCCAAGTCGGCCTCCACCTCCTCCTCTTTTCCCACTTCCCAAAATTGCCGTTTGACTTTCAAACTAGCCGTTTGACTTTTCAATTTAGGATTTAAATAAACCCTTTATTTTGGACAGCAAGAACACCTAGTACATGATGCAATCATTCCAACTTACAATGACACATTCATGTACCCTTCCCTCCGGAGTGCCGGACATTCCGGGACCTTCTAGAATGTTCATGAAAACACCGGAACCATTCGCCAACTCAAACAGGACTTTCCTTATATGAATCTTATTCTGACCATTCCGGATCACCTCGTGATATCCCGGATCCCATCCGAGACTCAACAACATTCGGTCTCTTTCTCATAATACCATAACTACTCAAACAACGTCAATCCTTAAGTGTGTCTCCCTACGGTTCGTGAATTATGCGGACATGATCGAGACACTTCTAACAATAACCAATAGAGGAATCTGGAAATTCATATGGTTCTACATATTTCTACGATTACTGCGATCGAATGAACCACTTACATATGATACCAATTTCCCTTTGTCTCACGATATGTTACTTATCCGAGGTTATGATCGCTTTATCTCTGCATACCTAGTTCAACCTCACATCGATAAGTACTCTTTTCTCGTTCCTGATATGTGATCCCTTGTGACCAGTCACATGCTTGCAAGCTAATTGGATGAAATTTCACCGAGAGGGCCCAGAATATCTATCCGTCATATGGATGGACAAATCCCACTCTTGATCCATGTGTTTCAACCAATACTTTCCAACACTCAACACCACCTTTATAGCCACCATTACGGTGTGGTGTTTGATGACATCAAAGCATCCATCCAAAGAAAGGTGATATGCATGATCTCATGGTCGAAGGAATTAGGTTACTATGTATCAGAAAGCATATAGCAATTGAACTATTGAAATGACTTGATCTTTATGCTACGCTTATCTATAGGAGTATGTCCACCATATCATTCTCCTAACGATATGATCTTGTTGTTGATAACATCTCAATGTTCATGATAGGGAAACCACAGTCATCAATCAACCAACAAGCTAGTGAAGTATAGAGGCTATACTAGGGACTTCAAATTAAGTCTACAAATCACACAAGTATTAATGGTTTCCTTGTTAATACTATTATAGCATGAATGTAAACATTTATCATAAACACAAAGATATAATAATAACTACATTTATTATTGCCTCTAGGGCATATCTCCAACACATCCTTAATATTAAATGCACCAAATCGGAAAAAATGTTTCTTAGACGCCATAAGTCCAGCCCAAAAATGTGAATCACCTGGTTTCTATACCAGTTGAGACACAGCTTTGGATCCAACATATTTTTCTCCAGATTATAGTTTGCCAGACTCCCTCTTCATTAAGTAGCTTAAACAGCCATTTACCTAAGAGGGCGGTATTTTTGACTTGAAGGTCATGAATACCAAGTCCACCGTATTCTTTTGGTCGGCAAACCACATTCCATTTGGTCAGTCGATACTTTTTCTTTTCACTATCCCCTTGGCAAAAGAATCTTGATCAAAAATAATCCACTTTATTCAAGACCCCTTTTGGCAGTTGGAAAAACGAGATCATATACAATATCATATTGGTGAGTACTGAGTTTATGAGTACTAGTCTTCCTCCAAGGGATAGTAACTTGCCTTTCCAGCTATTAAGTCGTTTTTGGAGTCTTTCCTCAACGAGTTTCCATTCAACAATAGTGAGACGCCGATAGTGTATCGGAATACCCATGTAGTTGATTGGAAATTTCCTCTGTCCACAGCCGAAAAGTTTAGCATACAGGTGTGCCTTTTTTTGGGCCTCTCCAAAACAATACAAATCACTCTTATGGAAATTAATTTTCAGTCTAGAGAGTTGCTCGAAGGCTGATAGTATTAACTTCAGGTTCTTAGCTTTCTCTAAATCATGTTCCATAAATAGGACTGTATCGTCAGCATATTGAAGGATAGAAAGTCCTCCATCAACAAGATGTGGGACTAGTCCTTCAATTTGGCCCTCAGCTTTTGCCCTCTCAATAAGGATAGCCAGCATATCCACCACTATGTTAAATAGTATCGGCGATAGTGGATCCCCTTGCCTCAAACCCTTCTTAGTCTGAAAGTATTTGCTAGTGTCCTCATTAACTTTTATGGCAATACTACCACCAGACACAAAAGATTGTATGAGATCACACCACTCGTTCGAAAAACCTTTCATACGGAGTGTTTGCTGGAGGAAAGACCAATTAACTTTATCGTAGACCTTCTCAAAATCAATCTTGAACAATACCCCATTTTGTTTTTTGGAGTGTAGTTCATGAATTGTTTCGTGTAGGATTACCACACCATCTAAGATGTTTCGTCCTTGCATGAAAGCAGTTTGAGAAGGCTGGACAACATGGTCAGCAACTGAATTTAGTCTAATTGTGGCAGTTTTGTGAAAATCTTAAAGCTAACGTTAAGAAGGCAGATAGGACGATACTGATGTATACGCTATGCATTGTTAACCTTAGGCAGTAGAATTATATTGCCAAAGTTTAGTCTAAAAAGATCAAGTTGCCCAACATGTAAAAAACCAAACAAAGCCGTTAAGTCCACCTTAATGATCTCCCATCTGGAACTGGTGCTTTGTTATGTTCCATCTGGAAAACTGCTTTCTTTACCTCTTTCTCCGTATAAGGGGCGATTAGAAAGTTATTTTCCTCGACACAGACCTGCGGAATATCAGTTGTTTGAGACTCATCCAGACTAAAAGAGTTCTCTGGTGGTGTCCCAAACAAAGATTTATAGTAACTAGTAATATACGACTTAAGTTGTTCTTGTCCCTCAATGATACCTTCATCCTGGTTGAGAGAATGGATACATTTTTTCTTATGCTTGCCATTGGCAATAGCATGGAAATGTCTTGTATTGGCATCTCCCTCCAGAATGAATTTCGCTTTGGAGCATTGGTACCATTTGAGTTCCTTCCCACGCAATAGCCCGGCCATCTCCACATTTGATTGGCTCTTGAACTCAATCTCCTGTGCAGGTAACAGCCTAACTTCCACAGAGGCTTCTAGGTCATCAATTATAGAGGAAAGGCGAATTTTCTCTTTTTTCAGGATTCCAGCAGTATGTCTAGCCCATCCACGAAGGAAATTACGTAATGCACGTATTTTGTTATTCCATCGTTGTATGGGTGTATGACCACCAATCGGTTTTATTCAAATTGCCTTAACCATCTCAAAAAACCCGTCACGAATCAACCAGCCCGGTTCAAATTTGAACTCATGCCTGGGATTTCGTGGCGGCGACCCAACCGTTAAAAGTAAAGGGGCATGATCTGACAAAGCCTCAATACGTTCTAGAGCCCTTACGGTTACCATGGGAAACTTCTCTTCCCATTCAGTATCCATAGGTACCCTATCAAGTTTTTCGTATGTCGGCTTCGAAAGACTATTAGCCCAAGTAAATTGTCTTCCTAGTAAACATGAAGGGCCAATGATCGTCAAATCTGCCACGACTTTTTTGATGAGGGAATCTCATCAAATTAAAATCTCCACCTATAAGAATAGGGTACGGATTGTCCTTTGCAAGATTTACCAGCTCACGCAAAAAATCGGCCTTAAAAACTCCTGGGCAGCTCCATATACGGCGACTATAGACCATGTGAAATTATCAGCCTTGTTGCGGATGTGAAGTTTTATGAAAAAATCCCCAATCAAACTAGCTAAGATTTCGATGGTTTCATCTCGTACGCCTAACAGAATTCCCTCGAAACGACCACGTGGTGGAGGAGATATCCACGTGGCGATTGAGTAAAGCTTGTGAATAATCTCGTCTACCCATCTCAGAAATACCCAGAAAATCCAAACGATGATATCTCACACAATCGGCAAAAAACAAATGCTTAGCCAAGTCACGAAGACCTCTTCTATTTGAAAACATGCCATTCATTGAGAAACAATAGGTTGTTTGGATACACGAGGTCTCTTCCGAGCCTTCTGGCTCTTTGATTTCCGACTTGAGGATTTAAGCTCATACAAAGAGTCTAGCCCCGTCTCATCAAAGCCCACATTCGACACTTCACCAACTAAGTGAGAAAGGAGTTGACCATCTACTGTGGCATGCAACTCCTCCTCCTCAATTGGTAAATAGTCAGGCAACAATGAAACTTTAGGAGTAACCGTTAGACGGTCAACCTCCATATGTCTCAGAATAGAACTAGAAATATTAACTTCAGATACAGATCTACCCATGTTAATACCAACATTGGATAGCTTATCAACAATAACAGGATTAGAGAAAGAAAGAAGTGGCTTCGAAGAGCTCATAGTACCCTGGGGATCGAGATTCTTTTCCGCCTTCCTCCTCATAGCATTTCCCATCGAATCGTCGTTTGTTGCGGACGCACCAAAAGCATCAGCCCCATGTCGAAGATAGCGTCGTGTTGGGGTCCCGTCCACCGTCCCCTTGCAACGCGGTGAATCCGACCACACCTGGGTCAGGATGCCGTGGCCATGCCCCGACCCCTCCAGGGTCAGGTCACCACACCGCTGCACCAGCTGGAGCTAGGCGTCCTCATCCTTCGGGTCCACCGGGTCCTTGGCCTGCGAAGGAGACCCCAACCCTGCCTGGGCGAGGGCTCCCTCACCTGGTCGCATCATCGAAGGCACCAGGATAGCGCGGGCCTTCAACCCCGCCTGGGCCGAACCCACGCCGTCCTGCAGCCCCACCTGGGCCACCGTCGCGCCATCTCGCGGAGCCTCCTGGGATACCTGCTGGATAGCCCGAGACACCAGGCCCTCCACGTCCACCGCTGGCCTGTCAACAACACGCGGGAGGGAACTACCTCTACCACCCGTAGGTGGTAGCCGACCGGATGTAGCAGCAAGACAAACTAGGCCCTCTGGACCGGCCGAGCCTGCAGAGGCTCGTGAAGTCCTACCATCGCACTGTAGTAGGGGTGCCACCGAACACGCCAACCGTCGCCCCAGGCCCTACTCCTCCTTCCACTAGGGGATCCGCCTCCATGGCAAATCCCGACCGCCAAGCAACAGCACCATCGCCACCGAGCTTCCCCGGGCCTGCCGAACCGCCACTGGTCTGGGGATCCCATGTCACCTCCCAGAGCCTCCTCCGACGGAGGGAAGTCGAAGCCGTCCACCTTTCGAGGCTGCCGCCCGAGCGTCCACCGTGTCGAACTCGCACCCACTGAGCCAGGAACGTTGCGTGACCTGCAAGGTGGGGGTAGGGTTGGTTGATGTAGGATGGCGGCCACGGCACAGCCGCGCGGAGGAGATCAACCTCCACCACCAATGGCGGTTGCCGTCCGGACGCGGCAGCAGAGACACACCAGGTATCGGGCCCGGCCGGGCCCAAAATAAGGGCCCGTAAAGTCTCCGCCGCCACGCTGCTACAACGCAGCCGCAGCTGACGCCGCCGTCCTGCACACCCCACACTATCGCCCCTCCTCCAGAAGGTGCCAACATCGCGACAGGCTTGCCCTAGGCCCAAATCGGGCCAAAGTGGGCCTAGATCTAGGCAAGCCGAAGCTTCCCGAGGACGCAGGCCTACGATGGGCCACCCTAGCGGCGCCCCACACCGCCGCCGTGGCACCCGGATGCCGAGCCACCGACCCTCCTGCCGCGTCCATCGAGCGGGTCCCCATCGCACCATGGCGCCCCAGCTGCCCATCACTGCAGAGGAGGCCGACCCTGGCCCACGCTACACTCAGCGCACGCCGCCTGGAGAGCACACCGCCGCCACCTCCGAGACGCGCCCCCTCCGCTCGGTCGTACGCCGCGCCGCTGCCGCCCGTGCGCCGCCGCGCCATGGCCCCCGACGGGCGAGCCACGCTCAGGCCCGGAGGAGCAGCGCCGCGGCCAGCCCCACGCGCGAGAGGGCGAGGAGACCCCGCCGCCGCCGGCCCCGACCGAGCTTCGCCCGGCCGTGCCCTTCTGGCGGCGGCGAGGGGGAGGAGAAAGGGGAGGGGGTCGCGAGCAGACGAGGTGGAGGAGATCCCCCCGGCCGCCGCGCGGTGGCAGCGTGGGAGGGGAGAGCAGCCCACGGCGGGCTCTCCCGATTTAGGGTTGGGCCACGGCCAACTAATTAGTTGTCTTCATCAATTACCCACCTTTTCCTCTTGCAACTTTTGGGAGTTTCCTTCAAACATAAGCATAGCAAACCTCTTAGTACCTTTTTTTCCATGAATAAGTGTGTAAATAAATTTCCAGCCCACAAGGACAACGAGCAATTCTTATGTGCTACAGATCTGATTTATAAGCATAATTGCTCGAACTTGCATCTTATACCATAACACAAGATGTCAATTATTGTGAAGCCTTACACATTCCTATCTTCACCCTTAGTGATGCATGGTGTAGTCCGTTGTCTGCTCTACCCTTTCGCCCGCCTGTCATCAAATTCTGTGGGTAGGTATCAAAACTAAAGAGCTCGCTCTGTTATATACGATGGAGGTCACGCTACAGATGCAAGCTGAGGTGGTGAACCGATCCAGTAAAACACAATCACCTTAGTACATTCTTACCCAAAATGATAATTTTTGGTGCTCATTTCCCCCAAATTTTCCCGATAAACCTAGGCTTCGGAGGCATGCAGGAGTTTAATGTGTAGGAGACATGATGATATCCAAATCAAACAAATAACCCTGATGAGTTATTATTATTGTTGATTGCTCCGCACATTGGAATTGTGGGTAGTAGACCTTGCCACTGGAGATGCCAATGAGCTGTGAATCTGTGATCGCTGAATTTTGTGTTCTAGGTTGTCTCAAGGCAGTAATGGATAGTTTCTGTCGGGTCACTAACAGGTTGACACATGGGTGCACGTGTATTGTTTGGGAAATTGGGCTGCGTTCCAGAGTAGACCTTGGGCTGTGTAAATGATTCGAGCCTAGCATAAGAGCAAGTTCAATAGTAAAGCTATCTGCTGGCTATATGCCGTCGTCATATCACCTGTAGTCAACCTAGTAGCCAACACATATAATAGATAGCCATAAGTAAGTGCTATTTTATTTGACTAAGGCCCACCTTACACTCACATAAAGTGCCTAGGAGCATGTGTTGTAGATGGCTCTTGCGTGAGACCCCATTAATCTTCTCATTCCATTTATCTCTCCTCTATCTCATCTCAAATATATTATTTAAAGTCTTATAACCTGCTGACATAAGCTTATTGTACTTGCTCTAAGGATGTAGCAAAGACTGATAATGAACTAGTATTCTGAATTTCGTCTATTCTTCTTTGAGGTATCCATTCATTTCTTCTTCTTCTTTTCGCGGGGAGGTATCTATGCACACTAGTAGAAAATGAGGCTTTCGTCCACCCCAGTTTAAAACATTAGCCACGGTTGTGGTTAGACCCGGGACTAATGCTCACATTAGTCCCGGTTCAAACAGAACAATCTTTAGTCCCGGGTCAAACGGGACCTTTAGTCTCGGTTGGAGATATTTAATCGGGACTAAAGTATGGCGAGCTGCTTGGTGCCGACCCCTTTAGTCCCGGTTTGTATCACCAACCGGGACTAACCTTTAGTCCCGGTTCGTATTACCAACCGGGATTAAAGAAAATGGACAAAAAAAATTTATAAATGGCCATAACTTTTACATACGATGTCAGAAAAAAACATACAACCTATCAAAACGTGCAGAAAACAATTTCCTCTTCGATTTCAACAGCTTTAGGCCGTTTTGGATTATTTTAGATTCTTAAAATTCGAAAAGAAATAAAAATTATTTCAAAAATTTAAAAAAATTAGTAATTTTGTATGTCATATTTGAATTTCTCACATTTTTTTGATAATAAAAATATATTATTTGTCAAATTTCAATTTACAGATTTGAAGATATTATTTATGTCATATTAAATGAATAAATGGCAAAAATGAATAAAATATTATTTTAATTAGTTTTTTATTTTTGTATGAATAAAATATTATTATTACTTATTTATTATTGTTTACTTAAATAGTTGTTCGTAATTTTAAAAAATAAAGACGGTTGACATATTGATATGAGTTAATAGGATTGATACACTAATCCTGACAACAAGGTAAAATGGTCCTTCGCGTGAGGTGGGAGAGATGGAATGAGGAAATTAAGCGTGCTAGGGGTGGAGTAGTACTAGGATGGGTGACCGACCGGAAAGTTTGACCATAAGTGTAATTTGAACTAAGATTAAGTATAGTTAGTGTTAAAAATAAGAGATGTGAGAGATTAAAGAGTCAGATAATTCAAAACTTTAAGAAAAATTTGAAAAAAAAATGGATTTTTTTTGAAAAAAATAAGTCTTTACGAACCGGGACTAAAGGCGCCGTTCGCTCAACGCAATCTCGTGAGGACCTTTAGTCCCGATTTGTAGCAGAACCGAGACTAAAGGGGGTGACCTTTAGTCCCGCTTTCGTAGTCCCGGTTGGCAAACCGAGACTAAAGGCCCTTACAAACCAGGACTAAAGGTTCGTTTTCCACTAGTGGCATTTCAGTAGAAAGAATTGAGTTTACCCCTTCGAGCAGAGGTAATAGCATTGCAGCAATCATGAATACACTAACTACACTGGCTACTAAATGGTATTTGAACTAAGATTAAGTATAGTTAGTGTTAAAAATAAGAGATGTGAGAGATTAAAGAGTCAGATAATTCAAAAGTTTAAGAAAAATTTGAAAAAAAAATGGATTTTTTTTTGAAAAAAATAAGTCTTTAGTCCCGGTTCGTACCCGTTCGCTCAACGCAATCTCGTGAGGACCTTTAGTCCCGGTTTGTGGCAGAACCGAGACTAAAGGGGGTGACCTTTAGTCCCGCTTTCGTAGTCCCGCACTACAAGAGAACCGATATACCGTGACGAAAATCCTTGTGACGGTGGTTCGTAACGTCACACAATATGGTAATGTGTGACGTTTTGCACCGCGCATCACAATATTCATGAATCCGTGACGACCGCACAATCACCGTCACTTATTACCACATTCGGTGACAATTTTGATATATCCCATGACGAACGTGGTTGTGTCACGGAATAATTCAAATGTGGCAGCCTCATTGTGACACGTAATATCTAGATGGGTGAGCCTTGAATGTCGATCCAACATATTGGGAAGAAATAAGGGAAAGAAAAAAAGAAATAATAGCATGGAGGCGTTATATGTCTTCCCCATATTAGTAATTTAATATCTTAGATTGCACAATTAATGATCAACTAGCTTCAAATAAGCGAGAGGCTAGGATTCGACATGCCCACTTGCAGCCACACAGCAAAAACAATTTGCTGTAGAAATAAACCATTTACGGTAGAAAAATTATAGCAAGACAAAAGTGCGGGAGCTGGAAACTGCAAATTGAACGCGCGTGTTAACTCGATTTTGGATTACCGGGCGGGTCTTATTTTTTTTTGTACTACTAGTATTAAACTACACCGGTTATTATCACCCCCATCCCTAATTCCCTTCCCGAACTGCCTGTGTCCTGCTAGCCGGCGGCGCCTCCCCACCCCGTCCTCTCCTCTCCCATCGTCTACCCACCTCATCCATGACCTAGACCTGCTGGTGTGTGCTCTGAATGCCCTCCCTCCGTTCCGCTGCCGACGGCAACTATGTCGACGGCGGCCACCAGATCTGGATCCGCCCGACGGTCTTCCCACCCTCGTTTCCGCCTGCAGCGATGCAATGGCGCCACCGGTATCCTTCGCCATCTTCGGGCCTCCCTCTCAGCTATGGTGCGCCATGGCGCCAATGACCATGGGGGCGGTGGCGCTGCCTCGGTGTTATTTCTCCTCGCCGCCGCCCTCCATGGCGCCGTCGTCCTGAGCTTCTTTCTCGCCGACGTGTTCGAGGACGAGCCCTACTTGGGTGGCCGAGATGAAGGACGCGGTCATGGTCGTCACATCGCATCGACGACCAGGTGCGTACTTGAATGTATGATCTATATGAACTGAACTGTGTTGTTGAAACTGTACATCCATGTGTGCAATCTCTGATCCGTTAATTGATTGCTTGGTTGCCTGTTCAGTGCTCAGTGGACACGTCAAGGGATGACAACACTTTGCTTCTCTAAACGTTGTTAACATCCCTTAATTAATCAACTACCTGTATATGTTGTTTAAGTAGGCAAGCATCGATGAAGTAAGTACGTACATATGGTGTCAAGGAAACATCAAGAGGTATCCAGTATGGGAATTGGGGAAAGCTGGACGTGGTGTAAGTACGAGTATGCAACACCTCCACCTGCTGATCCTAGCTTTATCATCTCCAAACAATTTGGTAATTATTAGTCTCCGTCGGCGTAACTGTCAATATGTCAAGTATCATTAGTTTTTCAGTAGTTAAAATAGCTAGATCATTTTCTGATGGATTTTGATGTGTGTGTTGCAGGTCTCCCATCGTCAAAGTTTTAGAAATAGAGACAGACAAAAAATGGATGATTGATCGATCACTGCTGCTTGCTTGCTATGTTATAGCCGCTAGTATATATACGCATGAAGTAGCAAATACTCCCTCCGTTTCAAAATATAAGATGTTTTAGCTTTGTGAAAGAAGGGTATTTATACCACTTTTAGTGTGTAGGTTCATGTAGGTTTGGAGTGAACATGCACACTAAAAGTGGTCTAGATACACTCCTTTTACAAAGCAAAAACATCTTATATTTTTAAATGGAGGAAGTACATGACAAGCTTTTTAATTGATTTGGCTTGCCAATATTCACGTACTTATGATTTTTGGTTATCTATACCACAATGTTTTTAATTGATTTTGATTATTCAAGTACTTTTGTGCTTTGTCACCTGCATTATGCACACCATGAGCTTTTGTTAGCAAAGCACCATTGAAGCTTTTCATTTTGTAGAATTTTTGGCTATTATAGCAAGTTTTTACCGACTAAGAGATATGGCCGAGCTCTTATGAAATGGCAATATTTACTGGCTAGGCTAATTTGGGCAACAATAAAACATGTCCTAATGTATGCTCTTGTTGTGTGTTCTGTCTAGCTGAATTGAAATATCAGATTTTATACATATGATGTTGATCGTCTATTGAAGGTAGGTGTTGTAAGGACATACCTTGGACCGTTGCATTTGGAAATTGAACTACGGAGTGCACATGGGCAGTTTGGCTTCAACTCGCCTTTTAGTGTTCTTGTTGACCATTCTCTTGTACCATCAGATTTAGTTTTTGTCATTTCTAGATGATATCTATATAGCTTGGCACTTGCAGTGTTCCTATTTCTTTTACTAGCGCTTTATGAAATACAGTCAACTCGGTGGATGATATCTGCGATCCTTTTGCATCATATACTCTGTATTATATAATTTATATTAGCTCACTGTAATTAACTATGCTTAGAAACTTGAATTTCCATTTTGTTATAGATTAACACAAAATTGCTGCTACCAATGGAGTGAGATGTGTCGGAGTTGTACAAGACAGTCTCTTGTCTACTCTAGGTGCATCTGCTATAATCTGGGAAAGAATTGCATCTGATGTAAGTTATGTTTCTTCCAAACTGCCCATGTGTTTTATGGACTTCTATTGTAGCTTCATATAAGTGGATCATATGTCTAAAAAGATCATATAAATATATTTGGCTGTGACACTATCTGTGACACTATCTGTACCTCGAAACAAGAGGTCTTAACTTCGAACCTCTTGACCAGCAATTAGCAATTTGTATTGAATTGTTAGTTATCAACTTTTCCAATTGGTCTCTTTTGTTTGGTAAGTTTGTTGTGATGCGAAATAAACCATTACCACTTAACCGACACGATTATATTAACACATATAAACATTAATGATTGAATCCTTTTCCTGTTACAACAAATTATTTATTAACACAATGAACAGGGATCAAAGGTTGCGTCTGCCTTCATTTGAACAGCCAACTACAACCCACGTGGTCCGACCAAGGTAACAGTCTTATGATGTTCAATATTACTATCTTTCTTGATCAGCTTACTTGCGATGGTTGTCATACTATGAAGGTCAGTCGGTCTGAAATGATTAAGCTCAATATATTTATCTGTAGGTATTTGTCGTTAGCGATGTTGGTTCCAGCTGTAGATGGAGACAGTGTCAAACCGTCGCAAGCTGGTTTCCAGCCATAGGGCAGCATGAACAACAATATACCTACATTGTCCAACCTACTGCTAAGCAAGTCCACGTAGCTCTAATTGTTTGTTACGGTTCAGTACTCGGTGCTATAAAATTCTAAGTTATTGCTAAATATTTTCTACATTGTGTTTTTATTTAGATGGATTGCCTCGTGTTCTCAGTACTGTGTTATGCTCTTTTTGGGACCAACGAATTTCAGATTGTAAACATGCTAGCTGAAATGTAAATCTGCTTTTTGCATGAATAGATACATAATATACTGGCTATCAGCTTTTTCTCATGATTTTCACTATCTACAGAAATGCATAAAGAATGCGAGTTATGCTCACTAGTTTCTCATGCACTTCAATAGATGCAAAGGAAGCAATAGGAGGAAATTCGAATCTGCAAAGAAGAGCAAGAAGAAATGATGGAATCCCGAGAAAAGAAGCAAATAGGGGAATGATAAACCTTATTAGTTTCTCTAAACAGAAACAAGCAAATCAGAAGCACCATCTCTACTTCCTTTAAATGGAAATGGAAATGATAGCTAATGTGGTGCATGAAGGCCATGATTTATGATGGCGTTGTTAATTAGTTACGTCAGTTTTACATTGCAACTTATTTAATTATGTATGTTGTCGGATGTATATTGTGATTTGGATAACAATTGAGTATATCTTATCTTATGTATTCAAATGTAATGAAATTTGCATTTAAATGTATATTATATTCGTGAAGTATTACTCATGGTAATTTAAAAATCAAATTAATATTATGTGCAAAATTAAGATAAAAAACAATACATGCAAAATTTTGGGGAAAATTATACAGAATAAATATTTAATTTTGCAAAAAATAAACAATATAGCATTTTGCTAAATAAACCAAATGACATCACATATGATGTCATCTGTATTTGTGACGCTAATTTGTGATGTTTTTTAACCGTGGGATGGACTTCTAGGTGCTGACATCGCATATGACATCATCCATATCCAGTGACGTTTTTTCGCGCGTTGCGTCACTAGGAGGAATCTATGACGATGCTCGTGACGCTCGAAAAACGTCACAAAGGGGTCATTTGTGACGTTATTTGCTATTGCATGACGTTTCGGGGTTGTCACAATATATCAAATCCTTTATAGTGCCGGTTGGCAAACCGGGACTAAAGGCCCTTATAAACCAGGACTAAAGGTCTCCTTCGAGCAAAGGTAATAGCATTGCAGCAATCATGAATACACTAACTACACTGGCTACTAAATGGAATTTCCCGTTGATGCATCTCGTGCAGTGGACGATGATATTATCATCATGTTTCCTACTTGTCCTCCGCAGTTGGAGAATAATTCATATAGTATCAGTTGTCTGTGAAATGTAACAAATATCAATTATTGAGCATGGAACTGGGAAGGATGATAAGCAGAATTAACTTAATTATGAGCAACGAGAGTAGGAAAATTCATCAAGGAAAAGCAGAATAAAATTAACTTTCTTTACTTAGGCAACCGGTGGTGGGTAAAAATCTTCCCACGAAACATAAGCAGACTAAATCTCTTATCCTTTTCCATGAATAATAAGTTTCCAGCCTACAAGGACGATATGAAAATCTTAGATGCTTCAGACCTGATATTCTAAAGATAATGGTCCCGATCTTAAAGCTTGTACCGTCAATATTTCAATTTGTGAAGACCTGCAGTTACCTAGCTTCAGACTTAGTGATGTGTGTTACCGTCTGGTGTGTGTGCTTACCCTTTGGTCGCTTCTCATCAAATTTCGTCGGTAGTTATAAAAACTAAATGGACGCAACTACACTCAGGTCGACCTGAGTTTAGCGTACGGCCAGGTCGGTCTGACAGCGTTGGTCCTTTCCTGTTCTGGATGTGCGCGCTCTTCTCTCCTTTCCATTTTTAGGCCGTCCCGGACGAGCGCGAAACATCTGTCAGGACACGCGCAGGAACCAAGGACATACCGCCCGCGCGCCCCCAAAACCCGCGATCTTCCCTACCCCCGCCTGCCACCAGCCCGATCTCCCCCATCCATGTCGCTCTTTCCACCTCTTCCTCCCCCTAGGGTTGCCGCCATTGGAAGGGATCAAAGCTACAGAAATTACGTCCCAAAATACACACAGGCAGTCCAGAAAAAGAAGAGAACAAAAAGAGGAGAGCATGGAAACAGGGGGAAGGGGTGTGGAGTGGATTTTGCATCTTCCATCCCTCCCTTAATTTCTCCCAGATTTCTTCCCTTCCAGTGCTTCTCTCCCTACAAGGAAATCTCCACGTGCGTTCTCTGCTCTCTCCCTGGGATGGCCAAAATGATAGCACAAAAAAGTTCCAGCTAGTTGTTTTATGCCTGGACTACCTCTTACATCTGATTTGCCTCAAAAAAGTTCCAGCTAGGTTGTCTACTCCATGTCTGGGATGTTAGATAGTTACAGATACAGTGATGCCTATAGATCAAACGTATAGGATTGGTTCCCTTGCTGAGACCAAACTTTATGTATGAAAACTACTCCCTCCATCTCAAAATAGATGTCGAAAAATTGTCTAAATTTGAATAAATCTAGACCATATTTAGTGCATAGATACATCTAAATTTAAATAAATTTGCGACATCTATTTTAGGACGGAGGGAGTAGCTAACTTGTACAGGCATGTAAGAAAACAGGCATTTACAGGTGTGCAGCTTTTCTAGACAATTCCCTTGCTTTATATGCTACTACCCCCGTTAATGCTAAAAAGTCTTATATTGTGGAACAGATGTAGTACATGTAGAAAAACAGGCTTGCATCAGTGAAAACTAAAAAACAAACAGCTACATGCATGTAACATTCTAGATTTAGGAAGAAACACATGGTTAATATGAGATTCTAGCAAACTAACATCTACATGTGCTATGTCACAAAAAAAGAGTATGATGTAACATTGCATGGAATTGACATCCCCATGGGCTATAGAAAATAGAAGGCTAAGAAACTGTAAGTTTGTAGGGGAACTGTCATCTAAATGGGCTATGAAAAAGAATATAACTATAAGTTTGTACAAATTGTAAGTTTCTCGCAGAAGTAACATCAGGCATGTAATGAAGTATACCATGTTTATAGCAAAAGTAACATCAAGCATGTAGTAACATCAGGCATGTAAGGAAAAAATATATACTTTGTTTACAGCAATAGTAACATCAGGCATGTAAGGAAAAAGAGAAATACCATGTATACAACAAAATAGTAACATACCGGAAGTTTGTAGAAAATTTTGAAACCCTAGAGCTAAGCATGTACAACTATGTGACATTCATGATTAAGGCGAACCCATGAGGCAAGTTTTGTTGGAGCATGTACCAAACCGAAGAGGCTGTATTACACACAGTTTGCTACAGAAGTGGACAAAAAGTGGTAGAACAGGGGAATCATTGTCCTAGCATTGACCAAAAGGAACTTTTATCTGACAAAAACTTACTCCCTCATGAACAGAGAACTTCTATCTGCTTGCATCCATATCCTTTTAGCTCTCTATTTGCTTCGATATTCTTTAGTCCCCTTCTTGTATATTTTGAGATGTTAGAAAGTAAGAAAAGGGTCTATATTGTAAAAAGAATATCTGTACTGTAACTATGAGATAATTACTGCTGTAAAAAGGAGCGTGTTGATGCTTTTTTTATTTTTGCTTTTTGCAGGAAGGAAACACAAGTAAAAGAAAATGTCAAAAAGTTTTGCATGGTGGTTTGGAGAGCTTGACCTTAAAGAGCCAGCGTATGAAATGTTCGAGGATTATGGGGAAGGGACTTCAGCTAGTTTTGGTGATGACAGGCTGGGACATCGTCTGTACCTCCTGCTGGTTCCCGTGAAGGGGCCACTGCAACTTCAACTGGCCCTCACACTATGGAAGAACCGGAAGAAGCATATCTTATGGTTGAGCCTTCGTGAACCAAACAGAACACACATTCTGGTGCTCATACAGGGGTCACACACCCTAACATGTAAAGGAAATGTTCAGGAGTACCATCTAACGATATTTTTGAGAGATGCCATTTTAGGAAAACTAACATGTAAATATTCTGCAAGTGAACAACTACCATACACAATTTTAAACTACCATCCCTGCATCCGCAAAATCTATCATCCTTGCATCAAAAAAAAACTACCGTCCTATCAGTTGAGAAAAATGTTGTTTTACATGTGGTATAATTTTTTCCTTACACATCATCTGAGAAATAAAAACTACCATGCCCAACTGACCGTTGTAAATCGCAAAAGTGAATAAGTACCATCCTAGCAGAAACAATGTAAGACTACCATCATGCCAGATCATTTGTACAACATCACAAAAGTGAAATAAGTACCATCCGAGTTGAACTGATTGAGCCATGGAATTTTGTGATCATCCTGACATAGAAAAAACTACCATCCTTCAGACATGCATGTAAAATTTGTGTGATTTATCAACCACATAGAAAAAACTACCATCCTACACACGGGCATGCAAAAATTTGTGATCATCTACCACATAGAAAAATCTACCATCCTACACACGGGCATGTAAATTTTGTGTGATCATCTACGGCGTGTAAAAATTTTGTGATTCCTCAACCACATAGAAAAACTACCATCCTACACACAGGCATGTAAAAATTTGTGATAATCAACAACATAGAAAATCTACCATCCTACACACAGCATGTAAAATCTTACAGACCTTAGGAAAACTACCATGAGTTCCATCTAAAGAACATAGGGAATTTACCATCCTAGACAAAATAGAATAAAATTGTCATGTGTTCCATCCTACAGACCATAGGAAAACTACCGTCTATCAAAAATTACACCTATAGAATTAGCATGTGTTGCATCTGCAAAAAGCAGGAAAAACGACCACTTAATAGATGTTGCTTGGGGAAATTTACGGTCTTCCTTTCTACAATGTAATGTCTGGACACACCTGCCATCCAGAAAAACTCCATGTGGGGTAAAATTTGACAGAAAAACTCCCATCTAAGTAGAGAGTGATTGCATATAGAAAAAAATAGGTGGCACGACCCTAAGCTTCCTACACTAATAAATTACACGGTGTATGAAATGTCATGTGCCCTAAGCTCGCTAAAAGGTTCCATCGCCGTATACACATAACAAGAGCACATATGCCTTCACCAGCAGAATACAGGGTTGAATCGAAAAACCTAGGCGAAAAATAGATAATATCGAAAAGTTACAAGCTATCATATGGATTACCTTGCGACGGGGATGTAACAGGAGATGCAGAAGGCTCCCGTCGGAAAATGTGGGCAGGGCCGGCTCTATATTTTGGAGGGCCCTAGGGCGAGGTCGACAACATGGGCCCTTATAAGACTATATATATGCACACGTATATATTAATATATAAAGGAGTATGAATGACTATTTTTACTTGCAAAGTATTAAGAGTTAACATCTGACAACACATTCTTAGTTCAAGATGTATAAACATTATTGTTAAGCACTTAAACCATGTCATATAATGACAGATAAAATAAAAAAGTAGTTAAATAACCTATTGCTGCAAAATCATCTTCTCCCATATCAGATTCTTGCAATTGATTATGGGTGTTGATATCAAAATTGATCGGAAAATACTTATTTTAAAACATCTCTTTGTGATTCAATAAATCGACTCTTGGTTTTTAATTTATTTTCTCAAAGCAGGACTTGTGTTCTTCGGACAACATTTGAACACCTATAATTGTGAAGGAATTAAATAGTACTTAAAACTAAATCTCCAAGTCCCTAATCTCACATTGCAATTGGATTTTGTGGCGATTGAACGTACCAGGGGCTAGGACAGCAGAGAAAAGGCCATGAGAAGCGGGAAGGGACGCATATGGATTCACATGTTCAAATGATCAATTCTGGTTCCCAATAGGCAATGACGAATTGGTGATCTCCAATCTAGAGAAGGGCGGCTAGGGTAATCCGCAGTTAAAAATTGGGGATACAAACAGGCGAACACAAACTAGACTACATGAGAGATCGATTCTTCATTTGGTTTTGTCCATTCTTTCTCCATGCTAGGCCTTTTAACTGATTTTTTTAACCCAAAACCAAACAGCTGACTAATAAAGAAACATGCAAATCATGGGCCCCTGAAAGGCATGGGCCCTAGGGCGCCGCCCATGTTGGCCATGGGTCAGAGTCGGCCCTGAATGTGGGGAAGCTGCCGGAGACGTGGGGATGCAGACACGCCGGATATGTGACGTGACCACTGGGGATAGCAGACTCCGCCGCCTATATGATGCAGCAAGCTCCATCCCCGGATGCAACCTCCTCCACCGGGATGCAGCCTCTACCCCGCGAGATACAGCCTCCACCCTCGCGACGATGCAACCTCCGCCGCCCTTCCCCTACCCCACCATGAAGATGGCGTGACCTCTGGGAGGATACAGACCACCCGGGATGTAACCTCCAATGCCGGTGAGCAGCCTCGCGCGCTTAGCTTTCGGATCGATGGAGACCTCGCCGAGGAAGAGGCATGAATGGGGAACGGGCAGTCTCTCTGATGAAGAAACTCTCCGTTGACTGTGCTAGGGAAACCCGAGAAAAAAACGATGCCAACTAGGCCGGGGTGACGTGAAGCACTGCCGCAAGCGGTCCGTTGGATCCGGATTGCACGGACACGATGGGTGACCTAACGTTAAGTGAGATCAACATCGACTTGGGATTAGATTTCCGTGAAACTAAATAGCTCTATCTGTTACTATCTCCGTTCCATAATATAAACATTTTTAGCAAGTTGTTTTTAGCTTTCTAAAAAAGTTTATATTATAAAACAGAGGTAGTATATATTAATATAGCAACCATTTGAGACCGCTGCTGGGCTAGACAGCACAACACCCAAAAAGAAATAATAAAGAAAATGAAGAAGAAAAAGGGAGAGAAAACAAAGCCGACAATAGTGGCTCGACGAAACAAGGATGACCCGCAACCGCTGCACCCTCCGGAGAATTTCCACCACGCTCCTAGCGCTCTGAAGCGTCGCGTACCAAGCAACACCTCCAAGAAGGAAAGCGACGACAATGACGCTACAAGGACTGGTCTTAGGGTTTCCCCTGATACGCTACGGGAGGTGGGGAAGAGATACACCCGACGCCCTTCAGGAAGGACGGCGACACCCTCAAGAGACGCCACGTTAGTGTCAAGACAACAAGGATTTCTCCTAACACCTCAAAAAACCACACTCTCGGACACTTCGAATTGCTCCACCAAGGTCGCCGCCCACTAGCACACGCCACCACGGTCTTGCAGTCACCACCATCGTCTCACCATGACCCACAGAGAAAGACTGGTACGACCGAAAAGTGGCAACTTCGATGAAGTTCGGCAGTACAGTGACACGCAGGAGGGAACTACCTCCACCACTGGAGGGCGATAGCCGACCGAATGTAACAGCAAGGGCAAACCAGACCCACCTGGCCCGACTGAGACCAGAAGGACTCGTGAAGCCCCACTGCCACATTGCAGCAAGGGTGTCACCGTCACCGCTAACCCTAGCGCTAGTGCTAACTCCTCCATCCACCAGTGGATCCGTCGCCGCCAAGCAGCCGTGCCATCGCCACTGTGGTCACCCGGGCCAACCGGGTCGTCGCTGGTCTGAGGAATACCACGAGCTCGCACCTACGGGGCAGAACCAATCGCCGAACCGGGCCCAATGGCATGGACGAGGGGGTCCACGCGAACTAGCACAAGGACAGCGAGCAAGGAAATCACGACATCCTCAGACTACTTGCAAGTCAGAACCCACAGGTAGCCACCAGATCTAGGCCCACCTGGCCCGGATCTGGCCCCCAGCCACACGGCTAGGGGTGGTGCGCAAACTCCTCCCAGCCAGAGCCAGGACATGGTGGCCAGGGCCCTGCAAGGCCCAGATCAGGGCCTCACTGGCCTAGATCTGGTCCGCAAGACCCAGACCAGGCCCTTACCGACCCAGGTCTAGCGTGTCGCTCGGCCACCACAGTGTGCACCACTGCCCGTCGCCACCTAGCGTCCTGCCACCACTACCACTCTTCGTCACTGCCGTCAGGCCTCCACCGCGTCCGACCACTACCGCGAGGCTGAGCTCGTCTGCCCAAGCCACCATTACCGCACTGCCACCTCCACCTATGATGCAGACATAGTTGATACGTTGCTAACGTATCTATAATTTTTGATGTTCCATGCTTGGTTTTATCTACTTTCTTATGTTTTGTCCACACTTTGGAGTACTTTTCATATGATTTCTTGGACTAACCTATTAATAAGGGCCACAGTGCCAGTTGCCTGTTTTCTGCTATTTTTGGTTCCAGGAAAGTCAGAAAATCAATATTCTCGGAATTGGACGCGACAAAAGCCAAAGTCAGTTTTTCACCGAGGGACACCCGGAGCCAGAATACGAGATGGAGAGGGGATGGGGCCCAGCCACACCACCTGGCCACGCGGCCATGCTTGGCCCGCGCTAGGGGGTGGTCTGGCCTCCCCAGGCACCCCCTCGGCCTCTCCTTTCGCCTATATATTGCCTCCGATATAGAAACCCTAAGTATCCGATCAAAATTCCACGAAAGAGTCTGTAGCCTCCGTCATCTCCATACCTAGATCGGGAGGGATCTGAAGCTCTTCTTGGCACCCTGCCAGAGGGGAGAATTCACCCTGGAGGCCTTCTTCATCATCATGCAAGCCTCCGGTGTGATGCGTGAGTAGTTCATCTCTGGACTATGGGTCCATGTAGTAGCTAGATAGCTGGTTCTTCTCCTTTGGCTATCATGTTTAGATCTTGTGAGCTCCGTTCATGATCAAGATTATCTATTTGTAATTCATACATATTGAGATGCTATTTCAGATTGATCATTGATTCTATCATGTGTTTGTTATTTGTGATCTTGCATGCTTTCCGTTGTTAGTAGCTATCTTGGCCAAGTAGATGCTAGCAACTCCAAGAGTTAGTATTTATGCTCGATAGTGGGTTCATGCCTCTAGTAATCTGGGGAAGTGACAGAAATCTCTAAGGTACTAGATGTGCTGTTGCTACTAGGGAGAAAACAACAATCCTTTGTTCATAGAACAATCGTATTGTTTACTTTACACACAATTCGTAATGTAATTATATGTTGCTTGCAACTTAATACTGGAGGGGGTTTGGATGATAACCTGAAGGTGGATTATTAGTCATAGATGCATTTGGATGGCGGTCTATGTATAATGGTGTAATGCCCAATCAAGTCTCAAAGGAGTTAAGATGAGTAGTATATGCATATTGCTTTCTCGGTGTTTGTCAATTGCCCCGCTGTAATTTGTTCACCCAACATGTCATCTATCTTAAGGAGAGCTACCACTAGTGAACTATGGACCTCGGTCCTTTCTTTTATCATCAATCTACAACTGTTTACTGCTTTGTGTTTACTTTCTACAAACTATTACTTTCTTCCACTCGATACGTTTAATCCTTTGTTTTCAGCAAAACCAGTGAGATTGACAACCTCATTGCAAGTTGGGGACAGAGTTCTGTGGTTGTGTTGTGCAGGTCTCCACGTTTCTACTAACACCGGTAGTGCGCCCTGCCAAAGTCCAGCTAGGAACACCTTTGAGGTGTTTCCTTGCTCCTACTGGATTGATAACCTTGGTTTCATAACCGAGGGAAACTTACTGTTGTGCTCATCATACCTTCCTCTTGGGGTTCTCCAACGAGCTCGTTAGTACACGAGTCAGCAAGTGATTTTCTGGCGCCGTTGCCGGGGAGTCAAGGACATCTCCATAAGGGGATTCCCTCATAACCAATCTCTTTACTTTGTTATTTTTGTTTTGTTTAGTTTATTTTTGTTTTGTTTAGTTTATTTTTGTTTTGTTTACTTGTTTCTTTATTAAAAACACAAAAAATTAGTCTTGCTAGTTTGCTTTCTTTATGAAGAAAAACACAAAAAAAAATAAGTCTTTCTATAGTGGTTACCTCTTTCTTAGCTCTCCATGTTGATCCCTAATTTCACACTCAAAGACCTTTCAATAGGTAGTGGTTCTATAATTGGAAAAGATAATATTGAGGAATTCTTTAATCATGTTAGTAAACATGAGGATATTGAGGATAGATCCCTTACAGAACTTGCTCCAAACTATGAAATTGCTGCAGCTTCTTTAATTCACATGTTGGAAGCTAGGTTTGTTAACCTTAACCCCTTAATGCAAGTAATGTTTCTTAAACTTAAAGAAATTGAGGGCCCTGAAAAGAGGGATTTTATTCTAGAAACTTTGCTTAAGGAATTCTATGATGTTGGCAAGGAAGCTAGAAAAGTCTGTGAACGTTTTAATGTGCTAGGCTCATGTGTATATGTTGTTGGTACACGAGAAAATATGAACAAAACCGAACCTAATGGGGAGGAACTTAAGATAACAATACCTTTTAAACTTGTAGCAATGCATGAAGCCATAGAAAAGAATCTTGATTGGATTGTTCCCGAAAACCCGTTTGATGAAAATAGTGAACCCAAGAGCGTTGAGAAAGGATCCTCTAGAACTTATTTGGATGAGATACCTTGCCCTGTTGAAGATATTTCTGGCATCAATCTTAATGCTTCTTCATTTGAGAACACTTGATTCTTACTTAAAGGCGTTAAAGAAAAGTACTTATTGGGAGATAACCCAAAAGTTTTAGATGAGTCTTGGAAGTTATTACTTCAGTAATAACCGCTCCATATCCTTTTTATTTGCTTTTTTTGCCAAGAGTAACCTCTAATGAGAGAGAAGTAATGATTGGGAAAGTTGCTGTCCCAAAACAGATTTCTGTGCTTCACCATAAAAATTCGTGTAAAATCTCTGTACATCCTTTTGAGGCGTGAATTTTTTTACTTCTGCCCCAGGTTGTTATATAACTTTTGTTAGTTCAACACTTTTCGATTTGATCAACAGAAGGTCTTTGAAAAAATTTGTCTTTACCTGCTGGTCTGTTTTGACAGATTTCTGCCTTTATTTGCATTTGCTTCTTGTTGGTTCCTCTTTGAGTTCTTTTGGACAATTGAGCTTTTTGAGGGAAGTGCTACAGTAGCTAGTGTTTTAATGGAAGTTTTATTTGTGTTGGAACTGAACATAAAGACTTATTATCTTGAGTGCACTAATATTGCTAATAAAGATTGTGTGAAGTTTTGTATGAAGGAAAAATTTCAGGTGTATGGAAGGAATGAGTAATGAGATGAAGGATGGACTAAAGCTCAAGCTTGGGGATGCCACGCGTGTCACTCCAAGAAATATCCAAGAAGTACAAGCGCCAAAGCTTGGGGATGCCCCAGGCAACCCCCTCTTCATCAATAAAAATCCCAGGTTCCTTCCAAACGCTTCATTTTTATTGTTTCATGCACAGTTGTGTTGTTCTTGGAGTGTCTTCGTTTTTTGTTTTTTGGTTTTCGTTTGCTTGGTTTTCTTAGTTTGCTGAATAAATTTGTTGTACCCCTCTTTCATGCATTGGTTTTCAAATAGTTTGGTTTGGATTGGAAAAGAGTAGGAAAGTTCATGCTTAAGTGGTAAAGAGAGCTTGTTTTTGACTGTGGCCTATGCTTTGTCATGCCATGCTTGATATTGTTTTGGCTTTATGCTTAGTATTCTTTGCTGTAGCATGACATGTTATAAACAATTGAGATTGCTTAATGTGCCTTGGAAGAATCATGCGTTGTTTTAGCATATTAAAGCATAGTATTGTCGTATTCTCCTTTGATGGTTTATTTGGGTTGATTTGGCACATGCTCACACCATGTTATGACTATCCCAAGTCACCATAAGCCTTTATGATCCTTTAGTTTTCAACTTGTAGTATTATTTTATGCTTTGATCAATGATGTTTTGTCCACACTTTGGAGTACTTTTCATATGATTTCTTGGACTAACCTATTAACAAGAGCCACAGTGCTAGCTGCCTATTTTCTAATGTTTTTGGTTCCAGGAAAGTTAGAAAATGAATATTCTCGGAATTGGACGGAACAAAATCCAAAGTCAGTTTTTCACCGAGGGACACCCGGAGCTAGAATACGAGACGGAGAAGGGCTGGGCCTGGCCACACCACCTGGCCATGCGACCAGGCTTGGCCCACGCCAGGGGGTCATCTGGCCGCCCCAGGCACCCCCTCGGCCTCTCCTTTCGCCTATATATTGCGTCCGAGACAGAAACCCTAAGTACCCGATCAAAATTCCATGAAAGAGTCTATAGTCACCATCATCTCCATCCTTAGATCGGGAGGGATCTGAAGCTCTTCCCGGCACCCTGCCGGAGGGGAGAATTCACGCTGGAGTCCTTCTTCAGCATCATGCAAGCCTCCAATGTGATGCGTGAGTAGTTCATCTCTGGACTATGGGTCCATGTAGTAGCTAGATGGCTGGTTCTTCTCCTTTGTGCTATCATGTTAAGATCTTGTGAGCTCCATTCATTATCAAGATCATCTATTTGTAATTCATACATGTTGTGTTTGCGAGGATCCGATGGATATTGAGATTCTATTTTAGAGTGATTATTGATTCTATCATGTCTTTGTTATTTGTGATCTTGCATGCTTTCCATTGTTAATAGCTATCTTGGCCAAGTAGATGCTAGCAACTCCAAGAGTTAGTATTTATGCTCGATAGTGGGTTCATGCCTCTAGTAATCTGGGGAAGTGACAGAAATCTCTAAGGTACTAGATGTGTTGTTGCTACTAGGGAGAAAACAACAATCCTTTGTTAATAGAACAATCGTATTGTTTACTTTACACGCAATTCTGAAGGGAATATGCCCGAGAGGCAATAATAAAGTGGTTATTATCTTATTCCATGTTTATGATAAATGTTTATTTTACATGCTAGAATTGTATTGATCGGAAACATCAATACATGTGTGTTTAATAAACAAAAAGGGTTCCTAGTTATGCCTCTCTTATAGACTAGCTTGTTGTTTAACAAGATGATCAAGGTTTCCTGATCATGGACATTGGATGTTGTTAATAACAAGGTCACACCATTGGTGGAATGATGTGATGAACATTCATCCGAAGTATAGCATTACGATCAAAGTCATTATGTTTATATTGCTATAATATCGTACGAAGTAATCTTTATCCTTAGACCATGAGATCATGTTAATTGCTAACACCTGAAGAGTATCTTGATAACATCAAACGTCACACCGTAACAGGGTGACTATAAAGATGGGTTCAGTGCTACGAAGGTGTTATGTTGAGGCTCATGGATCAAGAGTGGGATTTGTCCATCCCTATGATGGATAGATATACTCTGGGCCCTCTCGGTGATATCACATTGAAATAGCTTGCAAGCAAGTGATGTGATCACTAGAATGTTATATCACGGGAACGAGAAAAGAGTGCATGTCGGTAACAAGATCAAACTAGGTATGGAGATACCGATGATCGAATCTCGGACATGTAATATATAGCGGGACAAAGGGATTTAGTTACTAGCATTAAAGGTTCTCACGATCACAGAAGTCATCGTTGAATGTGTAGGAGTCAGTATGGATCTCTAGGTCCTGCCGTTGATTATTGATCGGAGAGGGGTCTCGATCATGTCTGCATTATTCGCGAACCGTAGGGTGACACACTTAAGGGATACCGACACCATTTGGAGCAAATATGTTTCAGATAAAGATTTAAGAAAGCGCTGGAATTATTTCAATAGACACTGAAACTGTTTCGGGTGAAATTGCTGAAATTGGTTCTACATGTAATATTGAAATGTTGCAAGGGGTTTTATGTGAATGTTTGTTAATTAAAGTAATTAACAAAATTCTGAATAAAAATAATAAAAGAGTTTTATTAAATGAGAGAGCATTAAATTTGGAGAAATTTAATGCATTTAAAGTGGAGACTTTAAAAGAGAATGTGAAGGGGAAAATTTATGTGGAGGGAGTTACCACATGAATGGAGGAGGTGAAGATTCACCTCCTCCATGCCGGACATGAAGGAGAGGCACCCCTCCTCCTATAAAAGGACACCCTCCTCACTTCTCACACACCTCCTTGTGAAGGATCTCTCTCCCTCTAGTATTATTCCCCATGGTCTCAGATTAGCAAGATACATGTTCCCGGTGGCTTTATCTCGAAAGGGGTTGCCGCTGCTTTCTTTGGAGCGAGGGCAGAGGTTGTCGGGTACCCGAGCGTGTGTGCGATCACGGATGCACCGGCGCTGCCTTTGGACTTGGTGGTGCTGGAGCTGGATCGATGGACGTCTTGGGCCGGACTGCTGGACTTCATCACGATCTTGAGATCGGCAAGTGTACGACTACATCAACCACGAGTTCCTACTCGTTAACAAAGCTCGTTGTCTACGAGGGTAAGTTCTCGTTGGATGTATGTCCACCCGTTGCTTTGTACCTAGTAGATAGATCTTGGCGTGTAGTTCATACCGTAGGAAATTTTTTGTTTTCTATGCTGTGGACCCAACAGTGGTATCAGAGCCTGATCTATGCGTAGGTGCTTTGCATGGGTAGTACACATATGTTTATATTTGGGCGATGATGATCATGTTATTGCTTCTTTCATGTATTTTGGATATTGGTGGCATAGTGGGATGAAGCGGCCCGGACCAACCTTACATGTCATCGTACGTGAGACCGGTTCCACGACTGACATGCAACTTGTTTTGCATAAGTGGCTGGCGGGTGTCTGTCTCTCCTACTATAGTCAATATCTGATTTACAACGAGTTGCTAATAACTTAGTTATCCTCGTTGTGGTTCATGTTCGTAGGTAAGAACGGTTCTATCTCCGAAAGCCCTAAGCCACGTAAAACTTGCAATTGATAAATTAGAGGCCTAGTTTAGATCGTTCTTTGGGCTAGTGTCTTGATATGGTATTGTTGTAAGTAGATGTATGATAGATACTCTTACAACACATTCAACGTGTAAATTCCATAGACCTTGGCCTTATACACAAAGGAATGATAGAGATCATACCACGATGCAAATGATAGAGATCAAATGCATGGACCATATCATCTCACTTTACACATTAGATATTAGCATCTTATACTGCTAGTTTGGCGCTTTCTGTAGCATTGTAAGATGATCCCTCATTTAAATATCAAGATAAAATGTGTTCTTCCTTAAGTATGCACCGTTCTATGGATCGTGTTTCGAGACATCACGTGATGATCGGGTGTTCTCAACTCTACGCTTTCATGCAACGGGTGTAAGACAGTTTTACACATGCGAATACTAAGGTTCTTACTTGGCGAGCCTAGCATGTACAGACATGGCCTTGGAACACGGACCGAAAGGTTAAGCATGAGTCATATAGTTGATGTGATGACCATATTGATGCTCGCCTTTGAAGCTACACCGACTCACATGATGATCGGACTTGGTGTAGTGGATTTTGTTCATGTAATCACCAAAAAGGCACGAGGGATGTCGTTTTTGAGTGGGAGTTCATTTCTAATTTGGATTAGTCGAACTCAATTTGTCATAAACTAAATCGAAGTGAATTTGCATAATTTGTTGTAGTCATTCGCATCTGTTCACTACCTTATGCTTAGTTTTTATTTGAGATAATAGAACTACAGAATTCTGGATATTTACTTTACGAACTGGTATCGTATTGTTTTGAATGTCAAATTAAAGTTTATAAGTCTTATTGCAAACTTTCAGCATACTCTATTTACTCCATGAAGTTTAATAAGTAGTATTAAATCAAGAGTAAGAATTCCAATGTTAGTATCTAAAGTATCATGTTTGCCTCGATGATTATTGATATTCAAAAGGTTGTTTTAATATCAAGATTATATTGGAGCTGGAAATTGTTTCAGAAACCATCATGTGTGAAATATATTGTGATATCTGAAACAATGTGTTTGGTTGCATTATGATAGAGTATAATTTAGCAAAATACATGTTCTCATATTGTATGAGAATTTGTGAAGGATGGAGATGTTAGGCATCCGAATCTACCAAAAAGGTTTTGGGAACTGATATTATACCCGTGATTCTTCCTTATAAGCTATAGTAGCTTGATCATGAAAGTTGTCATGATAAGGATGAATAGAAGATGCAAGTAAAATGTTTACTACACTAATAGATTACTAAAGAATGGATTTTTGAAAGAACACCAAACATTTGATGATGGTGATCCACTTCAAAGTGCAAGTCCAAAGGTATTAGTATTTGACTATATACGCTTTGTACCATGTGTCATGTTGATGACACCACTATTGATGTTGATAGATTCTTTTAAAAGAAAAGGAATTGCTGAAAGAGAATCTATAAAATATTTGGCAGAAAATAAAAGGTTGGAGATGTCCAACTTAGGTATATAGAAGATATACATGTTATGGCTATATTCCTTGCTTGTTAAACAATGTGGTTCTTAGGTATTGGATACCCAGATTGGATACCGAATTGGTTGGTATGAAGTGTCATACAGGACAACGCAATTCATGAACTACAATGGCCTAAGTAACCAGCAAGAGAATGAGTGATGATGTTCATCGAAAACAAATAAAGTGTTATTGTGTTTTTCGTTGTCATCAAACCAAGCTTTCAAGATTTGTTTAAATAATTGTTATTTTGTTCCGGTATCATGAGAACAATGGCTGTTCAAATAATTACCGTATTCCATAAAGGATGGATGAACTTTTACAAGTCTAGTTGGAGAAATCACATCCATAAACACTATTGCTAAAATGTCGCAAGACAAATGATTGAAAGATCACTTATGAAGTGACATCGCTGTTTAAATTATATTTGAAAGAAAACATGAAGAAACTCCATGTTGATGGATTTTTGGAGTCTTTGATTTTGATCAATTGACGCATGTGAGACTTTCCTCGAGATAATTGAAACTCCGTCCATAGGCCAGAGAGGAACGGATGACTAGCTTATTGGAAATTGTGCATGCTGATGTGCATAGTCCATTATGTGTAGCCATATGCGATGGATCTTTTTGCTTCATATGCTTTCTCCGAAAATTTGAGTGAATATATCTGTATATTTACTTAATAATGAAGAAGTTTGAAACATTTGAAAATTGTTCAAAGACTTTCATGATGAAGTGAAAATCATTGTAACAAGAAAATAAAGAGTTTATGATTCGATCATAAAGGAAGATATTTGAGTTACATGTTTAGCAAAAACACCTAAGACTTGAGGAATTGTTCCATGATTTGTGTTTCCCGATAAACCATAGGAGTATGGCATATTCGAGAGATAAAATCAAACCATGTTTAACATGGTAAGATCAAGGGTGTCATTTATAAAACTGCCATTATGTTTTAAGGATTGAAGCTTTAGAGACTACCACGTTTACACTGAAAAGAGCACCATCTTGATCCATTGAAATGACACCATATGAGTTATGGTTTGGGATAAAACCTGAATTGTCTTTTCTTAAATTTTGGTATGCTATGCATAAGTAAAATGTTTACAACCAAAGTCAGATAAGCATGTCTTTGTAGGTTATCCCAAAGAATTTGTTGGGAATTTCTCCATAACACCGAGGACAAAAGAGTTTGTTACTTGGAACGTCAAGTTTCTTGAGAAGGAATTTTTCGTGAAAAGTTAAGTGGGAGGACAATAGAACTTTGATAAGGTTGTTGAACCTTAGCTATATGTGCTAAGTAGCGCAGCGCCGGAAAGTGTCCCGGTGGCGGCCACAATGCTCATGGCTCTCGTGATTACAAAAGGTGTGATCTCGGAGATTAGAGTTCCTATAGAACCGTGTGGGTCGGTAAGAATCAAATAGTAAGATTTGATAAGCAAGTCGTTATTGTTTTGACAATGATGAACCGACTACATGCAAAGAAGCGATGATGGGCCCTGACTCCACAAAATGACTAGAAGTCATAGAATCCGTGATAGTATCCATACACGAGAAAACAAGTTTCTAAACTTGGAAGACCCTCCGGAAAGGCGTGAAGCCTATCGGTCGTCTTTGGATCTATAAAGAAATAAGACATGGATGTTTAACATCTATGAAATAGTCGACATGTCGGAAAGAAGTTTACGACAATGTTCAAGGAGTTGACTATGATAAGATTTGATCTTTCATAGTGATATATAGTCTTGGCGGATTAATGTAGCAACCACTACATATAATATGGTATATGGTAGTTGAATAAACAAAACAAGGTTCTTCTAATAGAACGGTAACCTAGGACATGTACATGACATGGTCCGAAGGGTTTTGTTAATTCAAAGGGTGCTGAAAGGGCATGTAAACTTCAATAGTTGAAGTAAGCATAGCGGAGTTAGAATCTTCACCATGATGAAACTGTTAAAAGAGTTTAAATTCATCGGAGATGATGAAGATGCTTGCATTTGCAAGAAATTAAGGGGGAGCGCTGAGACATATTTCTAATACATTATGTAGAGGACATATTGTTGATTGGAAATTATGTATCTTGTATTGACACAAGTTAAGAATTTCATTAAAATAAGATTTCGATGAAAGACTTGGGCAAAACCGAAATATTTGGCATCAATATCTATATGGATATATTGAGGCGCTAATATGGTTGTGCCAGACATACATATATGAGATATTGAAAGGGTTCAATATGGAAACAACAAGAAAGGTTCTTGCTGCATGGAAAGGATTGTATCAAGATTCAAGTGTTTCAACACTTGGTGAGTAAAATCACATGAAGATTTTGATCGATTATACCGTGATATGTATATATCCAGAATATCCTATGCTCTAAATGTTATGAGCACATACCAGAATGATTCATAAGATGATCATTGGACGATAGTAAAGATATTCTTATGAGCTTTGGAAGAACTAAGAATATATCATGTATAAGTGACAAATAGTTAAAGGTAGTTCATTGTAAAGTGTTACATTGATACTAGTTTTGTCACAAGATACAAATTAAAATTTATCTCAATTTAGACTATGGGTGGCATAATGTAATGGAAAGTATGTTCCATGATGGATTTGGATGAGTTCCAAAGTTGAGACATTGTGACGGATACTACAACGAAAGGCTAAGTATATGACTGCTATAGTAGAAACAAAGGAGGGCATTTGTCTTAAGTAGTTTGTTATTAAACTAGGTGTGGTTCAAAGTGGGCTAATACTATGAAGATATATTGTATGACAATAATATCAACATATTTTAACCCGAACGAACTAAAGGTCTCACCAAAGGACCAAATTTATACAAGGCCATCTCATTTGAGAATGAGTGATGCGTAGAGACGCAAAGACATGCAAATACACACGGACTTGAAACTATCAGATCCGGATATTATGTTAACCACTAGCAATCGCGTATATGCAACACCAGAAAGCCATAGGTGTTCAATACGCAAAGTTTTTCAAACTAGATTATTGACTCTAGTGCAAGTGGGAGACTGAAGGGAATATGCCCGTGAGGCAATAATAAAGTGGTTATTATCTTATTCCATGTTTATGATAAATTCTTATTTTGCATGCTATAATTGTGTTAATTTGGAAATATTAATACATGTGTGTTTAATAAACAAAATACAAAGTTCCTAGTAATGCCTCTCATATAAACTAGCTCGTTGATTAACAAGATGATCAAGGTTTCCTGATCATGGACATTGGATGTTGTTAATAACAAGGTCACACCATTGGTGGAATGATGTGATGAACATTCATCCGAAGTATAGCATTACGATCAAAGTCATTATGTTTATATTGCTATAATATCATACGAAGTAATCTTTATCCTTAGACCATGAGATCATGTTAATTGCTAACACTGGAAGAGTATCTTGATAACATCAAACGTCACACCGTAACAGGGTGACTATAAATGTAGGTTCAGTGCTACGAAGGTGTTATGTTGAGGCTCATGGATCAAGAGTGGGATTTGTCCATCCCGATGACGGATAGATATACTCTGGGCCCTCTCGGTGATATCACATTGAAATAGCTTGCAAGCAAGTGATGTGATCACTAGAATGTTATATCACGGGAACGAGAAAAGAGTGCATGTCGGTAACGAGATCAAACTAGGTATGGAGATACCGATGATCAAATCTCGGACATGTAATATATCGCGGGACAAAGGGATTTAGTTACTAGCGTTAAAGGTTCTCACGATCACAGAAGTCATCGTTGAATGTGTAGGAGTCAGTATGGATCTCTAGGTCCCGCTGCTGATTATTGATCGGAGAGGGGTCTCGATCATGTCTGCATTATTCGCGAACCGTAGGGTGACACACTTAAGGGATACCGACACCATTTGGAGCAAATATGTTTCAGATAAATATTTAAGAAAGCGCTGGAATTATTTCAATAGACACCAAAACTGTTTCGGGTGAAATTGCTAAAATTGGTTCTGCATGTAATATTGAAATGTTGCAGGGGGTTTTATGTGAATGTTTGTTAATTAAAGTAATTAAAAAAATTCTGAATAAAAATAATAAAAGAGTTTTATTAAATGAGAGAGCATTAAATTTGGAGAAATTTAATGCATTTAAAGTGGAGACTTTAAAAGAGAATGTGAAGGGGCAAATTTATGTGGAGGGAGTTACCACCACATGAATGGAGGAGGTGAAGAGTCACCTCCTCCATGCGCCGGCCATGAAGGAGGGGCACCCCCCTCCTCCTATAAAAGGCCACCCCCTCCTCACTTCTCACACACACCTCCTTGTGAAGGATCTCTCTCCCCCTCTAGTATTATTCCCCCATGGTCTCAGATTAGCGAGATACATGTTCCTGGTGGCTTTATCTGGAAAGGGGTTGCTACTTCCGCTGCTTTGCTGGAGCGAGGGACGGAGATTGTCGGGGTACCGGACGTGTGTGCGATCACGGATGCACCGCTGCTTTGCGGTGCTGGACTTGGTGGTGCTGGAGCTGGATCTGATGGACGTGCTGGAGCCGGACCTGCTGGACTTCATCACGATCTTGAGATCGACAAGTGTACGACTACATCAACCACGAGTTCCTACTCGTTAACAAAGCTCGTTGTCTACGAGGGTAAGTTCTCGTTGGATGTATGTCCACCCGTTGCTTTGTACCTAGTAGATAGATCTTGGCGTGTAGTTCATACCGTAGGAAATTTTTTGTTTTCTATGCTGCGGACCCAACAAATTCGTAATGCAATTATCTGTTTCTTGCAACTTAATACAGGAGGGGGTTCGGATGATAACCTGAAGGTGGATTATTAGTCATAGATGCAGTTGGATGGTGGTCTATGTTGTAATGCCCAATCAAGTCTCAAAGGAGCCAAGATAAGTAGTATATGCATATTGCTTTCTCGATGTTTGTCAATTGCCCCGCTGTAATTTGTTCACCCAACATGTCATCTATCTTAAGGAGAGCCACCACTAGTGAACTATGGACCCTGGTCCTTTCTTTTATCAGCAATCTACAACTGTTTACTGCTTTGTGTTTACTTTCTGCAAACTATTACTTTGTTCCACTCGATATGTTTAATCCTTTGTTTTCAGCAAAACCGGTGAGATTGACAACCTCATCGCAAGTTGGGGACAGAGTTCTGTGGTTGTGTTGTGCAGGTCTCCACGTTGCTGCTGACACCAGTAGTGCGCCCTGCCAAAGTCCAGCGAGCAACACCTTTGAGGTGTTTCCTTGCTCCTACTGGATTGATAACCTTGGTTTCATAACTGAGAGAAACTTACTGCTGTGCTCATCATACCTTCCTCTTGGGGTTCCCCAATGAGCTCGTTAGTACACGAGTCAGCAAGTGATTTTCTGGCGCCGTTGCCGAGGAGTCAAGGACATCTTCACAAGGGGAGTCCCTCATAACCAATCACTTTACTTTGTTATTTTTGTTTTGCTTAGTTTATTTTTTGTTTTGTTTACTTGTTTCTTTATCAAAAACACAAAAAAATTTGTCTTACTAGTTTGCTTTCTTTATTAAAAAACACAAAAAATTAAGTCTTTCTATAGTGGTTACCTCTTTCTTAGCTCTCCATTTTGATCCGTAATTTCACCCTGAAAAACCTTTCAATAGGTAGTGGTTCTATAATTGGAAAAGATAATATTGAAGAATTCTTTAATCATGTTAGTAAACATGAGGATATTGAGGATAGATCCCTTGCAGAACTTGCTCCCAACTATGAAATTGCTACAGCTTCTTTAATTCACATGTTGGAAGCTAGGTTTGTTAAGCTTAACCCCTTAATGCAAGTAATGTTTCTTGAACTTAAAGAAATTGAGGGCCCTGAAAAGAGGGATTTTATTCTAGAAACTTTGCTTAAGGTATTCTATGATGTTGCCAAGGAAGCTAGAAACGTCTTTGAACGTTTTAATGTGCTAGGCTCATGTGTAGATGTTGTTGGTACACGAGAAAATATGAACAAAACCAAACCTAATGGGGAGGAACTTAAGATACCAATACCTTTTAAACTTGTAGCAATGCATGAAGCCATAGAAAAGAATCTTGATTGGATTGTTCCGGAAAACCTGTTTGATGAAAATAGTGAACCCAAGAGCATTGAGAAAGGATCCTCTAGAACTTATTTGGATGAGATACCTTGTCTTGTTGAAGATATTTCTGGCATCAATCTTAATTCTTCTTCATTTTAGAACACTTGACTCTTACTTAAAGGCGTTAAAGAAAAGTACTTATTGGGAGATAACCCAAAAGTTTTAGATGAGTCTTGGAAGTTATTACTTCAGTAATAACCGCTCCTTATCCTTTTTATTTGTTTTTTGTGCCAAGAGTAACCTCTAATGAGAGAGAATTAATGATTGGGAAAGTTGCTGTCCCGAAACAGATTTATGTGCTTCACCGTAAAACTTCGTGTAAAATCTCTGTACGTCCTTTTGAGGCACGAATTTTTGTGCTTCTGTCCCAAGTTGTTATCTAACTTTCGTTAGTTCAACACTTTTCGATTTGAGCAACAGAAGGTCTTTGAAAAAATTCGTCTTTACCTGCTGGTCTGTTTTGACAGATTTCTGCCTTTATTTGCATTTGCTTCTTGTTGGTTCCTTTTTTAGTTCTTTTGGGAATTGAGCTTTTTGAGGGAAGTGCTACAGTATCTAGTGTTTTAATGGAAGTTTTATTGGTGTTGGAACTGAACCTAAACACTTATTATCTTGAGTGCAGTAATGTTGCTAATACAGATTGTGTGAAGTTTTGTATGAAGGAAACATTTCAGGTGTATGGAAGGAATGAGTAATGATATGAATGATGGACTAAAGCTCAAGCTTGGGGATGCCACGCGTGTCACCCCAAGAAATATTCAATAATTACAAGCGCCAAATCTTGGGGATGCCCAAGGCATCCCCCTCTTCATCAATAAAAATCCCAGGATCCTTCCAAAAGCTTCATTTTTATTGTTTCATGCACAATTATGTTGTTCTTGAAGTTTCTTCGTTTTTTCTTTTTGGTTTTCGTTTTCTTGGTTTTCTTAGTTTGCTGAATAAATTTGTTGGAACCCCTCTTTCATGCATTGGTTTTCAAATAGTTTGGTTTGGATTGCAAAAGAGTAGGAAAGTTCATGCTTAAGTGGTAAATAGAGCCTGTTTTTGACTGTGGTCTATGCTTTGTCATGCCATGCTTGATATTGTTTTGGCTTTATGCTTAGTATTATTTGCTGTAGCATGAGATGTTATAAACAATTGAGATTGCTTAATGTGCCTTGGAAGAATCATGCGTTGTTTTAGCATATTAAAGCATAATATTATGGTATTATCCTTTGATGCTTTATTTGGGTTGACTTGGCACATGCTCACACCATGTTATGACTATCCCAAGTCACCATAAGCCTTAATGATCCTTTAGTTTTCAACTTTGTAGTATCACTTTATGCTTTGATCAATGATATTTTGTCGCTCTGCATGATTATGGCCATTATTGCTCTCTTAGTTAGTCGCTCCCAGTCTTTTGCTAGCCTCCGCAACCAAGTATGAGTTCCACGCATGCATCCAACTCCTAAAACCAAGTTATTCCAAAGAGTCCACCATACCTACCTATTAGCATATGCTATGCCAAGTATATTCATGTTTTTGTCTACCTTCCAAATTAAACTCGTTATGACAAAACTAGTGATTAAAGCTCTCACGAACTTGAGGGCTGATACGTCCATAACGTATCTATAATTTTTGATGGGTTTATGCTAATAATATGCTTTTGACACTCCTTTTTTATAAAGTTTATAATTTATTTGGACTAACCTACTAATAGTTGCAAAAGTGCACAATATTCTTGTTTTACACTTTGATGTGTAGGAATTACTAAGAATACAAGTGGAAACCTTGTTGGAGTCAAATTGGGATTTTTTTAGAAATCAGTCTCAGAACTCTTTTTGAAGATGGTCACGTTTCAGGTCGAAGACGGCGTCAATCGGAAAACTCTTCAACTTGTTGGAAATTTCGCGAAAAACGTTCTGGATATAAAATATAGCTTATCCCGAGTCCAGACGGGCCTTTGAGGCCCGATTTATTGCAGCCCAAAATGGGGTGACAGGAATCCGAGAAGCTTTATATAAAGGGAGGAAACCTAATTCGCCCAGGGCATCTCCACCCACGAATTTGCAGCCACCAAAACCATGTTTTTGCCTCCCCATGGATCCGATCTCCATGGGGGGAGGGCTCCCAAGAAGCCATGAAGGAAGGGGGCTAAGGCGCGGTGCTCCCCCATGATACCGGCGGCGGGGAAGGAGTTCCCCGCGCCGCAGCTGGCACCGTCGCCGCCATCTTCACTGCCATCTCCATCACCTAATCCTCCTAGTATGCAGTGGTTCATCCTCCCACACACGTCTGTACCGTCCTATGTAAACATGGTATTTGATGGTATAAGTTATAATCCTATGATCTTTGTCATGTTTGCGTAGTTTCTTTGTTCTTAGATTGAATGGTTGAACGTCTTTGGTTTATTAGAGTTGTATGTTGATATGGTACAGTCCTTTGGTGTCCATTATATTTGTGCACGCATGGATTAAACATCATAGGGTTTGTAGTATGTGTAAAAGGAAGGGGGAGTTCTGCCGGAGTGACAGAAACCTGAGGACGCGAACCGGAACGTTGCACGTATGGGAGTAAGAGGACCATTAAAATTAAGGCTATGGTTGGGGAAACCTTAATGCATTGATTAGTACTTACAGATGTTTGCTAACAATCCAATCATATAGTACATGTAATTCCAAGTAGTGAAGCGCATGTATATTTAGCCTCTCCCACATAGAAAACTGCATCGAAGACAATGAACCCGATCTATTCGCTATTTAAACTTGGACAAAACCACAACAATTACCGCCACTATTCCACACTCATGGTTCTGTTAGTTTAGTGTATTTTATTGCTGCAGCAACTAGCTTTACTTTCTTGTTATCTATTATCATGCAAAGCTATCTCTATTACTCGTATTGTTGCTCTAGTTTTATTTCCTAGATAATGCAAACGTTTAGTGTGCGTAGAGTTGTATCAGTGGTTGATAGAACTTGAGAGAATATTCATCCTACCTTTAGCTCCTCGTTGGGTTCGACACTCTTACTTATCAAAAAGGCTACACACGACCCCCTATACTTGTGGGATATCAAGACCTTTTCTGGCGCCATTGCCGGGGAGCAATAGCGTGTGGGTGAATGTTCTTGTGTGCACTTGTTTTCTTTATCTCTAAGTAGTTTTTAATTTCAGTTTTAAGTTGTTCTCTATATTAGTATGGATAGGGAATGCGAATTACAAAAAAAAATTAGTTGTACTTGTTACCTAAAAATGTTTTAAAAAAGGAAAGTCATTGGAAAGATGAGTAATGGTTAAGTGGGGGCCGTCCTTCAACACTTGTGTTCATGCCTATGAAACCAAAATAAATATTTCCATGGAAGCTTTTCAGTTAAAAACTTGTAGAAATGCATGAAGCCTTGAAAAAGAAATATATTTCTGGTATTGATCTTAATGCTTATTCATTCGAAAATACTTGAATCTTGCTCCTATGCCTAACTTAAAGGCGTTAAAGAAAAGTACTTATTGGGAGATAACCCAAAAGTTTTAGTTGAGTCTTGGAAGTTATTCCTTTAGTAATAACCTCTTCTTATCCTTTTTATTTGCTTTTAGTGCCAAGAGTAACCTCTAATGAGAGAAGTAATGCTTGGGAAAGTTGCTGTCCCAAAGCAGATTTTTGTACTTCTCTGTAAAAATTCATGTAAAATCCATGTACGTAGGTTTGAGCTGTAATTTTTTGTGCTTCTGCCCCAGGTTGTTATCCAACTTCCATTAGTTCAACACGTTTCGATTTGAGCAATAGAAGTTCTTCGAAAAAATCAGTTTCTATTTACTGGTCTGTTTTGACAGATTTCTGCCATTATTTGCATTTGCTTCTTGTTGATTCCTTTTTGGGTTCTCTTTGGGGAATTGAGATTTTTGAGAGAAGTGCTATAGTAGCTTGTGTTTTAATAGAAGTTTTACTTGTGTTGGAACTGAACCCAAAGAGTTATTATCTTGAGTACACTAATGTTGCTAATGAAGATTGTGTGAAGTTTTGTATGAAGGAAAAATTTCAGGTGTTAAGGAAAGAATGATGTAATGAGATGAAGAATGGACTAACGCTCAAGCTTGGGGATGTCACCTGTGTCACCCCAAGAAATATCCAAGTATAAGCGTCAAAGCTTGGGGATGCCCAAGGCATCCCCTTCTTCATCAATAAAAATCTCAGGTTCTTCCAAACACTTCATTTTTATTGTTTCATGCACAATTGTGTTGTTCTTGGAGCATCTTCGTTTTTGTTTTTGATTTTCGTTTGCTTGGTTTGCTTAGTTTTCTTGAATAAATTGGTTGTACCCCCTCATTCATACATTAGTTTTCAAATAAGATTGGTTTGGATTGCAAAAGAGTAGGAAAGTTCATGCTTAAGTGGTAAATAAGGAACTTGTTTTTGACTATGGCCTATGCTTTGTCATGTCCTACTTGATATTATTTTGGCTTTATGCTTAGTGATTTTTGCTATATCATGACATGTTACAAACAATTGATATTGCTTAATGTGCCTTGAAAGAATTATGCGTTGTTTTAGCATATTAAAGCATAATATTGTGGTATTCTCCTTTGATGCTTTATTTGGGTTGACTTGGCGCATGCCCACACCATGTTAAGACTATCCCAAGTCACCATAGCCTCTATGATCCTTTAGTTTTCGACTTGTAATATCACTTTATGCTTTAATTAATGATTTTTTTTGCTTTGCATGATTATGGCCATTATTGCTCTTTTAGTTGGTCGCTCCCAGCCTTTTGCTTGCCTCCATAACAAAGTATGAGTTCCACTCATTCATCCAACTCCAAATAAAACCAAGTTATTTCAAAGAGTCCACCATAACTACCTACTAGAATATGCTATTCCAAGTATATTTATGCTTTTGTTTACCTTCCGAATTAAACTTGTTATGAGAAAACTAGTGATTAAATCTCTCACGAACTTGATGGCACACTTTACTTTTCTTGCCCTTAATAAACTTGAACCATTGTGTCGTCTATGTTGTATATGCTTGCACTTATTTGTTGGAGATTAGCAGAACCATGCTGTCATGGGGATCGCTTTCAACATTGCACTGGTACTTTGTACCTAGTTGATATCATGATCTTTTGTCTATGGATGTCGTCGGTGTGAAATGAAAGGGAAGCTTGTAAGTCCATGGAGTTATGTATGTTAGAGAAACGCTTGGGATACTGGTCTAATCCATGCCTAATCATGGTGGAAACCTGAAGCATAACCATAATGAGCAATCTATGAAGCATTCTTCTTATAAAAAAAAGATAGACATTGAGAAAAAAGAAAAAAAGATGAGAAAAGAGGAAAGAGAAAAAACACCATTTTCCCATGGTAAATAAGAAGATTGCTGAGATGCTCGTTGTCTGCTTGCCTTGTCATTTTGATATGGGGATTCTTCCGTATCATCGGGCAAGGGGTACCCGTTATGGTTCTCTATGATACACATGTACTTACTATGACAAGAACTTACCGGTAACTAAACTTGAGTAGCATGAGGAGCAGCCCTCGTATTCAAGGGACATAAGATTTCCAACTTATACTTTGTCAAGCATATACTCCATAGTTTATTCACTTTAACCTTAATCACTTCAAGATGTTTATGATAGGGCCAATGAGAGCTGAAAGCTAATAAGTACCATAATTTTTGGAAGCTCTTTATGAGACTTGAATCCCCGCTTCCTTCTATGAAGGCCTTTCTTCCACTTTTTTATTGAGTCTCCACCTTCTATCTTTATGCTCCAATTAAGAGAGCATAGTTGTCATTCTTAGTTCTATGTGCATTGTCCAAAGACTTGTTGATTGATGCATAACTTTGATATTGCTTGTTCCTAAACTATTTGTATCTAGTCACCCTTATGAACTTTGAAGGTGTCCTATGCATTTATGTTTTGCTACTCTATGAGGGACAATCTAAATACCATTCTCATTATGCTTTCTTTATGTGAAACAAAAAAACGTCTTGCAAAGCATTGTTATTCATGAATCTTTTGTTTGTGCCTTTTCATGTTACAACATAGTTGCTATGTCTTATTGTTAGCACTCTATCTTTCATGATTCATGTTTAGAGTACCTTAATCCCAGCTATCAATGCTTTTACAATAATGATGATCAAGATTGTGGTGTCTACATGTCACCTCAAAAATTATATTGTTTCGATCATTTACCTACTCGAGGACGAGCAGGAACTAAGCTTGGAGATGTTGATACGTCCATAAGTATCTATAATTTTTGATGGTTTTATGCTAATAATATGCTTTTGACACTCCTTTTTGTATAAAGTTTATGATTTATTTGTACTAACCTACTAATAGTTGCAAAAGTACACAATGTACTTGTTTTACACTTTGATGTGTAGGAATTACTAAGAATACAAGTGAAAACCTTGTTGGAGTCAAATTGGGATATTTTCAGAAATCTGTCTCAGAACTCTTTTTGAATATGGTCATGTTTCAGGTCGAAGACGGTGTCAATCGGAAAACCATTCAACTATAAAATTGTTGGAAATTTCGCGAAAAACGTTCTGGATATAAAATTTAGCTGATTCCGAGTCCGGGCGGGCCTTTGAGGCCCGATTTACTGCAGCCCAAGATGGGGTGACAGGAATCCGAGAAGCTTTATATAAAGGGAGGAAACCTAATTCACCCAGGGCATCTCCACCACGAATTTGCAGCCACCAAAGCCATGTTTTTGCCTCCCGGACTCCCAAGAAGCCATGAAGGAAGGGGGCTAAGGGGCGGTGCTCCCCCATGATACCGGTGACGGGGAAGGAGTCCCCCGCGCCGCAGCCGGCGCCGTCGCCGCCATCTTCACCATATTCACCGCCATCTCCATCACCTAATCCTCCTAGTATGCAGTGGTTCATCCTCCCACACACCTCTGTACCGTCCTATGTAAACATGGTATTTGATGCTATAAGTTATAATCCTATGATCTATGTCATGTTTGCGTAGTTTCTTTGTTTTTAGATTGAATGGTTGAACGTCTTTGGTTCATTAGAGTTGTATGTTGATATGTTACAGTCCTTTGGTGTCCATTATATTTGTGCGCGCATGGATTAAACATCATAGGGTTTGTAGTATGTGTAAAAGGAAGGGGGAGTTCTGCCGGAGTGACAGAAACCTAAGGACGCGAACTGAAACGTTGCACGTATGGTAGTAAGAGGACCATTAAACTTAATGCTATGGTTGGGGAAACCTTAGTGCATTGATTAGTACTTACGGATGTTTGCTAACAATCCAATCATATAGTCCGTGAAATTCCAAGTAGTGAAGCGCATGTATATTTAGCCTCTCCCACATAGAAAACTGCATCGAAGACAATGAACCCGATCTATTCGCTATTTAAACTTGGACAAAACCACAACAATTACCGCCACTATTCCACACTCATGGTTCTGTTAGTTTAGTGTATTTTATTGCTGCAGCAACTAGCTTTACTTTCTTGTTATCTATTATCATGCAAAGCTATCTCTATTACTCGTATTGTTGCTCTAGTTTTATTTCCTAGATAATGCAAACGTTTAGTGTGCGTAGAGTTGTATCAGTGGTTGATAGAACTTGAGAGAATATTCATCCTACCTTTAGCTCCTCGTTGGGTTCGACACTCTTACTTATCAAAAAGGCTACACACGACCCCCTATACTTGTGGGATATCAAGACCTTTTCTGGCGCCATTGCCGGGGAGCAATAGCGTGTGGGTGAATGTTCTTGTGTGCACTTGTTTTCTTTATCTCTAAGTAGTTTTTAATTTCAGTTTTAAGTTGTTCTCTATATTAGTATGGATAGGGAATGAATTACAAAAAAATTAGTTGTACTTGTTACCTAAAAATGTTTTAAAAAAGGAAAGTCATTGGAAAGATGAGTAATGGTTAAGTGGGGGCCGTCCTTCAACACTTGTGTTCATGCCTATGAAACCAAAATAAATATTTCCATGGAAGCTTTTCAGTTAAAAACTTGTAGAAATGCATGAAGCCTTGAAAAAGAAATATATTTCTGGTATTGATCTTAATGCTTATTCATTCGAAAATACTTGAATCTTGCTCCTATGCCTAACTTAAAGGCGTTAAAGAAAAGTACTTATTGGGAGATAACCCAAAAGTTTTAGTTGAGTCTTGGAAGTTATTCCTTTAGTAATAACCTCTTCTTATCCTTTTTATTTGCTTTTAGTGCCAAGAGTAACCTCTAATGAGAGAGAAGTAATGCTTGGGAAAGTTGCTGTCCCAAAGCAGATTTTTGTACTTCTCTGTAAAAATTCATGTAAAATCCATGTACGTAGGTTTGAGCTGTAATTTTTTGTGCTTCTGCCCCAGGTTGTTATCCAACTTCCATTAGTTCAACACGTTTCGATTTGAGCAATAGAAGTTCTTCGAAAAAATCAGTTTCTATTTACTGGTCTGTTTTGACAGATTTCTGCCATTATTTGCATTTGCTTCTTGTTGATTCCTTTTTGGGTTCTCTTTGGGGAATTGAGATTTTTGAGAGAAGTGCTATAGTAGCTTGTGTTTTAATAGAAGTTTTACTTGTGTTGGAACTGAACCCAAAGAGTTATTATCTTGAGTACACTAATGTTGCTAATGAAGATTGTGTGAAGTTTTGTATGAAGGAAAAATTTCAGGTGTTAAGGAAAGAATGATGTAATGAGATGAAGAATGGACTAACGCTCAAGCTTGGGGATGTCACCTGTGTCACCCCAAGAAATATCCAAGTATAAGCGTCTAATCTTGGGGATTCCCAAGGCATACCCTTATTCATCAATAAAAATCTCATGTTCTTCCAAACACTTCATTTTTATTGTTTCATGCACAATTGTGTTGTTCTTGGAGCATCTTCGTTTTGTTTTTGATTTTCGTTTGCTTGGTTTGCTTAGTTTTCTTGAATAAATTGGTTGTACCCCCTCATTCATACATTAGTTTTCAAATAAGATTGGTTTGGATTGCAAAAGAGTAGGAAAGTTCATGCTTAAGTGGTAAATAAGGAACTTGTTTTTGACTATGGCCTATGCTTTGTCATGTCCTACTTGATATTATTTTGGCTTTATGCTTAGTGATTTTTGCTATATCATGACATGTTACAAACAATTGATATTGCTTAATGTGCCTTGAAAGAATTATGCGTTGTTTTAGCATATTAAAGCATAATATTGTGGTATTCTCCTTTGATGCTTTATTTGGGTTGACTTGGCGCATGCCCACACCATGTTAAGACTATCCCAAGTCACCATAGCCTCTATGATCCTTTAGTTTTCGACTTGTAATATCACTTTATGCTTTAATTAATGATTTTTTTTGCTTTGCATGATTATGGCCATTATTGCTCTTTTAGTTGGTCGCTCCCAGCCTTTTGCTTGCCTCCATAACAAAGTATGAGTTCCACTCATTCATCCAACTCCAAATAAAACCAAGTTATTTCAAAGAGTCCACCATAACTACCTACTAGAATATGCTATTCCAAGTATATTTATGCTTTTGTTTACCTTCCGAATTAAACTTGTTATGAGAAAACTAGTGATTAAATCTCTCACGAACTTGATGGCACACTTTACTTTTCTTGCCCTTAATAAACTTGAACCATTGTGTCGTCTATGTTGTATATGCTTGCACTTATTTGTTGGAGATTAGCAGAACCATGCTGTCATGGGGATCGCTTTCAACATTGCACTGGTACTTTGTACCTAGTTGATATCATGATCTTTTGTCTATGGATGTCGTCGGTGTGAAATGAAAGGGAAGCTTGTAAGTCCATGGAGTTATGTATGTGTGTTAGAGAAACGCTTGGGATACTGGTCTAATCCATGCCTAATCATGGTGGAAACCTGAAGCATAACCATAATGAGCAATCTATGAAGCATTCTTCTTATAAAAAAAAGATAGACATTGAGAAAAAAGAAAAAAAGATGAGAAAAGAGGAAAGAGAAAAAACACCATTTTCCCATGGTAAATAAGAAGATTGCTGAGATGCTCGTTGTCTGCTTGCCTTGTCATTTTGATATGGGGATTCTTCCGTATCATCGGGCAAGGGGTACCCCGTTGGCGGTTCTCTATGATACACATGTACTTACTATGACAAGAACTTACCGGTAACTAAACTTGAGTAGCATGAGGAGCAGCCCTCGTATTCAAGGGACATAAGATTTCCAACTTATACTTTGTCAAGCATATACTCCATAGTTTATTCACTTTAACCTTAATCACTTCAAGATGTTTATGATAGGGCCAATGAGAGCTGAAAGCTAATAAGTACCATAATTTTTGGAAGCTCTTTATGAGACTTGAATCCCCGCTTCCTTCTATGAAGGCCTTTCTTCCACTTTTTTATTGAGTCTCCACCTTCTATCTTTATGCTCCAATTAAGAGAGCATAGTTGTCATTCTTAGTTCTATGTGCATTGTCCAAAGACTTGTTGATTGATGCATAACTTTGATATTGCTTGTTCCTAAACTATTTGTATCTAGTCACCCTTATGAACTTTGAAGGTGTCCTATGCATTTATGTTTTGCTACTCTATGAGGGACAATCTAAATACCATTCTCATTATGCTTTCTTTATGTGAAACAAAAAAACGTCTTGCAAAGCATTGTTATTCATGAATCTTTTGTTTGTGCCTTTTCATGTTACAACATAGTTGCTATGTCTTATTGTTAGCACTCTATCTTTCATGATTCATGTTTAGAGTACCTTAATCCCAGCTATCAATGCTTTTACAATAATGATGATCAAGATTGTGGTGTCTACATGTCACCTCAAAAATTATATTGTTTCGATCATTTACCTACTCGAGGACGAAAGGTGAACTAAGCTTGGAGATGTTGATCGTCCATAAGTATCTATAATTTTTGATGGTTTTATGCTAATAATATGCTTTTGACACTCCTTTTTGTATAAAGTTTATGATTTATTTGTACTAACCTACTAATAGTTGCAAAAGTACACAATGTACTTGTTTTACACTTTGATGTGTAGGAATTACTAAGAATACAAGTGAAAACCTTGTTGGAGTCAAATTGGGATATTTTCAGAAATCTGTCTCAGAACTCTTTTTGAATATGGTCATGTTTCAGGTCGAAGACGGTGTCAATCGGAAAACCATTCAACTATAAAATTGTTGGAAATTTCGCGAAAAACGTTCTGGATATAAAATTTAGCTGATTCCGAGTCCGGGCGGGCCTTTGAGGCCCGATTTACTGCAGCCCAAGATGGGGTGACAGGAATCCGAGAAGCTTTATATAAAGGGAGGAAACCTAATTCACCCAGGGCATCTCCACCACGAATTTGCAGCCACCAAAGCCATGTTTTTGCCTCCCGGACTCCCAAGAAGCCATGAAGGAAGGGGGCTAAGGGGCGGTGCTCCCCCATGATACCGGTGACGGGGAAGGAGTCCCCCGCGCCGCAGCCGGCGCCGTCGCCGCCATCTTCACCATATTCACCGCCATCTCCATCACCTAATCCTCCTAGTATGCAGTGGTTCATCCTCCCACACACCTCTGTACCGTCCTATGTAAACATGGTATTTGATGCTATAAGTTATAATCCTATGATCTATGTCATGTTTGCGTAGTTTCTTTGTTTTTAGATTGAATGGTTGAACGTCTTTGGTTCATTAGAGTTGTATGTTGATATGTTACAGTCCTTTGGTGTCCATTATATTTGTGCGCATGGATTAAACATCATAGGGTTTGTAGTATGTAAAAGGAAGGGGGAGTTCTGCCGGAGTGACAGAAACCTAAGGACGCGAACTGAAACGTTGCACGTATGGTAGTAAGAGGACCATTAAACTTAATGCTATGGTTGGGGAAACCTTAGTGCATTGATTAGTACTTACGGATGTTTGCTAACAATCCAATCATATAGTCCGTGAAATTCCAAGTAGTGAAGCGCATGTATATTTAGCCTCTCCCACATAGAAAACTGCATCGAAGACAATGAACCCGATCTATTCGCTATTTAAACTTGGACAAAACCACAACAATTACCGCCACTATTCCACACTCATGGTTCTGTTAGTTTAGTGTATTTTATTGCTGCAGCAACTAGCTTTACTTTCTTGTTATCTATTATCATGCAAAGCTATCTCTATTACTCGTATTGTTGCTCTAGTTTTATTTCCTAGATAATGCAAACGTTTAGTGTGCGTAGAGTTGTATCAGTGGTTGATAGAACTTGAGAGAATATTCATCCTACCTTTAGCTCCTCGTTGGGTTCGACACTCTTACTTATCAAAAAGGCTACACACGACCCCCTATACTTGTGGGATATCAAGACCTTTTCTGGCGCCATTGCCGGGGAGCAATAGCGTGTGGGTGAATGTTCTTGTGTGCACTTGTTTTCTTTATCTCTAAGTAGTTTTTAATTTCAGTTTTAAGTTGTTCTCTATATTAGTATGGATAGGGAATGCGAATTACAAAAAAAAATTAGTTGTACTTGTTACCTAAAAATGTTTTAAAAAAGGAAAGTCATTGGAAAGATGAGTAATGGTTAAGTGGGGGCCGTCCTTCAACACTTGTGTTCATGCCTATGAAACCAAAATAAATATTTCCATGGAAGCTTTTCAGTTAAAAACTTGTAGAAATGCATGAAGCCTTGAAAAAGAAATATATTTCTGGTATTGATCTTAATGCTTATTCATTCGAAAATACTTGAATCTTGCTCCTATGCCTAACTTAAAGGCGTTAAAGAAAAGTACTTATTGGGAGATAACCCAAAAGTTTTAGTTGAGTCTTGGAAGTTATTCCTTTAGTAATAACCTCTTCTTATCCTTTTTATTTGCTTTTAGTGCCAAGAGTAACCTCTAATGAGAGAGAAGTAATGCTTGGGAAAGTTGCTGTCCCAAAGCAGATTTTTGTACTTCTCTGTAAAAATTCATGTAAAATCCATGTACGTAGGTTTGAGCTGTAATTTTTTGTGCTTCTGCCCCAGGTTGTTATCCAACTTCCATTAGTTCAACACGTTTCGATTTGAGCAATAGAAGTTCTTCGAAAAAATCAGTTTCTATTTACTGGTCTGTTTTGACAGATTTCTGCCATTATTTGCATTTGCTTCTTGTTGATTCCTTTTTGGGTTCTCTTTGGGGAATTGAGATTTTTGAGAGAAGTGCTATAGTAGCTTGTGTTTTAATAGAAGTTTTACTTGTGTTGGAACTGAACCCAAAGAGTTATTATCTTGAGTACACTAATGTTGCTAATGAAGATTGTGTGAAGTTTTGTATGAAGGAAAAATTTCAGGTGTTAAGGAAAGAATGATGTAATGAGATGAAGAATGGACTAACGCTCAAGCTTGGGGATGTCACCTGTGTCACCCCAAGAAATATCCAAGTATAAGCGTCAAAGCTTGGGGATGCCCAAGGCATCCCCTTCTTCATCAATAAAAATCTCAGGTTCTTCCAAACACTTCATTTTTATTGTTTCATGCACAATTGTGTTGTTCTTGGAGCATCTTCGTTTTTGTTTTTGATTTTCGTTTGCTTGGTTTGCTTAGTTTTCTTGAATAAATTGGTTGTACCCCCTCATTCATACATTAGTTTTCAAATAAGATTGGTTTGGATTGCAAAAGAGTAGGAAAGTTCATGCTTAAGTGGTAAATAAGGAACTTGTTTTTGACTATGGCCTATGCTTTGTCATGTCCTACTTGATATTATTTTGGCTTTATGCTTAGTGATTTTTGCTATATCATGACATGTTACAAACAATTGATATTGCTTAATGTGCCTTGAAAGAATTATGCGTTGTTTTAGCATATTAAAGCATAATATTGTGGTATTCTCCTTTGATGCTTTATTTGGGTTGACTTGGCGCATGCCCACACCATGTTAAGACTATCCCAAGTCACCATAGCCTCTATGATCCTTTAGTTTTCGACTTGTAATATCACTTTATGCTTTAATTAATGATTTTTTTTGCTTTGCATGATTATGGCCATTATTGCTCTTTTAGTTGGTCGCTCCCAGCCTTTTGCTTGCCTCCATAACAAAGTATGAGTTCCACTCATTCATCCAACTCCAAATAAAACCAAGTTATTTCAAAGAGTCCACCATAACTACCTACTAGAATATGCTATTCCAAGTATATTTATGCTTTTGTTTACCTTCCGAATTAAACTTGTTATGAGAAAACTAGTGATTAAATCTCTCACGAACTTGATGGCACACTTTACTTTTCTTGCCCTTAATAAACTTGAACCATTGTGTCGTCTATGTTGTATATGCTTGCACTTATTTGTTGGAGATTAGCAGAACCATGCTGTCATGGGGATCGCTTTCAACATTGCACTGGTACTTTGTACCTAGTTGATATCATGATCTTTTGTCTATGGATGTCGTCGGTGTGAAATGAAAGGGAAGCTTGTAAGTCCATGGAGTTATGTATGTGTGTTAGAGAAACGCTTGGGATACTGGTCTAATCCATGCCTAATCATGGTGGAAACCTGAAGCAAAAGTACACAATGTACTTGTTTTACACTTTGATGTGTAGGAATTACTAAGAATACAAGTGAAAACCTTGTTGGAGTCAAATTGGGATATTTTCAGAAATCTGTCTCAGAACTCTTTTTGAATATGGTCATGTTTCAGGTCGAAGACGGTGTCAATCGGAAAACCATTCAACTATAAAATTGTTGGAAATTTCGCGAAAAACGTTCTGGATATAAAATTTAGCTGATTCCGAGTCCGGGCGGGCCTTTGAGGCCCGATTTACTGCAGCCCAAGATGGGGTGACAGGAATCCGAGAAGCTTTATATAAAGGGAGGAAACCTAATTCACCCAGGGCATCTCCACCACGAATTTGCAGCCACCAAAGCCATGTTTTTGCCTCCCGGACTCCCAAGAAGCCATGAAGGAAGGGGGCTAAGGGGCGGTGCTCCCCCATGATACCGGCGACGGGGAAGGAGTCCCCCGCGCCTTGCGCCTGTCGCCGCCATCTTCACCATATTCACCGCCATCTCCATCACCTAATCCTCCTAGTATGCAGTGGTTCATCCTCCCACACACCTCTGTACCGTCCTATGTAAACATGGTATTTGATGCTATAAGTTATAATCCTATGATCTATGTCATGTTTGCGTAGTTTCTTTGTTTTTAGATTGAATGGTTGAACGTCTTTGGTTCATTAGAGTTGTATGTTGATATGTTACAGTCCTTTGGTGTCCATTATATTTGTGCGCGCATGGATTAAACATCATAGGGTTTGTAGTATGTGTAAAAGGAAGGGGGAGTTCTGCCGGAGTGACAGAAACCTAAGGACGCGAACTGAAACGTTGCACGTATGGTAGTAAGAGGACCATTAAACTTAATGCTATGGTTGGGGAAACCTTAGTGCATTGATTAGTACTTACGGATGTTTGCTAACAATCCAATCATATAGTCCGTGAAATTCCAAGTAGTGAAGCGCATGTATATTTAGCCTCTCCCACATAGAAAACTCCATCAAAGACAATGAACCCGATCTATTCGCTATTTAAACTTGGACAAAGACACAACAATTACCACCACTATTCCACACTCATGGTTTTGTTAGTTTAGTGTATTTTATTGCTGCAGCAACTAGCTTTACTTTCTTGTTATTTATTATCATGCAAAGCTATCTCTATTACTCGTATTGTTGCTCTAGTTTTATTTCCTAGATAATGCAAACGTTTAGTGTGCATAGAGTTGTATCAGTGGTTGATAGAACTTGAGAAAATATTCATCCTACCTTTAGCTCCTCGTTGGGTTCGACACTCTTACTTATCGAAAAGGCTACACACGATCCCCTATACTTGTGGGATATCAAGGGCACAGTTTACTTTTCTTGCCCTTAATAAACTTGAACCATTACGTCCATCTTTATTGCATATATGCTTGCGCTTTATAAGTTGAAGTTAGCAGAACCATGTATCATGGGGAACGCTTTCAACATTGCACTTGTACTTTGTACCCCGTTGATATCATGTTCTTTTGCTTATGGATCCCGGTGGTGTGAAATAAAAAGGGAACTTGTAAGATCATGGAGTTTGTATGTGTGTTAGAGAAACCCCTGTGCCGCTAGCCTAAGCCATGCCTAATCATGGTGGAAACTTGTAGCATAACCATAATGAGCACTCTATGAAGCATCCTCAATAAAAACCTATGCAAATAGCAAATAAAAAGATCGCTGAGATGCTCATTGTCTGCTTGCCTTGTCGTTTTGATTATGGGATAGCTCCTGTATCATGTGCAAGGGGTACCCCATTGGCGGTTCTCTATGATACATATGTACTTACAATGACAAGATCTTACTTATGACTAAAGTTGAGTAGCATGAGGTTCGGTCTTCGTAAGTAAGGGGCATGAGATTTCGGCTTATAACTTGTCAAGCATATCCTCTTAGTTGTGTCACTTTAACCTTAATCACCTTCAAGATGCTTATCATAGGCGCAATGAGAGCTGAAAGCTAATAAGTACAATAAGTTTTGGAAGCTCTTTATGAAACTTGAATCCCTACTTCCTTCTATGAAGGCCCTTCTTTTACTTTTATGTTGGGTCTCCACCTTCTATCTTTATGCACCTACTTTGAGAGCATAGTGGCCATTCTTAGTTCTATGTGCATTGTCCCAAGACTTGTTGATTGATGCATAGCTTTGATATTGCTTGTTTTGAACTATTTGTATCTAGTCACTCTTATGAACCTTGAAGGTGTCCTATGCATTTATGTTTGCTACTCTATGAGGGCCAAGCTGAATACCACTATGCCATGTTTTATTTATGTGAAACAAACAAACGTCTTGCAAAGCATTGTTATTCATGAATCTTTTGTTTGTACCTTTTCATGTTGCAACATAGTTGCTTTGTCTTATTGCTAGAACTTTGTCTTTCATGTTATGATTGAAGTACTATGATCCCAGCTATCAATGTTTTACAAATACTTTGATCAAGTTTATGATGGTGCATGTCACCTCAAAAATTATTCTTTCTTTTTATCACTTACCTACTCGAGGACGAGCAGGAGTTAAGCTTGGGGATATTGATACGTTGCTAACGTATCCATAATTTTTGATGTTCCATGCTTGGTTTTATCTACTTTCTTATGTTTTGTCCACACTTTGGAGTACTTTTCATATGATTTCTTGGACTAACCTATTAACAAGAGCCATAGTGACAGCTGCCTGTTTTCTGTTGTTTTTGGTTCGAGGAAAGTCAGAAAATGAATATTTTCGGAATTGGACGGGACAAAAGCCAAAGTCAGTTTTTCACCGAGGGACACCCGAAGCCAGAATACGAGACGGAGAGGGGTTGGGGCCTAACCACACCACCTGGCCGCGTGGCCAGGCTTGGCCCGCGCCAGGGGGTGGTCTGGCCGCCCCAGGCACCCCCTCGGCCTCTCGTTTTGCCTATATATTGCGTCCGATACAGAAACCCTAAGTACCCGATCAAAATTCCACGAAAGATTCTGTAGCCGCCGTCATCTCCATCCCTAGATCGGGAGGGATCTGAAGCTCTTCCCGGCACCCTGCCAGAGGGGAGAATTCACCCTGGAGGCCATCTTCATCATCATGCAAGCCTCCGGTGTGATGCGTGAGTAGTTCATCTCTGGACTACGGGTCCATGTAGTAGCTAGATGGCTGGTTCTTCTCCTTTGTGCTATCATGTTTAGATCTTGTGAGCTCCGTTCATGATCAAGATCATCTATTTGTAATTCATACATGTTGTGTTTGCGGCGATCTGATGGATATTGAGATGCTATTTCAGATTGATTATTGATTCTATCATGTCTTTGTTATTTGTAATCTTTCATGCCTTCAGTTGTTAGTAGCTATCTTGGCCAAGTAGATGCTAGCAACTCCAAGAGTTAGTATTTATGCTCGATAGTGGGTTCATGCCTCTAGTAATCTGGGGAAGTGACAGAAATCTCTAAGGTACTAGATGTGCTGTTGCTACTAGGCAGAAAACAACAATCCTTTGTTAATAGAACAATCGTATTGTTTACTTGACACGCAATTCGTAATGCAATTATCCGTTGCTTGCAACTTAATACTGGAGGGGGTTCGGATGATAACCTGAAGGTGGATTATTAGTCATAGATGCAGTTGGATGGCGGTCTATGTATAATGTTGTAATGCCCAATCAAGTCTCAAAGGAGTCAAGATGAGTAGTATATGTGATACATTGCAAATGTATCTATAATTTTTGATGTTCCATGCTTGGTTTTATCTACTTTCTTGTGTTTTGTTCCAACTTTGGAGTACTTTCATATGATTTCTTGGACTAACCTATTAACAAGAGCCATAGTGCCAGTTGCCTATTTTCTGCTGTTTTTGTTTCCAGGAAGTCAGAAAATGAATATTCTCGGAATTGGACGGGACAAAAGCCAAAGTTACTATTTTCCCGGAAGACTCACGGAGCCAAAAGGAGAGTCGGAGAGGGACACGGGTGGCAACCCTAGGCAGCGCTGCCAGGCATGGTGTGGGACCCCTGGCCGGCCACCGACCTTGCCTCTTCGCCTATAAGAAGCCTCCCGATGTATAAACCCTAGGTCATCAATGAGAAATCCAGGAAAAGTTCCGCTGCACCGTCGCCACCGAAGGGGAGATTCGGGGGACAAAAAGTCTCTGTTCCGGCACCCTGCTGGGATGGGGAAGTGCCCCCGGAGCCATCTCCATCGATCTCCACCGCCATCTCCATCACCATTGCTGATTCCCATGATGAGGAGGAAGTAGTTCTCTCTCGAGGCTAAGGGTTCTACCGGTAGCTATGTGTTCATCTCTCTCTGTATGCATGATCATATTGTAATCTATAGATCTACCTTGCTACTCAAGTGCTTTAATAGATCTCTGCTCTCCCCATGTGTGTGAAGTTGACAGTGTGCACACCATGGTGGCACTTAGGCTAGAGATTACAAATACTTGTTATGAGTTATATTTGGAATTGGATGTCTTTATGAAATTGTGGTGTTTGTTGGACTCATCTAGTGCTCAAGGTGACAGTGTGGGGTTATCTAGATGGGAAATGCTTACTTTGAGGTGTGCTGTTATAGCCCTACCATCGATTAGAGTGTCCAACAGGAGAGTAGTTAAGAGTAGTATCATAAAGAGAAGATATTTATATGAGAGTGTTCACTAGTGAAAGTATGATCCCTAGGCCTTGTTTCTAAACATTGATACACCGTTTGCAATTAGATCTGTTACATGTTTGCTTGCTTCCATCTTTATTTCAGTTTGCCTTTAGTCTTTTCCCACGCCAACCACACGCTAGCAAGCTATTTTCTAGCACCGTTACCACTTATAATTATCCATCCCACTTGTATTTCACTATCTCTTCGTTGAACTAGTGCATCTATACACCTGACAAGTGTATAGGGTGTGTTGGGGACACAAGAGACTTCTTGTATCTTGATTGCAGGGTTGCATGAGAGGGAATACCTTTGACCACTTACTCCCTGTGTTCGATAAACCTTGGGTGATCCACTTAAGGGAAAACTTGCTGCTGTTCTACAAACCTCTGCACTTGGAGGCCCAACAACTGTCTACAAGAATAGAAGTGCGTAGACATCAATATGCATATTGCTTTCTCAATTTTTGTCAATTGCCCCGCTGTAATTTGTTCACCCAACATGTCATCTATCTTAAGGAGAGCCACCACTAGTGAACTATGGACCCCGGTCCTTTCTTTTATCATCAATCTACAACTGTTTACTGCTTTGTGTTTACTTTCTGCAAACTATTACTTTCTTCCACTCGATACGTTTAATCCTTTGTTTTCAGCAAAACCAGTGAGATTGACAACCTCGTCGCAAGTTGGGGACAGAGTTTCGTAGTTGTGTTGTGCAGGTCTCCACGTTGCTGCTGACACCGGTAGTGCGCCCTGTCAAAGTCCAGCTAACAACACCTTTGAGGTGTTTCCTTGCTCCTACTGGATTGATAACCTTGGTTTCATAACTGAGGGAAACTTACTGTTGTGCTCATTATACCTTCGTCATGGGGTTCCCCAACGAGCTCGTTAGTACACGAGTCAGCAATAGCCGCCCGCAGTACCTGCCGCTCCCAGCCATCACCGCCATCCATGGTCAGCCGCCAACAACCAAGACGGGCATGCATTACCACCGCGCAGCCCACCGCGCCGCTAGCCACCTACCGCGTCACTATGGCAAGTCCCAGCCGCACCGCTGAAACCCACGCCTCGCAGCGCCCCTAATGGCGGTGCCGACCCGCGCCAGCCCTTGTCGTGCAAGGTGGTGAGAGCTAAAGGAGATATGCCCTAGAGGCAAATAATAGAAGGGTATTATTATCATATCTCATAAGTTCATAATAGTTTTATATCATGTTATAATTGTATCAAGCGGAACACTGATACAGGTGTGGTATACAAACAACCTAGGTCCCTAGTAGCCTCTATTTAACTAGTTCATTGGGTAGACGATGATCAAGGTTTAGCTTGTGGCCAACATAGTGGATGCACTAAGAAAATAAAATTCGCTCCAGCATTTAGACCAGGTAGTCATATCATCTGGAATGATGTGATGGACCATTTCCCACCAATGATTGTTGCCACACGATTATGTCACTTAGTTCACGTTGCAATTATCAAAGAAACGGATTGTCCTAATCCTTAGACCGTGAGATCATATCAATCACTGTTACTGAAGGGTGCTTTGACTGTATCAACCGTCATCTCGTAAAAGGGTGGCCATAAAGGTGCACGTTGGGTAGCCGAAGGAGCATGTAGAGGCAATATGCTTCAAGAGCGAGAATTGTTCTCCTGTGTGATGGGAAGATACAACTGGGCCCACTCGATGAATTACATCTATGTTGCGCAACACATGACTGTTTCATGGAGATGGTATTTCACAGAACGAGTAAAACAGTACTTGTTGCAACGAGATTGAACAAGGTATCGGGATACCGATGATCAAATCTCGGACAAGTCTTGTATCACGAACAAGGGAATTGGATATATCGTTTCAGGTTCGAACACGATGGAGAATCGTGGAGTGCATAGGGGTCAATATGGGCATCCTGGTCCCCCTGTTGATCATTGATATAGATCATGTCTATAGTACTCCCAAACCGAGGGAAACAGCTTAAGGGCAATAAGACGCTTGGAGATCGTCCTGCTAGATGGAATCACAGAAGAGAGAGAAATCAGAATCATTCCGGAGAAGAAGGGAAGAAAAAGACCAAAAGGTGTTTCAGATAAATGGAAATTTACAATATGCATTTATTATATGTTAATTTTGAATTAATATATTATAAATAAATATTTAAATTCAAATTTATAAAGTGACTTTATTATTAGGCCAAAATCCTGGAGGAAATTGGTCTAGAAAAAAGCCACAACAAAAAGACAAAAGAAAACAGGAAAAGGGCCTGTTTTGAGCAGCCCCACGGAAATGGGCGGCAGATTATACCCACCGCACGGGGCGGGCGGCTGCCAGCACCCGCTGCAGCTGGCCTTGCTTGACCCTAGCCCAAAGGGGCTCATGGGGGAGCCAGCAAGGATGCTGGGCCACCATGGCAGTCGGCCCACCCAGGGTGGCTTCTACTCACCGCACCAGGCCGCCGCTTATTGGCGGGCCACGGGGGGTGGCCGGCCCAACCGAGCCGCTGTGCAGCCGAAGGGCCACGCAGCGCTGGGTCGCACGAGGCAGGCCCGCCTTGTCCAGCTGACTAGCTGATGCTGCTGCTCCATGAGGGTTGGGCCACGGTGGGCACGCCGGCCCACTTGGCTGGTAGCTTAGCTGCTGCTACTGGTCGTTGGGCTGGCCACCCCAGGCCCAACCGGCTATTATCCTTTGTTTTGTCCCTTTTCTTTTATGTTTAGTCCCACATGGGGCACCTAATCGGGAGGGCACACCCCCCTCCACCTATATAAAGGGGTGCCCAGGGGAGGCCTAAGGACAACCCAATAAGCTATTCTCTGAGGCGTTCTTCCTCGGAGAATACCCCCTCTCTCTCTAGTTGCCTTTGTCGTGGAACAGTCCCAAGTTAGGACTATGCGCGTAAAGTCAATGCATCCGTTGATGGGTTCCTTAGTAGAAAACAAAAAATTTCCTACGTTGGAACCTCCTAACGCCCAAGATCTATCTATATAGTAATGCGGTAATGACTAGAGCATATAGAATACATACCCTTGTAGACCGTACCCGGTTAACGTTCCGAGGGGAATGTGGTTGAAGTAGTCGAACTCGTAGCTGACCTCAAGGTCGCGATGCTCCTCGCAGGTCACCCCTTGCTCCTTCTTGATCGTGCAGCAGCTCCGGCTCATGGCATCCAAGGTGCCTCAAGTGAGGCCCCTCGTGGTTTCGTACACATACGGTGTATGATGATGACCTCCGACTCCTCGATCCCTGCCAGGAGTGCGGAAGTAGATCTCCGGCTTAGAATCCCTGCAGCGCAATGACGTGCTACAGGCGCGCTATCTCTTGCGCGAATAGTCCTTTCTTCAGACCGTGCCAACGTGTGGAGACAACTATGTAGAGAGAGAGAGGAAGGAATTCTCTAAGGAAAATTCCTTAGAGAACATCTCAAATTGTGTTGTGTTTATTCCCACCCATAGGCACCCCTTATATAGGCGGAGGGGGGTGTGCCCTCCCCTTAGGGTTTCCCATGTGGGACTAAACAAGGGAGAGAGGGGGAGGCGCCATGGGCCCTTAGGGCACCATGGGACAACTGGCCAGGGGTGGGGCCCAGCCCGCGCACAGCCCTAGGCTGGTCAGGTGTCCCCTTGAGGTGGCTAGGCTTTGGCCCTTGGCCCTTCCCTCCTGCAGTTTTCCCTCATGGGTCCTTTTTCCCTAGGAAGTTTGGCCCATTAGAGGAATACCCCTTAAAATTAGATTTTAATATTATATTTAATATTAATTACATTAATTAATATGTAAATACATATTACAAAATCTGATTTGACCCGAAGCACCGTTCGATTCCCTTTCGATTTCCTCCGAACGACTTCAGAACTTTCCCGGAATGATTCTGGTTCTCTCACAGAACTTATCTGATTTCCTTTACTCTTTCATATTGTGATTCCAACTTACAGAGGATCTCTAGTTCCTCGTACCCTTAAGTGTATTTCCCCACGGCTCAGGAATGGCACATACATGATCTCCGTCAATGATCAATAGCGGGAACGGGATGCCCATAATGACCCCTGTGCATTCCACGATGATAATGTCATTTGAACCATAAATGTTGTTTCCCATTTCATTTGCCACTTGATACCTAGTTCACCTGAGATTTGCTCTACGGTATCTCCATACCTTCGTTCGATCTCATTACTGATGAACTTGTTTTCTCGTTCCCATGTCGTTGCATTCTGTGACCCAGTCACATGCTTGCAAGCTCCATTAATGCAACGTCATCGAGATGGCAAATCATGGTCTTGATATGTACTCCTCTACGTGCCCCTTTGGGAAACCTGACTAGCACATTTTTGATCACCCAGTCACGGAATGATACTTGATAACCATCTAAGCTCCCTCCCGAATGGTGATTTGCATTATCTCACAGTCTAAGGATCATGTCGCGGGATTTCCTTAGTTTATCATTAATGGTGAGCTTTGTAACTAGATCTCATTAATATACAACTAGTTGGGCTATTTTTCTATCACATCATTCAACTAATGATATGACCTCATTGTCAATTGGCATAAATGCCCATGATCTCGAAACCCTAGATCATCCTCATGACCAATGAACCAGTTTGCTAGAGATAACTAGAGACTTGGTTTGTTTACATACCACACATGTATTAACGTTTCATATTAATAAAGTTATAGAATAGTATGAAACATATTATGAACTAATTGAGGTATGATAATAAAACCTATTTATTATTTGCCTCTAGGGCATATCTCCTTCAGTCTCCCACTTGCAGTAGAGTACAAATAATCTAGCTCGCATTTTACTCATAATAAACCTTATCACATATGTGTTTATTGATCATGCATGCTTATGGAAAACGTCATGTCCATGTTCTGTTTTACCAGATCATTATGTGTTTGCAAATTGTTAATGACTTCCCAACTTTGGCATTCATACCATTATCACATAATGGTTTGAAGTATTCATTTGGCGACAAAGTGAGACTTTGTTTCTAGTGTTTACCATGACGGTCACTTTCATTGTTGTCACGTAAACTTTGAAACACACTTCGCACTCCTTTGTGTGTATATATAGTAGTTATGGCAATAGAGTGAGGTTTGTATCCAAGAGCCATCAGTGATGTTAGATTAGCCACAACAAGCTTTCTCATCGGCACTGTGCTCTGGGACACACCCTCTGCATAAATACAAACTAGTCCCGCCACAACAATATACATCACATCAGATGGAGCCCTTATACTTGTATATCTATGTAGATCCTAGTGCATGAAATGCAACTGTGCGCCTTAATTTGCTTCTTGCCATTTAAGGACAAACTTAATCCTAGTTCAGTGATTAACTCAAGAATCACTTAAAGACATGTTCTTACAGTTAATAGCTTGTCCTTCCAACTAGAACCTCGGGTCACATCACGTTGAGTATACAATATGGTTGTATGGAAGAACCTATGGTTGAGGCATAGGAGATGCAACTCATCTCTTTCTTTCTTTTAACCATGGTTGTAATAATAAGACTAACTCAATGCTTCATACAAGTAAGAACCTCTTTCTTTTCCTTGTTCCATTCTGAACTGCTTCAGAATCTTATCTACGATATTCTGAACATCTTTAGAATCAAGTCTAGGAAGCATTTGACTATGATATTTATTAAACTTACCAATCTATCTTGATAGATCTCATTGTTTAATAAATTGTTCAACTTCATTCATATTTATTAACTTAAATGTTATCAATACCAATCACATCATTCATATATGTAGTCCACATATATTTGAATGATTTCAAGCTCCCACTCAAATATGGCCTCCATATATGAGATCCGGGGATTTCACTTAGCCCCACCCAAAATATGTCTACTACATATTAAGATTTGGCCAAGCTACTTAGGTCCTACTCAAAATATGTCCCTTACATATTAAGATTTAGCCAAGCTAATTATCTCCCACTCAAATGAAGTTCCTCTCGACAATCTTGGACATTCCAAAATTCTTCGATCATCATCAAATTGAGTATTCCAGCTACGAGATTCCAATATCCATATATTGCTGTTGTAAATCCAATAGACTCAAGCATCGCTACATTTGTAGTCAACTCCTTGAATTTGTCCATACTTTGTGACAAATCGAGCTTTACGTCTCCATTAAGTTTTATTTCCATGTTATGACTTTGAAGTCATTCAAAAATATCAAGTAAACTTCTTTACTTAATAAGATCAAGTAACATATTACTTTGCAATCTTAAATTTAACTTAATATAGGATTTTATGACTCCTAGTCATTTCTCGCACTTAGCTCCATCATGCTTCTTTGTAATTCGTAGGAATGTCTTGTATATAATTTCACAAACTTGCAGAATATATATCATTGAGTCCTACTTTCTTTAGTAAAAGCATTCACTGAAACTTAATGATCATTATCATTAGTTTCTCCTCTATTTGTAGAGTTTGGTTTCATGAAACAAATTCTGCTGCGCCACACTCAATAATGAGGAGGTAAGGTCAAATACCTTGTTTTGAACTTTTACTTTCTTCCACCTGTATCTTCATCAAGACACATCAACTTTGGACACAACAGGTTTGCCCCTTGTGGAACATGTATTCATAGTTTCCTAAGAATACACTACAAAGACTTCTTTATTCGCCATGATTTTGAATTATCGAAACCTCTAGAAACTCGAACATTCCATAACTCTTATGGTGTTGTTTCCACGAATCTTTAGATGTTCCTTTGTATTTCAACCGATTGTTTCCTCATTTCGATCTCTAACTCTAAACGATAAATATAACCCCGATAAGAGATGATATTATACCATGTGTATCAAATACAACATGATTATGATATTTAGACATTTCAACACAGTTTGAATTTGTCCAATTGTCATAATTTGTGAAACATCTTTCACATGTCCTTTTATGCCATAATTAACATAAATGTTTTAGTCATGTCGATCAAATCGAATGGAATTTTGTATTCTTGTTAATTCAATATACTCCTTCACTTTGTAATCTTTTGAACAATTCAAGACAGTTTCAAACTTATGTTTCATTAAGCAAATGCTCATATTCACTTAAATCCATAATGAAGTATGTAATGATTTCCACTATTTGTTGAAAATATGATACATCACTATGTATAAATTTCAACATGAAGTATAAATAATGATTTCCACTATTTATTGAAAATACGATACATCATTATGTGTAAATTTCAACATTTCTTCGCATATCACCATTTTCCAGAAAGTGGAGTTTTAGTCATTCTGCCCAACGAGGCATGGTTTTGCAAAGTCTCTAGATTAAGCATCTAAGACCCCGATCTTCATTTATAATGAAAACATGCAATAACCAAAATGACTTAAACTATAGTATTATGTCATTATTAAACTTTGGATATCTTTTAGCATTCTAATCATTTACAAATGTTTAAACTATTATCATTAACATAGTGATGAGAATAACTCATTTATAATCGTAATGTGATCATAAAGGTATTATTCATAAGAACAGTACAACTGGCTTGTAAATTTTTCATATGAACAAGCGTCTCACCAAAAGCAAGACACACAAACAAGGATTACAAAATTATATTCAAGTCCACTAATCCAAATGATAAACTTTTGAGGAAAGGGGTGATGTCGGCCATCAACTGTTTTGCTTGCCGTCATCAAGCCACATTGCCTAAAGTCTAGCAATTCTTAAATAGATCATCCCGTTTTCACAAATTGGGACAAGTATCCAATACTTATGTAAACTACAACGAGTTTTGCAAGAATTACATTTATAACTTTGTATATCTAACATATACCATTTTTCATTCATGACCTCCATTGTAATCAAGCCCTTTTGAGTTCATAACTCTAATGCAAGATTGCTAAGTGTTTCTCCAAATATTCCCTTTTTCATCCATCATGGAAGAAAACTCATCTAATGGCTCATATTTTATGTTCCTGATCTTGTAGAATACAAGATTGTAATCCAATTCTCCATCGAATAGAGAATGGCTTATTGGATGATTATGGAGAAAACACAAACATTGTGGGGTCATCGGATTATCTCCTAAGGGTCATTGTATCAAGAAGAGAAGATCACCTTTTACGAGGATATCCCTCAAGCGTGGGTATTAATCTATGAAGTTGGACCCTTTTTCTAAGTTCCATATCAAGCAATAAATTTCCCATGGTCGCAAAGGACCTCAATGAGATAGGCCATGATCTACTAAGATATTTGCAAATAGACATCTAGACTAAGTTCATAATATGAGTTAAATCTTAATTGAGCTCACACTAAAATTGTCATCCCCTGGATGATTTTAGTGATCACACGATCCGAATCCGCTACACCACCATCGATCGTCACGGTCGGAAATGCGGTTTCAAAGGTAGACATTCCCCAATATCAATCACATCAACCATGTGACTCATGCTCAAACTTTCGGTCTCATGTGTTCCGAGCCCCGTGTCCGACATGATAGGTTTAACAAATCTAACTTGTGTGTATTCATTGTGCAACATGGCTTACACCCACTGTATGCGAACGTAGATATGTCTAGCCCCCGATCGTCACGGCCGACTTCATAACGGCGAACTTTCTTGGTGGTGCACACACAAGGGGAACACTATCATTGGAAATATTTAGGGATTATCTTATTTGCTACCGTTGAGTATCTAATACTAGCATATAATAAGATGTAAAATAGGTATCAACATCACATGTATATTGTGATATGATATGGTCCTTCTTCTTGCGCCTTGATCTCCATCGAGCGCTCCAGCATGATCTCCATCTTGCCCCTGAGCAGGTCATCCATCGGAATGATGGCTATTACTATACTACTTAGTATCAGAAAAGTAAACTACTTTACCTTCGTAATAACCAATACCATATCATAACACCAGTCCTCCTGCAAAACAAAGCTAGACGCATCTACTTCATCTTTGCATGTTTTATGTGGTTGTTAGGGCTTTCGCAATAGAATCGTTTCTAATCTACAAGCTTTTCAACCACAACATGGATCCAACAGTTGTCTCTACTACACCTCTTTTAGGGCCCTCCGTTGTAAATGCTATATCAACTATTGAATGAGAGACAGACACCCACAAGCCACTTATACGGACAAGTGTATGTCGAGCATGGAACCAGTCTCATGTATGAATACGCGTAAGGTTGGTCCGGCCCGCTTCATCAAATAATATCGCAATATAAACAAGTACACGTTAGAGGGTAACAACTAAGGGATCAATACCCACACAAAACTTGTGCGTACTGGCCATACAACACTCCTACGCTGTAACACCCTCGGAATCGGCCCTATGCAAGTTTCAGCGATTCCGCCAAACCCGCATAGAAACGATTCAAAGGTGCCCACCAGGCACTTGCGTGCGGGTGGAAAACGAAGTAATATCATTACACAATAGTCCTCGATGGAACCCACAAAACATAGATATACAACAGCGACTCAAAGAGTCAAGAATACAGATATAATATACAAAGATCCAAATCACCTTGAAAATGATAGAGCGTCCGACTATGGACAAGATGCAAATGGGGCTAAGAGCCCTGAAGAATAACCAATGGCGTCCATAACCCTGCCCAGGCCAAGCCGGAAGGGTAACCCTGCTAACGACGTCGAGACCTGCTAAAACAAAAGGGGTGCCGACAAAGGGCAAATGAAAAAGAGGAGCGTCGATCGAGGCCAAGACACGGCGAGACTAGAATTCGGCGGTCCTCGCCTACATAGGTATGGTGGACTGAAGCGGCAGCGCGGCATGCACTAAACAACCTATAGAGACTCGATACAAATAGCGGCTATCGGAGAGGGGTAAGAAAGACCTATTCGGAACCAACCTGATACTACCACCAAACATACCCATCCTGGTATTTCCCCCTCAAGACCAAACAAGGAAGTCAACCGAGGAACTCACACAGTTAGCAATTTTATTCATTCCGTTATAGTTGCGGCAATTACTAGTCAATTATAGATAGCATGAGTCATCCTGATATAATAAGCAGTGGGCAGTTTTAGTTAACCATTCAGTTGTAGTTGCAACACTTACTAGTCAGTTACGATTAGCATGAGATATCCCAAACCCAGCAGTTGTTGGTACTTTTATTTAGCCATTCCGTTGCAGTGGAGCTGATTACTAGTCATATCGGATACAAGTCAAATTATAACAGTAAACTTTAGTTATAGTTGTCTATGATCGAGAACTGTGCTCCAAGTCGTCCATAACCGTGGACACGGCTTTTCGAAAAGATTTAACCCTGCAGGGGTGCACCAAAGTATCCACACGCACTTCGACCCTTTTTGCCAGATCAGTTAACATACACCCATCGGTATGTCGGCGGGGCCTAAGTCATGACGTTTCCCAGACCCAAAGCAAGTACATGGGGGCCACCCCACTAAGCTACCCGCAACGAAGTTGGCCGGCTCCGGAACGGACCCAGGGTTTGCGTCAGTGGCTGTAAATGACTGGGAACCCGAAAGTGTGACTGGGCTTGTCGATACCGCGAAAACACTCCGCAATCCTAAACAGTACAGGTGCAGTACATCGCCCACCGGTGCTACGGGATACCAGTGAGCGGTTGGAAACCAAATATTGTCTATCACCCACCGGTGCCTCTGCATTTACCTACTTCAATTTTAGTTGTTAAACAATAATTAAAGCCATGATCATCTCCCACATTAAACATGCGGCAATACTCCAACAACCGTGGTACTTGATGACACGCAACAGCACTAGAGCAAGCAACTACGACGTGCAAGTCCAACTATCTACCAAACAACAGGTAATAGGATGTGTCCAAGGCAATATAAGGCTGCAAGGGATATCACGGGCACGAAAACTAGAGCATCGCAACATAGATAGCAATAGATCAACAGGAGGGAATAAAAACTATAAAAGTAAGATAGGTAGAAAAGGGGGAGATGCTCGCCTGAAAACATTGCCGAAGGTTCATCCGAAGATCGGGTCGACACTCGCATCAACTCATCGGCCTTATCCGCGAAGAACCAAAACACTAGAATAAACACCGGATGCACTATTTAATACTACGGCAAAAGATCGGGCATGATGCATGTATGATGTATGACATGGCAAAGGTGCGATTCATTAAGGCCATATTAAGTGGAACCGGGGTCCCGACATTTTATTAAATAGTTCATGTCATTTAGATACCCATCAATTTAAATGTTGTCTTACCAAGGCAGAATATATCACCGGTTCGATGCACAAATTTAAATGGAGGCAATATTAGACTAGATTCGCCCGCATATGGCCTCCATATTTAATTATTAGGTGAATCGACATAAGGTCCCCAAACACCCACAAATATGAATGCGACATGAATGATTTAATGCAACAAGTTTATATCATATATTATAAAAATACGGGGCTTGGAAAGGGCATCACACATTATGGTCGGAGGTCTTGGTTCGGAGGGGTTCGAGGGATCGGTCTTCGGGGTCTCGGCGAGATTGGCCTTCGGACTCCGGGAAGGAGCACTTGGCGTGGCGCCGGGTTCGGGATCGGTCTTCGGGGGTCTCGGACGCCGGGATCGGTCTTCGGAAAGGTCTTCGGTCGCTAGGATCAGGGGCTTCGGATCCATGACGGAGATCTTGTCGGGGGCCTCATGTCGGTCTTGGGTTATCATGTACAATTGTCGGTCTTGTCCGCGAACGAACTTGACTTGACGGTTCGATGTCGTTGCAGCTCTTGGCGTCGGCTAAACAGGGTACATGAGTCTTGGCAAGGTTACTAAAACGACGCTGATTCGAGTGAGGCCCGTGCGCAAAGGATCCAGGCACGAAGCAAGCACGGCCCAGATGTTAGACGCACAAACACGCACGCGGTGCAGCGAACTTCTGGAACAGGGAGGCGTGGGCGGCTCTGCCTGCAACGCACAGGAGACCGTTTGCGGTGGCGCCGGTCCTGGGGACGGAGGAACCCGCTGCAGCGAGGGGAGGCAGAGACCGAAGCGCCGAAGGCCAAGCCCGAGGAAGAATGGGTGGCTTGGCGGGCACGAGCAGATGTATAACGGCGGGGAGGCGCAGGCGGCAGGGTCGCGCGGCAGCGCTGTGGACGGGTCGGAGACGGGAAGTGCGGGACTTGCCCCTGAGCGACGACGTGGCGGCGGTGCCACGCGGGGGCGCAGACGTGGCCAGGCAGGAGGGCGAGGTCTTGACGCGAGACAGAGGTCGATGGCGCGACCCGCAACACAGAGGCGGGTCGACGACGCGCAGGTTGCAGCGACGGCCGGGGGGAACTGCAAGGGCGGAGATGAGCGCACAGTGGAGGTCGCAGCGCTCAGAGGGAGAGGGGACGCAGACAAGACGGACACGAGGACGACGCTGCCGGATGGCGGCCTACAGGAGGAGGCGAGGAAGGGGGCGAGGCCAGCGCTGGGTCGACAGGGCGGCGCCAGGCGAGGGCACCCGGCGGTGGAGGGGGTTGCAGGCGGGGCCGGCCAGAGGCGGGGACGGCGCGGGTCCGGGCGAGGCAGAGGGTGCGGTCGGCCGGTGGCCGGAGAGGAGCAGACGCAGGGAGGAGGGCGAGGACGATGGCTGGCGCTAGGGACGCACAGAGGGACGACGGCAAGGTGCTCGCGGTAGATCCGGGAGGAGCGGAGGAGGAGGAGGACGGCCGGTCGGTGCTGAAGGGAAGGGTGAGCAGGGGAGGCGCCCTACATGGGCTCCGCTCGAGGAGGAGGGGCGGACGGGGACCTACGGCGGCGGCGGCACTGGGGATCGGGGTGGGTGAGCGGTTGGTGGGAGAGGGGATCGTGGTGGGGCCGGGAGCGTGCGAGGTGGGCCAGGAGCAGGGCCAGGGTGGTTGGGGGCTCTGTCGGTGTGAAGTGCAAGTGGTGGGGCCGGTCTGGTAGAGAGAGGGGGAGGAAGTGGGTGGGGTGCGTGCGTGTGGGATGGAGGTGGCGGCTGGGGCAGTGGGGTGAGGTGGCGCGATGTGAGTGGGTGGGGGATTGGGCCGTGTGAGGTGGAGGGTGGTGGTTGGCTGAAGTGAGGTGGAGGGGGCTAGGTAGGTTAGGGTTAGGTAGGAAAAGAAATTAGACAGGCTGATTTTGGATAATTTTTGGGGGTGGCCGGCTAGGTCGGATCGACCCGGTTTGGCTGCCCCCTAAAAATAAAATAAATATTTTAATATTAAAAACGAGGCTTTTGTAAATTGTTTTTAGACGAAACAAAATAATTCGGAGGCCCGGGGTTTTTGATTTGAAATTAAGACGGGATATTTAGAAAACAAAAATAGGCTTTTCGAAAATAGTTTAGACAAAACACATGCATGATGATGACGATGCTCAAATGCAATGTGGCATGATGACATGAGCATGCGGTCATGATGATGCAATGCACAAAAAAAAACAACGCGATTTTCTAGTAGTGGTTTTGCGGGGCGCCACAATTCGACACCACTAACAATGGATCTCGTCCTCGAGATCCGCCTCATGGTACCGGGAAGAAGGGCGGCGATCTGAATCTTCTCGCATCGTGTAGATCCTCGCGACACCACTAACAAGAGGTCGTTGTCCGTGATCGTCGAGAGAACACTCCGGGTACAAAGGGCGAAGGTAGAGGTATCCACAAATAAAGCCACCTCTAACTTCGATAAAAGAGAAGAACGACGCATTCTCATCCACTTCAATGTACAAGAGCAAATAGATTGAGTAGTCGGCATGGGGGCCAATCCATCACACACCCAAACTATTACTCTGCACAATCAGTAGAAAAGCGTGCAACCATTCTCGGAATCAGACTGAAGATCTCGACAATCGAGGTTCAGAAACAAAGGAGTGATGTAGACTCTGCATCGGATCTGGCGTAGATGATGTTGTCGCATCGGAAAACACCGGAAGGCACGAGAAGGAACAAAGAGAAGTCCACCAGACGAAGGATTCCTCGGATAGCATGAAGACCAAAAGTAGCAACACCATTAACAAAGGAGGAAGCGAAACCCTGAAGGTACGATGGAACCCAACCACGAGAAATCCTGGACTCAAAGAGCGAGAGGAGAGCGGATTCAAAACACGCAGAGGTGAGAGGAGAGCAGCAGAGGGGTAAGGAGTAAAATCAGACCTAATCAGAACTATCCAACCGATTTTGCAAAAATAGTTTTGACACTCTACCTCGGCCGTTAGCTAGGTTATCCTACAGGCTGGACTTGTGGGTATCGAATCGCTGAGCTCGATACCACTCAGAACACCCTCGATCGGCCCTATGCAAGTTTCAGCGATTCCGCCAAACCCGCATAGAAACGATTCAAAGGTGCCCACCAGGCACTTGCGTGCGGGTGGAAAACGAAGTAATATCATTACACAATAGTCCTCGATGGAACCCACAAAACATAGATATACAACAGCGACTCAAAGAGTCAAGAATACAGATATAATATACAAAGATCCAAATCACCTTGAAAATGATAGAGCGTCCGACTACGGACAAGATGCAAATGGGGCTAAGAGCCCTGAAGAATAACCAATGGCGTCCATAACCCTGCCCAGGCCAAGCCGGAAGGGTAACCCTGCTAACGACGTCGAGACCTGCTAAAACAAAAGGGATGCCGACAAAGGGCAAAGGAAAAAGAGGAGCGCCAAGATCGAGGCCAAGACACTACGAGACTAGAATTGCGGTCCTCGCCTACATAGGTATGGTGGATCAAGCGGCAATGCGGCATGCACTAAACAACCTATAGAGACTCGATACAAATAGCGGCTATCGAGAGGGGTAAGAAAGACCTATTCGAACCAACCCGATACTACCACCAAACATACCCATCCCGTATTTCCTCGAGACCAAACAAGGAAGTCAACCGAGGAACTCACACGATTAGCAATTTTATTCATTCCGTTATAGTTGCAATTACTAGTCAATTATAGATAGCATGAGTCATCCTGATATAATAAGCAGTGGGCAGTTTTAGTTAACCATTCAGTTGTAGTTGCAACACTTACTAGTCAGATACGATTAGCATGAGATATCCCAAACCCAGCAGTTGTTGGTACTTTTATTTAGCCATTCCGTTGCAGTGGAGCTGATTACTAGTCATATCGGATACAAGTCAAATTATAACAGTAAACTTTAGTTATAGTTGTCTATGATCGAGAACTGTGCTCCAAGTCGTCCATAACCGCGGACACGGCTTTTCGAAAAGATTTAACCCTGCAGGGGTGCACCAAAGTATCCACACGCACTTTGACCCTTTTTGCCAGATTAGTTAACATACACCCATCGGTATGTCGGCGGGGCCTAAGTCATGACGTTTCCCAGACCCAAAGCAAGTACATGGGGGCCACCCCACTAAGCTACCCACAACGAAGTTGGCCGGCTCCGGAACGGACCCAGGGTTTGCGTCAGTGGCTGTAAACGACTGGGAACCCGAAAGTGTGACTGGGCTTGTCGATACCGCGAAAACACTCCGCAATCCTAAACAGTACAGGTGCAGTACATCGCACAATTTAAATTAAGCAGTAAAGCATGGCATAAGTACAGAATAGTAATAAAGCTCCAAACTACTTTGTGGCCCCCAGTACAATACTTTGAAATCAGGTACTAATCGATGGGGGTGCCCACACACCCCACCTGTGGTTAGCGCTCGATCTCTAACAGTGTCAAGAACTCGGGTCCCACGGACACCGGAGCGTTGAAACCAAATATTGTCTATCACCCACCGGTGCCTCTGCATTTACCTACTTCAATTTTAGTTGTTAAACAATAATTAAAGCCATGATCATCTCCCACATTAAACATGCGGCAATACTCCAACAACCGTGGTACTTGATGACACGCAACAGCACTAGAGCAAGCGACTACGACGTGCAAGTCCAACTATCTACCAAACAACAGGTAATAGGATGTGTCCAAGGCAATATAAGGCTGCAAGGGATATTACGGGCACGAAAACTAGAGCATCGCAACACAGATAGCAATAGATCAACAGGAGGGAATAAAAACTATAAAAGTAAGATAGGTAGAAAAGGGGGAGATGCTCGCCTGAAAACATTGCCGAAGGTTCATCCGAAGATCGGGTCGACACTCGCATCAACTCATCAGCCTTATCCGCGAAGAACCAAAACACTAGAATAAACACCGGATGCACTATTTAATACTACGGCAAAAGATCGGGCATGATGCATGTATGATGTATGACATGGCAAAGGTGCGATTCATTAAGGCCATATTAAGCGGAACCGGGGTCCCGACATTTTATTAAATAGTTCATGTCATTTAGATACCCATCAATTTAAATGTTGTCTTACCAAGGCAGAATATATCACCGGTTCGATGCACAAATTTAAATGGAGGCAATATTAGACTAGATTCGCCCGCATATGGCCTCCATATTTAATTATTAGGTGAATCGACATAAGGTCCCAAAACACCCACAAATATGAATGCGACATGAATGATTTAATGCAACAAGTTTATATCATATATTATAAATATACGGGGCTTGGAAAGGGCATCACACATTATGGTCGGAGGTCTTGGTTCGGAGGGGTTCGAGGGATCGGTCTTCGGGGTCTCGGCGAGATTGGCCTTCGGACTCCGGGAAGGAGCACTTGGCGTGGCGCCGGGTTCGGGATCGGTCTTCGGGGGTCTCGGACGCCGGGATCGGTCTTCGGAAAGGTCTTCGGTCGCTAGGATCAGGGGCTTCGGATCCATGACGGAGATCTTGTCGGGGCCCTCATGTCGGTCTTGGGTTATCATGTACAATTGTCGGTCTTGTCCGCGAACGAACTTGACTTGACGGTTCGATGTCGTTGCAGCTCTTTGCGTCGGCTAAACAGGGTACATGAGTCTTGGCAAGGTTACTAAAACGACGCTGATTCGAGTGAGGCCCGTGCGCAAAGGATCCAGGCACGAAGCAAGCACGGCCCAGATGTTAGACGCACAAACACGCACGCGGTGCAACGAACTTCTGGAACAGGGAGGCGTGGTCGGCTCTGCCTGCAACGCACAGGAGACCGTTTGCGGTGGCGTCGGTCCTGGAGACGGAGGAACCCGCTGCAGCGAGGGGAGGCAGAGACCAAAGCGCCGAAGGCCAAGCCCGAGGAAGAATGGGTGGGTCAAGCTTGGCCGGAGCAGATGTATAACGGCGGGAGGCGAGGCAGTCGGCAAGGCAGCGCTGGACGGGTCGGAGACGGAAGCGGGACTTTCCCAGCGACGACGGCGGGCGGCGGGAGCCTGGCAGAGGCACACAGAGGGCGAGGTCTCGACGCGAGACAGAGGTCGATGGCGCGGCCCGCAACACAGAGGCGGGTCGACGACGCGCAGGTTGCAGCGACGGCCGGGGGGAACTGCAAGGGCGGAGATGAGCGCACGGTGGAGGTCGCAGGCGGCTCCAGGAGGGAGAGGGGATGACGCAGGACGGACGCGAGGAGGACGTCGTCGGGATGGCGGTCGGACGCAGGAGGAGGCGAGGAAGGGGGCGAGGCCAGCGCTGGGTCGACAGGGCGGCGCCAGGCGAGGGCACCCGGCGGTGGAGGGGGTTGCAGGCGGGGCCGGCCAGAGGCGGGGACGGCGCTGGTCCGGGCGAGGCAGAGGGTGCGGTCAGCCGGTGGCCGGAGAGGAGCAGACACAGGGAGGAGGGCGAGGACGATTGCCGGCGCTAGGGACGCACAGAGGGACGACGGCAAGGTTCTCGCGGTAGATCCGGGAGGAGCAGAGGAGGAGGAGGACGGCCGGTCGGTGCTGAAGGGAAGGGTGAGCAGGGGAGGCGTCCTACATGGGCTCCGCTCGAGGAGGAGGGGCGGACGGGGACCTACGGGCGGCGGTGGCGCTGGGGATCGGGGTGGGTGGGCGGTTGGTGGGAGAGGGGATCGTGGTGGGGCCGGGAGCGTGCGAGGTGGGCCAGGAGCGGGGCCGGGGGGTGCGTGGCCGGGGTGGTTGGGGGCTCTGTCGGTGTGAAGTGCAAGTGGTGGGGCCGGGCTGGCAGAGAGAGGGGGGGAAGTGGGTGGGGTGCGTGCGTGTGGGATGGAGGTGGCGGCTGGGGCAGTGGGGTGAGGTGGCGCGATGTGAGTGGGTGGGGGATTGGGCCGTGTGAGGTGGAGGGTGGTGGTTGGCTGAAGTGAGGTGGAGGGGGCTGGGTAGGTTAGGGTTAGGTAGGAAAAGAAATTAGACAGGCTGATTTTGGATAATTTTTGGGGGTGGCCGGCTAGGTCGGATCGACCCGGTTTGGCTGCCCCCTAAAAATAAAATAAATATTTTAATATTAAAAACGAGGCTTTTGTAAATTGTTTTTAGACGAAACAAAATAATTCGGAGGCCTGGGGTTTTTGATTTGAAATTAAAGGCGGGATATTTAGAAAACAAAAATAGGCTTTTCGAAAATAGTTTAGACAAAACACATGCATGATGATGACGATGCTCAAATGCAATGTGGCATGATGACATGAGCATGCGGTCATGATGATGCAATGCACAAAAAAAAACAACGCGATTTTCTAGTAGTGGTTTTGCGGGGCGCCACATACGCATAGATCGCCTCTGATACCACTAATGGGTTCCGTAGTAGAAAACAAAAAATTCCTACGTTGGAACCTCGTAGCGCCCAAGTTCTATCTATGTAGTAGTACAGTAACGACTGGAGCGTATAGATTACATACCCTTGTAGACCGTATGTGTTTAATGTTCCGAGGGGAACGTGGTTGAAGTAGTCGAACTCGTAGCTGACCTCAAGGTCACAATGCTCCTCGCAGGTCACCCCTTGCTCCTTCTTCATCGTGCAGCAGCTCCGGCTCACGACATCCAAGGTGCCTCAAGTGAGGCCCTCATGGTTTTGTACACATATGGTGTATGATGACGACCTCCGACTCCTTGATCCCTGTTGGGAGTCCGGAAGTAGATCTCTGGCTTGGAATCCCTACAGGGTAATGGCATGATGCAGGTGCGCTGTCTCTTGCACGAATAGTCCTTTCTTGGGACCATGCCAATGCATGGAGACAACTATGTAGAGAGAGAGGGAGGAATTCTCTAAGAAAAATGCCTTAGAGAACATCTCAAATTGTGTTGTGTTTATTCCCACCCATGGGCACCCCTTTATATAGGCGGAGGGGGTGTGCCCTCCCCTTTGGGTTTCCCATGTGGGCCTAAACAAGGAAGAGAGGGGGAGCGCCATGTGCCCTTAGGGAACCATGGGCCAGCCGGCCAGGGGTGGGCCCCACCCCGCCATAGCCCTAGGCTGGCCGGATGGGCCCCCTTGAGGCGCCTAGGCCTTGGCCCTTGGCCCTTCCCTCCTGCGGTTTTCCCTCATGGGCCCTTTTTCCCTAGGAAGTTTGGCCCATTAGTGGAATACCCCTTCAAATTAGATTTTAATATTATATTTATTAATGAATATGTAAATACATATTACAAAATCCGATTTGACCCGAAACATCTTTTGGTTCCCTTTCGATTTCCTCCGAGCGACATCGAAACTTTCCCGGAACGATTTCGGTTCTCTCACGGAACTTTTTTGATTTCCTTTTCTCTTTCATACTATGATTCCAACTTATAGAGGATCTCTAGTTCATCGTACCCTTAAGTGTATTTCCCCACAGCTCGGGAATGGCACAGACATGATCTCCATCAATGATCAATAGCGGGACCGGGATGCCCATAATGACCCCTATGCATTCCATGATGATAATGTCGTTTGAACCATAAATGTCGTTTCCCATTCCCTTTGCCACTTGATACCTAGTTCACCCGAGATTTGATCTACAGTATCTCCATATGTTTGTTCGATCTTGTTACCAATGAACTTGTTTTCTCGTTTCCATGTCGTTGCATTCCGTGACCCAGACACATGCTTGCAAGCTTCGTTAATGCAATGTCACCGAGATGGCAACATATGTATCTATCCATTACATGGATTGGCAAATCCTGGTCTTGATATGTACTCCTCCACACGCCCCTTTGGGAAATCTGAGTAGCACCTTTTTGATCACCTAGTCACGGAATGATACTTGATAACCATATAAGCTCCCTCCAGAATGGTGATTTGCATGATCTCACAGTCTAAGGATCAGGTCGCGAGATTTCCTTAGTTTATCATTAATGGTGAACTTTGTAACTAGAGCTTATTAAGATACAACTGGTTGGGCTGTTTGTCTATCACATCATTCAACTAAGAGGTATATACACTTTTAGTCCCACAACTTGCATGGTGAGAGCAGATTAGTCCCACATCTTGCAAAGAGTGTAAAATTAGTCCCACAACTTGCATAACAGGTACTAATTAGTCCAATTTCACTTAAATTCACCTTTTCCACCAAATTTGGACTGGACGCACACGATTTTCCAAAATCCCGTGACTTTCGCTAACCCTAAAACTTAACACGTTCAGTTGTAATTTAATTTTTATGAAAAGATCCCTATATATTCTCTGACATATGCCACCCGAGTGTCGTCCACTATGACGCTGGATGTTTCATGATATATTCTACTAATACGTTAGCTATTTACGACATATACACAAACGTCATGGGAGCTCTAATCGCATGACATGTACGCCATGCTCAGCTGGGGCGGCCGCTCGTTTACCAAATTACGAAGATTATATATCAAGTCAAAATATTAATAGAGGAGGGGCACTACTTCATGTGTGATGGTGGCTATGGAAAGATGGCCAGGCTGGGGCACCGGTGTGCATGTCATAGCAGTTCTCTAGCAACACAGAGCACTTGAATGGCCATGCCGCTCGTGTTCCCGGTGCTCCAGGGTGTCCACCTAGCAATAGTACGCGATGGCGCTCCTGGCACTCACATAACTCGAGCTCCAAGATAACCTGGTCAACGGAACCACGTGCCTAACCTCCAAGTTCTGCACGGTAAGGTTAATTGTCGCAGCTGCCGAATCAACACAAATCCGACGTTGCAATGCCGTCCTCCAGCCGAAATCCTAGACAGCGCCATAGAATCACTACAGGATAGACGCCCTCCACGTGTCGCCCTTGAAGCCACGGCAGGAGGGGCCAGAGGGAGACGCCGCACTCAAGTACGGGATAGCCGCCACCGGCGAGGCTCCATGGTCGTCGTCGTCGCCGATTGATTCCACCACCACAAGTTGCAGATGGCAGCGGATCCCGTGCCCACGCCAACATGGGTCCGCGCTTCTCTTCAACTAATAGCAGCTGCCATCTGCAACGCCAACAAGTTGTGGGATTAGTTTTACACTTTTTGCAAGATGTGGGACTAATTTACTCCCATCATGCAAGTTGTGGGACCAAATGTGTATATACCTCTTCAACTAATGATATGATCTTATTGTCAATTGGCATAAATGCCCATGATCTCGAAACCCTAGATCATCCTCATGACCAATGAACCAGTTTGCTAGAGGTAACTAGAGACTTGGTTTGTTTACATACCACACGTGTATTAACCTTTCGTATTAATACAGTTATAGCACAGTATGAAACGTATTATGAACTAATTGAGATATGGCACTAAAACCTATTTATTATTTGTCTCTAGGGCATATCTCCTTCATCCGTGGAACGCCGTTGTGCTATCGGGATTCCGCCAAGGGATCTACTTCCGCAACCCCAACATGGATCAAGGAGTTTCAGGAGTCGTCGCATTGGACTGTATGGATGTGATAACTCGGTGGGTCTATTGAAGCTTCCGGGCCATCGTACAAGGACCTAGACAAGGGGCGACGTGCGAGGATCTTCGCGACCTTGAGGTCGGACAGGTACGACTACATCATCCACGCTCCTGCATGAGCGTGACGCTTTCTCGGTCTTCAAGGGTACGTTACCGATGTCTTCCTCCATTACTGCATTACTTCTAGATAGGTCCTTGGGCATTTAGGGTATTCCGCGTAGGCAAAAATTTTGTTATCTGCTACGGAACCCTTCAGTGGTATCAGAGCCTAGGTCTATGGTTAGTATGCTAGTACGGATAGACACATGCAAAGTATGGGCATCGATACCCTAGTTGTTACCTCCCCATGTGTATTTGTTTATATTGCGGCACTATGAGATGAAGCGGTCCGGGTGGACCTTACCCGTAATCCTACGTGAGACTAGTTCCACGCTTGACATACGGCTTGTACCGTATAAGTGGATAGCGGGTGTCTGTCTCTCTCACAGTAGTTGATATAGCATCTACAAAGGAAGGCCCTGAAAGGGGTGTAGTAGCGATAACTACCATATCTATGTTGTGGTTGGTAGTTCGTAGGTAGAAATAGTTCTATCGTGAAAGCCTTAACAACCACGTAAAATCTGCAATAGATAGATTAGAGGCGTCTAACTTTTTGTTGCAGGGAAGGCTTTGTGATGTGATATGGTTGCAAGACGTGAAACGGTAAGGTAGTTTACTTTTCCTATTGCTAAGTCGTGTAGTAGTAATCATCGCGATGATGAACGACAAGACTGATGGCGTTCTGGACTTGGTGCCAAGCTAGAGCACCTGATGGAGATCAAGGAGCAGGAAGACAACCATGTCATGTCACATATGATTAGATATGATTTAATCCTTGTTTGCATCTTGTTTGAGTGTTGGTATTAGAAACACAACGGTAGCATTTAAATAGGATGATCCCTTATTTAATAACAATGAAAGTGTTCTCCCTTAGTGTGCACTGATGGCCCAAAATATATCGAGCTCACTGGGGAACCCCAAGAGGAAGGTATGATGAGCACATCAACGAGTTTTCCCTCAGTTATGAAACCAAGGTTATCGAACCAGTAGGAGCAAGGAAACACCTCCAAGGTCTTGCTAGCTGGCCTTTGGCAGGGTGCACTACCGGTGCTAGCAGCAACGTGGAAACCTGCACAACACAACCACAGAACTTTGCCCCAACTTACAGTGAGGTTGTCAATCTCACCAGTTTTGCTAAAAACAAAGGATTAAATGTATTATGTGGAAGAAAGTAATCGCTTGCAAAAAGTAAACAGAAAGGAGTAAACAATTGTAGATTGATGATAAAAGAAAGGACCGGGGTCCATAGTTCACTAGTGGTGGCTCTCCTTAAGATAGATGACATGTTGGGTGAACAAATTACAGTGGGGCAATTGACAAACATCGAGAAAGCATACATGCATATACTACTCATCTTGACTCCTTTGTGATTTTATTGGGAATTACAACATTATACATAGACCGTAATCCAACTTCATCTATGACTAATAATCCACCTTCAGGTTATCATCCCAACCCCCTCCAGTATTAAGTTGCAAGCAACAGATAATTGCATTACGCATTGCATGTAAAGTAAACAATACGATTTTTCTATGAACAAAGGATTGATGTTTTCTCCCTAGTAGCAACATCACATCTAGTACCTTAGAGATTTCTGTCACTTCCCCAGATTACTAGAGGCATGAACCCACTATCGAGCATAAACACTAACTCTTGGAGTTGCTAGCATCTACTTGGCCAAGATAGCTACTAACAATGGAAAGCATGCAAGATCACAAATAACAAAGACATGATAGAATCAATAATCAATCTGAAATGGCATCTCAATATCCATCGGATCCCCGCAAACACAACATGTAGGATTACAAATAGATGATCTTGATCATGAACGGAGCTCACAAGATCTAAACATGATAGCACAAAGGATAAGAATCAGCCATCTAGCTACTACATGGACCCGTAGTCTAAGGATGAACTACTCACGCATCACCTCAGAGGATTGCATGGTGATGAAGAAGGCCTCCAGGGTGAATTCTCCCCTCTGGCAGGGTGCCGGGAAGAGCTTCAGATCAGTCCCGATCTAGGGATGGAGATGACAGCGGCTACAGACTCTTTCGTGGAATTTTGATTGGGTACTTAGGGTTTCTGTATCGGAGGCATCTTATAGGCGAAAGGGGCAGCCGAGGGGGTGCCCTGGGCGGCTAGACCACCCCCTAGCGCGGGCCAGGCCTGGCCGTGCGGCCAGGTGGTGTGGCCGGCCCCTGACCCCTCTCCGTCTCGTATTATGGCTCCATGTCCCCCTCGGTGAAAAACCGACTTTGGCTTTTGTCCCGTCCAATTCCGAGAATATTCATTTTCTAACTTTCCTAGAACCAAAAACAGCAGAAAATAGGCAACTGGCACTGTGGCTCTTGTTAATAGGTTAGTCCAAGAAAGTGTATAAAAAGTACTCCAAAGTGTGGACAAAACATAAGAAAGTAGATAAAAACCAAGCATGGAACATCAAAAATTATGGATACGTTAGCAACGTATCATGCACCACCAAGAAAGTTCTTCGGTATATGGCAGCGCTGTGATGATCGGGTGTCAGACATATCTACGTTCGCATATAGTGGGTGTAAACCATGTTGCACAGCGAATACACTAAGGTTGAGTTGGTGAGCCTAGCATGTGTAGACATGGCCTCGGAACACAGCGATCGAAAGATCAAGCACGAGTCACATGGATGATGTGATCGACCGGTAAAGTCCACCCTAGCACCCACATTGATGGCCGTGAAGATCGGGGGAGATGTGGGGACTAGGGATCGTGTAATCACTAAAACTGTCTTTAGGGATGATAGTTTAAGTGGAAATTCATTCGAACTCCATATTATGAACTTAGTCTAAGTTCTTTTTGCAAATATCTTGTAGATTATGGCCATCCCTTTAGTTCAGGAAATATATAGTCCATTAATGAACAGGGAGAAACTTAAGGTTAGATGGGTCAAATTTCATCGACTGATATCAACACCAAAGTAGGATCCTCATAGAAAACCATCTCCTCTTTCTCCTTTGTGAACCCCTAGAAGATGTCCATGATGAATCCGACGGTGGAGAAGATATGACTCTTCGTGACCATCGTGATACCTTCGCCAAGGTCGAACCCAATGTTGGGATCGTCATCAATAGAAAGTGTATATGTGATATAAAAGAAATGAACGTTTCCATGAAATGCTTATGCAGGTTTCAAGTATTGGATACTTACTCTTGTTTTAATGAAAACAGGACCCTCTACACGAGAGTTACAGGTTGGAACGAGGCATTGATGGCGTGATGAAGTCAAGTAAGCTAATTGATGGCCTATGATACTCCTTCCCTCGAAGTTTATCATTAGGATTAGAAGATTTGAATAAAAGTTTTGTCATCAAATTTGTGAAACTTATGATGTGTCTTGCTTATTGTGAGACGGCTATTCATATTAATAAGAAACAATTTAGTTGTTCTGTTTTTATGAATGATCTCTTTTATAATTCACATTGGGATTATGAACATGTTATTCTAGTATTTATCAATATGATTTAAAGATGTTTATGAAAATTGCCAAAAGATATCCAAGTTTAAAATAATGAATAGCAATATTTTTTAAGTCATTGTGGTTACTGCATGTTTTTCATGTTAATGAACATCGGGGTCTTAGATATTTCATATAGAGACTTTGCAGAACCATGCCTCGTTGGGCAGAATGACTGAAACTCCACATTCTGGTAAAACGATGATATGCGAAGAAGTGTTGAATTTTATACATACGATGTATTGTACTTTCAATAGATAGTGGAAATCATTATTTGGTGAGATTAGGTAAATATGTGTATTTACTTAATGAAACACAAGTTTGAAAATATTTGAATTGTTCAAAGGATTGCAAAATGAAATGGATATAAGATCAACGAGAATTCCAAAGTTTTTCCGGTTTGATCCAAGTGATTTCGAATTCAAAGTTAATATCAAATTGGAATATAAAGGACTTGTGAAAATAGTTTCACAAATTATGATGATTAGACTAATCAAATCATATTGATATGTCTAATAAATCATAATCATAGTGTATAAGATACATTTGGTCAAAATGATCTTCGAATGGTTTAACGTTAGGAATTAGAGTTAGAGATTGAATTAGTAAACACTCAAAAGTGTTAGAAACATCTAAAGATTCGCGGAAACAACACCATATTTGATTTGGCAAGCTCGAGTATCTAGAGACCTCGATAGTTCGAGATCGTTGCGAATGGTAAGTCTTTGTGGTACGTTCTTAGTAAGACTATGAATGTAAATTCTCAACCTGAAGAAGACAAAGTTTGTATTGTCTCAGCGAGGTACTTCTTTTGAGAAAAGGTTTTCATAGAAGTGTTAGTGGAAAGGAAAAAGTGTAAGCAAAAGGTTTTGACCATACCTCTGAATTGTCAAGAATGTAACACTACTAGGGAAAACCCTACCCGAGGCGCACCAGGAACCCTATCCGAGGCGCATATGGTATGCGCCTCTAGCGCCGCGCCTCTAGTATTTGTTACGCGAGGCGCATATCATATGCGCCTATATGGTATGCGCCTCGCATATGTTGTAGTATGCGCCTCCGATAGTACCCTATATGCGCCTCGGATATATTTTCGAAATTAAAGTTTTACAACAATTTCAAATTACAGTTTACAGGTATTCAAATATACAATACAGTCCAGAATACAGAATAAACAGCAAAAAAATCCCAGAAACTTGCAATTGGCCAAAGCATAATAGGACCAGCATGAATACAAGTACATTACACATCAATTGCGACATACGAGTTCATACATCAACAAGTGCCAAGTTTTCACACAACACCAAGTGTTTGTGCCATAAGTTCACACCTCTAAGTACAAGTTCACAATCACATTACAACTCCGACGACGGAGCTCTATCTAGATGAAGTAGAGCACATAACCTACCATGAAGAGCAACAAGGTTGTGATCACGAGGAAGTTCCTCAACTTCTTCCTCACGTGCCTCCTCCACTTCTCTTCCGCCACCTGTCTAGTCTTGTAGCCTTTGTAGCTGTTGCCCGAGAATTCGTTCACTTGCTTCTAGCAGTCTTCCCACTCCTCGTACACACCTGGAACCTTGCCGACGTACATGACATAGCACTTCTTTGCCATCTCCTATACACAAGATAGATGATATTATCTATGTCAGTGGAAAGCAATAGCAGTTCACAAGATAAGATCATGCATATATATATGGGTGCAACAAGATGTAAGAAATCACGTTCTAATCATAGGCATTTCGAAGAAAGACAAAAAAAGGAAACCAAGAATGACTTGCATTAGTGCCTCATACTTAGGTTGGGCATGGAAATAACAATGCTCGCTGTTTGATCTCGTGCAGCAAGTAGAGTATATGCCCAAATAACTAGTCTACTTGGCACACGAGATCAAACAGCAGCATAGTCATACACATGACGGCACAACACGTTCTAATCATTGGCATTTCGAAGAAAGACCAAAAAGCAAACCAAGAATGACTTGCATTAGTGCCTCATACTTAGGTTGGGCATGGAAATAACAATGCTCGTGTTTGATCCTGTGTGGCTAGTAGAGTATATGCCCAAATTACTAGTCTACTTTGCACACCAGATCAAACAACGGCATAGTCATACACATGACGCCACAACACATTCTAATCATCGGCATTTTGAAGAAAGGCCAAAAAAGCAAACCAAGAATGACTTGGATTCGTGCCTCATACTATTCGTATTGCCAAAGACAAAAGAAGAGAAATACTTCCACGATTCATATAGCATGGGCATGATATGTCAAGTGGCAAAGCAAGGAAAGGATTCGGTCTCCACGACAACGACTCATTTCGAGTTTGGTGTGTCTAAAGGAGTCGTTGCCGTGGACCCAGAACCCTTTCCTTGGCTTGCCACTTAACATATTATGTCCTATGTATATGAATCTCGAAAATATCTGTCCTCTTTTGACTTTGGGGCTACGAGATGAAATAGTTTATCATTTCATTATATCGCCAAAGACGAATAGTGAAATAATGTCTTTCCTTTCGACTTTGGGGCTACAATGAGATATTTGAAACTAAATACTTCACCATTTAATTTAATAATAACGCTATCTAATCTATTCGTATCGCCAAAGACAAAAGAAGAGAAATACTTCCATCATTCATATAGCATGGGCATATTATGTCCAAAGGTAAACCAAGGAAAGGATTCGGTCTCCACGGAAACAACTCATTTCGAGATTGATGTGTCGAAAGGAGTCGTTGCCGTGGACCCATAATCCTTTCCTTGGCTTACCCTTGAACATATTATGTCTTATGTATATGAATCTCGAAAATATTTGTCCTCTTTCGACTTTGGGGCTACGAGATGAAATAGTTTATCATTTCATTATATCGCCACATACGAAAGGAAAGAAATCATTCCACGATTCATGTAACAATGTCGCCAATGCTATAGAATAGTGAAGCAATGTCTTTCCTTTCGAATTTGGGGCTACAATAAGACATTTGAAACTAAATACTTCACAATTTCATTTAATTCACGCTATCTAATCTATTCGTATCGCCAAAGACAAAAGAAGAGAAATACTTCCACTATTCATATAGCATGGGCATGATATGTCGAGTGGTAAAGCTAAGAAAGGATTCGGTCTCCATGGCAACGACTCATTTCGAGTTTGGTGTGTTGAAAGGAGTCGTTGTCGTGGACCCAGAATCCTTTCCTGGGCTTTCCACTCAACATATTATGTCTTATGTATATAAATCTCGAAAATATTTGTCCTCTTTCGACTTTGGGTCTACGAGATGAAATAGTTGCCTCATACTTAGGTTGGGCATGGAAAATGACATTGTCGCTGATGGATCTGGTGCGGCAAGTAGAGTATATGCACAAACCTCTAGTCTACTTGGCACACCAGATCTAGCAACGGCATGGTCACACACATGAGTGACGCCACAACACGTTTTAATCATCAGCATTTTGAAGAAAGACAAAGAAAGCAAACCACAAGAAGTAGGGAGGCAATAACGAATGAAAAGCAACAAGCACTTAAAATAGTTCATAACACAAATAACTAGCTGGTGTTGCTCACAATCAAGTTCAATGGTTGACGAAACATACTCTGGAGGTTTTGCTAGGAAAGTTTAACATAGTGATAAGAGGTTACAACACGAGTTTGGAACTAACAGCTAGCTACCCAGGCAATGCAATCATCAAGACTTCTTCGGCTGTTGAGTCGGCTTTAGGGGGCATTGATGAAGCCCGACCGAGTTTTCGCCATCTGCATGAACGTCCTGCGCATCTCATCCACCTATCCATGACGGCTTTGCAGATCAGTGGTCGGACCATGGTCGCCTACGCGTGGTACAAAGAGAAAGAGAATAATTAGAGCATATATGGATGTCTAGATCGCCGGAAAAATTCGGCATGACCTCCCCTAAAAAGAGGACATCCGCGAGTACCAGAAATTCACTGGAAATGAAATGAATCGACGTTCCGGCGAAACATTGGCATCTCAAATGAAATCCCTGCATAAAAAGAAGCATGAACCATAACATAATCATATAGTCATGGTGTCACCGACAACACGCATGAGCATGCAAGCAACATCTTCACGCTTCCTCCAACGACGACTTGCACAAGAGAGTCGGAGGAGAAGTAAAGGGACATGTTGTAGATCTAGAGGAGCAATAGACTTCACTTACATTTGAGTGTCAACCAATGGAGATTGAGCAAGCTTCTATGGTGAATCAATGTGGGAAATGAGGTGGGGAGAAGGAGGGGGTGACCAAATCTGTCTTTTGGTGGAGGAGGAAGAAGTGAGGCATGTGAGTGGGGTTCATGTGCCAAAAAGGTGCAGAAAAAAGTGAGCTAGGTTATGCGAGGCGCATATTGCACGAAATGTGCCTCCTATATTGTGAACTATCTGAGGCGCATATGCTAACATGCGCCTCGCCTAAGCGGCCACCCGGGCCCGCAGGGGTTACTTGAGGCGCACCCTTCTTAATGTGCCTCGCCTATTGTCAAGTATCGAAGGTGCGTGTGACGATATGCGCCTCGCATATTGGACCACTGATCTCCTCCCAGGCCCACCCAACATATGTGAGGTGCATTGTTCACATATGCGCCTCGCCTATCTAACATGTTGGAGGTGCATATTACCAGGATGCGCCTCGCATAATATGGGGTGCCAGATTTTGTCCGTACAGATACTAGAGGAGGCGCATCCTACAAATATGTGCCACGCCTCTTTAAGTACTAGAGGCGCATGTTAGGCTGGTGCGCCTCGCCTATTTTATCAGAGGCGCATATAGTATAAATGTGCCTCAAATGAGCATGTCTCCTATAGCCCTTTCTCTAGTAGTGTAAAACGGAATATGTTCTGGAAACAAACTTTACAAATAGAGGGAAACTACGATGATGTGATCATAAGTGTTTCAGCTAATAATTTATGAAAGTAGGATTCAAGAACTTATTCTGCCAGTTACAGAATTCCATTCTTGATTCACTTATTAAAATAAGACATACCTACGAACTACAAAGAAAGTTTGATGGACCCAAGTACAAGAAGTGACTCAAAGTCATGAAATCCCAAATTAAGTATCATTTGAGATTATGAAGTAAAGTTACTTGATCTCATTAAGTAATGGAATTTACTTAATCCCTCCCAATTAACTTCAAAGTTGAAAGGATGGAAATGAAACTTGAAAGGAGGACATAAAAGCTTATTTTGTCACAAAGTTGTTTTGACAAATACTTAATTTCTATTGGATTTGATCAGCAAATAAGTCCCATTTGGAAATTGGCAAAGGACTGTTCAAAACTGCAAAGTCTTCAAGTATGAAGAGAAAGGTTGTAACTGGTACAAAAGGCAGTTTTTGATCAACCAGGAATTTTTGAAGTCTTGTAGCAGAAAGTTCTTGATTTGATGCAAGATCAAAAAAAATTGGATTTGCTAGGATTATCAAGATAAGTCTGCAAATTGAGTGGGATCTAAGAGGTTTCCCAAATGGAATATGTGAACAACATATTTGAGTGGGAGATGAGCATCATCCTAGGATATCAAATATTGATGCAATATTTGAGTGGGGGTATGACAATGTTCTTGAATATGTACTCGACATATTAGTGAACAATGTGTTTGGTATTAGGAATGATTAGATCATTAGATGGATGAAATTGAACTTGAATTAAATATAGTGGATCTATGTGATTAGATCGGGATATTTGATGAACATTAGATGTCAAAATGCTTGGAGAATTCTGAAAGTGTTCAGAAGGACCTTGTTGAGATTTTGAAATGAGTTCAGAATGGATTCAAGAAAGAATTGGTTCTTACTTGCAGGGCCATCCCATAGGGAGGGGCAGGGAGGCGCTCGCCCTGGGACCCGGGAGGTAGGGGCCCTGGTCAAAGACTTGTTTATCTATCTATAGTAGCTTTTACTTTTAATACCCAACCATCTAGAATAATTATAGAAAATATAGATGGTCCAAGATGTAGTGTACTATTTCTTTACTCCGCTCTTCTTTTCCCAAAAGATACTTCATCATTTTTGAATATGTTTCTCAATGTCGTATTTCTCTAGCTTCTCCACATTGGTAGACCAACACCATCCCTCACGTGTATTTACATGGTTCTGAGTAGAGGAGACTAAAGATGCAATCACATAACAATACCATTTTTCAAACGGCTCTCCTCCAATTCGAATGATTCCACTTATCATATCATACATGTTTGAGACTATTTCATCTTAATATTAATCTTATATCTAATATGTATACTCTTCTACTCATTTTTTCATAGTCATATGAACTTCTTACTCCCATAATGTTGTTTTGTGATTAATTTTAGAGGCACTTATGTATATACACATGCACACACAGATCAATTGGTAGAAATAAGTATCATGGTATATAATTCACTCGATAAATATAAACAGTTAGTTTTGAATTTTTCACCAAGATTTCAAAGACTATATATCTATCAAATGGAAATATTATTTAGCCTCTCGTGAAACACTAATATTTTTTAAGTCTTCCATGTGTGAACAAGTAGCGGAGTTTGAAAGACATTGTTGAGATGCCCAAAAACTATAATCAATCTTAATGACAGAGTAATCTTAATTTTTAAGCATAATAAATATTAAAAATATCCTTAACAATTTTTTGTAGTAGGGGGGCCATTGCCCCCCTTAACCCTAGGGAAAGTCTTCCATGTTAAACAAAGGGACCTTGATTCCGGGTTGCCCTAGGGCCCCAAAATCTATGGACCGACCCTGCTTACTTGGAGAAGTATTGAGTAATGACTTGATGTTTACGACAATGGTTAAAACAGGAAAAAGGGATGCACTGCATCAACTATGCCTTGGTCATAGTTTTTCCACGGTAACACCTATGTTGTTTGTACTTGACATAATGTGACCTATGTTCTTAGATATGAAGAACAAGCATTCTAAAGTGATTTCTGAATCACTGAATCTGAGTTAAGTTTGGACGCAACAAAAGAGTGGCTAGACATCAAAGTCAAATGTTGCACTTTGATTATAATTTACATAGATATAGAAGTATTAGGATACTTCAAATGTTGGCAAGTATAATTTTGGTATGGAGAAAGTTTTACTTTTGAGTAAGTGTGTTTATAGTTATATATGACATCTTGAAACTTCTATTAACTGACAGATCGTCATTGTATAAGCTAGAAAATAGAAGTCTCACTTTGTCACCAAAATGCTAAGACACATTATATGTAATGGTGTGAATGTCAAATAGTTGACATTAATGATTTGCAAAATAGGACCTTATGAATCTGGTGAAACAGATTTAGGGCAGGTAGTCCTCCATGAACAAGCATGATCAATAAACACATATGAGATATGGTTTATGATTAGTAGCAATGCAGCTAGATTATTTATACTCTAGTGCAAGTGGGAGACTGAAGGAGACATGCCCTAGAGGCAAATAATAGAAGGGTATTATTATCATATCTCATAAGTTCATAATAGTTTTATATCATGCTATAACTGTATCAAGCAGAAACACTGATACAAGTGTGGTATATAAACAACGCAGGTCCCTAGTAGCCTCTATTTAACTAGTTCATTGGGAGACGATCATCAAGGTTTCCTGATCATGGCCTAAAAAAGTCACTGACAATGAAGTCATATCATCTGGAATGATGTGATGGACCATTTCCCACCAATGATTGTTGCAACACGATCATGTCACTTTTTTCACGTTGCAGTTGTCAAAGAAACAGATTGTTCTAATCCTTAGACCGTGAGATCATATCAATCACAGTTACCAGAGGGTGCTTTGACTGTATCAACCGTCATCTCGTAAAAGGGTGGCCATAAAGGTGCACGTTGGGTAGCCAAAGGAGCACGTAGACGTAATATGCTTGAAGAGCGGGAATTGTTCTCATGTGCGATGGGAAGATACAACTGGGCCCACTCGGTGAATTACGTCTATGTTGCGCAACACATGATTGGTTCATGGAGATGGTATTTCACAGAACGAGTAAAACAGTACTTGTTGGAAACGAGATTGAACAAGGTATCGGGATACCGATTACAAAATCTCAGACAAGTATTGTATCGCAAACAAGGGAATTGGATATATCGTTTCAGGTTCGAACACGATGGAGAGTCGTGGAGTGCATAGAGGTCAATATGGGCATCGCGGTCCCCCTATTGATCATTGGTATAGATCATGTTTATAGTACTCCCGAACCAAGGGAAACACGCTTATGGGTAATACGACGATTGGAGATCATCCTGCTAGATGGAATCACAGAAGAGAGAGAAATCAGAATCGTTCCGAAGAGATCCGAACTTGTTCGGAGAAAGAAGGAAAGGAAAAGACCGAAAGGTGTTTCGGATAAATGGCAATTTACAATATGCATTTATTATATGTTAATTGTGAATTAATATATTATAAATAAATATTTAAATTCAAATTTGCGAATCCCAACCTTCAATGTATCTTGTATATATCTGATAATACGTTTCACAGCTGACCAATATTCTGTAGTTGGAGCATGAAGAAATTGACAAACTTTATTTACCGAATAGGACAAATCTGGACGTGTCAATGTCAAGTACTGCAATCCTCCAACAATGTTGCGATACTGAGTACTGTCATCAGGACCCAAAGGTGTTCCATCAGTGAGAGACAACTGTTCTGTAGAAGACAAAGGTGTAGGTGCGGCTTTGCAACCATGCATACCCACCTTTGCAAGTAAATCAGTAGCATATTTTTCTTGTGTCAAAATCAACCCATTTTGAACTTTCTTTACTTCAATACCAAGGAAATAATGTAGAGCACCTAGGTCTTTGATATCAAAATTCTCATTTAGATCTCGAAGTAGAACAGTGATAGCATGATCACATGAGCTTGTTACTATAATATCATCAACATAAATCAGTACATAAATGATGATACCTGACTTGTTATAGAGGAATAGTGAAGTATCAGCCTTTGATGGTATAAATCCAAGATCACTCAACTTGGAACTGAGTTTGGAGAACATACCATATCTAACGGTGCCGTAATATATTGTTTGGGATGATGTATACCATTTTGAAGTCGTGTACGAACTCCAGATGGAGATGGAGGTGGTAAATTATCATTTTCGGAGGCATCATTTTCTGCTGAAGCATCTTCCCCCCTAGCTTCGGTGGCCACAGAAGATCCCAGGGAGGAATCATCAGTGGAACGTGCGCCACAGGACACGGGCGGGGACGCGCGATCGGCCGCAGTGCTAACGCCAGGTGGAGTCCGGCTACAGGCCAGGGGCGTGTGGACGCCACGCGTAGTAGAGGGAGACCCCGGGGGCATGGGGGCAGGCAAATACGCCTCGGGCGACGACACCTCGGGATCTTGACTGGCAGAGGAATGTCCAGGAGTATCAGCATCGGATTCAGTGTCCATGTTGTCCTTTTCTGCCCAATTTGTAGAATCAATTTCAGAACTGTTTTGGGTGTTATCTTGGCTGGGATTTGTTTCTGAAGCTTCATCTTCCTGCTGCATATCAGTAATTGGCACAATAGGAAATACATGGTTATCAATATTTTGTACACCCTCGTTAGAAGAAAATGTGGAGGATGGAAGGAGTAAGATTTGTTGTTTGAGAAGGGCACTGGCATTGGGATGAAGGGAGGCAAAAGGAAAAACATATTCATCAAAGACTACGTCACGAGAGATATAGATACTTCCTGTGGAGACATCAAGACATTTTACCCCCTTGTGGAGAGGACTGTATCCAAGAAACACACACCGTTTTGATCGGAAGTCAAGTTTGCGTTGGTTGTAAGGTCGTAGATTTGGCCAACAAGCACAACCAAAAGTTCGAAGAGCATCATAGTTTGGTGTGACATGAAGAAGACGTTCAGTAGGGGTGTCAAAATCTAAGACTTTGCTAGGAAGTAAGTTTATGAGAAAGGTGGCAGTGATCAAAGTCTCATCCCAGAATTTTAAAGGCATGTAAGCATTGGCAAGTAACGCTAGACCAACTTCAACTATGTGACGGTATTTTCTCTCAGCAGAACCGTTTTGTTGATGTGCATGATGACATGATGGGTCATACCAAACTTTTGAAAGAAACCACTTAATTTTTCATACTCGCCTCCCCAATCAGTTTGCATAGTAACGATTTTTCTATCGAACTTGCGCTCAACATATTGTTGATAATTGAGAAAAGCTTGATAAACATCAGAACACTTTTTAAGCAAATAGATCCAAGTAAATTTACTGAAGTCATCAATAAATCTTACATAGTATGCATGTTTTTCCACAGAAAGAGGGGCATGACCCATATATCAGAGAATACTTGCTCCAAAGGAGCAGTAGAGATACTAGAAGATATGGGGTATCGCAATTGGTGGCTCTTAGCTTACTGGCAGGAGTCACAAACATATGGAGTATTTGCTTGGGTGTAAGATATTTTATTTCTCGTAAGAACTTGTTGAACCACAAATGAAGAGGGGTGCCCTAAACAGCGATGCCACGTAGAGGATGACGGCTTTATTGTGAGGAATGCATGCTTGGAGGTCTCTTGAAACATAGGCATCAAGGGATAGAGACCACCGTAGCAGGGCCTCTAAACAAAATTCGTCGAGTTGCTTGGTCCTTGATTAAAAACAAAAAATGATGAAATTCAATAAAGACATGATTATCAAGGGTAAATTGATGAATAGACAAAAAAATTGATGCATTGGAAACATGGAGAATATCTTTAATATCAAAGGAACCATGAGGGGAACAAAATATTGAATTACCAATATGACTAATATTCGTACCTGTGCCTTCAGCAGTGTGGACCTTGTCTTGCCCATGGTACTTGTTAGCGATGAGAAGTTTTTCTAACTCACTGGTGACGTGATTAGAGGCACCTAAATCAGCATACCAACTAGTGTCAACACCATATGACCCAAGATGTGCTCCCTTCTCTCCTTCATCTTTATTTTTCTTGTCATCAGAGTAATGCCACCAGCATTCACTAGCTGGGTGTCCATGTTTCTTGCAAATTTGGCAATCAGTGTCAACATACTTTGTGGGTGTACGATCTGGGCGACGTCCACCACCACCACCATCATTGCGACGGTAGCGATCTCCACCATCATAACGTCTGGCATGACGATCATCACGCCTGTCACCACGACTCTCATCATCTCAGCACCACATGCTACAGTCACCATTACCACCTCCATGGTAGTAGTCACCATGATCGGGGCTGCGACCACGAGGAGGTGAGTAACCACGGGGTGGTGGAGTGCGTCCCCGTGGGTGTTCATAGCCTCGGCGAGCTAGATTGGCCGAGGAAATAAACGAGCCATTTTCTTGAACACCATTGCGCATATCATACCCAGAAAGTTGCTCATAAAATTCATCCAGGGTGGTACTCGAGTTTCCATTGATCCTGGTGATGAGGGAATTGTATTCTACCTTGTCTAGACCATGCAAAAGATAACCAAGTAGTTCATCATCTCCAACAGGTTTCCCAAGTGCTGAAAGCTCAGAAGCGAACCCCTTCATCTTGGTGTAGTACTGATCGGTAGTCATTGTGAGTTTCTTGGTGTCATTGAGTTTCTCACGCGGATGTTGTGCCTTAGTGCGGGATGTTGTTGTGAACATAGCATTGACAGCAGCCCATGCAGCAGCAGTAGTGTCCATGCCTAGAACATGTGACAGAATCTCTGGTGACAGCGAGTTCAGAAGAAAGCTTAGTACCTGCTGATCCCTAGCAGTCCAGGCCACATATGCAGGGTTTTCCACTTGGATCTTGTTCTTCTCGTTGTCCTCAGACTCAATGGTCTTTGCTAGTGCACGGTTAGATCCTTCAGAAGGCCCATGACATTGGCGCCACGAAACGCCGGAATGATGAGAGCTTGCCATAGGAGAAAATTGTTCCTTGTCAGAGGCTGGGTTGGAGGTGTACCCAGCGCAGCAGTCAGGGTCGCGCTCGACGTGGAAAAACTCATGGTGATCGGATCTGGGGTGTTTTAGGGTCTATGATCGTATGTGGTGATTTGGGTTGTAGGTAGCGGCGGCAGTGGATCTCCAGCAGCAGCGAGGTTGTTGTCTTGGTTGTATATGCGGCGGCAGCGGCAGGGTGTTTTGGATGTGTTTGTTTGGATGTGGTTGTTGTTATATGTTGATCCAAATTCTACAAAGTAAAGGCCAACTTCTGACGGAGCGGAGCGAGGCCCGTCGCCGGAGGCTTGGGCCGATATATATACTTCTTGTAAGTCGCCGGTTGGGATAAGTTGCATCGGTGAAATCTCCGGTGTTGTGTAAACACTCTCCGATATAGTGAAATTTCGCTGGCTGGCGCCCGTGGTTTTTCCCCTCTCTTTGCTGGAGAGGGTTTTCCACGTTAAATCTGTGTCCCCCTCGCTGCAATTTTATGTTCGTTCTTCGTTATTTACTTGTCGCAAAGCTAACAAGTGGTATCAGAGCCCCAGGTTCTAATCTAGGGTTTGCGACATGTCGTCATTGAAGTTCGATCTACCGCAGCTGGACTACTCCACAAGATTCTGCTTGTAGCAGGTGAAGATGCAGGCGATTCTCGCCCAAACTTCAGATCTGGATGATGCGCTAGATGGATTCGGGGAAAAGGATGCTAAGAGCTGGTCTGACGAAGAAAAGCGGAAAGACCGTAAGGCTTTGTCTATGATTCAACTTCATCTATCCAATAATATTTTGCAGGAAGTCTTGACAGAAATCATTGCCCTTTGGGGGAAACTGGAATCGATCTGCATGTCAAAGGATCTAACCAGTAAGATGCATGTGAAGATGAAGTTGTTCTCGCATAGATTGCAGGAAGGTGGATCGGTAATGAATCACTTATCTCTTTTCAGGGAGATTATTTCTGATTTGCAATCTATGGAAGTAAAATATGATGATGAGGATCTAGCCCTATTACTCTTATGCTCGCTGCCTAGTTCTTATACACACTTTCGTGATACAATGTTGTTGAGCCGTGAGAAGATAACCCTTGATGAAGTGCAAGATGCCCTCAAACAGAGGGAAAAGATGAAATCTATGGTGCAGACAGATGGGGCGTCTTCCAAGGCTAAAGCTCTGTAGGTTCGTGGCAGGACCGAGCAGAGATTTAACAACCATGGCAACCGAGATAAGAGCAAAGACGACAGAGGTCGTTCGAAGTCCAAGGGAAAGGACAAGTTCTGCAGGTATTGTAAGAAATCTAATCATGTTATTGATGATTGTTGGAAGCTGCAGAATAAGGAGAAAAGGAATAGTACTTACCAACCGAAAGATAAGGATCAAGGTAATGGTAAGGCTTCTGTTGTTTCTGGTGATAGTTCTGACGGTGAATGTTTAGCCGTTTTTGCTGCTTGTGCTTCTCGTGATGATGAATGGATACTTGATACGCATGTTCGTTTCATATTTGCTGTAACAAAGATTGGTTCGGTTCATATGAGTCTGCGTGATGGAGATTTTGTACGTGTGGGGAATGACAACCCGTGCTATATTGTCGGAGTTGGATCTGTTAAGATCAAGACACATGATGGCGTGACGCGTACGTTGAATGAGGTGAAGCACATACCAAGCATGGCCAGAAATCTGATCTCCCTGAGTACCATGGACGTTGATGGATACAAGTACGCCGGTGGGCGTAGGTTGTTAAAGGTATCGAAAGGCTCTCTTATTCACATGATAGGTGATATGAATTCTGCTAAGTTATATGTTCTTAGAGGTAGCACTTTGCCTGGTATTGCTGCTGCTGTTACTGCTAATGATTCTGATGATTGTGGTAAAACAAATCTTTGGCATATGCGCCTTGGGCATATGAGCGAACATGGCATGGCAGAATTGGTTAAGAGAGAGTTGATTGATGGTTGCAACTTGGGTAATTTGAGTTCTGTGAGCACTGCATTTTTGGTAAGCACAAAGGAGTTAAATTCAATGCTTCCGTTCATACCACCAAAGGCATTTTAGATTATGTGCATGCTGATGTATGGGGACCTTCCCGTAAGACATCTATTGGTGGTGCTAATTACATGCTTACTATTATTGATGACCACTCAAGAAAAGTGTGGCCATATTTTCTGAAATACAAATCTGATGTTTTTTATGCTTTTAAAAAGTGGAAAGTTATGGTAGAAAAGCAAACTGAAAAGAAGGTAAAGATACTACGTACTGACAATGGTATGGAATTCTGTTCTAATGAGTTTGAGGAGTTTTGTAGTAATGATGGTATGATCAGGCACCACACCATCCCTTATACTCCTCAGCAGAATGGCATGGCTGAGCGCATGAACAGAACCATCATCTCGAGGGCTCGCTGTATGTTGTCCAATGCAGGTATGCATAGACGTTTCTGGGCTGAAGCAGCCAACACAGCATGTTACCTCATCAACAGGTCACCTTCTATTCCACTTGAGAAGAAAACTCCTATTGAGGTATGGTCAGGTTCGCCTGCTGATTATTCATAGTTGAGAGTTTTTGGTTGCACTGCTTATGCTCATGTTGATAATGGAAAGTTAGAGCCTAGAGCTGTCAAGTGCATATTCCTTGGTTATGGTTCAGGAGTTAAGGCATATAAACTATGAAACCCTGAAACTAAAAAGATTTTGTTGAGTAGGAACGTTGTTTTCAATGAATCCGTTATGTATCATGACAGCTTGCCATCAGATCCCTCTCCTGTTGCTATTGGAGAGGAGGGAGTTCGTGCGGTGGAGCACCGCGAAAACTGTTGATAATAATGCTGTTGTTGATGATACTCATGAGGAAAATATTGATGATGATGTTGTTCAGCACTCACCTCTTGTTTGCAGCAGCCACAGGAATCTATTGTTGTTGATAGACCGAGGCGTAACATAGTTCCACCTCGCTTGATTGAAGAGTGTAATCTTACTCATTATGCTTTGAGTTGTCTTTGAGCAGGTGGATCATGATACTGAACCTGCTACATACAATGAGGCTATTGCATCCGTTGACCGCGAGAAGTGGGTTTCTGCTATGCAATAAGAGATGCAATCGCTTGATAAGAATGGCACATGGGAAGTTCTGCGCTTGCCTAAACAGAAGAAGGCCGTCCGCTGTAAGTGGATATATAAGATAAAAGAAGGTTTGTCTCCTAATGAGCCTCCAAGGTTTAAGGCAAGGTTAGTAGCAAAAGGTTTTAGCCAGATTCCAGGTATTGACTATAATGATGTTTTCTCTCCGGTTGTGAAGCATAGCTCTATTCGTACTTTCTTTGGTATTGTTGCTATGCATGATCTTGAGCTTGAGCAGCTAGATGTAAAGACTGCTTTTCTGCATGGTGAACTGGAGGAGGAGATTTACATGGACCAACCTGAAGGGTTCATAGTTCCTAGAAAAGAGGATTTTGTGTGCAAATTGAAGAGGTCGCTTTATGGTTTGAAGCAATCTCCAAGACAGTGGTACAAAAGGTTTGATTCTTTTATGATCTCACAAGGTTTTAAGAGGTCTCAGTTTGATAGCTGTGTTTACATAAAGTTTGTTAATGGATCACCTATTTACTTGCTGTTATATGTTGATGATATGTTAATTGCTGCTAAGAGCATGAAAGAAATCACTACTTTGAAGGCACACCTAAGTAGTGAATTTGAGATGAAAGATCTTGGTGCTGCTAAGAAAATCCTAGGTATGGAAATTAAACGGGACAGAAAACCTAGGCTGTTGTTTCTTAGTCAGCAAAGTTACGTTGAGAAAGTTCTTCAACGTTTTAATATGCATGATGCAAAGTCAGTTAGTACTCCTGTTGCTCCTCACTTTAAATTGTCAGCATTGCAATGTCCTAGTTCTGATGAAGATATTGAGTACATGTCTCGAGTTCCTTATTCTAGTGCTGTTGGTTCCTTGATGTATGCCAATGGTTTGCTCTCGCCCTGATTTATCATATGCTATGAGTTTGGTGAGTCGTTACATGGCTAATCCTGGTAAAGAACATTGGAAAGTTGTTCAGTGGATTTTCAGGTACCTCCGTGGCACATCCAATGCTTGCTTGAAGTTTGGCAAGACTGATGAGGGACTCGTAGGCTATGTTGATTCAGATTTTGCTGCCGACTTGGATAAGAGGAGGTCACTCACAGGTTATGTGTTCACGGTAGGTGGATGTGCCGTGAGTTGGAAGGCAACGCTGCAACCAGTTGTTGCTCTATCTCAACCGAAGCAGAATATATGGCTGTTGCTGAAGCTTGCAAAGAGTCTGTTTGGTTGAAAGATTCGTATGCTGAGCTTTGTCAGGATGATTCTTGCATTAACCTGTTCTGTGACAGTCAAAGTGCTATTTACCTTACTAAGGATCAGATGTTCCATGAGAGAACAAAGCACATTGATATCAAGTACCATTATGTTTGTGATGTTGTTGCACAAGGTACACTGAAGGTATGCAAGATAAGCACTCATGATAATCCTGCTGATATGATGACAAAGCCTGTTCCTGTTGCTAAGTTTGAGCTATGCTCAAGCTTAGTTGGTATAACTGCTTAGCCCAAGTGGCTATTGGCGTCGAAAGTGTTTTCTTTGTTTGTTCAGGGAGATGATTACTGTTAATGCTACAAGAAGGAATTTGTCTCAAGGTGGAGTTTGTTATATGTTGATCTAAATTCTACAAAGTAAAGGCCAACTTCTGACGGAGCGGAGCGAGGCCCGTCGCCGGAGGCTTAGGCCGATGCGGAGCGGAGTCTGCAGATTCTGGCATCAGATTGGTGTTGCCGAACTTTTGTCAAAATTAGTGTGCAGCCCTTTCGCCGCTCCGAAAGCCTGAAGGGTGTCTGGCAGGCAGGCCAGTGATATCAGCGGCAGTTGGATTAAGGATCAGTGCAACGTCATCCGCGTACAAGGAAGCTCTGAATGTGCATTTCTTGCCATGTAGTTTGGAGAGAATCCCACCTTCAGTTGCAAGATCGAGAAGCCTGTGTAATGGCTCCATGGCCAGTACGAAGAGGAAAGGCGAGAGGGAGTCGCCCTGGCGAAGACCACGTCTATCCACAATTCGGAAAGAGCACTGTTGTCAAATAGCTTGATTTTGCGTATGATGACTATGTTTTTCTTGGGAGATTAGGCTGGCAATACACCAGAATATGTGCACAACGATCGTGATGTATTTTACAAACTTTCAGTGGGATTTTCAAATAGTACATTCCGGAAATGATAGACAATGTTACTGTGCCATGAAGGCAAGCAGACTGATGGTCAAGGCATCACGACCGGGAGGAGCAGTTATCAGTTTCTTGACCTTACGGTTCCATCGTCGAAATTGCAGAATTCGCCTGGACATACGAGCGCCCGATTACGAAATTCACTAATTATGGTCGTTGATGCAGCACAATTTCTTATTCGTAACTAGATTTTGGAATGAAGAAAAGGCCATCTTCATTAACCGCGGGATTTCAAGTGACTTGCATCCTATTTTATAGTTAATTCTAGCATTCCTTCATTCGATGCCATCACAAGACCATGTCGGGTTGATAAAGTCAATTTAGCATAGCCATTTGTTATTTTGAGCCTATGGTTGAACTTTTGTTCTGGATTCACCACAGGGTTTATCTGTCGTTTTTCCTAGTTGTCCTCTGCCGTAAGAGCATATTTCATGTAGTATCAGTTGTTTGTGCAAGGAACCAAATTTCCATTATTGAGCATGGAACTGAGAAGGATGTGAAGCAAAATAAAGATAATAATTAGCCAGAGTAGGAAAGTTCATAAAGCAAAAGCAGCAGGAAATCCCGCCAAAGCGTTTCTTACGAATATAATCAACTCTATTTATTCACGCATGCGATGGTGGGTAGCAATATGCCCGCAAAACATAAGCATACTAAACCTCTTAGTATCTTTTTTTCCATAAATAAGTGTGTAAATAAGTTTCCAGCCCACAAGGACAACGAGGAAATCTTATGTGGTACAGATCTGATTTTTAAACATAATTGTCCGAACTTGAAGCTTATACCATAACACAAGATGTCAATGTTACACTCTCTTGTCTGCGCTACCCTTTCGCCGCATGCCTTCAAATTCAGTGGGTAGGTATCAAAACAAAAGAGCTCACTCTGCTATATATTAGGATGGGGGTCACGCTACAGCTGGTTGCTAACTAGAGATACAAGCTGGGGTGGTGAACCGAACCCATAAAACACAACCACGTTAGTACATTTTTACCCAAAACACTATTTTGGTGCTCATTTTCCCCAAATTTTCATGAGGAACCTATGATTGGGAGGCATGCAGGAGTTCAATGTGTAGGACACATGATGATATCTAAATCAGAAAATGACCCTTGTGAGTTATCATTATTGTTGATTGCTCTGCACATTCGAATTGTGGGTAGTCCACTGATGTCCCTGTCCATGGGAGATGCCAATAAGCTACGATCGCTGAATTTTGTGTTCCAGGTTGCCTCAAGGCAGTAGTGGACAGTTTTTGTTGGGTCGAAATTGGGCTGCGTTCCAGAGTAGACCTTGGGCTGTGTAAATGATTCGAGCCTAGCATAAGGCTCGACAAACAGCCGTGTCCTATTCGAGGCGCCTTAGCCACTGTCATGATCTCACCCGATAAGGTGCAGATCCCTGTGTTTATAGTGCTAGTCCCTGGATCGAATAGCTAGCACCCACAGTTTAAGATGTAATATCAAGAAACACAGGTCATATTACATCGCATATCTAGGAATTAAAATAGTTCATTACAACTTACATAGCTCATATGGCTATCTCATTACAAAGCAGCAGATATAACTATAAAGCATGGAGTCCTTCATCTTCATGTGCCACAGGCAAACATGTTGGGTGTAGACTCGTAATACCTACTCATCAAACTTTACTATCATCAAATAATCCTGCAACATGATAAGTTATAGCCACAAGGGTCAATACATTTTAAATTGTATTGGCAAGTGTTACTAGTATGTGGATATAAAGTGGAACCTATTACTACATGCATATCTGGCTAGGTAGAGCTTTGGCTAGTTTGCCCTATCTTTTTATAAATAGTTCGCAACACTTATTCTCAACTAAGTTACACTGGATACCCTCCAGGTAATATGTCCAATCACAACATAGTGGTACCACTGATAGAAACCAGTGAACCTAGGTTCCATTGATAGAAATCAATGAACCAACTGCCCTTGTTCACCCATCAAGTTTTAACTTAGGAAATTAGAATGATGAGATTCTTGATTCTGCTTCATTGTCTTGATGCTCAGAAATTGTCCATAACCGAGGACACGGCTAAGTACTTAGTTTTACCCTCTCGAGAGGTGGTGCACTTTCCCCACAAGACTCGACATGCATCAAGACGAGACTTTTCAGAAGCAATCCCTCAGACCACCACGGACGCGTTCCATCCTATAATCACTACCACCCTCCGTCAAATGCAGCTGAGTTCTCGCAACTTAGTTGGTCAAGGCAGAGCCCATATGCCATGTGGCTGCACTAGAAGCTTCACGACAAGAACGTCTCCAATCTCTTTGTTCCTGGGTGGCCGTCCACAAGTGCGATACACCGGCCGACCATAGATATGGCCCCTGAGTAACCACTCAACATAATCCAAGCAAGTCCTATTTCTACCCAGGTGTTTCATTAAGTACTTGTTTTGTTATAGAAAATATATATTTTCCAATACTCCATATAATCATAATATGATATTCCACCCCGAAAACTATATCAGGGCTAAGCATTTCTAATCTTACGATATTTCACCTACCAAGTAGAAACTACCATTCCCTATTCTACATAGGAGATATAGCATGGCATAATAATATAGTCTATCCTGCATATACTACAAAAATCCACTAAGTATAATGAAAACAGTAGGACTTGATGATAGTGCCACTTGCCTTGGTAGTAGAATATTTAGGTACTCTTCTTGATCTTTCAAAGATTACACTCCTCAAAGTCTACAACAATACAATCAAGCCAAAAGCACATTCTCAAAACTAGCATCACAAAACAACACATGAGTACAACAAAATGCATGCAAGCACACAACAAAATATTTTATTGAACAAGTTGTTACAACAAGGTTCTGAACACTACTAGGTGCTTTCTGAACATTTAATATTTGCAAGATTACAAATGCAACTGTTTGTGCAGTTATAACAATTAGCAACATTTTCTAACACTTGGAAAGGCCATTCTCACCAAATAATTGCCACGGTATTATTTATACTAAACTAAATTTATATTTTTGTCTTACTGGACAGAGGGTTCAATTTGCAATCCATAACAAAAAGATTCACCCAAAAATAAATTATAGAACAATTTTTATAGCCAATTTACTCTACAAATAGTTCTGTATAAAACGTGATTTTAACCATCACAAAAGTACCTAATTGTTGCTCTACTGTGTTCTACTCATTTTTTGAATCCATAGACATATTATTTGCTAAATTTGGACAAACAGAACTAAAGATATGATTTTTGCAAGTTCCTATGTTCTTATGTCCTAAAAATCCGAAAATAGAAATAGACATGACACTTGGCAGAATCTGATTGGAGGATACCCCTTCGGTAAGTGATCTGATTCTGACCGTTAGATGAAGATCGAATGGACAAGGAGTGCTCACCGGAATAGCTCGCCGAAGAGATCGCCGGAATAGCGGGCACGGGCTTGGTGTTGCCGTTCTCGTCGCTAGGAACGTATCCGGAGTTGAAGAAGACGTGGACGGCGTAGAGAATGTCGAGGTGGTACTCATGGACATGACGGAGAGCTTGCTGGTCTTCGAAGACAGCGCCAATCCACGGCTGAAGCCGCGGTGGCGTCGGGTGGCTCGACCAACGGAAACAAAATGTCGTCCCACCATGTCCTGGAGGTAGGCAAAGATGAGGAGAGTATTCTGGTTCGAGGAATTGACAAGTTTCTCACCGTGGACGACAAGATCTGACGATGAACTCGAATTTGGGGCTGATCTTGGCATCATCGGTATGAGTTCTACAGACCTCCTCTCGAGAAATTTTGAGAACCAAAATGATGGATCAGAACGAGAGGAAGATGGTGCTCTCTTCGGTTCACGTTGTTATGGTAGGAGGAGGGAGATCGGGAGACGTATGCCGACGGGTGGCATTCGGAGCACCGCTTCGGTTTGGGCAATTAACACAATAAAACGGGGAACTAATACCCTGAACGGAACATTCATTGGATATACAACAAATTTCGTGTTTATTGCGAACCAAAGCGGCCATTAGATTTGATGGGAGAGGGAGGGTAAGAAGTAACTCCCATGAAGGTTGAGCTTATGTAACATGTACGTGAACAACACGAGGAAGATGATCGATCGGCTAGAGGGGCAGGAAGTGCGGCCCACTTTGAAAGGAAGGGAGAAAAAAAAATATGAGAGAGAGGGCTTGTTGGACTGGGCCGGGTTAGATAGGGTATACTTTTTTTAACGTTTTTCTTTTTATTTTTCTGTTTTCTTCAATAACTTTTGATTTGGAACTCTAAATAGATCCATTCAAATTTTCAAAAATTTGTAAAATCAACAAGATCATTTTAGGATATTATCTATCTTATTTATTATCCAATTCAAACAATATTATTTATAAATATTTACTTTGGTCTATATGGTTCTTTTTTTTACTTAGTTACTTTTCTTCATATCTTTTTATTTAAAACTCCAAAAAGGATCAAACCAATTTACAAAGTTTTATAAATAATGCTTTACCATTATATGTTATTTATATATACTTTTGTTCCATTTAGACATGGATTTTAGATATGGCTTATCTTGACTTTGCAATATAATCTCATCTCTTTTTCTCTTTACCAAATAAATTATATACTTTGATTTATAGTTTAAAAAAACAAAAAGTTGATTATCATTTGTATAATTCTATTTAATAATTATCTTTATAAACCATTTAAGAATACTTTTATTTCATTTAGTTATTGATTTTTTGGTAGGTGCTTTATTGGCCTTGGAATTTTCTTATTTCTTATTTATTTTCCTTTCTTCTTAAATAAACAATATCTTTTTATCTATGGCTCCAAATAGGGTGAAACCAATTCCTATGGTTTTGTAATTTTGTTATTTTTCCTTATAGATCATTTAGGAATGCTCTTGCTGAATTTTTATATGGGACAAAGCCATAGTCTTGTATTGAACTTGATGGTGATTTCTCTTATTAGTGTTTAGGTTTCGGGTCTATCCTTTTTTTCAGGGGTTGACAAGATACATGTCATGGATGATTGAATTTTATATTTGGATAATTTGTTGTCACTTTCTCATTCAAAATTCTTTTTGTTTAAGTAAGGTTTTGATATTTCCATTAGAGGAATCAAAAGTTTCTTTTCCCCCAAAATTTCATCTTTTATTTACTTTGTTTATTTGATTTTCACATTTCAAAATTTGCAAAATTTTGCGATGTGACAGCCACTGAGCGTAGCAACGATAATGAACTATTCTGAATTTTGTCTATTCTTCTTTGAGGTATCTATGCATTTCTTGTTCTTCTTTTTGCGGTATCTATGCATTTCAGCAAAAACAATCGAGTTTACCCCTTTGAGAAGAGGTAATAGGATTGCGGCAATCATGAATACACTAACTACAGTGGCTACTAAATGGAATTTTCTGATGATGTATCTCTTGTGGTGGCCGACGATATTATCATGTCCACGAATTAATGGTCAAGGGTGTTCTAGCTAAAAAAGAATGGCGGCCGGTCCTGCCCCATGTATATGTCCCCATGCCATCCTAGTACTTTGCAGGAATTGCATGTCCTATTTTTAAAATGGAGGATGAGACCCCCGGCCTCTATATAGAAAAGATCATTCTTTATTATATTACTGTACAAATGGTCGACAAACATCATACATCAAAATATCCAAAGCCACCATGCGACACCTACAATCTTGTGAACAAGAGAAGATCATGCCAACATGGCTCTATGCCTTGACAACGCAAAATCCCTCCATCAACTAGGAGCAGGGGACATCTCATACCCCCAAGATACCCTCTAGGCAAAATGGGAGCATTTTCTGTTGGGTCCGCAGCATAGAAAACAAAAAAATTCCTACGATGAGAACTATACGCCAAGATCTATCTACTAGATACAGAGCAACGGGTGGACATACATCCATGGAGAACTTACCCTCGAAGACAACGAGCTTTGTTAACGAGTAGGAATTCGTGGTTGATGTAGTCGTACACTTGCCGATCTCAAGATCGTGAGGAAGTCCGGCGCATGAACTCAGCACACATCCGCACTTTTCGCACACATGTTCAAGCCACGACAACCTCCACCTCCTCGCTCCAGCGATCCAGTGAAGCAACTCTTTCCAGACGAAATGCCACCGGGAACATGTATCTCGCTAATCCGAGACCATGGGGGAATAATTCTAGAGGGGGAGAGAGATCCTTCACAAGGAGGTGTGTGGATGAAGGAGGGAATGGGTGGCCTTTTATAGGAGGGGGGTGCCCCCTCTCTCCATGGCCGGCGCATGGGGGTGACCCCTCACCTCCCCCATTCATATGGTGGTAACCCCTCCACATTAAAATACCTCTTCACATTCCCTTTTAAAGTCTCCACTTTAAATGCATTAAATTTCTCCAAATTTAATGCTCTATCATTTAATAAAACTCTTTTTATTAAATTTATTCAGAATTTTGTTAATTACTTTAATTAACAAACATTCACATATAGCCCCTTGCAATATTTCAATATCACATGCAGAACCACCTTCTGCAATTTCACCCGAAACAATTTCCGGTTTCTATTGAAACAATTCCTGCGCTTTGCAATTCTTTCGTCTGAAACATATGTGCTCCAAAATGGTGTCCGGTAACTCTTAAGTGTGCCACCCTACGGTTCGCGAATAATGCAGACATGATCGAGACCCTTCTCCGATCAATAATCAGCAGCGGGACACGGAGATCCGTCTTGACTCCTACACATTCAACGATGACTCGTGATTGTGAGAACCTTTAACGCTTGTAACTAAATCCCTTTGTCTCGATATATTACATGTCCGAGATTCGATCGGTATCTCCATACCTAGTTTGATCTAATCTTGACATGCACTCTTTTCTCGTTCCCGTGATATAACATTCTAGTGATCACATCACTTGCTTGCAAGCTATTCTAATGTGATATCACCGAGAGGGCCCAGAGTATATCTATCAGTCATCTGGATTGACAAATTCCACTCTTGATCCATGAGCCTCAACATAACACCTTCGTAGTACTGAACCCATCTTTATAGTCACCCTGTTACGGTGTGACATTTGATGTTATCAAGATACTCTTCCGGTGTTAGCAATTAACATGATCTCATGGTCTAAGGATAAAGATTACTTCGTATGATGTTATAGCAATATAAACATAATGACTTGATCGTAATGCTATACTTCGGATGAATGTTCATCACATCATTTCACAAATGTTGTGACCTTGTTATTAACAACATCCAATGTCCATGATCAGGAAACCTTGATCATCTTGTTAATCAACAAGCTAGTCTATAAGAGAGGCATAAATAGGAACCCTTTTTGTTTATTAAACACACATGTATTGATGTTTCCTATCAATACAATTATAGCATGCAAAATAAACATCTATCATATACAAGGAATACATAATAACAACTTTATTATTGCCTCTCAGGGAATATTTCCTTCAGTCTCCCACTTGCACTAGAGACAATAATCTAGTTTATATAGTGATAAATCTAACACCCATGGAGTTCTGGTGTTGATCATGTTTTGCTCTAGGGAGTACTTTAGTCAACGGATCTGCTACATTTAGGTCCGTGTGCACTTTACAAATCTTTATATCTCCATCCTTGACATGCTCGCGGATGGAGTGAAACCGGCGCTTAATATGCTTGGAATTCTTGTGAGACCTTGGTTCCTTGGCGTTGGCTATGGCTCCATTATTATCACATTAGATCACCATGGGTCCAACGCACTAGGAACCACACCTAGTTCCGTTATGAACTCCTTCATCCAAACCGCTTCCTGCGCTGCTTCTGAAGCAGCAACATATTCCGCCTCCGTTGTTGATTCAGCCACCACAGGTTGTTTGGAGTTCCTCCAACTAACTGCTGCACCGTTCAAGAGAAATACGTATCCGGATTGAGACTTAGAGTCATCCGGGTCAGTGTCAAAGCTAGCATCGACATAACACTTAGCGACTAGCTCTTCTTCACCTCCGTATACAAGAAACATATCCTTAGTTCTTCTCAAGTACTTAAGGATATTCTTTACCGCTATCCAGTGTTCCGAACCTGGATCAGATTGGTACCTACTAGTCAAACTAATAGCATGTGCCACATCTGGTCTTGTACATAGCATGGCATACATAATAGAGCCTATGGCCGAGGCATAGGGGATCTTATCCATCATCTCTCTTTCTTCCGTAGCGGACTTTGAGTCTTACTCAATGTCTTGCCTTGCAACATAGGTAAGTACCCCTTCTTACTTCCGTCCATATTAAACTTCTTTAATATCTTATCAAGGTATGTACTCTGCAATAGCCCAATTAGGCGTCTTGATTTATCTCTATAGATTTTAATGCCTAATATATATGAAGCTTCACCAAGGTCCTTCATCGAAAATTTGCTGTTTAGATAACTTTTAACACTGTTTAAAAGATCTATATCATTTCCAATCAATAATATGTCATCCACATATAATATCAGAAATGCCACATTGCTCCCACTCACTTTCTTGTAAATACAAGCCTCTCCATAAGTTTGGACGAATCCAAACTCTTTGATCACCTCATCAAAGCGGAGATTCCAACTCCGGGATGCTTGCTTCAGTCCATAGATGGATCGCTGAAGTTTCCACACCTTATCAGCATCCTTAGGATCGATAAAACCCTTAGGTTGTATCATATAACTCTTCTTCAATATTACCATTGAGGAACGCAGTTTTGACATCCATCTGCCATATTTCATAATCGAAATATGCAGCAATTGCTAACATAATCCTAACCGACTTAAGCATCGCTATGGGAGAGAATGTCACATCGTAGTCAACTCCTTGAATTTGTCGAAACCCCTTTGCGACAAGTCGAGCCTTATGGATGGTTACATTACCATCAGCATCCGTTTTTCTTTTGAAAATCCATTTATTCTCAACGGCCTTTCGATCATGAGGTAAGTCCACCAAGGTCCAAACCTGGTTTTCGTACATGGATTCCATCTCGGATTTCATGGCTTCTAGCCATTTGTTGGAATCAGGGAACATCGTCGCTTCTTCATACGTCGCAGGGTCATCAATCATGAAATTCATAACAGGATTGCCGTACAGTTCAGGAGTTGCACGTGTCCTGCTTGACCTGCGAGGTTCGGTAGTGTCCTCTTTCGGAGTTTCATGATCAATATCATTAGCTCTCTCTTCATTAGGTGAAGTCAACTCCAAAACAACCACGGAGCTGCGCTACTCGCCATTTCATGAAGAGAAGGTTCAATAACCTCTTCGAGTTCTACCTTCCGACTACTCACACCTTTCGCGAGAAACTCCTTCTCAAGAAAGGATCCATTCTTGGCAACAAAGACCTTGCCCTCGGATCTGTGATAGAAGGTATACCCAATCGTTTCCTTAGGGTATCCTATGAAGACGCATTTTTCCGCTTTGGGTTCGAGTTTATCCGGTTGAAGTTTCTTCACATAAACATCGCATCCCCAAACTTTAAGAAATGACAGCTTAGGTTTGTTTCCAAACCATAATTCATACGGTGTCTTTTCAACGGATTTAGATGGTGCCCTATTTAAAGTGAATGCAGCGCTTTCGAGGCATAACCCCAAAATGACGGTGGCAAGTCGATCGAGACATCATAGATCGAACCATATCCAATAAAATGCGATTACGTTACGACACACCATTACGTAGTGGAGTATCGGCAGGCGTGAGGTGTGAAACATTTCCACAGTCTTTCATAAGTATTCTAAACTAGTAACTAAGATACTCTCCTCCACGGGACGCGAAATTTGATCTTTCTGTTACGATGATTTTCCACTTCATTCTGAAATTCTTTGAACCTTTCAAAGGTTTCAGACTTATGTTTTATCAAATAGATATACCCGTATCTACTCAAATCATCTGTGAAAGTAACAAAATAACAATATCCACCTCGCGCCGACACACTCATTGGTCCACACACATCAGTATGTATGATTTCCAATAAATCTGTCGCCCGTTCCATTGAACCGGAAAACGGCGTTCTAGTCATCTTGCCCATAAGGCATGGCTCACATGTATCAAATGATTCAAAATCAAGTGATTCCAAAAGTCCATCAGAATAGAGTTTCTTCATGTGTTTAACGCCAATATGACCTGAGCGGCGATTGCCACATATATGTAGATATATCATTATCAGGTTTAATCCTTTTAGCATCAACATTATGAATATGCGTAATACTACTATCGAGATCCAACAGAAATAAACCATTCAACACAGGTGCATGACCATAGAAGATATTATTCATATAAATCGAACAACCATTGTTTTCATACTTAAACGAATAACCACTTTGCATCAAACACGATTCGGATACAATGTTCATGCTCAGTGTAGGCACCAAATAACAATTATTCAGGTTTATAACTAATCCCGACGGCATATGGAGAGGCAGTGTTCCGACGACGATCACATCAACTCTTGATCCATTATCGACCCGCATCGTGACCTCATCCCTTGCTAGTTGTCGCTTGTTCCGCAGCCCCTGAACCGAGTTACATATATTAGCAACTGATCCCGTATCAAATACCCAGGTGCTACTGCGAGTACTAGTCAAGTACACATCAATAACATGTATATCACATATACCTTTGTTTGCCTTGCCGGCCTTCTTGTCCGCCAAATACTTGGGGCAGTTGCGCTTCAATGGCGGTCCCTTGCAATAGTAGCACTTTCGATTATCGGACTTAGGGCTCGGGGTTTCTTTCAGTGCAACAGATTTGCCGCCCTTCTTTCCTTCGCCTTTCTTGTCCTTCTTGAAACCGGTGGTCTTATTGTTCATCAACACTTGATGTTCTTTCCTAATCTCCACTTCTGCAGTCTTAAGCATTGACAGAAGCTCGGGAAGAGACTTCTTCATGCCCTGCATATTATAGTTCATCGCGAAGCTCTTGTAGCAAGGGTGGCAGAGATTGGAGAACACGATGTATGCCTAAGTCAATGGGAATCGTTATTCCCAAGGACACAAGCTTATCGGCGTACCCAGACATTTTGAGTACGTGCTCACTAACGGAGCTGTTCTCTTCCATCATGCAGCTAAAGAACTTTTCAGAAGCATTATAACTCTCTACGGCAGCATGGGTATCAAAAATCATTTTCAATTCTCCCATGGTATCAAAGACATTGCCATTTTCGAAACGTTTTCGAAGTTCTGGCTCTAGCCCATACAGTATGCCACAATGAACTAAGTTGTGGTCCTCCTGACGAGTTATATAGACGTTCTTTTCCTCGTCAGGGGCATCAGGAGCTGGTGGGGGGCCTAGCGGCGCCTCTAGCACATATTGCTTTTGTGCGTGATGAGGAGAATCCTCAAATTCATAGCCCAGTTGGTGAAGTTGCTACCATTCGCAGCAAGCTTCTCTTTCTCCATGAACACATTGAAATTAAAAGCAGGTGGTGCCATCTACAACAGAATTTGTAAAATATATTTAGACTAAGTTTATGATAGATTGAGTTCAACTAATCCAAATTACTAATGAACTCCCACTCAAAAACGACATCCCTCGTGTCCTTTTGGTGATTACATGAACCAAATCCACTACACCAAGTCCGATCATCATGTGAGTCGGTGTAGCTTCAAAGGCGAGCATCTATATGGGCATCATATCAACTATATGACTCATGCTTAACCTTTCGGTCCATGTTCCGAGGCCATGTCTGTACATGCTAGGCTCGTCAAGTAAGAACCTTAGTATTTGCGTGTGTAAAACTATCTTACACCCATTGTATGAAAGCGTAGAGTCGAGAACACCCGATCATCACGTGATGCCTCAAAACACGATCCACAAAACGGTGCATACTTAAGGAAGAACACATTTTATCTTGATATCTAAATGAGGGATCATCTTATAATGCTACCAAAAGCGCCAAACTAGCAATATAAGATGCTAACGTGTGAAGTGAGGTGATATGGTCCATGCATTTGATCTCTATCATTTGCATCGTGGTATGGTCTCTATCATTCCTTTGTGTGTAAGGCCAAGGTCTATGGAACTTACACGTTAAGTTAGTTGTAAGAGTATCTATCATACATCTACTTACAATAATACCATATCAATACACTAGCCCAGCAACGATCTAAACTAGACGCCTCTAATTTATCAATTGCAAGTTTTACGTGGCTTTGGGCTTTCGGAGATAGAACCGGTCTTACCTACGAACATGAACCACAACGACGATAACCATGTTATTAGCAACTCGTTATAAATCAGATATTGACTATTGTAGGAGAGACAGACACCCGCTAGCCACTTATGCAAAACTAGTTGCATGTCAGTCGTGGAACCGGTCTCATGTACGATGACATGTAAGGTTGGTCCGGGCCGCTTCATCCCACTATGCCACCAATATCCAAAGTACATAGAAGATGTAATAACATGATCATCATCGCCCACATATAAACATATGTGTACTACCCGTGCAAAGCACCTACGCATAAACCTGGCTCTGATACCCTTTGTTGGGTCCATGACATAGAAAACAAAAATTTCCTACGATGAGAACTACACGCCAAGATCTATCTACTAGATACAGAGCAACGGGTGGACATACATCCATGGAGAACTTACCCTCGAAGACAACGAGCTTTTTTAACGAGTAGGAACTCGTGGTTGATGTAGTCGTACACTTGCCGATCTCAAGATCGTGAGGAAGTCCGAGCGCCGCAACTCAGCAGCGCATCCGCACTCGCACACACGTTCAAGCCATCGGACAACCTCCACCTCCTCGCTCCAGCGATCTAGTGGAATCAGCAACTCCTTCCAGACGAAATGCCACCGGGAACATGTATCTCGCTAATCTGAGACCATGGGGGAATAATTCTAGAGGGGGAGAGAGATCCTTCACAAGGAGGTGTGTGGATGAAGGAGGGAATGGGTGGCCTTTTATAGGAGGAGGGGGGTGCCCCCTCTCTCCATGGCGTGCATGGAGGTGACCCCTCACCTCCCCATTCATGTGGTGGTAACCCCTCCACATTAAAATGCCTCTTCACATTCCCTTTTAAAGTCTCCACTTTAAATGCATTAAATTTCTCCAAATTTAATGCTCTCTCATTTAATAAAACTCTTTTTATTAAATTTATTCAGAATTTTGTTAATTACTTTAATTAACAAACATTTACATATAGCCCCTTGCAATATTTCAATATCACATGCAGAACCACCTTCTGCAATTTCACCCGAAACAATTTCCGGTTTCTATTGAAACAATTCCTGCGCTTTGCAATTCTTTCGTCTGAAACATATGTGCTCCAAAATGGTGTCCGGTAACTCTTAAGTGTGCCACCCTACGGTTCATGAATAATGCGTACATGATCGAGACCCTTCTCCGATCAATAATCAGCAGGACACGGAGATCCGTCTTGACTCCTACACATTCAACGATGACTCCATGATCGTGAGAACCTTTAGCTTGTAACTAAATCCCTTTGTCTCGATATATTACATGTCCGAGATTTGATCATCGGTATCTCCATACCTAGTTTGATCTAGATTCTGACATGCACTCTTTTCTCGTTCCCGTGATATAACATTCTAGTGATCACATCACTTGCTTGCAAGCTATCCTAATGTGATATCACCGAGAGGGCCCAGAGTATATCTATCCATCATCTGGATTGACAAATTCCACTCTTGATCCATGAGCCTCAACATAACACCTTCGTAGTACTGAACCCATCTTTATAGTCACCCTGTTACGGTGTGACATTTGATGTTATCAAGATACTCTTCCGGTGTTAGCAATTAACATGATCTCATGGTCTAAGGATAAAGATTACTTCGTCTGATGTTATAACAATATAAACATAATGACTTGATCGTAATGCTATACTTCGGATGAATGTTCATCACATCATTTCACAAATGCTGTGACCTTGTTATTAACAACATCCAATGTCCATGATCAGGAAACTTGATCATCTTGTTAATCAACAAGCTAGTCTATAAGAGAGGCATAACTAGGAACCCTTTTTATTTATTAAACACACATGTATTGATGTTTCGTATCAATACAATTATAGTATGCAAAATAAACATCTATCATATACAAGGAATACATAATAACAACTTTATTATTGCCTCTCAGGGCATATTTCCTTCATTTTCCCGGTCTAACAGACTCTTAGTGAGCACCTAATGCACACGCTACAAAATGCAATCACCGTTGTCGAACACTGAGCCCTCTACAGGTTGAGATCTGCGTATCCCTCGCAAGTCAAATAGGACATTCTGCAAAAGAATGATACATAATGATAGTTAGCCATATACATGCAAGAAGCCATTAGTCAAGCCATCACGGCAAGGGGAGGAGCGGTTCTCAGTTTCTTGAAATTGCGATTCGACCTTCAAAATTGCAAAATTCGACGGGACTAACGAGCACCTGATTTGGAAATTCACTAATTTGGGTGTGCTGGTTGATATGCTTATACTGATCAATGGAGTGATTGGTTTGTTATTTGTCACTAGATTTTCAAATGACAGAATGACCATCTTTGTTAATGGCGGGATTTCAAGTTACTTGCATCCTATCTATCTATTATATATACTAAAAGCAATATAAGGATGTCTAACAGAGACACCACGGTGATCCACTTCATCCAAATCTATACCTAATAATAAAAGACGGATTGTTTCTTGCGGTCCAACACTTTTTTAGACTGTTCTGCCCCTCTTGGTTCCGTGATATTACCCACCGTACCATCCTCACCCCTAACTCAAATAATGGTCCACTCTTTCTTTCCCCAACGAGAGAAGGTCTCACGTGCCTGCATGCAAACCGGCCCATAGGAATGCAACCCAATGCAACCCGGCCCGCAAGCCATGATCCCGGCTAGTGACGAAAAGATGAAAACATCAATTCAACTCCGAGCGAGTGCTTGGGACTCCTAATTTAGTCCCACCATACTTCTTTAGGTAGAGCCCCACCAATTTAAATAGGTTGGCAAATTGGGTAGAGTATCACCAAGCCAACTGGGAAAACTAGACTAGAGCTAATTATAAACATGAGGGATGAGGGACTAATGAATGCCAATGATACGTTGCTAATGTATCTATAATTTTTGATGTTCCATGCTTGTTTTATATCTATTTTCTTATGTTTTGTCTATACTTTGGAGTATTTTTATAAACTTTCTTGGACTAACCTATTAACAAGATGCCACAGTGCTAGTTGCCTGTTTTTTCTGTTTTTGGTTCCAGAAAAGTCAGAAAATGAATATTCTCGGAATTGGACAGGACAAAAGACAAAGTTGATATTTTACCGGAAGACACACGGAGCTAGAAGACGAGACGGAGGGGGGCCACAGGGCGGCCACACCACCCCTGGGTGCGGGTGGTGTGGGCCCCTTGGCCGGCCACCTACCTTGCCCCTTCGCCTATAAAATCCTCTCGATGCAAAAACCCTAAATCGACCAACCTCCAGCCACGAAAAGTTTCGCAGCACTGTCGCCACCGAAGGAGAGATTCGGGGGACAGAAAGTCTTTGTTCTAGCACCCTTCCGGGACGAGGAAGTTCCCCCGGAGCCATCTCCATCGATCTCCACCACCATCTCCATCGCCATTGCTGATTCCCATGATGAGGAGGGAGTAGTTCTCTCTCGAGGCTAAGGGTTCTACTGGTAGCTATGTGTTTATCTCTCTCTCTATGCATGATCATATTGTGGTCATGAGCTTTCTAATCAAGTAGATCTACTTTGCTACTCAAGTGCTCTACTAGATCTCTGCTCTCCCCATGTGTGTGAAAGTGACAGCGTGCACACCATGGTGGCACTTAGGCTAGAGATTACAAATACTTGTTATGAGTTATATTTGGAGTTGGATGTTTCTATAAAATTGTGGTGTTTGTTGGAACTATCTAGAGCTCAAGGTGACAGTGTGGGGTTATCTAGATAGGGAAAGCAAACTTTGAGGTGTGTTGTTATAGCCCTACCATGGATTAAAGGGTCCAACCGGAGAGTAGTTCAGAGTAGTATCATGAAGAGAAGATATTTATATGAGAGTGTTCACTAGCAAAAGTATGATCCCTAGGCCTTGTTTCTAAGCATTGAAACACCACTTGCAACTAGATCTGTTACATGTTTGCTTGTTTCTATCTTTATTTCAGTCTTTCTTTAGTGTCTTCCACGCCATCAAGCTATTTTCTGACATTGTTACCACTTATAATTATCTATACCACTTGTATTTCACTATCTCTTTGCCGAACTAGTGCATCTATACACCTGACAAGTGTATTGGGTGTGTTGGGGACATAAGAGACTTCTTGTATATTGATTGCAGGGTTGCTTGAGAGGGATACCTTTGACCACTTCCTCCCTGAGTTTGATAAACCTTGGGTAATCCATTTAAGGTAAAACTTGCTGCTGTTCTACAAACCTCTTCACTTGGAGGCCCAACAATTGTCTACAAAAATAGAAGTGCGTAGACATTAAGCTATTTTCTAGCGCCGTTGCCGGGGAGGTAAGGTAAAAGGTACTCACATCCTCCGGTGTGAGTGCTCGAAGTTATTTCCTTTAGATTCTGCAATTTTGTCTTTTTGTTTCTTGTTTTCACTAGTTAGGCTTAATGGAAAACAACAATAAAATTAGAGATCTTTGTAGTATTTATCTTGAGTTTGGACATGAAGTGTTTAAAGAGAAAATTAAAAAACCTATGGAACTTTATTTGCATGTTAATAGCAATATTGTTAGTATGAATTCTTTGGACACCATTATTACTAATGCTATGGAAAAGGCTAAGCTTGGGGAAGTTAGTTTTTATGAAAAAGATCTTTTTAGTTCCCCAGCTTTGGAAGATAGCTATTATATTGCTTATAATGATACCAAACCTCCAATATATGATGATTACAATGATGAATATGATATTTTCAGTCCACCTACTATTGAGGAGAAAATTAATTATGATTACAATATGCCTCATATATTTGATGATTATGGTGATGAGAATAATAATGATAGCTATTTTGTTGAAATTGCTCCCACCATAATTAATAAGAATCACTATGCTTATGTGGAGAGTAATAATCATTTTATGCATGTGGCTCATGATAAGAATGTTTTATGTGATAGTTATATTGTTAATTTTATTCATGATACTAATTAAAGTTATTATGAGAAAGGGAAACATGGTTTTATGTATCTCAACAATATTAAGTTTTCCCTCTTTATGTTGAAATTTTTGAAGTTGCACTTGTTTTGCTTTCTTATGCTTGTTGCTTTGTGCTTTCATGACTTGTTTCTTTACAATATTATCTTTCATAGGAAGTGGGTTAGACTTAAATGTTCTTTGAATTTGTTTCTTAATGCTCTCTTTTACTTCAATTCATATTTCTTATGTGAGCATCTTCTCAAACTATCATGCCTAACTTAAAAGCGTTAAAGAAAAATACTTATTGGGAGATAACCCAAAAGTTTTAGTTGAGTCTTGGAAGTTATTGCTTCAGTAATAACCTCTCCTTATCCATTTTATTTTATTTTTTGTGCCAAGAGTAACCTCTAATTAGAGAGAAGTAATGCTTGGGAAAGTTGTTGTCCTGAAACAGATTTTTGTGCTTCACTGTAAAAAAAATTGTAAAATCTCTGTACTTATTTTTGAGGTGTGAATTTTTGTGCTTCTGCCCCAGGTTGTTATCTAACTTTCGTTAGTTTAACACTTTTCGATTTGAGCAACACAAGGTCTTCGAAAAAATTGGTTTTTACCTGCTGGTCTGTTTTGACAGATTTCTGCCATTATTTGCATATGCTTCTTGTTGGTTCCTTTTTGGGTTCTCTTTGGGGAATTGAGCTTTTTGAGGAAAGTGCTTCAGTAGCTTGTGTTTTAGTGGAAGTTTTATTGGTGTTGAAACTGAACCTAAAGACTTATTATCTTGAGTGTACTAATGTTGCTAATAAAGATTGTGTGAAGGAAAAATTTCAGGTGTATGGAGAGAATGATGTAATGAGATGAAGAATGGACTAAAGCTCAAGCTTGGGGATGCCACCCCATGTCACCCCAAGAATTATCCCAGAAGTACAAGCATCAAAGCTTGGGGATGCCCAAGGCATCCCCTTCTTCATCAATAAAAATCCTAGGTTTCTTCTAAACACTTTATTTTTATTGTTTCATGCACAGTTGTGTTGTTCTTGGAGCGTCTTTGTTTTCTATTTTTGGTTTTCGTTTGCTTGGTTTTCTTAGTTTTCTTGAATAAATTGGTTGGACCCCCTCTGTCATGCATTAGTTTTCAAATAGTTTGATTTGGATTGGAAAAGAGTAGGAAAAGTTCATGCTTAAGTGGTAAAAGGAGCTTGTTTTTGACTGTGGCCTCTGCTTTGTCATGCCATGCTTGATATTGTTTTGGCTTTATGCTTAGTAATCTTTGTTATAGCATGACTTGTTATAAACAATTGAGATTGCTTAATGTTCCTTTAAAGAATCATGCGTTTTTTTAGCATATTAAAGAAATTGTGGTATTCTCCTTTGATGCTTTATTTGGGTTGACTTGGCACATGATCACACCATGTTATGACTATCCCAAGACACCATAGCCTTTATGATCCTTTAGCTTTTGACTTGTAATATCACTTTATGATTTAATTAATAATGTTTTGTCGCTTTGCATGATTATGGCCATTATTGCTCTCTTAGTCGGTCGCTCCCAGTCTTTTGCTAGCCTCCATAACTAAGTGTGAGTTCCAACACACTTGTTATTGTTCTACAAACCTCTGCACTTGGAGGCCCAACAACTGTCTACAAGAATAGAAGTGCGTAGACATTAGCCAGCTGCGCATGGTTCATGACGAAAGAAGGTGACACTGTGGGCTGAGGCTGGTCATAGTGGTAGTATCATACTACTAGTATCATGCATATGGTAGTACCATACTAGTACTATATTTAATGATTTTTAGAATCTTAATGCAAATTTGTGTACAAGATTTTTTTTGCATGAGGATTTTCTAATTTTACGTGTTATGATACGGTATCTACCTATGATACTCTAACCATCTCTTTCTTCATTAATTGTTGCGCCACATCAGATTTTTGCCAACATGGCATGCATGATACTAGCTATGATACTCCCACTAGGACTAGCCTGAAGGGAAAGGCCACGGCCAGCTGCGCATGGTTCATGATGTAAGAAGTTGGGATTGTGGGCTTGCCTTCTATGGTACATAAGGATAAGGAAAGAGCTTAATTAAGAGAAGGAGACCTTGATAGATGTTGGGCACGTCTCAAATGTGATGTTTGTGCGTCAGCTTTGGGGCTAGCTCTGAACGCGACACATCCTGGGCAAAGATACTCGCAATGGGCCAACAAATGCATAGAGGAACCTGGTGGTTGCGTTGGTTGCCACATATTCCGCGTGATTGCTCCAATTTTTTTCGTGTGGTGTAATTTTATCACAACCATAACCGTCAAGAAAATGCTCCATTTTCCCATGATTGTATCTATTTTGTTCAAGGGGTGGGAGAGAAAGGATTGCCGCGCGAAGGGAAATCCTGAGAAATTGTGAAGCGGATGGGTTGATTTTTAATAGTAAAATTATTTATCCTCTAGAAATGATTTTCTATAGTAATCGTGAAGCGTTGCATGTGTATTTATCCTCTAGAAATGATTTTCAGTAGTAAAAATATTTCTGGCCAAATTTTTTTTTAATTTTTTTTAACCCGTAGCAACGCACGGTCATTTGTACTAGTAAATATTAATAGTTGGATCTAAAATTCGTGGTTAGGATTAATGGAAAGAGAATAGTCACGTAACAATGTACATAGTCCAGTTTGCAAACGGACATGTTCTATAGTCGTGACGGATAATACGCAAAACTGGCAGGTCTAAAACCGACACGGTCTCAATAGGACTCAAACGTGGAAATAAATATGCCCTGCTGCACTAGGTTTTCTTTTCTGGCGTGTTATACCAGGAGACCATGCATGTGCGCCTGACAAGGAGATGCCAAAAAACGTGCAAAGAATTGCACGGTACTACAAAATTTTGTAACCAGGCTAATCTACTAATTTGGTCGCTATAGGTTTGCCTACCATCCAAAATATGCACGTCGAGGACGCGGCTTGCCTGTGGCCTCAGCGTGCGACGATCGGTGCGACCTTTCCTTTTGCTCAGGATCGTACGGCAATACCGCTCCTTGCAGTTTTTCTGTTTGACGAGAAAAGATAAAACGAAAACAAATCCGTATTTTAGTCTCCTTCCTGTACTCTTTCCATATTTCTCTAGAATCTAGATTCTACATCGAAACAAATAGTAGAACAACAGAGAGGGCAGGAGCGCCGCCCCGATCTCCACGTCCCGTCGGCCCCTCCACTTCCTCACCCTTGGCTCGGCGTCCCTGCGGAGTTCCCATGCCATCGTCTTCCTCGTCGCGAGTCTGTGATCACTGGCTCGGCTTCACGACTGCCGTCGTCGCCCGTTGGCGAGGGAAGCTTCAGCACCGTGTACCTCGCGCGCCTCTCTGGCGTCTCCCAGTCCCAGCTTGCCGCCATCAAGCTCCACCACAGCTGCAGTGAGCTACTCCGCCGCGTCTTCCGGCAGGAGCTCGATGGGCTGCTCGCCTGATCCGCGTCCGCACATCGTCCGCCTCCTCGCGTTCGGCGACCAGCATGACGACGGTGTGCTCGTCCTCGATGACCAGTGCGAGCCGGCAGTGGTGCACGACGACGTGAAGCCTGGAAGGTCTCCGACGTGCTGCTCGACGCCACAGTTTGCGTCAGGCTCTGCGAGCTTGGGTCCACGCACAGGGCTCTCTACGTCCGGCCGCCCCCGTGGGATACAGCGCTGCGTGTTGGTCAGCACCGTCATCTAGCCGAAACCGACGTCACCGTCGCCGCTATTTAGCACGGCTGCACGGGACGACGAGGAGCAAACCAGCTCGAGCGGCTGACCTGCATGACACCACCTGCACTGCTGCACACGATCGACGGGGCGAGTTGTCGATGAAGACCGCAGCCCAGCGCACGCAGACGCAGCCAGCCTCCAGGAGCCATGTCCTACAGCGCGGCAGACGACCAGCTCCATCGTGCCGTCGGCAGCGGCGACCACCATCTCTGTCCCGATACGGAGTCTCTAGATGGGAAGGATACGGAGTCGCGACGATGGGGAGTATTTTCTATATTACTATTTTTTTTTCTCAGAACAAAGCAGCGAACTAGGGGAAGAGCAGGGATATCCGTGGGATTTTCAAAGAACGGTTGGGTCGCACCGATGGTCGCACGGAGAGGCAGCAGGCAAGCCGCGTCCAAAAAATTAGGCAATATACGCCAATTACAACAATGATCACCTTGGTTTCTATAATTTACTATAGTTCACTTGGTTGACTACAGATCTCACGGTTGACTGCAAGCATTTTTTCTAAACGATGATTTTTTTTTTTGCGGGTGAAAGTTCTTTGTATTAATCAATAGGACTTACAAGCAGATCTGGATTGCGAATCGGAGACAAAGCCTCATGTCCAGAGCCAAGCCAAACAACCGTCTGTAATTTTGTCCTTGCAAAATTTGGGACGCACTGAGTAGCCCTTTTTTTGTGAACAATCCACTTGTACAAAAGAAATATGTCTATGTAGAGTCAGATTGCGCAGGAGCAGTGGCTAAACTGAATAGAGGTGGGGTGGATCGGTCGATTCATGGGCCCCTGGTCGAGGAGATCAAGATGCTCTTACGGGGTTTCGATGATCATGTTGTCAAGCATGTGCAGCACTCATGTAACGGGGTAGCACATTTACTGGTGAAGGATGGCCGTGAGAATAAAATGTGTAAAACCTAGTTCCAGGTTCCACCAGGGTATATTGTAGACTCTCTGGAACATGACTTTGGTGTTGTTTGAATAAATCGCAGCTTTGAATCTCAAAAAAATATGTCTATCACTTTTAACTAAATATCTAATCTCCTCGATCAAGTGTGCGAGCGATTTTGGGATTCCCCTTAACTGTTGAGATCAGAGACAAGCATTTTTTTAATGGTGCATATTAAAGAGATAAGAAGAAGTTCCGTACATGCATATAGTCAGTCCAAGAACTTCATGGTCAAATTGGATATTGGGATTTTAAAAATATCATGCGGAGTAGGAAGACAATGGGTGATTGCTTAATTAAGATCCAGGTAGCCGCTTTACATGAAACAATTACTCCCGAGTTAGAATGGAGAACTACTAGATTGAACAATGGAACATATGAAGGAAAGAGATACACTTCCTCAGTTTCAATGTAGACCATAGTCGAGATAAGGTAGTAGCCATTAAATTAAATAATTAGTAAAATTTATGCATCAGAAAATTCGTGATTTTGTTTGTAAATTTTAAGAACATATTAAAAAGGGAGGCAAAGTTACATCTTATAGGTAATAAATCTGCCTAGAAAATCACTTATTCCAATGTTGACAAAGCGAATCAAGTATTTCAGAACATAGGGAATAAACTAGGAAGAAATTGATCTTGAAAATTTAAATTAAAATTCCACACCATACACTACACAAAACTAAATCATTTTTCATAAATATGTTGATTTCTTGAACCTTATCAATAACAGGAAAGAACTAATATGTCTTCATAATCATATGCATCATCCAATATGAGTCTTCCATACGTATTTGCGTAAAAATAATTGTATGTACCATCATCTAAGCATTAATCTGGGGGTTTGGCATTATAATAGACCTTGATTAATAGATCTATGCCCACATACCCAAGCATCATCTAGCGACATCCTAACTATTATATACATACATGAATTTGTTATTGGTAAATTCTAAATTGATCTAAAATATATATATATGTTAAATATATTCAGTGTTTTTTCCATGCACTAATATAACATAAAATAAAATTATATGTTAGGAACTGGAGATTTTTTTAGTCCATCACATTCATGAATTTACCATCCATATGACAGTATTAATACTTTAGAAATGACTTTTAGTTGCTCGCAGTTCCCGTTTGATACCTTGCCAAATGGATTTAGTTCTATTAAATGGCCTAATATCACTACATACAAACTATACAATGCCTAACTGAGATAGTTAAAAATCTTAAATAATCATTTACTCATAAATTGGATATGATTACATTGAGTTTCCCGTGATATGTTTTATTTACCATGAAGAGCCATATTAATCCTAATAGCACATACAAATGTACCTATAAAAATTATATAAATAAATAAAAATATTTAATGCTTTTTATATATAAAGATGATGCCCTCGCTTCCGTGCTAGTTTTATAGTTAATTCTAGTATCCCTTCAGCCGATGCCATCACAAGACTGTACCGGTTTGTTAAATTCATTTTAGCATAGTGATATGTTATTTTGAGACTATGACTGAAATTTTTTTTCTAGATTCGCCACAGCATTTATCAGCATTTTTCCTACTTGTCCTCCGCAGTTGGAGAATAATTCCTATAGTAGAAGCAGAATTAAGTTAATTATGATCGAAGAGAGTAGGAAAATTCATCAAGGAAAAGCACAAAAAAATTAACTTTGTTTATTTAGGCAACCGATGGTGGGTAAAAATCAAGCAGACTAAATCTCTTATCATTTTCCATGAATAATAAGTTTCCAGCCTACAAGGACGATATGAAAATCTTAGATGCTTCAGACCTGATATTCTAAAGATAGTGATCCCGATCTTAAAGCTTGTACCGTCAATATTTCAATTTGTGAAGTCCTGCAGTTACCTAGCTTCAGACTTAGTGATGCATGTTACCGTCTGGTGTGTGTGCTTACCCTTTGGTCGCTTCTCATCAAATTTTGTCGGTAGGTATAAAAACTAAATAGCTCTATCTGTTATATATTAACATGGAGACCATGCTACACCTGGTTGCTAGCTAGAGATGTCACTTGGGGCAGTGAGCCGATCCCATTAAACACGACCATCTTAGTACATTTTTACCCCCAAGAAGTTTTCAGTGCCCATTTTCTAAGACTTTCTTAATAAACCTAGGCTTGGGAGGCATGCAGGAGTTCAATGTCTAGCACAGATGATGGTAGCGAGATCAAACCAATAACCATTCCGAATTATTACTTTTCTTGATTTCTCGGCACAACTGAATTGTGGGTGGTTCACCGTGCCACTCGATGATGTTCTCGTCCATCGGAGATACCATGAAGCTGCGGTCGCTGAATTTTGTGTTCCGTCTTGCGGCGTCGCGTTGTTGGTCTGCGTCGCAGAGTGGGCCTTGGGCAATGTACACAGTTTGAGCCTAGGTGAGGACTGAGGTTGGACACACAGCTGCCTCCTATTTGAGGGGCCATTGCCATTGAGCCCGAAAACGATAATGAACTATTCCTGATCTCATCTGTTTTTCTTTGAGGAAGATGCAGTTGTTCTGCCGATGCACTTACGTAGAAAAAATAGAGTTTACATGTTCGGCCAAATGGGGATGGCGTGGCCACCAACATAACTACGCTACTAATTTGCGCCCCATGTTGGTCCCCAGGCTATCCTAGTGCCTAGCAAGAATTTGGAGTTTACAATCATGTTTGATCATGTAAAAAAATCCGCCTTCAGAGATGACAGGTTTATCATAGATTCTGAGGTTGCGCTCTTTCTGGATGTGCCAACATGCCCAGCAAGTTTTGGAATGATGTGCAGAGGGTGGGGCGCAATCCCCATTTTGAAAAAAAAAGTTTTGGAATGATGTATTTGGAGTGCAAACCCTAAGATAGTTCCCACCATTCCGACGGAAAGGTTGCGATGGTCAGGTGGACTTGTAGCTTCCATACGAAGAACTTGTAGTTCAGCTGGACTTGTAGCTTCCATAATCTTGCGAAATCGATTGAGGAGATGTTCCCATGAATTAGCATTAAGAGAGTTTGTGTTGTCGGTAGCACTATCATTCCATCTCCAAGAGATGTGATCCTCTTCCTCTTCCTCTTCCATGAGCTGGACATCTTTACAAAGATGTCAAAGAGTGACGAATTGACAAAGCTGAGCTCCACAATGGAGATCTGCCTAAAAGATTACCATCAATTTGTTTCCTTGATCCCTCCTTGAACATAGGTGCGCTCCTCTTTCTAGAAATAGAGAACAATTTCATCTCAATGTCTATAGGGGATTGACCGTTGGGCCATTTGTTGTACTTACCAAAAGGTCCAAAACCCGCCGGGGCGCCTGTCGCTGATATAGATAGAGGTACCGGTGTAAAACAGTCGCGTGTCAACAATAGTGCAAGGGATAGCGGTACCCAGCAAGGCGGTGTTGATGCTGCCACTCAAAATACTTCCAACAAAGTAGTAGCTAGGTCCCTACCAAATCTCTTGAACTTCGGAATGCCAAGTCCACCAAGATTCTTGGGCAACTAATGGTGGCCTTGGTGATAAGGTTGTGTTCACCATCAGCGGTTCTTAAGTTCTTAAATTCAAACTTGCAGCCTGAAATCGGAGAATTCACCGGGAAGAGCGAGTGCCCGATTAGTTAATTCACTAAATTTTGGTCTACCAATTGATTTTCTTATGTATATTGAGCAATGGAAGGATCGATCATTGATGTGGCACATTTTTCTTTTGTCAATACATTTCCAAATGAAGAAAATTGCATCTTCATTGTGTGACCACATTTTCAGGTGACTATCATCGCTATTTTTTACAGTTAAATGCCATCACCTGAAGGCCATCACGGGACCATATATATTTGTTACTCAATTTAGCATTGAGATTTGTTATTTTGCGCCTACCCTGAATTTTTGTTCGAGAATCACAAGTGGGTTCATCGTCCGTTTTTGCTGCGTGTGCTCTGTGGTAGGAGCACGATTCATCTAGCAACAGTTTTTTTTAAGGAGTCAAATCTAAATTATTTAGTGTGGACTGGAAGGTTCTAAACCAGGCTGCAGAAAATTATGAGCTAGAGCAGAAAAACAGATAAGAAAAGCATGAGGAAATCACCCGAGAGGGTTTCTACCAATTAAAAATCAAATCTAATTATTTAGCCAACAATGGTGGGTAGACATTTGCTGCGGAGAAAAAAAGCAGATTACATCTCTTATCATTCTTTGAATAAGTGTGTAAAGAGAGTTCCAGCCCACAAGGACAATGTGAAGGTATGTTATAAACATAATGGTCTCCCATCTTAACGCACAATTCATAATAAGATGACAATTGATCGTGAAGTCATGCACTTACCTAGTACGTACTCCCTCCGTTTTAAAATATAAGATGTTTTACCTTTGTGAATAAAGTGTATCTAGAACTCTTTTAGTGTCTAGGTTCATCTAGGTTTAGAGTGAACCTAGACACTAAAAGCGTCTATATATACTCTTTTCACGAAACTAAAACATCATATATTTTGAAACGGAGGGAGTACGCTTGGTTGATGCATGTTACACTGCTGTGTTCTGTGTGTACTGTGGGGTACCCTTTGGTCGCTTCCCATCAAACTTTGTCGGTAGGTATTAAAACTGAAGACCTCATTGTGTTATATATTAACATGGCGGCCATGCTGCAGCTAGTTGCTATCTAGAGATGAACGCTGGGTCAGGATCCACCCATCCAGTGAAACGGAATAACCACCTTAATTAGATCGCCCATGATACTTGTATTATGGTGCTCACTTGCCTTAAATTTTCTAGGCTTGGGAGACACGCAGGAGTTTAATGTCTAGCAAACATCTTGAACTGGTCCTGATTTCTCCACACATTCGAATTGTGGGTGGGTTCACGCCACTGTCCCATGACTTCACGGCGCCACTGCCTCTTCTCCAGGTCCGATCGGAGTCACCGTGAAGCTGTGATCCCTGAGCTCGGTCTCCTAGCTAGTCAAGGTTGCTTTAGCGAGGCATCTACTTACTACCTCCGATCCAAATTAATGTTCTCCGGTTTGTCTAGATTCGGATGTATGTAGCACTAACACATGACTAGATACATCCGAATCTAGACAAATCTGAGAACAATAATTTGGATCGGAGGAGTATTTTGATGTGCGCTTGGTCGCTGCTTTAAGACTGCAGGTGTTACTGTTTCATCTAACTTCTTGCCTCAGCTTAGAATACCCTAGAGAGAGCTTTACTTGTTTCCACTATTTCAAGACCTCACGGAAAGAATCACCAGTCTCCCGTGTCACGCCCGCTCAGGCGACATCGGAGAAAAACCCTAGCCATCGCTGGTTCCCTTCCTCCACCTCCTCTCCGCCTCCACCAGACGACGCGGCCGGCGAAGCCCATGCCGCCAATGACGTAGGCGGGGCCTCTCTCCCGACGCCCTGTATCATGGAGATCATTGACCTAGGCGGCGGTGGCGAGATTATCGGGGGGGGGGGGGGGACGGTGGCGGGGCGCGTGGATCACCTACCGCGGCGGGCCCGCGGCTGAGGCGCTGAAGGTTGTGGGGCATGTTGCAGGGTTGTAGAGGCGTGCCAGCTGCTTGTCGTCCTGGACGGTGGCCTGCTTCGTGCCATCCTTTTGGCGTGGCTCGGTGGTGGATCCAAACGGAGGCGGCAATGCAGGGCGGCCGATGTTCTAGCGTGTTGGCTCGTTAAATTCTCGGCGGCTGCACCGGCGGACTACTCGGTGGGGATGTGCGACTACCGGTGAAAACCGTGCCGACTCCGGTCATGGGGGTCGACAGCGGTGTTTCTGCGTCGCTCCCTTGTCTAATGGATCATCGACACAACTCTCGCATCTTCACTAGGGCTACTCCGGGGTAAACCCTAGAGCTGGGTATCCCGGATCGGATGATAATGATACTCGACACTATTCTTCCTCTTGGGGCATCATTTTGGAGCAGCTGTTGGTCGAAGGGGAAGGTGGAGCGACTTCATCTTGCATGGAGACTTTGGTGGATTTGTCAAGGCATGTCTTATCGCCAGGTGCTATGCTTAGTCATGTCTAGTTCGGTAAGTGCTACGCACGACATATATCCCAGTGGTTTCAAGCTATGTCAGATGGCGGTACTCGGTGGCATGGTGCTGAGGGGTCTCGGTGGCAACCACACATTCATGTTGATGGAAGTGCACATGATGGTGGAGCTGTTTGGCTGCATGGTGGTGTCGACGGTAGGCCCGATAAGGGCTTTACTTTGATCCCCTGAAGATGGTTTGGTGGAATATGTTGGCAGCGGCGGCTTGAGCATGAATGTTGATGTGCGCTAAGGATCAGCTAGACCGGTTTGTGCTCCTGGCTCGCCGTTGAGAGGTTTTGGGCCCTCCGGGTTTTTGATGATGTGCATCGGTGTGCGGTCAGAGTGTTGGCTTCGACATGGCCATCCCCTTCATCGAGGTTGTCGTTCGAGAGGTGGCTTTCGGTTGATCTTTATATTTTCTTTGTAAAGTTTCGCTGAATAATAATAGAGCAGGCTGCGTGCATCATTTAAAATGTAGAGGACAAGGGTATGACCTCCATTTGGGAAAAAAATATAAAAACAACTTAGTTATAAAAAATATATAAAAAACTTAGTTATAAAAGTATCATGTTAATTAATTCTAACGGGTGCACAGCGGGAGGCATCTAAGTGTTGGCTTGCTACACCAGATATATAAGGGACAGATAACATCTGCCAAGATTTTTGCAGTACAAAGATACTTGTCGGATCAACCTGTATCCATAAGATGATAAGAACATGATTTTCTATTTCTAAAAGATTGTCAAGGAGAAAAAACTGTATAAGCAATCTTTTGGGTGCGAGACTAGTTCTTTGCAATTTCGATACAGGGTTGTCCTATTATAAAATTTACACGATAAAAAAGGTGTCAGGTATCCTCCTCATGTTGGCTGTGAGATGATCTTATGAAGCCTTTCAGACAGACAAACAGGGGCAAGATCCCACCAACCTTTAAGGTTATTACCTAGGGTTATTTTGGATATTGCACATGAGGGAACGAAGAGTATAAGCGTCCCATCCAGCCACCTCAAGGTGGAGTGACGAAAATTCAGGCTAGCCTCTGTTGGAAAAGAAAACCAAGAGAGAAGGGAAAGAGGAGCAGTTGAAGCAAGAAGCTGAATCAAGCACGGGGCCCTACCCACAAGGTTATGAAGGCCCAGATCTACTACCTTGTCTCATCCAAGCTATGGTTCGACCATATTTGGTGAGATTGCTCTGATCCCTAACTCTTATGCCCCAAATCTTATTGTTGGCATCACAAATCCATGTGTATCTTGATGTATGAGATCCTCTAGTATTTTCTAGACAAGAACAAGTTGTATCCCCATTTGATTATAGTGGAAGACAATTTGGGTGGCTTTGGCGCATGGTTTTCCCCTCAAGTTGAGAGGTTTTCCACATTGAAAGGCCAAATGACGTCGCCTAGAGGGGGTGAATAGGCATTTTAAAATTATTACGGTTTAGGCTCTAATAAATGTGGAATAAAACTAATGATTAAGTTATCAAGTCAAAACCTATATCCACTAGGTTCAACTAAGTGCACCAACAACCTATGCTAAGCAAGACAAGAAACAAGGTGATAGCAATATATAACACTCCAAGCACGATGGCTATCACAATGTAAATTTCATAAGTAAAGGGCTCTGTTGAGAGATAACCAATGGACATGAAGACAATGAATTTTATTGCCAAGTTCGCTTTCAAAGAAGCCACGTCTCCATTGGAGAGGTGTAATGACGCAATGCTCTCCGAACATCACAGATGGCTCACCTCAAGGTGTGGTGGCTCGATGCTCACCCAACGCAACACAAGGTCTCACCCCAAGATGCGAAGGTATGCAACTCACTGGCGCCACAAAAGGCTCACCCTATGCTCCTATGAGCTCGCCACAAAGTCCTACTCACGATCCACTATAGAACACTTGAGGATGGTCACCGAACCCGTACAAGCTTGGGGAAATGTCCACGACTTAGTTTGAGGCTCCCAAGAACAAAGCCACAAAAGGCCACAAGCTTGAGAAATCTCCACAACTCAATTGTAGGCCCCAAGAAAAATGCCATAATAGGCCACAAGCTTGAGGAATCTTCACAACCCAATTGGAGGCCCCAAGAACTCACTACTACTCCACACAACCATCTAGGGTTCCAAGAACACAAGAGAAACAACCCCAAGAGCTTGAACTCGCCGAAACTCCGAGGAGAACTCAAACCTATGCACCAAATGCAAGAGGAAATCCTTCCCTCTAAAATTCTACCAAATCTACAAAATTTATTGGTTGAATAAGAGAGAAAGAACACAAAAGGAGAACACAAAACTCTCCAAGATCTAGATCCCAAGGATTCCTTCACAAAGATGGGATTTGGTTTGCTGGGGGTTGCAGATCTAGATCTCCTCTCTCAAAACTCTCAAAAAGATGAAAGAACCAAAGGAGGGGAGGGAAGAGGACAAGCTCTTCAAGGTCAACAATGGAGGAGAGGGAGAAAGCCAAAAACCAGGAAAAGAGTTAATCCCCACGAAGGGGAAGAGGGCTCCCATATCTGACTGTTTGGAATTTTACGACCCTGTCGGTAGTATCGGTGGATGGCCGGTACTACCGCTGGCACCTGGCTAATGGTCACAACATAGTGATGAGAAAGAGAGAAAAACGATCCTGGTTGAACTCACACAAGACCGCTGACGTGGGTATACCAAACTTCCAGCCCAAGTTCCAGTAAATAAGAAATTCGTAAGGAATGTACAGAGCGGAAACCAGCCCTTGGCGAAAAATAGGACAGAACTTCACTGGTACTTCCGGCGGCAAAGTGCCCGAGCCGTACTTCTTGCGGATCAGCGGTACTTCTGCCTAGGACAGTACTACTGCCCATACTTCTGATCAAAGTTCCGTCAAATAGGACACAACATGCAGATACGTTACTGAACCGAAATCAGGATGACCGGAAGTGGCCCCGGTACTTCTCCCGGTTCTACCGGCGGCATAAATCCCCTAGCGGTACTACCGGTGGCGCGCTGGATCTACCGGTCAGGAAAAACCTTCAGAACCAAAACTGCCATAACTTTTGTATCCGAACTCGAAACGAGATGAAACCATTTTTTGGAAATATAACGACGTTTAGAATATATATGTGAGATATCTCCCAAGGTGTGGATTCGAAATACCCGCAAGATCAAAAAGTCAATAGGATATATCAGGAAAATCCTTTTTTGATGAACTAGAGCTTATTATGATTATAACCACAAGCTCTAGATCCTCACATGAACAAGATCAAAATAACAACCAAGAAAGATGATGCTATCTATGCAAAGTTTTGAGCTCTCTCTGAAAGATACGAACGAGCTACTCACTCGAGAGACCCTCTTGATAGTATGGCTATCTATCCTAAACCCGGTCTCCCAACACTATAAGAGATCAGTGATGACTGCAAGAGCACATATCGTTTGTAGCTAGTTTCGAAATAAAGATATCGATCCCACAAGGAGCAGGAGTCTGGAGTCTAATAACTCTTGAAATAAATGTCACGATAGAAATGCTAGATAAAGTTCTAAGTGACAAGATAAAATGTGAGTATTGTGTAAAAAGGTGTTTTTGGGTTTTGGGTATAATAGCAATAAAGTAAAGTAAAATAACTGAGTACAGAAAGTAAGTATCACGTATGTAAGAGAGATTAGAACTATAGTAGGAAAAAAGGCGTTCTCAAGGAGTAGCGGATACACCACTAGTATTGTAAAGATCTAAGATAAAGATTATCATCATGAACATTCTCAACTGTGTATGTGTGTGGGAGGAACTCCGTATTTGGACGAATAGGCAACAACCGCTGCTCACATCATCCTCATAACCACAGCAGTCAGCAATCGGCATCAATCGAATTACTGCGCTATTAAAGAACGTAATCCCGTAGGACGTATCCCATGGCATGGATAGTGTTCCATAAGTTTCCTCGGTTTCCCAAGTTGATACGTAAGGGGTGCCAACAGCTTTATAGTCACTGTAAGTGCTAACACGCCTTCGTCTACCAACAAGTAGTTTCCTCCATAAGAGGCAAATATTGAGAGGTCGACTTCTCTCAACACCAAGATGTAGAAAATCTAACACATGGTCACAGCGATGAATATCATAATAGACATTATCTTATTTCAGTCTCATACTAGGGTTTCTCCATCTCCCTAAGAACTAATGATCTACTCAGACATGGAGGCAATCAACATCATGGCAACGGTAATGATAACAATCATAGATGAATAGCACTTGTATAAATCCACAATGAGTATAGGAATTACAACAAGATCTAGACAAGATGTAGATGGGATGGATGGAGATGGTGGTGATGCAGTGGTGGATGATGAAGATCGATGAGTTCCCCCTCCAGATGCCTTCCGGAGGCGAGGTTTCTGTGATTTCTGGTGTTCTGTATGTTGTCACCCCAAACCAATTGCACAGGGTGAAACTATTTGACAAGGCGGAGGCGGAGCCAACTATACGGCCGGAGCTATACGGCAGGAAAATTGCTCCGCCCATATAGTTGGTCGTTATGCTCTCTGTCTTCTTTGTTCGCTTCTGGTTTTCTTCTGGTATTATTAATATTTCCCAAATAAGCAATTTACGTTGTTTTTGACTCATTTTCTCCACAGTACAACTGCTTCAAGAATTGTATCCATTAGATCCATCATTTATCCTGATCCTTGTGAAAACAGACATAAAATATGCGCGTGAACGCCCTAAAATACAAAGATCTTACATTTACAATGCAAAATAATAATATAAAACATGATGCAATATGCACTCATCAACTTCCCCAAGTTTAGACTCTTGCTTGTCCTGAGCAAGCTCTAGCTTAATGGATGTGATCCTCATATTCATGAAGTAGAGTCGATAAAATAAATAAGACAATTGCAGTATGTGTTTATCGTGTACGATACATAGGAATAAGTTCATGAATAGTACCTTACTCGAACCATCGGAATAGTATTAGAAGGCTTCCACACCTTACTAATCAATAGTTTATAAAAGATGAATCTCAACATAATGTAAAAGAATCCGGTTCAACCGAATGAGTTAATGAGTTAGTCCCAAGTGTTTTATGATCAACGTATTCACTTGGGATTTAGAATCTCAAAAAGTATCTCTTTGTCATACTACAACTCAGTGGTATATGCCTACTTGCTCTTTACACACTCGCTCTTTTTATTCTTCTTTTTCTTTTCTTTTGTATATATATATGCTCACACTTTTGTTTAAGTGATGTACAAAGGAGCTAGCCATATATTCCACTTTATATAGGAATTCAAAGTTTAACGATCTCAATTACCAAATTCCAACTGTATATGAAGTATTCTTATGACTTGAACATTCTACCTAGACTTGTTCCCACTCTATTTTGATAGCACTTTATTTTCCTTTGTTCAAGGTTTATTCTTCAACTTAATTGTGTACATAATTTTTCTTTGTAAATCAAACCGTAGACTTACAACATATTGACTGAATTATCTTCAGGTGTTCTATTAATGCCAATAGTGTGGAAGACTCCTATTGCTATCATCAAGTGCAAGTAAAATTATACTCAAGTCATTCATATATCAAATAAAGCAAACACAAACTCAATATTGCTCCATATATAATAATAAACTCGGAATTTCATAAAAGAGATCGACTATTCCTAAAGGGAATTCTAATGATGCAAACTTTGTTTATAGTTTAAACTAATGCGAAAATAGTAATAGAACTTATAAGATAGATTACAAGGTCTTAAAGATCTCCCAAGCTTAAAATCAAGCCAGGCGGGATCAAATAATCCCTTGTGATTATTTGATACCGTGATTACTGTAGATCAACGGGGTGCCATGGAATGCAGCACCGCAGTGCGTAGCTTCTTGTTGGTCTCCTCCAAAGTAGTTATGCGGCTGTAGCATCTTCGCAAATCAGACTGCAGGGTGTCCATTCTATCTACGAGCTTAGTCACCAATGGAAAGAGGTCTTCCTTCTTTTCCATCTCATCGAGACGGTGGCGGACTTCAACGTGATGGAGTAGTTCCTGCTTATAGTATATTTCCAATGCACGTACACGATCCTTGGTCCTGGGTACAGCTTCTTCTTCCTCATCCATAATTGATGGACCGAGGGGTGGAAACCGTACCTCCATGCGAGCACCAATGGTTGGCTTTGCGAGTGGTACCTCGTCTCCCTTGCTAGCACCTGCACCAATATTAGATAATTCGTTATGCTTGTGTGGCCTTTGATCTGTGGTGATGAACTTGACCGTCTCCACGCGCCCTTTTCCATGTGGTTTGCGATCTTCTCTCTCTCTTATTGATCTTTCTTCATCGCCGCCCAATTGATCCCCGGTGGATCATAGACGTCACGGCGGATGTAGACGTCAACCATATTGTCATCGGAATCGTCGTTGAAGTGGCTTGGCTCGACATACTCCTTGTACCTTGGGCTAAACCTCCCCACCTCCTCATCATCGTCCTCCATGGATAGGCTACTTGAGCGGTCCCTTGATGGAGCAATGAGCCCCATGGGTTTTCCACGGCCTGGGACGGGGTAGCACATTGCTAGATTTGTTCATGGAGATTACGATTATAGAGAGAGAGACAATGGCAGTATGTAAGGGGGGTTAGAGGTCGGTAAAACTCACGAGAAACACCAAATTGTCGCCCAAAAAAAGAATCCGAACAAAACAGGAAAGGAAATCACGGATTTGAAAGTGTCCTGCCACGTAACGACCAACTATACGAGCGCGGCTCGTATAGCTCTATCCGTATAGCTGGTTCCGAGCAGATATTTCCAAATATCTCGAGTCCAGGTCGATTAAATCACGACTTGGAACCGATAATAAAGTTTTTTTAGATGAATAGTAAATGAAGGATCAAACGAAAAGGCATCTAAGAGTTTAACCACCAACTATACAGCCGGAATTTTTGGTTCTGGTCGTATAGTTGCGACCGTATAGATACAGACATCAAAACCAAAAAGTGTTTGAGAGCTTAACGACCAACTATACGGCCGGAATTTTTGGTTCCGCTCGTATAGTTGTGACCGTATAGATACAAACATCAATAGAAAAACCATCTAAGAGTTTAACGACCAACTATACGGCCGGAATTTTTGGTTCCGTTCGTATAGTTGCGACCATATAGACTCAGATAGCAAAAACAATTTCACGAAAATAATACAGAGAGTTTAACGACCAACTATACGGCGGGAGCTCCCTCTCCAGTCGTATAGCTCCACCCGTATAGTTAGAAAAACCTCTCTAAAACTTCAGAAAAATACAAGGAATTCAAAGGCCGAATTTTTAAGAGTAAGAATTGTGAAAATAAATCACTTATTTGGGTAAGAACACTTACCTTGCACTTACCATTGTTTATTCGGGGATGGAAAATTCCTCCCATAACAAAGACTTCTTCTCTTTTGGAGGAATTGACCTTAGTTTATTGAATAATTCTCGTAAACGAAAATCACCAGGACTAAAGTTCCTCTCAATAAGATTGGTGTCTTGCGAGGCAAACATGGACACTGCATCTAGCATCTTTCTTTCCTGCCTCTGCATAATCTGTAGCTCAAATTTTTGAAGTGAAAGAATCCAACGGATCAGCCTTGACTTATGGTCTTTCCTTTCAAGGATTTCTTTTAAGCCATCACGATCTGTGTGAACTCTTACCTTTGCATCAACTATATAGGAACGACATTTATCACAAGAGAAAAATATTGCAAAAAGTTCCTTTTCTTCCTTAGGGTAGTTCTTTTGTGCACCGTTGAGAGTTCTACTAGCATGATGTATAATATTAAATCTACGACCAATATGTTGTCCTAGAGTTACTTCTACAACATCATCACTAGCTTCGCATATTAAATCAAACGTTGTATCCCAGATAGGTGGTCTAATAGTAGGAGCACAAGATAAAGCATTTTTGAGTTTATCAAAGGCTTCAAGACACTTATCATCAAAATTAAATCTCATTCCCTTTTGCAAGAGCTTTGTCAAAGGTTTATATATTCCAGAGAAATTTCTAATAAAACTTCTATAAGCACCCACATGACCAAGAAAACTTCTTATACCTTTAATATCTCTAGGTTGTGGCATTCTCTCTATTGCTTTAACCTTAGCACTATCAACTTAAATTCCCTTACCTGATACCTGGTGTCCAAGGACTATACCTTCTTTGACCATAAAATGGCACTTTCCCTAGTTTAGAACGAGATTAGTTTCTTCACAAGGCTGCAAAACTCTTTTAAGATTATCTAAACAACTAGTAAACGAAGTTCCATAGATAGAAAAGTCATCCATAAATACTTCCATTATAAGTTCTATAAAATCAGCAAAAATAGCAGTCATGCATCATTGAAAAGTAGCTGGAGCATTACATAAACCAAAGGGCATACATCGTAAGCATGTAAACTGTAAGGACTAATGAAAGTTGTTTTAAGTTGGTCATCCGGATGAACAACTATTTTTTGAGAAACCAGAGCATCCATCCAAGTAACAAAAATGAGTATGGTTTGCTAACCTTTCTAAAGTTTGATCTATGAACATAATGGATAGTGATATTTCCTAGTTTCTTTGTTTAATTTCCTGAAGAATATGCACATCATGTGCCCAACAACAGTTCTAGTAGGTATCAATTCATTGTTTTCATTAGGAACAACAGTAAAACCGCCCTTTTTAGGAAAACAGTGAACAGGACTTACCCAATCACTTTCTTTAACAGGATAGATTATACATGCGTCCAATAGGTGTACAATTTATTTTCTTACCACTTCTTTCATTTCAGGCTTCAGTCTTCTATTGAATTCTGCAACTGGTTTAGCACCTTCTTCCATGAATATTCGATGGACGGCTATCATGGGACTAATGCCCTTCAAGTCATCCATTGAGTATCCAAAATCTTGGCGATGCTCCTTAAGTATCCATATGAGTTTTTCTTCTTCTCCTGAAAGTTTAGCACTAATAATAACAAGGAATTTATTAGTATCATCTAAAAACCTGTATTTAAGATTTCCTGGTAGAGTCTTCAAGTCTGGGGGTGGTAATTCCTTGTCCCCTCTCTTCTCTAGCTTTTCAAAAGCCTCGTCAGTTGGAGGTCCCAAAACAGGTAGTGAATCGAATTCATTTTCTAGTTCTCCCAGGGACTTGTCCTCCATAATTATTTCTTCATAATTTGGATCTTCATCTATTTTTCTTCTTGATTACCTAAGAAAAGAGCTGCCATTTCCTCAATAGTTCTCTCTTCCTCTTGTATTTGTGGAGGCCTGTCTTTAAATTTGGAGAAATGGAATTTGTTTTCTGTTCCCCCAAGCTTAAGAGACACAATCTCCTTCTTGAAGTTAACATAGGCACCTATATGACCCAAAAAGTTCCTTCCAAATATAATTAGGCAAAGAGTTTCAGCTGGCATATCAACAACTACAAAATCAATAGGAAAATCTTTGTTGCCAATTGTGACAGTTGCATTGTCAACTACTCCCATTGGAATTCTAAGGTTTTTATTAGCTACCATAATTGTTATATCAGTATTTTCAATTGTAGCCGATTATATTTCTTCTTTTATTTCTAAGTAAAAATCATAAGATATAACATTAACTTCGGTGCCAAGATCACATAAACCGTAATGAGAGGTTTCTTTAAATATGCAGGGAAGAATAGGCTTACCCACATTGTTTACCTTTGTTTTACCTTCAACCAATATTGGAGTCTCTTCATCAAGTTCAACTATGTTATAGTGTGAGTAAATAGCCATAATTGCTTCCTTGGTTACCTCGTCATCTTTGGTTTCTTCCAGATGTTCCACGACTTCTGGCATGCTTTCCTCTTCCCTCTTTTCCTGTACTGCTTTGACCTGCTCATATTCAAGAATATGCTTTTGTGCAGTGTTAGGGAAAGGCACTTCATAAATTGGTTCTACGGAGGTCAGTGTTGCTTCATCTTCTCTTTTCTTTTCTGGTTCGGGTGGTGGATCATACTTGACTGGACCCTCCTTTGGAGCTTTAATATGTTCTGTAAAAGTTTAACAACTTGCAACACAAGATCTGAATCTAAATAAAGTTCTTTGGATAGTTCTATAACATGGCCTTTTTATTATAGTCATGAATACAATCATGCTCTATTTCTATGCCTCCTTCACTTCCTAGACCAAAATTCCATGAAACTCTATGATCACGAATTCTATTAAGTAAAGCCCAACCTTTAGGTATAAGAAGATTCATAAAGGCTTCTTCAGTGAAAGAGTCTAGTTCAATTTTATTGGGTTCAATTAAACCGCCATAAAAGATATGTAGTAAATACCATTCAGGCAAATCATGATGAGGACATAGTCGTAGTAAATCTTTAAATCTAATATAAGCTCTTACTAGTCCTTTATTAGCACGATTCTTCCAAGTCATTATAAGATGCCTGATTCCAAAATATTTTAATAATCGATAATATTTTGATAGAAATTCACAAGCTAGATTATCCCAAGTAGTAGTGGCTTCAGGGGGTAGAGATCTATACCATGAGAGAGATGTACTTGTCAAAGTTTAACTAAAAAGTTTAACCCTTACCTCATTGGTGGTATATCCCGTCAATAGAAAAGTGCCACATATATCTTTAAAACATGCAATATGCTCATATGGTTCAGGATCTTCTTCATCTCTAGTAAATTGCTTCATATGTAGAATACTAAGTAGTAGAGGATTTATTTCAAACCCCCTTGTCTTCTCATTGGAGTTGTCTCTTTTATAAATATCATAGGGCTTCCCAAAGTGGTTGAGTGGGTTAGCATTGGTCATACGCTCAAACTCCATCATGTTGGTGGATACATGTAACTCAAAACAAAATTTAGGAAGACAAAAATAAATAAGCAAAAACTAAAGACCTACAGCGCTAAGCTCCCCGGCAATGGCGCCAAAAAATAGCTTGATGATTGCAAGAGCACAGATCGTTTGTAGCTAGTTTTGAAATAAAGATATCGATCCCACGTGGAGCAGGAGTCTGAAGTCTAATAACTCTTGGAATAAATATTACGATAGAAATGCTAGATAAAGTTCTAAGTGACAAGATAAAATGCAAGTAATGTGTAAAAAGGTGTTTTGGGATTTTGGGTATAAGAGCAATAAAGTAAAGTAAAATAACTGAGTACAGAAAGTAAGTATCGCGTATGTAAGAGAGATTAGAACTACAGTAGGGGAAAAGGGTTCTTAGGAAATAGCGGATACACCACTAGTATTGTAAAGATCTAAGATAAAGATTATCATCATAAACATTCTCAACTGTGTATGTGTGGGAGGAACTTCGTATTTGGACGAATAGGTAACAACTGCTGCTCACATCATCCTCATAACCACCGCAGTCAGCAATCGACATCAATCAAATTACTGCGCTATTAAAGGACATAATCCCGTATGACGTATCTCATGGCATAGATAGCGTTCCGTGAGTTTTCTCGGTTTCCCAACTTGATATATAAGGGGTGCCAACAGCTTTATAGTCACTGTAAGTGCTAACACGCCTCCGTCTACCAACAAGTAATTTCCTCCATCAAGTCCTCACAAGAGACAAATATTGAGAGGTCGACTTCTCTCAACAGCAAGATGTAGAAAATCTAACACATAGTCACAGTGATGAATATCATTATAGATTTATCTTATTTCAATCTCATACTAGGGTTTCTCCATCTCCCTAAGAACTAATGATCTACTCAGACATGGAGGCAATCAACGGCCGGAGCTATACGGCGGGAAAAATTGCTCCGCCCGTATATTTGGTCGTTACGCTCTCTGTCTCCTTTGTTCACTTCTGGTTTTATTATGGTATTATTAATATTTTCCAAATAAGCGATTTACATTGTTTTTTACTCCTTTTCTCCACAGTATAACTGCTTCAAGAATTGTATCCATTGGATCCATCATTTGTCCTGATCTTGGTGAAAACAGAAAAATATGCGCGCAAACGCCGTAAAATACCAAGATCCTAATCTACAATGCAAAATAATAATATAAAACATGATGCAAATATGCACTCATCAACCAGTAAAATAGAAAACCTATCAATATTATACCTTTGCCTTGAGCATCCCACTTCAGCTTCATGTAGATGATCTTGTCACCTTTAAGATGGAACACCTCTCTTGATTGCTCTTGCACACGCTTTGCTTGATGAATACTTGCGACTTGCTCCCCCATACTCCATGGGGAAACCTCTTCATCTTGATTTTGCACTTCTTTATTCCTTCTTGATCAACCTTCATGCTTCTTCTTTCTTCATGATTCTAATGGGCACAAAGCCCTTGGACATTTCTTCTTCTCCTTTTTCATTTCTTTAACTTTCAACCTTGAAACCAACACATGTCTCACGCGATGTCAATGGACAAAACCTACAAGTGAAACACAATTTACATATTAATCCATAGAGATTGTCATTAATTACCAAAATCACACATGGGGGTATACATGTCCTTTTACACGTAAAAAGGATTGGTGTCACTGTGTGTTGATTTTCTACTGCTGCTGTTCTGAGAACCTATCTCCTCACCATAGACATTGTCTATAGTCAAGAGAGAGCTTCACACAGGAAGATACTTTGAAGTCTCTTATTTGCTCCATATATGTTTGATGCATATGTTTCTTTCCGTGAAGAGCGACGAACCGTGAGTTAGCATACAAGTGGTGCTGAAGTTTACACTAAATCCGCTGCATATTTTCATATCACTTTTAAAGGTGTGCTAATCACAATTAAGAGATTACTAGCCACTGTCCCGGTAATTTCCCCAACAAAAGGGAGACAATGGAGGCCCTCTTTAAAAGGAGTTTGTAAGGCAGTCGCAATGTAAATTTCTCTGTCCTTTTTAATTTTGTTTTCACAAGTTTGCCAATATTTATGTTGGTAGCATTCCTCGAATACCTAAAATGGGTAGGGAAAAGACTTGACTTTCAAAGATCTAGATCTTTTGGCAAAGTGATGAGCATTATAATTAATATAGGTTAATTGAATTAAATATAATATGTTGATCAAAAGATGATGAAGACTTGTGAATCAAACTTTTATATATTAAAAGCAAGTCTCTATTCATACTATTACTGTTGTTGCCGCCATCGGCACTAGTCACTACAGTCGTTGTGTGCGTCAAATGATTTGAACATGTACACCGCAATAGGTTGGTATGGTGCAGAGACAAGATGGGTGCGTGTATCCGTGTGCATGGGTGTGTGTGGATGGTGTATATAAAACAATGGTATAAAAACAGTCGATATAGACGGGGTTGACTAGTCAGTGATGCACGGCTTGACTATTCTGCAGCAGGTCTTTGTCCATATATGGCGCACAACATAATGCATATGTTCCTCTAGCGTGGCATTATGGAGCATCGCTCTTGCATGCCACCTGACACGACGCCCTAATGTGTCATTCGTGATGTCTCTAATGATATTGGTTTTGTAGTGTACATGTTATTCCAAGATCTTATTCAAACTTTACATAGTTTCACTTTTTAAAAAATATACTTTATTAAATGGAATGGAGCTATATTAGAATACGAGTAATTAGTGCCGCATAGCAAAATCAATGCTACATTTTAAGGGAAAATATTTCTACGAGACCTGGTCCATAGATTTGAATGTGTGGACCAACTTTATCAAACAACATTTGTTCAAAACAGAGAAAAAACAAAACTAACAACCGTTTTCTGGATCTAAATTGTCACGTGTCAATCATGCGAGTTGCTTCACCTGTGGACCAGGTCTCGTATAATTATTTTTCCATTTCAAGTACTTGAATTTGAATAGTACACAACTACTAGAATCCATAATATTATTCGGAGAAGGTAAAAAAATTGGAAAGTAAATTTGCAGATTTAGGATAGGAGCCTAGGAGGCCCTCAGGAGAGATCTATTTCGTGAACTCGATGACCCAAATGTTGGCGTAGATGTAGGTAGCCTTGACAGCACCCAACCCAGCGCACTTGGCCAACACCTCGAACTCCCTCCGGTACCTCTCCTTGCCACCTGGCGTGTTTGTGAGCATGGCCATGTCGGCCATGAAGACCCCCTGCGAATTGGGCGTCGCGTCGGTCATGTTCTCCGGTAGGATGAACTCCACCAGGATCACCTTGCCATGCGCCGGCAACGCGTCATAGCACTTCCTCAGCAGCGCTACGCAGTTCTGGTCGGTCCAGTCGTGAAGGATCCACTTCATGAGGATAGCATCGCCGGAGGGCACCTCCATGAACATGTCACCACAAACGTGGTGGACGCCGGGGGACGGCGGTGCTTCGGAGATGACGTGGGGGAGGTCGAAGTTGATCCCCTTGATGCGTGGGTACTTGGAGGTGATGGCGCGGATGGTGGCGCCCGTGCCGCCACCGACGTCGACGAGGGTTCCTACGCCGTCGAATCCCGCGTAGGAGTCGAGGAGCTTCTTGGTGACGATGGTGGAGTGGTTCTTCATGGCCTCGTTGAACACGCGGTTGAAGCGCGCGTCTGTGCCGTAGTACTTGAACGCTGGCATCCCGTGTGCCTTCTCGAATGGGAGGCCACCGTCGAGGACCGCGCTCGTCAAATGATACCTGCGGGTTTTTATTTACCAGCTCAGATTTCAGTGTACTACTACTGGTGATATTTTTACTGTTAAGTAATAAAGCGCCTATTTTGAAAAGAAAAAAACCTACTGATATTCAAGTCTCATGGTTCGGTATATGAAAATTGTATAAAAAGAATTCGATATGAAAACATTTGTTAATCTAGAGCTTTATCGTTAGATCAAGATTTCTTTCTTTCTTCGCTGTGATTAATTGGTCAAACTTAAGTGTCCGGAATCACTCACAGCCAGACTGAATACTCTGAACTAAAGTCAAAAGTAACCTTGGCAGTTGGTTAAGTGTTGAATCTCGAACGAAGTCAGTCAAGGCAGTTGGTTAAAAATAAAGAAGTCGGGGCAAGCTCACCAGCTCTCCATGGTGACCTTGTCGTTCCTCGCGAGGACCAGCGGGGCCATGGAGACACCGTCCTCGTTGGGCGTGAGCCACTTGCAGACCGGCGCGGGGCCGTACCGGCGGGCGAGGAGGCCGTCCCTGCCCTCCTCTACCTGGCAGGAGACGACGTTGAACGAGGCCAGCAGCCGCAGCATGCGGTCCACCATTGCCGGCGCATCGGGGTTGGACGAGGCCGACGGCAGCCGTGCGACCACCTCCGACGGCGACAGCGCCTTACCGCCGGCGCCCACCAGGATCTCCAGCAGGCCCAGCTCGATCGCGCTCTTGAGCGTCATCGGCAGGATACACACCGCCGCCAGCCCGATCGCGTGCGTGCACGCCTCCTCGTCGTTAGTTACCGCCGGGACGACGAACATTTCAGCGGCGGAGCCCATTTATCTGCCTCTTCGAGGTGCTGCTGTGGATAGATGTTTGTGGGGTTTCGCAGTGTGGATTGGTGAGTGATGCGGCGGTGTCGGAGAGAAGGGGTACAAGGGATTTATATAGGCAACATGGTACTACTCAATTGAGCTAAATGCACAATGCGCAAACTAGTCTCTTCGAATCAGGATTTTGCCCCGCTATATTAATATACCAATCACACGGTACAAAGAACTTGCTATGGCCCCACACTAGTGGAAAACAGGCCTCCAGTCCCGGCCTGTAAGGGGCTTTAATCCCGGTCCTAGTAACCGGGACTGGAGGGGCGGGACTAAAGGCCCACCCACTAGTCCCGGTCCTCTTACCAGCCGGGACCAATGGCATCCACGCGGCTGTCTCTGCGGGCGCTGGGTGCCCCCCATTATCCACCGGTACGTATTACGATCCGGGACAAATGGTTCTCTGCCGCGGCAGAATTTTAGGCACTTCCTCTGCCGCGGCAGAGAATTTAATTTGTATCTTTTTTTCATTTCAAAATAGTTTTCTACGCTACCACATACCGTACATGTTCATGCATACATAAGATAACTTCTCTTAAAATCGAGCATACAAATATATACATGATAGTTACACATGAGATCACAATTATCGGGACTAGAGCTCGTCTATTCAATTACACGGTCGGGGATCATCGGCGCCTATTCACACTAAATTCTCCGGCATCATCAATCATCTCGTTCATCAAGAATCCTGCCAGTTCTTCAGCAACTGCTACTACGCGTTGTTCTGGTAGGAGCTGATCCCGCATTTTCTCGAACTATATAAGAAAAGGAGATCAATATAAATACCAATCATGATAACAAAAAGTAACGGTAATAAAAATAATGTTATGAATGTATTGCTTACATCGACTCTATAATCATTCAGCTCACTGGTAAACATGCGAATGAACTCGCAAACGTAGAATCCGCATAGATTCGTTTTCGGTGGCTGCCTCGCGCACTTTACGAGAATAGAATTCAATCAAAATAATAATACAGCATCATAATTGTATTGAAACTAGAAGTAAAGTGGTGCGCGTACTCTTTACCGAGACCGGCTTAAACGTCAGCTTCTCACTAAAGTCACCCGTAACCGTATTCTTCAACTGGTTACAAATCCTACCCGGTAAAAAAATGAATGAGTTATTTATTACGTGATATCTCAGGAAATCAACGAAAGAGACTGATGTAGCGCAAAAATTACCTCTGGAGCATGTCCTGCATGTCCCTAAACATTTCCAGGGGTCTCTTTAATGGGTATATGACTTCAACTCTTCCCTTATCAAGTTGAATGTCCATGAGAATCCAGTGGAAACTGTACACGTTTATATATACATCAGTAACTCATCAATTACAATCAACATCGAGTAAGCAAAAGAGAATGTGTACAATAGAGTAAGACCCTCACGCGAAATTGTAAGAAAACAGTATGTGGTCACAGAAATTTTGCTTCGTTAGAAACCTTAGAAGGTTTTCCTGCGTGTCCTCAGGTTTTGTCGTTAGCGTCTGTACATGTATTTTATCTGGGTCAATGAACCCAACACTAAAGATTGACCTTCTTTTACATTCCATGATCTTCATTCTGCATAATAATAGAGTACAAAAGGATATAATTAGGATAATTAAATGCAATGAACAACTTATATATAGACAACGAATTCAACAACTTACAGACAATAGCAACACATGAAACTTTTGTCGAGGGCGTCGAAAATGGATAACTAGAAGAGTTCTGAAAACTCAACATGGACCTCTTCTTCTCGGAAGTAGTAGTCATGTGGGACTTTCGCCACGATCATTATTCTCTCCTGCTTTACGGCTTTCAAGTACCATTTATGTAAACTTCGCATTTGTGTTGGCAGTTGTTGGAACTGCTCAAAGCTGACCAGAGACTTCCTTGGGACATATGTAGGGACTACCTGAGCCTTGGGTAACTTGTCGTCCTGGGAACCTAGCAATTCCTCAACAGTCACATTCATAGAGGCCGCAAGCTTCGCAGCTTCTTCCATATTCTGCTGGGGAATGTCATGGGATACCACCTTGAGGGGTGGGGTCGATTTTTTGGCCTGTTCCCCAAGCTGAGGGACGTCCTTTCTTTTCCCGGTTGCACTTTGACTTGATGATTTGCTCCCGCTTGCACTTCTACTTGATTTGCTCTTCTTCACTTCTTTCTGAAGTGTGCGTCGATAGTCATCTAGCTTATGGTGCAAGTCATATTGCGATTTTGTGTTCAGAAAAGAAAGTGCATACGCTTTTTGCTTCTCGGTGTATACCGGGGCGGGCTCGGGTTTCTTCTTTTGAAGCTACGCAACACATTCGGCCTTTACGATCATGTCGGTTTCGTCGTCAGTACGATCGTAAGGTCTGATAGGAAGATTCTTATAGGTACTCTTGGGAGGGGCGACATTTGTCGTTTTGGGCTCCTGCGTCGTTTAGTACTAATCGGAGGCTGTGGCGGAGATCGAGATGGACTCGGGCTGTGGTGGTCGTAGTCATGGGGTGGGCTTCTTGGAGGTGATGGAGGTGAAGGTGACATGCGACCACTCGGAGGTGGTGTTGGCTTTGGCGTCCAGCCTGGAAGCTTGATGTTGTTCTTGTCCCATAGAATGATACCACCCAGTACTTCTCCGAGTGTCCTCTCACCTTCAGGTCTAGGGATGTCAAGCTCCATTGAGTCCCACCCCATTGCGATTTCATCCACAGCAACTTTAGCATAGCCAGCTGGAATCTCACGGCCATGCTAGCGTGCGCTAGGTGGACAAGGTAAAGCACATCCGACTGCCACCTTGATGGATAGGTTCTTCACCTTCTGATGGAGCTCACAAGATGCCTGCTCCTTGATTCCATCCACGGGGTAGCCAGGACCGCCATCTACCATACGTGCATCGTCGGAAGGGACCTCCGATTCAGCCACGCTGCTTCTCCGCTGAGATGGGACGGCGGTAATATCGAATCTGAGGATCTTGCAGTATTGCTTCCTCGAGTTCGTCAATCAATTCTGTTGATGCATTCGAAGTGTTCCTAGAAACTCGGTGAACCTGTCTCCCTCCTCCTCCTGTCGTCGCCTCTTTGCTCTCTCTCGGCTCCTATAAGTATCTCTCTCTTTGGGAAACCCCATCTCCCACGTATAACTAGGGCCAAGGCCTCGTACACGTCTTCCGCGTTCGTCATTTCCGAGGACCTTTGTCAGCAAGTCTTTCTCTCTATCGGGACGGAACTTTGTTGTCCCTGCTTTAATCTCCTTCACCACTTTCTGCCATGTATCCCGGGGTATCCTAATCCCGTCACTGCAAATAAGGTCCCTCAGATTCGTCGTACTCACTCCCATGCCCAAGGAACCAATTCCTTGCCCTCAGATCCCATTCTTCGCGTATTGGTTTTGGAGTGATCCCTTTAGCAAGCAGCTCATTCTCTTTAGCATCCCACTTTGGCATGGCAGCCGCGTAGCCCCTGGCCCCAGGTGATGGTGATATTTCTTCATCGCGGCATTTTTCTTGTTTTTTTCTGACATTTCCATAGCAGGTTGTGACTCCTTGTACTTCACAAATGCATCCCAGTTAGCCCGCTGCTTTGTTAGATAGCATTCAAATTTAGGAGGAGTCTTCGTCTTCTGATACTTTTGCCATAATGCTTTCTTCCAGTTCTTGAATAGTTCGGCCATCTTCGTAAGAGTCCACTGCTTGACTTTCTTCCTCAATGCAGCTATGTCGGCATCATCCTCACATTCAGGCAGGGTGAAATGTGTCATGAGGTCATTCCAAAGACCCTCTTTGCACCTGTCGGCGACATACTCACCCTCTTTCGCCCCTTTGGTCTTATTCCACTCTCGAACGGTGATCGGGATGCGATCCCTAACCATAACTCCGCATTGTTGTTTAAATACAGTTTTAGCCTTTTCGGGTTTCAACGGTTCACCCCGTGGTGATACCCGCGTAATTGTATAACGCGTAGATGCGTCCAACTTTTTGGCCGGGCCTCGTTTGGAATATTTTTTGCTCGATGTGGAGGCATAAGAGAAGAAACATTCGTCAATTTATATATATATATATACAACTCATTTAATGCATCTACTGATCACCAGACTTCATATATATACCTCGCCGTAGGCTTCTCCACCACCGGAGCCAACGGCTTCTCCACCATCGGAGCCGTCGGCTTCTCCTTGATCATTTTGGTCGACCTCCTCTCCCTCACCAGAAGGGTTCAGATAAATCGACGGAGATTCGGGTGGATCAACATGGGGGGTGTCGTTGATCATATCCTCGAGAATTTCTTCGTGTGCTAGGTCTCTCTAGATTGGATCCATAATTTTCTACAAAATGCACACAATAACATTTTTCATTCAATATTGCTGCATAAAATAATACTAAACAATAATATGAACACGCAATTTGCTACAATAATACTAAACAATAGCAAAATTCTAGTGATGCCCTAACCCTAACCCTAAGTCCGGGGGCCCGCGAGCACCACCACCCTAACCCTATCTTCGGGGGCCCGCGAGCACCACCACTCTAACCCTAAGTCCGGTGGCCCGCGAGCACTACCACCCTAACCCTAAGTCCGGTGGCCCGCGAGCACCACCACCCTAACCCTAAGTCCGGGGGCCCGCAAGCACTACCACATTAAACCTAAGTCCGGGGGCCCGCGAGCACTACCACCATAACCCTAAGTCCGGTGGCCCGCGAGCACTACCACCCTAACCCTAAGTCTGGTGGCCCGCGAGCACCACCACCCTAACCCTAAGTGTTTCCTAATAATACAATTATAGCATGGGATGTAAACTTTCATCATAAACACAAAGATATAATAATAACCACTTTTATTATTGCCTCTTGGGCATATCTCCAACAGTCTCCCACTTGCACTAGAGTCAATAATCTAGATTACATGGTAATATACCGAACACCCATGGCGTTACGTGTTGGTCATGCTTTGCTCTAGGGAGAGGTTTAGTCAGCGGATCTGCTACATTCAGATCAGTGTGTACTTTGCAAATCTTTATGTCACCATCTTGGACATACTCGCGAATAGCATGGAACCGTAGCTTGATGTGCTTCAGCTTACTATGTGACCTTGGCTCCTGTGCATTAGCTATGGCACCTGTGTTGTCACAGTAGATGGCCATCGGGTCCAACTAACTAGGAACCACGCCAAGTTCAGTAATGAACTCCTTCATCCATATGGCTTCTTGAGCAGCCTCCGAAGCAGCTATGTATTCTGATTCAGTTGAAGATTTCGCCACAACGCTCTGCTTGGCACTCCTCCAGCTCACTACAGCACCATTCAAAATAAATCGATTATCGGTGTGACTTCGAGTCATCTGGATCATTGTTCCAACTAGCATCAGTGTAACCATTGACAACAAGCTGTTCATCACCTCCATAAGAAAGAACCATATCCTTAGTCCTATTCAGGTACTTTAGGATATTCTTGACCGCTGTCTAGTGTTCCATTCCAGGATCACTTTGATATCTGCTAGTCAAACTAACATCATGTGCTATATCCAGTCTCGTACACAGCATGGCTTACATGATAGAACCTATGGCCGAGGCATAGGGAATTTTATTCATCTTTTCTCTATCTTCTGTCGTAGCCGGACTTTGAGTTTTACTCAAGGTCTTACCTGACAACATGGGCACGAACCCTTTCTTGCTCTCTTCCATTCTATACTTCTTTAGAACTTTGTCTAAGTATGTACTTTGTGAAAGCGCTATTAGGCGTCTTGATCTATCTCTATAAATCTTGAAGCCTAGAATATATGCCGCTTCGCCAAGATCCTTCATCGAAAAACTATTATTCAAATAGGTTTTGACGCTATTAAGAAGTTCTATATCATTCCCAATCAACAATATGTCATCTACATATAGTACTAGGAATGCTACAGAGCTCCCACTCACTTTCTTGTAAATACAAGCTTCTCCATAAGTTTGTATAAATCCAAAGTTTTTGATTACTTTATCAAAACGTTGATTCCAACTCCGGAATGCTTGCTTCAGTCCATAAATGGAGCGCTGAAGTTTGCATACCTTGTCAGCATCTTTAGGATTGACAAAACCCTTGGGTTGTACCATATACAACTCTTCCTCAATGTCACCATTAAGGAATGCCGTTTTGACATCCATCTGCCAAATTTCATAATCGAAATATGCAGCGATTGCTAACATAATCCTCAGAGACTTTAGCTTTGCTACTGGTGAGAAAGTCTCATCGTAGTCAACTCCTTGAATTTGTCAGAACCCTTTCGCGACAAGTCGAGCTTTATAGACGGTAACATTACCATCAGCATCTGTTTTTCTTTTGAAAATCCATTTGTTCTCGACAGCCTTACGGCCATCCGGTAAGTCCACCAAAGTCCATACTTGGTTTTCGTACATGGATCCCATTTCGGATTTCATGGCTTCTAGCCATTTGTCGGAATCTGGGCTCATCATAGCTTCTTCATACGTCGCAGGGTCATCAGTGTTGTCCACTAACATGACGTTCAAGCGCAGTCATACCATTCGGAGTGGTACGGACCCTCGTTGACACGCAAGGTTCGAGAGTAACCGTTCGAAGTTTCATGATCATCATCATTAGTTTCCTCTCCGGTTGGTGCGGTGACACGAAACATCTTCCGGTCTTGCGCTACTCTCAACTCGAAAGAAGGTTCAATAACCTCGTCGAGTTCTACTTTCCTTCCAGTCACTTCTTTCGAGAGAAATTCCTTCTCGAAAGGATCCATTCTTAACGAAAAACTTTGCCTTTGGATCTATGATAGAAGGTATACCCAATTGTTTCTTTAGGGTATCCTATGAAGACGCATTTCTCGCTTTGGGTTCAAGCTTATCAGTTGTAACTTCTTTACATATGCTTCAACCCCAAACTTTAAGGAACGACAACTTAGGTTTCTTTCCAAACCACAATTAAATGCGATGTTGTTTCAACGGATTTAGATGGTGCCCTATTTAAAGTGAATGCGGATGTCTCTAATGCATAGCCCCAAAATGATAATGCGATCAGAAGAGACATCATAGACCGAACCATATCTAAGAGAATTCGATTACGATGTTCGGACACACCATTACGCTGTGGTGTTCCCGGCGGTGTCAATTGTGAAAGTATTCCACATTTCTTTAAATGCATGCCAAACTCATAACTCAGATATTCACCTCCGCGGTCAGAACGCAGAAACTTAATCTTCTTGTTACGATGATTTTCCACTTCACTTTGAAATTCCTTAAACTTCTCGAAAGTTTCGGATTTATGTTTCATAAAGTAGACATACCCATATCTACTCAAGTCATCCGTGAAAGTGAGAACATAACGATATCCACCACGCGATGCTACACTCATTGGACCGCACACATCGGTATGTATTATTTCCAATAAGTCTGTAGCTCGTTCCATTATACCAGAGAATGGAGTCTTAGTCATTTTTCCCATTAGACATGCTTCGCATCTTTCAAGTGATTCAAGAAGTCCATCAGAATGGAGTTTCTTCATACACTTCACTCCAATGTGACCAAGACGACAGTGCCACATGTATGTAGAATTATCATTCAATTTTATTCGTTTAGCATCTATGTTGTGAACATGTGTATCACTACTATCGAGATTCAATAAGAATAAACCATTTATCTCAGGTGCATTACCATAAAAGATATTACTCATATAAATCGAACAACCTTTATTCTCAGACTTAAAAGAGTAACCGTCTCGCAATAAACAAGATCCAGATATAATGTTCATGCTTAACGCAGGCACCAAATAACAATTATTTAAATTTAAAACTAATCCCGATGGTAGACGCAGAGGGAGCGTGCCGACGGCGATCACATCAACCTTGGAGCCATTTCCAACGCGCATCGTCACCTCGTCTCTCGCCAGTCTTCGTTTATTCCGCGGCTCCTGTTTCGAGTTACAAATATGAGCAACCGAACCAGTATCAAATACCCATGCACTACTATGATTAGTAGTAAGATACACATCTATAACATGTATATCGAATATACCTTTCTTCTTGATGTTGCCGTTCTTCAGATCCGCTAGGTATTTGGGGCAGTTATGCTTCCAGTGACCAGCACCCTTGCAGTAGAAGCACTCAGTTTCAGGTTTAGGACCAGCCTTGGGCTTCTTAGCAGGTGCGGCAGCTTTCTTGCCGTCCTTCTTGAAGTTGCCCTTGTTCTTAGGCTTGCCCCTTTTCTTGAAATTGGTGGTCTTATTGACCATCAACACTTGGTGCTCCTTCATGATCTCCACTTCAGCAGTTTTCAGCATGGACGATAGTTCAGGCAACGTCTTGTTCATGCAGTGCATATTGTAGTTCATCACAAAGTTCTTGTAACTTGGTGGCAGTGATTGGAGGACATGGTGAATCCCCAATTCATTAGGAATCGGTATCCCCAACTCTCGGAGTTTGTTTGCGTGCCCAGACATGGTGAGCACGTGCTCGTTAACGGAGTTACCCTCTTCCATCTTGCAGGTAAAGAACTTCTCGGAAGCTTCATAGCTTTCCATGGCCGCGCGAGTCTCAAAAATGAGTTTGAGCTCCTTAATGATCTCAAACGGGTCATGGTGCTCAAAACGCTTTTGAAGCTCCGATTCTAAACCATACAGGATGGCACACTGAACTATGGAGTAGTGATGTTTCCGAGTGGCATAAACATTCTTTACGTCATCGGTGGCATCTTCTGTAGGTGGGTCACCTAGCGGTGCTTCGAGCACATAGGTCAACTGACCAGCCCTGAGGACGATCTTCAGTCCACGGAACCAGTCCGTGAAATTGCTTCCATTGTTCTTAAGCTTTTCTTTCTCTAGGAACGCATTGAAATTGATGGAAACGTTCGCCATAATCTACAACAAATTTGTAAGTAGTTTAGACTAAGTTTATGATAAATAGTGTTCAAATTTAATTCTTAAATCAACTAGGTGAACTCCCACTCAAAACAACATCCCTCGAGTTGTTTTAGTGATTACACGAACCAAATCCACTACACCAAGTCCGATCATCACGTGAGATGATGTAGCTTCATCGGCGAACAATCTTCATGTTCATCATATCAATCATATGACTCATGCTCTACCTTTCGGTATTCCGTGTTCCGAGACCATGTTTGTACATGCTAGGCTCGTCAAGATTAACCTTATTTTCCGCATGTGCAAATCTGGCTTGCACCCATTGTATGCACACGTAGAGTCTATCACACCCGATCATCACGAGATGCTTCGAGACGACGCGTCTTAGCAACGGTGCCAACTAAGGACGAACACTTTATTACTTGATATTTAGTGAGAGGGATCATCTTATAATGCTACCGTCGCGATCTAAGCAATACAAGATGCATAAAGGATTAACATCACAGGCAATTCATAATTAGTGTGATATGATATGGCCCTTTCTTCTTATGCCTTCGATCTCCATCTCCAAAGCACAGACATGATCTCCATCATCACCAGCATTGCGTCAAGGTCCTTGGCGCCGCTTCATGGTTGTTCATCTTCACTAGCAACTATTACAACTACTTGGAACGAAGCTATTACAAGATGAATCGACACACAGGTCTTAACAGAATTAAAGACAACCATTAGGCTCCTGCCGGTTGCCATATTACAACAAGGATCATTGCATACATCAAATACAATCACAATCACATGTAGGCCATATCACATCACAAAACCCCTGCAAAAACAAGTTAGACGCCTCTAATTTTCTTTGCAAGTTTTACGTGGCTTGGGGATTTCGACTAAGAACGCATCTTACCTCTGGCCTGAACCACAACGTTGATACAAGTGCTATCAAGTGCAAAGTGTAGATTTGATCTATACTATGATGGGAGAGACAGACACCATAAAGCCACTTGTGCAAGCCAGTTGCGTCAGCGTGGAGCAAGTCTCATATGCGATGAAATGTAATGTTAGCCCGAGCTGCTTCATCCCACCATACCGCAAGATGCAAAGTACACACATAGCAAAGGCGACACGAGCATCAACGCCCACAACCTCATTGTGTTCTACTCGTGCAATGATCTACGCATAGACAAGGCTCGATACCACTGATGGGTTCGTAGCATGGAAAACAAAAAATCTACCGCAGAACGAACAAAACCGGATCTAATCTAGACAAAACCAAGATCTAATCTATTAGACATGAGCAGCGAGATAGATCGGTACTAACCCTCGTGAGAACCGAAAGCGTTACGAGATTAGATCTCGTGGATGATGTAGTCGATCACTTGCCGATCTCAAGATCGTGTGGACGATCCTTCGGTATCGCGTTTGGCGCTTCATGAGACGATCACGTGCGAGTCAAAGCTGACCTTCCTCTCCCGTTCCGGTGAGCGTGAGGTAGTAGATCTTCTCCATGGAATCCCAGCAGACGACGGCGTGGTGGTGGTGGTGGAGATGAGAATTCTGCAGGCTTCGCTGTGCTGTGTAAGAAAGGTGGAGGAGAGGCGGCTGAGATTGGTTGTTATGAGAGAGGGGCAGAGGCGCCTCCTTCTATTTAAAGGAGGCGCACTGGGGAGGAGTCCTAGTAGGACTCCCCTCCTCCTTGGGCCGGCGGGTTGGGGGGAGGAATCCTCCTCCCCCACGAATCCGTGTATTGCCCCACTTGGACTCCCTTGATCCCTTTCTTGGTTTTCAAGTAAACTCCAAGAAATCCTCTAGAACCTTCGAACATTAAAACCTTCTAGAATCTCCATACAAACATTCCGGAACATTTCCCAACTTAGAAAATGATCCCCAATATATGAATCTTATTCTCGGACCATTCCGGATCTCCTCGTGATGTCCGGATCCATTCGAGACTCGAACAACATTCGGTCCCAACGCAAATTTCATATCTACTTAAAACAACTTGAACCTTAAGTGTGTCACCCTACGGTTCGTGAATATGCGAACATGATGAAGACACCTCCGATCAATAACCATCAGCGGGATCTGGAGATCCATAACGGCTCCCACATACTCAACGATTACTTCGTGATCGATAGAACCATTTAACATACGAAACCAATTCCCTTTGTCACGCGATATTCTACTTATCCGAGGTTTGATCGTCAGTATCTTCATACCTAGTTCTTCCTCGTTACTGATAAGTACTCTTTACTCGTTCCATGTTATGTCATTCCTTGTGACCCAGTCACATGCTTGCAAGCTATCTAGATGACATTCCACCGAGAGGGCCCAGAGTATATCTATCCGTCATATGGATGGACAAATCCCAATCTTGGTCTATGCGCTTCAACACATACTTTCAGAATACCCAATGACACCTTTATAACCGCCCAGTTACGAAGCGGCCTTTGATGTCATCAAAGTACCCATCCGGTGATGGTGATTGACATAACCTCATGGTCTAAGGATTAGGTTACTATGTATTTCAAAGCTTACAGCAATACGAACTTAATGACTTGATCTTATGCTACGCTTACTATGGGTGTGTGTCCATCACATCATTCTCCTAATGATATAACCTTGTTATTAATCACATCCAATGTCCATGATCAAGAAACCATGATCATCAATCAATCAACAAGCTAGTTCAACAAGAGGCTTACTAGGGACTCATTTACGTTTACAAAACACACAAGTATTAGTGTTTCCTAATAATACAGTTATAGCATGGGATGTAAACTTTCATCATAAACACAAAGATATAATAATAACCACTTTTATTATTGCCTCTTGGGCATATCTCCAACAATATCTGGCTCATGTTAGGGACATGTCGTTTCTTACTCACACTTAGATCATAATTTGATACTATGCTAAGTTATTTTGCCAGTGTGCCCTTTCTATCATTCATTATGGAGGTGAGAAATGTCGTTTGCAAAAATAGATTGATTACGACTTTGACGAAGCATTTCATTGTGATGCAGGTGAAGGAGAAGGAGATCACTTACAAGAGGTCACGAGAGGAGAACAAATTTGCACAAAAGGTACATATGCATATCCTTGTTGTTCCTCAGATGTTGCAGTGGTGCAAGTGAAAGCACATTTTTTTCTTCTGTTCTAACCACTGTGTGTGTAATCTGCATGTGAAGATTTAGTAAGGGAGGCACTGAAGCAGCTGAGGAGGACTTCCGTACCACAAGCATGGACACTTCAAAAGTTCAACAGACCGTTCCATCCACAAAGGTGAGCAGAAACCACCAAATTGTGTCATCGATATGGCTCAGCTTCCTGAAGTTTTGTCGTCTCAGAAGCCTATAACTGATATTTTTCACGCAGGTCGTGAGCGATTGACCAGGCCCAAGTCACCACACCTTCAGGTGAATGAAATAGGGGCGACAAGGCATGTTTTGATGACATGGTCTCAGCCTGGAGCTGCTTGCCATATGTTGTACCTTTTCATTTCTTGTCTTAACTTTTCTTTTTCCGTGACGCTAAGATCATCCCCTATCTTGTTGCTGATGCACATCACCAGAATATTGTCGTCATTATTTCTTATCGATATATATGCACAAGAATTCCATGGTATATAGTGAGTTGATATAGCTGACTTGGTGGTACAGAAACTGAGATAGGGCCATTTAGGATTCCTGATTGATGCTTATTAGGTATATTAACTCACTATTTCTGGGTCGCGTGCCACTTAATTTTCCCGCTGCCGCAATAGGAACATTCTTCATCTTTATAATTGGGCGGTTGACTGCTTTATGTAACCAGAAACTTATTCTCAAATGTGTATTTGCATTTCTCAAATGTGTATAATTGGGCCGTGTGTATTTGCATTTCTCTGCGTCTCTACGCATCACTCATTCTCAAATGAGATGGCATTGTATAAATTTGGTCATTTGGTGAGACCTTTAGTTCGTTCGGCTCAAAATATGTTGATATTATTGTCACACAATATATCTTTATAGTATTAGCCTACTTTGAACCACACCTAGTTTGATAACAAACTACTTAACACAAATGCCCTCCTATGCTGCTACTATAGCAGTTATATACTTAGCCTTTTTGTTGTAGTATCCGTCACAATGTCTCAACTTTGGAACTCATCCAAATCCATCATGGAACATTATTTCCATTATATTGTGCCACCCATAGTCTAAATTGAGATAAATTTAATTTGTATCTTGTGACAAAACTAGTATCAATGGAACACTTTACAATGAACTACCTTTAACTATTTGTCACTTATACATTATATATTCTTAGTTCTTCAAAAGCTCATAAGAATATCTTTACTATTGTCCAATGATCATCTTATGAATCATTCTGGTATATGCTCATAACATTTAGAGCATAGGACATTCTGGATATATACATATCATGGTATAATCGGTCAAAATCTTCATGTGATTTTACTCACCAAGTGTTGAAACACTTGAATCTTCATACAATCCTTTCCATGCAGCAAGAACCTTTCTTGTTGTTTCCATATTGAACCCTTTCAATATCTCATATTGAACCCTTTCAATATCTTATATATGTATGTCTGGCACAACCATATTAGCGCCTTAATCTATCCATATAGATATTGATGCCTAATATTCTGGGTTTGCCCAAGTCTTTCATCGAAATCTTATTTTAATGAAATCCTTAACTTGTGTCAATTCAAGATACATCATTTCCAATCAACAATATGTCCTCTACATAATGTATTAGAAATATGTCTCAGCGCTCCCACTTAATTTCTTGCAAATGCAAGCATCTTCATCATCTCCAATGAATTTAAACTCTTTTAACAGTTTCATCATGGTGAAGATTCCAACTCCGCTATGCTTACTTCAACTATTGAAGTTTACATGCCCTTTTAGCACCCTTTGAATTAACAAAACCCTTCGGACCATGTCATGTACATGTCCTAGGTTACCGTTCTATTAGAAGAACCTTGTTTTGTTTATTCAACTACCATATACCAAATTATATGTAGTGGTTGCTACATTAATCCGTCAAGACTATATATCGCTATGAAAGATCATATCTTGTCATAGTCAACTCCTTGAACATTGCCGTAAACTTCTTTCCGACATGTCGACTATTCCATAGATGTTAAACATCCATGTCTTATTTCTTTATAGATCCAAACATGACCGATAGGCTTCACGCCTTTCCGGAGGTTCTTCCAAGTTCAGAAACTTGTTTTATCGTGTATGGATACTATCACGGATTCTATGACTTCTAGTCATTTTATGGAGTCAGGGCCCATCATCGCTTCTTTGCATGTAGTCGGTTCATCATTGTCAAAACAATAACGACTTGCTTATCAAATCTTACTATTTGATTCTTACCGACCCACACGGTTCTATAGGAACTCTAATCTCCAAGATCACACCTTTTGTAATCACGAGAGCCATGAGCATTTTGGCCGCCACCGGGACATTTTCCGGCGCTGCGCTACTTAGCACATATAGCTAAGGTTCAACAACCTTATCAAAGTTCTATTGTCCTCCCACTTAACTTTTCGCGAAAAATTCCTTCTCAAGAAACTTGACGTTCCAAGTAACAAACTCTTTCGTCCTCGGTGTTATGGAGAAATTCCCAACAAATTCTTTGGGATAACCTACAAAGATGTGCTTATCCGACTTTGGTTGTAAACATTTTACTTATGCATAGCATACCAAAATTTAAGAAAAGACAATTCGGGTTTTATCCCAAACCATAACTCATATGGTGTCATTTCAAAGGATCACGATGGTGCTCTTTTCAGTGTAAAAGCGGTAGTCTCTAAAGCTTCAATCTTTAAAACATAATGGCAGTTTTATAAATGACACCCTTGATCTTACCTTGTCAAACATGGTTTGATTTCATCTCTCGAATATGCCATACTCCTATGGTTTATCGAGAAACAAAAATCATGGAACAATTCCTCAAGTCTTAGGTGTTTTTGCTAAACATGTAACTCAAATATCTTCCTTTATGATCGAATCATAAACTCTTTATTTTCTTGTTACAATGATTTTCCACTTCATCTTGAAAGTCTTTGAACAATTTTCAAATATTTCATACTTCTTCCTTATTAAGTAAATATATAGATATATTCACTCAAATTTCTGGAGAAGCAAAAATATCCATCGCATATGGCTACACATAATGGACTATATACATCAACATGCATAATATCCAATAAGTTAGTCATCCGTTCCTCTTTGGCCTATGGACGGAGTTTCAATTATCTCGAGGAAAGTCTCACATGCGTCAATTGATCAAAATCAAAGACTCCAAAAATCCATCAACATGGAGTTTCTTCATGTTTTCTTTCAAATATAATTTAAACAGCGATGTCACTTCATAAGTGATCTTTCAATCATTTGTCTTGCGACATTTTAGAAATAGTGTTTATGGATGTGATTTCTCCAACTAGACTTGTAAAAGTTCATCCATCCTTTATGGAATACGGTAATTATTTGAACAGCCATTGTTCTCATGATACCGGAACAAAATAACAATTATTTAAACAAATCGTGAAGGCTTGGTTTGATGACAATGAAAAACACAATAACACTTTATTTGTTTTCGATGAACATCGTCACTCATTCTCTTGCTGGTTACTTAGGCCATTGTAGTTCATGAATTGCGTTGTCCTGTATGACACTTCATACCAACCAATTCGGTATCCAATACCGGTATCCAATACTTAAGAACCACATTGTTTAACAAGCAAGGAATATAGCCATAACATGTATATCTTCTATATACCTAAGTTGGACATCTCCAACCTTTTATTTTCTGCCAAATATTTTATAGATTCTCTTTCAGCAATTCCTTTTCTTTTAAAAGAATCTATCAACATCAATAGTGGTGTCATCAACATGACACATGGTACAAAGCGTATATAGTCAAATACTAATACCTTTGGACTTGCACTTTGAAGTGGATCACCATCATCAAATGTTTGGTGTTCTTTCAAAAATCCATTCTTTAGTAATCTATTAGTGTAGTAAACATTTTACTTACATATTTTATTCAACCTTATCATGACAACTTTCATGATCAAGCTAATATTGCTTATAAGGAAGAATCACGAGTATAATATCAGTTCCCAAAACCTTTTTGGTAGATTCGGATGTCTAGCATCTCCATCCTTCACAAATTCTCATACAATATGAGAACATGTATTTTGCTAAATTATACTCTATCATAATGCAACCAAATACATTGTTTCAGATATCACAATATCTTTCACACATGATGGTTTCTGAAACAATTTTCAGCTCCAATATAATCTTGATATTAAAACAACTTTTTGAATATCAATAATCATGGAGGCAAACATGATACTTTAGATACTAACATTGGAATTCTTACTCTTGATTTAATACTACTTATTAAACTTCATGGAGTAAATAGAGTTTGCTGAAAGTTTGCAATAGGACTTATAAACTTTAAATTGACATTCAAAACAATACGATACCGGTTCGTAAAGTAAATATCCAGAATTCTATAGTTCTATTATCTCAAATAAAAACTAAGCATAAGGTAGAAAATGAATGCCAATGACTACAACAAACTATGCAAATTCACTTCGATTTAGTTTATGACAAATTGAGTTCGACTAATCCAAATTAGAAATAAACTCCCACTCAAAAACGACATCCCTCGTGCCTTTTTGGTGATTACATGAACCAAATCCACTGCACCAAGTCCGATCATCATGTGAGTCGGTGTAGCTTCAAAGGCGAGCATTAATATGGTCATCACATCAACTATGTGACTCATGCTTAACCTTTCGGTCCGTGTTCCGAGGCCATGTCTGTACATGCTAGGCTCGCCAAGTAAGAACCTTAGTATTCGCGTGTGTAAAACTGTCTTACACCCGTTGCATGAAAGCGTAGAGTTGAGAACATCCGATCATCACGTGATGTCTCGAAACACGATCCATAGAACGGTGCATACTTAAGGAAGAACACATTTTATCTTGATATTTAAATGAGGGATCATCTTACAATGCTACAGAAAGCGCCAAACTAGCAATATAAGATGCTAACATCTAATGTGTGAAGTGAGGTGATATGGTCCATGCATTTGATCTCTATCATTTGCATCGTGGTATGATCTCTATCATTCCTTTGTGTGTAAGGCCAAGGTCTATGGAACTTATACGTTAAGTGAGTTGTAAGACTATCTATTATACATCTACTTACAACAATACCATATCAAAACACTAGCCCAGCAACGATCTAAACTAGACGCCTCTAATTTATCAATTGCAAGTTTTACGTGGCTTAGGGCTTTCGGAGATAGAACCTGTCTAACCTACGAACATGAACCACAACGAGGATAACTAAGTTATTAGCAACTCGTTGTAAATCATATATTGACTATAGTAGGAGAGACAGACACCCGCCAGCCATTTATGCAAAACAAGTTGCATGTCAGTCGTGGAACCGGTCTCATGTATGATGACATGTAAGGTTGGTCCGGGCCGCTTCACCCCACTATGCCACCAATATCCAAAGTACATAGAAGATGCAATAACATGATCATCATCGCCCACATATAAACATATGTGTACTACCCGTGCAAAGCACCTACGCATAGATCAGGCTCTGATACCACTGTTGGGTTCGCAGCATAGAAAACAATTTTTTCCTACGGTGTGAACTACACGCCAAGATCTATCTACTAGGTACAAAGCAACGGGTGGAAACGAGAACTTACCCTCGTAGACAACGAGCTTTGTTAACGAGTAGGTACTCGTGGTTGATGTAGTCGTACACTTGCCGATCTCAAGATCGTGATGAAGTCCAGCAGGTTCGGCTCCAGCACGTCCATCAGATCCAGCTCCAGCACCACCAAGTCTAGCACCGCAAAGCAGCGGTGCATCCGTGATCGCACACATGTCCGGTACCCCGACAACCTCCATCCCTCGCTCCAGCAAAGCAGCGGAAGCAGCAACTCCTTTCCAGATAAAGCCACCGGGAATATGTATCTCGCTAATCCGAGACCATGGGGGAATAATACTAGAGGAGAGAGATCCTTCACAAGGAGGTGTGTGAGAAGTGAGGAGGGTGGCCTTTTATAGGAGGAGGGTGCCCTCCTTCATGGCGCATGGAGGAGGTGTCTCTTCACCTCCTCCATTCATGTGGTGGTAACTCCCTCCACATAAATTTGCCCCTTCACATTCTCTTTTAAAGTCTCCACTTTAAATGCATTAAATTTCTCCAAATTTAATGCTCTCTCATTTAATAAAACTCTTTTATTAATTTTATTCAGAATTTTGTTAATTACTTTAATTAACAAACATTCACATAAAACCCCCTGCAACATTTCAATATTACATGCAGAACCAATTTCAGCAATTTCACCCGAAACAGTTTCGGTGTCTATTGAAATAATTCCAGCGTTTTCTTAAATCTTTATCTGAAACATATTTGCTCCAAATGATGTCGGTATCCCTTAAGTGTGTCACCCTACGGTTCGCGAATAATGCAGACATGATCGAGACCCCTCTCCAATCAATAATCAGCAGCGGGACCTGGAGATCCATACTGACTCCTACACATTCAACGATGACTTCTATGATCGTGAGAACCTTTAACGCTAGTAACTAAATCCCTTTGTCCCGCGATATATTACATGTCCGAGATTGGATCATCGGTATCTCCATACCTAGTTTGATCTTGTTACCGACATGCACTCTTTTCTCGTTCCCGTGATATAACATTCTAGTGATCACATCACTTGCTTGCAAGCTATTTCAATGTGATATCACCGAGAGGGCCAGTATATCTATCCGTCATCGGGATGGACAAATCCACTCTTGATCCATGAGCCTCAACATAACACCTTCAGAGTAATTGAACCCACCTTTATAGTCACCCTGTTATGGTGTGACGTTTGATGTTATCAAGATACTCTTCCGGTGTTAGCAATTAACATGATCTCATGGTCTAAGGACTAAGATTACTTCGTATGATGTTATAGCAATATAAACATAATGACTTTGATCATAGTGCTATACTTCGGATGAATGTTCATCACATCATTCCACCAATGGTGTGACCTTGTTATTAACAACATCCAATGTCCATGATCAGGAAACCTTGATCATCTTGTTAATCAACAAGCTAGTCTATAAGAGAGGCATAACTAGGAACCCTTTTTGTTTATTAAACACACATGTATTGATGTTTCCGATCAATACAATTCTAGCATGTAAAATAAACAATTATCATAAACATGGAATAAGATAATAACCACTTTATTATTGCCTCCCGGGCATATTCCCTTCAGGGGGGCCACGAGCACTACCACCCTAACCCTAAGTCCGGGGGCCCGCGAGCACTACCACCCTAACCCTAAGTCCGGGGGCCCGCGAGCACTACCACCCTAACCCTAAGTCCGAGGGCCCGCGAGCACTACCACATTAACCCTAAGTCCGGGGTCCCGCGAGCACTACCACCCTAACCCTAAGTCCGGTGGCCCGCGAGCACCACCACCCTAACCCTAAGTCCGGGGGCCCGCGAGCACTACCAAACTTAGGGTAGTTATTTCTTTAGCTTATCTTTATTTAGCACTAATGCTTGTCTGTCTCAATCAACACTATAATACTACATACTATATAATATACTAGTATATATGTTATTACTAGTAATAAATATATATACAGAAACATATATATATACTATATTTATATACTAGTAATAAATATTACAATATAAAAAAGATACAAGAAATAAAAAACATACACTAGAAATTAATATATACTATACTAGAAATTAATATATACTATACTAGAAATTAATAAAAAAACATACACTAGAAATATAAAAAAGATACAAAAAATACTAGTAATAATTCTATCTATCTATTATAAAAAAGATACTAGTAATACAAAAAACATACACTAGAAATACTAGTAATACAAAAAATATACAAAAAAACAAAAAATGGCCGGCGGGGTGCCGCCCGGGCTCGCCGGTCGCGGGGCGCCGCCCGGGCTCGCTGGGGGGATGGAGGCAGCGCGCGGCCGGTCGCGGGGCGCCGCCCGGGCTCGCTGGGGCCGGGGACGGAGAGGAGGCAGAGAATATTCTTGGAAAGTAGAAATGTATTTCCATTTATCTCGTACCCTTGGAAAGTACATATAGTCGAAGATGGTAACCTGGCCAACGAGTACAACTCATCTCCAATAGTGATGTTATTCATGAGATGTGTCTGCAACCAATTGCCAAAATTCTTCTCGTGTTCCCCTTTAATCAAGGTTTCAGGCTTCCCCGGGTTTTCGGAGCGTAGAATATTCTTGTGTTTCTCGATACACGGAGCCACCACAGTGGAATTGTGTAGAACTGTGTAGTGTGCTTGAGTGAAAGAATGCCCGTCCCTACATACCATTGATTTCCTTCCTAGTGTGCCTTTTCCAGTCATCCTCCCCTTATACCGAGATTCAGGAACACCAATCGGCTTAAGGTCAGGAAGAAAGTCAACACAAAACTCAATGACCTCCTCTGTTCCATAGCCCTTGGAGATGCTTCCTTCTGGCCTAGCACGATTATGAACATATTTCTTTAAGACTCTCATGAACCTCTCGAAGGGGAACATATTGTGTAGAAACACAGGACCGGGAATTCTAATCTCTTCGACTAGGTGAACTAGGAGGTGCGTCATAATATTGAAGAAGGATGGCGGGAACAACAACTCGAAGCTGACCAGACATTGGACCACAACAACTCGAAGCGTCACCAGCAAAGTCCGGGAAGTCTCTCTCGATTTTTCTCCACTGCCGACCATCAGCAGGGTGCCTCAACATCCCGTCTTTCTTATGGTCTTCCATGTGCCATCGCAACAACTTGGCATGCTCTTTATTTCTGAACAAACATTTCGACCGTGGTATTATAGGAGCATACCACATCACCTTGGCAGGAACCCTCTTCCTGGGTGGCTCGCCCTCAACATCACCAGGGTAATCTTTTCTGATCTTATACCACAATGCAGTGCATACCGGGCATTTATCCATATTCTCGTACTTCTCACATGTAGAGGATGCATCATTAGGGCATGCATGTATCTTCCACGTCTAATCCTAAAGGGCGACAAGTTTCTTTGCTTCACGTGCATCTTGGAGGGCAATTGGTTATTTCTTGGAAGCAGCTTCTTCATTATTACCAGCAACTTTTCAAATCCCGAGTCAGTCATACCGGACTCTGCCTTCCACTTCAACAATTCCAGTGAGCTACCTAGCTTCGTCTGGCCATCTTCACAAGATGGATACAGCAATGTGTTGTGGTCTTGAAACATCTGCTCGAACAGCAACCTCTCCTTTTACGTGTCGCAGGTCGCTTGCATCACTAATGACCCGACCAAAATCATCAACGGGCTCATCTGGTTCCCGTTCTTCACCCCCTTCTTCTTCATTATCTTCAACTGTGGTATCATCGTATTCAGGGAATATAGATCGGTAGTTGTCATCATCGTTCTCTTCTTCATCGCTGTCTTCCATCATAACCCCTCTTTCTCCGTGCTTGGTCCAAACATTATAGCCGGACATGAAACCGGACCGAAGCAGGTGGCTCTGAATGACTCTTGAGGAAGTGTGAGCCTGCTCATTCCGACATTCAACACATGGACAACACATAAAACCATCCCGCCGCTTGTTCGCCTTGGCCACAAGGCGAAAAGAACGCACGCCTTCTCTGTAAGCGTCAGAGCGTCGGTCACCGTACATCCATGGGTGGCTCATCTGCATCATACAACCATGCATATATATCAAACGCAATCACGATGCTTAAATTAGTATCGCGCGGTCAAAACGAGAAAATAGTTGCTAACTTTTTAGGACACTTCAAAACAAAGAGGAGAAACCTTAAGTGTCGCTCTGGCAGGAGCACGCGCGCCAGGCCAGACCCATTTGTCCCGGTTTGTATCTCAAACCGGGACTAATGGTTCCTTACGGACTAGGACAAAGTACCTCGGCCTCCTCGGGCCGTCTGGTTCGGACCATTAGTCCCGGCCCCAGCCACGGCCGGGACTAGTGGCCTGAACCAAAGGCCCATTTTCTACTAGTGCCAACACAACCAAGCCCAAAAGCAACGAAAGAGAACAAAAGAAAATAAAATGCCAACAATGGTTGATCGATCAAACAAAATGGCCATCTACCGCCGCGCCCTCCAGAATGGTCCTACCATGCTCCTGGCATTCTGACCCGCCGTGTGCCAAGCAGCACTTTCAGCAATGGATGCAACGACAACGTCGCTGCCGCCCAGACAGGTCCCACGGTTTCACCCGGTACACGGATGGGGTGGGGAGGAGGAACCCGCCGCCCTTCAGGAAGGAGACGCGACACCGCGTCAGTGCCGGGCAGGGCCGATAGGGATTTCGCCCACCCCCAAAGAACCACCACCCAGACGATCCGAAGTGCTCCACCCAACCCAACGCCAACCAGCACACGCCACCATGGGAAAGGCACCATCTTCATCATCTCATTGTGAGCATTGGCGCGAGGCCTCGAGTCCCGATCAAGGGGACAATGGTATGGGGGTAGTAGCACCGCACCCATGCGGGAGGGTACTAGCTCCACCATCGTGGCAGTAGCCGACCGGACGCGACAACTGGGGCACACTAGGTCTCAGGCCCCGACGGGCCCAGATGGACCCGCAAATCCCTCATCGCCATATTGTAGCAAGAGCAGCCGCAAGCGCCACTACCAACTCGCCTCTCCAGGGAGCCGCAGAGGAGCTTCTGGGGCAGGCCCATTCCCAACCCAAAGGAAAACATATAGGGATCTTTTTGCAAAAGTTACAATGCCACATGTCAGCTATAGATAGCTTCTAGAGCTATTTGTTCTCTTATTACTGCAAGTTTCTGTACTCGGGTTCACCTTTTCAAGTTGTGAGACTAGTTTATACATCGAGAGGATAAGTTCTGAGACATAGAGTACATGTATTTAGCTCTTGTCAATCCAATTCCTATGTACTGGGGTCATAGTCATCACGTGGGCGGTGGGTTTTATATGCCTTCTTTTCTCTTACTCACCAACACGTACTCTAGCTTAGTTCTCATACGTGGTACGTCGATCGTCGTATACGCGCATGACATTGTTGATCAAGGAAATTTCAAACACATGCTCGCGACTTGTCTGGCGGTGTTCTTTTCCTTTCCTTGAACAAAGTAACTTTTTTTCTGCGGGGAAAGGTACGCACCTGTTGACGAATCGGAAAGGACACTCGGTGAGTGGAAAACGGCAGCCATTTTCCTTGGCATTGCTCATTTTGACTGCCGACGGTGAGTGGAGGACTAGCCCAAAGTCGGTTCCATACTTCCATGCGCTCACGGGAGTTTGAATTTTCAAACCAGACGGTGTAGCCATCCAGTGAGATTGATGACTGATGATCATGACAGAGTGTTTGCTTGGAGGCAGGGTTGCAAGCTGGACCCTGCAAAAGTAAAATTCAGTTTAAACTAGACTAATTTTATTTTAAAAATTAAACTAGACTAACAAATTTTGTCTACGAAGCGGGACGGTCGGGTGCCGCTTTACAGCCCTAGTTGAAGGTAATAACAATTAGGGAATGGGAGTTAGTGGAGCAGGAGACTTAAAATCTTCTTTTGGTTGGAGGTAATGGGACCTGATTAGGCAAGGGGCACTTGTTTACTGATGACAGGATTTTCTTTGCTAGGAGTGATTGGATGCTGTAAAGGAGACTCTCAGGATCTATTGTGATGGCTCGGGCCAGAAGATTAATATCGATAAATCATCAGTGTTCTTCGGTAATTATTGCGATGATCAGCCGAAGATTAATGTGAAAGCTAAGTTGGGGAGTTCAGATCGAGGTGCTTAATGACTTCTATTTTGGTATGCCTAGCTGCCATCTTCATTTTTCTCTATAACAAAATTTGGAAATATATTAATTAATTGATCGTCTCTTGTCTTGAGCGGGCAATGAGGTCTTGCTTAAGTCACTGGTCCAAGCTGTTAGATTCGCGACAAGCAAATAATGAAGAACAAAAAAGAAATCGCAGCAAGAGACACAGATTTACCGCGGAAAAATCTCTCCAACAAAGAGAGAAAAAACACAGACGTCAGCCAGCGAAACTTCACTATAACAGGAAGTGTTTACACAACGCTAGGGATTTCACAGATGCAACTTATCCCAGCCGGCGGCTTACAAGAGGTATATATAAAGGTGGAAACCTAGGTCTTCAACGATCTCCGCTCTGTCAGAAGGTAGCCTCCGACAACGGGCCTCGCTCGGCTCCATCAGAAGTTAGCCTCCTTAATTAAACTTGGATCATATTTCAACACAAGCGACTTGATTCCATCTTGTTTTTACTACTTGTGACAAAATGAGGTCAATCATCGTCGATAGATGGTGGAGTTTGGAAGATGGAAAGCGAGAGATGCACGGGAGATCGTGGGATTCGTTATCTACTAAAGCTCTAGGATGTATTGATTTTCGTGGCGGCGTCCTCTTTAATAATGCTATGCTTGTTAAGCAAGGATGGAGACTTATACTGATCCAGATTCTTCGTTTGCTCGGGTGCTTAAAGATAGATATTTCGGCCTTTGGAGTGCTTGTTGACCTCGATCTTGTTCATTCACATGAAGAGGTGTCATTTTCGCCCGTCATGACTGCTCATAGTGGTAGTATCATAATCAGTACCATGCATGCCAAGTTGGTGGCACCTCAATTACTAAAGAGAGAAGAGATTGTAGTCTCATAATATGATACAGGATCATAACACATAAAACTAAAATATTTAAGGACAAATAGATCTTGTACACTTGTTTGCATTGAGATTCTATAAATAATTAAATATAAACCAACTATGATATTTCCTCCGTTTCAAAGAATAAGACGCACGCGTATTTCAAAACAAAGTTTGACCAAATAAATAGAGCAACTAAAATTTGATTATATTATGTAAAATTAGTATCATTGGATTCGTATTAAAACACGCTTTCCAATTATGCTAATTTTGTACCAACATTCTTTATATATTTAGAATAAATCTTGGTCAAATAAAAACACGCAAAATGAGGCCGCCTTATTTCTTGGGATGGAGGTAGTACTACTAGATGATACTCCCTCCGTCCCAAGGCTTAAGGCCTATATTCTTTTGAAAAGCCAAGCTACGAAATGTTTTACCAAAAAAATTTTAGAAAAACTATAGACAACTATGATATTATATAGATATCATGTAAAAATATGTCTCATGATGTATCAAAGGGTATATATTTCATATTGTAAATATTAATATATTTTTCTAAAAATTTGGTCAAACTTTACATAGTTTGACTTTTTCAAAAAACTATATGCCTTAAGCCTTGTGACGGAGGTAGTACTTCATTAGGGAGGTAGTTTCGTACTTCCCACTATGACCAGGCTCAGATAAGACATGAGTTGGGGTATTGGTAACGGCAACAGTGAAGATTCTAGATGATAACTGGGTTCCGAATTTCCCCTCAGGTGTCACTAGTAGAAAAAGAGCCTTTCGTCCACCCCTTTAGTCCCGGTTGTGGTTGGATCCGGGACTAATACTCACATTAGTCCCGGTTCCAACGGAACAACCTTTAGTCCCGGGTCAAACGGGACCTTTAGTCCCGGTTGGAGACACCAACCGATACTAAAAGGGTTGCGACAGGCTGCGACCGGTGCCAACCCCTTTAGTGTCGATTCGTATCACCAACCAGGACTAAAGGGTAAACTTTAGTCCCGGTTCGTATTATCAACCGGGACTAAAGAAAATGGGCAAAAAAAATCAAATGGTCATAACTTTTGCATACGATATCAGAAAAATACGTACAGCCTATCAAAACATGCAGAAAAAAATTCCCTCTTCGATTTCAACAGCCTTAGGCTGTTTTGGATTCTTTTAGATTCTTAAAATTTGAAAATAAAAAAATTATTTCAAAAATTAATGTTTTTCTAATAATAATGGATATATTATTTCAAAAATTTCAAAATAGCTATTCGTAATTTCGAAAAAAAAGTTATGTCATATTTGAAAGAAAGTTATTCTTAATAATGGAAAAAAAGTTATTTCAATTTTTTTAATAATAATAATTTTTTATGTCATATTTGAATTCCTCACTTTTTCTGATAATAATGGATATATTATTTGTCAAATTTTGATTTATAGATTTGAAGATATTATTTATGTCATATTAAATGAATAAATGGCAAAAAATGAATAAAATATTAGTTTCGAATTTTTCGTTGGAATAAAATATTATTATTACTTATTTATTGTTGTTTACTTAAATAGTTATTCGTAATTTCGAAAAATAAAGACGGTTGACATATTGATATGAGCTAATAGGATTGATATACTAGTCTTAACAACAAGGTATAAGAGTCCTTCACGCGAGGTGGGAGAGATGGAATGGGGAAGTTAAGCGTGCTAGGGGCAGAGTAGTGCTAGGATGGGTGACCGACCGGGAAGTTTGACTATAAGTGTAATTTGACTTAAGATTAAATATAGTTAGTGTGAAAAATAAGAGATATGAGAGATTAGCAATTTAGATAATTCAAATGTTCAAGAAAAAATTGAAAAAAATTTAAATTTTTTTTTAAAAAAAAAAACCTTTAGTCCCGGTTCGTATTACAAACCGGGACTAAAGGTCTCGCACGCTCGACACTGTCCCGTGAAGGCCTTTTGTCCCGGTTTATGGCCTAACCGGGACTAAAGGGAGAGGCCTTTAGTCCAGCCTCTCTAATCCCGGTTACCAGGACTGGGACTAAAGCCTCTTACGGACCGGGACTGTAGGCCCTTTTTCCACTAGTGTGTACTGAATCATATATCTCCGATAGCTGAATCTGCTACTGTCCATTGCCTAATTGATGAAGACACTGGAACATGGAACCATGAGACTGTTCATGCATTTTATTGAAGCTGCGTCAAAGGGAATTCTGAACGTCCCGATATTTTGCATGCTGGCCGTTCACCAAACATGGAGTCTACAGTGTCTGATCTGCCTATAATTTTGCTCGCTGTGAAAGGGGCTTGAATTCTCAATAGGCTGCCAGTGAAAGAATTGGAGTTTTGCACACAATTGTTTGCCCAGCGGAGTGCGTCAGTTTTCCCTGAGTTGTATGGCCGGAAATAAAACACCATGTTCACCTGCACCTCAGCGGGAAGAGCTTCTCTTCTTGCAAATTGTGGTTGTTTGACTTTTTGAGCCGATCATCAGATCTTCAAGCTACAACTCTGGCTGTGGGTTTTGGCAAATATGGGAGGCACGTAATGATACTCGGAATCCTAATGTCAATCCTAACACAAGTCGTACTGTCAGGAAGATTTTGGCTTATGTTGATTTGATAAAGTTGCATCTGTTCAAACCGGGTACCAAGCAAAGGTGTGACTTGTGAGTCCATCTCATCAATTCCTAAATGAACACCGCCACCTCTGTACGCCGGGCATGGTTATGGTTAACTCAGATGCAGCCATCTTTTATGATTTGGGATGCATGGGGTCAGTGTGCTAATTCGATAACATCGTGGTGATTTTCTGGTGGCCTGCCGGGAACATATCGACTGATTTGCAGATCATGAGTATGTTGAGGCCCTTGCCCTTCGCCGAGCAATTTGTCTGGCTCGTGATGAGGGTTTCGACAGGGCAACTTTCGCTTCGAACTGCTTATCGCTGGTGAAGTGGCTCCTTTTCTTCCGTGATGGTGATGGTCCTGCTGGTGTTCTTGTGGCTCACATCATGTGTTTGGTCGTTGACTTCTCATCGGCATCTTTTTGTCATGTGAAGTGGGTTCTGAATGAGGCGGCACATATTTTAACAAAGTCTAGTGAGAGTGGTGTTCTTAGTTGTGCTTTTCTTTCTATTCCTGATTGCATACGACGAGCTCTTTATATTGAGGTGGTTTAATCAATAAAATGGTCGTTCTCTAAAAAAAGTGTCAACTCCAACGTACCTTGTCCCACAGGGTGCCTGGTAATTACGCTAGGAATATGAAATAGAAAGAAAAATTGTTTCTACTCCCTCTGTTCTAAAATATAAGATGTTTTACTTTTTTATGAAACACATGTATCTAGACAATTTTATTGTATACGTTCACTCGTTTTATTCTTAACCTACACACTAAGTAACGTCTAGATATATATGTTTTAGAAAAAACTAAAACATCGTATAACTTGGAACCGAGGAAGTACATTTGTTGTACAGTTCACATGACTAAAGGCAGTTGGGACTGGGGAAAGAGACCTAAATAAAAAATGTTTGGTTGTTCGTTGTGCACATCATGGGATCGGTAAATTCCAATAAGAGAATGTAAAATGGGGTGAAGTTAGCCTTCACTAGAGTTATCACGTTGAATTTTTGCTTAGTTGGAGGAGAGATAATTGAAAAATAGAAGGTTATAAGGACAATCCATTAAAAATAGGGAAGACTATTTTCTCCATTGTAGCACATATTTTTCCTTATTAACATGATTTTTTATAAAAATTTAATTAGCAATTGTGAAGAAGTGGATGGATACCACTAAGAGCCATGTGTTGGACCAAAACATGACAAAGTTAAAGGCTGCTACTAGAGGAGTAGAATAAATAGGATGAAGAAAAAAGAATTAGGCTTGTCATAGTGGGGAGTAACTTAGAGTAGTAACATGTATATGTTACTAGTCTAAGTTACTACCTGTACTAGTTAAATGTCCGTGCTTTGCCACGGTTTCTATTTTTCTTGCAATCTATCTTTACAATACATGCAAGAATTCACCAGAATGAATATGGCCACAAGATATTAAAAAAACCCATAAGATCTAAAAACTGATCATCTTTGTCTGAAATTGATGTCTTGTGCTGATGCAAAAGAGGTGATTGGAG